>JASWHV010000003.1:103012202-104243274 GCA_030760725.1 Neostapfia colusana
TTGGACCCGAAGAAGGATTCTAGGTTCATGGAGTCCCCCGGGCAACGCCTGTGACGGAGCCCACAAGAATAATATTCCGCTGCTATTTTATTTACTTGTTATGAATTTATTATCGTCCATCGAGACATATGCTATGTAAGACTTATTTATATTCGACACCTGGCTTGTAATAAATGATGCTTCACTATTTGTCATCACATGTATGAGAAAATGATCCTGGAATACATGTGGTATTCACTCGGTTGTTCTTCGGAGAAACCGGGTGTGACATCTCGGCGTTGGCCCTCTCGACTTGCCCATTGCTCTTTGGATGAGCGACAGAGGCATAGCACACCTAGATGCCAAGGTCTTCGCAGTACTCTTGAAACGCTGCACTGGTGAACTGGGGTCCCGTTGTCGGTAATGATTCTGTTTGGGACCCAGAACGTGCAGACGATCGACTTGATGAACTTGACTGCTGATTGCTTGTTGATGGTGGCAACTGGTGCAGCTTCCGGCCACTTGGTGAACATGTTGTTGGCGACGTAGAGGTACCGGAATCCTCCGACGGCTTTGTTGAATGGCCCCAGAATGTCCAACCCCCATACCGCGAACGGCCACGAGGGCGGGATCATCTGCAGCGTCTGCGCCGGTGTGTGGGTCTGCTTGGCGTGGAACTGGCACGCCTTGCATCTCTCGACCAGCTTGACGGCATCCAGGAGAGCTACCGGCCAGTAGTAGCCATGCTGGAAGGCTTTACCTACCAGCGTGCGTGAGGAAGCGTGATTCCCGCACTCGCCTCCGTGGATCTGTGTGAGCAGGTCGTAGCCTTCCTCCTGGGTTATGTACCGCAATAGGATGTCGTTGGCGCCACGCCAGTAGAGATCCCCTTCTACCAGTGTGTATCTCTTAGCCATCCGCACGATCTGTTCAGTGGATGCAGGTTCATCAAGAAGGATGTTGTCCTTCATGTAGTCCTGGACCTCCGTGATCCATGCATCGGGACTGACTTGAGCTTCTGGATCTTGAGCTCTGTGTAGCACGGAGTCCCCAGTGACGCTTATGATCCTTGGCAGGCACCATGGTTGCAGGACCGCCAGGACCGCCAGCTTTGAGGTGCTGGTCTCGCCCCTTCGCCTGGCTCGACAGGCCAGGTTGTGGGCCATGGCAACGTCCTCTCGAAGGCTCCTTCAGGCACTGGGGCTCCGGTGGAGGCCTTCGTTGAAAGGTCGTCGACCACGGTGTTGTCGACGTGCGGTACATGGCACAGGTCCAAGGCATCAATGTCCTTCTCCAGCATCTGGACGTGGAGGAGGTAGGCAGCAAGTTGCGGGTCGTTGCAGGAGCATTCACCCTTGACTTGCTTGATGGTCAGCTGGGAGCCGCCCTTGACCAGCAACTGGCGGACGCTGAGGGACAACGCCATCTTCAGGCCGAAGATGAGAGCTTCATACTCGGCCATATTGTTGGTTGCCTTGATGTTGAGACACACCATGTACTTGAACTGCTCCCCCGATGGCATGAGGAGCAGTACGCTGGCTCCGGCCCCCTGCTTCTGCGAGGAGCCGTCGATGTAGAGTGTCCAGTGGGGCTCGGTGAAGACCGGTGCTCGGGCTTCGGTTCGCCGCCTTCGGTACCCCCTGGGTTGGTTGGTGATGGCGTCCACTCGGCCATGAAGTCAGCCAGTGCTTGGCTCTTGACCACGTGACATGGTAGGAAGTCCAGCTCGAACTCCACCAGCTCCGCTGCCCACTTGGCGATGTTGCCAGTCGCATTGGGGCTGTGGAGGATTGTCCTCAGCGAGTAGGAGGTGACCACCGAGATCCGGTGGGCTTGGAAGTAGTGCCGGAGCTTCCTGGACGCCACGAGCACTGCATACAACAGCTTATGGACCTCTAGGTATCTTGTCTTGGCGTCATGGAGGACTTCACTGATGTAGTAGACAGGCCTCTGGATGGTCCGGATCCTCCCTGGGGGACCCGGGATATCTTCCTCCATTGGCTCAGTCCGACAGGAGGTAGACAGGCCCGGGGCAGCCTCCAGGGGCTGGGACCTAGAGACTTCTTGGTCGTCTTGGACCTCCGAGAGGTCCCCTTGGACCTCTGGGAGGTTGTCTTGAACCTTCAGGAGGTCATATTGGACCTCCAGGATCTCCTGGCTATCGGGGCCCCCCATGGGGCCCGGGCAGCCTTGGTGCTTGACTTCAGCTGCTGGAGCTGGTTGCAGTGATGAGGGGTCCGACCTCTGCGACTAGGACCATGCTCACCACTTCTGTTGTCGCCGCGATGTAGAGTAGTAGGTGCTCACCGGGCTTAGGGGCTACCATGATGGGCAGCGTCGTCAGGAGCTGCTTCAACTCCTGGAATGCTTCTTCTGCTTCTCCGGTCCAAACAAATGGACCGGCTTTGCGCAGGAGCTTGAAGAAGGGAAGAGCTCGCTCAGCTAGCCTTGGCATGAACCGACTGAGCGCAGCTAGACATCTCGTGAGCTTCTAGGCATCATTGATGTGAGCCGGGGGTCACATCAGCTCGATGGCCTTGATCTTCTCTAGGTTGGTCTCGATCCCTTGGTGTGAGACTAGGAATCCAAGGAGCTTTCTAGAGGATACACCAAACACGCACTTGTCCGGGTTTAGCTTAGTGCGCGTGGTTCGCAGCTTGTCAAAGACTAGAGCTAGGTTATCTAACAAGGATGAGATTGACTTTGACAACGATGTCATCGACATACATCTCAACTAAGTCTAAGATTAACTCTCCAAATGTTTTATGCATTGCGCATACAAAGGTGCGGAGAGCATTTTTCAGACCATAAGGCATGGAGACATAACAATACAGGTCGTCTACAGTGATAAATGCAGTATGTTATTCATCTTCTCTAGACATTGGTATTTGGTGGAAGCCTGAGTAGGCGTCTAGGAAGCATAACATATCACAACCTGATGTAGAGTCTACTATTTGATCTATTCTAGGGAGAGGGAATGGATCTTTGGGGCATGCCTTATTGAGACTGGTGTAGTCGATGCACATCCGGAGCTTCCCGCTGGCCTTCGGGACGACAACAGGGTTTGCCAACCACCGAAGGTGGTGGACCTCCCATATGAATCCAGCATCAAGCAGCTTCTTGCTTTCTTCGAGGATGAAGTTCTGCCGCTCGATAGACTGCTTCTGGGGCTTCTGCTGGATCGACCGAGCGTCGGGGAAGATCTTCAGATGGTGCTCGATCACCTCCCTAGGGATCTCGGGCATCTATGACGGTTGCCATGCAAACACGTCGATGTTGTCCCGGAGGAAGGTGATGAGCGCGCCTTCCTATTTGCTGTCCAGGCCCCCGACTATCCGGGTGGTCTGGGCAGCTTCGGCGCCAACTTGGACGACCTTCAGGAGGACATCGCCTTCATCGAGGGTATGCACTCGGGGTGCAGAGGTTGAGGCATGGTGGCGTGCACTCGGGTGGAGTTGGCCCGGTTCTGCACCGCCAGGGGCAGGTGCTCGGGCTGTCGCAAGTGCTTGAGCTTCTCCAAGGCTGACACTACGCCAGTGCGGTCTCCATGGATCCTAAGGACGCCGGTTGGTGTAGGCATCTTCAAGACGAGGTAGTCGTAGTGGGCTACTGCCATGAATCGGTATAGGGCCAGCCTACCGATGATGGCGTTGAAGGGGAGGTCGACCTCCGCCATGTCGAATAGAATGTATTCTGTCCGGTAGTTGTCCGGTGCTCCGAAGGTCACCGGAAGGCTGATGTTGCCGTACGGGACGACTTATCCCGGCCCCACCCCTGAGAACGGGCTCGAGGGGGTGAGCTTGGCCATCAGAATTTGTAGCTTCTGGAAAGCTGCGCGGCTGATGAGGTTGAGGCCGGCCCCGCCATCCACTAGGACGTGGTACATCTTCACGTTGGCAATGGTGGGAGCTACCAAAAGAGGTAGTTGTCCGGCGCCAGCCATGTTCTTGGGGCATTCGGTGGTGTCGAAGCTGATGGGGGCTCCTACCCACTTGAGGTGCGGTGCTGCGCTTAGGGTAGGGGCCACCGACGCCACTGCTCGGTGCAGGGTCTTGACTGCATTCCGGGACGAGGGGTCTAAGGACCCGCCGTAGATGACGTGGAGCGCCTTCCGGTGCTCGTCTTCGCTGGAGCTGGAGTCCCCACGGTGATGGACCACCTTCAGAGTGAGATGGGCTCTTGGTACCCCATCTCTTGGTCGCCGACGTCCCAGGGGTCGACCTTCTGCTTGCCCTCCCTCTGGCGTAAGGGAGGAGCATCTGCGCGTGGTTGCTTCCCCTCGCGGAAGCGCTCCGCGAGCTTCTTGATCTCCCGACACTCACTAGCGGTGTGGCTTCTGGTGTTGTGTACCAGGCACGGCTCACCACAGTTGCCACCGTCGGGTGACGGCCGTGGTCTCTTCTCGGGGCGTGGCCCCCGAGCTCCGCTAGGTGCTGCGGTTGCAGCAACGGGAGCTCCGGCTGGTGGCTTGGTCTTGCCACCGCCCTTCTTCTTGATCTTCTTGCTGCTCACTTGGGAAGCAGCGCTAGCTCCGGGCTGTCCTCCTGCTTCGGAGGCTGGCTGCGAGTGCCAGTTGCGCCCTTCTGCTGCCGTAGCGCACTTGTCCGCCAGGCTGAAGAGCTCCAAGACGTCGCGCACCTCCCTAGTGGCCAACTTCTCGAGCATCTTCTCGTCCCTAACACCCTGTCGGAACGACACCACCACTGATGCATTCTGGATGTGGGGGCTGATGTTCTGCACCTGGGAGAACTGCTGGATGAAGGAGCGCAGGGATTCTCCAGGTTGTTGTTGGATGGCGTGGAGGTCGATCTCTGTGCCGGGACGGGTGTAGGAGCTGCCGAAGTTCGCCATGAACTGTCGGCACAACTCTCCCCAGGAGGTTATGGAACCCTGGGGGAGGTTCATGAGCCATGACCGGGCTGGGCCGGTCAAGGCGACGGGGAAGTAGTAGGCCATGACGGCCTCATCCCCCTCTGCCGCGAGGATGGCGGTGGAGTAGATCTGCAGAAACTCCACCGGGTTGACACTTCCGTCATACTTCTCCGGCAGGTGTAGCCGGAACTTGCGTGGCCACCTTGCGAAGCGAAGGTGGGGCACCAGGGCTGCACACCCCGCTCCTGCTGCTCCAGATCCCGGTGCCGCGAACGCTTGGTCCGCTGTTGGCACGGTGTACCCCCGCATGGGAAATGGTGCATCATACACCGGGGGTGCCACCTGCAGGGCATATGGCTGCTGCATATGCTGCGTGGCGTACGCCTGGGGCAGAGGTCGCTTGGTGAACGTCTGCGGCCCAGGGTGTGTTGAGGCGGTCGACATCATGTAGTCGGCATTGTGGTTGTGACGCCTTTCTCGCCGTCGGTCGATGGTCACGCGGGCATCCTCTCCTAGGTGACGTCGCTCCAGCTCAAACCTCAGGTCCGTCGTTGGGAGCCTGGTAGAGCGGGAGTCTGCCGTCTTCCCGTCAACCATTGGTGTGCGTGATAGCGACACATCTGGTTGAGTGGGGCGTCGTCCCCGTCGTAGCAGAGGGTTGGCGGCGGCGACGACGAGGCGGTCGACGTCGCGGATCCACTGCTGGGTGGCCCCCAGGGGGGCGTCCCCAGCAAGTGGATTGTGCAGAAGCGCCCGTGCTATAGCTAGTGTACTCCCTTGAGTGACACTCTGCGCTGCAACAGATCTTGGGCTTGCAGGAGTCCGCGTTGCCGGAGTCGAGCGCGGGCTCCCGGCTTGTCCCGACACACTCCTCCCTGAGTGTGTCGAGGCGTAAGCCTCGCTGGTCATCGTTCACCGGGAACGAGGGCGATGAGAGCTTGCCGCCGAAGGAAGCTTGGTCATCTTCGTCGGCGAAGACTTGTCGCAAGAGGGAAAAGCCCCCTTCTTGGCGCGCCAAATGTCGAAGCGTCTGCGGTCGACACTTCCCCCGGGCCTACTCTGGGCAGCCCGTGGAGGTTCTTTTTCAGAGGGGCTAGTCCTCTCGTGAGGGTCTCGCCGGAGTGGACGAAGGAAGGAGATGATTGACACAGGGATTTTTACGTGGTTCGGGCCTCCGGAGCTAAAACCCTACGTCCACGGGAGCAGAGTTGCTCGTTGTATTGCTTGATGCTTAGAACCGGAGTTCTAAGCTTGAAGGTCTGGGTGAACTGAGGGTCGAATGCCAATGGATCTGAACCCCTTGTAACGTTGCCTACTCGGGCCTTTTATAGTCCAAGGCTCGGGCGGCTTACAAAGTGGGCCCCAGGACCCAACAGGTGGACTCGGGGTGATTTCCTGCCATCTACCGTATCTCGCAGTGAATGCTTGTAGCTGTCTCTGGCGGTAGCTTCTTAGCCTTCGTCCTGTCGCCCTGCCCACACCGGAAGCTAGGTGTAGTGGTTGATGATGGCAGGGGCGGCAGGGCGTGTCTTGTCGTAGCATTTATTGGTCTACTGCTCCTGACACTGTGCGCCTATCTTGACTATGACTGGTCACAGTGCCTCCTGACAGGTGTGCGCCGCGCCTCTGCGCCTTAGGAAGGCGCAGGTCTTTAATGTCGCGTCTTGGGAAGGCGCGGGTCTTTACTCCCGTTGCCTACCACGCCGGAGCAGGCAGCAGCTCTGCTGGCCACATGGCGGGCCCAAAGCTCACCTCTGAGGAGAGGGGAGGTCCGGCCCCGCTGGACACGTGGAGCCTTCGGAGCTCACCCCCGCGGAGGTGGGAGGTCCGACTCTGTTTGCCACATGGCGGGCCCGGAGCTCACCTCTGAGAAGAGGGGAGGTCCGGCCCCGCTGGACACGTGGAGTCTTCGGAGCTCGCCCCAGCGGAGGGGGGAGGTCCGGCTCTGCTTGCCACGTGGCGGTTCCGAAGCTCACCTCTGAGGAGAGGGGAACTCCGGCCCGGCTGGACACATAGCGCCCTCGGAACTCACCCCTGTGGAAGGGGCGAGGTCCTTAGGCGGTTTTGTCCTGTGCGCGGGGGTACCCGGTATTGAGGGTACCGACAGACACTATCTCTACGAAGATCTTTGATTTTGTTACTTCTTTACCGTGTACCACAATGATTCTTGGTATTATAGCGGCTAGGGACAAGCTTCTCACGCCTGGCCACATCTTCGGGGCCAAGCTCCTCCGCCCAGGTCATGGCGTCGGAGCCAAGCTCGTTTGGCCATAGCGTCATAGCCAAACACGTCCGACCATGGTGTCGAGGCCAAGCTTGCCCGCGGCTGGGGCCAAGCTCCTTAGTCCTCAAACGTCAGGCCCGACCATGGTGCCGGGGCCAAGCTCCTCAGGCCTGGCCATAACTACCAAGCCAAGCTCACCCTTGCACCTCGCCCAACAGGAGCAACAGAGGAAGGTGCGGGATCGGCTACAGCGACGGGCCGACAAGCTTCGGTGTGTGATTTCAACGACATACATAGGTTGAAGCTGAGGCATTATGAAAAATATTTTATGAAAAAAACTTTAAAATATTAATGTGGATGAAATACAAAGATAAATTGCAACACAATAACATGCATAATATAAGTACTTTTAAGATGACAAATAAGAAACTCAAAAAATCACATTTTTAATGCACGGGACAACTAACCTGAATACTGACTAATAAGAGGTGAAACACATCCGGGTTGGAGAGTGGCAGCCCTTACAGCTCTGTAGGTGTTAGCCATCCTAGCTCTAGCGGATTCTAAAAAAAGTTAAGGAATTTGCCCTTAACGCACTGCAGTGTACCACACCTGCAACTACGTCCTTCCTCATGGAATAGCAGCTGCTGCGGTTGAGACTTGAGAAGGGGAAGTAGGGAACGGAACGGGTATGGCCAACTGGCCATGATCTTCTGACATGAGAGCAGCGATTTCGTTTTCGTAAGCAGTCGGCAGGAGACGAGAAGAGGTTCTTCGCATCTGCTGCCTGCCACCCCGTTTGCTCCTTTCCACCTTTTTGCTTCCTCTGCTATGTGACTCGGCCCACGCCTTGCTCTTCCTCTGCACCTCACTCTCTTCTTCCTCCTCTACCAGACTACCACCACTCCGCCCCTCTCCGGACTACCACAATGCTGCCCTCCAGATCAAGGTGACCTCGCGTTCTCTCTCTGCTCGCTTCCCTCATTGTTTTTCTTTTGATCCTTCTTCTGGGTTCGGTTCTATCCTCTGTTCTCGGTGTCAGATCTAAGCGGTTACTGTTGAGTTTTGTTGTTTGATCCCACCGAATAAATGAACCCCTCCTTTCAACGGTGATATTACTTGCCGATTTGGTCCTATATTTTTTTTGCCACTCACTCGATTCGGCAGAAGCTGGAAAGGTCTGTTTTTTTAATTCGAGAGATGGTGTTTCTATTGACAGATCTGGGCCAAATGAGTCCCCCATCGGCAAGGGCAGGCCGAGCACGGCGTCCTCCAACCACCGCCCCTCGACCCCGGGCGCCTCCAGGAGGAGCAGCGTCGGCACGCCGTCCACGCCGCGCACCCACAGCAATGGCGGACCGTTCAAGTCCGAGCCCAACTCGCCGCCGTCGGCCGCCCAAAACGTGCGGCCCCACCTCTCGTTCGACCGCTCCCCGAGATCCGCGGACTCCAAGCCCGTCGTCCAGCGCCGGGTAACTAAGCTTGGCACTCCACCTGATGTAAGCGGCAGTATACTGGGATTTTTCAATGTTAAGAATGGAATTAACTATTCATGGTCACCACAGTGCGAGTTCATCATGAAACACACTGTAATTGATCACTGTTCTTTTGTTTTGGGATTGCAGAAGCAGCCGCGGAGGGAGCTCGAACTGCAAGCGCGGCTCGAGTGCGTCCAGGAAGACCGGAAGAAGGCCAAGGATCAACTGGCCTTCATTCTGGGAGAGAGGGACCGGCTTGTCAGAGAACTGAACGAGGCCAAGAGGGTGGCAGATGAAATTAACGAGAAACTCCAGGACGCGCTTATGGCCAAGAGGTGGGCGGAGGAAGCCACAGAGATTGAGAAGTTCCGGGCCGATGAGCTCGAGCAGGCAGGCATCGACGAGGCGCATAGGCGGGAGGAGGATTGGCAGAGGGAGCTTGAGTGTGTCCGTGGCCAGCACACTGCAGACTTGGAGGCACTTGTCAACACAACGGAGGAGTTGGAGAGGATCAGGCATGATCTTGCGATGGCGAACGAGGCCAAGAAGGCAGCACTCGGCCATGCAGACGATGCAATGAAGATCGCTGAGGTCAATGCAGATAAGGTGGAGATCCTCTCCAATGAAGTTGTGCGCTTGAAAGGTTTGATTGATACGAGTGCAGCAAGCGAAGAGAGTAAGAACCGCGAAACTGAGTTTCGTTTTAAGAATCTGGAGTCTGAAGTTTTGACTCTAAAAGGTAAACTTGAGGAGGCAAAACTTATTGAGGGGAGGTTGTCTGATGCAGAAAAAATAATCGAGGAGCTTAAATCAGAAATAGCTGAGGCACAGAAGACTGAGGCAGACATTTGTCGGCAGTTGGAAGAATGGAAGGAGAAGACAGGATCGCTGGAAGTGAAATTGGAGGAAGTTACTCTGTCTGAGAAGTTCAAAAGTGATTCTCTTGCTTCTACAACTGAAGAGTTGGGCAATATCCAGTCTATGTTGCAAGATAGAGAATCTGAAATTGATGTTCTCAAGGGTAAGACAACTGCCTTGGAAATTGAGGTGGCAAGACTTTTGGTAGATGTAAATGATACCAGCGAGCACTTGGATGCATCACTACGAGATGTGTTTGGACTGCAGACAACAATAGATGTTCTGAGGAACAAGCTTGAGGCTGCAGAACAAGCTGCTTCAGAGGCTTTAAACAATGAGAAGACTGCTAACATGAAGATTGAAGGCCTGACCAGGGAGAAAATCGAGCTTTTTAGCAAGCTAAATGATGCTAGAGATAGAGAAGAGAAAGAGAAAAAGGTTGTGGAGGATCTTACTGCTGCATTAAACAAAGCATCCCGTGAAGCACATGAAGCACATGAGATGTTTCAGAAGAAGGAAGATGATTATGAGCATGCTCTTGCACAGATACGTGATCTGAAGATGGCTGTAAAGAGTACCAAAGAGAGTTATGAGGTAATGCTTGACGAGGCGAACCATGACATCACTTGCCTAAGAAATTCTATTGAGAGGCTGGAGGCTGAGGTGGACAAATACAGAGAAGAGTGTGAATCTAAGGAGCTAGACATTATCATGGCAAACAAACAATCAGAGCAAGAAATTGCTTCTCTTAGAGCAGAAGCTGACCAGGTAGTTGCGTCTCTGTGGGATGCAGAGCATGAGCTTCAAGCTGTCAATGAGGAGAAAGAGAGGCTTCAAGAGAAATTGATGTACACGGAGTCAGAGGTTGCCGAAACTAACAAGGCTGTACAAGAGGCAAAGGCCGAGAAAGAGAGGCTTCATGAGAAAGTAGTGTGCATGGAATCAGCGGTTGCTGAAGCCAACATGGCTGAACAGGAGGCAAAGGCTGAGATGGAGAAGCTTCGAGAGAGACTCATCCACACTGAATCAGAGGTTGCTGAAGCTGACAAGTCTGTGCAGGAGGCAAAGGCTGAGGGTATGCAATGGAAGGAGAGGTTGCTTGACAAAGAGAATGCATTGCAGAGCATATCCCACGAGAATGATGAATTCAGGATGCGAGAAGCTGAAGCCAAGGAGAAAATCGATGAACTGTGTGCCCTGCTTGCAGAAGCCATGACAAAGAAGCATCCTGAGGAGGAAGAGAAGCTAGTGGTTGTTGATGAGGCGCACATTTCTGCGTGTGAAGAAGCTGTTGCCCCTTCAGTTGCAGAAAATGAAGATACAGAGGGTGACAACGAGAAAAAACTGAAGCTGGATGTTGATGCTGTTAACTGGGACTCTAACAAGGACTTGAATCATGAAGAGAAAGATGACATTAGGCTTGAAAAAGAGGCAGTGAAAACTGAGTTTTCCTCACAGGAGAGCATGAAAGTTGTTGAGAAGGAAGCAGAGGCAGACAGAAAACAAGAAACCGAATCATCCAATGACGAATTAGACTCCAAGAAGAAGGACAACACTGAAAATGTTAATGGGACGACGGCGGCGGTATCATCAAAAGAATTGAGTAAAGTGACAATGTCTCCAACAAAACCGCAGCAGCAACAGAAGAAGAACAAGCCCCTGTTGAAGAAGTTTGGGAGCTTACTGAAAAAGAAAAACAGCAAGTAGCTGCTGAATACGCCTATACTCTTAGCATTATTTTATTTCATTGACGAGGTATTGTACCTGAGGTGATTGCACAAGATGTGTCTTGACTTTTTTTTTATTTCAAACCCTTCCCCAAACCTTGGGTATTGGGTACACCATTTTTTAAACCTTTATGGTGTTGGCTCTTATCTACACGTTTGTGACAGTTCCTTGTGTGTAAATGTTGTTCCTCCAAATCAGAATGGATATTCTTCATTCCTGAAACTGTGCAACTCCCTAATTGAAACGTAATGCAGTGTGTCGGTGACCAGGATTAGATGATGTAGCAGCTCCTTTGTCTGCGATTGTTTGGGTTGGCATGCAGCTGATGTTATAATTTTAAACCTTTGCGATGAACCCAGTTTTAGTTTATTATTTTATCCTTGTGTGGCTACAACCTCCTAATCTCGGTTGGTTGCAAGTTGGCATGGATCAAATCAGGTCCACAAAAAGGTAGAGCAGGTGTGACTCTATTGGAACCATTAGGCATGGGGGTTGGCTGCCATCTATTCTTACCACGCTGATAGCAGCAGCAAAAGTATCATATCATTTCTAGCCATTGTCTGTTTTGTTTAATCCCTTCTCTTGTCCGATGCATTATGACATTTAGGAATGCTCTGTTCTCAGCTGGTTCGCTGTCTGTTCGAGCCGTGAGCTGTTCCAACTGCGTACAAACAGGGCTCACCATGTGAATCTGTTTGTTGGATGATTCGAGTAAAACAAGTCGTCGGGGTCATGGGGCTTTGCTTTGCTTGGTTTTGCCGCGCTTTGTTGGGGCACCTGTTCTTGTCCACTGTCCAGCCATCGTCTCGTGCACCGGTGATTTCCCAGACAGGAACGCCTCAACTTTCCAAGGAGCAGTTGCCTGAGACGCCGCTGTGGAGGCAGTGGCAATGGCATGAATCAGATCGAAGTATCGAAGGGTTGTGAGGGCCCCGGCCGGCCGGGATATCTGATACCGATGGCGACCTGCCATCTAAATCTGGCATCGCCAACCATTTTGACAAACTTTTGGGATCATCGGAGGAATTATGTTCAAAATCTTGTAGTGCCCTGTCCAGACACAGAGAGCGTGTGGCCATCATAACTAGTCCCGGGACTTGGGCCGGTCCACTCTTGCTTTGTTTTGCTTTGGCCCGTGGCCCGATAGTCGTCAAGCCCTGCCCTGCCCTGACAGGCCGGACAACACGATGTGCATAAAACGCGGCCCAAGCACGGCACACGGCAATGACGGGTGTCTAGCCCAAGAACGGTCTGAGATTGCATCTGTGATCTAGTGCAGCGCCACATCACACGGGCCGCCATTGAAGTCGGCCCGTTAGCAATACTGGTGCACGTTAGCTCACTCGCAACATTTAATACCACATCACCCGTTTAGCGCATGCCGCTCCAACTTATAAATATGGCCTCTATTGCCAAGAGCAAATCACTTGAATACTTTGTCTCCTTCCCCGACCATTGGGCCTCTTGTGTGCTTGCGCGGCTGGGTTTGCTTGTAATGCTTCGCGCACGTAACTCGGTCGGATCAGCTCGCCTCCATAGCTGGTCAAATTTTTTTATTATTGGTTCTCTTACATAAATATACATAAACACAATGTTTTTTCTGGACAAAATTTCTATAGATATATGGATAATGTACATGCACAAGAAATTTCGGTAGAAAATTCATATTTTCTGGATATTTATAAAAAGCGAAGAGCATCTTAAATAGTGATCATGCATGAATTGATTGATAAGTATAAAACTAAACTATAGAATCTACACAAAAATGCATAGACATGATAGAGCGGGTTTTTAAAAGAATTTAGAAAAAAGAGTCATCCCACGGAATTTATACACGTTTCAATTTTTTAATTTGAATCAAAATTAAGAACACTTACGCTGACAGTTAGGCCCCGCCTGTCATTGAGTCAACAATGTTCGCGGGATGGTTGTGTCGCACGACCGTCGTCAAATTCAAGCCCATTAGAACGACAACGCCACACGTCAGCTCGCATGCAACCTTTAGTCCTACATCGGTTTTTTAGCAGGTATAGCTCTAGCTTATAAACATGGTCGCATTAACGAGGCCGAACTCACTTAAATACTCCCAGTCTCCCTCTGATTCCTATATCAACTTCTTAGGCCTGCTACGTGGTTGCATAACTGTGCTTGCTTGTAGTACTTCACGCACTCGCGCATCAGCTTGGTCCGACTGACTCCGTCATAACTGGTCCAATTTTTATTGTTGCCTTTGAAATATTAATTATTTTTTTAGTGCTACATGGACAAAATATTAAAAAAATAAAATTACTGAGGTTGAATGGGGTTATATTACATGTGCTCACCGAATTTGACTTCCCAAATCATCATATATTGAGGGAAACAAAAAATCAAAAAATAATTCTGACTTTATTCTATCTTTATAAATAAATGATTTCAAAAGTAAATTTTGTTGTGGGACTTTTACAAGATAATACCAACCTCTATGATTTTTAGTTGATTTTTTTTCAAATTTATTTGCATGAATGTCGGTTTGAATTTTAGTATATAGCATATAGGTTATGAACATTTGAGGCAAATGAAGAGGAGTGTGAACTTACACAAGTGTCAGTACATAAAAAAATTATACAAAATTTCTTCATGTAGATATATGGATTATGTACATACACAAGAAATTTTGGTTGAAAATCCATATTCTGTAGAGATTAATAAAAAAGTAAAGAACATTTTAAATAGTAATCATACATGAATTGATTGATAAGTACAAAACTGACTATAGAATCTTGACAAAAATGTTTACACAATTCTTTGGACATTCACTAACACAATATTAAAAGTCAAAGAGAAGCACAATTTTTTGAGGAATAAAAATTTATTTACTTGTCAAGTTGTCATTACAAACTTTCTCGTTAAAAACTTTACGCTCAGTTTGAGCTCCAACCTGTAGAAAAAGAGTACAGTTTGTCTACATTACAAAGATGCATATTCTAACTCATGCAGCTCAAGATCAGCCAATGCCTTGGCAATCTCATGGTCCTCAAGTTAGCGTTGAACTCTAGATTCTGATGATTCTAATCTTTGAGACATGTGAATGTTTCAACCACCTGTTGTGTAAGAGACGACCTCCTTTCATCAATTATTCTTGCAGTTGAGGTAAAAGTTGCTTCAGAGAAGACACTAGAAACTGGGACAAAAAGAACATCACATGCGAATTAGGAGAGGACGGGAAGCTGACGTTGATTATCTTTCCACCATCCAAGGAGGTTGACCTTGTCACCATCATCCTGAATAAAAAGAATAATCAACAATGAAGTGCTCACAAAGAGTAAAACAAATAGCAATGAGAGATTAGAACATGGAGCATTGTATCATGATGATCCATCTCGAGGTCGTGGACTAGCTCCGTGTTAGGGTTCCAATTTGATCTAGCCGGCTGAGAGGATGAGGAAGAAGAGTCCTTAGCCTTCAATATTTTCCACATTTTAGCCCCCGTACTTTTTCTCTTCTGAGTTTGTGATGGTTCGACTCTAGGGCGGGGTTGACCGTATTTCTGCTGGTACATAGCAAAAACTCGAAATATGTCAGACTCAACATGTGAATAAGAAGTCGAGTAATCAAGATCAAGTTTGTCACCAATAAAACGAAAAGCAGCATCATATTGCTCTAGCTTCTTACATGGATCAAATATGAGAGCAAAACAATACGGATGCGGAATATCATCAAAATATTTAAGGTATTTTTCTTTAGTTTCTGCAACAATTGGACCTAGCACTTCATTGTACTCATGTTCATTAAAACTTTAACAACAGTCATGAGGCATTCAAGTAGGAGGGAAGAAGTCAGATAATAAATACCAGACAGCGGGGTTGATACACTATAGATTGGTTTAAAAAGGCGATGCACACTTGTTCCAGCAGTCCATTTCACCTCGGCGAGCACTATACCTTCATCTTGAGCGTTCATGAAAGTGGTGAAAATGTTCTCATACCCTTTTAACTACCTGAGAATGATGTATGTTGAGTTTCATCGCACTTACATGTCTAGTGCAAACTTTCTCGGTCTCAACCCCTTCAAGCGGCAGTACTATCTGAATTTTCTGTACACATGGGGAGAATTTAAAAGAAAGCGAAAGACACCGTATATATTATCTATACATGCACTTTCCTTTGACAAGCCAGGCTGAACTATGAGATTGATGATGTGGGACACACATCTTTAACGGAGAACGTTCTCACGGATGTAACTTTGGATAATGGCTCAAGTATATCCATAGCCCTAGTATTAGCCTGTCCATTATAGAGAGTAATATACATAACACTGTGGGGACCACCCCGTGGTTCACCCACTCCGGGATCGCATAGGGCGGTGCCGTGCGATGCGGCACCCAACAACACACACGAAAAGAATTAAGAACACAATATAAACTTTTTGATATAAAACAGCGGAAGTCTTTTTACAAAACTTAATTATACAGTGGAAGTCTTATACATAGATAGCCTCTCATCCTAACTATGCATAAGTGCAACCGTCCAGCCCAGGACGCTACACACTAGCAGCACTCAAACGGAGACCACGGCGGCGTGCAGGGCTCCAGCTCAGCCATGTACCCCGACGGGGCATCGCCTTGTCCTCGGAACCTTCCTCATAACTCTCACTTGCACACAGCTCAAATATTGCAACCGTGAGCATGATGGCTCTGCAAGTCTTAACCGATAACCCTAGGCATGGAACTCTACATGCAAGGATGTGTAAGATAGGAAAAAGGACTTTGCAATAAAGACACGCCTATATGTTGATCTTTACTTTCAGTTTTATAGCAACAGTTTAATGAGCCTTAGGCAGCCCTCACATCAGAAGTCCACAATCAAACAAGAAATGCTTTCCTCCGATGTGGTGATGCCCAAAGTGGAAAATAAACTTAATTAGCTATACATCTACAACAGACATGGTTTTCAAACAGTAATACTTCATCACAGCATATTATCATTCATCAGAATTATTTCTCTTCTTACTACGTCACAGAACAGTGAACAAGCAGTACTCAAATAACCGCGAGGGACGGTGATTGCAATCAGGAGACACCCAGACAACACGTCACATACACCCACTTTCAGAAGCGTGATTCCACACCCCTTCCTACTCTGTTGTATGCAACAACCTTTCAAAGGAAACTCAAATGTCGAACTGGTCCATCCGTAACGGGCAGGAGGTCCCCGCGTGGAGCGTGACTGTGCCCACCGGCAGATTTACACCTTGCTACCCTCAACCTACTCCTATTTACGGTTGGGTAAGCCTCGGCACCCAGGTTAGCCAATTATATCGGTTTCCTGCTTATGTCAGTATGCCATCCGGTACTGTTCGATACTTGTTCATCAGGCCGGCACACGACTCGGTCCTCAATCGATGCCAACAGGGCTACGCACGTGAGACCTCCGCTCACTGCATCCTATCCCCCCTGCTGGGTCTCAGGTTCACAACTCTTAAGCCATTTTCTACTCTATTCCATACCGTGAGATAAAACCTTACCTTGCGAGTAGATTCCAACTACTTGACTTCTACCGAGATCCTATGCATATTAGCAGGGTCTTGTCTATTCGTCGGGTCTATAAGCTACCCAACCCTTCACAGGATTTAAAGTTATGCAAGTGGGGTTTTCAAACACCCTAACTCTAATGCAAACATTTCAACCTAGACATAAGTGATACAAATGAAAACTTTATAAAAGGTACTTAAATGCAAACCGGGGCTTGCCTGGTTGCGAGTTAAATGGGAACTCAGCTTTTGGTAGGAGGACGTCCAACGGCTCCGGTGCATCCTCAACTTCGGTCACTATTATGAAATGTAGCAAAATACATGCATAAGTGCAAGTTTTATATAAGAAGTACACTTTTATTTAGAGCTACTGTTATTTAGGTCCCTTAATTGGCTTTGGGATCTTTACAGTGGATACTAGACTCTCTAAGGATGATCTGAGCAAAATTTGGAGAAATATCATTGCACAATGTAATCTCCAAAATTCCTACAAGTACAAGGCTTCTCTGAATTTTGAGCCCAAATCAGGAGCTTTGACATGACTAACAGTTGACGAACTGATTAGGGTAGGTCTCCATGGTTCTAACAAAATTTGTTTCACCATTTTTGGATCTACCAACAGAGAGATATGAATTTTTGAAGTTGGACTGGAGTTTCTAAAAGTTTCTGTTTAAATTTGAATTTTCAAATAAAGGATGAACTTTGGAAGGCAATTTAGCCTAGAAAATGAACTCCAATAAAGCTCAAATTTTTACTGGAGATCAGTAACTATGAAAAGGATTAGCTGCCCAAATTTGGGAATGTTTCATAAAGAATTGCTCCTGAAATAAATCTCCAAAGTATTTATTAAAACAATTCTAAAGAAATTCCTGGACATTTTCATAGCAAGCAATTTGTTCCTCTGTGAAGTACTCCTCATAAGGATTCCAACAAAATTGGTTTCACAATTTTTGGAGGTTCCTACACAAAGTTATGGCTCTCTAAAGTTTGCACTAGAATAGGAAAATCTGGAAAAGTTTAAACTCGGCTGCGGGCCCCCACACGTCAGCTCCCTCTTCTACCTCGCGCCAAACAGAGGAACCCGCGGCGTTGCTCTGGCCGCCTTCCGGGCCAAATCTCACCGCTCCTCCATTATTAACCTCGCTGAACACGCTGGTGGTGTCGCCGGCGGCCAAAACTTGCCGGAAGATGGCGCACACCGGTGACAACAGGGTTTTGAACTCTGGCGAGGTCGGGAAACTTCATTCCTCTACCAAACAATCGGCTCTCGGGCTCTAGAGAACCAGTGGAAGATGTAGAAGCTAGAACGGGCTGCCCAACTCGATGAAACCGCCGGCAAACTAGGGTTCAATGGTGAGCTGAAGCGGTTTCCCATGGCGGCGCGGAAATCGACTAGAACAAGGCCAACTCTTGATGGTTTTCCTCGGTTCTTTGTCGAGGATGGGTGCCCCTGCGTGCAGAAGATATGTGCACATGAGCTTGAGGTGTGGTTGATTGTGCAACCCGAATTTGGATATGAACCGAGCTTCACTCCAACACTAGGGTTCGGGAAAGAATAAAATTCGAGCTACTCGATGGATCATTTGCTACACGGCTGGCGGCTACACCATCCAGGGCTACCCACGCACCTTTCTTGTATAGGAAGTCGGAGGAGAGGGTGGCCGGATGAGGCTGTAGACGGTGAGCCGAAACGCTGAGGCCTGATGCACCTCAAAGCTTTGGCGCCAATCCGTGTTTTATGAGCAGCTCCGATCGGTAAACCTTGGAGGAACTCTGGGGGGGTGCTAGAGCACGTCAAAGCGCTACTCTTTGCTATGGATAGCTCGAGCAACCAAGCTAGGGTTGATGTGGTTTGATCGGAGAAGAACCGGACGGTGGTGTAGCCCGAGGTTTCGGTCCGCGCTCGGGCAGAGGAGCTGGGGAGGCTGTAGATGACGGCAGAGAGGAGAAGTAGAAGTGTGCTGCGGCTCTGATCGCCCACACACACCAGCTTGACTTCGGGAGCAGTAAGGAAACGGCTCGGTGGAGGCAGCCGTCGCTCGGTGGCGCGTGGTGAACAGCTGAGGTGAAAACAGTGTCGGTTAACTCTTCTGTGTGGCTGACAATTGGGTCCCACCACCTCAAATTTTTATCCAATTTTCACTGATATTTCTCCCCCAGCTACTCAAAATTTAAGGCTATGCTTTGCCTCAAAGTTAAGGTTTGGAAAGGTTGAATTCAAATGATTTGAATTCTGTTGTGGAGTTTGAATTGAATATGGTCCTTTGAATTTTAAAATGGAATTTGAATTCTTCCTTTTGCATTGTTCCAAAAACATAGCCAATCAATTCCAAAGTTTCTGATTTTTGGCATGGCTGCTAATTCAAATGTGGAGAACACATTTGTGGAACCAAATTTGCAAATTGAGGAAGTTGGAATTTGAAACTGAATTTGAATATTCAGATTAGAGGACTTCCTCTTTTAATCCCAAAAAAATATTAAAATTCCTCCAAATGAGCTGAAATTTGGAAGGTTGAATATTTGGAATATGAAGATCCAAGTTATGCATTTAGATCTCCATGTTTGGAAGTTTTTGGGAAGACTAAATCCTCACTTTGAACTTACACTGTTATAATTCAAAGTTTTAATTCCTCTCATTTTTCCTAAGTGTACATGAGATGAATTTTTCTTGCTACCACTTTTTGTGGATTTTACATCCCTCCCCCCTTAAAAAAAATCTCGTCCCGAGATTCCAAAAGAAATGCAAAGTGAAGAAACTTTACCGGGTATATGATGATAGCAAGTCCAGATAATTAGTTCGTAGATATTCCTCGCTTTCCCATGTCGTCTCATCAGCGGTATGGTTACTCCACAAGACCTTGTAAAACCATAAGGTCCGGTTTCTTGTGGCGCGAGTCTTTTCATCGATAATCCGGATTGGATATTCTATGTACGTGAGGTCCGGTCGAAGAACTTCTATGTCTTCAGTGCGGATTTCAGCCGAGGGTTTGAGGCATTTCCTCAGCTGAGAGATATGGAAGACATTGTGAATTCCTGCGAGCGACGCCGGTAACTCCAAGTGATGGGCCACGGGTCCACATTTTTCAATGATGGTGAATGGACCAATGAACCGCGGTGCAAGTTTGCCCTTCACTCCGAAACAATGAACTCCTTTCATCGGAGACACACAGACATAAACATAGTCCCCGATGTCGAAGTGGAGAGGGCGGCGTCTTTTATCCGGATAGCTCTTCTGACGAGATTGAGCAGCCTTGAATTGGCATGTATTACTCGCACTCGTTCTTTAGCCTCATTCACAAGTTCAATGCCATAGATAACTCGCTCGCCGGACTCGCACCAGTTGAGAGGTGTGCGGCACTTCCGGCCGTAGAGAGCTTCATACGTCGCCATCTTGATGCTAGCTTGATAGCAATTGTTGTAAGAAAACTCCGCCAACGGCAAATGATCGTCCCAATTCTTGCCATGGATGATGGAATAAGCGCGTAGCATGTCTTCCAGCACTTGGTTCACCCGTTCAGTTTGACCATCCGTCTGTGGGTGATATGCGGAACTTCGGATCAGTTTGGTCCCCAATGATGCGTGCAGCTGTTCCCAAAACCGAGCGACGAACAGCGCACCGTGATCTGAAATAATGGAGCGGGGGACACCGTGCAAACACAAGATCCTTGCAATATAGAGCTCCGCATATTTCTTGGCCACGTAGCCCGTATACAGGAATAAAATGTGCTGACTTGGTTAGTCGATCGACTATTACCCAAATCGAATCATGGTTGTGGGAGGTGAGAGGTAACCCGACTATGAAGTCCATGCTGATATCCTCCCATTTTCATGCCAGAGTGTTCAATGGTTGCAACTGTCCGTCTTTACGCATATGGTCGGCTTTCACCCGCCGACACGTATCACATTCGAATACGTACTTTGCGATTTCTCTTTTCATCCGTGTCCATCAAAACCTGGTTTTCAGATCCTGGTACATCTTGTTGCTGTCCGGATGAATAAAATACTTGAAAAAATGAGCCTCGTCCAAGATTTTCTTCCGAAGTTTCATGTTATGGGGTACCACTATACGGTCTTTAAACCATAGAGTATCGTTTTCATCCCTTCAGAAGCATTTCATTTCACCATTCTTCATTCTTCTCCGAATGTGCGACATTCCCATGTCTTCCTTCTGAGCTTCCATAATCTCCTCTCTTATGGTAGGGATGAAAGCAAGATTATATAATGCCCCATGTGGAACCAAGTACAGACTCGGCTCCTCCTCTTCAAGTGGGGTGATGGACAGATTGTTGACATGAGATTTGCGGCTTAAGGCGTCAGCAACTACGTTTGCCTTTCCGGGATGGTAGTGAATTTCGATCTCATAGTCTTTGATCAACTCTAACCATCTCTGTTGCCGCATATTCAACTCCTTTCGAGTGAATATATACTTCAGACTCTTGTGGTCGGTGTAGAGGTGCACTAAGTTCCCAAGTAAATAGTGCCTCCACATTTTCAAGGCCAACACCACAGCAGCGAGCTCAAGATCATGAGTCGGATAGTGCTGCTCGTGGTTACAAAGTTGACGTGATCCATAGGCGACCACTCTTCCTCCTTGCATCAATACACAGCCAAGCCCGATACCGGACGCATCACAATATACGTCGAAGGGCTTGGTTGTATCCGGTTGAGCTAACACCGGGGCTGTTGTAAGATGCTTCACTAATGCTTGGAAAGCTTATTCACAAGCTGAGCTCCAAACATATTTGATCCCCTTCTTCAACAGTTCCGTCATCGGCTTAGCAAGCTTGGAGAAGTTCGGTATGAATCTATGATAATATCCTGCTAACCCGAGGAAACTCCTGACTTCGTGGACTGATGTGGGGGACATCCTTTTTAGCACTTGTTCGATTTTGCTTGGATCAACTGCAATGCCTTCTGCAGAAATAATATGACCAAGAAATGGCACTTGGCTGATCCAAAACTCGCACTTGCTGAACTTGGCATAAAGCTTATGGTCTCGTAATCGTTGAAGTACGATATGCAGTTGTTCGACATGTTCTTCTTCAGACTTGGAGTAGACCAAGATGTCGTCTATGAACATCACCACAAACTTGTCCAACTCCGGCATGAACACTGAGTTCATAAGATACATGAAGTGTGCCGGGGAGTTGGTGAGACCAAAGGACATGACGAGGTATTAATACCACCCATATCTCGTCGGGAAAACCATCTTTGGAATATCCTCCGCTCGGATCTTGAATTGGTGATATCCAGAGCGAAGATCCATCTTTGAAAATACACTCGCACCCACAAGTTGATCGAATAATACATCGATGCGGGGCAGTGGATATTTATTCTTGATGGTGACGGCGTTGAGAGGTCGGTAGTCCACACACAACCTCAAGGTTTCATCCTTCTTCTTCACAAACAGCGCCGAGCATCCCCATGGCGAGGGACTCGGTCGAATGAAACCTTTCTTCATTAAATCATTGAGCTGCTCCTTCAATTCAGCTAGCTCATTCGGAGCCATCTTATACGGTCTCCGTGATATCGGTGTCGTCCCAGGTACAAGTTCGATCTTGAACTCGACATCCCTTTCGGGTGGCATGCCCGAGAGATCATCCGGAAAAACATCCAGGTATTCATGACCACACGAATATCCTCAGGTTTTGTGGCTTCCGTGTTATATGTGGTTGGAGCTTCTTGAACCGAACGGTCAAGAATAAGAACATGTGGTTCATGAAGTGGAGAGTTTAAACGAACCACACGTGGAATGATGTCAAGAACAGCACCACGGCGATGCAGCCATGACATTTCTAAAATGACATCAAGTTTTTGACTCTCTAGCATGATTAGATAAGTCGGATATAGGTTCCCACCCTTCAAACGATAAGTACATGTTTGATTACTTCATCCAGTCTCTACAATAGTAATGCAAGAATGGAACAATTAATATACATAACGTTCACACATATGGATAAAGTATAAAATTTATACAAAATATACATCCCTGGACCACGTCACACGATCGAGTTCCAAAGTAATAAAGTTGAGGGGTTAAAAGTTCATTTCGACCATCATGGGTCACCACGGGATGTTAAGTGTGTTAGCCTGCTTAATTCCTTGCTATTGTACTGGACCCTAACATGTCCTTGCTCAAAATGATATTGTTAATGCGTCAAATTTTCGACTCCAACTCGCTGTTTTACAACAGCCGCTGGATATCGAAAGGTGAAACTAATTGTTTTGGTTAAAAAACTTCAACATGTTGTTCACTGTCCAGCTTCTGGTCCTGCAGACCAGTTGGAAAAATTTAACTATTTTAGCCACCTTGGAGGCAAAATCTGGACTAGAGTCCAACAACAAAATTGTATTAGACTCAAAAAGGAATCCAGGTTATATTTATTTGCCTCCATATCCTTCCTCTTTTGTGAGTTATGATCTTTACCAGTCGACAGAATTTTCTCAGGAATTTTGACAGCACCTCCTTTGCAAGTGGCTGTTTTGTTCACAAAATTCCATCATATTCTGTCCTCAATCTAGGAAAACACTGAACTACAAAGTCGTAGCACATTTCCTATAATTTCCAACGATGTCTTACTTGACCCTTAGAAATTTTTCTACAGAAAGTTGTGGTTGAAATACAGAAAATTCCAGAGAGCATTTTGGTCTGTCCTGTTTCTTGACAGTACCTACTCATCTGAGATTTCCATCCCTTTGGAGGGAGATTTTGTTCTGGAACTCTACAGAAAAGTTGTAGAGGACTTAAAAAACTTTCCAGAATGGTATCCCACACTTCCATTGGTTCAACCAATCCTAAGTTATGCCCTGTTTAAATTCAGAAAAGTTTCCGCCAAACCACAGGGGAGGTGGTTCCTAAGTCCTTAGAAATGATTCTACACTCCCAATTGACTCTTAGTTCAATATGGGAGTTCAATAACCCCTAAATGGAACCCTAAACTTCATTTTGACTCTTTTCTTCGAAAATATACTTTTATGCAACTAATACTCATCACAGTACTATGTTTCCTCACCAAGGAAAAATCCTAAGCCGGTATTCCGGCATATACGTGTCAAATGGTGGAACTAAGAACGTCACTCACAAACGGTTTCTAAACGTCATGCACTAACGTGGTTAATGTACATGCAGAAGAACACACAATAATGGTGCACCCAAAGGTTTTAACATTTCAGGCAGTTCCATATCATAATAAAAACATACGGTCCGTATCATTGCCATACGGATCGTCCTTGAGTCAAGCCACGTCTCAGGGTACATGGTCGTGTTTTCACACCATACGACGGGGAACCCGAGTAGAGCGCGAATGGGTCGTCACGATTGGGAATTTTATCAACCCAACGGATACCACCTACTGCCTCATGACTGTTGAGGCACGCCGATGGTGAGCGCTGCGTATGGCCCTTTGAACATTGAACGTTCAAGAGTTGCATACTATCGTGTTGCTTACCACACGATGGGGTATTCTCACTTTTTCCTAAAGCATGCTGGAGATCAGCGTTTTCATATGCTCTCAGAACCATGGAGAGGTTCAGAGACTCATATTAACTACCGTGCCAAGCCACGGTATATCCTT
Source organism: Neostapfia colusana (assembly GCA_030760725.1). NCBI lineage: Eukaryota > Viridiplantae > Streptophyta > Magnoliopsida > Poales > Poaceae > Neostapfia > Neostapfia colusana. The sequence continues at coordinate 103,036,427 of JASWHV010000003.1, forward strand.
CCATACTATTACTCGTATGGTGAGTTACCGCAATTGATCCGCCTGCGATGGCTTACCTTACCTCTTACCTGACGTCGAAGCGTCGTTACAGAATGTATAACAAATATGTTAGCATTTCCACCATAGTAACTACTACTATCATAGACCTTATGTGGGCATAATGACTAATCCTCACTCGACTACTTTTAAGTTTCCAAAATAGGCTCTTTTCGAGCGTGCTATTCCCAATGCGGCTCTAATAACACGCCTCTGGGGACCACCCCGTGGTTCACCCACTCCGAGATCGCATAGGGTGATGCCGTGCGATGCGGCACCCAACAGCACACACGAAAAGAATTAAGAACAACATACAAACTTTTATTTGATATAAAACAGCGGAAGTCTTTTTACAAAACTTAATTATACAGCAGAAGTCTTATACATAGATAGCCTCTCATCCTAACTATGCAAAAGTGCAGCCGTCCAGCCTGGGACGCTACACACTAGCAGCACTCAAACGGAGATCATGGCGGCGTGCAGGGCTCCAGCTCAGCCGTGTACCCCGATGGGGCATCGCCTCGTCCTCGGAGCCTTCCTCATAACTCTCACCTGCACACAACTCAAATATTGCAACCGTGAGCACGATGGCTCAGCAAGTCTTAACCGACAACCCTAGGCATGGAACTCTACATGCAAGGATGTGTAAGATAGGAAAAAGGACTTTGCAATAAAGACACACCTACATGTTGATCCTTACTTTCAATTTTATAGCAACAGTTTAATGAGCCTTAGGCAGGCCTCACATCGGAAGTCCACAATCAAACAAGAAACACTTTCCTCCGATGTGGTGATGCCCAAAGTGGAAAATAAACTTAATTAGCTCTACATCAACAGACATGGTTTTCAAACAGTATACTTTATCACAACATATTATCATTCATCTGGCTTATTTCTCTTCTTACTATGTCACAGAACAGTGAATAAGCGGTACTCAAATAACCGCGAGGGACGGTGATTGCAATCAGGAGACACCCGGACAACACGTCACATACACCCACTTTCAGAAGCTTGATTCAAATGTGGAGAACACATTTGTGGAACCAAATTTGCAAATTGAAAAAGTTGGAATTTGAAACTGAATTTGAATATTCAGATTAGAGGGCTTCCTCTTTTAATCCCAAACAAATATTAAAACTCCTCCAATTGAGCTGAAATTTGGAAGGTTGAATATTTAGAATATGAATATCCAAGTTATGCATTTAGATCTCCATGTTTGGAAGTTTTTGGGAAGTCTAAATCCTCACTTTGAACTTACACCGTTATAATTCAAAGTTTTAATTCCTCCCATTTTTCCTAAGTGTACATGAGCTGAATTTTTCTTGCTACCACTTCTTGGGGATTTTACAAATACTGTCCTATTCTCTAATGACATCAAGCACATGTGAGGCAATGGGCTCACCAGTGTGATTCTCATCAATAACACAAAGTACTAGAACCCTTTTGTTTGGCTTGTACTCGGGGTCTATGAAATGAGCAACAAAACTTAAGTAGTTTGTCCTCTAGTCTAAAGACAATCAAATATCTGACGTCAAAGCAACTGAGTAGCTTATGGACCAAAAGTTTCTTTCAGGATCTCCATTTTGTCATTGTACCTTTTTATTATATCTTTTGGAGCGGTTCTTCTAGACACAATACTATATTGTGAACAAAAGTATTTTTGTATCATTCTTCTAAAATTAGCACTGTCACCCATACTAATAGGTTGATCATCAGTTTCTATATATCTAGCAATTTCACTACAAGCTATTTCACGATCATGCACCCAAGTACTTATAGAGCCATTAAGTTTTCAAGTTCGGTTGAGTATGCACTGCTCCACCTTCTCGCAAACTTTTTCAAACATATAGAGTAATGGCGAATCAAGTGTCCTGTACCACCACTCGAACCTCCAGTAAGATCCTTTTTGCAATATTTACATGTTGCAGAAACAACAATCCACTTACCACCTCAAAATTCTTTGTTCTTAGTGAAATGTTGCCAGCATTCTGCTATACCCCGTCGCCCCGTAGATGTAGTAGATGCTTCAAAAGTTTCGTTGCTTTGTTTCTGGGGGTGACAGTCGGCGGCGCATCAAAGGAATAGCTCCTGATGGGTGCATCATGAAACTGGAAGGCATCAAGAACACACTACAGGAAAAGAGCAATAGGCCATCGGGGTTCATATAGGCATCCGTGCTGTTGAATATAAATAGTCTAAAGTTGTCGGTTCATACAGCCCTATGGCAATATATATATATATATATATATATAGCCATCGGTTGAACTGCTACAGCCGACGGTCATAACTAAAGCTATCGACCTAACTACCGAACTGACGGCCATAACTAAATGTGCTGGCTAAGCTGACGACCATAATTATAACTGTTGGTTGGGACTCCCAGGTTGACGGCTATAAGTGTAGGCCCGGCGTCAAAGCAAAACGACTCGTGCCCGTTGACTCAAATCACCCAGACGCATAGCTGCCGCCGCGTGCTCCGAAAGCCTGCCAACACCACGCGCCCGCCTCCCCGACGTGCGCCCGCCGCCTCCCCGTCTGCCGCGCGCCCGCCGCCTTCCTCGTCCGCACGCCCGCCGCTCCCGTCAGCCGCCTCCCCATCTGCCGCCTGCCGCTCCCATCCGCCGCGCAGCCGCTGCCTCCCCGTCCGTCGCCGCCTCCCCGTCCACCGCCTGTACCGAAATCGCCCGCGGAGCCCGCTTCAAGGTGAGCTCAAAGCTCCTGCCTCTGTTTTTCCATGTGTGAGCAATGCAAATGACTAATAAATCACTAAAGTGGTATAATTTCTTTGCAATGCCGAGTTTGCAATGTATCACTGCTTTACATTATGTTTACATTATGTGGTAAAATCTTTGGCTCATATAGTAGTGTTAAAAAGTGCTTTACTACAAGAAAATGTAAGTCATGTGTGTGCCTGATAGGGTAATACCTTAAGTTCTGCAACCCCCACGAGGGGGAATAAAAATACTTGCAGAGCAGTTAGGATCTGGCATTGCATCACAATCTAGGAACCTTAATATCACAACTAGCTTCATTCCTGCAACTCATCTTCCAGCAGGCTGTCTGGCGATCAATAGATAGCAAATACCATATTGCGCCTACCACCTAAAAAGAAGAAGAACAACGGATAAAAACTTAATTTCAAAATTTAACATGAAATTTTCTAAGGCAAGAAAATCAATGATCAAAGATTGTGCTAAAGTGCATTTTAATACAATACATGACTAGCTATCAAGTAGAGGACCAGGTTGTATGCAACCCCTTCCCAAGCAGTCTTCGCAATAAATCTAGTAGCTTTGACAATCTCATAAGTTAAGGGGAATATGAAATATAGTCTCGGTAAGTACTGAGCAACAACTATGAGCACCAGAATGTTATTGTTATGCTCAGCAGTGGAATACTTTATAGTTGGTATCACATATGAGAGAACGATGCATCTCATATATATTTATATGGTTTTCTGCTTATCACCTATTAGATTTCTGTTCATTGACATATATCGATTTGTTGTAGTTTTGAAAATGGTGACGACCGTAAGGCGATGTATGATGGATAGAGTTCAGCTGGTGCACACACTATGGAATGGGCTCATATCGCAAATGTTTTGTGAACCAAGCCTTCGCCAGTGGTGCTCGTGTTGCGAAGTGTCCGTGTAGCAGGTGCCGGTCGTCAATGTCTGTATAGGTCTGTAATGGAGCCACACCTTTGCAAGCACGGATTTATGCCTGACTACCTGGTATGGCGCGAGCATGGGGATATGGAGCATGCCGGTGAGTCAGTCGGAAACGAGGATGAACATCGGATGGATGAGATGATAGCAGATGTTGGTAGAGAGTACGAAGAGCAGTCCCCCCCGGAGGAGGTGCAGAAGTTTTACAGGCTTCTTGCCGCCTCAGATGAAAAAGTTCATGAGGGCACCAATGTGACCGTTCTGTAGTCGGTCAAACGACTTATGGCGATGAAGTCCAAGTACAATTTTGCGAACAATTGCTATAATGGTATCTTGAATCTGATCAGTGATGTCCTTCCATCAAATTATGAGATGCCGAAAGACCTATACCAATCTAAGGAGCTTTTTGCTGGTCTCGGCATTAATTATGAGATGATTGATGTGTGCGAGTATAATTGCATGCTGTTTTGGAAGGAACACAAGAACGATACTCATTGTATGCATTGCAATACATATAGATATGTGGAGGTTCTCAGTGATGATGGAGAGGAAATAACTATGAAAGTACCGATCAAACAACTTCAGTACATGCCTATCACGTCAAGGCTTAAGCGGTTGTCTCTGTCCCAAGAAACAGCGAGCAGATAAGGTGGCATTCTGAAGGGATATATGAGAGCGATGACAAAGATGTTATGGCGCATCCTTCGGAAGGTGTGGCTTGACAAGCTCAAGACCGTTTTGATCCGGAGTTTGCAAGAGATCCCAGAAATGTTTTTCTTAGGTTTAACAGATGGTTTCACTTCTTTCAGCACTAGTAATAGCTCATACTCTTTGTTGGCCTGTTCTTATCATGCCCTACAATCTCCCTCACAACATTATCTTGAAAGAAGGATACATATTCTTCGTGGCCATCATTCCTAGTCATAAACATCCAGGGAAGAAAATCAATGTGTTTATGCAACCATTGATTGAGGAGCTGAAAGAGCTATGGCATTGGGTAAAGGCATATGACAGTCATCTGAAATGTGAATTTACCTTACATGCCGCATATCTATGGTCAATCCATGATTTGTTGGTATATGGCATTTGGGCTGGTTGGTGTGTCCATGGATAATTGTGTTGCCCCATATGTATGAATTACACTGATGCCATCAGGCTAAAGGTGAGTTCAAAGGGTATGGTAAATAACACAACTGGACTCATATTTCTTTTCTTTGAGAGCTACCAATCGTAAAAGGCGTTACATTTACCACACAACATAGATTTGATGCACCAGGAGCGTAATGTTGCTAGAAGTGTCATAAGCATGTGTTTTGATTTTACCGGTCAAAGCAAAGATAATTTGAATGCGAGGAAAGACTTAGCTGATCTTTGTGATCGTCCTTGACTCGAGGTTAGAACAAATGCAAGTGGAAATAAATGTAGGCCACGAGCTCGATACTATGTCAAGCCAGAAAAAAAGAAAGTGAATACTTAGTTGTTTGAAAACATTGAAGTTTCCATACCGCTATGCAACCAACATAATACTATGTGTTAATCTCAGCACCGGTAAACTCAACGGTCTGAAGAATCATTATTACCATATTATGGTGGAAAGACTTGTACCGGTAATGTTCCATGATTACTTCAAACCTGATTAGTGAAAGATATTTGCTGAACTAAGCTACTTTTATAGGCAGATTTTTTTTCTAAGGGAGTGTCGAAGAAGATGATGCGACATTGGGAGAAAGAAATCATTGTGCTTGTATGTAAGATAAAAAAGTATTTCCGCCTGGATTTATGAATGTTATGCAACATTTGCTGGTGCATTTATGTTATGAAGCGTTGGTGGCAGGTTCTGCACAGTTCAGGTGAATGTATAGTCAATAGAGAGAATTGAAATAACTTAGAGCTATAGTGAACAACAAGGCAATATTTGAGGGGTGTATTATAGAGGCATTTGCAGCTAAAGAGATTACAAACTTCTCTAGCAAATATTTCTCACATGCCAACAATGTGAATGCATCTACGACACGATATCATAATGTAGAAGAGGAACCTACAACTGAGCATAGGATTTTTCATGGAAGGGTAAAGGTATTGGGGCTGCCACTTCTCACTATAGTTCGTAGCAAGAGAGAAACTACACCATGCTTTACATGTACTTCAACATGGAGGAATTGTTACCATATTTGGAAGTGTTCGACAAGCTGTATTGGACATCTTCTCGAATACCTAAGCAAAGTCAATTGGATGAGCTACATCAGCAAGACATAAACAGTGGCCCAAGGTTCATGAACTGGTTCCGTGTTCATGTACTTTTTCTATCCGTCCTTTGTTCTTCAATTATAGTTCACATGCTTATCACGTAGTTAATATCTTTGTCCATTGTTGTATATGTAGTGTATGAAGTATGTCAACATCTCTGATGACTTGCGACAGATGTCACTTGGTCAAATGAAAGCAAGGGAATTTAACCAATATGGTACCAACAAACACTATTTTTGAACTGCAAGTTTAGAAGCAAACCGCCCACTTGCAGCCACATCAAATAGTGGCGTATTATCGATGGTGACAAAGGGTAGTGGAGAAGTGAATGAATACTACGGTGTTCTTCAAAAAATAATTGAGTACACATTTGGCGGTCCGAAAGAACTGAAGCTTGTGTTTTTCGAGTGTCAATGGTTTGATGCAACATTGGGCACGCGAGTGGATGATCTTGGAATGGTGGAGGTCAACCACAAATCGTTATACAACCCATAACAACAATGTTGTACTTGCGGATAAAGTGGAACAAGTGTACTATTTAAGTTATCGCAAGCCAAGTTTGAAAAGTTGATGGGTTGTATATAAATTTAACCTTGAAGTTCACCCACGTCATTATGATGAGTACATGGAGAATCAGTAAGATGATGATAGTGGTGTCTATCATGATGAAGTCAAGGAAGTAGAAGATTTTAGGATATCTTGTGGGGCAGGACTCACAGAAATAGCTAGTGGTACTCTAGAGTTATTGTCTGAAGAACATGTAGGCCCTTTGAGAAAACGTCTTCGACACTTACAAAGGATTATTGAAAGGCAGAAAAGGATTATTGAAGAACAAGAGAGATTTGAGGAAGAGAAAGAAGGGCAAGAGTTTAAAGAAGAGATGGAAGAACAAGAGAGACGTGAACATCTTCATGCACGTGTGGCAGAAGTAGATTCTGATGCTGATGATTTTTGATGATGTTATTATACGCATTCTTTGAGATATTGATTCTTATTTTGAACAGATTTTAATCTTTATCATTTATTCTTTATTGTTCTATATTTTTGTATACTAATAATTATTTTGAAATTTGTGCAGATATGGAAGAGGCGTAATGGTGACAGGAAGGGGGAAGAGGCGTAGTGGTAGTTCATCCTCCACGTCTCAGCCAAGTAGTGGTTTGGACCACATAGCGTTGTTTCATGTACTTGTTTTTTTATATACATTTCAATGTCACAATTAGCTATCTAATATTTGTTACATGTTTATTTGCATTTGCAGGGCACTGCCAGGAATGCACAGAGAAAGAGTCAACTCCTTGAGTGTGTGTGATAGGGTGAAACCCGGGGGTGGCCGATCTTCATGGCAGTAGGTATGACATGGGATAACTAGCTGAAATGTCAGCCAGGATAACTAGCTTTATACCTGCCAAGCTTGGATGCAACCAAATGACAGCGAGAGAGGCACCTAAGTCTTGAGAACTTTGACTCGATCCCGATCGACCACAGAACCACAATCCATGATAACTAGCTTGATACCTGCCAAGGTTGGTTGTGACAAAGCTACGGGGAGAGAGGCACCGAAACCGGAAAGACTTCGACTCGATCTTCAAATGACCGCAGAACCACAAGCCGAGACTAACCCACACAAAAGACCCAAAAAGGCTAGAGAACGAATTTGAGGAACCCAGAGGGATCACTTCACAAGTCCATGAAGAACAAGGAAGAACAAAGGTGTGCAAGGCAATCATCACTCAACTGTAGAAACAATTTTGTTTATCAAATCATCAATGGTTCTTTTTCCAGCAGCAAAAATGTGATATTTATACTAGAAACAACCCTTCTAGCTAGGTGTGAACTGATGTCACCACGTTTTGAGTATGAATAAAAGCTGGCGAAGGATTCCCGAGTTAGTCTTTAGTCCTCGCGCAGTCAGTAGTAAAAAGACCATAACTCTTGTTTGGAAACTCCAAATGATGCACCGTTTGTTGTGTTGGAAAGTAGACATGATAATCTTTAACATCATGTTTATTATGCACCAGGAAACGTGACAGGTTGGTATAGGATTGCATGTGAAGTTTGATGTTCCTGCTGTGTACCCTTCTTAGTTTAGACAGTGTGAACTGACTTGCTTTTTGTGCTAGCCAATGGTGTTGTCTCTTGTGTAAACTTGAGTAATAGTACATTACACGACTTAGGTAGTATATTATTCTCATCAATTTTAAATGTAATGTAGTGAGAAAAGCATTCACCTGTTGTTCAAGTTTCTTAGCACGAGTACATGTAATTGGTCTGTCATAGGATCATTTATGTGTGTCTGTTGCTGGGATGTCCACATCATCCTCCTCCTCTTGAAAAGGAGTTGTACTCGACTCTTCTTCTCCGAAGTAGGGAGACAGGTCGGTGACGTTGAATGTTGTGCTTACTCCCTATGTACTTGGAAGATACTTGGGAGATCAATCTCATAAGAATTATCATTGATCTTTCGAAGTCTTTGAAAGTTCCATCAGCTCGAGGCTACAATTTGGACTTGCGATATGCTAGAAATCGTTCCTTGCGTAAATGCACCCAAACTAAATCTCCTATTGCAAATTCCACTTTCTTGCGACCCTATTTGGCATGTCTCACATAGATCTTTGTCATTTTATCTATGTCTGTCCGCACTTGATGATGAAGTTTTTTGACAAACCATAGACTATCTCAAATGGACAAAAATTTGTTGTTGAGTGTACTGCCCTATTGTAAGAAAATTCCACATGTGGCAAACTTTCTTCCCATAGTTTCAAGTGCTTTTTTAGAACAGCTCGTAGTAATCTTGATAATGTGCGATTCACCACTTCGGTTTGCCTATCTTTTTGTGGATGACATGTTGTGGAAAATAGCAACCGTGTCCCAAGTTTTCCTTACAGGGTCTTCCAAAAGTAGCTTAGAAACATGATGTCACGATCCGAAACAATAGTCTGCGGTACACCATGAAGTCGTATAATTTCTCTAAAAAATAATTCAGCAATATGGGACACATCATCACTGTTTTGACAGGGAATAAATTGAGACAAGTTACTAAAGCAATCCACGATAACAAAAATGGAATCTCCCTCCTCTTTGTTCGAGGTAGACCCAGAACAAATTCCATAGAAATGTCTTCCCATGGAACACTAGGAATAGGTAGAGGAGTATATAGACCATGAGAGTTCAAGCGTGACTTAGCTTTGTTGCAGGTGACACAACAAAGAACAGCATGTCCACGTATCTTCTTATTTTAGGCCAAAAGAAGTGATCGACTAGCACTTGCTCTTTTTTATTAGCACCAAAGTGACCCATCAATCCTCTAGCCTGAGCTTCCTGCACAAGCATAAGATGAAGAGAGCAATCTAGAATGCAAATCTTTTTAGCTCGAAACGAAAATCCTATATGCATATTCTAAATCAATAACTTTTGCATCAAGTTGAGACAACAAAACATGGCGTCTAGATAAAGCATCTGCAACAACATTGTCCTTCCTTCTTGTACTTTACAATGTAAGGAACTGTCTCAATAAATTAACTCCATTTTGCATGTCTTTTGTTCAGTTTTAATTGGTCCTTAAGATGCTCCAAAGATTCATGGTCTGAATGTATGAAAAACTCTTTAGTGAAAAGATAGTTGTCAGTGTTTTTTCACCAACTAGTAATCGAATGTTACATGTTTTATGTCTGGATGGATAGCTAATAAAGACAAGGACTTATAGTGGTTTGGACAGAATGTCCTACCTCCAGTTCGGGTGTTCGTCTGTCTTGTATTAGCTCAATGGTTCGTGGAACTAGGGGTTACAAGCGAGACTTCCTTGTGCATGGAGAGCCTAAGTGTTATGCGTATCATGTGGGCATGAAGTCGTCCGTGGGGAGGTTCCAGGCCTCCCCCTTTTATAGCCCGGATGCTTCCACCTACCCGCCGACTCCTCATAAATGGGGCGGGGGTTTACATGGTCTGCCAGCGCCTAAGGAGGCCCGATGAGCTACAGGAGCAATGAGTACATCTGCTCCTGTCTCATCTATGGTCTACGTCTACTTTTGGTGCCTGTACACTCGCGCCGAACAGGACAGTGCAGATGGTGATGATGGCCGGCGTCCTGCATGTCCTGTCACGCGTGGCCTCCCACTCCATCCTGAAGTCCCTCTGCCGTTCCTTCACGTCAGTATTGAAGTCTTCTACCTGCCTCCGGTTCGTGCTCTAGCCCGGATTGCTCCTTCTTCTGGCCTCGTTGGCCGGGGTCGGAGGTCGAACATCGCTTCCCGACCTTTGGGGTCGGCTGGTGCCCGGATCCTGGCGGTTAGGGTTCGGTCGCTTATGTCCTGACATTGGGGTCGGAACTCGTAGTGGCGTCATCCTGAACCTAGGCCCCGAGTCGGGACCTTGTGCTGGCACTTCCCGCTTGGCTTGATCAGGGACGCGGAGCCACGTGACTCCGTACTACAGGTTGATCGGTTGCCTCTCGAGTACCAGGAGTATGTCATCTTGTCAATAGTGTTGCCAAGCTTCTAAACATCTCACAAGAGCATATAATTCTTTATCATAAATTGAATAATTGAGAGTTGGACCACTTAGCTTTTCACGGTAGTATGGAATTGGTCGATCTTCTTGCATAAAAATGTCTCCAATTCCCACTTCACTTGCATTACATTCAATCTCAAAAGTCTTACCGAAGTCTTGGAGAGCAAGTGGAGATGTTGTTGCCAATGTCTTTTTTAACTCTTCCATTGCTTTTGTTTGTGTTTCTCCCCAATGGAAAGGTTCATTCTTCTTGGTCAATTCGTTGATTGGGGCAAAAATGGTATTGAAATCTTGCACAAAACGTCGATAGAAGCCTGTAAGTCTAAGAAAGCTTCGTACTTGGCTGACATTTTGTGGAGGCATCCACTCATGAACAGCTTTAATCTTTTCTTCATCGACCTCCACGCCCTGAGCTGGAACAACAAAACATGAAAGATTACCTTGTTGGTGCAAAATGTGCACTTGGCAAGGTTAGTATACAAGTATTCCTTTCTAAAAACAGCAAGCACACATTTTATATGTTCAACATGTTCGTCAATATTCTTGCTGTAAATAAATATATGATCAAAGTAAAGCACAACAAACTTTCTAATAAAAGATCTAAGAACATGATTCATTAATCTCATAAAAGTACTAGGAGCATTTGTCAATTAAAAGGCATCACCAACCATTCATATAAACCAAACTTTGATTTGAAAGTTGGTTTCCATTCATCACATTCTTTCATTCGGATTTGGTGATAACCACTTCTTATATCAATGACAGCACCACTAAGCTCATCAAACATGTCATCAAACCTAGGAATGGGATGCCTATACCTTATTGTTATGCTATTTATGGCTCAACAATCAACACACATTCTCCATGAACCATCCTTCTTTGGAACTAAAAGAAAATGAACTGCACATAGTGAGAGACTTTCCCTTATATACCCTTTGTTGATGAGCTCCTGTACTTGGTGCTGAATTTCTTTTGTTTCCTCCGGGTTGGTGCGGTATGGTGCACGGTTAGGAAGCGAAGCACTAGGGAAAGATTAGTTTGATTTTCAATTTCCCTCTTTGGTGGCAGCCCTGGTGTACTTCTTCAGGAAACACATCTTCATATTCCTGTAATACATCAAAAACATCACTTGACAATGTAGAGGATAAGTCATTAGTTGTAATAAAATTGTCCTTGTACACAAGTACAAAGAACATGGCATTTGGTTCATTCAATTCTTTACAATCCCTTTCTGTAGCTATCACCATTAAACCCTCTTTTCCCTTTGGCTAGGTTTTTTGCGGCTGTGGGGTTTTATTTGGTTGTGGAGACACTCCCTCATTATTTTTTTGGGTCACATGCAAATGGTTCTCACTCTCTCATTGTTTTATTTTCAGATCATCCTTCACAATTTCCTCCGGTGTCAATGGATGTAAAGTGATACACTCTCCATTATACATGAAGATAAGCTTGTTAGCACGGCCACAGATCTGAACATCACGATCATATAGCCATGGTCTTCCTAACAGTAACTGACATGCGTGCATAGGAATGACATCACATTCCACTTGGTCTTTATATTTCCCAATAGAGAAAGGAACAGTCACAGTGTTGGTGACGCTTAATGCCCCACGATCATTAAGCCATTGCATCTTGTATGGGTTAGGATGACACTGCTGTTTGAACCCCACTTTCTCCACCAATTCTTGACTTGCAGTATTATTACAGCTGCCATTATCAACAATAATTCTGAATACTGTCTTTGATCATACCTCTGGTGTGGAAAAGATTGTGTAGTTGTCCATTAACTTCTTTTATAGCAGTAACACTAAGCACACATCGAGAAATGAAGCAATTATCATCACCTTCATCAGGTTGGATCTCATTTTTCATATTTTTTAATTTCTTCATCATAGCATGGTGCATCTTCTAGTTCACTTTTAGATTCCCATTCTCCTTGTTCATTTATAATTATAGTCCTTCGACTAGGACATTCATCAGCAACATGTCCATACCCTTGGCACTTGTGACATACAATGCTTCGGTTATTTGAAGAGGATGCGGCGCTGATGCAACCGAAGGGGCTTTACCTGCAGAGCGACGTCGCTGCTCTTGCTGAACCGTGCGTGAAAAGTAGCTGAAACTGATTTCTTTGCAGTACCAATGGATGGAGAAGACTTAGCTGCACCGGCTTGAAATTTCCCCTCAACAAAAGATGTACGGTTCCATGGAAGTGAAATAGGTCGACCACCATAGGATCGACTGCATCTAGCTTGCTGAATTTTTCTCTCTGTGTGCATAGCTTGATCCACAAGGCTCTGCAGATTATGATATGGAAACATCTTAACAAAATCAGAAATTTCAGCATTCAGACCATGCAAAAATCTTGCCATTTTTGACTCTTCATCTTCTCTAATTCCTGATCGAATAAAAAACAACTCCATTTCCTTGTAATACGCATCAACTTATTTGGAGCCTTGTCCCAACTGCTGCAACCTATTTCGAAGGTCGCGTTGATAACTTGATGGTACAAAGCGTCTTCTCATTACCTGCTTCATCTCATTCCATGTGTTAATATGATAACATCCCAACACAAGTTGATTTGCTTGTATCTGATTCAACCAAGTGAGAGCGTAACCAGAAAATTGGACAGAAGCAAGATTTACATGTCTCTGATCAGAGAGATTATGCACTCTAAAGATTTGATCACATTTGTCGGTACCCTGCAGACCGGGTACCCCCGCGTACAGGCTGGAAGTGGCTCCAGACTCCACCTCCTTGCTGAGGCAAGGTCCAGCGCTGCCACGTGTCCCTTGGCTCCGGGCTAGGCCTCCACGCAGAGGAGGGCTCCGGAGCTGCCACGTGTCCTCCGGCCCCGGACCTAGCCTCTCCGCTGAGGCGAGGTCTGACGCTGCCACGTGTCCCTTGGCTCTGGGCCAGGCCTCCCAGCTGAGGAGGGCTCTAGAGCTGCCATGTGTCCTCCAGTTCTAGACCTGGCCTCTCGACTAAGGCGAGGTCCAGTGCTGCCATGTGTCCTCTGGCTCCGAACCTGGCCTCCCCACTGAGGCTAGGTCCAGTGCTTCTGTATAAAAGTCCCAAAAATGTGAATGCAAATAAACTGAAGTTTGAACATCATTTGAGTTTGAGTTCATGAAAATTGGGACTTATTGAAACTTTCTACATGTGACGATGCACATGAGTATTCAACCACACAAGCTCAAAGGTTTATTTGAATGCTTGAAACCAAAGTTAAGTTAAACACCATGTGTAAGGTTCTCATGTGCAAGAGGAGGATTCAAATTAAGATTTTTAAACTCACTTTGTTCCACTCAAATTTCAAATGTGGGCATCACAAAAGAAATGTAAACTTTTGTGTTGAATACCCCATTTGCAGCAGCTAAATTAAAAATCAGATTTCATATTTGAATTTCTCAGGTCCAAATTAGTGGGAATGCAAAGTTTGAGGGAAGTTGAAGGTACTTTGCTAGCCATTTAAAAGAGGACTTTAAATCGCATGGGAATTCAAATTCAAATTTGAATTTGGAGTAAACATGATCAATTACCCAAATGAATTTTATACTTGATCTCAACATAATTGAATTATGTATAACCTGCCAAATTTGATATCTTTTAGAGGATGAGGGATGGCTGAATTGTGGGACCCACTGGTCAGCCACAGTGTACAAAATATCAACAACAGTCGGTTTGCTCTGTTTTTCACTCGAAGCAGCCAAACTTTTCACCGGGCGACAGTGAGATACACCGAGTGCACCTCCTCGCGGTTTATCTCGTGCTGGCAACCTGCTCGATGCCCTTATCACTCCTCGATGTGTTCATTTTGCCCACGGACAGAAACACCGAGGCCTGCCTTCCTTGCGCCGAGCTCATCAGAACCATCACCGCCGCCCCAGTATCGCTCGGGAATCGGCATAGTTCATGTGAACAGCGCCCTCTGAGTAGCAAAACGGCACCGTGGGCTCATGCACAACCTCCTCAGCGCACCGTTGGCCGGTGATCGGCCTCCCCAACCCTAGAACGACTTCGCCAAGCGGCGGCCACACACAACTGAGATGAGGGGCTCCCATGGACATCTCAACCCGGCGCCTATCACGGCTGAGCAAAGGCACCCAGAGGCGCGCCAGACACCCAGGCTGCTCCTCACCAAGCCGTGGGCCGAATCTTGATCGTCGCCGGAGAATTTTCTGTTTTTCCTCCGGTTGGTGAAAACCGAGTATCGGGTAAGAAACCACGAAATTGCTGATCAATATTCATTTATGGTTCACCAAATTATGCACACACGAGCTAGACTAGGTAGTGAGTGATTCCTCTTTGCATCCCTAGCGTGAAACCGCATGTAGCCGACCCATTTCGAGTTTTCCCGAACGCGACTATGGCAGGGGACCTCGGGTGCACGGTAACATAGGGTGTTGTGTCACACCCGGTTTTCCATAAGGAATACTCGAGCGTATTCTCACATGTATGCCAGGATCAGTTGACTCATACATGTGCCGACAAGAGTGTAATATCATTATATTACAAGCTAAGTTCAACGTATAACATAATATTACATCATGAGTCATAATAGACTAATAAAAGTGCTATTACACTAATTATACAAACAACGGAAATCAGCTATGTGGTGCTCCAAATCCAAAGGCGTTGCCTAGGGGTTTCGCCAGCCTAAAATAACTCTTCGGGATCGAAGTCCTCCTCATCGAAGTCTATATCTTCATTTACACCTGAGCAGCATATGATATCCAACAAAAGCAAGTTTGAGTACCCAAAGGTACTCAGTAAGTGTAGGAAAGAATGTTATGAAGGCTAATAGCAAGGAAAGGCTAACATGGTTAAGAACTATGCATTAATCCTAAGCCTTAGCTTTAATTAGCAATCTTTATTACTAAGTGATATATCCCATCATCTTCATCAATTAAGTCATTAATGTTAGGTTACACCACCCAACAACCTCTTTCAACCCATATCCATGTTTCTCTAATCATGGACAAGTCCAAGCCGCTCTTGACCGTGAGCATGGCTGTCATGACAGTTTGGTTCTCTACAGAGATTGTACCACTTTACCCACAAGTAGTGATTTCATCCCCTGTTGCCAGGTGGACTAAGAACCTCCCTAATATCCGTGGTTGCAAGCCACATTACACACTTCCTTTGGTGTGTGATCAGGAGATCACTACATGGCCTTTACAAAGGATCTATCGGCAAGTACAAGCCCACTGAGGTTTCACCGCTAGAGTTCCTTGGAGTAAACCCTCCCTTGCAAAAGCCCCCTCTTGAGCCTTGCAGTTCCCAGGGTAGTCAAAAATAGACTCCCATTCCCCGCACCATCCAAACACTCATACTATACCGGCAAACTCCTAATTAATTGGCCAAGCTGCCCCATCTTAGTCTTGTGGTGGCAATATAAAGCCGGGTTAACTGTTCCATGAACTAGTCCTTAGAATCTAAGACAGGCACTATCACTAACCCGAGTCTCGTGCACGAAGCACCATCCAAAACAACCAGCTTGTCTAGATTCCTAACACCATGACACGCACTTGTGTCTTTCATATAATCCACAAGACTAGCAACAACTATGTTTCATTCATTTCTTAAGTTCTAAGCATGGCTAAGCACATAAAATGATAACCAACAAATACTACCTAAATCCCTCCATGGTTTAGCAAGGAATGATAAGGAATAAAACTATTGAAACATCCTAAACTGGGTTTCATATTGAAGACAATGCAATAATTATAACTAATCATCCTAGAATAGGAGCAAAGTGGTCAAGGAACACTTGCCTTTAAATGGTTGCTCGTTCACTTCAAAATCTTGCACTTGAAGCTTAGGAAGTAGTTCTTGTGATGGTTCTACCCATGTATATGCACACAAAACAATGCAATGACACGACCCCACGGTCTTGTCAAGCCAGGATCACGCTGAGGGGTGCTGCTTTGCACAGCACCGGATAACACACATCAAAGGTACAAAGCGGAAGCAAAGTTTTATTATATAAACCAGTGCATGAACATTTTTACAACAAAATATGTCCAGTCTACACTCACGGCCGTAGACTACACATCGAGTTCACGTTCAGCCCGTGAACGTGTCCCCGCTAGCACACAGACACACTAACACGACGGCGTGCACGATTCCCACTCGACGGGGTTCCCTTCCTAGGGTTCCGTATCGTCCTCGGGAGTCCCTTCCTCATTGAACCCTGCAAAAGCTTCAAACACAAGCAGTGAGCACGAAGGCTCAGCAAGACTGACCCGTCTCTCCTATACATGGAACTTCTACATAATGGTTGATAGGTTACATGAGGTAAAATAAGTTGTAAAGGACTCGCCAAATTAGTGGAACCTTACTTTCAAGTTTTAGCAGCAGGTTGTGGAGACTTTACGCTAAGGCACATGAGAGAGCCGCAATCAAACAAGAAACACATTTCTCTCATGTACTTTGCCCAAAGTTGAAAAGAACTTTAGTTAGCTCTAGGCTACAGCAAATCATTAACAATCAAAGTCCATCTTTCAATCAGCAACATTTTAACATGTATCTAGCCTATTCTTTCTACGTCATGGTACAGTGAACAAGTGGTACTCACTGACCGCGAAGGATAGTGATTATAATCAATTTACACCTGCAGGGTTACCCGAACAACCCGTCACGTACGCCTACAGCAACCATCACGGACGTCGTATGCATCTACCTTTCACCCGTCAGACAAGTATTGAACCGGTCCTATCGTCCCGAGCAAGAGGTCTCTGCACGCGCATCTCAGTGCTGCCAGCCGATTTACACCTCGAGCTCTCAACCTACACTCTGAACGACAAGCAATGCCTCAATACCCAGCTACCCGAGTTACATCGGTGTCCCGGTTCCCATATACCCGGTAGGTCTTCGGTACTGTTCTAGCTTGTTCAACAGGTCCGCACACGACTCGGTCCTCAATCGACACAAGCGGAGCTATAGCACATAGGCCCCAAAGTCCTGCTGCCCTTACTCTCCGCTCGGTCTCATTTTTCTTGCCATGTGTTTCATTTGCTATCTCTACCCGAGCAATGTGCCTCTAGCCTATTCTCGCGAGTAGTTCCAACTACTCGACTTGTACCGAATCCTACACTGTCTTAGCATTGCATTGGCTAACGATGTTTTCAATCCTAGGCCCAACCCATGGTTTTCTTGGCTATGCATTTGGGTTTCAAACAAGACTCTAATGCAAGAGATAAGTGATACTCAAAGGAAGTGCTCAAAACAATAAAATTTTGTAAAGAGGTTAATGCAAACCGGAGCTTACCTTGCTGCTCTTGGTCGTAGAATAGCTGCTCTTCCGGAGTAACAAAGTCTAAGACTTCGGGTTCCTCCTCAGCCTTAGCGACTACATGAGATAACAAGTATATGTATTAATTTAAATGCATTTGAATTGAATTTAAACTTGTGAATTTTATAAGTCTCACTAGACAGACCCAATAACTCTGAAACTTTTACTGTGGTTTGGATACAACCTAAATAGAGACTTGGCCAAGTTTTAGTTGCAGCAAAGCTCATTTGAGCTCTCCACAAATAATTATGTACTTGACCTTAATTGGAGCTCTTATGGTGTTCTAGGGATTTTCAAGGAGCAACCCATGACTTTCTGAGAACTAGATTTTCAGAGGGTTCTAATGGAGTTGATTTCACTTAATTTGAAGGTTGCTAACTAAATATATGAGCGAAACAATTTCAGAGAAATTCTGAAAATGTTTCTGGACATTTTTTATTTTCTCTGGAACAGTTTTATTAATCACACCGTTAGATGGATCAAATGAGCTCAAATGGATCTGAAACTCTTATGGTAGCTCAGGGATATTTTGCTGAACATCCCAGCAAAATGTCAGAAGTTTCCTCTAAAGGGTTCTCCAGTTAAAATTCTAAACAGTCTAAATTTTGAAGAATTAATTCTGGAAAAGTAATGGTTTTCATGAAGTGAAACTTGATTTTCTGAAAAGTACTCAGAGAGCTGAATCCAACAAAATTTGGTTCACTCGATTTGGAGTTTTCTAGCCAAATTTATATGGGTTTGAAGTTTGAACCAAATCTGAAAATCAGGAAAAGTTCAAATCACTGCGCGGGGGACCCGGGGCTACGTGTCAGCTCCTTAGTGGTTGACACACGCGGCTACTGAGTCCTTTGCGTGCAGCCACACCCGATCCAAGCCACAGCAGATCCCAGTTTTAAATCTTTCCGCCGCTGACAGCCGGGACCCACCTGCTTTTTCTTCATCCGGCCGTTTTTCGCGCGCCCGCGCTCTCAGCTCGCCGGAGCAATCTGCTGCTCGCCGGTTCAGGCCACCGTATGGGCTAAAACTCACCGTCAGGGCATATGCGACATCGAGGAACATGGTGGTGAGGTGTTCTGGGGCTGCCAATGATCGGAAGATGGCCGGCAACGTGTGGCGGCCTCGGTTGAAGTTCGGCAGCGTTGGCCGGGGTCCCTAGCCTGCCAAAACCTTGATCGACTAGCTGTACAGCACCAGTGGGTGATCGCAAAGCTCGGCAAGGCCATGGATTAGCTCGGAAACTACGGCATCTAGCTCGGCATCGTGCGCCCGATTGGTTCCGCGAAGAACATGCTTGGTAAAGCTCGGAATACATTGCTCCGAGGTGTTTTCATGCGACGGATCCTAAAGCAAAGATGATCGCCGGCTAGTCCAGCGCCAATGTGCAGAGTTTGACGACCTACAGAGGATCAGAGAGGAAGAATTTGAAGAAACCGTACCGGCCGCTCGGTAGAACTCACCGGAGTGAAAAACTTGAAATTCACCGCCGATGCTTCACGGCGTGGCTTGAGACTTGGTTGAGAGGAGCACCAACGCAGCGTGCTCCCGTGGCCTGGATCACTTGACCGTGAGAACCCCTGTGGAGGGCTGTCCACGATCACCCGATCGTCGGCTCAAGCTTGGTCGCCGCTGTGGCGGTCGTTCTCGGGCAAGGAAGGCCGGAACTCGCTTGTTTCTGGGTCGGGGAGGTGTGTGCAGAGCTCAGGGTGCAGTTTAGCAGCTTGGGGAGGGATGGTGCGGTCAATTTGGCCGGATTCCCGATCGAGCCGAGGTAGCGGAGGGAAACGAGCTCCGCTCGGTGTTCGCACGTGTGGAGGAGAAGGCAACCGGGGTTTGCTTCGGCAGAGAGCGCGGAGCATGTTAAGAAGGCGATAAGAACCGACCTGGCGCTCGCGCGTGGGGCAAGCAGCTGGTGACGCCCGGCTTCCCTCGGTGGCGCCCTCGGAGGAAGCCCGATAACTCGAGTGCTGAAGTTTCAGTCGGTTGAATTTGCTTCAGTGGCTGACATGTGGGTCCCACCTCCTTTTTAATCTCTGAAATTAACTCCCTCTCACTGTTATAAACAGTAATCCCCTTTATACCCATGGTGATTTGAATTATCTACCCCTGATCCATTTGAATGGGATAGAATTCAAATTGGTTTGTGTTTGACTAAATTTCAGCACATAAGCAGTTCGAAATTCAAATAAGGTTCGAATTAGCTAAACTTAGCTCATGTCAAGATCAACTCCAAATGGAGTGAAAATTGGTGTGTGAGCTCACAAAAATGTGCTGAGTAAGAATATGCCTCCCATTTTTGAATTCATGAGATGGGAGTAGTTTGAATTTGAGTTCAAATCACCCTCTTTCTAGTTATACCCAAAAATACTTCATAAAGGTTTTGAATTTGGGTGAATTTTAGCATGAGCCTTCCTAGCAAGGTGTTGGAGTTTTTCATATGCTCAGCCCCTAGATGATGCATGTGGGAAATGCCACTTTTGCATTTTGTGAGTTTATTCTCTAATGAGCATGTTGATGGTGGTTACTTGCTCTTTAAATGTGTTCATCAAGTTTCTTCAAATGAAGGTTGTGTGTGATGATGAACACTTTGAGTATGTGCCAAAAACTTAGGCCCTTACATTCCTCCACCCTTAAAAGAATCTCGTCCCGAGATTATAAGGTGAAAATGAGAGAGAGGACGGTGGAAAATTACCGTATATGCGACGTGAAAAAGTCAGGGTAGTTAGCATGAAGAAATCCTTCGCTCTCAAATGTCGCTTCGTACATGGAGTGATTATTCCATAGAACCTTGTAGAACCACAACGTACAGTTGCGTGTGGTTCGGGCCTTTTCATCAATAATCTGAACCGGTTCCTCCCGATACGTGAGATCCGGTTTCAGTTCTTCTATGTCACCAGCTGAATGGTAGTTGATAGCTTAAGACACTTCCTCAGCTGGAAAATTTGAAAGACGTCGTGCACACCGGAAAGTGCTTCTGGTAATCTCAGCCGGTATGCTACTGATCCACATCTTTCGGTAATCTGAAATGGACCGATGAATCAGGGTGCCAACTTTCCTCTCACCCCGAATCTGTTCACGCCCTTCATTGGAGACATGCGTAGGTATACGTGATCACCGACTTCGAATTGTAATGGGCGCCTTGTCTGGTCCCCATATTGTTTTTGTCGGCATTGTGCGGCTTTTAGGTTTGCTTGAATTAGCCGAACCTTTTCTTCCGCGTTATTGACCAGATCAATCCCGAAGGTGACCCTTTCGCCAGACTCACACCAATTCAATGGTGTGCGGCATTTTCTCCCGTATAGCGCCTCGTAAGGCGCCATCTTGATGCTGGCTTGGTACCCATTGTTGTACGAAAACTCGGCTAACGGCAAGTGATCATCTCAATTCTTGCCGTGGTTGAGAGCTCCATGTGGGATCATATGCAGTGGTGGTTTGCTCTCTTCCAACGGTGTGATGGTCAGATTGTTGACGTGCGACTTGCGACTCAGCGCATCCGCCACTACGTTTTCCATGCCTGGGTGATAATGGATCTTTATTTCGTAATCCATTATCAACTCTAACCATATTTGCTGCCTCATGTTCAGCTCCTTCTGAGTGAATATGTACTTGAAGCTTTTGTGGTTGGTATATAATTGTACGAGGTTACCGAGTAGGTAGTGCCTCCACATTTTAAGTGCGAGTACCACGGCAGCGAGCTCCAAGTCGTGAGTTGGATAATTCTCCTCATGGTTTCTGAGCTGCCATGATCCATACGCGACCACTCTCCGGTCTTGCATCAGCACACATCCGAGCCCAATGACGGATGCATTGCAGTACACGTCGAATGGCTTTGTTGTGTCTGGCTGCGCCAAAACCGGTGCTGATGTTAGGTGCTTGACTAAAGCCTTGAATGCTGCTTCACATGCTGGACTCCAAAGATATTTGGTAGCCTTCTTCAGCAGCTCCGTCATAGGCTTGGCAATCTTCGAGAAGTTCGGAATGAACCTCCGATAATATCCCACGAGTCCGAGGAAACTCTGTACCTCGTGAACAGTTCTTGGGGATTTCCAATTCAGCACTTGTGTGATCTTGCTCGGGTTGTCACACCCGGTTTGTCCAAAGAACAACCGATTAAATATCACATGTATGCCAAGATCATTTTCTCATACATGTGATGACAAATAGTGAAGCATCATTTATTACAAGCCAAGAGTTTGAATTAAAAAAATAAGTCTTACATAGCATAATGTCTCGATGGACGATAATATGTTCATAACATGTAAATAAAACAGCAGCGGAATATAAATCTTGTGGGCTCCGTTACCGGTGTTGCCCGGGGGACTCCGTGAACCTAGAATCCTTCTTCGGGTCCGAAGTCTTGGTCATTGAACACCACATCATCCCCTTGACCTGAGCAGCAATTTAAACCAACAGAAAAGCAAGCTTGAGTACTGTTGGTACTCAGAAAGTGTGGGAAAGTTATGTCATGCATGGCTAGAGTAAGGAGAGGTTGAACTCATGGTTAAAGCACTACGCAATTAATACCTATCACCTTAGCTTATTAAGCACCTACATTACTACACAGGTGAAATGGTCCCAATCTCCCAACCCATCATCAAAATCAAGTAATCCATAACATCATTTCCAATGTTAAGCTCCCCGCTCAACATCCTCAACTTCCAAATTCATCATCCTCTAATCATGAATAAGTCCAAGCCGCTCTTGACCGTGAGCACGACTGTCATGACAGTTTTGACTCTGCAGAGTTTGCACCACTGTACCCACATGTAGTTATTTCATCCCCCGTTGCCGGGTGGACTAAGAGAAGCTCCATTATGCCAGTGGCCGCGAACCACGTTCACACTTCCCAGGTGTGTAGCCAGGAGATTACTACGAGGCCTTTACAAAGGGATTCCTGACGAGCGTGGGCCCACTGAGGTTTCACTCCTAACAGCATACAAGAGGCTCCAACCCCGCTGCAGTGGCCCCCTCTTGAGCCTTGCGGTTCATATGGTAGTCCAGCTGACACCTATTCCCCGCACCATCCAAACACCCATACTACGTCGGAGATACACCTAATTAACTGGCCAAGCTGCCCCATCTCAGCATGTGGTTGGCACGGTAAAGCCAGGTTACATCCTCCATGAACCGGTCCTTAGGATCCAGGCAAGCACTAAACACAAACCCGAGTCTCGTGCACACAGCACCAACCAAATCATCCAACTTGCCTCGATCTCTACCTCTACATAATTCATAACAATATCCCATTCTACATAATCAAGGTGATGATCTCATACCCCAATTATCCCATTCTAAGCATGGCTAAGCATAAACATATAAATAAATGACATGATAAAATAAATCCCAACCCAAGCTACAAGGAAACAAGATAATGCAATTCTAGGGAAACTTCTTAACATGGGTTTCATATTTCAATTGACAATGCAAATAATTCTATCTACACATCCTAGCATTGGATCAAAGTGGTCAAGGACACTTGCATTCTTCCTGCTGCTCTGGGAATGGATAGTCCTGATCTTGGAAGGGATGAACTTGCTCTGGGGCAGGTTCTACTCATGCCAACACACATAGCAAAAGAAAACAACAATCCATAAGACATAGTTCACACTTTTACTCCACACATACATACATATGATAGTCATTCACATTTCTAAGTGTTGTGTTTACTCTAACTGTGTTGATTTTTAGCCTTCATGCACTTTTAAACATATGTATATGATTTCTAACTTTTGTATTTCAGATTTCTGTTTGCACACTATATATGAATTTTCAATTTCAATAAATTCTTTATATTTAATTAATATACTTCTTAACTACCAAGTTTGCATGGAAGGTATTTTCCTACTCCAAATGGGTTTTCAGATCTTCTACCAAATCCTAAACTGAAATCTTTGGATTTGGAAACTTCATTTATCATTTTCTAGTTATGCATACCTATTTTCCTATATTTTTAGATTTATTTTCTATGCCTAAATGTGAATTTTATTATGAAAATAGTAAGACACCTCATCTAAACAGAATAGGTTCTGATCTAAAATATTAAATAATATATTTTTGAACTTCTCCTCTGATGTGAACTAATTTAAATTTATTTTACCAATTTTCAGAATTATTTCCTAACCTAAAAATGTGTCCCTATAACTAATAAATGTGAACAATCAATTAGACAGATTCATTTCATCTTAAAATCTACTTTTAACTCATTCTAAAGTTTTCCAAGTGATAGGAAAGTTTAAATTTGAATTTACAATGTGTTTGCCACACCTTTTTAAATTTAAATCTTAATCACATATTCAATTTTCAAAATTTAATATCATATAGGTTCAAAAAGGTAAATCCACCCTACTACAGGGTCTAATTTATTATTTCATAAATTTCCAGGGGTCTAGCTACACATAACAGAGGGTTTTCCTAATTTTTATTAAGTCCAGGGGCTAAAACTGATTTTTAAATGAATTTACAAGAATTTCTGAAGTTCCAGGGGCTAGATCAGAAGTTTCCGGGCTAGCTCGTGTTTTCCGAGATCCCCAGGGGGTAGCGCGTAAGAATCCCGACCTTTATAATGCGGGGCTGATGTGGACCGTCCGATTTAAAATAGATGGCTGAGATTAGATCGCCGAACCGGTACGCGGGAGTTTTATTTCTACCGTGCGATTTAAAATAGACGGCGCACAAGCGGCCACGTCTATACTTCCTAAAACTGGGATTTCATGGCATAGAACGGTAGAGGGGAGGTCGAGGATCTTACCTCGGGGTTTTTCTTGAGCTCGGAGGCCCTGGAAGGCGGTCGACGTCGAGGTCCGAGGTGGAACCGCTGCGGTGCTCGTCAGAGCTGTGCCTAGAGTGCAAACCACCGAGTTTTCTGCACCTGCATGACTCCCCGGAGGCGGTGGGACACGATCGACGTGTTAGATCAGGAAACCCGAGCAAAGATCGAGAGAAAACGGCCGGAGAAGCTCTGGTTCTCAGCGGGAGGAAAAACAGCCGATCGGGGGAGAAAAACAGGGCGATGCCGGCGTTTATATAGACGGGGGAGGGCGGCGTGTCTGTTGGGATCGAGCCGGAGTCGTCCGGGACCAGAATTTGGCTGGGGGACGCGGGTTTCCGGGGTAGTTTGGATTCGAGCGCACGGAGGAGTCCCGGCTGTTGGCGCGAGCGAGAGGTGGGGGATAACACGCGGGTCCCGCGTGTCAGTGAGAGGGAGAGAGGAGCGCGCGGCTGTGGGCTGGCGTGGGAAATGTTGGGCCGGCCGGTGGGTTTCGGCCCACTGGCCGGGGGGTTTTTCTTTTTCTTTTTCCTTTTCTTTTCTGGTTTGATTTAAATTTGAATTCCAATTTGAATTTGAATTTCTGCACCACATGCAACACTTCCAAAAATTTTTAAATTCCCCTCTTAATAGATTTTGGGGTGTTACAGCTCTACCCCCGTTAAAAGAAATCTCGTCCTCGAGATTGGTGGTTCTAGGAAAAACAATTCCGGAAACTGTGCCTTAAGCTTGTCTTCTCGCTCCCATGTGGCTTCCTCTTCCGAGTGATGCTTCCACTGCACCTTGCACATCCGGATTCTTTTATTTCTTGTGAGGCGTTCCATTGTCTCCAAAATCTTGAATGGTTGCTCGGCATAAGACAGGTCCTCAGTTACATCAACCTCATTCATGGGTAACATCTCTTCAGGCGTCCTCAGACATTTCTTGAGCTGTGACACATGGAATACTTCATGCACATCTGATAGGCGAGCCAACAGTTCTAGTTGATATGCCACTTCGCCTTTCCTCTCCAGAACTTGAAAGGGTCCGATGTATCGAGGTGATAACTTCCCTTTCACCTTGAACTGACGAAGTCCTCGGATAGGGGACACCTTGAGGTAGACATAGTCCCCCACGTTGAAAACGAGCTCTCTTCTCCGTACATCGCCATAGCTCTTTTGTCGTGTCTGTGCTATCCTCAAATTGTTGCGGATTTCCCTCACTTTCGCCTCGGCTTCTTGTAGTACTTCGGGCCCAAACACTTTACTTTCCCCCGTTTGGTTCCAAAATAGGGGAGTTCTGCACTTCCTCCCATACAAAGCCTCAAATGGTGACATCTTCATGATAGCCTGATAGCTGTTGTTATAGGAGAACTCCGCATACGGTAAGTTCTTATCCCAACTCCTATTGTTCTTGAGTGCACACGCTCTCAGCATATCCTCAAGGATCTGATTGGTTCTTTACGTCTGCCCGTCGGTTTGGGGATGATAGGCAGAACTAAAATTCAGATTAGTTCCCATGGTTTCATGCAACTTCTGCCATAACCTTGAGGTGAACTGCGTTCCTCGATCTGACACTATCTTCTTTGGTACTCCATGGAAACACACGATCCTTGACATGTATAATTCTGCCAATTTGGATCCGCTGTAGCTTTCTTTCACAGGGATGAAATGAGCTACCTTGGTTAGCCTGTCTATGATGACCCATATCGAATCATATCCCGATTGGGTCCTAGGCAGTCCCACTATGAAATCCATACCGATTTCTTCCCATTTCCATTCAGGCACTTTGAGTGGTTGCAATAATCCCGCGGGTCGTTGATGTTCCGCTTTCACCAACTGACAGGTGTCACATAGGGCAACATGTTCCGCGACACCTCGCTTCATTCCATACCACCAATATCTGCTCTTGAGGTCATGATACATCTTAGTACTTCCAGGATGAACGGAATAGTCGGAATCATGAGCCTCCTTCAAAATCAATTCACGGATCTCCTTCACTTCAGGCAAACAGATTCTTTTCCCGTGCCACACCGTACCTTGTTCATCCTCTCTGAAACCAGAGGCTTTATTATCCTTGATGAGTTCTCTGATTTCTTGTATCTTCTCATCAGTCTTTTGACCGTTGCGTATATCTTGCTCTAATGTGGAGTCCACTTCCATGGCGATGGCTTCACCACTATTCACCAGACATAGATTGAGTTTTATAACATCTTCCTTCAATTCTATAGCCATGTCCTTTAAGCTCAATCTATTGACCTGCACCTTCCAGCTTAAAACATCTGCCACGACGTTCGCTTTCCCAGGATGATAGTTGATGCCCACATCAAAGTCGTTGATCAGCTCTAACCATCTCCTTTGTCTAAGGTTGAGATCTGGCTGTGTGAAAATATACTTTAAGCTCTTATGGTCCGTATATATCTCTGTCCTTTTCCCCATCAAGTAATGCCACCAAATCTTCAACACGTGTACCACTGCGGCTAGCTCTAGGTCATGCGTAGGATAGTTCTTCTCGTGCTTCCGGAGCTGCCGGGATGCATATGCCACGACATGCCCCTCTTGCATGAGAACACATCCCAACACGTTTCCAGAAGCATCACAGTACACCGAAAAGTTCTTCTGCATATCTGGCATAACTAGCACTGGGGCTGTTGTCAATATTTTCTTCAGTTCCTGAAAACTCGTCTCACACTGCGGTGTCCATGTGAATGTGATTCCTTTCTCCAACAGTTTGGTGAGGGGTCTCGAAATCTTGGAGAAACCCTCGATAAACCGTCGATAGTATCTAGCCAATCCTAACAAGCTTCGAACTTCCCCGACATTCTCAGGGGTCTTCCACTTCTGTACATCCTCGATCTTGGCGGGATCTACGGAGATTCCTCCCTCCGAGATTATATGTCCTAAGAAGGGAACTCTCTTTAGCCAAAACTCACACTTGCTCAACTTGGCATATAGTTGGTGTTCGCTTAGCTTTTGCAACACCAACTTTAGATGTTTCTCATGTTCTTCTTCATCTTTGGAGAAGACGAGAATGTCATCTATGAAAACCACCACAAATTTGTCCAGATATTCCATGAATACCTTGTTCATGAGATACATGAAGTATGCCGGGGCATTAGTTAGTCCGAAAGTCATGACTGTGTATTCATACAGTACGTACGGAGATACGAAAGCCGTCTTTGGAATATCAGTTTGCCTTATCTTAAGTTGGTGGTATCCCGATCTGAGATCAATTTTTGAGAACACACAAGCTCCCCTCAACTGATCAAACAAGTCTTCAATGCGGGGTAATGGGTACTTGTTCTTGATGGTTACCTCATTCAATGCACGGTAGTCCACGCATAGCCTTTGGGTCCCATCCTTCTTGGGCACAAATATCACTGGCGCTCCCCATGGTGAGGAACTAGGACGAATGTACCCCTTTTCTGTCAATTGTCTTAAATGTTCCTTGAGTTCTTCCAGCTGTTTGGAGTCCATCCGATATGGTCTCTTGTATATCGGAGTTGTTCCAGGCACTAGCTCAATCGTGAATTCCACTTCACGATCGGGGGGCATACCTGGCAACTCCTCCGGAAAAACATCTGGATATTCCCTGATGATCCTGATCTCCTCCACTTCCACCTCAACTTGATTGAGTTTAATGTTCCTCCTAGGCTCTTGTATAGTTATGAACTTTACTCTTGTGCCACTAGGGTGAGTTAGTTCCACCGTTCTTGTCGAACAATGGATGATTCCTTTATGTTTGGTCAACCAATCGATACCCAAAATAATATCTATCCCTTGTGAATCTATCACTATGAGGTTGGCAGTAAATACTACCCCATTAATGTCTAGATTCACCTTGGGACACACTTGTCTTGTCCTTATTTCTCCACTTGGAGAGTTCACTGCTAGCATATGGTTCATTTGTGTGGTTGCTAGATCATGCTTCTTAACAAACCCTTGAGCAATGAACGAGTGGGTAGCACTAGAATCAAACAACAGGGTTGCAATGTGTAAATTGGCAGGAAACTTACCAACTACCACGTTGGGTGCCTCTTGCGCTTCCTCCATGGTCACGTGGTTCACCCGTCCTCGCATCACATTCTGCTGTTGTGGCTGCATGAGCTTCTTCTTTGGGCACTTATGGGCGTAGTGCCCCACTTCACCACAGTTGAAGCATTGCACCCCAACCTTAGGTGCCTGGCTTTTGTTGTCTTGGGGTTGGTTCTGTGGTCCTTGCACTGCTGGTCGAGGTTGATATGTGGGACGAGGCTGCTGTACAAACTGACGTTGTGGCTGTGCTGGTGCTGACAGAGGCCTGAAATTCGGGTTGTACCCTCTCGGTGCTGAGTAGGGTACCACAGCACGGCTCGTCTGCCCTACGGGTGGCTGTATCAGTCGTGGGCGTGTGTTGCTACCCGAGGCTTGGTGTGACTATCCCGCCTTCCTCTTGTTTTCATTTTCCAAGGCCTTCAGCTTCCTCACCACAACAAATGCTCTGTCCACCATCTTTTGGAAGCTTTCATACTCGTTGGAGGACATTGCATATTGCATCTCCGCAGTAAGTCCTTCCACAAAGCAGTCCTGTTTCTTCTCATCAGTTTCGATGTCCCGTGGTGCATAACGGGATAGTTGGGTGAACTTAGTGAGGTATTCCCTCACAGTCATGTTTCCTTGCTGCAGCCCCAAGAACTCCTTCCTCTTGTTTTTGAGTTCACCCCTTGGTATGTAATGGTTGCGGAAACTGCGCTTGAACTCTTCTCAAGTGATGTTCTTAGGGTCATGATGGGCTGCTACGTAAGCGGTCCACCAATCAGCAGCAGGTTCATTCAATTGGTGAGAGGCAAACAGCACCCTCTCATACCCTTGGCATTGTATGATCCTCATCTTGCTCTCAATGGTCTTTAGCCAGTCATCTGCCTCCAGAGGTTCAGCAGCACTTGCAAACTTTGGAGATTGAGTCCCTAGAAACTCACTCAACCTTGGTTGGCGTGGTGCAGCTTGTGGGAGTGGAGCTTGGTGCAAGTTGGCCACCACTTGAGTTAGGCTCTGGATGAGCTGATTCTGATTTTCAAGCATTTGGTGGATGGGATCAGCTCCTTCACGGCGACCACCCCTGTCTTGTCCTCCAGAAAGATGAGGGTTGCCGGCCTCATCGTTGTTGTTGGCGGGGTTGGCACCACAACCCTTTCCTCTTCCGGCCATCTATCATGATCAACCAGATGTTAATTTAAAGCATTATGCATTAACTTCCCAATTTGCTTGTTTAAACTTAAACTTTTGAGGCCTTATTATATTTACATTTTATGAGGGTTTCACGTCTCACGCAAAAATAAATGCACTCTTAATTCATAGGGGTTCACACATCAAAGCAAAACAACCTGAATACGATGTTGTGGACAAATGCCCATGGCTTTCACAACTCACGTCACACACCAAACATTAACACACCATTAACTAAGGTATTGACTCGACTACTCGATAACCTGCTGAACTACGGGAAAGGACTCTACACGACTTGTATCACTGAGCTGGCTCCTCGGGATCTTCCTCATTATTGCGGCTGCCCTCTGACTCCGCTTTGGGTGGGGAGGCTGCTGGTGGAGAAGTGCGGCGACGCCTACTCGCACGACAATCTGGGGAGTCAGGAGTCCATGTGTCATTCACGGTGACATACAGTTCATTCCCATCTCCTCTTTCTCTCACCCTCAAGCTGGCTCGAAGCAACGCCTCAGTCTCCTTCAGGGTGTCACGAACATCCTGAAGCTCCTGCCGGCACTCCTGCAGTCGAGTGCTGAGCATAGCAGCATCCTCCAAGCACAGGTCCATGTGCTCATGGGAAGTCCCCTGCTGCACTGGCGGGTACTTGTACTCCGTTGTACCACTCTCACGCTGGAGGACATACATGTACTCAGTCCTGTCCAGGTGGCGACGGTAGATGTGACTCTGGCAGGCGATGGCCTCCCAGGTGACATCCTTCTCCGCATCGACCTGTGTCGCTCGACAAGCTGGAGAGCGGTGGATCTTGAGCAGCTGATTTTCATGGATAATCCTCATTTCTGAACTCCATTCTTCCCGGTTCTCACGGATGGTCCTGGTGGAGCTGTAGTGTATGATTAGCTTGCCCGTATTGCCGGCGGCTTGGAGCATACGTCGAAGACGGCGCAACAAGCCTCCTATTGCCAATCCGTAGGAGAGATACGTCACCGGACGGTTCTCCTCTCTCAGGGCAAGGGCAACTACGGGAACTCTCCCTCCGGTGGACTTGCGGGCGGTGCGGATCATGCGAACCATCTAAAACATAAAGCATTTAAAATTAAGTTAGATAAGATTTTAAACAAAAATCCTATTTTGAATAAAAGTTGGGGTAAGATGAATAAAGTGACCCTATTAAATAACACTTTTCAACCCACACCTTTGTAAAATAGTTTTTAAGAAAATAGGGTCCTTAAATACGTCCATTTCTACCTAGGTCCACGTTCCTACGGGCAACCTTGGCTCTGATACCACTTCTGTCACACCCGGTTTCTCCGAAGAACAACTGAGTGAATATCACATGTATGCCAGGATCATTTTCTCATACATGTGATGACAAATAGTGAAGCATCATTTATTACAAGCCAGGTGTCGAATATAAATATGTCTTACAAAGCATACGTCTCGATGGACGATAATAAGTTCATAACATGTAAATAAACTAGCAGCGGAATATTATTCTTGTGGGCTCTGTCACAGGCGTTGCCCAGGGGACTCCATGAACCTAGAATCCTTCTTCGGGTCCGAAGTCTTGATCATGAAACACCACATCATCCCCTTGACTGAGCAGCAATTTAAACCAACAAATATGCAAGTTTGAGTACCATGGGTACTCATCAAGTGTGGAAAGTTATGTCATGCATGGCTAGAGCAAGGAGAGGTTGAACTCATGGTTAAAGCACTACGCAATTATTACCTACCACCTTATCTTATTAAGAACCTACATTACTACACAGGTGCAATGGTCCCAATCTCCCATCCCATCATCATAATCAAATAACCATAACATCATTTCCAATGTTAAGCTCCCCGCTTAACATCCACAACTTCCAAAGTCATCATCCTCTAATCATGAATAAGTCCAAGCTGCTCTTGACTGTGAGCACGGCTGTCATGACAGTTTTGACTCTGCAGAGTTTGCACCACTATACCCACATGTAGTGATTTCATCCCCCGTTGCCGGGTGGACTAAAAGAACCTCCATTATGCCAGTGGCCACGAACCACATTCACACTTCCCAGGTGTGTAGCCAGGAGATCACTACGAAACCTTTACAAAGGGATTCCCGACGAGCGTAGGCCCACTGAGGTTTCATCCCTAACAGCATACAAGAGGCTCCAACCCCGCTGCAGTGGCCCCCTCTTGAGCCTTGCAGTTCATATGGTAGTCCAGCTGACACCTATTCCCCGCACCATCCAACACACCCATACTACGCCGGGGATACACCTAATGAATTGGCCAAGCTGCACCATCTCAGGATGTGGTTGGCACGGTAAAGCCAAGTTACATGCTCCATGAATTGGTCCTTAGGATCCAGGCAAGTACTAAACACAAACCCGAGTCTCGTGCACCCAGCACCAACCAAATCATCCAACTTGCCTCGATCCCTACCTCTACATAACTCATAATATCTCATTCAAGAGTAAGGTAAATAAATTGATGATCTCATACCCCAATTATCCCATTCTAAGCATGGATAAGCATAAACATATAAATAAATGACATGATAAAATAAATCCCAATCCAAGCTACAAGGAAACAAGATAATGCAATTCTAGGGAAACTTCCTAGCATGGGTTTCATATTTCAATTGACAATGCAAATAATTCTATCTACACATCCTAGCATAGGATCAAAGTGGTCAAGGACACTTGCATTCTTCCTGATGCTCTGGGAATGGATAGTCCTGATCTTGGAAGGGAAGAACTTGCTCTGGGGCAGGTTCTACTCATGCCAACACACATAGCAAAAGAAAACAACAATCCATAAGACATAGTTCACACTTTCACTCCACACATACATACATATGATAGTCATTCACATTTCTATGTGTTGTGTTTACTCTAACTGTGTTGATTTTTAGCCTTCATGCACTTTTAAACATATGTATATGATTTCTAACTTTTGTATTTCAGATTTCTGTTTGCACACCATATATAATTTTCAATTTGAATAAATTCTTTATATTTAATTAATATACTTCTTAACTACCAAGTTTGCATGGAAGGTATTTTCCTACTCCAAATGGGTTTTCAGATCTTCTACCAAATCCTAAACTGAAATCTTTGGATTTGGAAACTTCATGTATCATTTTCTAGTTATGCATACCTATTTTCCTATATTTTCAGATTTATTTTCTATGCCTAAATGTGAACTTTTTTATGAAAATAATAAGACACCTCATCTAAACAGAATAGGTTCTGATCTAAACTATTAAATAATATATTTTTGAACTTCTCCTCTGATGTGGACTAATTTAAATTTATTTTACCAATTTTCAGAATTAAAAATGTGTCCCTATAACTAATAAATGTGAACAATCAATTAGACAGATTCATTTCAGCTTAAAATCTACTTTTAACTCATTCTAAAGTTTTCCAAGTGCTAGTAGAGTTTAAATTTGAATTTACAATGTGTTTGCCTCACCTTTTTAAATTTAAATCTTAATCACATATTCAATTTTCTGAATTTAATATAATATAGGGTCAAAAAGATAAATCCACCCTACTACAGGGTCTAATTTATTATTTCATAAATTTCCAGGGGTCTAGCTACACATAACAGAGGGGTTTTCCTAATTTTTATTAAGGCCAGGGACTAAAACTGATTTTTAAATGAATTTACATGAATTTCTGAAGTTCCAGGGGCTAGATCAGAAGTTTCCGGGGCTAGCTCGTGTTTTCCAAGATCCCCAGGGGGTAGCGCGTAAGAATCCCGGCCTTTATAATGCGGGGCTGATGTGGACCGTCCAATTTAAAATAGACGGCTGAGATTAGATCGCCGAACCGGTACGCGGGAGTTTTATTTCTACCGTGCGATTTAAAATAGACGGTGCACAAGCGGCCACATCGCCCTGACCGTGCGCGGGCGGCGCTGCCCGGTGGCGCGCAGCGGCGGGAGGCGGCGATCTTGCCGGAAAACTTTGGATCTTCGTCTATACTACCTAAAACTGGGATTTCATGGCATAGAACGGTAGAGGGGAGGTCGAGGATCTCACGTCGGGGTTTTTCTTGAGCTCGGAGGCATTGGAAGGCGGTCGGCGTCGAGGTCACAGGTGGAACCGCTGCGGTGCTCGTCGGAGCTGTGCCTAGAGTGCAAACCACCGAGTTTTCTGCACCTGCGTGACTCCCCGGAGGCGGTGGGACACGATCGATGCGTTAGATCAGAAAACCCGAGCAAAGATCGAGAGAAAACGGCCGGAGAAGCTCTGGTTCTCACCGGGAGGAAAAACAGCCGATCGGGGGAGAAAAACAAGGCGATGCCGGCGTTTATATAGACGGGAGAGGGCGGCGTGTCTGTTGGGATCGAGCCGGAGTCGTCCGGGACCAGAATTCGGGTAGGGGACACGGTCTTCCGGGGTAGTTTGGATTCGGGCGCGCGGAGGAGTCCCGGCTGTTGGCGCGAGCGAGAGGTGGGGGATGACACGCAGGTCCCGCGTGTCAGTGAGAGGGAGAGAGGAGCGCGCGGCTGTGGGCTGGCGCGGGAAATGTTGGGCCGGCCGGTGGGTTTCGGCCCACTGGCCGGGGGGTTTTCTTTTTCTTTTTCCTTTTCTTTTCTGGTTTGATTTAAATTTGAATTCCAATTTGAATTTGAATTTCTGCACCACATGCAACACTTCCAAAAATTTTTAAATTCCCCTCTTAACAGATTTTGGGATGTTACACAAAGCTCGGCAAGGCCATGGATTTGCTCGGAAACTACGACAACTAGCTCGGCATCATGCGCCCGATTGGTTCCGCGAAGAACACGCTTGGTAAAGCTTGAAATACGTTGCTCCGAGGTGTTTTCATGCGACGGATCCTAAAGCAAATATGATCGCTGGCTAG
Organism: Neostapfia colusana; assembly: GCA_030760725.1. NCBI lineage: Eukaryota > Viridiplantae > Streptophyta > Magnoliopsida > Poales > Poaceae > Neostapfia > Neostapfia colusana. Next base: position 103,070,988 of record JASWHV010000003.1, read on the forward strand.
TCCAGCGCCTATGTGCAGAGTTTGACGACCTACTGAGGATCAGAGAGGAAGAATTTGAAGAAACCGTACCGGCCGTTCGGTAGAACTCGCCGGAGTGAAAAACTTGAAATTCACCGCCGATGCTTCACGGCGTGGCTTGAGACTTGGTTGAGAGCAGCACCAACGCAGCGCGCTCCAATGGCCTGGATCTCTTGACCTTGAGAACCCCTGTGGAGGGCTGTCCACGATCACCCAATCGTCGGCTGAAGCTTGGTCGCCGCTGTGGCAGTCGTTCTCGGGCAAGGAAGGCCCGAACTCGCTTGTTTCCGGGTCGGGGAGGTGTGTGCGGAGCTCAGGGTGCGGTTTAGCAGCTTGGGGAGGGATGGTGCGGTCGATTCGGCCGGATTCCCTATCGAGCCGAGGTAGCGGAGGGAAACGAGCTCCGCTCGGTGTTCGCATGCGAGGAGGAGAAGGCAACCGGGGTTTGCTTCGGCAGAGAGCGAGGAGCACATTAAGAAGGCGATCAGAACCGACCTGGCGCTCGCGCGTGGGGCAAGCAGCTGGTGGCGCCCAGCTTCCCTTGGTTGCGCCCTCGGAGGAAGCCCGATAACCCCAGTGCTAAAGTTTCAGTCGGTTGAATTTGCTTCAGTGGCTGACATGTGGGTCCCACCTCCTTTTTAACCTCTGAAATTAACTCCCTCTCACTGTTATAAACAGTAATCCCCCTTATACCCATGGTGATTTGAATTATCTACCCCTGAGCCATTAGAAAGGGATAGAATTCAAATTGGTTTGTGTTTGACTAAATTTCAGCACATAAGCTGTTTGAAATTCAAATAAGGTTTGAATTTGCTAAACTTAGCTCATGTCAAGATCAACTCCAAATGGAGTGAAAATTGGTGTGTGAGCTCACAAAAATGTGCTGAGTAAGAATATGCCTCCCATTTTTGAATTCATGAGATGGGAGTAGTTTGAATTTGAGTTCAAATCACCCTCTTTCTAGTTATACCCAAAAATACTTCATAAAGGTTTTGAATTTGGGTGAATTTTGGCATGAGCCTTCCTAGCAAGGTGTTGGAGTTTTTCATATGCTCAGCCCCTAGATGATGCATGTGGGAAATGCCACTTTTGCATTTTGTGAGTTTATTCTCTAATGAGCATGTTGATGGTGGTTACTTGCTCTTCAAATGTGTTCATCAAGTTTCTTCAAATGAAGGTTGTGTGTGATGATGAACACTTTGAGTATGTGCCAAAAACTTAGGCCCTTACATTCCTCCACCCTTAAAAGAATCTCGTCCCGAGATTATAAGGTAAAAATGAGAGAGAGGACAGTGGAAAATTACCGTATATGCGACGTGAAAAAGTCGGGGTAGTTAGCGTGAAGAAATCCTTCACTCTCAAATGTCGCTGCGGAGGGGGCGAGGCCCGACTCTACTGGACGCGTGGCAGGCCCGGAGCTCGCCACTGAGGAGAGGGGAGGCCTGTCCCCCTCTGGACACATGGCACCTCCGGAGTTCACCACTGCGGAGATGCGAGGTCCTTAGGCGGTTTTTCTCTTGTGCGTGGGAGTACCCGGTACTGAGGGGACCGACACAATTTCTCCCGCATTGCTGCCGCACCAAATCAATTGGAGATAAGTTTGTTAAGATCCAAAACAAATTGAATAGGACTCTTATTTGAGCTCCAATCGGAGTAGGAATCCTCTTTTTCCCCTCATAAATAGAACCCAAAACCCCCTTGTCCTTAACCCCTTTCTTTTTTTTCACCCTCCCGAGTCGACGACTTGGAGGTCCTAGCCCCCAACTCGCCGAGTTGGACACACATCCCCTCGCCGGAGTTCAGTCGCCGGTGAGCCTGCTGACAAGCCCCGTCACGCCTCGCCGTCGCCGGAAAAGAGCCGACGATCATAAGGGAAGTAAGTCGTTACCCATCTTACGACATCGTCGCTGTTTCTACGCATCCGTTTTCTTCGTCCCCCTTCGAGCAGAAACTTTTACGTGTGGACAGATCCTGTTTTGATCGGTTTTTGACGGTGGAATTGATCTAGATCTTAAGTCAATATCATCACCACGTCCACACTTGATCCCTACACCCTTGTTCATCATAAAACCCCATGAAATCCCATTAAACCATGCAAGAACACATACAAACTGGTTTAATAAAACAGCACCATATGATTTGCATTCACCATTGCATCTTGATTAGAGTGGTGCATGATGTTTGATTGCTGTAAATTTTGTATGTGTGTGGTTGTGAGTAGAAGGACAAGCTCAGGAAGCCATCTACGAAGAACTACAGCGCCAAGACTTCGAGACGCTTGAGCATCCAGAGCCACAGGAGCAAGGCAAGTGCCCCTTGACCATATTGATCCCATGTTTTGAAACTGTTTTGTTCGCGAAAACGTGTATGCTTGAGTCAACTTGATGCGACACCCTTTTATAGGAGTTTACTAGTGTTGTTAACCATCCTTGTCGCCGGGAAAGTTGATGAGTCGGGTATGGTCGTTTTTCTTTTTTGCTTCGCTTAATCTACGGGATATGGGAAGCTGAATCATAATAGCCATGCTTCCGGTCACAAGCACCTGGCCAACTCACATGATTAGAGGGAAACATAGGATGGATGTTCGGTATGGTTATGGTATGGTCATTGATGAGGACATCACAACAGTGGATACTCACATTGATATACAAGGACCAATCATAAGAGCACGAGCACGATTACTAAATCAGCAGGTGAACTCATTCCTAACTTTCTACCCATGTGAGTTTGAGAATGTACTGCTATTTAATGATTTAATTGTTATTAGGAACCATGGACATGATCAACAAGTAAAGGGAGGAGGATTTGGGGACGTGGAGAACCAGATGGGACGTCCACAAGTTGATGGAAACAGTCGCCAACTCGGACTCGAGTTCAACTCGGAGTCCAGGTGCAGTCCATCTTAAAACGGACGCCCAGGATGCATACGGACTCCATTTTGACGTTCTACATATGTTTGGAAATATGAGAAGATAAACTTTCCAATGGTTCTGGTCCCACATTAGAATTCGCCAGGAGTCATTGGGAATTGTCGAAACAAGTCGAATTCAGAGTTCGGTCCGGTGTTGCACCACCATATTGGGCTTTTGGGCCTTGTATCCCGTATGAGTCCATTAGGGATGCGTCTAAGGGTTTTATAGATGAACCCTAGCCTTTAAATACTGCAGCCGCCGGCCATATTTGGTGGGCTTTTCTTAGATTAAACACTTTCACCGTTCTACGGTTTGTGAGACCCCAACTTTGCAATTTCAGATTGCATCTTCATCGTTCTTGCTTGTGTTCTTGGTTGCACCTGCAGGGATAGCCTTCTTGGCAAGGTCAAGCGTGTGAAGCACGGTTGATAACCAACAGAGCAGTGGTGTAGTGATTGCAGGGGTATTCGGGTCTGCTCGAGTGCCTCGGATCATCAACGTCGAGATCTCCACTTCAATCGACCTACCTTTCGAAAGATCGGGACTAAACTACTCATCATTTGGTATCAGATTTCAGGTTGCCCGTGAGGTACTTTGAATTCAGCCACCGCAAAGTGCTATTTTCAGTCCCTCTTTTCTCTTCCTTGGACAACAACATTTTCACTTCCTTGCTTCATAACTTCTGAAGTTTTGAAGTATTTTCTTCCTTCTCTAATGTTTCTCATGTCCTATTTATAGATGCCGGTGATCCGGAGCACGAATACTCGTTCACCACCACGTGGGAGTGCACTTAACCCCATTGAGGTGTCCGATGGACCACCCCTGTCACACAACGGGAACAACACCAGTTCACATGATTAAGTTTAGGATTCCCATTGAATAAGCTGTAATAGGAACGCTAAATCATAGTAGCTTGAATAGGAGTGGCATGTTGATTTTTTGTGACGATTGCTTGTGTTTGTGTGCTTGAGTGTGAGTTGTGGGACACTTCTACGAATATCCACATCCACACATAGTAGAGAGATGTGAGATGTTTTGGCATGTGTTCACATCCTTGTATAGGCTGATATTAATAGAAGAAGATATTTAGTTCATACACCTTGATGCATATAGCTGGGGTATCAACCTAAACTTCTCTTTTCTATTCTACTCAACTCTCTCTCACAGATGGTGAGGAAAAACGCCAGCCGTCAAAGGAGGAACTTTGATGGCAACCATGAACCACAAGAGGATGGCCACGATGAAGTTCCTGAGAATGCTAACCCTGAGGCTGGTGCAAACAACCTTGAACGGTTGATAGCTATGCAGAACCAGCTCATGCAAACTATGATCCAAACTTTGGGTCAGCTGCAAGCCAACAACAACAACAATCCTAACCCCGTTCCTGCACCCCCACCACCACCACCGCCACCACCGCCGGCTCACAACAGATTGGGAGAGTTCATGTGGACTCGACCGTCTACTTTTGCACAAGCTAATGATCCCATGGAGGCCGATGATTGGTTGAAGTCCATGGATAAGAAGCTTGCTATTATTCAGTGCAATTATCGGGAGAAAGTTCTCTTTGCATCGCACCAACTTATGGGAGCAGCCGCTGACTGGTGGGACGCTCTTTGCAATGCTCATGACAACTAGTAGACTATCACTTGGGTTGAGTTCAAAGAGAGTTTCCGCTCTCATTATGCCCCTACTGGAGTCATGATGCTTAAAAGGCAAGAATTCGAAGGTCTCCGCCAAGGAAAGAAGAGCGTGAATGAGTACCTCAACAAGTTCACGCAGCTTTCAAGGTATGCTCCATAAGATGTCAACTCGGATCAAAGGAAGCAATCATGAGGGGGTTGAACAATGAGATCCAAGTTCAGCTGCTCAACAACGATTATGCAAACTTCCAGAAACTTGTTGACAAAGCTATAGTGGTTGAGAGCAAGATCCGTGAGATCGAGCAAGAGGGCAAGAGGAAGATGCCATACCAGTCACAAGGGAGCAATGTACGTCCTCGTTTCATGCCCCTAGCTGCACCACAGTATGGCTCATCCACTTCTACTTTCCGCCCTGCAAACCCACCTCGCCCAAATCAACCACCGCAGCAATGTCATGTTATGCAAGCACCCCGTGTTCCTTTGCCTCCTGCGCCCTGTCCCAACTTGGGCTCATATGCGCAAAACCACCCTCGTCCCAACGTTCCTGCTGTTTTGGACAACAAGGCATGTTTTTCATGCGGAGAGACAGGACACTTTGCAAGTCAATGCCCGAGGAAAGGCCTTGGATAGCCAAGCAACGTGCCCAAGCAGAACCCATGGCTGAACGGAGGAGCTAATCTAGGTAACCGTGGCAACGTGAATCATGTCTCTGCTGAGGAGGCGCAACAGGCTGAGGACGTCGTGATTGGTATGTTCCTTGCCAACTCTAACCCAGCTACTGCTTTATTTGATTTTGGAGCATCGCATTCATTCATTGAACACGTGAAGGTCCTACGGTGTCAAGGTGTAAAAGTTGACCCGGTTCAGTTGTCATGGTCATTGTGAGAGGAGCATGTGAACCTGCAACCATCTTAGCATGTCTACAAGAACACACAATTTCTTTGTCCGCTTTAAGCTTAGGCAGCCCATGTATGCGATCAAGAGCACTAACACCGTGAGATGATCAAAGCCTACGTGACCAAGTCTACGATGCCAAAAATATAAATCTTTGGAATCATTTGCAACTAGACATCTATGCTTAGAGGAAGACATATCAAAATCAGCTTTAAAAACTCTTCCAAACCGAGACATGTTAAAAATAAGCTCACTATTCGAACCTACAACTATGCAGCAGTTTTTATTGAAAATAATTTCCAGATTTTCATCTAGCAATTGTGAAACAGAAAGCAAGTTGTATTTCAAATTTTTGACAAGTGCCACATCCTTCAAAGTGTAGTGATCATTTACTCTAACCGAACCCTTAGCAATTATAGGAGTTGAAGAATTATCAGCAAAAGTAACATTCTCTACACGTGACACAAAAGAGAGAGAGGAGAACCATTCTTTGTTACCAGTCCTGTGGTGTGAGCAACCTGAGTCCACAATCCAAATGTTCTCCTTCCTCAAGCGTGTAACCTACATAGAAGCACAATACATCGATGACTCAATACTGAGGTTAGTTAAAAGGCATTTAGGAATCCAGTACTGAGTCACACAACGTCCAGCAGGAATAACATGCGAAAGCTGAGATAAAACAGCAGGTTTATGAGTCAAAGTTTGAGATATTTTGTTCTTAACTACTGACCTATGAGGTGTTACTTGTGTAGCACGAAAATCAGTAGCTCCGGAGGCAAAAACAGCAGGTCCGGAGGCAAAAACTGAAGCTCCGGAGGCAAAAACTGAAGCTCCGGAGGTAAACTTTGAATATTTCTGACTCATAACAGCAGGTTGCATGTTCCTGACATTCGGTTTAGTATGTGCAGCAAATTTTGCATGAGAGTTATAAGATCTAGCTTGCATTCTTTCCTTTTTATGTTGTTTAGCTAGTCTATAACAAAAATCTATGACATGACCATCTCTACCACAATAGGTACAATGAAATTTAACTTTGTGTTCATGTCTAGATGAGCATGTAGTATGCTTATTTGAACCCGAATGTGACAACACTCCTGCAGATTTAAAAACCACTTCTTTTTGTTTAGGAACTGTTTGAATCAAACCACTTCCTAATGATTTTTCAATTTTAGGTGGATGTTCCTTAGCATGAGCATGTGAATCAAAACCTAAACCAGTTTTATCATTGCAAGACTTGGAAGAATTCAGCAGCAAGTTTAGGTTCTTATTCCCATTACAAAACTGATCTATTGTCCTATGCATGTTATCAAGTTTATTTGATAGATCAAGACAATTTTCACATCAAGTTTTTCCTTTTAATTTGCAATTGGAACAATATTTAACTTCATGAGAACGTAAAGCATTATTCAATATAGAAATTTCTTTCATAGCATCTTGTAGTTTCTTATCAAGATCATCGAAAGTAGAACAATGCAAATCAATTGTAGAACAACAAGCATCTTTCAATTTTTTATCATTAAGTGCAGCAAGATTTTTGTTCTTTTCAATTTCAAGTTCAAGTTTATCAAGTGTGGAGGTGTGTGCACTTCTTAGAGAGGACAATTGTTCATATATTAAATCACATGAGGAACAAGAATCATCACTAGGAATCAAGGATTTTAAACGATTAATTTCAGATTCTAGTGACTCAATTTTAACAGCATTGTCCCTAAGATTTTCGTCCTTTTTCTTAACAATAATAGTGGCACGAGAAATAGCATCACCCATTTCTTCGCAAGTAGGACATACCTCTTCATTGTCACTATTGTGTTCTGCATCCTCCATACTTGATTTTGATTTGCCCGCCATGAAGCACAAGTTTGCCAGATCATCTTCATATTCATCACTTCCAATGTCTACATCACTCGAGCCAAGTTCTTGAAGTGCGGTGATGAAACTGTTTATCAGTTTGCATCCTGTAAAACCCTTCTTTTTCTTGTTGGTGTTGCCAAAAGAGGACTTGACTTTATTCTGCTTTTCATCACGGTTAGAAGGATCTGAAAGGTTAGGGCAATCTGTACGAAAGTGTCCTGTCTTACCGCATTCAAAGCATCGTTGAGGTCCGGAGCTTCCTCTCGTTCTAGTTCTCACATTTTGCAATGCTTTTGAGAACCTAGTAGAAAGAAGTACTAGCTCCTCCTCTAGAAACTCCTCAATATGTTCCAGGGTTAGTGAAGACAGCAAAGCAAGTGTATTGCTAGATGATTGGCCGGAGCTAGGCATATCACATTGTGAGACAAATGCAATAGTCTTATTTGGGTTCTTACGTGATATAATGTCAATTTCATGAGTTTTTAGCTTAGAATAAAGCACATCTAATGTAAGAGTACTCATAACAGTGGATTCACATATGGATGTTACTTTCATCTCCTAAATTGACATGTCTAATGCACTTAGTAATTGCCTAGCATTTTCAGCATCTGAAAAATTAACATTGACGCTACACAAGTTGCTGAGAATTTTATTAAAGCGAGCAAAGAGGTCATCAATGGACTCACCGGGTTGCATCTCAAAGCGCATGTATTATTTCTTGAACATATCATGTCTTACCTCCTTGATCGTGTTGGATCCTTCGTGGTAGTCACAAAGTTCCCTCCACATCGTACGCCGATCGGAGGTGTGCAACACGGTCGAAGTCGCTCTGAGTTAGTCCTTGTATGATCAAGTTCCGAGCCTTGTTGTTGTTGTCAACATCTCTCATGTTTGTAGCCGTCACTTGATCGTTTGAAGGCACATCGTAAGGCTTGTACACCTTTTCCCATATTGCAAAGCCTTGCGCCTGGATGAAAGCTTCCATGCGTGCCTTCCAAACCTGAAAATCAATACCACTAAACACACAAGGTTTGGCGGAGTATTTCTCCATGATGATTAGTCAAAACACGTGCAAATCACAAAAATTAGAGCAACCTGGATCTGATACCAATTGTAGGATCGAAGTACACATGTAAAGCTACCAGAGGGGGGTGAATGGTAGATAAAAACTTTTCAGCAGAAGCAACAAACACTCCTCATCAGAAAACCGATCTGTTAAAGAAACCGTGCGTGTGACTAATCTAAACATGTTCAACTGTGACAAAACTAGTATAGATTGTAGATAATCAAGTCATGAAGAAGTCACAACAAGAATCATGAAAATCCGTTGAGAGAAACTCAAGTTACGATCGAAAGATCAAACAAAGGTCAATCTGTCCTACGCGAGAAAAATAGTTCTGGAATACTGAAAAGAAACTCGTGTAGATCAGAAACCACAAATTCAATGACCGTGAAATTTTCACAGATGATAGATAATCAAGTTGTGAAGACAACCCGAAAAGAATCACATCAATTGGATCTGTAAAACTCGAATTATGATAAAACCACCGAAGAAAGGTAGTGCTGAACAGAAACTCGACGAGAAAAAATTGTCTGAAACAAGTCGGACGAACAAGGCACAAAAGTTCCTTTAGAATACGAATTTTATTTATCAAAACACAAGAGGAACAGCCCCAAAGTCGTGCACTCCACGAGTCTTGGCCTCCCTTGCTTATATAACCAGCTCTATGGCCAATCCAATTCAAACTAGGACTCCTACTCCTACTTGGATTCAAACTGTAACTTTCCAATACTGCTCAAGACTCTTCTATATGCAGATAGAAGCAATCTTAAGACTTCCAAACACCTTAGGAACGTCCCAAACATTCCTAAAACAACTCAAATTCGTGACCCACACGAAGTCCTATCATAACCAACTCAAAAATTTCCATATTTGAGTCAAACATGACTCAGCTGCAGCCTGAGTCCATAACCTAGTCGGTTGGACCTTTCCGACCAATTCTTTATGTCCACATCTCTTCATCACGCCTTGGAAAAATGCAGCCACGTCCATGCACTCCTTGCACATGTGCAAACATCTTCCAACAACGTCCAAGATACCTTCATATGCATTGTTCTTGATTCAAACATACTGCGCAACCTCCCGATCAACTCAACCACAATTCCTCCCGAACTTGGTTGTTGAACCTCATCTTCTCCCTAAGACTAGTTAATGGATCCCATCACCAGCCATGTCTTGAACTCAAGCAACACCTGCACATGAATAAACAATCAATACTTCCGAGCACAAGTCCTCGACTTGATTCTCGTTAGTTCCGAAACTATAACATCTTACGTGAGCACCTCACATAAGCATGTTGTAAATCATAGCAAAATGATATCAGCCATAACCACCAAAACACACCAAAAACTTAGTAAAATAATATTAAGCAAACTTTCCAGAAGAGTAAAGCAAGTTCGGACCCAGCACCGGAGCTTACTAAAGCTTAGTCGGACCTAGCACGGAACTTACCAAAGCTAGTCGGACCTAGCACCAGAGCTAGCAAAAATAAGTCAGACCTAGACAAAACAAGTCGGACCTTGCAGGAGCTCGGACCTAGAGTTGGACCTTGTTAAAAAGGTGTTTTGGTAGAGTTCAAAACTTTTATCGTCAAAGCCAATGTATTCAGCACACATAGGTCTCACATTTTCTTTGTTCCCTTCGAACAGAAGCTGTTTCGTGTGGACAGATCACGTGTTGATCGGTTTTTGACGGTGGAATTGATCTAGATCTTGAGTCAAGATCATCACCACGTCCACACTTGATCCTTACACCCTTGTTCACCGTAAAACCCCATGCAAGCCCAGTAAAACATGCAAGAACACATACAAACTGGTCTAATAAAACAGCGTCATAGGATTTGCACCATTGCATCTTGAGTAAAGTTTGTGCATGATGTTTGATTGCTATAATTTTGTATGTGCATGGTCATGAGTAGAAGGACAAGCTCATGAAGCCATCTAAGAAGAACTACAGCACCGAAACTTCGAGACACGTGAGCAACAAGAGCCACAGTAGCAAGGCAAGTGCCCCTTGACCATATTGATCCCATGTTTTGAATCTGTTTTGTTTGCGAAAACTCGTATGCTTGATTCAACTTGATGGAAAACCCTTGTATAGGAGTTTACTAGTTTTGTTAACCATCCTTGTCGCCAGGAAAGTTGATGAGTCAGGTATGGTCGGTTTTTCTTTTTGCTTCGCTTAGCTTATGGGTTACAGGAAGCCGAGATAGAACATGTCTAGCTACTGCACTCATATGAATAATGATAATGAGAACTTGATGATGATAATCAGCATAGAATCGGGGGAGATCTAGGCAAGCTTGGTTCGTGGATGTGGTAGAATAAGATGGTGGTTTACTTGCTGTAGATCTAAGGACCGGTTCATGCCAGCACATGCCAGGAAAACAGTGCCACCACAAGGCCAAATATGGGTGCGTCTTAGCTGACTAATTAGGTAAGTTGCTAGATTGTTATGGACCGTGGAAGGCACGGGGAATGGGAGTCGAGAGAGGACTGCCCTGGGAACTGCATGCTAGATTGAATTCCTTCGCATACTCAATAACACTCATTTCCCCTTGCTTTAGATTCCAGAATTCCTCATGACTTGTTTGCATTATGGCCGCAGGAATGAAACGAGCACGAAATGCATCCTGGAATTCCGCCCATGCGGCACGATGCCCTGCTGGTTGGACAGCAAGGTATTCTGCCCACCATGCTCCAGCAAAGCCGTGAAGCTGCTGAGCGGCAAATAGGGTCTTCGAGAATTCATCAAATTGGATCAACCCAAACTTGGACTCAATGACACGTAACCAGTGATTTGATTCACAATGGTCAGCCCCCTCGGAGAATAATGGCGGTTGTGTCGCCATGAAATCCAGACAAGTACTCGGGGTTGGCATGTGATGCTGAGCTTCTCTATTTATTCCCTGTTGAACTAGAGTTTGGAGAGTTTCATTCATCCTTGCCATAATTTCAGCCAATCCGGTTGGCGATGGCTCTTGTGATGAAATCGAGTCATTCCCACCTTGACTTGAACCTCCAATCTCCATTTGAGAGTGTGCGCGTACCATACTGCACGAAACAAAATTTTGAGTCAATCAAAATTCTATCTCAGTAGTAAGTAAAGATCAGCAAAACATGAACATGTCATGAACTTTATGAAAGCATAACTACATTCATGTTTAAACAAATCTTAAGTACGCTAAACTAATCAGCTGGACTACCCTGACCAGTTCACACAAACTCCAAAATTTACTCAAGTTATCTACAGATTCTTGACTTGATTTTAATACCAAAGTTTTAGTAAACTTCAGTATCTTTCCAACGGTGTATCAGGGGCTCCGTAACGATTTTTCTACAGAAAGTTATGGTTTAAAAACAGAAAGGTCCAGAGAGGTTTTTGCTGCTGTCCTGGTTCTGAACAGTTTACCTTCAACTGGACTTTTCACCAACTTAACGTGTGATTTTGCTCTGGAGGTCTACAAAAAAGTTGTAGAGCACTTGAAAATATTTCCAGAACTGTATCATACACCTTAATTGGTTAAATCAGGTCGGAGTTATGCTCCGTTAAATCCAGCAAGAATTTCCTGCCAGAAACAGAGCACTCTGTTTTTGAAAACTTTGACGCCTAGTCATGCTCTCATTTGAATCTTAGCTCAAAATAAGAGTTCAGTAACTAATACTTGTTTCAAACTTCCATTTTTAGTTGAAAGTTAGTTCATGAATCATTTCTTCATAGGGAGGAGGTTATTAAGTGTAGTACGGTGTCGATGCACCGTAAGAAACATGTCGGTACTACGTAGCCTCACCAAAGAAAATCCTAAACCGGATTATACCGGCATATCCGTATTATCAGTGGCACTAAGACGGTGTCTCACACACGTGTACTACACGACATATGTACGTGGTTAGTACCTGCAGAGGAACACTCAATAGTGGTGCACTCAAAGGTTGTTTCATTTCAGGCAGTTTCATATTTGAAAGTAAATACAAACGCCCGTATCATTTCCATACGGCCGTCCTTGAGTTAAGCCACGTCTCAAGGTACATGATTGTGTTTTTACACCAAACGAAGGGGAACCCAAGTATATCATGAACGGGTCGTCACGGTTGGTAATGTTATCAACCCAACGGATACCACCTACTGCCCTGCAGGACACGCCGATGGCAAGCGCTGTGTATGTCCTCCTGGGCTATTTCCAGACGAACACACTATCGCGTTACGGACCACACGATGGGGTCTCCACTTACTGGCCTAATGCATGCTAGGGATCAGCGTTTCATATGAACTCAGGAACATGAAGAGTTCAAGAGTTTCATATTAACGTCTCACACCAAGCTGTGAGACCTATCCCTGAACCACTTTCCTCGTCAGGGGAGCTAACTGAAATTTAACCGCTTTCGGTGGCGTTCCTTACCATTCTTACCTGAATGTAGGTGCGCCGTTACATAATCGAAATTTCAGAATTATAACATGTATGTTAGTCAAGTCACTTAAGTAACTATACTACTATAGTCCTTATGTGGGCCTAATACCGTTTCCTCACCGTATCCTAAGTTTTTGTCGTAATACGATCCTTACTCTGTGCGCTATTACCAATGCGGCTCTGATACCACGCTGACGGGGCCCGTCGTCCCGGTTCACGGGGACAGGGCACCTCACCCGGGAATCGCAATGGGTGGTGCCGTGTTACATAAATCAAAAGCGGAAGCTTACAAATGTTCTTTGTAAATAATTTACATAAATTAGCTACAGCGGAAGTCTATAACCAGCTCACGTCGAATAACTAAGAAGCACCCGAGAAGAGGTCCAGCCCGCGGACTCTTCTCGCTAGCAGCACGAAGACATTGCAGCGGCTAGGTCCTCCATGTATTAACCGACTCGGACGTTTCTGAGTCTCACCGGACAACCTTCTTTATAGCGTCGTATTAACCTGCAAAACCACTCATATAGCAAGAGTGAGCACAAAGGCTCAACAAGACTTAACCGCCTCTCCTAAGACATGCAACTCTACATGGAAGTAACCTAAGACTTAAACATGTCATTTGCGAAAAGACTCGCCTACGAGTTCATCCTTGCGCCCAACAATAGTAGTGACCTTGCGCCCAACAACATTGGAACTCCACAATCAAACAAGAAACGCTTCATTCCAATGTTGCTTGTCCCAAGGTGGAAAATAACTTTAGTTTGCTCTATCTCTACTTCAAACAGGGTTTCATGCAATTTACCATAATCATAGCAGCAATTAAACTTTCGCAAACTGTTTCCACCCAACTTGATTACTACGTCACAGCGCAGTGAGTAGGCGGTACTTATACCCGCGAGGGACGGTGATTCGAATCAAACACTACCCGGATAACTCGACACATACGCCCGCCTCTGAAGACCCAAATCTGGCGTCCTTCATTACGTCGTATGTGGCAACCTTTCGCAGGACACTCCACTGTAGAACCGGTCGCGCCGTCTCGGGCACATAGGTCTAACGAGACGATGTGGCATGCCTCTACAATCCAGTGAACCCGGTACATCGGTTTCCTGGTTCCCATATAGCAGTAAGCATCCGGTACACAACTCAATAGTTTGTAAGGGCCTAAGTTTTTGGCACATACTCAAGGTGCTCATCACAGCACACACACACTCATTTGAAGAAAGTTGATGACCACATTTGAAGAGCAGGTAATCACCATCAACATGATCATTAGAGAACAAACTCACACAATGCAAAAGTGGCATTTCCCACATGCATCATATAGGGGCTGGACATATGAAAAACTCCTACACCTTACTAGGAATGTCCATGCCAAGTTTCACCCAAATTCAAAACCTTTTTGAGGTCCTTTTGGGTATATCTAGAAAGAGGGTGGTTTGAACTCAAATTCAAATTCAAACTGTTTTCATCCCATGAATTCAAAAGTGGGAGACATATTCTTACTCAGCACATTTTTGTGAGCTCACACACCAATTTTCACTCCATTTGGAGTTGATCTTGACATGAGCTAAGTCTAGCAAATTCAAACTCTATTTGAATTTCAAACTGCACATGTGCTGAAATTTAGTCAAACACAAACCCAATTTGAATTCTAACCAATTCAAATGGCTCAGGGGTAGATATATCAAATCACCATGGGTATAAGGGGGATTACTGTTTGCAACAGTGAGAGGGAGTTAAGTTCAGGGGTTAAAAAGGAAGTGGGACCCACATGTCAGCCACTGAAGAAATTCAACTGACTGAACCTTCAGTGCTCGGGTCCCCGAGCTGCCTCCGAAGGCGCCACCGAGGGGAGGCCGCCGCGCCACCAGCTGCTTGCCGCCCTCGGCCGCTGAACCGCCTCTCAGGGCCTTTATCTACGCGCCCGAGCTGTCTTTGGTGCTCCTCACTGCTGTCCCCACACGTTCTTGCCCAGCAAACTGAAAGCCCTCGCCGCTCGGTTGAGCTCTCGGTCCCCCACCGCCCGGCCGATCCAGTGATCTTCCCGGCGATCTGAGGCCAGCACCGGGTGCGCCAAACCTTCCTTGACGCCCTCGCACCGGTTCCAGGCCCTGAGCAATCCTCCCCGAGCTCCACCGCGACGGTCTTTCCTTTTCCGGTTCAGCCCGAGCCGCCATCACGGGAACGATCCGTCCGGCCGCCACAGCCTGCCGTTCACCGAGCCGTGAACAGAAAAAAGTTCTCCTTCAGTCCTTCTTTCATTACCACAAGCTCCGGTGGCATGACATAGACTGCTCACGTCGGAATTTCATGATTTCGCGACGGTGTGCAAAAAGGGAGCCCGAACCGATCCATGAAATTCGTAGTCCACACCGCACCCCTCATCCTATCGTGGAGGGGATCACTTCTAGGTGCCCGTACAAGCCCCTAGGAGAAGGAACAGCGCCAAGAGTACTACCAAGAGCTGTAGAAAGGTATGCTTCGTTGTGGGATAGTTGAGGATCAGGAAGACCAAACTGTTAGGTTTTATGGGGGCTTGGGGCGTGAGATCCAGGACATAGTTGACTACAAGGAATATCATTCTATTCAACGTTTATTTCAACTTGCTATTTAGCAGAAAAAGAAGTGCAGGGTCGCTAACAGCAGTGGCGGAACAACACCTTCACGCCACGACAATTTCTGGTGCCATCCAAAGCAGCGCCCTCCTCGAGCGTACGTGCTTCTACACCACCCTCCACGGGTGTTGTACGCAGAAGCATCGCACCTTCTACATCATGGGGACAAGATAACAGCAAGTCCCAGATGCCTCCAGGTGTTGCAGCAAAGGCGGCTGCACCCAATGCCACCGCTGCCAGGGACTTGGCCATATGCAACGAGATTGCCCCAGCAAACGGGCGATCATTGCCACTGCTGATGGTGGGCATGTTAGTGCTTCTGATATTGAAGATGAAAATATTATTGCAACTAACATTTCAGATTCGGATGATGGTGCTGAGGAGGTTCTTGGTACATCTGCGACAAACAACTATAGGACTTTGATTGTGCAGCGAGCTTTGAGTGCCACGGTTCGAGAGGACGACAACCGCCAACGTCACAACCTTTTCAACATGTTTCTCGTCATCAAGGACTGCCTTGTACATGTCATCATTGATGGTGGTAGCTGCAAAAATTTGGTGAATGTTGAGGTGGTCAAGAAGCTTGGCTTGATCACAGGGGAGCATCCCCACCCTTATCACATTTAATGGTTTAACAACAATGGTAAGGTAAAGGTAACACAAACAGCAAGGATACATTTTCCATTGGTTCTTATCATGATTTTGCTGATTTTGATGTGGTACCTATGGATGCTTGTTCTCTTTTGTTGGGACGTCCTTGGGAGTTTGATACTGATGCTATTCACCATGGTCGATCTAATAAGTATACTCTCATGCATAAGGGCAAGAAAATTGTGTTGCTTCCTATGAGTCCCACTGAAATTGTACAATTTGAGTAGGAGAAAAAGAATAATGCTAAGCAAAAGGGTGTTTTCGATTCTGAAATTCAGCAACCTATTAAGTTGAAAAATCCTATTTTGCTTGCAACTAAATCTGATCTTGATGATTTATATGCCTCTAATGGAACTTTCTATGCTTTAGTGTGCAAACATGCTTTATATTCCATTGAGGATACATCCATTGTCTTGCCACCTGCTGTTGCTAACCTTTTGCAGGAATATATGGATGTTTTTCCATCAGAGATACCCCCTGGATTACCACCTGTGCGAGGCATTGAGCACAAGATTGATTTGGTTCCAGGGGCGAGCTTGCCAAACGGTCCTGCCTACAGGACCAACCCCGACGAGACTAAGGAAATTCAGCGACAAGTCCAAGATCTTCTGGACCGCGGGTACATTCGTGAGAGCCTTAGTCCTTGTTCTGTTCCTGTTCTTTTGGTTCCAAAAAAAGATGGCACTTGGCGCATGTGTGTTGATTGTAGAGCCATCAATAACATTACCATTCGTTATCGCTATCCTATTCCTAGATTGGATGACATGCTTGATGAGTTGAGTGGTTCTGTTATTTTCTCCAAGATTGATTTGCGTAGTGGGTATCATCAGATTCGTATGGCTTTAGGTGATGAATGGAAAACTGCTTTTAAAACTAAATTCGGACTTTATGAATGGTTAGTCATGCCATTTGGTTTAACTAATGTGCCCAGCACTTTCATTAGGTTGATGAATGAGGTTTTACGTGCTTTCATTGGTAAATTTGTGGTGGTTTACTTTGATGATATCCTTATTTACAGCAAGTCATATGATGAGCATCTTGAACATTTGCGTGCTGTTTTTAATGTCTTGCGCGATGCACGTTTATATGGTAAGCTTGAGAAGTGCACCTTTTGCACCGATCGTGTGTCTTTTCTTGGGTATATTGTTACTTCGCAGGGCATTGAGGTGGACGAGGCAAAGATTGTTGCCATCACGAGCTGGCCACTTCCGACTACGGTCACACAGGTTCGGAGTTTTCTTGGTCTCGCAGGTTTCTACCGGCGTTTTGTGCGGGATTTCAGCACCATTGCGGCACCTCTCCACGAGTTGACAAAGCATGGAGTGCCGTTTCGATGGGGACCAGCACAACAACAAGCTTTTGATGTTCTCAAGTCAAAGCTCACACAAGCACCATTGCTGCAACTTCCTGATTTTGAGAAGACCTTCGAGCTTGAATGTGACGCGAGCGGCATTGGCATTGGAGGAGTGCTAATTCAAGGAGGTAAACCTGTTGCCCTCTTTATTGAAAAATTGCATGGGCCTTCGCTGAATTATTCTACATATGACAAAGAACTTTATGCTTTAGTGCGTGTCTTGCAAACTGTAAGGGCCTCAGTTTTTGACACATGTTGGAAGTGTCATCACCACACACACACCTCATTTGAAGCAAGTTGATAAACACATTTGAAGAGCATGTAACCACCATCAACATGCTCATTTGAGAACAAACTCACATATTGCAAAAGTGGTATTTCCCACATGTGATATACAGGGGCTGGGCATATGAAAACTCCTACACACTAGGAATGTCCACGCCAAGTTTCACCCAAATTCAAAACCTTTTGAGGTACTTTTGGGGTATAGCTAGGGGGAGGGCAGTTTGAACTCAAATGCAAATTCAAACTGTTTTGATCCCATAAATTCAAAAGTGGGAGGCATATTCTTACTCAGCACATTTTTGTGAGCTCACACACCAATTTTCACTCCATTTGGAGTTGATCTTGACATGAGCTAAGTGGGGCAAATTCAAACTTTATTTGAATTTCAAACTGAACATCTGCTGAAATTGATCCAAACCAAACCCAATTTGAATTCTAACCAATTCAAATGGCTCAAGGGTAGATAATTCAAATCACCATGGGCTTTGTGGGAACTACTGTTTACCACAGTGAATTGGAGTTAAGTTCAGAGGTTAAAATTGAAAGTTGGACCCACATGTCAGCCACTGGTTCAAAGCAAACCGACTGAAACTCAGCACACTCGGTTCCCGGGTGCAGTGCACGCGCGCCACCGAGGGGCAGCCGGCGCCAGCTCCTGCTGCGTGCCCCGAGCCGGAGACCAGTCACCGGGCTTCTTATCCCCTCCCCGGCGTGCTCCCGTCGCTTATCTCACGAGTTCCCGACGCGCTCGGCCTGTTTTTTCACCCGAGCTCCACTGCAGACCGCCGCCTCCCGATCTTGCGCTTGATCAGTCCGATCACTCGCGAGCACAGCCTCCTCCACAGCAAAACGGCACCGGGAGATCATGAGCAACCTCCTAGACCCCGTGTTGGCCAGTGAGCAGGCATCCTCGAGCTATACCGGACCTTTTCTCCGGCGGACCAAGCATCGCCGCCGATCGGGCCCTCGTGGACAGCACAACACAGCCGTTGTCACGTCTACTTCTCTACACAAGAAAGGTGCGTGATTGTATGCATATGGAGTAGCCGAAAGCCTTTTGGCGATTGATCAACCCTTGGCTGAGAATTTCCAAATTTACTCTTGGCCAGTTCATAGGAACCGAGCTCACCTTCGAGTGAAATTCGTGCTCTACACGCGAGGGATGGGCAAGCCCGTTACCTAGTAGCTTCTACGCATGTTAGCGCCCATGCTCGAACTGGAATCAGAGAAAACCATCAAGAATCGGCCATGATATGGCCGTTTTCCCCGCCGCCGTGGCTGAGCACCTCGGATCACCGTCGAGAGCATAGTTGCCGGCATTTCTAGCTTCCACCCAGCCCTGGTTCATGTTCCCCGTGCAACACTGATGCTCTCTGCCCGATTCCCGATCGATTTGGTGCACGGCAGAGCGAAACCGACCTCACCGGAACCCTAGCAGGTGCTGTCACCGGTGCGCACGGGTTTCCGGTCATCGCCGGCGGCTGACGAGCCCACCATCGAGTCCAGGGGGTCAGAAAAGGGGCAGGCGGCGAGTTTCGGGCCGGGGGGTGGCCGGGAACTCAATTCCGGTGAGGGTCGCCGGAGACCGCCACACCCGAGCAGTTGGCGCGAGGAGGGAGACGACGCACTGTATGTGGGGCCCACTGGCAGGAATGTAAACTTTGCCCCAAATTTCAGTTTTAGTTCAGACTTCAAATCCTCATAACTTTGGCTAGGAAGCTCCAAATCGAATGAACCAAATTTTGTTGGATTCAGCTCTCTGAGTACTTTCCAGGAAATCAAGTTTCACTTTATGAAAATCCCTATTTCTCCAGAATTAATTCCTCAAAATTTAAACTGTTGTGGAATTTTAACTGGAGAATCCCTTGGAGGAAAATTCTGAAGTTTTGCAGGGATGTTCACCAAAATATCCCTGAACTACCGTAAAAATTTCAGATCCATTTGATCTCATTTGATCCGCCTAATGGTGTGATTAGTGGAACTGTTCCAGAGAAAATAGAAAATGTTCAGAAATATTTTCAGAATTTTCTCTGAAATTGTTTAGCACATATCTTTAGCTAGGAACCTTCAAATTAAGTCAGACCAACTCCATTAGAGCCCTCTGAAAATCTAGTTTTCAGAAAGTCATGGCTAGCTCCATGAAAGTGCCTAGAACACCCTAAGAGCTCCAATTAAGGTCAAGTACATAATTAATTGTGGAGGGCTCCAATGAGCTTTGCTGCAACTAAAACTTGACCAAGTCTTTGTTTAGGTTGTAACCAAGCCACAGTAAAAGTTTCACAGTCTTTGGGTCTATCTAGTGAGACTTAGAGGGTTCACAAGTTTAAAACTCAATTCAAATGCATTTAATTAATACATGTACTTCTTATATCATGTAGTCGCTAAGGTCGAGGAGGAACCCGAAGTCCTAGACTTCGTTACTCCGGAGGAGCAGCTAGCCTATGACCAAGAGCAGCAAGACAAGCTCTGGTTTGCATTAACCTTTTTAAAAATTTTTATTGTTTTGAGAACTTACTTGAGTATTATGATTCCTTGCATTATAGTCTTGTTTGGAAACCCAATTGCATAGCCAAGAAAACCATGGGTTGGGTTTAGGAATTGCAAATCCCGTTAGCTACTGCAAAGCTAAGTTAGGGTAGGATTCGGTACAAGTCGAGTAGTTGGAACTACTCGCGAGCATAGGCTAGAGGTACTAGACTCGGGTAGAAATAGCACATGAAACAAATGGCAAGAAAGATGAGACCGAGCAGAGAGTAAGGGCAGCAGGACTTTGGGGCCTGTGTGCTATAGCTCCGCTTGTGTTGATTGAGGACCGAACCGTGTGCGGGCCTGTTGAACAAGCTAGAACAGTACCGAAGACCTACCGGCTATATGGGAACCGGGAAACCGATGTAACTCGGGTAGCTGGGTGTTGAGGCATAGCTGTTCGTTCAGAGGGTAGGTTGAGAGCTCGAGGTGTAAATCGGCTTGCGGCACTGAGATGCGCGTGCAGAGACCTCTTGCTCGGGACGATTGGACTGGTTCAACATTAAGGTGGTTGCGTACAGCGTCCATGATGGTTGCTGTAGGCAACATCGAGTACGGGCATACGTGACGGGTTATTCGGGTAACCCTGCAGGTGTAAATCGATTATAGTCGCCGTCCCTCGCGGTCAGTGAGTACCACTTGTTCACTGTACCGTGACGTAGAAAGAACAGGCTAGATACATGTTAAAATGTTGCTGATTGAATGATGGACATTGATTGTTAATGATATGCTGTAGTGTAGAGCTAATTAAAGTTCCTTTCAACTTTGGGCAAAGTACATGAGAGAAATGCGTTTCTTGTTTGATTGCGGCTCTCTCATGTGCCTTAGCGTAAGGTTCTCCACAACCTGCTGCTAAAACTTGAAAGTAAGGTTCCAGTAATTAGGCGAGTCCTTTGCAACTTGTTTTTATCTCATGTACCCATCACCCCTCATGTAGAAGTTCCATGTTTAGGAGAGACGGGTCAGTCTTGCTGAGCCTTCGTGCTCACTGCTTGTGTTTGGAGCTTTTGCAGGGTTCTATGAGGAAGGGACTCCCGATGAGGAGGCAGAACCCCAGGAGGGGAATCCCGTCGAGTGGGAGTCATGCACGCCGCCGTATTAGTGTGCGTGCGTGCTAGCAAGGACACGTTCACAGGCTGAACGTGAACTTGATGCATAGTCTACGCCCGTGAGTGTAGACTGGACCTATTTTGATGTAAAAATGTTCATAAACCACTTTATGTAATAAAAGTTTTGCTTCCGCTTTGTACCTTTGACGTGTGTTATTCAGTGCTGTGCAACGCAGCACCCCTCAGCGTTATTCTGGCTCGACAAGACCGTGGGGTCGTGTCAGCACTGGTATCAGAGCTCGCTTGAGGCTTAACGCACTAAAAAGGTCATCTTTTTCAAAAATCCAGTGAGGAACGAGTTAGTAGCCCATATAAGGATGTCATTAGCGTATAGAAAGTGGCATACTAACCTATTTGTCTATGTCGGAAAATCGTGCATCTCGGGACGTTTATGTCTTGGGGGGGGGTGCACGTAAGCGCTGTCCACCAGTGCGCACAAGCTGAAGGGTGGAGCCCCACGGGTGGCAGGTAACCCGTCCCACTTTGGTATCCTCTACGACTCTTTATGTCGTTTGAGGTATTCGAGCAACGTCTGTCCCTGGCGTGTGTGGTGCAATTTGGGAGACCCCGTCACGTGGTCCAAAACATGAACACGTAACTCAAGGCGTGTTTGGCTTGAGAACATCCGGGCGAGTGATGACGGCCAGGTGTACGAACTGTATGGATACCGGGCTCGGTGTGCAGCCGAGTCTGACGATTGTGTGAATTATCTGCAGGTAGTCTAACCACAAAACGGTAGACAGGTAGTATTTGTGTGCGAGAGACGTTTAGTGCCACTGAACTAACGAAGCCGGCTAAGTCCGGTATAGGTTTTTCTTTGTGAGGACGTAGTACCGACATGATCTGGTGACGCATCGATGTCACACCCCACTAAATGAACAACTTCATTGTAAAACTTGAAGGTTTTGATCCAAAGCACTAAAACTTGATGTAACTCTTTCCCTTAATCAGGATATTCAAAGTTAACAAGTTTTCAACTTATAGGTTGCTAAAGACAGAGCACCCTGTTTTCAGCTAAATTAAGGCTGAAGTTAATCAGAGGTTAGAGGTTTAGTCCTTTTGAGGTTGGGGTCATATGATACATTTCTGGAAAGAATTGGAGGAGCTTCACAACTTTTATGTTGAGGTCCAGAGGTGTTTCAACCCTTAACCAATCGAAAAATGCAGTAGAGTTGAAACTGTTCAGAAAACAGGGCAGAGCAAAGACTCTTTGTAACTCTGTGTAAATTGAGCATAACTTCATGCATAAAAATCCAAAAATAGAAAATGTGGTAGTTCTGAAAAATTTATGCGATGGGTTACAACTTTGTAACAGAAAGTTTTGTCAGATTGGGAGCAGAATTAACTGGAATTCTTGAATCAAATCAGTACCTAAAGCAGGGAGGTGCTGTCCAATTTTCTCCAGAAATTCTGTTAACTTTGACATCTCATAACTTTTGAACCATAACAGATATTAGGCCAAGCAAATACTTTCTGGAAAGCTATTGAAGGTAGCTTCGACGTTGATGTTGAGCTCCAGAATTGGTTTTGCTTTTAGCATGGCCTAAATCAGGTTGAAATGGAAACTGGTCAGGGCTGTCAGGTTGGACAGCAGACCAGTAGTCAAATTTGTTTAAATTTGAACTATATTTCCAAGTTTCATGGGTTCAATGACATGTCTTATGTTGTAACTCAATGTTTTGCTGTTTAAATAAATATTTGACATTTCTCAAATATATTTTTACAGATGACAGCGGATAAACAGTTCGAGAACGGGTGGGTGGAATCCCACTGTTCTCACCGTAGCGGCTATCCGGAGGCATTGAGGCAGATGCTCCAGTATTCTGGATACAACCAAATGCTACAGTACTTCGCCAAGGAAGAAGGCGAGGAGGGGAACAAGACATGGACAATCCATGTCGAGGTCCCTGCAGGTCCTACGCCACCCGTGAGGGCGCCGTTCACCGTCACGTGAGAGGTGGACAACCCGAGGGAATGTGGCAAGTGGCAGCCCGCGACACCATGCCACGTTTCTGCCAGCTACACGTGAGAGCGATGGAGGGCACTCCATACGCGCTCGTTCCGGTGGAGGGACGGGCTCATCATGTGTGGGAAGGGAGGTATCGGGAGGCAACAGACCTGAGTTGCCCAAGGTACAACCCCGCGGAGGCAAACCTCAGCCTCCAGATGAGGGCAGGAAACGCCGTGATGGACAGCCAAGCTGTTCATATGGAGCATCTCGCTGCAAGGCTCAAGGAGAGCACAAGCCGTGGAGACCATTTTGAGAGTGCCCACAGTGCACCCCGCAATGTGCTCCTTCCGACGATCAAGCGACTGAACGAACAACATAATCAGTTGCATCGTCTGAAGAAGGCGAAGAAGAAAAGCCGTGTCGACATCGCGGCGTTGCAGGAGCTGGTGCAGACCCTAACCCAGCAGAATGAGGACCTTGCTCAAGAGCGGGACGACGCTATTGAGGAAGGGCAAGGCTGGGAGGAAGACTACAACCAAGCCATGGACAAGGTGCATGCATTGCAGGACCTCGTACCTCCGGTATTGGGCATACCGGTGGTCTTGGGTCTTCCGGCAATGGGAGAACCCGAGATGGGAGAAGAGGTGGTAGATCCGGAGCAACCAGCAGAGGTACGGGAGGAGGACGACCTGCAGGAGGTCGAGTTCTACTCCGAGTAGGGGGTTACAGTTGCCAAGTAGGGCAGCTAGAGTAGTGTAACCCAACTTTTGTAACCAGTGACATGTCGTGTAGGCAGTAGCGTATGTATAAGTAGTGACGACATGAGCACGACTTCTCGGAGACCCGGGAATAATGTATCTTGTATAAAGTTTACGCTTTATCAATATATGTGAATGTTGTGCAAATTATTCATGTGTCACTTCAATACCTACTGTTGCATATGGAATTTTACGTATGACATGTGCTAATCGCTGCTGTTTTGAATTTCAGAATGACTCGTACTCATGCCAACCCGGACGTTGGGGGTACCAGCCAAGGGGGAGAGACCTCCCAACAGCCTCCCGAGGACTCCTCGGGATAGCAGCAGCAACAGCAAACACCGCCACCGCCACTGCCAACGGTTACATTGGCTGACATCGTCGCGGCAATGGCGGGTTCTCATCAGCAGCACACGGAGTTGCTGCAAACTCGCATCGCCAATATGTCTTGCCCAGAGAGACGTCAAGATCGTGAGGAGCGTCAAAAGAGCTCCTACTCCAACTTCCTAGCGACTCATCCCCCGGTATTCTCAAGGGTGGATGAACCTCTCGACGCGGACAACTGGCTCCGCGCGATAGAGACGAAGTTCGGGCTGCTCCAAATAAGTGAGCAGCGCAAGACTCAGTTCGCGGTCCAACAGCTCCAGAGATCCGCGAGCGCGTGGTGGGCAAACTTCTGTGCTTCACAGCTCACTGACCGAGTTATGACCTGGGCGGAGTTCTGGACGGCCTTCCGGGCCTATCACATACCGCCGGGTCTGATGAAGAGGAAGACGCAGGAATTCTTACACCTGCAACAAGGGAGCCGGAACGCGCTGGAATACTCCAGGGCGTTCAACAATCTCGTGCTTTATGCGTCATATCACGCCGATACTGACGAGAAGTGGTGGGACCACTTTTACCAGGGGCTTAACCCGCTCCTGAAGGACAAGCTGGCGATGTTCAATCGCGGCAGCCTCAACGACATCATTGATGCTGCGATTGTTCAGGAGGACTCCGGCAAGGAGTTAGCGGCGGTGGAGAGAAAGCGAAGCGCGCCGCAAAGCAGCGGAGAAGGAGGCGATCCTTCTCAAAAATTTCGGATGGTGAATCGCCCACCATCAGGTCTCTGCTGGCAACCACCCCAGAGGCCGATGCCGTTCCGCAGTCGGCCGTATTCTTCACCGGCATTCAGGCCGTATTCTTCACCGGCATTCAGGCCGGCACTGCCAGCACCACCTCCACAACAACAACAGCAGCAGCGGACGATGCCGCGTGCGTATGCACCTCAGCAACGCATGCCGGGATTTCGTCCCCCGAGCACCGCACAAGCAGCGGCCACATGTTACAAGTGTAATCGTCCAGGACACTTCGCCAGCAGTTGTCCGGAGAGGCAAGACGGCGGAGTTGCACCGCAGTTTCTGGGGAGGAATCAACCCCGGAACCCTACTAATGCGCGGCGGGCAAACCCTAGGCCCGGCACTGTCCACCAGCTTGCCATAGAGGACGTGCCGGAGGGTGAGCCAATCCTTGCGGGTATGTTCCAACTCCACCAGCATCCCGCCATAGTATTGTTTGATTCAGGCGCCACGCATAGCTTCATTAGCTAAGCTTTCATTGATAGATATAGCTTGCAAATACTACCCAACGATAGTCCTTATGTGATCTGTTCACCGGGTGGGAAAATTTCAGCAAGCATGATGGTCCCAAAAGCGACATTGTGCTTAGAGGGTAAAGTGTACCCTACGTCTCTCATAATTTTAGAAGGACAAAAGGTCGATGTCATCTTAGGGATTTCGTGGTTGACCCGCCACGGCGCTGTTTTAGACACCGTCCTTCGCATTGTGCACTTAAACTCAGAAGTGCACGAATCTCACTCCTTATTTCTGGACAGTCCAGAAATAAAACTTCCAAGTGTCTATCAATCCACAACCATCAGATTGGAAGATATTCCAGCGGTCCAAGAGTTCTCTGACGTGTTCTCGGAGGATTTACCAGGGATGCCGCCCGATAGAGAGGTGGAGTTCAAGATTGAACTTGCACCGGGAACCATGCCAATATCCCGGAGGCCGTACAAGATGGCGCTCAAGGAATTGGCTGAATTGAAGACCGAGCTAACGGACCTGCTGGAAAAGGGTTTAATTAGGCCGAGCTCCTCGCCATGGGGCTGTTCGGCATTATTTGTGAAGAAGAAGGATGAGACGTTGCGGCTTTGTATGGACTATCGTCCACTAAACGCCGTAACCATCAAGAACAAGTACCCGTTGCCACGGATCGACATGTTTTTTGATCTGTTGGTCAAAGCAAAGATCTTTTCCAAGATGGATTTAAGATCCGGGTACCATCAGATTAAGATACGGTCTGAGGACATTCCAAAGACGGCTTTCTCGACGTGGTACGGGCTCTATGAGTACCTGGTCATGTCCTTCGGCCTCACCAATGCTCCAGCTCACTTCATGTATCTAATGAACTCGGTATTCATGCCGGAGCTGGACAAGTTTGTCGTGGTCTTCATCGACGACATACTGGTATATTCCATGTCGGAGGAAGATCACAAGGAACATCTGTGTATAGTCTTGCAACGGCTGCGGGATCACAAGCTATACGCGAAATTCAGCAAGTGTGAATTATGGATATCGCAAGTGCCTTTTCTCAGGCATATCATCTCAGCGGAGGGTATCGCTGTAGACCCGAGAAAGATCACTCAAGTGCTGAATTGGAAGTCCCCGAGGACTGTTCATGAGGTACGGAGTTTCCTCGGACTCAAGGGATATTATCGGAGGTTCATCCCGAACTTCTCAAAGATTGCCAAGCCTATGAAGGAGCTGCTGAAGAAGGCTACCAAATATGTTTGGAGTCCGGCATGTGAAGCAGCATTCAAGGCTTTAGTCAAGCACCTGACATCAGCACCGGTTTTTGCGCAGCCAGAGACAACAAAACTGTTCGATGTGTACTGCGATGCATCCGGCATTGGGCTTGGATGTGTGCTGATGCAAGACCAAAAAGTGGTCGCGTATGGATAACGGCAGCTTAGAAACCATGAGCAGAATTATCCAACCCACGACTTGGAGCTCGCTGCCGTGGTACTTGCAGTGAAGATGTGGAGGCACTACCTACTCGGTAACCTCGTGCATTTATATACCAACCACAAGAGCATCAAGTACATATTCACTCAGAAGGAGTTGAACATGAGGCAGTGAAGATGGTTAGAATTGATAAAGGATTACGAAATGGAGATCCATTATCATCCGGGCAAGGCAAACGTAGTGGCAGATGCGCTGAGCCGCAAGTCACACGTCAACAATCTGACCATCACACCGTTGGAAGAGAGTGAACCACCACTACATGTGATTCCACACGGAGCTCTCTACAACCTAGCTTTGATCCCCACCATCCGTGAAGAGATAGCGGCAGCTCAGAAACATGACAAGGGCATGTCGCATTTGCGGAGACGTTTAGACAGTGGGGAGCTGAAATGTTTCCGGAAAGATGGAGATGGCGTCCTATGGTTCAAGGACCGGATCGTCGTACCCCGTAACCCGGAGCTACGGAAGAAAATTTTTGATGAGGCTCACTTATAAAAATTTTCTATTCACCCCGGGCAGCAACAAAATGTATCAAGAACTCAGAAGCAAATTTTGGTGGACACGGATGAAGCGGGAGATCGCAAAGTACGTGCCCGAGTGTGATACATGTCAAAGGGTGAAGGCAGATCATATGTGGAAACCAGGACTGCTACAACCACTGGGCGTTCCTGCCTGGAAGTGGGAGGATGTGAGCATGGACTTCATCGTCGGTTTACCCACCACCTTTCAGAAACATGATTATGTGTGGGTGATCATCGATCGGCTCACCAAAGTTGCCCATTTCATCCCGGTCAACACCAACTACAACGCCAAGAAGTACGCTGAATTGTACATCTCACGGATCCTATGCTTGTACGACATACAACGTACCATCATATCGGATCGGGGCACTTTATTTGTGTCCCATTTTTGGGAGCAGCTACACGCTGCATTGGGGACGAAGCTGATCCATAGTTCAGCCTACCACCCGCAGACGGATGGGCAAACCGAGCGGGTAAATCAGATCTTAGAAGACATGCTACGAGCTTGCGCTATCAACCACGGCAAGAATTGGGATGATCACTTGCCGTTAGCCGAGTTCTCGTACAACAATGGGTACCAAGCCAGCATAAAGATGGCGCCCTACGAGGCGCTATACGGAAGGAAATGCCGCACACCATTGAACTGGTGTGAGTCTGGCGAAAGGGTTACCTTCGGGATTGACCTTGTCAACAACGCGGAAGAAAAGGTTCGACTGATTCAAGCGAACCTAAAAGCCGCCCAATCCCGTTAGAAACAGTATTTAGACCGGAGAAGACACCCATTACAATTCGAAGTCGGGGATCACGTATATCTACGTGTGTCTCCAATGAAGGGCGTAAACAGATTTGGGGTGAGAGGAAAGTTGGCACCCCGATTCATCGTTCCATTCCAGATTACCGAAAGATGTGGATCAGTAGCATACCGGCTGAGACTACCAGAAGCACTTTCCGGTGTGCACGACGTCTTTCATATTTCCCAGCTGAGGAAGTGTCTCAAGCTATCAACTACCGTTCAGCTGGAGGACATTGAAGAACTGCAACCGGATCTCACCTGTCGGGAGGAACCGGTTCAGATCATTGATGAAAAGGCCCGAACCACACGCAACCGTACGTTGTGGTTCTACAAAGTTCTATGGAGTAATCACTCCGTGGACGAAGCGACATGGGAGAGCGAAGGATTTCTTCGCGCTAACTACCCTGACTTTTTCACGTCGCATATCCGGTAATTCTCCACCATCCTCTCTCTCATTTTCACCTTATAATCTTGGGACGAGATTCTTTTAAGGGGGGAGGAGTGTAAGGGCCTCAGTTTTTGACACATGTTGGAAGTGTCATCACCACACACACACCTCATTTGAAGTAAGTTGATAAACACATTTGAAGAGCAAGTAACCACCATCAACATGCTCTTTTGAGAACAAACTCACATATTGCAAAAGTGGTATTTCCCACATGTGATATACAGGGGCTGGGCATATGAAAACTCCTACACATTGCTAGGAATGTCCATGCAAAGTTTCACCCAAATTCAAAACATTTTGAGGTACTTTTAGGGTATAGCTAGGGGGAGGACAGTTTGAACTCAAATGCAAATTCAAACTGTTTTGATCCCATAAATTCAAAAGTGGGAGGCATATTCTTACTCAGTACATTTTTGTGAGCTCACACACCAATCTTCACTCCATTTGGAGTTGATCTTGACATGAGCTAAGTGGGGCAAATTCAAACTTTATTTGAATTTCAAACTGCACATGTGCTGAAATTGATCCAAACCAAACCCAATTTGAATTCTAACCAATTCAAATGGCTCAAGGGTAGATAATTCAAATCACCATGGGCTTTGTGGGAACTACTGTTTACCACAGTGAATTGGAGTTAAGTTCAGAGGTTAAAATTGAAAGTGGGACCCACATGTCAGCCACTGGTTCAAAGCAAACCGATTGAAACTCAGCACACTCGGTTCCCGGGTGCAGTGCGCGCGTGCCACCGAGGGGCAGCCGGCGCCAGCTCCTGCTGCGTGCCCCGAGCCGGAGACCAGTCGCCGGGCTTCTTATCCCTTCCCCGGCGTGCTCCCGTCGCTTATCTCCCGAGTTCCGGACGCGCTCGGCCTGTTTTTCCACCCGAGCTCCACTGCAGACCGCCGCCTCCCGATCTTGCGCTTGATCAGTCTGATCACTCGCGAGCACAGCCTCCTCCGCAGCAAAACAGCACTGGGAGATCATGAGCAACCTCCTAGACCCCGTGTTGGCCAGTGAGCAGGCATCCTCGAGCTATACCGGACCTTTTCTCCGGTGGACCAAGCATCGCCGCCGATCGGGCCCACGTGGACAGCACAACACAGCCGTTGTCACGTCCACTTCTCTACACAAGAAAGGTGCGTGATTGTATGCAGATGGAGTAGCCGAAAGCCGTTTGGCGATTGATCAACCCTTGGCCGAGAATTTCCAAATTTACTCTCGGCCAGTTCATAGGAACCGAGCTCACCTTCGAGTGAAATTCGTGTTCTACACGCGAGGGATGGGCAAGCCCGTTACCTAGTAGCTTCTATGCATGTTAGCGCCCATGCTCGAACTGGAATCAGAGAAAACCATCAAGAATCGGCCATGATATGGCCGTTTTCCCCGCCGCCGTGGCTGAGCACCTCGGCTCACCGTCGAGAGCATAGTTGCCGGCATTTCTAGCTTCCACCCTGCCCTGGTTCATGTTCCCCGTGCTCCACTGATGCTCTCCGCCCGATTCCCGATCGATTTGGTGCACGGGAGAGTGAAACCAACCTCACCGGAACCCTACCAGGTGCTGTCACCGGTGCGCACGGGTTTCCAGTCATCGCCGGCGGCCGACGAGCCCACCATCGAGTCCAGGGGGTCAGAAAAGGGGCAGGCGGCGAGTTTCGGGCCGGGGGTGGCCGGGAACTCAATTCCGGCTAGGGTCGCTAGAGACCGCCACCGCCGAGCAGTTGCCGCGAGGAGGGAGACGACGCACTGTATGCGGGGCCCACTGGCAGGAATTTAAACTTTGCCCCGAATTTCAGTTTTAGTTCAGACTTCAAATCCTCATAACTTTGGCTAGGAAGCTCCAAGTCGAGTGAACCAAATTTTGTTGGATTCAGCTCTCTGAGTACTTTCCAGGAAATCAAGTTTCACTTTATGAAAATCCCTATTTCTCCAGAATTAATTCCTCAAAGTTTAAACTGTTGTGGAATTTTAACTAGAGAATCCCTTGGAGGAAAATTCTGAAATTTTGCTGGGATGTTCACCAAAATATC
This sequence comes from Neostapfia colusana, assembly GCA_030760725.1. NCBI lineage: Eukaryota > Viridiplantae > Streptophyta > Magnoliopsida > Poales > Poaceae > Neostapfia > Neostapfia colusana. Next base: position 103,101,874 of record JASWHV010000003.1, read on the forward strand.
TCTGAACTACAAGAAAAATTTCGGATCAATTTGAGCTCATTTGATCCACCTAATGGTGTTATTAGCTCATATATTTAGCTAGGAACCTTCAAATTAAGTGAGACCAACTCCATTAGAGCCCTCTGAAAATCTAGTTTTCAGAAAGTCATGGCTTGCTCCATGAAAGTCCCTAGAACACCCTAAGAGCTCCAATTAAGGTCAAGTACATAATTAATTGTGGAGGGCTCAAATGAGCTTTGCTGCAACTAAAACTTGACCAAGTCTTTGTTTAGGTTGTAACCAAGCCACAGTAAAAGTTTCACAGTCTTTGGGTCTGTCTAGTGAGACTTAGAGGGTTCACAAGTTTAAAACTCAATTCAAATGCATTTAATTAATACATGTACTTCTTATATCATGTAGTCGCTAAGGTCGAGGAGGAACCCGAAGTCCTAGACTTCGTTACTCCGGAGGAGCAGCTATCCTACGACCAAAAGCAGCAAGGCAAGCTCCGGTTTGCATTAACCTTTTTACAAATTTTTATTGTTTTGAGCACTTAATTGAGTATTATGATTCCTTGCATTATAGTCTTGTTTGGAAACCCAATTGCATAGCCAAGAAAACCATTGGTTGGGTTTAGGAATTGCAAACCCCGTTAGCTACTGCAAAGCTAAGTTAGGGTAGGATTCAGTACAAGTCGAGTAGTTGGAACTACTCGCGAGCATAGGCTAGAGGCACTCGACTCGGTTAGAAACAGCACATGAAACACATGGCAAGAAAGATGAGACCGAGCAGAGCGTAAGGGCAGCAGGACTTTGGGGCCTGTGTGCTATAGCTCCGCTTGTGTCGATTGAGGACCGAGCCGTGTGCGGGCCTGTTGAACAAGCTAGAACAGTACCGAAGACCTACCGGCTATATGGGAAACGGGAAACCGATGTAACTCAGGTAGCTGGGTATTGAGGCATTGCCCGTCGTTCAGAGGGTACGTTGAGAGCTTGAGGTGTAAATCGGCTGGCGGCACGGAGATGCGTGTGCAGAGACCTCTTGCTCGGGACGATTGGACCGGTTCAACATTTGGCTAACGGGTGAAAGGTGGTTGCGAACGGCGTCCGTGATGGTTGCTGTAGGCAACATCGAGCACGGGCGTACGTGACGGGTTATTCGGGTAACCCTGCAGGTGTAAATCGATTATAATCGCCGTCCCTCGCAGTCAGTGAGTACCACTTGTTCACTGTACCGTGACGTAGAAAGAACAGGCTAGTTACATGTTAAAATGTTGCTGATTGAATGATGGAAATTGATTGTTAATGATATGCTGTATTGTAGAGCTAACTAAAATTCCTTTCAACTTTGGGCAAAGTACATGAGAGAAATGCGTTTCTTGTTTGATTGCGGCTCTCTCATGTGCCTTAGGGTTCTCCACAACCTGCAGCTAAAACTTAAAAGTAAGGTTCCACTAATTAGGCGAGTCCTTTGCAACTTGTTTTTATCTCATGTACCCATCACCCCTCATGTAGAAGTTCCATGTTTAGGAGAGACGGGTCGCTTGTCACACCCGGTTTTTCCAAAGAACAACCAAGTGAATACCACATGTATGCCAGGATCATTTTCTCATACATGTGATGACAAATAGTGAAGCATCATTTTTTACAAGCCAGATGTCGAATATAAATAAGTCTTACATAGCAAATGTTTCGATGGACAATAATAAGTTCATCACAATTAAATAAACTAGCAGCGGAATAATTATTCTCGTGGGCTCCGTCACAGGCGTTGCCCGGGGGACTCCATGAACCTAGAAACCTTCGTCGGGTCCAAAGACTTGATCATTATACACCACCTCATTATCTTGACCTGAGCAGCAATATAAACCAACAAATATGCAAGGTTGAGTACCGATGGTACTCAGCAAGTGTTGGAAAGTTATGTCATGCATGGCTAGAACAAGAAGAGGTTGAACTCAGGGTTAAAGCACTACACAATTAATACCTGTCACCTTAGATTATTAAGCACCTACATTACTACACAAGTGAAATGGTCCCAATCTCATCATAATCAAATAACCATAACATCATTTCCAATGTTAAGCTCCCCGCTTAACACTCACACCCTCCAAGGCCATCATACTCTAATCATGAATAAGTCCAAGCCGCTCTTGACCGTGAGCACGGCTGTCATGACAGTTTTGACTCTGCAGAGTTTGTACCACTGTACCCACATGTAGTGATTTCATCCCCCGTTGCCGGGTGGACTAAAAGAACCTCCATTATGCCAGTGGCTACGAACCACATTCACACTTCCTAGGTGTGTAGCCAGGAGATCACTACGAAGCCTTTACAAAGGGATTCCCGACAAGCGTGGACCCACTGAGGTTTCACCCCTAACAGCATACAAGAGGCTCCAACCCCGCTGCAGTGGCCCCCTCTTGAGCCTTGCGGTTCATATGGTAGTCCAGCTGACACCTACTCCCCGCACCATCCAACACACCCATACTACGCCGGGGATACACCTAATTAATTGGCCAAACTGCCCCATCTCAGCATGTGGTTGGCACGGTAAAGCCAGGTTACATGCTCCATGAACCGGTCCTTAGGATCCAGGCAAGTGCCAAACACAAACCCGAGTCTCGTGCACCCAGCACCAACCAAAACATCCAACTTGCCTTGATCCCTGCCTCTACATAACTCACAATATCTAATTCAAGAGTATGGTAAAATAAACTGATGATCTCATATCCCAAATATCCCACTCTAAGCATGGCTAAGCATATGCATAATAATAAATGACATGATAAAATAAATCCCAACCCAAGCTATAAGGAAACAAGGTAATGCAATTCTAGGGAAACATCCTAGCATGGGTTTCATCTTTTCAATTGACAATGCAAATAATTCTATCTACACATCCTAGTATGGGATCAAAGTGGTCAAGGACACTTGCCTCCTTCCTGCTGCTCTTGGAATGGGTAGTCCTGATCTTGGAAAGAAGAACTTGCTATGGATCAGGTTCTACTCATACCATCACATATAGCAAAAGAAAACAACAAGTCATAAGAAATAGTTCACACTTCCACTTCATACAAACCACACATTCACATTTATGAAAGTCATTCACAATTATATGTGTTGTGGTTACTCTATGTGTGTTGATTTTTTTGGCTTACATGCACTTTTAATCATGTGTATATGATTTCTACTTTTGTATTCACATTTATGTTTGCATACAATATATATGAGTTTCCAATTTAAATAAATTCTTTATATTCAATTACTAGACCTTTTAGCTACCAAGTATGCATGAAAGGTATTTTCCTACAACATATGTGTCTTCAGTACTTCTACCAACCCTAAACTGAATTCCTTGGATTTTAGAAACTTCATTTTTCATTTCCTAGTTATTCATACCTAGCTTGCTATATTTTCAGATTTATTTCCTATGCCTAAGTGTGAACTTTATTATGAAAATAATAAGACACATCATCTAAACAGAATAGGTTCTGATCTAAAATGTTGAATAATATATTTTTGATCTTTTCCTCTGATGTAAACTATTTTACATTTATTTTTCTAATTTTCAGAATTATTCTCTACTAAAAAAATGTGTCCCTATAACTAATAAATGTTAATACTCAATTAAACAGATTTATTTCAGCCAAAAATATATTTTTATCACACTACATGGTTTTCTATGTACTGGGAAAGTTTTTAATTTGAATTTGACAATATGTTTGTCCCACCTTTTAAATTTTAAATACTAGCCACATATTCAAATTCCTAACTTTAATATCAAATAGGGTTAAAAAGGTAAACTCACCCCACTACAGGGTCCATTAATTTATTTTAAGAATTTCCAGGGGTCTAACTACACTTATCAGAGGGGGTTTTCCTAATTTTTATTGAGTCCAGGGGCTAAAACTGATTTTTAAATGAATTTACATGATTTTCTGAAGTTCCAGGGGCTAGATCAGAAGTTTCCGGGGCTAGCTCGTATTTTCCGAGAACCCCAGGGGGTAGCGCGTAAGAATTCCAGTCTTTATAACGCGGGGCTGACGTGGACCGTCCGATTTAAAACAGATGGCTGAGATTATAACATCGAACCGGTACGCGGGGCTTTAAACTCCACCGTGCGATTTAAAATAGACGGCGCACAAGCGGCCACGTCGCTCTGATCGAGCGCGGGCGGCGCTGCCCGGCGGCGCACGGCGGCGGGAGGCGGCGATCTCGCAGGAGAGTTTCGGATCTTCGTCAATTCTTCCTAAAACTGTTATTTTATGGCATAGATCGGTAGAGGGGAGGTCGGGGATCTCACCTCGGGGGTTTTCTTGAGCTCGGAGGTCCTGGAAAGCGATCGGCGACGAGGTCCGAGGTGAATTCACGGCGAGGCTCGTCGGCCAAACTACCGAGTTTTCTGCACCTGCGAGGTTCCCCGGAGGCGGTGGATCAAGACCAGCGAGTTAGATCAGAATTCCCGAGCGTAGATCGAGCAGAATTCACCGGAGAAGCTCGGGTTCTCACCGGAGAGAAAATCGGCGGATCGTGGGGGAAAAACGGGACGATGCCGGGGTTTTTATAGACGGGGGAGGGCGGCGTTCAGTTGTGATCGAGTTTGCGTCATCCACAAACGAAATTCGGCTGGGATACGTAGGGATCCGGGGCGGTTTCGATTCGGGGTGAGAAGAGTCCGGCCGAGCGCGGGCGCGAGCGCGAGGAGGAAGAAAGGTTGGCGGGCCCCGCCTGTCAGTGGGAAAAAGCGGGGCACGCGGCTGCGGCTGGCGTGGGATGGGGTGGGCCGGCTGGTGGGTTTCGGCCCACTGGCCGGTTTTTTTCTATTTTCCTTTTTCTTTTTCCATTTCTTTTCTGATTTGAATTTGAATTTGAATTCCAACTAAATTTGAATTTCTGCAGCCCATGCAATACGTCCAAAAATTTTTAAATTCCCCTCTTAACAGGATTTTGGGGTGTTACAGCTCTACCCTCCTTAAAAGAAATCTCGTCCTCGAGATTGGTGTTTCTAAGAAAACAATTCCGGAAATTGTGCCTTAAGCTCATCTTCTCGCTCCCATGTGGCCTCCTCTTCCGAGTGATGCTTCCACTGCACCTTGCACATCCGGATTCTTTTATTTCCGGTGAGGCGTTCCCTTGTCTCCAAAATCTTGGATGGTTGCTCGGCATAAGACAAATCCTCAGCTACGTCAATCTCATTCATGGGTAACACCTCTTCAGGCGTTCTCAGACATTTCTTGAGCTGTGACACATGGAATACATCGTGCACATCCGATAGGCGAGCCGGTAATTCTAGTTGATACGCCACTTCGCCTTTCCTCTCTAGAACTTGAAAGGATCCGATGTATCGAGGTGACAAGTTCCCTTTTACCTTGAACCGACGAAGTCCTCGGATAGGGGACACCTTGAGATAGACATAGTCTCCCACGTTGAAAACGAGCTCTCTTCTTCGTACATCGGCATAGCTCTTTTGGCGTGTCTGTGCTATCCTCAAGTTGTTGCGAATTTCCCTCACCTTCGCCTCGGCTTCTTGTAGTACTTCGGGTCCAAACACTTTGCTTTCCCTTGTTTGGTTCCAAAATAATGGAGTTCTGCACTTCCTCCCATACAAAGCTTCGAACGGTGACATCTTCATACTAGCCTGATAGCTGTTGTTGTAGGAGAATTCCGCATACGGTAAGTTCTTGTCCCAACTCCGATTGTTTTTGAGTGCACATGCCCTCAGCATATCCTCAAGAATCTGATTGGTTCTTTCTGTCTGCCCGTCAGTTTGGGGATGATAGGCAGAACTAAAGTTCAGATGGGTTCCCATGGTTTCGTGCAACTTCTGCCAGAACCTCGAGGTGAACTGTGTCCCTCGATCCGACACTATCTTCTTCGGCACTCCATGGTAACACACGATCCTTGACATGTACAACTCCGCCAATTTGGACCCGCTGTAGCTTTCCTTCACGGGGATGAAGTGAGCTACTTTGGTTAGCCTGTCGATGATGACCCATATTGAATCATATCCTGATTGGGTCCTAGGCAATCCCACTATGAAATCCATACCGATTTCTTCCCATTTCCATTCAGGCACTTTGAGTGGTTGCAATAATCCAGCGGGTCGTTGATGTTCTGCTTTTACCAACTGACATGTGTCACATAGAGCAACATGTTCCGCGACATCTCGCTTCATGCCATACCACCAATACCTGCTCTTGAGGTCCTGGTACATCTTCGTACTCCCAGGATGAATGGAATAGTCAGAATCGTGAGCCTCCTTCAAAATAAATTCACGGATCTTCTTTACTTCTGGCACACAGATTCTTTTCCCGTGCCACACCGTTCCCTGTTCATCCTCTCTAAAACCAGGGGCTTTATTTTCCTTGATGAGTTGCCTGATTTCTTGTATCCTCTCGTCATCCTTTTGACCCTAGCGTATGTCTCGCTCTAATGTGGAGTCCACTTCCATGGCGATGGCTTCACCACTATTTACCAGTCATAGATTGAGTCTTATAATCTCGTCCTTCGACTCTGCAGGCATGTCCTTCAAGCTCAACTTATTGACCTGCACTTTTCGGCTTAAAGCATCTGCCACGACGTTTGCTTTCCCAGGATGATAGTTGATGCCCACATCAAAGTCATTGATTAGCTCTAACCATCTTCTTTGTCTGAGGTTGAGATCTGGCTGTGTGAAAATGTACTTTAAACTCTTATGATCCGTATATATCTCTATCCTCTTCCCCATCAAGTAGTGCTGCCAAATTTTCAATGCGTGTACCACTGCGGCTAGTTCTAGGTCATGTGTAGGATAGTTCTTCTCGTGCTTCCGAAGCTGTCGGGATGCATAAGCCACGACATGCCCTTCTTGCATGAGAACACATCCCAACCCGTTTCCAGAGGCATCGCAGTACACCGTAAAGTTCTTCTGCATATCTGGCATAACCAGCACTGGGGCCGTTGTCAATCTTTTCTTTAACTCTTGAAAACTCGTCTCGCACTGCGGCGTCCATGTGAATGTAATTCCCTTCTCCAACAGTTTGGTGAGGGGTCTCGAGATCTTAGAGAATCCCTCAATAAACCGTCGATAGTATCCAGCCAATCCCAAAAAGCTTCGAACTTCCCCGACATTTTCAGGGGTCTTCCCCTTCTGTATATCCTCGATTTTGGCGGGATCTACGGAGATTCCTCCCTCCGAGATTATATGTCCTAAGAAGGGAACTTTCTTCAGCCAAAACTCACACTTGCTCAACTTGGCATATAGTTGGTGTTCTCTCAGCCTCTGCAACACCAACCTTAGATGTTTCTCATGTTCTTCTTCATCTTTGGAGAAGACGAGAATGTCATCTATGACAACCACCACAAATTTGTCCAGATATTCCATGAATACCTTGTTCATGAGATACATGAAGTACGCCGGGGCATTAGTTAGCCCAAAAGGCATGACAGTGTATTCATACAGTCCGTACCGAGATACGAAAGTTGTCTTGGGAATATCAGATTGCCTTATCTTAAGTTGGTGGTATCCTGACCTGAGATCAATTTTTGAGAACACACAAGCTCCCCTCAATTGATCAAACAAGTCTTCAATGCGGGGTAATGGGTACTTATTCTTGATGGTTACCTCATTCAAGGCACGGTAGTCCATGCATAACCTTTGGGTTCCGTCCTTCTTGGGCACAAATATGACTGGAGATCCCCAAGGTGAGGAACTAGGACGAATATACCCCTTCTCCGACAATCTCTCAAATGATCCTTGAGTTCTCCCAGCTGCTTGGAGTCCATCCGATAAGGTCTCTTGTATATCGAGGCTGTTCCAGGCACTAGCTCAATTGCGAATTCCACTTCACGATCAGGAGGCATACTTGGCAACTCCACCGGAAAAATATCTTGATATTCCCTGATGGTCCTGATCTCCTCCACTTTTACCTCAATTTGATTTAATTTAACGTCCCTCCTAGGCTCTTGTATTGTTATAAACTTTACTTTTGTGCCACTAGGGTGCGTTAGTTCCACCGTTCTGGTCGAACAATGGATGATTCCCTTATGTTTGGTCAACCAGTCCATGCCCAAAATAATATCGATCCCTTGGGAATCTATCACTATGAGGTTGGCAGTAAATAATACCCCATTAATGTCTAGATTCACCTTGGGACACACTTGTCTTGTCCTTATTTCTCCACCTGGAGAGTTTACTGCTAGCATATGGTTCATCTGTGTTGTTGCTAGGTCATGCTTCTTAACAAACCCTTGAGCAATGAACGAGTGGGTAGCACCAGAATCAAATAGCAGGGTTGCAATGTGTAAATTGGCAGGAAACTTACCAACTACCATGTCAGGTGCCTCTTGCGCTTCCTCCATGGTGACGTGGTTCACCCGTTCTCTCATTACATTCTACTGTTGTGGCTGCGCAGGCTTCTTCTTTGGGCACTTATGGGCGTAGTGCCCCACTTCACCACAGTTAAAACATTGCACCCCAACCTTAGGTGCCTGGCCTTTGCTATCTTGGGGTTGGTTTGGGGTCCTTGCACTGCTGGTCGAGGTTGATATGTAGGGCGAGGCTGCTGTACGAACTGACGTTGTGGCTGTATTGGTGCTGCCGGAGGCCTGTAGTTCGGGTTGTACCCTCTTGGCGCTGAGTAGGGTACCGCAGCACGGTTCGTCTGCCCTGCGGGTTGCTGCATCGTACGTGGGCGGGTGTTGCTCCCTGAGGCTTGATGTGACCACCCGGCCTTCCTCTTATTCTCATTTTCCAAGGTCTTCAGCTTCCTTTCCACAAACGCTCTGTCCACCATCTTTTGGAAACTTTCATACTCGTTGGAAGACATTGCACACTGCATTTCTGCTGTAAGTCCCTCCACGAAGCAATCCTGTTTCTGCTCATCAGTCTCTATGTCCCGTGGGGCATAACGGGAGAGTTGAGTGAATTTAGTGAGGTACTCCCTCACAGTCATGTTACCTTGCTGCAACCCCAAGAACTCCTTTCTCTTGTTTTTGAGTTCACCCCTGGGTATGTAATGGTTGCGGAAGCTACGCTTGAACTCTTCCCAAGTGATGTTCTCAGGGTCATGATGGGCGGCCACGTAGGCGGTCCACCAATCAGCAGCAGGTCCATGCAATTGATGAGAGGCAAACAGCACCCTCTCATACCCTTGGCACTGCATGATCCTCATCTTGCTCTCAATGGTCTTTAGCCAATCATCTGCCTCCAGAGGTTCAGCAGCACTTGCAAACTTTGGAGGTTGAGTTCCTAGAAACTCACTCAACCTTGGTTGGCGTGGTGCAGCTTGTGGAGGTGGAACTAGATGCAAGTTGGCCACCACTTGAGTCAACTTCTGGATGAGCTGATTTTGATTCTCAAGCATTTGGTGGAGGGGATCAACTCTTTCACGGCGACCACCCCTGTCTTGACCTCCAGAAAGATGAGGGTTACAGGCCTCATCGTTGTTGTTGGCGGGGTTGGCAGCACGACCTTTTCCTCTGCCGGCCATCTAGCATGATCAACCAAATGTTAATTTAAAGTACTACGTATTATCTCACTACTTTCACTTGTTTGTACTTTGAAGTGTTGACGCTTTGTTATACTTTTCTGAGGGTTCATATCTCACACAAAAATAAATGCAATATTATTTCATGTGGGTTCACACACCAAAGCAAAACAATCTGAAGACGAGGCTGTGGACAATTGCTCATGGCTTCCACAACTCACGTCACACACCAAGCATTAACACACCATTAACTAACATAACGACTCGACTACTCGACATCCTTCTAATTAAGGGAAAGACTCTACGCTACTCGTATTCTTGAGCTGGCTCCTCTGGATCTTCCTCATTATTGTGGCTTCCTTCTGACTCTGCTTTGGATGGGGAGGCTGCTGGTGGAGAAGTGCGACGACGCCTGATCGCCTGGCGATCTGGGGAGTCAGGAGTCCATGTATCATTCACGGTGACACACAATTCATTCCCATCTCCTCTTTCTCTCGCCCTCAAGCAGGCTCGCAGCAACGCCTCCGTTTCCTTCAGGGTGTCCTGAACATCCTGAAGCTCTTGCTGACACTCCTGCAGTCGAGTGCTAAGCATAGCAGCATCCTCCAAGCACGGGTCCATGTGCTCATGGGAAGTCCCTTGCTGCACTGGCGGGTACTTATACTCCGTTTTACCACTCTCGCGCTGGAGGACATACATGTACTCAGTTCTGTCCAGGTGTCGACGATAGATGTGACTCTGGCAGGTGATTGCCTCCCAGTTAGCATCCTTCTCCGCATCGACCTGTGTCGCTCGACAAGCTGGAGAGCGGTGGATCTTGAGCAGCTGATTTTCATGGATAATCCTCATCTCTGAACTCCATTCTTCCCTCTTCTCACGGATGGTTCTGGTGGAGCTATAGTGTATGATTAGCTTGACCGTATTGCCGACGGCTTGGAGCATACGTCGAAGACGGCGCAACAAGCCTCCTACTGCCAATCCGTAGGAAAGGTACGTCACCGGACGGCTCTCCTCTCTTTCGGCAAGGGCAACTACGGGAACTCTCTCTCCTATGGACTTGCGAGCGTTGCGAATCATGCGAACCATCTAAAACAGAAAGCATTTAAATTTGGGTTAGACAAACTTTTAAACAAAAATCCTATTTTGAATGAAAGTTGAGGGAAGATGAAGAAAGTGACTCCCTTAAATAACACTTTTCAACACACACCTTGTAAAATAGTTTTTAAGAAAATAGGGCCCTTAAATACGTCCATTTCTACCTAGGTCCACGTTCCTACGGGCAACCTTGGCTCTGATACCACTTCTGTCACACCCGGTTTTTCCGAAGAACAACCAAGTGAATACCACATGTATGCCAGGATCATTTTCTCATACATGTGATGACAAATAGTGAAGCATCATTTATTACAAGTCAGGTGTCGAATATAAATAAGTCTTACATAGCAAATGTCTCGATGGACAATAATAAGTTCATCACAATTAAATAAACTAGCAGCAGAATAATTATTCTCGTGGGCTCCGTCACAGGCGTTGCCAGGGGGACTCCATGAACCTAGAAACCTTCGTCGGGTCCAAAGTCTTGATCATTATACACCACCTCATTATCTTGACCTGAGCAGCAATATAAACCAACAAATATGCAAGGTTGAGTACCGATGGTACTCAGCAAGTGTGGGAAAGTTATGTCATGCATGTCTAGAACAAGAAGAGGTTGAACTCAGGGTTAAAGCACTACGCAATTAATACTTGTCACCTTAGCTTATTAAGCACCTACATTACTACACAGGTGAAATGGTCCCAATCTCCCATCCCATCATCATAATCAAATAACCATAACATCATTTCCAATGTTAAGCTCCCCGCTTAACACTCACACCCTCCAAGGCCATCATACTCTAATCATGAATAAGTCCAAGCCGCTCTTGACCGTGAGCACGGCTGTCATGACAGTTTTGACTCTGCAGAGTTTGTACCACTGTACCCACATGTAGTGATTTCATCCCCCGTTGCCGGGTGGACTAAAAGAACATCCATTATGCCAGTGGCTAAGAACCACATTCACACTTCCTAGGTGTGTAGCCAGGAGATCACTACGAAGCCTTTACAAAGGGATTCCCGACGAGCGTGGGCCCACTGAGGTTTCACCCCTAACAGCATACAAGAGGCTCCAACCCCGCTGCAGTGGCCCCCTCTTGAGCCTTGTGGTTCATATGGTAGTCCAGCTGACACCTACTCCCCGCACCATCCAACACACCCATACTACGCCGGGGATACACCTAATTAATTGGCCAAGCTGCCCCATCTCAGCATGTGGTTGGCACGGTAAAGCCAGGTTACATGCTCCATGAACCGGTCCTTAGGATCCAAGCAAGTACTAAACACAAACCCGAGTCTCGTGCACCCAGCACCAACCAAAACATCCAACTTGCCTTGATCCCTACCTCTACATAACTCACAATATCTCATTCAAGAGTATGGTAAAATAAACTGATGATCTCATATCCCAAATATCCCACTATAAGCATGGCTAAGCATATGCATAATAATAAATGACATGATAAAATAAATCCCAACCCAAGCTACAAGGAAACAAGGTAATGCAATTCTAGGGAAACATCCTAGCATGGGTTTCATCTTTTCAATTGACAATGCAAATAATTCTATCTACACATCCTAGTATGGGATCAAAGTGGTCAAGGACACTTGCCTCCTTCCTGCTGCTCTTGGAATGGGTAGTCCTGATCTTGGAAAGGAAGAACTTGCTCTGGACCAGGTTCTACTCATACCATCACACATAGCAAAAGAAAACAACAAGTCATAAGACATAGTTCACACTTCCACTTCATACAAACCACACATTCACACTTATGAACATTCACAATTATATGTGTTGTGGTTACTCTATGTGTGTTGATTTTTTTTGGCTTACATGCACTTTTAATCATGTGTATATGATTTCTACTTTTGTATTCACATTTATGTTTGCATACTATATATATGAGTTTCCAATTTAAATAAATTCCTTATATTCAATTACTACACCTTTTAGCTACCAAGTATTCATGAAAGGTATTTTCCTACTCCATATGTGTCTTCAGTACTTCTACCAACCCTAAACTGAATTCTTTGGATTTTAGAAACTTCATTTTTCATTTCCTAGTTATTCATACCTAGCTTGCTATATTTTCAGATTTATTTCCTATGCCTAAATGTGAACTTTATTATGAAAATAATAAGACACATCATCTAAACAGAATAGGTTCTGATCTAAAATATTTAATAATATATTTTTGATCTTTTCCTCTGATGTAAACTATTATACATTTATTTTTCTAATTTTTAGAATTATTCTCTACTAAAAAAATGTGTCCCCATAACTAATAAATGTGAATACTCAATTAAACAGATTCATTTCAGCCAAAAATCTATTTTTATCTCACTCTAAGGTTTTCTAAGTACTGGGAAAGTTTTTAATTTGAATTTGACAATATGTTTGTCCCACCTTTTAAATTTTAAATACTAGCCACATATTCAAATTCCTAACTTTAATATCAAATAGGGTTAAAAAGGTAAACTCACCCCACTACAGGGTCCATTAATTTATTTTAAGAATTTCCAGGGGTCTAACTACACTTATAAGAGGGGTTTTTCCTAATTTTTATTGAGTCCAGGGGCTAAAACTGATTTTTAAATGAATTTACATGATTTTCTGAAGTTCCAGGGGCTAGATCTGAAGTTTCCGGGGCTAGCTCGTATTTTCCAAGAACCCCAGGGGGTAGCACGTAAGAATTCCAGTCTTTATAACGTGGGGCTGACGTGGACCGTCCGATTTAAAACAGACGGCTGAGATTATAACATCGAACCGGTACGTGGGGATTTAAACTCTACCGTGCGATTTAAAATAGACGGTGCACAAGCGACCACGTCGCTCTGATCGAGCGTGGGCGGCGCTGCCCGGCGGCGCACGGCGGCGGGAGGCGGCGATCTCGCCGGAGAGTTTCGGATCTTCGTCAATTCTTCCTAAAACTGTGATTTTATGGCATAGATCGGTATAGGGGAGGTCGGGGATCTCACCTCGGGGGTTTTCTTGAGCTCGGAGGTCCTGGAAAGCGATCGGCGATGAGGTCCGAGGTGAATTCACGGCGAGGCTCGTCGGCGCTGTGTTTCAACCGCAAACCACCGAGTTTTCTGCACCTGCGAGGTTCCCCGGAGGCGGTGGATCAAGACCAGAGAGTTAGATCAGAATTCCCGAGCGTAGATCGAGCAGAATTCACCGGAGAAGCTCGGGTTCTCACCGGAGAGAAAATCGGCGGATCATGGGGGAAAAACGGGACGATGCCGGGGTTTTTATAGACGGGGGAGGGCGGCATTCAGTTGTGATCGAGTTTGCGTCGTCCACGAATGAAATTCGGCTGGGATACGCAGGGATCCGGGGCGGTTTCGATTCGGGGTAAGAAGAGTCCGGCCGAGCGCGGGCACGAGCGCGAGGAGGAAGAAAGGTTGGTGGGCCCCGCCTGTCAGTGGGAAAAAGTGGGGGGCGGGCGCGGCTGCGGCTGGCGCGGGATGGGGTGGGCCGGCTGGTGGGTTTCGGCCCACTGGCCGGTTTTTTTTCTGTTTTCCTTTTTCTTTTTCCATTTCTTTTCTGGTTTGAATTTGAATTTGAATTCCAACTAAGTTTGAATTTCTGCAGCCCATGCAATACGTCCAAAATTTTTTAAATTCCCCTCTTAATAGGATTTTGGGGTGTTACATCGCTGAGCCTTCGTGCTCACTGCTTGTATTTGAAGCTTTTGCAGGGTTCTCAAGGGACTCCCGAAGAGGTGGCGGAACCCCTGGAGGGGAATCCCGTCGAGTGGGAGTCGTGCACGCCGCCGTGTTAGTGTGCGTGCGTGCTAGCAAGGACACGTTCACGAGCTGAACGGGAACTTGATGTGTAGTCTACGCCCGTGAGTGTAGACTGGACCTATTTTGATGTAAAAATGGTCATAAACCACTTTATGTAATAAAAGTTTTGCTTCCGCTTTGTACCTTTGACGTGTGTTATTCGGTGCTGTGCAACACAGCACCCCACAGCGTGATCCTGGCTCGACAAGACCGTGGGGTCGTGTCACAAACTTGGCAACATTACCTATGGTCTAAAGAATTTGTCATACATTCAGATCATGAGTCTTTGAAGTATCTTAAAGGACAAGCTAATCTGAAAAAACGTCATGCTAAATGGATTGAGTTCATAGAATCATTTCCTTACATTATTAAACATAATAAAGGGAAAGACAATGTGATTGCCGATGCTTTATCTAGACGTTATACCATGCTGTCCCAACTTTCTCATAAAATCTTTGGTTTGGAAACCATAAAGAGGTTATATGCTACTGATTTGGACTTCAAAGATGCCTTTGAAAATTGTAGAGAGGGCAAAACGTGGCAAAAATTCCTGCTGCGTGAAGGCCTTCTCTACCGTGCTAACAAGCTGTGTGTTCCAGCTAGCTCCGTTCGTCTTTTGTTGTTGCAGGAAGCGCATGGAGGTGGTTTGATGGGACATTTTGGTGTTAAAAAGACAGAGGATGTGCTGGGCGCTCACTTCTTTTGGCCACGAATGAGGCGTGATGTGGAGCGCTACATTTCATGTTGCACGACATGCAACAAAGCTAAGTCTCGACTTAACCCACATGGTCTTTATATGCCTCTTCCGGTTCCTAGTGCACCTTGGGAGGATATTTCTATTGACTTTGTTTTAGGATTGCCTAGAACAAAGAGGGGGAGGGATAGTGTCTTTGTGGTTGTTGATCGTTTCTCTAAAATGGCTCATTTTATACCTTGCCACAAGACCGATAATGCTTCACATGTTGCTGATTTGTTCTTTAATGAGGTTGTGCGTTTGCATGGTGTTCCCAGTACTATTGTTTCTGATAGGGATGCTAAGTTTTTGAGTCACTTTTGGAGAACTTTATGGTATAAATTGGGAACAAAGTTGCTGTTTTCTACTACTTGTCATCCACAGACTGATGGGCAAACGGAGGTAGTTAATCGTACCTTATCTACTATGTTGCGGGCTGTTTTGAAGACAATTTGAGATTGTGGGAGGAGTGTTTGCCACATATTGAGTTTGCTTATAACAGGTCTATTCACTCCACAACCAAGTTAAGTCCGTTTATGGTAGTCTATGGTTTCAATCCTCGTGCTCCAATTGATTTGCTACCTTTACCACATACTGAAATTGTGAACTTAGATGCTACACAATGTTCTGAATTTATTCTTAAGTTGCATGAAACTACTAAGTTACAAACTAAAAAAATGAATGAAAAGTATCACATTGCTGCTAGTAAAGGTAGGAAGGAGGTAAAATTGGAACCCGGTGATTTGGTGTGGGTTCATTTGAGAAAAGATAGGTTCCTGGATTTGAGAAAGTCCAAACTCATGCCACGTGCTGCTGGACCTTTTAAGATTCTTGAGAAGATAAATGACAATGCATATAAACTTGAGTTGCCTCCCGAGTTTGGGGTTAGTCCCACATTTAACATTTCAGATTTGAAGCCATACTTGGGTGAGGAAGATGAGCTTGAGTTGAGGACGACTCCAATTCAAGAGGGGGAGGATGATGGGGACATCTCTCCTTTGCATACAATGCAAGGACCGATCACTAGAGCACATGCACGACAATTGGATCTCCAGGTACGTTCTAACCTTGTCAATTGTTTTTCAGAACTTACGCTTGTTTCCATGCATGTTTTATTGAATAGGAACAATGGAGAGGACCAGCAAGGGCTGGGAGGAGTCCAAGGAGGCAAGGAGGAGGAGATAGGACGTGCACACCAAGGAGGAACCCAAGTACAACTCGACTTCGACTCCACCTCAGGTTCCAGGAGCTTCCTTCACCAAAACTGACGTCCCGGACACATACAGAGTCGGATTTGGACGTTCTATATATGGTTGGAACCTTGATTTCATAAATCTTCCAATGGAACCATCCCCACCTCAAAATTCCTTCTAAGTTAACGGGAATCAGTGAAACAAGTGGGCATCCAGAATCTGTCCGGTGCTGCGCCACCGCCTTTTGGGCTGCTGGCCCGTGTATCGTGTGGAAGCCCATTAGGGTTGCGTCCAGGGGTCTTGCACGCCCCTAAACTCCTTTTTATACAGCATCCGTCACCACATTAGGGTGAGTTTTGCTTAGTTACAATCTGTCATTGAACAGTGTCACCGATCATCAGTTGTGAGACCCCAAATTCATGATCAATTCAGTTTTGATTGCAACTTCTCTGTTCTTGCTTGTGTTCTTGATTGCGCTTGCAGGGATAAGCCTTCGTGGCGAGGTCATTCGTTTGACACGGGTGATAACCAATGGAGCAGTGGTGTAGTGATTGCGGGGTTTCGTTCGTTCGGAGCCTTGGATCATCAACGTCGAGATCTCCACCCAATCAAGTTTACCCTACCTCTCGGAAGATCGGGACTCATCCTCCTATCACTCTGTCTAGGTTGTAACCAAACCACAATAAAAATTTTAGAGTCATTGGGTCTGTCTAGGGAGACTTATAAACTTCACAAGTTTAAATTCAACTGAAATGCATATGAATTGATACATATTCATATTTCTCATATGTAGTCGCTAAGGTCGAGGAGGAACCTGAAGTCTTAGACTTCATTACTCTAGAAGAGCAGCTAGCCTACGACCAAGAGCAGCAAGGCAAACTCTGGTTTGCATTAACCTTTTTACAAAGTTTTACTGTTTTGAGAACTTTCTTTGAGTACCAATGACTTCTTGCATTAGAGTCTTGATTGAAATCCAAATGCATAGCCAAGAAAGCCATGGGTTGGGATTAGGATTGAAAACCCCGTTAGATATCGCAATGCTAAGATGGTGTAGGATTCGGTACAAGTCGAGTAGTTGGAACTACTCGCGAGAATAGGCTAGAGGCACATTGCTCGGGTAGAGATAGCAAATGAAACACATGGCAAGAAAAATGAGACCGAGCGGAGAGTAAGGGCAGCTGGACTTTGGGACCTTTGTGCTGTAGCTCCGCTTGTGTTGATTGAGGACCGAGCCGTGTGTGGGCCTGTTGAACAAGCTAGAACAGTACCGAGGACCTACCGGCTATATGGGAATCGGGAGACCGATGTAACTCAGGTAGCTGGGTATTGAGGCATTGCCTGTCGTTCAGAGGGTAGGTTGAGAGCTCGAGGTGTAAATCGGCTGGCGGCACTGAGATGCGCGTGCAGAGACCTCTTGCACGGGACGATAGGACGGGTTCAATACTTGGCTGACAAGTGAAAGGTAGTTGCGTACGACGTCCGTGATGGTTGCTGTAGGCAACATCGAGTACGGGAGTACGTGACGGGTTATTCGGGTAACCCTGCAGGTGTAAATCGATTATAATCGTCGTCCCTCGCGGTCAGTGAGTACCACTTGTTCACTGTACCGTGACGTAGAAAGAACATGCTAGTTACATGTTAAAATGTTCCTGATTGAAAGATGGACTTTGATTGTTAATGATTTGCTTTAGTTTAGAGCTAATTAAAGTTCCTTTCAACTTTGGGCAAAGTACATGAGAGAAATGCGTTTCTTGTTTGATTGCGGCTCTCTCATGTGCCTTAGCTTAAGGTTCTCCACAACCTGCTGCTAAAACTTGAAAGTAAGGTTCCACTAAGTAGGCGAGTCCTTTGCAACTTACTTTACCTCATGCACCTATCATCCCTCATGTAGAAGTTTCATGTTTAGGAGACACGGGTCAGTCTTGCTGAGCCTTCGTGCTCACTGCTTGTGTTAGAAGCTTTTGCAGGGTTCTATGAGGAAGGGACTCCCGAGGAGGAGACGGAACCCCAGGAGGGGAACCCCGTCGAGTGGGAGTCATGCACGCTGCCGTGTTAGTGTGCGTGCGTGCTAGCAAGGACACGTTCACAGGCTGAACGTGAACTTGATGCGTAGTCTACGCCCGTGAGTGTAGACTGAACATATTTTGTTGTAAAAAATGTCCATAAACCTGTTTATGTAATAAAACTTTGCTTCTGCTTGTACCTTTGATGTGTGTTATCCGGTGCTGTGCAACGTGTAAAGGCCTCAGTTTTTGACACATGTTTAAAGTGTTCATCACCACACAACACACCTCATTTGAGGAAAGTTGATGAACACATTTAAGAGCAAGTAACCATTATCAACATGCTCATTAGAGAATAAACTCACAAAATGCAAAAGTGGTATTCCCCACATGCATCATCTAGGGGATGGGCATTTGAAAAACTCCTACACCTTGCTAGGAATGTCCATGCCAAGTTTCACCCAAATTCAAAGCCTTTTTGAGGTCCTTTTGGGTATAGCTAGAAAGAGGGTGGTTTGAATTCAAATTCAAATTCAAACTGTTTTCATCCAATGAATTCAAAAGTGGGAGACATATTCTTACTCAGCACATTTTTGTGAGATCACACACCAATTTTCACTCATTTGAGCTTGACATGAGCTAAGTGTAGCAAATTCAAACCTTATTTGAATTTCAAACTACATGTGTGCTGAAATTTAGTCAAACCCAAACCAATTTGAATTCTACCCCATTCAAATGGCCCAGGGGCAGATAATTCAAATACTTGAGGTTAATTTAGTCTCTACTGTTTAGAGCAGTAGAGCAAAGTTAATTTCAGAGGTTAAAACCCTGGGTGGGACCCACATGTCAGCCACTAAATCAAATTAAACCGACTGAAGAACAGAACACTCGGTTCTCGGGTGCAGCCCGAGCGCTCCACCGAGGGGCCGGCTGGTGCCAGCTCCTGCTGCATTTCCTGAGATGGAGACCAGCTGCCCGGACTCCTTATCCCTCCCCAGCGTGCTCCCGTTAAATACTCCCCGAGCCCCGGAGCGATCAGTCGGTTTTCACACCGAGCTCCACCGCAACCAGCCGGCCCCTCGATCCTGCTCGTGATCAGGCCGAGTACTCGCAAGCCCAGCCTCCTCTGCAGAAAAACGGCACCGGGAGCTCATGTGCAACATCCTAGACCCCGTGTTGGCCAGTGAGCAGGCGCCCTCGAGCTACACCGGACATCTTCTCCGGCGGACCAAACATCGCCGCTGTTCGGGCTCTTGTGGGCAGCTCGGTGCAGCCGTTGTCACGCTTACTTCTCTATACAAGAAAGGTGTGTTAGTGTATGTAGATGGAGTAGCCGAAAGCCATTCGGCAATTGATCAACCATCGGTTGAGAATTTCCAAGTTTACTGCCAGCCAGTTCATATGAGCCGAGCTCACCTTCGAGTGAAATTCGGACTCCACACAGTAGGGTTGGTCAGGCCGGTTGTCCAGTAGGTTCTACACGTACTAGCACACACGCTCGAGAAGGAAGTAAGGAAAACCATTGAGGATTGGCCGTGTTATGGCCGTTTTCCTCACCGCCGTTGAAAAATACCCCGGCTCACCGTCGAGGGTATGGTTGCCGGCGTTGCTAGCTTCCACAAAGCCCGGGTTCGTGTTCCTCGTGCTCCACTGATGCTCCCCGAATGATTTCCGGTCGATTTGGTGCACGGTAGTGCAAAACCGACCTCACCGGAACCCTAGCTGGTGCTGTCACCGGTGCGCACGGGTTTCCGGCCATCGCCGGCGGCCGGCGAGCCCACAGTCGAGTTCAGGAGGTCAGGAAAGGGGCAGGCGGCGAGTTTCGGGCCGGGGGGCGGGGGTGGCCGGGAGCTCAATTCTGGCGAGTCTCGCCGGAGACCGCCGCCGCCGAGTATTTGGCGCGAGGAGGAAGACGAAGCACTGTATGTGGGGCCCACGGGCAGAAGTTTAAACTTTTCTTCGATTTTCAGTTTTAGTTCAAACTTCAAACCCACGTAACTTTGGCTAGGAAGCTCCAAATCGAGTGAACCAAATTTTGTTCGATCCAGCTCTCTGAGTACTTTCCAGCAAATCAAGTTTCCCTTCATGAAAATCCTTATTTTTCCAGAATTAATTCTTCAAAAATTTAAAATGTTTGGAATTTTAACTGGAGAATCCTTCGGAGGAAAATTCTGAAATTTTGCTGGGATGTTCACCGAAATATCCCTGAACTACTATAAAAATTTCATATACATTTGAGCTCATTTGATCCACCTAATGGTGTGATTAATGAAACTGTTCCAGAGAAAATAGAAAATGACCAGAAACATTTTCAGAATTTCTCTGAAATGGTTTACCTCATATATTTAGCTAGGAACCTTCAAATTAAGTGAGACCAACTCCATTAGAACCCTCTGAAAATCTAGTTTTCAGATAGTCATGGGTTGCTCCATGAAAATCTCTAGAATACCCTAAGAGCACCAATTAAGGTCAAGTGCAAAATTATTTGTGGAGAGCTGAAATGAACTTTGCTGCAACTAACTTGACCAAGTCTCTGTTTAGGTTGTAACCAAGCCATAGTAAAAATTTCAGAGTCATTGGGTCTGTCTAGTAAGACTTACGACCTTCACAAGTTTAAATTCAATTCAAATGCATTTAAATTAATACATGTACTTGTTATATCATGTAGTCGCTATGGTCGAGGAGGAACCCGAAGTCTTAGACTTCGTTACTCCGGAAGAGCAGCTAGCCTACAACCAAGAGCAGCAAGGCAAGCCCCGGTTTGCATTAACCTTTTTACAATTTTTTATGTTTCGAGCACTTACTTGAGTATGATTATTTCTTGCATTGGAGTCTTGTTTGAAAACCCAATTGCATAGCCAAGAGAACCATGGGTTGGGATTAGGATTGAAAACCCCGTTAGCTACTGCAATGCTAAGATAGTGTAGGATTCGGTACAAGTCGAGTAGTTGGAACTACTCGCGAGCATAGGCTAGAGGCACTCGACTCGGGTAGAGATAGCACCTGATACACATGGCAAGAAAAATGAGACCGAGCGAAGAGTAAGGGCAGCAGGACTTTGGGGCCTGGGTGCTATAGCTCCGCTTGTGTCGATTGAGGACCGAGCCGTGTGTGGGCCTGTTGAACAAGCTAGAACAGTACCGAAGACCTAACGGATATATGGGAACCGGGAAACGGATGTAACTCGGGTAGCTGGGTATTGAGGCATTGCCCGTCGTTCAGAGGGTAGGTTGAGAGCTTGAGGTGTAAATCGGCTGGCGGCACTGAGATGCGCGTGCAGAGACCTCTTGCTCGGGAAGATGGGACCGGTTCAATATTTGGCTGACGGGTGAAAGGTAGTTGCGTACGGCGTCCGTGATGGTTGATGTAGGCAACATCGAGTACGGGCGTACTTGACGGGTTGTTTGGGTAACCCTGAAGGTGTAAATCGATTATAATCGCTGTCCCTCGCGATCAGTGAGTACCACTTGTTCACTGTACCATGATGTAGAAAGAGCAGGCTAGTTACATGTTAAAATGTTGCTGATTGAAAGATAGACCTTGATTGTTAATGATTTGCTGTAGTTTAGAGCTAATTAAAGTTCCTTTCAACTTTGGGCAAAGCACATGAGAGAAATGCGTTTCTTGTTTGATTGCGGCTCTCTCATGTGCCTTAGCTTAAGGTTCTCCACAACCTGCTGCTAAAATTTGAAAGTAAGGTTCCACAAATTAGGCGAGTCCTTGCAACTTGTTTTATCTCCTGTACCTATCACCCCTCATGTAGAAGTTCCATGTTTAGGAGAGACGGGTCAGTCTTGCTGAGCCTTCGTGCTCACTGCTTGTGTTTGAAGCTTTTGCAGGGTTCTATGAGGAAGGGATTCCCGAGAAGGAGACGGAACCCCAGGAGGGGAACCCCGTCGAGTGGGAGTTTTGCACGCCTCCGTGTTAGTGTGTGTGCGTGCTAGCAAGGACACGTTCACGGGCTGAACTTGAACTTGATGCGTAGTCTACGCCCGTGAGTGTAGACTGGAATATTTTGTTGTAAAAATGTTCATAAAACCATTTATGTAATAAAACTTTGCTTCCGCTTGTACCTTTGATGTGTGTTAATCGGTGCTGTGCAACGCAGCACCCCTCAGCGTGATCCTGGCTCGATAAGACCGTGGGGTCATGTCAGCATTGGTATCAGAGCTCGCTTGAGGTTTAACGCACTAAAAAGGTCATCTTTTTCAAAAATCCAGTGAGGAACGAGTTAATAGCCCATATAAGGATGTTATTAGTGTATAGAAAGTGGCATACTAACCTATTTGCTTATGTCGGAAAATCGTGCATCTCGGGACGCTTTATGTCTTGGGGGGTGCACGTAAGCGCTGTCCACCAGTGCGCACAAGCTGAAGGGTGGAGCCCCACGGGTGGCAGGTAACCCGACCCGCTTTAATATCCTCTACAACTCTTAATGTCGTTTGGGGTATTCGAGCAACGTCTGTCCCTGGCGTGCGTGGTGCAATTTGGGAGACCCCGTCACGTGGTCAGTAACGTGAACACGTAGCTCAAGGTGTGTTTGGCTTGAGAACATCCGGGCGAGTGATGACGGCCGGGTGTACGAACTGTATGGATACCGGGCTCGGTGTGCAGCCGAGTCTGACGATTGTGTGAATTATCTGCAGGTAGTCTAACCATGAAAAAGTAGACGTGTAGTACCCGTGTGTGAGAGACGTTTAGTGCCACTGAACTAACGAAGCCGGCTATATCCGGTATAGGTTTTTCTTTGTGAGGACGTAGTACCGACATGATTTGGTGACACATCGACGTCGCACCCCCCTAAATGAACAACTTCATTGTAAAACTTGAAAGTTTTGATCTGGAGCACTAAAACTTGATGTAACTTCTTTCCTTAAACAGGATATTCAAAGTTAACAAGTTTTCAACTTATAGGCTACTAAGGACAGAGTCCCCTGTTTTCAGCTGATTGGAGGCTGAAGTTAATCAGAGGTTAGAGGTTGAGTTCTTTCGAGGTTGGGGTCATATGATACATTTCTGGAAATATATGGAAGAGCTTTACAACTTTTTTGTTGAGGTTCAGAGGTGTTTCAACCTTTAACCAATCGAAAAATGCAGTAGAGTTGAAACTGTCCAGAAAACAGGGCAGAGCAAACACTCTCTGTAAACTCTCAGTAAATTGAGCATAACTTCCTGCATAAAAATCTAAAAATAGAAAATGAGGCAGTTCTGGAAATTTTATGAGATGGGTTACAACTTTGTAACAGAAGGTTTTGTCAGACTGGGAGTAGAATTAACTGGAATTCTTGGATCAAACCAGTACCTAAAGCAGGGAGGTGCTGTCCAATGTTCTCCAGAAATTCTGTTAACTTTGGCACCTCATAACTTTTGAACCAGGACAGATCTTAGGCCAAGCAAATACTTTCTGGAAACCTATTGAAGTTAGATTTAACTCTGATGTTGACCTCCATAATTGGTTTTGCCTTTAGCATGGCCTAAATTAGATTGAAATGGAAACTGGTCAGGGCTGTCAGGTTGGACAGCAGATCAGTAGTCAAATTTGTTTAAATTTGAACTATATTTCCATGTTTTATGGGTTCAATGACATGTTTCGTGTTATAACCCAATGGTTTACTGTTCAAATAAATATTTGACATTTCTCAAATATATTTTTACTGATGACAGCGGATAAACAGTTTGAGAAAGGGTGGGTGGAATCTCACTGTTCTCACCACAGTGGCTATCCGGAAGCATTGAGGCAGATGCTTCAATATTTCAGGTACAACCAGATGCCGCAGTACTTTGCCAAGGAAGAAGACGAGGAGGGGAACAAGACATGGACAATCCATGTCGAGGTTCCTGCAGGACCTACGCCACCCGGGTGGGCGCCGTTCACCGTCATGGTGAGAGGTAGACAACCCAGGGGAATGTGGCAAGTGGCAGCCCGTGACACCACATCACGTTTCTGCCAGCTACACGTGAGAGCGATGGAGGGCACTCCATACGCGCTCATTCCGGTGGAGGGACGTGCTCATCATGTGTGGGAAGGGAGGTACCGGGAGGCAACCGATCCGGGGTGCCCAAGGTACAGCCCCGCGGAGGCAAACCTCAGCCTCCAAATGAGGGCGGGAAAGGCCGTGATGGACAGCCAAGCTGTTCATACAGAGCATCTCGCCACAAAGCTCAAAGAGAGCGCAAGCCGTGGAGACCATTTCGAGAGTGATCACAGCGCACTCCGCAATATGCTCCTTCCAACGATCAAGCGACTGAACAAACAGCATAATCAGTTGCATCGTCTGAAGAAGGCGAAGAAGAAGAGACGTGTCGACATCGCGGCGTTGCAAGAACTGGTGCAGACTCTAACCCAGCAGAACGAGGACCTTACTCAAGAGCGGGACGACGCTATTGAGGAAGGGCAAGGCTGGGAAGAAGACTACAACCAGGCCATGGATGAGGTTCATGCATTGCAGGACCTCGTACCTCCGGTATTGGGCATACCGGTGGTCTTGGGTCTTCCGGCAACGGGAGAACCTGAGATGGGAGAAGAGGTTGTAGATCCGGAGCCACCAGTAGAGGTACCAGAGGAGGACGACCCGCAGGAGGTCGAGTTCTACTCCGAGTAGGAGGTTACCGTTGCCAAGTAGGGCAACCAGAGTGGAGTAACCTAAACTTTTGTAACCAGTGACATGTCGCGTAGACAGTAGCGTATGTATAAGGAGTGACGACATGAGCATGACTTTTGGAAACCGAGAATAATGTATCATGTATAAAGTTTATGCTTTATCAATATATGTGAATGTTGTGCAAATTATTCACGCGTCACTTCAATACCTACTGTTACATATGGAATTTTGAAGTATGACATGTGCTGATCACTGCTGTTTTGAATTTCAGAATGACTCGTACTCGTGCCAACCCGGACGTTGGGGGTTCTAGTCAAGGGGGAGAAACCTCCCAACAGCCTCCCGAGGACTCCTCGGGACAGCAACAGCAACAGCAGCAACAACAACAACAAACACCGCCACCGCCACCGCCAACGGTTACATTGGCCGACATCGTTGCGGCAATGGCGGGTTCTCATCAGCAGCACACGGAGTTGCTGCAGACCCTTATTTCAAATATGTCTCGACCAGAGAGACGTCAAGATCGTGAGGAGCGTCAACAGAGCTCCTACTCCGACTTCCTAGCGACTCATCCCCCAGTATTCTCAAGGGCGGATGAACCCCTCGATGCGGACAACTGGCTCCGCACGATAGAGATGAAGTTCGGGCTGCTCCAAATAAGTGAGCAGCGCAAGACTCAGTTCATGGTCCAGCAGCTCCAGGGATCCGCGAGCGTGTGGTGGGCAAACTACAGTGCTTCACAGCCCACCAACCGAGTTATGACCTGGGCGGAGTTCCGGACGGCCTTCAGGGCCTATCACATACCGCCAGGTCTGATGAAGAGGAAGACGCAGGAGTTTCTACACCTGCAGCAAGGGAGCCGGAACGCGCTGGAATACTCCAGGGCGTTCAACGATCTCGCGCTCTATGCGTCGTATCACGCCGATACTGACGAGAAGCGGCGGGACCACTTCTACCAGGGGCTTAACCCGCTCCTGAAGGACAAGCTGGCGATGTTCAATCGCGGCAGCCTCAATGACATAATTGATGCTGCGATTGTTCAGGTGGACTCCGTCAAGGAGTTAGCGGTGGCGGAAAGAAAGCGAAGCGCGCCGCAAAGCAGCGGAAAAGGAGGCGGTCCTTCTCAGAAATTTCGGATGGTGAATCACCCACCATCAGGTTCAGCTGGCAGCCACCACAGAGGTCGATGCCATTCCGCAGTCGGCCCTATTCTTCACTGGCGTTCAGGCCAGCACTGCCAGCACCACCTCCGCAACAACAACAGCAACAGCGGGCGATGGCGCGTGTGTATGCACCTCAGCAGCGCATGCCGGGCTTTCGTCCCCCAAGCACCGGACAAGCAGCGGTCACATGCTACAAATGTGGTCGTCTAGGACACATCGCCAGCAGTTGTCCGGAGAGAAAAGGCAGCGGAGTTGCATCGCAACTTCTGGGGAGGAATCAGCCCCGGAACCCTACTAATGTGCAGCGGGCAAACCCTAGGCCTGGCACTGTCCACCAACTTGCCATAGAGGACGTGCCGGAGGGAGAGCCAATCCTTGCGGGTATGTTCCAACTCCACCAGCATCCCGCCATAGTATTGTTTGATTCAGGCGCCACGCATAGCTTCATTAGTCAAGCTTTCATTGATAGATATAGCTTGCAAATACTACCCACCGATAGTCCTTATGTGATCTGTTCACCGGGTGGGAAAATTCCAGCAAGCATGATGGTCCCAAAAGCGCCATTGTGCTTAGAGGGTAGAGTATACCCTACGTCTCTCATAATTTTAGAGGGACAAAAGGTCGATGTCATCTTAGGGATGTCGTGGTTAACCCGCCACGGCGCTGTTTTAGACACCGTCCTCCGAGTTGTGCACTTGAACTCAGAAGTGCACGAATCTCATTCCTTATATCTGGACAGTCCAGAAATAAAACTTCCGAGTGTCTATGAATCCACAACCATCAGATTGGAAGATATTCCTGTGGTCCAAGAGTTCCCTGACGTTTTCCCGGATGATTTACCGGGGATGCCGCCCGATAGAGAGGTGGAGTTCAAGATTGAACTTTCACCGGGAACCATGCCAATATCCCGGAGGCCGTACAAGATGGCGCCCAAGGAATTGGCTGAATTGAAGACCCAGCTAACGGACCTGCTGGCAAAGGGTTTTATTAGGCTGAGCTCCTTGCCATGGGTCTGTTCGGCATTATTTGTGAAGAAGAAGGATGAGACGTTGCGGCTTTGTATGGACTATCGTCCACTAAACGCCGTAACCATCAAGAACAAGTACCCGTTGCCACGGATTGACATGTTGTTTGATCAGTTGGTCGAAGCAAAGATCTTTTCCAAGATGGACTTACGATCCGGGTACCATCAGATTAAGATACGGGCTGAGGATATTCCGAAAACAGCTTTCTCGACGAGGTACGGGCTTTATGAGTACCTGGTCATGTCCTTCGGCCTCACCAATGCTCCAGCTCACTTTATGTATTTGATGAACTCGGTATTCATGCCGGAGCTGGACAAGTTTGTCGTGGTCTTCATCAACGACATACTGGTATATTCCAAGTCGGAGGAAGATCACAAGAAGCATCTGCGTATAGTCATGCAACGGCTGCGGGATCACAAGCTATACGCGAAATTCAGCAAATGCGAATTCTGGATATCGCAAGTGCCTTTTCTCGGGCATATCATCTCAGCGGAGGGTATCGCTGTAGACCCGAGCAAGATGACACAAGTGCTGAATTGGAAGTCCCTGAGAACTGTTCATGAGCTACGGAGTTTCCTCGGGCTCACGGGATATTATCGGAGGTTCATCCCGAACTTCTCAAAGATTGCCAAGCCTATGACAGAGCTGCTGAAGAAGGCTACCCAATATGGTTGGAGTCCGGCATGTGAAGCAGCATCCAAGGCTTTAGTCAAGCACCTAACATCAGCACCGGTTTTGGCGCAGCCAGACACAACAAAACCGTTCGATGTGTACTACAATGCATCCAACATTGGGCTCGGATGTGTGCTGATGCAAGACCGAAGGGTGGTCGCGTATGGGTCACGGCAGCTCAGAAACCATGAGCAGAATTATCCAACTCACGACTTGGAGCTCGCTGCCATGGTACTTGCACTTAAAATGTGGAGGCACTACCTACTTGGTAACCTTGTACATTTATATACCGACCACAAAAGCCTCAAGTACATGTTCACTCAGAAGGAGCTGAACATGAGGCAGCGAAGATGGTTAGAATTGATAAAGGATTACGAAATAGAGATCCATTATCACCCGGGCAAGGCAAACGTAGTGGCGGATGCGCTGAGCCGCAAGTCACACGTCAACAATCTGACCATCACACCATTGGAAGAGAGCGAACCACCACTGCATGTGATTCCACATGGAGCTCTCTACAACTTAGCTTTGATCCCCACCATCCGAGAAGAGGTAGCGGCAGCCCAGAAGAATGAAAAGGGCATGTCACATTTGCGGAGACGCATAGACAGTGGGGAGCTGAAAGGTTTCCGGAAACACGGAGATGGCGTACTATGGTTCAAGGACCAGATCATCGTACCCTATAACCCGGAGTTACGGAAGAAATTTTTTGATGAGGCTCACTTATAAAAGTTTTCTATTCACCCCGGCAGCAACAAAATGTATCAAGAACTCAGAAGCAAGTTTTGGTGGACACGAATGAAGCGGGAGATCGCCAAGTACGTGTCCGAGTGTGATACATGTCGAAGGGTGAAGGCAGATCATATGCGGAAATCGGGACTACTACAACCACTGGGCGTTCCAGCCTGGAAATGGGAAGATGTGAGCATGGACTTTATCGTCGGTTTACCCACCACTTTTCAGAAGCATGATTCTGTGTGGGTGATTGTCGACCGGCTCACCAAAGTTGCCCATTTTATCCCGGTCAACACAAACTACAACGCCAAGAAGTATGCTGAGCTGTACATCTCACGGATCCTCTGCTTGTACAGCGTACCCTGTACCATCATATCGGATCGGGGCACTTTATTTGTGTCCCATTTTCGGGAGCAGATACATGCTGCCTTGGGGACGAAGCTGATCCGTGGTTCAGCATACCACCCGCAGACGGATGGGCAAACCGAGAGGGTAAATCAGATTCTAGAAGACATGCTACGAGCTTGCGCTATCAACCACGACAAGAATTGGTATGATCACTTGCCGTTAGCAGAGTTCTCGTACAATAATGGGTACCAAGCCAGCATCAAGATGGCGCCTTACGAGGCACTATACGGGAGAAAATGCCGCACACCACTGAATTGGTGTGAGTCTGGCGAAAGGGTTACCTTGGATTGATCTTGTCAACAACGCGGAGGAAAAGGTTCGACTGATTCAAGTAAACATAAAAGCCGCACAATCCCGACAGAAACAATACGCGGACCGGAGAAGACGCCCACTACAATTCGAGATCGGGTATCACGTATACCTACGTGTCTCCAATGAAGGGCGTGAACAGATTCGGGGTGAGAGGAAAGTTGGCGCCCCGATTCATCGGTCCATTTCAGATTATAGAAAGATGTGGATCAGTAGCATACCGGCTGAAATTACCAGAAGCACTTTCCGGTGTGCATGACATCTTTCACATTTCCCAGCTGAGGAAGTGTCTCAAGCTATCTACTACGTTCAGCTGGAAGACATTGAAGAACTGAAACCGGATCTCACCTTTCGGGAGGAACCGGTTCAGATCATGGACGAGAAGGCCTGAACCACACGCAACCGTACATTGTGGTTCTACAAAGTTCTGTGGAGTAATCACTCCGTAGGAGAAGCGACATGGGAGAGCAAAGGATTTCTTCACGCTAACTACCCCGATTTTTTCACGTCGCATATCCGGTAATTTTTCACCGTCCTCTCTCTCATTTTACCTTATAATCTCAGGACGAGATTCTTTTAAGGGGGGAGGAATGTAAAGGCCTCAGTTTTTGACACATGTTTAAAGTGTTCATCACCACACAACACACCTCATTTGAGGAAAGTTGATGAACACATTTGAGTAGCAAGTAACCATTATCAACATGCTCATTAGAGAATAAACTCACAAAATGTAAAAGTGGTATTTGCCACATGCATCATCTAGGGGATGGGCATTTGAAAAACTCCTACACCTTGCTAGGAATGTCCATGCTAAGTTTCACCCAAATTCAAAACCTTTTTGAGGTCCTTTTGGGTATAGCTAGAAAGAGGGTGGTTTGAACTCAAATTCAAATTCAAACTGTTTTCATCCAATGAAATCAAAAGTGGGAGACATATTCTTACTCAGCACATTTTTGTGAGCTCACACACCAATTTTCATTCCATTTGGAGTTGAGCTTGACATGAGCTAAGTGTAGCAAATTCAAACCTTATTTGAATTTAAACTACATGTGTGCTGAAATTTAGTCAAACCCAAACCAATTTGAATTCTACCCCATTCAAATGGCCCAGGGGCAGATAATTCAAATACTTGAGGTTAATTTGGTCTCTACTGTTTATAGCAGTAGAGCAAAGTTAATTTCAGGGGTTAAAACCCCGGGTGGGACCCACATGTCAGCCACTAAATCAAATTGAACCGACTGAAGAACAGAACACTCGGTTCTCGGGTGCAACCCGAGCGCGCCACCGAGGGGCCGCCCGGCGCCAGCTCCTGCTGCGTTTCCCGAGCTGGAGACCAGCCGGACGGACTCCTTATCCCTCCCCAGTGTGCTCCCGTTAAATACTACCCGAGCCCCGGTGCGATCAGTCGGTTTTGACACCGAGCTCCACCGCAACCAGCCGCCCCCTCGATCCTGCTCGTGATCAGGCCGAGTACTCGCAAGCCCAGCCTCCTCTGCAGCAAAACGGCACTGGGAGCTTGTGAGAAACATCCTAGACCCCGTGTTGGCCAGTGAGCAGGCGCCCTCGAGCTACACCGGATATCTTCTCCGGCGGAGCAAACGTCGCCACTGTTCGGGCTCTCGTGGGCAGCTCGGTGCAGCCGTTGTCACGCCCACTTCTCTA
This sequence comes from Neostapfia colusana, assembly GCA_030760725.1. Classification (NCBI taxonomy): domain Eukaryota; kingdom Viridiplantae; phylum Streptophyta; class Magnoliopsida; order Poales; family Poaceae; genus Neostapfia; species Neostapfia colusana. Next base: position 103,132,711 of record JASWHV010000003.1, read on the forward strand.
CACAAGAAAGGTGCGTTAGTGTATGTAGATGGAGTAGCCGAAAGCCGTTCAGCAATTGATCAACCATCGGTTGAGAATTTCCAAGTTTACTGCCAGCCAGTTCATATGAGCCGAGCTCACCTTCGAGTGAAATTCGGACTCCACACACTAGGGTTGGTCAGGCCGGTTGTCCAGTAGGTTCTACACGTACTAGCGCACACGCTCTAGAAGGAAGTAAGGAAAACCATTGAGGATCGGTCATGTTATGGCCGTCTTCCTCGCCGCCGTTGCAAAATACCTCGGCTGACCGTCGAGGGTATGGTTGCCGGCGTTGCTAGCTTCCACAAAGCCCGGGTTCGTGTTCCTCGTGCTCCACTGATGCTCTCCAAACGATTTCCGGTCGATTTGGTGCACGGTAGAGCAAAACCGACCTCACTGGAACCCTAGCCGGTGCTGTCACCGGTGCGCACGGGTTTCCGGCCATCGCCGTCGGCCGGCGAGCCCACAGTCAAGTTCAGGAGGTCAGGAAATGGGCAGGCGGCGAGTTTCGGGCCGGGGGGTGGCCGGGAGCTCGATTCCAGCAAGTCTCGCCGGAGACCGCCGCCGCCGAGTATTTGGCGCGAGGAGGAAGACGAAGCACTGTATGTGGGGCCCACGGGCAGAAGTTTAAACTTTTCTTCGATTTTCAGTTTTAGTTCAAACTTCAAACCCACGTAACTTTGGCTAGGAAGCTCCAAACCGAGTGAAACAAATTTTGTTGGATTCAGCTCTCTGAGTACTTTCTAGAAAATCATGTTTCACTTCATGAAAATCCTTATTTATCCAGAATTAATTCTTCAAAATTTAAACTGTTTGGAATTTTTACTGGAGAATCCTTGGGGGGGGGGGGGATTCTGAAATTTTTCTGGGATGTTCACCAAAATATCCCTGAACTACCATAAAAAATTCAGATCCATTTGAGCTCATTTGATCCACCTAATGGTGTGATTAATGAAACTGTTCCAGAGAAAATAGAAAATGACCAGAAACATTTTCAGAATTTCTCTGAAATGGTTTAGCTCATATCTTTAGCTAGTAACCTTCAAATTAAGTGAGACCAACTCCATTAGAACCCTCTGAAAATTTAGTTTTCAGATAGTCATGGGTTGCTCCATGAAAATCCCTAGAATACCCTAAGAGCTCCAATTAAGGTCAAGTGCAAAATTATTTGTGGAGAGCTCAAATGAGCTTTGCTGCAACTAAAACTTGACCAAGTCTCTGTTTAGGTTGTACCCAAGCCATAGCAAAAATTTCAGAGTCATTGGGTCTGTCTAGTAAGACTTATGACCTTCACAAGTTTAAATTCAATTCAAATGCATTTAAATTAATACATGTACTTGTTATATCATGTAGTCTCTAAGGTCGAGGAGGAACCCGAAGTCTTAGACTTCATTACTCTGGAGGAGCAGCTAGCCTACGATCAAGAGCAGCAAGGCAAGCCCCGGTTTGCATTAACCTTTTTACAATTTTTTATTGTTTTGAGCACTTACTTGAGTATGATTATTTCTTGCATTGGAGTCTTGTTTGAAAACCCAGTTGCATTGCCAAGAGAACCATGGGTTGGGATTAGGATTGAAAACCCCATTAGCTACTGCAATGCTAAGATAGTGTAGGATTCGGTACAAGTCGAATAGTAGGAACTACTCGCGAGCATAGGCTAGTGGCACTCGACTCGGGTAGAGATAGCACCTGATACACATGGCAAGAAAAATGAGACCGAGCGGAGAGTAAGGGCAGCAGGACTTTGGGGCCTGGGTGCTATAGCTCCGCTTGTGTCGATTGAGGACCGAGCCGTGTGCGGGCCTGTTGAACAAGCTAGAACAGTACCGAAGACCTACCGGATATATGGGAACCGGGAAACGGATGTAACTCGGGTAGCTGGGTATTGAGGCATTGCCCGTCGTTCAGAGGGTAGGTTGAGAGCTTGAGGTGTAAATCGGCTGGCGGCACTGAGATGCGCGTGCAGAGACCTCTTGCTCGGGACGATGGGACCGGTTCAATATTTGGCTGACGGTTGAAAGGTAGTTGCGTACGGCGTCCGTGATGGTTGCTGTAGGCAACATCGAGTACGGGCGTACGTGACGGGTTGTTCGGGTAACCCTGCAGGTGTAAATCGATTATAATCGCCGTCCCTCGCGGTCAGTGAGTATCACTTGTTCACTGTACCGTGACGTAGAAAGAACAGGCTAGTTACATGTTCACTATATCACTTGTTAATGATTTGCTGTAGTTTAGAGCTAATTAAAGTTCCTTTCAACTTTGGGCAAAGCACATGAGAGAAATGCGTTTCTTGTTTGATTGCGGCTCTCTCATGTGGCTTAGCGTAAGGTTCTCCACAACCTGCTGCTAAAATTTGAAAGTAAGGTTCCACTAATTAGGCGAGTCCTTGCATCTTGCTTTATCTCCTGTACCTATCACCCCTCATATAGAAGTTCCATGTTTAGGAGAGACGGGTAAGTCTTGCTGAGCCTTCGTGCTCACTGCTTGTGTTTGAAGCTTTTGCAGGGTTCTATGAGGAAGGGACTCCCGAGGAGGAAACGGAACCCCAGGAGGGGAACCCCGTCGAGTGGGATTCGTGCACGCCGCCTTGTTAGTGTGTGTGCGTGCTAGTAAGGACATGTTCACGGGCTGAACGTGAACTTGATGCGTAGTCTACGCCCGTGAGTGTAGACTGGACATATTTTGTAGTAAAAATGTTCATAAAACCGTTTATGTAATAAAACTTTTGCTTCTGCTTGTACCTTTGATGTGTGTTAATCGGCGCTGTGCAACGCAGTACCGCTCAGCGTGATCCTGGCTCGATAAGACCGTGGGGTCGTGTCACAACGCAGTACCCCTCAGCGTGATCCTGGCTCGACAAGACCGTGGGGTCGTGTCATTCTTGCTCCCAGGGCTGCACACGCTTCGGTCCTTAACCGACACAGGCAGAGCTACTCGACCAAGACCTCGTCTTGTTGCTGCCTAACCCTCCTGCCCGGTCTCATCTTTAGAAATGTAAACTTTAGTTTGCCTCGTTTCCAACCATACTTATGTAATCCTAAACTATAGCTCGCGAGTAGATTCCAACTACTCGTCTTCTACCGGATGTTATAACCTATTTAGCACGGCAACTCTCTACAGAGGGAACTATACTCTACCCTTGACTCCAGGGTTCATTTTTGGTTATGAAAGTGGAGTGTAAAACAACCTTGACCTAATGCACATACACTTTGACCCATAGTAGTGAACAAAGGAAAAACTTTATAAAACAGCTTAAATGTAAACCGGAGCTTGCCTTAGTTTTGCAGGTGACTAAAGTGAGATAATTTTGAAGTTAGTTGCTGATGACTTGAAGCTCAATCCCTGCCCTTCTTGCTCCTTGATCCAAGCTTAACTTCTCCTTCACTTTTCCACGTTTAATCACTATACGTTATGAATATGCATACATGTTTAATTATAAAACTTTTGCTAACAAGTTTAAAACTGGAACCCTGTTTAAGAATTTAAAATGACACTGGTGCTAGTGGTTTGGGATTTGGGGCTAAGCACTACGATCAAGTGATAAGTGGGTTCATCACTTGGGTGGTGTTGATCATCTATAAGGTTAAACAGGATAGTATTGATCCAAGACTACAATGGAGCTGAAAATTTTCTCGTGAGTTCCATGCCACAAGAAAGTCATCTGGACCAAAATTTAGAATTTTTCACTGAGTAGATCACTCAGAACAATTTCGTAAGCATTTAGGCAACAAGGAATTAATTCTGAATAAACATGCACTTTCATGCAAGTTGAGGTGAACTAAAATTTCAGACATATCTTAGGGAGCATGCATGAATTTTCCTAGGATTTTTGGAGCTAAGAACTGCCCAGAACTGATTTTCCAACTTTTGGAAATTATCTGAAATTGTTTCTGTATTCATTTGAACACAGAAACTTGATTTCGGAGTTATCCTAACTAAATAAACTCCAAATGAGCTGGAACTTTTACATGAGTTCGCTAATATCCTAAAGACTATTCTGGCATAATTTGAGGATTTTTGGATGAACCAAACTCCCTCTAAAATTCTTTTGCTGAAAAGCTTTAAAGAATTTTCCAGAATTTTCTATTGGTTTTCATGCAAATTGGGTTGCTGATTTGGATAGAGCTTTTCATCCTGAACCCAACCCAATTTAACTCAATAAATTTGGATCTTCCAAGCACAAGTTATGAATTTCTAAACTTTGCTTGGAATCTGGAATTAATTTCCTACAGAAAATTTAACTGGACCCACTGTTTAAAGGGCAGCCAATAGAAAACGAGCCGCAAGGGTTACAGGGTTTTTGCCCGCGCGCAGCCACACTGGATCACACGCCACAGCCGATCCGGATTTTAAATTTTCAGCTGCTGACACATGGGCCCGAGGGTGTCTTCTTCTTCCTCAGCCGATTTCCCGCGCCAAGCCTTCCCCTCGCCGGCACTCCACTGGAGCTCGCCGGACCCGGCTTCCCGGCTGCCTCTCGGCTGGAGTCTCGCCACCTGTGAGTTCGGGAGGTCGGGGAATACGTCTGCGGGGTTGGCTCGGGCTGCCGGTGGCCGGGCTACCCTCGGCGACGAGCGGTGGCATTCGGTGAAGATCGGCGCCGTCGCTCGGCCCTTGTAGCCCACCAAAAGCTCAACCAAAACGCCCAAAAGCACCAGCAGAGGATGGGCTAGCTCGGCATGGCCTCAACATGGCTCGGAAACGGCGGCAATCCGGTTGTTACCGTGCGCCCGCACGTCTCCGTCATGGCCGCCAATCGGAAAGCTTTAAATGGGCCGTCAACACGGGGTTTCAAGCTAGGGTTGTGAAGGGGATCGGATCGCTAGCCAGTCTAGATTATTTGTGCACGATTTGATGAGCTAAGAACGAAGAACAAATGAGAATTTTGGGTTTTCATACCGGATCATCGGTTTGTGGCCGCCGGCGAAGTTTTCCCGAATTCCCACTCGGTAGTCCACGGCTCTACTTGTGATTCGGAGGTGAGCAGCACGGACCACCAGCGCTTCCTGGGTGTCCTTGCTCGGGCGTGAAAGTCCCCAGTGGGGGCTGTCCACGCGCACACCAGTTCTTGGTTGTTTTGAGTTGCCGCCCGGGAAAACTGCCCTAGTGTGAAGAGCGCCGGAAACTGTGGGCTGTCACGCTAAGGAGGAGTAGGGCGACCAGGCGATGCTGCGTTTCAGCTCGGGAAGGCGGTCTGGGCGAGCTTCTGCCGGCGTTTGATCGGAGCAGAGAAGCGACGGCAGGAACTGTCGGGGGGAGAAAACTCGGTGTGGCGGTTCGGTGAACGAGCCGAGCGCTTCGTGAGCGGATGAGGGCGCGAGTGGAACGCCGAGCAGGTCGCCAGCGCGAGAAATTTCCACAAGAAGGTGGCTTCCGCGGGTCTCGGTCGGCAGTGCGGTGGCAGCTCGCGATGGCTCGGTCCGAGCTCGTGTGTGAACCGAGAAACCGAGCTGACTTAGGCAGTAAGTCATTCCCTCCTCTCAATGACAATTGGGGCCCACAGCTCCTCTCTTCCAAAAGATCTCCAATTTTTGGCATAGTGTAAATTCAGCTATGAGGAACTCAAATCCAAAATCCATTTGGCAATTTGACAAGTTTTTCCTCAGTTTCAAATTTGAATTCAAATTTCGATGAAATTTACAAGTCTCTTTGATATACATATCAAAGCACCTCCAAATTTGCTCAAAATTTGCCTTCCTCATAATTTGGACCTGATGAATTCAAATATGCCATCTGATTCTTGAGTTGACCCCTGCAAATGAGGGTTTGGAACCAGCAGTTTGGAACCCTCATTTTGGAAATGGCCACCTTTGGAGTCACATGATCATTTGAAATAAAAAAGGAAACTTGAAGGCCTAGGCTTGCTCAGGACCATCTTCACATGTTTACAAAAGTTTTTGCAAGTCCCATTTCTTGGATTTCAACTGAACTTTATTCATCACTAATGTTTTCCATTTACAAGTTTTTGGGACTTTTACATTCCTCCCCCCTTAAATAGAATCTCGTCCCGAGATTCATGATTAAGAACAATGCGGGGAGGACGACTACTGAACATAAGCCTCTAATAACTCAGGATGATTGCGTTGTAAATATTCCTCGCTTTCCCATGTAGCTTCGTCGGACGTGTGATTTTCCCATAGCACCTTGAAAAATCGCAACGTCCGGTTTCGGGTCTCGCGAGTCTTTTCATCAACTATCCGGGTTGGATGTTCAACATAAGTGAGGCCCGGCTTCAAATCTGCTATGCCTTCCGTGAGAATCTCCGTCGGAACTTTCAAACACTCCCGCAACTGAGATATGTGGAAGACGTTATGAACTCCGGCTAAGGCTGCCGGTAGCTCCAAACGGTATGCCACGAGTCCACATCTTTCAATGATGATGAAGGGACCAATAAAACGCGGAGCTAATTTTCCTTTCACTCCGAACCGGTAAATGCCCTTCATAGGAGGTATGCGGAGGTATACGTGGTCTCCAACATGGAAATCCAGAGGACGTCGTCTCCTATCCGCATAGCTCTTTTGTCTGGACTGAGCAGCTTCAAGATTTGCTTGAATAAGCCTTACCCGCTCTTCAGCTTCATTTAGAAGATCAATCCCGTAAATCACTCTCTCGCCAGATTCACACCAGTTCAAGGGTGTGCGGCACTTCCGGCCATAGAGAGCTTCATAAGGTGCCATTTTTATGCTTGTTTGATAACCGTTGTTATACGAGAACTCCGCCAACGGTAAGTGATCATCCCAGCTCTTACCGTGGTGGATGGCACACGCCCTTAGCATATCTTCAAGGATTTGATTCACCCTCTCAGTTTGCCCATCGGTTTGAGGGTGATACGCGGAGCTTCGGATCAATTTAGTTCCCAAGGATGTGTGTAGTTGTTCCCATAAGTGGGACACAAACAGCGATCCTCTGTCAGAGACAATGGTACGGGGAACTCCATGCAAGCAAAAGATTCGTGCTATGTATAACTCCGCATACTTTTTAGCATTGTATTTGGTACGCACCGGGATGAAGCGTGCTGATTTGGTTAATCGATCCATGATTACCCAAATCGAATCATGCTTATTAGCCGTGAGAGGTAGTCCAACAATGAAGTCCATACTAAAATCCTCCCACTTCCATGCCAGAACGCTTAGCGGTTGTAAGGTTCCCGCTTTTTTCATGTGGTCGGCTTTAACTCGCCGACACGTACCACATTCTGATACGTATTTACCAGCCTCTCTCTTCATCCGAGTCCACCAAAATTTAGTCTTCAATTCTTGGTACATCTTGTTGCTGCCCGGATGAATAGAAAATTTGGATAAGTGAGCCTCATCCAAAATTTTCTTCCGCAGCCTCATATCACGGGGTACAACTATCCGGTCCTTGAACCATAAGGTATCTTCATCATCTAACCGAAAACATTTCATCTCCCCGTTCTTCAACCTCCTTTTGATATGAGCCATGCCCTTGTCTTGCTTTTGAGATTCCATGACCTCCTCTCTTATTGTGGGTATGAGAGCCAGATTATGTAAAGATCCATATGGAACCAAGTAGAGACTTGGTTCTTCCTCTTCTATCGGCATAATGGTCAGGTTATGAACATGAAACTTCCGGCTGAGTGCATCGGCAACCACATTTGCCTTGCCCGGATGATAATGAATTTCAATCTCATAGTCCTTGATCAGCTCCAACCATCGCCGTTGTCGCATATTCAACTCTTTCTGAGTGAATATGTACTTCAAACTCTTGTGGTCAGTGTAGAGATGAACCAGATTTCCCAATAGGTAATGTCTCCACATATTCAAAGCTAATACCACGGCAGCAAGCTCGAGGTCATGAGTTGGATAATGTTGCTCATGATTCCGTAATTGCCGTGATCCATATGCGACCACATGTCCTCCTTGCATGAGTACACAACCAAGTCCGATGCCGGACGCATCATAATAAACATCAAAAGGCTTGGTTGTATCCGGTTGAGCTAGAACCGGGGCTGTTGTGAGGTGTTTCACCAACGCTTGAAAAGCTTCCTCACATGGCTTGCTCCAATCATAATTGATGCCCTTTTTCAGTAGTTCCATCATAGGTTTGGAAATTTTTACGAAGCCCGGGATGAACCTACGGTAATATCCCGCCAAACCTAAGAAGCTACGAACTTCATGGACTAATGTTTGAGACTTCCATTTCAGCACTTGTTCAATCTTGCTTGGATCTACAGCAATGCCTTCCTCTGAAATAATATGTCCAAGAAATGGCACTTGGTTGATCCAGAATTCACATTTACTAAACTTTGCATAGAGCTTGTGATCTCTCAGTCGTTGGAGCACAATATGCAAATGTTTAGCGTGTTCCTCTTCAGATTTGGAATAGACCAAGATGTCGTCGATGAATACCACGACCAACTGATCCATCTCTGGCATGAACACCGAGTTCATTAGATACATAAAGTGAGCCAGAGCATTGGTCAACCCAAATGACATGACAAGATACTCATAGAGTCCATATCTTGTCGAGAATGCTGTTTTCGGGATATCTTCCGCTCGAATCTTGATTTGATGATATCCCGACCTTAAGTCCATCTTGGAGAAGACTTTAGCACCCAATAGCTGATCGAAAAGAATATCAATTCTTGGTAGTGGATACTTGTTCTTTATTGTCACAGCATTTAAAGGACGATAATCGACGCATAGCCTCAGCGTCTCATCCTTCTTCTTCACAAATAAAGCCGAGCAACCCCATGGTGATGAACTTGGACGAATGAACCCCTTGTCCATCAGATCTTTGAGTTGCTCCTTCAGCTCAGCTAATTCATTTGGAGCCATTTTGTATGGTCTCCGAGAGATCGGCGTGGTTCCCGGTATCAACTCTATATTAAATTTCACCTCGCACTCAGGTGGTAAGCCAGGAAGATCTTCGGGAAACATGTCCGGATATTCATGGACTACCGGAATGTATTCTAACTTGCAAGCCTCGGCATTACATACTTCTGGGTCTTTGAAAACCAGTTTGCCGAGATACAATGCTTGACGCCCGTGAAGTGGAGAGTCCAAGTGAACACTCCTGTTCTCGATGTCCAGAACAGCCTTATATAAGGCCAACCATGATATTCCCAATATGGCATTTATTCCTTGGTCTTCGAGAATAATGAGGGTGGTAGGATAGATTTTTTCCACCCAAACAAAGTGGTGCTCGAGAAACGACTTCATTAGTCGATATGTCTCCACCTGGCGAATGAATAAGGTAAGAACCTTTTGTGATAGTTGTAGAGATCTGATCCCGGATCACCGTCGCCCTGCTAATGAAGTTATGTGTTGCACCAGAGTCGAATAAAATGACAACCGGCTTGTCATTTAAGGTGAACCTGCTGGCAAGAACAGGTCCTCCCTTTGGCAGATCATCGACTGACGCATAATTAACTGTTCCCAATTTGGGCATGGCTTTTCTTTGCTGTCCAAGAGCTGTTGTCGCGCGGCTTGGATGTACACCGGCGATAACGACTCCACTCGCCTGGAGCGTGGTCCCGGGACCAACCTGAAGATGGAGCTCGTGGATGCTTTGTTGGGGATGATATGCGCCGACGTTGGAGCTGACCCAGTCTCCGACGACCTCATCATCCCTCTGACGCCTTGTCTGCCCATCTTCATGGACCAGGGGCTGAGATCGAGGCTGCTGAGGACAATGCCGACACTGGACGACATCTACATCGCTCCTCGGCAAGTCGGCGATGCTTCCCAAGGGATATCGATCCCCGGGGTGACTGGAGCGGGTGAGGGAAGGGTTGCCTCCTCTGATGCGACCTCGACTTTTCCAAGTATTGCCACGCCGGGTTCCGCTGCTTCGACTTCCTCCATCCCAAGCTTGGACAAGGGTAAGGGGAAGGCACCCGTGGCCCCCTAGCCTAGCTCTCCCGGGAAGAAGCAGACGCTGACTCGCACAGATGGGAGCTTTGTCTCTGCACCTAGTCCTGTGATGCCTGCAGCGGCGCCAAGCACACCCAGGGTTGTACTGGGTGGCGCGGCCGGTGTAAAAGTCCCAAAAACTTGTAAAAGTAAAACTTGAGTTGTGAATAAAGTTGAGTTCAAATTCAAGAAATGGGACTTGCAAAAACTTGTCTACACATGTGAATGTTGTCATGTGCAATCACATAATTTAATGTCCACTTTGAATTCAAATGTTCATTTGGATGCAAAGGTGGTCATTTTAAATGAAGGATGCAAACTGTGGTTGTAACCCTCCCCTTTGAAGCTGCCAAATTAAAAGTTTGAATCCATATTTGAATTCTTAAGGTCCAAATTATGAGGAAGATAAATTTTGAGAAAATTTGGAGGTACATTGATATGTATACCAAAGAGGTTTTCAAATTTCATCAGAATTTGAATTCAAATTTGAAAACTGAGGTAAACCTTGTCAATTTGTCCAAATGAATTTCAAATTTCAGCTCCTCATTGCTGAAGTTTGCACTATGCCAAATTTGTAAGATCTTTTGGGTGAGAAGAGCAGTGGGACCCACTTGTCATTGGAAGGGAAGACTTACACATGAAGTCATGTTTTCCCTGTTCTGTGTTTCTCTGTTCAGACTCGAGGCAAACCAAGTTCACTCACGCGCGCCACCGAGGCTCACGCCGAAGCCACCACTTCGCTCTCTCCTCGTGCTAGCAACCAGCTCGTGTGTGTGATTAGGCATTCAGCGTGATCTTTTGGTTCACCGGACGCCACACTCGGTTGCTTTCTCCCCCGCACAAGAAAAACAGAACGAGCTCGCAGCCGCCTCGGTTCCAACCGAGCAGAGCGTGAAACCAAGCGCACAGCACCCCTCCGCACCGCAAAACGGCACTAGGTGATCGTCCTCTACCTCCTCAGCGCAAAAACCCACGGCTCCCGATGTTCCCTACCCTAGAACAGTTGGTGTTGCGGCAACCCGAGAAGAACCTACGAGCAAGCTCACGTAGACAGCTCACCACAGTGGGTTTCACGCTCAAGCAAAGACGCTCAGAAGTGCGCTGTACCACCGTGGTGATTCTCCCCAAAGCTCAGCTTGAACGGTCATCTCTAGCGGCCGAATTCAGAGTTTTTCTCCCGGTGCACCACCACGGACCCTTCGGTAAGGATCTCCAAAATTCGCGCTTAATTCTCAGTTAGGGATCACCAAATCATGCACAAATGAGCTAGACTCGTTGGATCCAATTTCCTTCGCAAACCTAGCTTAGAACCGAGTAGTTGCAGCTAATTTCAAGATTTCTGATCGGCGGCAATGGCGGGAACGGCCAGGCACACGGTGAAACCCTAGTAGCCGCCGTTTCCTTGTTATTTTGTGCCCAAGTTGATCTTCCTTAGGTGCCACTGCTGCTGTAGAGCCGAGGAACTGGGTGTTTGGCGGTCGGGGGAAGTGGGCCGGAGTCGCCGACCTTCACGAGCACCCATACCTACCTCGCCAATGAGTTCCCCGCCCCCGAAAACCCCTGGGTGGCGGGTTTCCAGCCAGGAGACGGCCGGAAAGCCGAGTCCAGCGAGGTGCCGCCGCTGCCGTCGAGGGGGAAGGGCGCGGGCGCGGGAAACCGACGGAGGAAGAAGAAGGCTGGGCTGGCCCACCGGTCAGTGACAGTTAGAATCAAACTAGGATCCGTTGTGGCTACCCGATCACGTGTGGATACAGCTGACATTGGTGTGTACCGCGGTGTGGCAGCGCTGAGAGATTGACACGTCAACCCAGGGACCCGCTCTCAGGGATTTAAACTTTTCCCGGTTTATTCCAAATGCCAGATTTGATTCAAACTTTGGAAGAGCATAACTTTTGCTAGGAAACTCCAAATTTAGTGATTCAAATTGGGTTGGATTCCGGTTGAAAAACTCTATCCAAAACTGCAACCCAATTTGTGTGAAATTCATTATTTAGTTCTGGAAAATTCTTTAAATCTTTTCAGCAAAAGAATTTTAGAGGGAGTTTGGTTCATCCAAAAATTCTAAAAATTTTCCAGAATATTCTTTAGGACATTAGTGAACACCTGTAAAAATGTCAGCTCATTTGTAGTTGATTTGATTAGGATAATTCAGAGTTCAAGTTGCTGTGTTTAAATAAATACAGAAACTTTTTCAGAGAATTTCCAAAACTTGGAAATTCAGTTCTGGGCAATTCTTAGCTCCACAAATCCTAGGAAAATTCATGCATGCTCCATGAGCTATTTTGGAAATTGTGGCTCACTTTAATTTGCATGAAAGTGCAAATATTTTCATAATTAATTCCTTTTGGCTAAATGCTTAGGGAATTGTTCCGAGTGATCTACTCATTGAACAATTCTGAAGTTTGGTCCATATACTTTCTTGTGACAAGGAACTCACATAAAAATTTTCAGCTCCATTGGAACTCTAGATCACCACTGTTATGTTCAACCTCTTTAGGAGATCAAAACACAAGGGACGAAAATCACTTAGCACTTAATCATGTTACTTAACCCAAACCCAAACCACTAGCACCAGTGTCATTTTAGATTCTTAAACAGAGTTCCAGTTTTTAAACTTGTCATTTTACTTGAGAGCAAAAGTTTTCCAATTAAATACATGTGCATATTTATATCGTGTAGCATATACGTGACGACTTGTGAAGGAAGTGAAGTGGGATTTCAAAGACACGGTGATCGAGTGATCAAGCCTCAAGTGACCTTCACTAACTGAATATATACTTAGTCACCTGCAAAACAAAGGCAAGCTCCGGTTTGCATCTAGTTGTTTTATAAAGTTTTACTTTGTTCACTATTATGGTTTAGAGTTTGTATGTGCATTAAGTTAGGACTGATTTATACTCCAACTGCATGACCAAATAAACCCTTGAGTCCAGGGTAGAAGACGTATCCCAGATGTAGAATAATGCTGTGCTAATTAGTCTATGACATCCGGTAGAAGTCGAGTGTGACACCCTCATTCTTGGTTTCTGCATGTATTCATGTTTCATGTAGAGAAAACATTTTAAAAGGAAGTGGGGACAGAGAAAGAATTAAAAAGATAGCCAAAAAGAGCAAAAATCCAGTTCACCAAGAGTGCCGAAGACAACTCTCGCGGCCCGCTGGCCATGTGGCGCCTTCAGAGCTCATCCCCGCAAAGGGGGAGAGGTCCGACCCCGTGGGACACGTGTTGCCCCGGAGCTAGCCTCTACGAAGAAGCAAGGCCAGCCGCAGGACACGTGTCACCTTCGGAGCTAGTCACCGTGGAAATCAGAGGATCAGTCGCGCGGGATACGTGTCGATCTCGGAGCTCACCTCCGAGAGGTTCGGTTCTATTGGACACATGTCACCGCCGGAGCTTATCTTTGGGAGGTCCGTCACTGTTGGACACGTGTTAACCTCGGAGCTCGTCTCTGAGAAGAAAGGAAGTCTGGCGCTGTTAGGATACGTGGCACACCCGGAGCCACCTCCAAAGAAAGGGAAGGTCCGGCACTGACATGTGGCGTGCGCGGAGCCACCTCCGAATAGAGAGGAGGTCCCGACCGCCAGGATACGTGGCGCACGTGGAGCTCACCTCCGAAGGAGAGGGAGGTCTCGCTCGCTTGACACACGACACAACCGGAGCTCGTCTCTGCGGAAAGGGGGAGACCAGGCCCCGGTGGACACGTGGAGCTTTCGGAGCTCATCACCGCGTTGGCAACGAGTTCTGGAGCGGTTTTGGATTCTGTACGCCTGGAAATACCGGTACGGAGAGGAAACCGATATGAATTCCACAATGTTACTGCACCAAATCAACTAACGATAACTTGTTAAGATTCAACGACAATCTGAATAGAACTCTTATTCGAAATATAATCAGATTAGGACTCTTCTCCTCCCGATTATAAATAGAACCCAGAACCCTTGGCTGAAACCACGGACTTCTTTTCCACCTCCTGAGCCGACGACTTAGAGCCCTAGCCCCCAACTCGCCAAGGTAAACCCATCGCCGGAGTTCAGTCGAGGAAGATCGCTGGAAGAGAGTCCCAACGATCTGTCTTGCTAAGAGAAGGACCCCGAGACCCAGAAGAGCGTAAGGTAGGTCTCCAATACTACCTTACGACATCATCGCGTTTTCTTTGCATCTGTTCTTAGATTCCTTTCGAACAGAAGCTTTTTCATGGACAGATCACTTGCTAATCGGTTTGATCTAGATCTAAAGACAAGGTCATCGCCACGTCCACATTTGATCCGAACACCTCTGTTCATCATAAAATCCATGCAAACCATGCAAGAACACGTACAAACTAAACTGCATCATAGGATTAACATGCATAAGCATTATCACATCTAGTTAAAGTTTGTGCATGATATTGATTGTTGTAAATCTTGTATGTGCGTGATCATGTATAGAAGGACAAGATCAGGGAGCAACCTACGATGGACTACAACAATAAGATTTTGAGCAACCGGAACAACAAGAACAAGGCAAGTGCCCCTTGACCATATTGATCCTATGTTTTGGGAAAACTGTTTTGTTTTGCGAAAAGGTGTGTGTACTGAGTCAAACATAATGGGGAACCCTTTTATAGGAGTTTACTAGCTTTGGTTAAAACCACCCTTGTCGCCAGGGAAGTTTATGAGTCGGGTATGGTTTTTGCTTTAAGCTTCGCTGAGTCCATGGGATTGGGAAGCGAGATAGATGTGTCTAGCTAACTACACTCGTAACGATAATGAGAAACTGATGTTGTTAATGAACATGGATCGGAGGGAGATCTAGGCAAGACTGGGTTTGTGAATGAGGTAGCATGAGATGGTGGTTTACTTGCCATAGATCTAAGGACCGGTTCATGCAAGCACATGCCAGGATAACAGTGCCACCACAAGGCCAAGTATGGGTGCGGCTTAGCTGACTAATTAGGTAAGTTGCTAGATTGTTATGGACCGTGGAAGGCGCAGGGAATGGGAGTCGAGTGAGGACTGCCCTGGGAACTGCATGACACAAGAGGGGGCCCGTGGGTGGGAGAATTGGAGATTCTAGCCTGCCGGTGAAACCTTAGTGAGTCCATACATCTAGTAACCCCTTTGTAAAGGCTATTTTGTGATCTCTTGTCCATACACCGACGGTTGTGTACTGGTATAATGGAGGTTCTGCAGTCACCGACGGGTGACGAAATCACAGACTTGTGGGTAAAGAG
Organism: Neostapfia colusana; assembly: GCA_030760725.1. Classification (NCBI taxonomy): domain Eukaryota; kingdom Viridiplantae; phylum Streptophyta; class Magnoliopsida; order Poales; family Poaceae; genus Neostapfia; species Neostapfia colusana. The sequence goes on from JASWHV010000003.1 coordinate 103,147,817, forward strand.
GTGCAAACTCTGCAGACTCTTAAAACTATCATGATAGCCGAGCTTACGGTCATGAGCGCCTGGCCGACTTCCATAATTAGTTGGGATGGTTATTTGCTATGGTTATTGGTTATGGTTTTGGATGGTTTGGTTTTGGTTTAGTTTTCGGGACTGTTGAGTCCGGGTGATAAGATGGGTTGCATGACTATTGAGTCATGGCAACGAGGTTGGACGGTTTGAGATGGAAATTGTTTATGAGATGAAATGGTAGCGAATACGAGACGGTATTCGTGAGATGGTGGCGAATACGAGGAGGTATTCGTGAGCAAGAATGAGGTTGATTGATGTCTGGTTGGGACATGGAAGGTAATGAATATAATGGAGGTATGATTGGTATTTTAATATATGTTGGGATTACATTCGCTTAAAGATAAGATGCTGTTTTATCATGGTTTTGATAAATAACTTTGCTTTCTGCAATGAGCCTTTTTATAACTACCTTGTTGTGAGCTACATATCATATTTTTTCTGCACTTGCTGAGTACATCATTGTACTCAAACTTGCATTATTATTTCATCATCAGCAACAGGAGAAGATTACTATGAAGACCAAGTGGAGCATTAGGCGTGTAATCTGTCCTCAACCTTGCCTGTGGGGATGGAGTAGAGATGGAGCCGCTACTGCTTAGAATTGCTTCCGCATTAGTTAGAAGACTTCCGCTGTTAGAATAAGACTTCCGCTGTGAGCATGAGTCCAAGACTCATGAGACATTGTAATAAATTCTGTTATTCGTGGTCATATATATTCTGAATTTCATTTTGTGGATGATGTGTATATGTGTGATGAACATCCTGGGCACACATATGCATCAGTTCTCGGTTCCGTGGTTTTCCACAGAATTGAGGGTGTCACATCGAGTAGTTGGAATCTACTCGCGAGCTATAGTTCGGGATCACACGGGTATGGTTTAAAGAGGCAAACTAATGTTTATCTTTCCAAAGATGAGATCGGGCAGGAGGGTTAGGCAGTGACAAGACGAGGTCTTGGTCGAGTAGCTCTCCCTGTGTCGGTTAAGGATCGAGCCATGTGCGGCCCTGCTGAGCAAGTATTGAGTTCTGTATCGGATGCTTACTGCTATATGGGACCCAGGAAACCGATGTACCAGGTTAACTGGATTGTAGAGGCATACCACGTCATCTCGTTAGACCTATGAGCCCGAGACGGCGCGATCGGTTCTACAGTTGGGTGTCCTACGAAAGCTTGCCACATACGACGTAATGAAGGATTCCAGATTTGGTTTCTTCAGAGGCGGGCGTATGTGTCGAGTTATCCGGGCAGTGTTTGATTTGATTCACCGTCCCTCGCGGATATGAGTACCGCTTGCTCACTGTGTTGTGACGTAGTAAGCAAGTTGTGTGATAATAGTTTGCAAGTTTTAATTGCTGTTACGATAATTCGAATTGCATGAAAACCATGGATGAAGTAGAGATAGAGAAAATTAAAGTTATTTTCCACCTTGAGACAAGTAACATAGGAATGAAGCATTTCTTGTTTGATTGTGGATTTCCAATGTTGCTCGGTGCAAGTTCACTACTATGATGGCTAAAATATGAAAGTTAAGGATGAACGTGTAGGCGAGTCTTTATGCAACTTATATGTTTATGTTTTAAGTTACCTTCATGTAGAGTTGCATGCCTTAGAAGAGACAGTTAAGTCTTGCTGAGCCTTTGTGCTCACTCTTGCTATATGAGTGGTTTTGCAGGTTAACATCGATGCTTATGAAGAGGGTTGTCCGGTGAGACTCAGAGACTTCCGAGTCATGTAACACATGGAGAACCCAGCCGCTGCAATGTCTTTGTGTTGCTAGCGAGAGGAGTCCGCGGGCTGGACCTCTTCTCGAGTGCTCATTAGTTATTCGACATGAGCTATTCATAGACTTCCGCTGTAGCTATTTGATGTAAACTATGTATAAAGAACACTTGTAAGCTTCCGCTTTTGATTTATGTAATAAAGTTTCCTTATATGTGTGCTGTTGGGTGCCGCATAACACGGCACCACCCATTGCGGTTCTCGGGCGAGCGGCACGGCCCCGTGACATGGGTCGGGTCCCCCTCAGCCGGAAGCAGCGCGGCTGGTCCTGCATCCACGCCAGTAGGGGGTACTCCTGTAGCTCCAATGCCTCCTCAGCCGGCGAAGAGGCCAGTTGCAGCCGAAGGTTCCGGTGGCTCTGGAGACCCGAGCAAGAGTCTCAGAGCCGCTTCATGGGATTTTGCCGGCCCTAGGTAGGTCATCCGAGGCCACCTTTTACTGCTTGCCCTGCTTTTCTAAGCTTTGAGATTGTCTGCTGACCTCTGCCCTCTACGCAGGGCTCCGTCCGCAGGAGCTCCTGGAGCGCTCCGGTGCCCGTGGTGCCCAGCGGTCCGCCGACAGCTCCCGGGACTGCTCCAGGTAAGGGTGCGGACCCTACTGTGCTAACGGCGTCCATGCCTCCTACCTCTTAGGCAGATGTCTCTCCGGTGGCCCCCGGCATAGGAGACTCCATCCAGGACCTTCTGTCAGCCCAGGCTCCGGTGCCTGATTCTGAGCCGGTTGTGGCCGATGGGGCTCCATCAGTTCACGACGACGAGCCCGCTCCCACCGCTGATGGGGGCACGTCAAATGCGCAGCTCCTACTATGGAGGATAGCATCCCCCGACCAGGAGCTCACTTGCCCTCTTCCGAGGGACAAGCCGGAACTTCCCTAGGGCCCTGCGTCCCGGTGCCTACTCCAGCGGCCGTTGAAACCTTGGAGGATGATGCCCAGGTGAAAGTGCATCTAGGCACTCCCTTGTGGGTTTTGGACGATTGATGACAAATGAATTGAGATCCTAATGAACTTGTTGAGATGAATGTAGATTAACTCGAGTAAGGTAGAATTGGTGCACTCAAAAACGTGAAAAATGAAGTGACGAAGAAAAAGAAAAAGGGCAGATCCAAGAACCAAGCGCAATGTAGAATTACTTGTATAGGATGTGTTTGAGAGACACATCCCAAGAGGTCAAAATCTTTGCATAGGGGTAAGGGCTTAAAACAAATCAAAACCACTCAAAACACGGTGCATCGGACTAGTCTGTTTAACTTTCTGTTGCCTCACGACACCTTGCACCAGACTAGTCCACTCAGAAACCGGACTAGTCCGTTCAACTCTCTGGAACCGGCACTTACCTTGCACCGGACTAGTCCGCTCAGAAACCGGACTAGTCCGTTCAACTATCTGGAACCGGCACTCACCTTGCACCAGACTAGTCCGCTCATAAACCGGACTAGCATTCAACTCTCTGGAACCGGCACTCACCTTGCACCAGACTAGTCCGCTCAGAAACTGGACTAGTCCGTTCAACTATCTGGAACCGGCACTAACCTTGCACTGGACTAGTCCGCCCAGAAACCAGACTAGTCCGTTCAACTCTCTGGAACCGGCATTTACCTTGCACCGGACTAGTTCGTTCAAGTTTCTGTAAACACATTAAATTAGGGTTTCCCCTGTGCCGCATGCAACATGAAAATTGTACACGGCACACCGGACTAGTCCGGTGAATAGAGCGGACTAGTCCGGCCGCCAGGGTTTTTGGAAACCTTATATAAATAGAGGTGCATGGCCACACATTGTGATCTCTCGATTCCCAGCGCCGCTGCATGCCCCAAGAGCACAAAAATTACCTCTCTCCACTCATTCTAAGCCCAGAAAGATTAAGTCTTTGAGGATTACAGATTGGATCAAGGAGAGAGTCGTTGTTATCGCAATTAAGCTCTTGGTTTGTCTTCTCTCACACAATTGCTGATTGTTGTTCTCTGTTTGTGTGTAGGAGGAAGAGTTACTCTCTGTAATCTTGTGGGAGCACTCAGATTGTGAGAACGCCCCACGCACAATTGTTTACCCCTGTGTGTGGTTAGTGTAATTGAATCGGCCTTTGTGGCGATTCAACAAGGGAAGGGTTGGTGAAGACCCGGTCTTTGGTGGACTTCTCAATGGGGATGTAGATTCCTGCATGGAATCGAACCTTGGGATAAAACTTTGTCTTGTGTCTTTTTGATCTTCCTTTAATTGTTAGTTAGGACTGCTAGTCATCATTTGATTTACATCCACACCTAGTGTTAAAATTGAGAGTTATTGTGTCTTAATTCACTATACTTGAATAATCATTTATTTTCCGCTGCACAAACACCTGACATAGGAACAAGTCTCATTTTGATCCTTTAATTACAATCATACCGGACTAGTCCGCACCATACCGGACTAGTCCGGCCCATCTGGAATTAATCAGTTTGCTAAGTGTTTCAGGAAGCCGCCTAAAAAATTCAAAGAGCCTATTCACTCCCCTCTAGGCTACATTCAATTGGTATAAGAGCAAAACTCTCCAGAAGAGTATCATCACTTGAAGAGACGATGTCGGAAATCAATGGTGAATCCAACGGCTTCCATCATGAAAATGGTGGTGACGAAGGGAACCAAAAGTTGGAGAAGCTCCTCAATGCCATTCAGGACTGCGAGGATGATGATGAGGAGATGCTCTAATTAAAGGCGCTTATGCGGAAGAAGGCACTCTCCCCCAACGGGAAGAAAATCAAAGACAAAAAGCAAAAAGGGGGTAGTCACAAAGACTACTCCCGATATCCTTTTAACTATGAGCGTATAAATTCAAATAATCATTATTTGTCAATTCCATTAGGCAAACCACCTTGCTTTGATGGAACGGATTATACAATGTGGAAACAAAACATGAAAATGCACCTTATATCTCTTAACCCAAGTCTTTGGCATATAGTGTGCACAGGCTTAGATATACCTGATGACGATGAAGAGCTAACCGTGGATCAAGAACAAGCCATTCATCGGAACGCTCAAGCCACAACAGTAATCACCTCATCATTGAGACAAGACGAGTTCACCAAGGTGGATGGACTTGACATTGCTAAAGAAATATGGGACACTCTCAAAACTGCACACGAAGGTGATCGTCATGTGCGTGAAGCCAAGATCGAAATGATAGAAGGTGAATTGGGAAGGTTTGCCATTGAACAAGGAGAATCACCTCATAATATGTACAATAGACTGAAGTCTCTCATCAATAAGGTCCGAGCCTATTGGTAGCAAAAAGTGGACAGATCATGATGTGGTCAAGTTAATTCTTAGGGCATTCATGCCTCGGAACTTGACACTCTGCTCCATGATCAGAGAAAGTCCCGGGTTTCACAAAATGACCCCAGACGAGATTCTTGGCAAGATCATCAACTTTGAAATGATGGAGAAGGAAGCCAAGCATGTCAAGGAACTTGCCGACCTCACCTTGGCAAAGAAGAGAGGAGTTGCACTAAAGGCAACATGCAAGCAAACATCAAAAGAATCTCCAGAAGCCATTGAGGACGATGATGGTGATGATGAAAACACTGATATCAATGAATACGATATGATCCTGTTCATCAAAAACTTCAAGAAAATGATGAGAAGAAAAAAGGGTGGCAACTCAAATGAAAGAAGATACAAGGACAAACAAAGATCCAAGATGAGGCGTGCATGCTACAATTGTGGAGAATATGATCATTTTATGGTTGATTGTCCACATGAAGACAACAAGAGGAAGAGTAAAGACAACAAGCCTCAACAAAAGAAAATATTCAAGAAAAAGAAGCAATATGGCCAAGCACATCTAGGGATGGAATGGAACTCCAATGATGAGTCCTCATCTGAAGAACAAGAGGAGATGGCTACTATAGCTATCAAGAAGCCTACCATGAAGTCTACCCTATTCCCAACCATGGGAGCATGGAAGGACACCAACCACACATGCCTAATGGCCAAGGAAGGAAAAAGAAAGGTTAAAACCAAATCTCCCTCCTTGCATTCTTTTACTAGTGATATTGATAATTCTAGTGATGATGAAGACATACTTAGAGGTTTAGATAAAAATACTATAGCTAAAATTAAAATTCTAATGGACGAGATAGTTGATAAGGAGGAGCTAGTCAATCGACAAGAAGATATGATTATTCTCCAAAAGGAGAAATATCATAAGTTTGAAGGGCTTCTTGAGATTGAAAAGGAGCGAAGCAAATCACTTGAGTTTGAGTTAGCTTCAAGCAAGGAGACTTGTTTGAAGCTAAAAGACTCAAACACTACACTCAAGGATGAACTTGCTAACTTAACCAAGGTTAACAAGATTTTTGAGGCGCAAGTTGAGTCACTCAAGCAAAGTGGTTCTTCATCCTATTTAAGCTCACCTTTTCAGCATGTTGAATCCAAAACTCTTGTAACTTGTACATGTACTAAAAATGACACCCACATAAAAGAAAAGTCAAATTTGACAAAAAACAAGCATCCCTCTCAAAGTGGCATGTTTGACAAGGAGAAGGTCAAGTATGCACGTAGTGCATACTTGGTCACAAGGCCTCCTAATGCCAAACACGGCATTGGGTATTCTTATGGTGAAAGGCAAAACGCTAGAAGCCACAAGGATGATAAGAAGAGCATTGTCTTTGTCAAGGGAAATTCCTCCCAAGTTGGAAAACATAACAATGTTGATAAAATTAACATTGAAAACTCATATGAACAACAAATCTTGTTTAGAACCTTTGATGCTTCATATGTTCTTATGAAAAACAGTCTTGGAAACGTTCATGCCAAATATGTTGGGCCACGCCATGAGAACACCAAGTCTCATGTGTGGGTGCCCAAGTCACTTGTCACTAACCTCAAAGGACACAAGCAAGCTTGGGTACCTAAAACCAAAGCATAGTTTCTTTCTTGCAGGCATATGCATTCGATGGAGCGAAATGGATGCTAGATAGTGGATGCACCAATCTTATGACCGGAGAAAGACAAATGTTTGTGGAGTACAAACAAAATGAAGACTCAAGCGAATGCATCTGTTTTGGTGACAATAGTCAAGCAAAGGTACTAGGTACCGGTAAAATAGCTATCTCTTCACAACACACACTTTCTCATGTTTTACATGTTGATTCCTTAGATTATAACCTCCTGTCCATATCTCAACTATGTGACAAAGGTTATAATTGCTTGTTCACTAATGAGGGTGTCACCGTCTCTAGAAGGAGTGATGACTCTATTGCTTTCAAGGGTGTGTTAAAGGGAAAACTTTATCTAGTTGATTTCAACAAAGATAAAGCCGAACTTGACACATGCTTGATTGCAAAGACCAACATGGGTTGGCTGTGGCATAGACGGCTAGCGCATTTTGGTATGAGGAATCTACAAAAACTTTTAAAAGGCGATCACATCCGAGGTTTGAAGGATGTTGTTTTTGAGAAAAACAGGCCATGTAGAGCGTGTCAAGCCGGGAAGCAAGTAGGAGCACCCCATCCAGCGAAGAATGTCATGACTACAACAAGACCACTTGAGCTCCTCCACATAGACCTATTTGGTCCAATTGCTTATATAAGCATCGGCGGTAATAAATATGGTTTAGTTATTGTCGATGATTTTTCACACTTCACGTGGGTTTTCTTTTTGCATGATAGGTCAGAAACTCAAGTAACACTCAAGAAGTTTCTCAGGCGAGCTCAAAATGAATTCTCATTTACAATCAAGAACATAAGAAATGACAATGGAACATAATTTAAGAACACACAAGTCGATGAGTATCTAGATGAAGAAGGAATAAAGCATGAACTTTCAGCACCCTACACCCCACAACAAAACGGGGTAGCTGAGAGGAAGAACCGGACGCTCGTTGAGATGGCAAGGACAATGCTTGACGGATACAAGACCTCTGACCATTTTTGGGCTGAAGCTATCAACACTGCTTGTCATGCAACAAATCGATTGTACCTTCATTGCCTACTCAAGAAAACCTCATATAAACTACTCACCTGAAACAAACCAAATATTTCATACTTTCGAGTTTTTGGTTCAAAATGTTATATTCTAAACAAGAAGCCTAGGACCTCGAAGTTTGCTTCAAAGTCCGATGAGGGTTTCTTGCTCGACTATGATTCAAACTTCTATGCTTATCGTGTCTTCAATAAGGTCTCCGGACTTGTTGAATTAGCACATGACGTAGTGTTCGATGAAACTAATGGCTCCCAAACGGAGCAAGTTTATAAGTGTGTGCTAGATCAAGAAGAAGCCCCATGTCAAGCATTGAGAAAAATGGCACTTGGTGATATTCGACCTCAAGAACAATCATAAGAATCAAGTGCTCGAGATGAACCTCAATAGGAGAGCTATGATCAAGGGGGAGCCTATACACAAAATCAAGATCATGAAGATCAAGAAGATGATCAAAGCGTTAATGACGGCAACGATCCAGGGGAGCTGAAGAAGATGATGATTATGAGAACACAATGCCACAAATACCACATCCAAGAGTACACCAAAGCATACAAAGAGATCGCCCCGTCGACCACATAATTGGTGATATACAAAAGGGAGTGACAACTCGATCACGTATAGCTAACTTTTGTAAATACTATTGCTTTGTATCCTCTTTAGAACCATACAAGGTCGAAGATGCGCTAAAAGATCCGGACTGGGTGATGGCAATGCAAGAAGAATTGAACAACTTAAAGAGGAACGAAGTATGGGAACTTGTTGAAAGACCAAAGTCCAATATCTTTGGCACTAAATGGGTCTTCCGCAACAAGCAAGATGAACATGGAGTTGTAACAAGAAACAAGGCATGACTTGTGGCTAAAGGTTACTCACAAGTGGAAGGTTTGGATTTTGACGAGACTTCTGCTCCCGTAGCTAGGCTTGAATCAATTCGTATATTATTGCATATGCTACTCACCATGATTTCAAGTTGTATCAAATGGATGTCAAAAGCGCCTTCCTCAACGGACCTATCAAGGAGGAGGTGTACGTGGAGCAACCCCCTGGGTTTGAAGATCGAGAGTACCCCGACTATGTGTTCAAACTGCGTAAGGCTCTCTGTGGCCTCAAACAAGCCCCTAGAGCTTGGTATGAGTGCCTTAGAGATTTTCTAATTGAAAATGGCTTTAAAATTGGTAAAGCTGATTACACCCTGTTTACCAAGCACGTCAATGATGATCTATTTATTTGTCAAATCTATGTTGATGATATCATATTCAGGTCAACTAATAAATCTTTTTGTCAAGAATTTAGTAAAATCATGACAGATAGATTCAAGATGTCCATGATGGAAGAATTGAAATACTTTTTGGGATTCCAAGTGAAACAACTAAAGGAAGGAATGTTCATAAGCCAAACAAAGTACACTCAAGACATTCTCAAGAAATTTGGCACGGACAAAGCGAAGCCCATAAAGACTCCCATGGCAACAAATGGACATTTAGAACTTAATGAAGATGGACCTTACGTGGATCAAAAGGTATACCGTTCCATGATTGGATCTCTACTTTATCTTTGTGCATCTAGGCCTGATATTACGTTGAGTATTTGTATGTGTGCAAAATTTCAAGCCAATCCTAAGGAATGTCATTTGACAGCCGTAAAGAAAATCTTGCGATATTTAGTCCATAGACCCAACCTAGGCCTTTGGTACCCTAAAGGTTCAAAGTTCAATCTCATTGGATACTCTGACGCAGATTATGCAGGATGCAAAGTAGATAGAAAAAGTACCACCGGAACTTGCCAATTCTTGGGTAGGTCCCTAGTTTCCTAGTCCTCCAAAAAGCAAAACTCAATTGCCCTGTCCACAGCCGAAGCGGCGTATGTTGCAGCCGGGAGTTGTTGTGCACAACTCCTTTGGATGCGACAAACCCTAAGGGGCTACGGTTACAATATGATCCGTATTCCGCTCCTTTGTGACAATGATAGTGTGATTAAGATTGCACATAACCCTATTGAGCACTCTAGAACGAAACACATTGATATTCGACATCATTTTTTGATAGATCATTCAATCAAAGGAGACATAACCATTTCCCATGTCAAAACTGAGAAACAACTAGCTGATATTTTCACCAAGCCACTAGATGAAAAACGCTTCTCTGAGCTTAGGAATGAACTAAATATACTTGACTCTCGAACGTGTCTTGAAACACTGCATACCTGCTTGAATTATCAAAATCTTACTTACTTTGTGAAAAACTATCCCTTATCTCGATTTTCTCTTGAAAACTATTTAAATTAATGAATCTTGATGAATAATGACCAATGTCTGATTGTTGATTGCTTACTGGGCATATTCATCAAGATTATTTGAGAAAACTATGGTCTTAGATTACTAGTAGATCAAATTCCTCACATTTCCCTGTTTTCTACTCTTATTTGTCCAGTTGACATGGACTAGTCCGATGTCAACACCGGACTAGTCCGCTCCCTCAGACTAGTCCGGACAGATCTGGCATACCGGACTTGTCCGGTCCTCCCACCGAACTAGTCCGTATGTCCGAGTTTAAGAGTCTATAAACGCGCCAACCTCAGTCCTCCTCACCTCACAAGCACCCTTTTGCCTCTCACTCCTCAAAACCTAGCCCCAAGTTGACTTTCGACCTTGGCCAATGAAGTCGAAGTTCTCTCCACAGAAAAGCTTCTCCTCGACGCTTGGTCTCCTCTCCTACGGAGTAATCCGGATCAGACCACACACTTCGACTCAAATCCTCATCTTTCGGTAAAATCCCTCTCAACTAAGTTATCATCCTTTGATAAGTGGTTTAGGCCCGATCTTCCGAAAGGTAGGTCGATTGAAGTGGAGATCTCGACGTTGATGATCTGAGGCACTTGAGCAGAGCCGAATACCACTGCAATCACGACACCCCTGCTCCGTTGGTTATCAACCATGATTCACACGCTTGACCTCGCCAAGAAGGCTATCCCTGCAGGTGTAGCCGAGAATACAAGCAAGAATCAAGAAGATGCAATCTGAAATTGCGAAATTGGGGTCTCACAAACTGTAGAACGGCGAAATTGTTTAATCTAAGCAAAACCGATCGAATTTGGCCGGTGGCTACAGTATTTAAAGGCTAGGGTTCGGCCATAAGACCCTTAGACGCGTCCCTAATGGACTCATACGGGATAGAAGGCCCAAAAGCCCAATATGGTGGTGCAGCACCGGACAGAACTCTGAATTCGACTTGTTTCGATAATTCCCAATGACTCCTAGAGAATTTTAATGTGGGACCAGATCCATTGGAAAGTTTATCTTCTCATATTTCCATACATATGTAGAACGTCAAAAACGGATTCCGTATGCATCCTGGGCGTCCGTTGTAAGATGGACTGCCCTGGACTCCGAGTTGAACTCGAGTCCGAGTTGGCGACTGTTTCCATCAACTTGTGGACGTCCCATATACGTCCCCTAATCCTCCTCCCTTTACTTGTTGATCATGTCCATGGTTCCTAACAACAATTAAATCATTAAATAGCAATCCATTCTCAAACTCATATGGGTAGGAAGTTAGGAACGAGTTCACCTGCTGATTTAGTAACCGTGCTCGTGCTCTTATGATTGGTCCTTGTATATCAATGTGTGTATCCACTGTTGTGATGTCCTCATCGTCCTCCCCCTCTTGAATCGGAGTCGTCCTGATCATCTTCTTCTCCCAAGTATGGTCGTAAATCTGAAATATTAAATGTGGGACTAACCCCAAAATCGGGAGGCAACTCAAGCTTATATGCATTGTCATTGATCTTTTCAACAATCTTAAAAGGACCAGCAGCTCGTGGCATAAGTTTAGATTTTCTCAAGTGAGGGAATCGTTCTTTTCTCAAATGTAGCCATACCAAGTCCCCTGCTTCAAGTTTTACTTCTTTTCTACCTTTAATACCAGAAATTCTATACTTCTCATTCATCCTTTCAATATTTTTCATTGTAGTTTCATGCATCTTAAGAATGAATTCAGGTCGTTGTGTAGCATCCAAATTTATAGTTTCAGAAGGAGGCAAAGGTAATAAATCAATAGGAGCACGGGGATTGAAACCATACACTACTTAGAATGGGCTTACCTTTGTAGTAGAGTGAACTGACCTGTTGTAAGCAAATTCTATAACAATCCTCCCAACCCTTTAAATTTGTTTTTAAAACAGCCCGCAACATGGTGGATAGAGTACGATTTACTGCCTCAGTTTGTCCATCGGTTTGTGGGTGACATGTGGTTGAAAAAAGCAGCTTGGTTCCCAATTTATACCACAAAGTTCTCCAAAAATGACTTAAAAGTTTTGCATCACGATCAGAAACAATGGTATTTGGCACACCATGTAAATGAATACTTTCCGTCATAAACAAATCAGCAATGTGTGATGCATTATCATTCTTATGACAAGGTATAAAGTGTGCCATTTTGGAGAAACGATCAGCAACCACAAAAATACTATCCCAAGACCAAGAAAATTACGCACCTGCGTAACGGTCAATGGAGTTGGCCAGCTAGTGATCGCCACAATTTTTGCCTCAACCATCTCAATTCCCTGCGATGAAACGACATATCCAAGAAACGAAATTCGATTGGTGCAAAAGATGCACTTTTCAAGGTTACCAAACAAACGTGCATCTCTCAAGACACTGAAAACAGCACGTAAATGATTAAGATGTTCGTCATATGACTTGCTGTAAATGAGGATATCATCGAAGTAAACCACCACAAATTTTCCAATAAAATAACGTAAAACCTCGTTCTTTAATCGCATAAAAGTGCTAGGTGCATTAGTTAAACCAAAAGGCATGACTAACCACTCATAAAGTCCAAACTTGGTTTTAAATGCAGTTTTCCATTCATCTCCTAGTGCCATTCTAATTTGGTGGTAACCACTACGCAAGTCAATTTTTGTGAAAATAATAGCACCACTCAATTCATCAAGCATGTCATCTAAGAGAGGAATAGGATAACGATATCGAATGGTGATGTTATTAATCGCTCTACAATCAACACACATGCGCCAGCTAACATCTTTCTTAGGAACCAAAAGAACAGGAACAGAACAAGGACTAAGGCTTTCATGAATATACCCGCGGTTCAAAAGATCTTGAACTTGTCGCTGAATTTCCCTTGTCTCTTCCAGATTCGCCCTGTACGCCGCATGATTTGGCAAAATTGCCCCTAGAATCAAGTCGATATTATGTTCAATGCCCCTCATAGGTGGTAATCCAGGGGGTATCTCGAGGGGAAACACGTCCGCAAAATCCTGCAAAAGGTTAGCAACAGCAGGGGGCAATGCAATGGACACTTCATGAAGCGAAAACATGGCTTCTTTGCATACTAAAGCATAGTACATCCCCTTGGTATTAAATAAATCAGCGAGGTCAGATTTAGTTGGGAGCAACGAAGGTGATTTTAACTTAATTACTTGCTGTTTCTCAGAGTCTAGTGATTTTGTTGCCTATCATCACGCATTTTACTTTTCTCCAAATGCACAATTTCAGTAGGAGTCATAGGAAGCAAAGTGATTTTCTTTTCTTTATGCATCAGGGTATATTTATTAGTTCCACCATGATGAATAGCATCCATATCAAATTCCCAAGGATGTCCCAACAAAAGAGAACAAGCATCCGTAGGTACGACATCAAAATCGGCAAAATCATGGTAAGAACCAATCGAAAAATGTACTCTCGCTGTTTGTGTTACCCTAACCATACAGCTGTTTTTGAACCACTGAATGTGGTATGGATGAGGGTATGCTCTTGTTGTCAACCCAAGTTTCTTCACCACATCCGTGTTCACCAAGTTATTGCAGCTGCCTCCAACAATTATAGTGTGCACACGGCAGTCCTTGACGATGAGAAATATGTGAAAAAGATTGTGTCGTTGTAGCTTGTTATCCGCCTCAACTTTGGAGCTCAAAGCACCCTGCACAATTATGCTTCTATAATTTTCCGTTGCTGCAGTACCAAGTACATCTTCATCTGTGCTATAGTGGTCATCTTTTGGTCCTGCAACGTTAGTAGCAAGAGAATATTCATCTTCAACATCCAAAGTACTATCATACCTGCCATCATCTCGTGCTATGTATGCTCGTTTGCTAGGGCAATCTTTCATCACATGACCAACTCCCTGGCAGCGGTGACACTTAATGTCGGAAGTTCGACCCGTGGAAGGAGTGGAAGACGTAGGCTTGAATGGTGTCATCTTGCTGCCCTCCGGCGCTCGAGGAAATGGAGCAGTAGGTGAAGTTCGTTGGCCACTATTGGATGGTGTAGTGGCTGTACGAAAACTCGAAGATGGTGCTGTTTTGGATGGTGTAGATGTCGAACGCGGTGTGAAGATGCTCCTCGTGCGTTGTTGCTGCTGCTGTTGGCGGCCCTGCAATTCTTTTTCTGCCAACATAGCCAGCTGAAATCATCTGTTAATAGTATCTTATTTTTTTAATCAACAATGTCCTGAATTTCACGCCTCAACCCCCCATAAAAATGAGCTATTTTATCATCCATGTCCTCTACTACCCCACAGCGTAACATACCCTTTTGTAACTCTTGATAATACTCCTCTATGGACATGTTACCTTGGTCTAAGCGCTGCAATTTTTTGTGAAGGTCCCTGTGAAAAGGAGGAACAAAACGAACACGCATAGCTTCCTTTAATCTATCCCATGTTGGAGGATCAGTTCTTGTTTTAACAAGTTCATTCCACCATATGATAGCAAAATCCTTAAACTCACTAGTGGCTTGACGAACTCTATGTTGTTCGGGAACAAGGTGGACATTAAATTTCTGCTCTACTGTCATCTCCCAATCAAGATATGCCTCAGCATCATAAGCACCAGAAAAAGAGGGTATAGTAAATTTGACTTTAGCAAAAGGATCATCAAGAGGGCGATTAAAATTGTTATGACAATCATTGTAATTATAACGATTATTACCTCCCATACCTCATAGATAAAGTGGAAGTCGTGGTTGATTGTTATGATCTTCCATATTATAAGCACCGTCTTCATGATCTTCAGCGAGAGGCAGCAACGCCTCAAGAGTATCCATCCGAACAACAAGATCAGCAAGTTGGCGATTCAAGGTCATCAATGATGCCTCTGTTGATGCGTGGGTTTTGGTGAACATATCTGTCATTTCCCTCATCATGTCACGCCACTAAGCATGTTGAACACATTCATCATCCCTTTTATTTTCTGCCATTGTTAGTAGTAAATAAAAGACAACAAAAAGATGTTATCCCTATCAACTACAAAGATAGTGGCAATGTGAAAAGTGGAAGGAAGGAAACAATCTCTCTCTCTCTCTATCAAGCGTCTTACCACGTTATTACAAGTGTTCTTACCGACAAAGCAGGTGGTAAACGGTGGACGGTGAGAACCAATGAAGCGTGGAGTGATTGCAAAGGTACCTGTTCTGCTCAAGAGGAAAAGTGGAGCTTGGATGGCACAATATGGTGGCTAATAAGCAAAAATCGTTAACAACAAAACAAAGTTGAATAAGTATTCAATGTAGGAACTGTTGCTGGTTAACAAGTGCTCTAGGCCTAGCACAACACAAGGCAGTAGAAAGGCAAATAGAAGATCAGGAAGATATAACCAACAAGTATGTGCTGTCAATACTTTAATATCTACGCTCTCTTCACTATTTTTTTCTTTTTTTAATATTTTCTGATATTTTTTGTTTACTCAAGAGCACGAAAATAGGAAGCACACAACTTTGCAGCTCATTTGGATGTAAGATGTGGCCTATAGAAAATCGGGAAAATTGTTAAAAATTCATGCTGAAACTTCGGAGGCCGGATAGTCTAACTTCTGAGGGGAATTTAGCCAAACAAATTTCACCGAACACGGTGAAGATGTGGAAAATTGGTTGTGAAATTTCGAGTAGATCAATCTGAAATTTTTTTTGCCTGATTTCGAGTTCGTATGCAAAAGTTATGGCCGTTTTAAGATAGGCTACCCGAGTTACTGTTTTTTTATGTTGATTCAAACTCGGTTTTGAAAAAGATCTCGCAACAGGATGTGAAAAACAATTGGAATTTAGCAACGACAACTGATGGGATGTTGTGTGATGAATCAAGGAGGATTGTCACAATGGTTTGTCACCTGTTCTAGGCCTGGCGATGCGGGAGTTCACGCAAGGCGGCTAGCTAGGGCAAACCGATGATCTTGGTGAATCGATTTGTTGTTTAGGGATTGTGGAATCGGTGAGCAGCAAGAAAAACAAGGAAGAAAAATGATAACTACGACCAAAAAACACAAAGCTAAACGAGCACCAAGACTCGACCACACGAATGCAAACTCAACAATGCAAACTGAAAAAGAAACTTGCAGGCACTATGGTCTAGGGATCGGTACACACGATATTTTTTTGTGGATTTTTCTGTGTACTCTAGGTATGAAAAACAAAAACTAATCTAGTGGGAAATAAAAGTACCTCACGGGCAACCTGAAATCTGATACCAATTGATGAGTGGTTTAGGCTCGATCTTCCGAAAGGTAGGTCGATTGAAGTGGAGATCTCGATGTTGATGATCCGAGGCACTCGAGCAGACCCGAAAACCCCTGCAATCACTACAACCCTGCTCCGTTGGTTATCAACCGTGATTCACACGCTTGACCTCGCCAAGAAGGCTATCCCTGCAGGTGCAACCGAGAACACAAGAAAGAACGATGAAGATGCAATCTGAAATTGCGAAATTGGGGTCTCACAAACCGTAGAACGGCGAAATTGTTTAATCTAAGCAAAACCCACTGAATTTGGCTGGTGGCTACAGTATTTAAAGGCTAGGGTTCGGCCATAAGACACTTAGACGCGTCCCTAATGGACTCATACGAGATACAAGGCCGAAAAGCCCAATACGGTGGTGCAGCACCGGACAAAACTTTGAATTCAACTTGTTTTGACAATTTCCAATGACTCCTGGCGAATTTTAATGTGGGACTAGATCCATTGGAAATTTTATCTTCTCATCTTTCACGCATATGTAGAACATCAAAAACGGAGTCCGTATGCATCCTGGGCGTCCGGTTTAAGATGGACTGCTCCTCTCCGAGTTGAACTCGAGTCCGAGTTGGCGACTGTTTCCATCAACTTGTGGATGTCCCATTTGGTTCTTCACGTCCCCAAATCCTCCTCCCTTTACATGTTGATCATGTCCATGGTTCCTAATAACAATTAAATCATTAAATAGCAATCCATTCTCAAACTCACATGGGTAGGAAGTTAGGAACGAGTTCACCTGCTGATTTAGTAACCGTGCTCGTGCTCTTGTGATTGGTCCTTGTATATCAATGTGAGTATCCACTGTTGTGATGTCCTTATCATCCTTCCAATACTTTTGGTCATTTTTCCTGATTCCTAGGGCATACACTACATTTCTAGATGCATTCCTAGTACATTCCTCCATATTTTGCATTAATTTGCGGTAGATTGATGAAAATACAAAGCTAGGGTTCTTCAGCAGGTCCGGACTAGTCCGGTCTCTGGTGCGGACAAGTCCGGTACTCCGGACAAGTCCGCACTCTGAAAACGGACAAGTCCTGTTACCTGTCAATTGAACATCAAACTTCTTATTTCCACATAATATACAATCCATCGTGTCAATCAATCCTTGATTTTCCTATCAGGCACGATGTCATCACACTCCGAGGCCATGAAGAAGAAACATGACAACGTTGCTCAACCGTCTTATCCCGACGATTCTCTTCCTAAAAAGAGGAGAGTGGTTGGTAATACGGCACAGAGCAAAGACATTGTTGGAAGCTCTGCGGCCCCTAGAAGAAATCTCGAGAAGGGCAAAGGACTTGCTAGTCGTCCGATTGGTCCATTGAAGAAGAGGGTCCCCATTCATCGCAACAGGCAGCCATCATGTGATGACTTTACTAGAAAGGGGAGTGAACTGGCGGACAACCTCAGAAAAATTCAAGTCTATGGGCAGCCAAAGCAATGTGGAGACCTCAGATTCTGGAGTAACTTCCATGCTGACTACTATGAGCATGTCTACATGAAGATGAAGAATCCTGTTGTTGAGAGCCAGTGGCTCAACATTGACTACTTACAATCCAAGAAATGCCAAGCCTATCATGAGGTACTAGAGGCATTAGAGAGGCATGGCTTGAAAGACCTCCTATCTTTTCAGTATGACTAGAACAATGAGGTAATCACCCAGTTCTACTCCACTCTGTACTTTGCCCGCGATGATGGGGATGAGATGATTTGGATGACACATGGATCCAGATATAGTGTCACCTATGAGTAATTTGCAAAGATACTTCATCTTGAACACACCCTGAATAATGAGCTTGTCATTCGCAACCTGAAGCCCTTGGAGAAGAATGAGCTGGAATTCTTGTATGATACAAGAATGCCATATGTACCTCCCACTACTAGGTACTTGAAGCCATTCTTTGCCGCGCTAAGCAGGATCTTGAGAAAGACCATAGCTCCAAAGGATGGTGATGCAGGAACAATCCAAGGGACTCTAAGGACATTGATGAAAGTGATAAGCAAGAAGAGGACCTTCAATGTCTTTGAGTACATCTACAATGACATTGTGAATATCTTCATCAATCCAAACAGGTCCTGTGGCTATGCACCTTATGTCATGTATATGATTGAGAAGGTGACAAGACTTGATTTTGTCAAAGATGTATCTCACACTGGTCTCAAGCACCATAAGCCTACAGTCTACACTGTGCCCTCTGCTCATGAAGGCTCAAGGGCGTCGGAGCCTACACCTACTCCTGTTCCTCCACCTTCTAGAGGGTCCTCCAGTGGTATGCTCAAAATGCTCTCCTCTATTTTTGGCTGTTGTCGCAAAATTGAAGTTAAGCAACACAAGGAGAGTTTGGACAGAAAGAGATATCAAAGATATATGAAGGCCAACATCAAAGCCATCTGTGAGAAGCTAGAGATTGAGCAAGTTGGATCAGCACAAATCTCTAAGGACTCTGAAGAAGACTTCACTAAAATGGCTCCACTCACTGAACAAGAGTTTAGATCTTTTGGACTTGCGGGTGTCTCCGTTCCTCCTCCTCAGCATGGTCATGAAGACGATGATGAATATGACAATGAAGATAGGACCGAGAGTGAGGGAGAGAGCGGCGATGAGTGATTCGACTCAATTTTTCCCTTTCTTGGTGCCTTGATGCCAAAGGGGGAGAGATTGAGATTTATCTTAAGTCATCTTATTGTAAACCTTAAGGACTAGCGATCATGGACATGTATTTTAAAGTTTATGTACTTTTATTTCAAACTATATTGGATGTGTGATGCCTATTTGATATCGATGTGATGACTACCTTTATTTTTGATATGATCTTATCTTCTTGTGGCATGTCACATTCTGTTTCACACACTCTTTAGGCATGCCACCATAAAGTTTGCATATATGTGAGAAGTTCCTGTCACTCATTTGTTATTCTCATATATGCACACTTTATGAAAATATTATTTTATTACTAATCATGTAATCTCAGTTGGTTGTCATCAACACCAAAAAGGGGGAGATTGAAAGTGCATCTAGACACTCCCTTGTGGGTTTTGGACGATTTATGACAAATGAATTGAGATCCTAATGAACTTGTTGAGATGAGTGCAGATTAACTCGAGTAAGGTAGAATTGGTGCACTCAAAAAGGTGAAAAATGAAGTGATGAAGAAAAAGAAAATGGGCAGATCTAAGAACCAAGTGCAATGAAGAATTACTTGTATAGGATGTGTGTGAGAGACACATCCCAAGAGCTCCAAATCTTTGCGTAGGGGTAAAGGCTTAGAACAAATCCAAAACACTCACAACACGGTGCACCATACTAGTCCGCTCAGAAACCGGACTAGTGCGTTTAACTTTTTATTGTCTCACAACACCTTGCACCGGACTAGTCCGCTCAGAAACCGGACTAGTCCGTTCAACTCTCTGGAACCAGAACTCACCTTGCACCGGACTAGTCCACTCAGAAACCAGACTAGTCCGTTCAACTCTCCAGAACCGGCACTCACCTTGCACCGGACTAGTCCACTCAGAAACCGGACTAGTCCACTCGTCTTCTTTAAAATCCTTCTCTATTCCTTGTTGGATCCTTTCCTTGATCTCCTTGATCTCTTCATCCGTTACATGGCCATCTCTTATCTCTTGCTCCAATGAAGAGTGGATCTCCATCACTTCCATGTTGTTTAAGAATCCGAGTTGTAACCATTCGAACTCCTTTCGTAGTTCGTGTGGTAGCTCCCGAACCGTGAGTTGGTGACATGCTCCCTTCTGGCTCAATGCATCAGCTACTACATTGGCCTTCTATAACACCCCAAAATTTTGTTAAGACCCTAAATCATGTTAAGAGGGGAATTTAAAAATTTTTTGACGTGTTGCATGTTTTGCAAAAATTCAAATTCAAACTGGAATTCAAATTAAACTCAAATTAGAAAAGAAATAGAAAAAGAAAAAGAGAAAACAAAAAAAACCGGCCAGTGGGCCGCAACCCACCAGCCGGCCCAACCAGCGCCTGCGCCAGCCCGCAGCCGCGTGCGCCGCTTCCTCCCACTGACAGATGGGGCCTGCCAGTTCATCGTCTACCTCGCGCCAGCGCCGGACTCTCTCACCCGAATCGAAACCGATCGGGAATTCTCGCGTATTCCAGCCGAATTCCGTTCGGGGGCGACGCAAACTCGATCTAAACCACCCCGCCGCCCTCCCCCGTCTAAAAAAACCCCGGCCTCGTTCTATTTTTCCCACACGATCCACCGATTTTCAGGACCTCCGAGCTCAAGAAAACCCCCGAGGTGAGATCCCCGACCTCCCCTCCACCGATCTATGCCATAAAATCACAGTTCTAGGAAGAATTCTCGAAGATCCGAAAGTCTCAGGTGAGATCGCCGCTTCCCGCCGCCGTGCGCCGCCGGCAGCGCCGCCCGCGCTCGATCAGAGCGACGTGGCCGCTTGTGCGCCGTTTATTTTAAATCGCAAGGTAGGGTTTAAATCCCCGCGTACCAGTTCGACGTTATAATCTCAGCCGTCGGTTTAAAATCGGACGGTCCACGTCAGCCCCGCGTTATAAAGACTGGAAATCTTACGTGCTACCCCCTGGGGTTCTCGGGAAATAAGAGCTAGCCCCGAAAACTTCTGATCTAGCCCCTGGAACTTCAGAAAATCATGTAAATTCATTTAAAAATCAGTTTTAGCCCCTGGACTTAATAAAAATTAGGAAAAACTCCTCTGATAAGTGTAGCTAGACCCAAGGAAATTCTGAAAATAATATTGTAGACCCTGTAGTGGGGTGAGTTTACCTTTTTAGCCCTGTTTAGTATTTAATTTAGGAAATTGAATATGTGGCTAGTGTTTAAAAATTAAAAAGTGGGACAAACAAACTGTCAAAATTTAATTAAAGACTTTCTCAGTATTTAGGAAACTTTGGAGTTAGATAAAAACATATTTTGGGCTGAATTGAATCTGTTTAATTTATTATTCACATTTAGGGACACATTTTTAAGTAAAGAATAGTTCTAGAAAATAGGAAAAATAATTGTGAAATAGTTTACATCAGAGGCAAAGGTCAAAATATGTTATTAAATTATTTAGGACCAGAACCTATTCTGTTTAGATGATGTGTCTTACTATTTTCATAATAAAGTACACATTTATGCATAGGAAAATAAATCTGAAAATATAGCAACTAGTAAATGATAAATGGAGTTTCTAAAATCCAAAGAATTCAGTTTAGGGTTGGTAGAAATTCTGAAGGCACATATGGAGAAGAAAAATACCTTTCATGCATACTTGGTAGCAAAAAGGTGTAGTAGTTGAATATAAGGAATTTATTTAAATTGGAAACTCATATATATATAGTATGTAAGTATAAATGTGAACACAAAAGTAGGCATCATATACACATGATTAAAAGTGCATGCAAGCCACAAATCAACACACATAAAGTAACCACAACACATATAATGGTGAATGACTTTCATAAATATGAATGTGTGGTTTGTATGAAGTGGAAGTGTGAACTATGTCTTATGGATTGTTGTTTTTCTTTTGCTATGTGTGATGGTATGATGTAGAACCTGCTCAAGAGCAAGTTATTCCTTTCCAAGACCAGGACTACCCATTTCAAGAGCAGCAGGAAGGAGGCAAGTGTCCTTGACCACTTTGATCCTATGCTAGGATGTGTAGATAGAATTATTTGCATTGTCAAATGAAATATGAAACCCATGTTAGGAAGTTTCCCTAGAATTGCATTACCTTGTTTCCTTGTAGCTTGGGTTGGGATTCATTTTATCATGTCATTTATTATTATGCATATGCTTAGCCATGCTTAGAATGGGATATTTGGAATATGAGATCATCAGTTTATATTACCATACTCTTGAATGAGATATTGTGAGTTATGTAGAGATAGGGATCAAGGCAAGTTGGATGTTTTGGTTGGTGCTGGGTGCACGAGACTCGGGTTTGTGTTTAGTACGTGCCTGGATCCTAAGGACCGGTTCATGGAGCATGTAACCTGGCTTTACAATGCCAACCACATGCTGAGATGGGGCAGCTTGGCCAATTAATTAGGTGTATCTCCGACGTAGTATGGGTGTGTTGGATGGTGCGGGGAGTAGGTGTCAGCTGGATTACCATATGAACCGCAAGGCTCAAGAGGGGGCCACTGCAGTGGGGTTGGAGCCTCTTGTATCCTGTTAGGGGTGAAACCTCAGTGGGCCCACGCTCGTCGGGAATCCCTTTGTTAAGGCTTCGTAGTGATCTCCTAGCTACACACCTGGGAAGTGTGAATGTGGTTCGTAGCCACTGGCATAATGGAGGTTCTTTTAGTCCACCCGGCAACGGGGGATGAAATCACTACATGTGGGTACAGTGGTACAAACTCTGCAGAGTCAAAACTGTCATGACAGCCGTGCTCACGGTCAAGAGCGGCTTAGACTTATTCATGATTAGAGGATTGATGGTTTTGGAAGTTAAGCGGGGAGCTTAACATTGGAAATGATGTTATGGTTATAGGATTATGATGATGGGATGGGAGATTGGGACCATTTCACCTGTGTAGTAATGTAGGTGCTTAATAAGCTAAGGTGATTGGTATTAATTGCGTAGTGCTTTAACCATGAGTTCAACCTCTCCTTGTTCTAGCCATGCATGATATAATTTTCCCAGACTTGCTGAGTACCATTGGTACTCAACCTTGCATATTTTGTTGGTTTATATTGCTGCTCAGGTCAAGATAAAGAGGTGGTGTATAAGGACCGAGACTTTGGACCCATAGAAGGTTTCTAGGTTCATGGAGACCCCCGGGCAACGCCTGTAACGGAGCCCACAAGAATAATATTCCGCTGCTAGTTTATTTACTTGTGATGAACTTATTATTGTCCATCGAGACATTTGCTATGTAAGACTTATTCATATTCGACACCTGGCTTGTAATAAATGATGCTTCACTATTTGTCATCACATGTATGAGAAAATGATCCTGGCATACATGTGATATTCACTTGGTTGTTCTTCAGAAAAACCGGGTGTGACAGAAGTGGTATCAGAGCCAAGGTTGCCCGTAGGAACGTGGACCTAGGTAGAAATGGACGTATTTAAGGGCCCTATTTTCTTAAAAACTATTTTTACAAGGTGTGTGTTGAAAAGTGTTATTTAATGAGTCACTTTCTTCATCTTACCCCAATTTTCATTCAAAATAAGATTTTTGTTTAAGAGTTTATCTAGCCTAAGTTTAAATTCTTTTTTTAGATGGTTCACATGATTCGCACCGCTCGCAAGTCCACAGGAGGGAGAGTTCCCGTAGTTGCCCTTGCCCAAAGAGAGGAGAGCCATCCGGTGATGTACCTTTCCTACGGATTGGCAGTAGGAGGCTTGTTGCGCCGTCTTCGACGTATGCTCGAAGCCGCTGGCAATACGGGCAAGCTAATCATCCACTATAACTCCACCAGAACCATCTGTGAAAAAAAGGGAAGAATGGAGTTCAGAGATGAGGATTATACACGAAAATCAGCTTCTTAAGATCCACCGCTCTCCAGCTTGTAGAGCGACACAGGTCGATGCAGAGAAGTCTGTCACCTGGGAGGCCATCACCTGCCAGAGTCACATCTATCGTCGCCACCTGGACAGGACTGAGTACATGTATGTCCTCCAGCGTGAGAGTGGTACCACGGAGTACAAGTACCCGCCAGTGCAGCAAGGGACTTCCCATGAGCACATGGACTTGTGCTTGGAGGATGCTGCTATGCTCAGCACTCGACTACAGGAGTGTCAGCAGGAGCTTCAGGATGTTCGTGACACCCTGAAGGAAACCGAGGCGTTGCTGCGAGCCTGCCTGAGGGCAAGAGAAAGAGGAGATGGGAATGAACTGTGTGTCACCGCGAATGATACATGGACACCTGACTCCCCAGATCGTCGGGCGATAAGGCGTCGTCGCACTTCTCCACCAGCAGCCTCCCCACCCAAAGCAGAGTCAGAAGGAAGCCGAAATGATGAGGAAGATCCCGAGGAGCCAGCTCAAGAAAACGAGTAGTGTAGAGTCCTTCCCTTATTTAGCAAGATGTCGAATAGTCGAGTCGTTAAGTTAAGTTAATGGTATGATAATGCTTGGTGTGTGACGTGAGTTGTGGAAGCCATGAGCAATTGTCCACAGCCTCGTCTTTAGATTGTTTTGCTTTGGTGTGAGAACCCACATGAAATAATATTGCATTTATTTTTGTGTGAGAAATGAACCCTCAGAAAAGTATAACAAAGCCTCAACACTTCAAAGTACAAACAAATGAAAGTAGTAAGATGATACTAAATGCTTTCAAATTAACATTGGTTGATTCTGCCAGATGGCCGGAAGAGGAAAAGGACGTGCTGCCAACCCCGCCAACAACAACGCTGAAGCATGCAACCCTCATCTTTCTGGAGGCCAGGACCGGGGTGGTCACCGTGAAGGAGTTGATCCTCTCCACCAAATGCTGGAGAATCAAAATCAGCTCATCCAGAACTTGACTCAAGTGGTGGCCAACTTGCATCAAGTTCCACCTCCACAAGCTGCACCACGCCAACCAAGGTTGAGTGAGTTCCTAGGAACTCAACCTCCAAAGTTTGCAAGTGCTGATGAACCTCTGGAGGCAGATGATTGGCTCAAGAACATTGAAAGTAAGATGAGGATCATACAGTGCCAAGGGTATGAGAGGGTGCTGTTTGCCTCTCATCAATTGCATGGACCTGCTGCTGATTGGTGGACCGCCTACGTGGCCTTCCATCATGACCCTGAAAACATCACTTGGGAAGAGTTCAAGCGTAGCTTCCGCAACCATTACATCCCAAGAGGTGAACTCAAAAACAAGAGGAAGGAGTTTTTGGGACTGCAGCAGGGAAACATGACGGTGAGGGAATACCTCACTAAATTTACTTAACTATCCCGTTATGCCCCACGGGACATAGAGACTGATGAGCAGAAACAAGATTGTTTCGTGGAGGGACTTACCGCAGAAATGCAGTGTGCAATGTCCTCAAATGAGTATGAAAGCTTCCAAAAGATGGTGGACAGAGCGTTTGTGGTAGAAAGGAAGCTAAAGGCCTTGGAAAATGAGAATAAGAGGAAGGCCGGGTGGTCACATCAAGCCTCAGGGAGCAACACCTGCCCACGTCTAATGCAGCAACCTGCAGGGCAGACGAACCGTGCTGCGATACCCTACTCAGCACCAAGAGGGTACAACCCGAACTACAGGCCTCCGGCAGCACCAGCACAGCCGCAACGTCAGTTTGTACAGCAGCCTCGTCCCGCATATCCACCCCGACCAGCAGTGCAAGGACCCCCAAACCAACCCCAAGACAATTAAGGCCAGGCACCTAAGGTTGGGGTGCAATGTTTTAACTGTGGTGAAGTGGGGCACTATGCCCATAAGTGCCCAAAGAAGAAGCCCGCGCAGCCACAACAGCAGAATGTAATGAGAGGACGGGTGAACCACGTTACTATGGAGGAAGCACAAGAGGCACCCGACGTGGTAGTTGGTAACTTTCCTGCCAATTTACACCTTGCAACCCTGCTGTTTGATTCTGGTGCTATCCACTCGTTCATTGCCCAAGGGTTTGTTAAGAAGCATGACCTAGCAACAACACAAATGAACCATATACTAGCCGTAAACTCTCCGGGTGGAGAAATAAGGACAAGACAAGTGTGTCCCAAGGTGAACCTAGACATTAATGGGGTAGTATTTACTACTAACCTCATAGTGATAGATTCACAAGGGATAGATATTATTTTGGGTATGGATTGGTTGACAAAACATAAAGGAATCATCCATTGTTTGACCAGAACGGTGGAACTAACTCACCCAAGTGGCACAAGAGTAAAGTTCATAACAATACACGAGCCTAGGAGGGACATTAAATTAAATCAAGTTGAGGTGAAAGTTGAGGAAATCAGGACCATCAGGGAATATCCAGATGTTTTTCCGGAGGAGTTGCCAGGTATGCCTCCCGATCGTGAAGTGGAATTCGCAATTGAGCTAGTACCTGGAACAGCCCCGATATACAAGAGACCTTATCGGATGGACTCCAAGCAGCTAGAAGAACTCAAGTATCATTTAAGAGAATTGACGGAGAAGGGCTATATTCGTCCTAGTTCCTCACCATGGGGAGCTCCGGTGATAATTGTGCCCAAGAAGGACGGAACCCAAAGGTTATGCGTGGATTACCGTGCCTTGAATGAGGTAACTATCAAGAACAAGTACCCATTACCCCGCATTGAAGACTTGTTTGATCAGTTGAGGGGAGCTTGTGTGTTCTCGAAAATTGATCTCAGGTCGGGATACCACCAACTCAAGATAAGGCAATCTGATATTCCCAAGACAGCTTTCGTATCTCGGTACGGACTGTATGAATACACTGTCATGCCTTTCGGGCTAACTAATGCCCCGGCATACTTCATGTATCTCATGAACAAGGTATTCATGGAATATCTGGACAAATTTGTGGTGGTTTTCATAGATGACATTCTCGTCTTCTCCAAAGATGAAGAAGAACATGAGAAACATCTAAGGTTGGTGTTGCAGAGGCTGAGAGAACACCAACTATATGCCAAGTTGAGCAAGTGTGAGTTTTGGCTGAAGAGAGTTCCCTTCTTAGGACATATAATCTCGGAGGGAGGAATCTCCGTAGATCCCGCCAAAATCGAGGATATCCAGAAGTGGAAGACCCCTGAAAATGTCGGGGAAGTTCGAAGCTTCTTGGGATTGGGTGGATACTATCGACGGTTTATTGAAGGATTCTCCAAGATCTCGAGACCTCTCACCAAACTGTTGGAGAAGGGAATCACATTCACATGGACGCCACAGTGCGAGACGAGTTTTCAGGAGCTAAAGAAAAGATTGACAACAGCCCCAGTGTTGGTTATGCCAGATATGCAGAAGAATTTCACAGTGTACTGCGATGCCTCTGGAAATGGGTTGGGATGTGTTCTCATGCAAAAAGGGCATGTCGTGGCATATGCATCACGGCAGCTTCGGAAGCACGAGAAAAACTATCCTACACATGACTTAGAACTAGCCGCAGTGGTACACGCGTTGAAAATTTGGCGGCACTATTTGATGGGGAAGAGGACCGAGATATATACGAATCATAAGAGTTTGAAGTACATTTTCACACAGCCAGATCTCAACCTCAGACAAAGGAGATGGTTAGAGCTAATCAATGACTTTGATGTGGGCATCAACTATCATCCCGGGAAAGCAAACGTCGTGGCCGATGCTTTGAGTCGGAAAGTGCAGGTCAATAAGTTGAGCTTGAAGGACATGCCTGCAGAATTGAAGGACGGGGTTATAAGGCTCAATCTATGTCTAGTAAATAGTGGTGAAGCCATCGCCATGGAAGTGGACTCCACACTAGAGCGAGACATACGCGAAGGTCAAAAGAATGATGAGAAGATACAAGGGATCAGACAACTCATCAAGGAAAATAAAGCTCCGGGTTTTAGAGAGGATGAACAAGGAACAGTGTGGCACGGGAAAAGAATCTGTGTGCCTGAAGTAAAGGAGATCCGTGAATTGATTTTGAAGGAGGCTAACGATTCTGACTATTCCATTCATCCTGGGAGTACGAAGATGTACCAGGACCTCAAAAGCAGGTATTGGTGGTATGGCATGAAGCGAGATGTCGCGGAACATGTTGCCCTATGTGACACATGTCAGTTGGTGAAAGCAGAACATCAACGACCCGCGGGATTATTGCAACCACTCAAAGTGCCTGAATGGAAATGGGAAGAAATCAGCATGGATTTCATCGTGGGATTGCCTAGAACCCAATCAGGATATGATTCGATATGGGTCATCATTGATAGGCTAACCAAGGTAGCTCATTTCATCCCCATGAAAGAAAGCTACAGCGGATCCAAATTGGCAGAGCGGTACATGTCAAGGATCGTGTGTTACCATGGAGTGCAAAAGAAGATTGTGTCGGATCGAGGGACACAGTTCACCTCAAGGTTCTGGCAGAAGTTACACGAAACCATGGGAACCCATCTGAACTTTAGTTCTGCCTATCATCCCCAAACCGATGGGCGGACGGAGAGAACCAATCAGATCCTTGAAGATATGCTGAGGGCATGTGCACTCAAAAACAATAGGAGTTGGGACAAGAACTTACCGTATGCGGAGTTTTCCTATAACAACAGCTATCAAGCTAGTATGAAGATGTCACCGTTTGAAGCTTTGTACGGGAGGAAGTGCAGAACTCCCCTATTTTGGAACCAAACAGGGGAAAGTAAAGTGTTTGGTCCAGAAGTACTACAAGAAGCCGAGGCGAAGGTGAGGGAAATTCGCAATAACTTGAGGATAGCACAGACACGCCAAAAGGGCTATGCCGATGTACGAAGAAGAGAGCTTGTTTTCAACATGGGGGACTATGTCTATCTCAAGGTGTCCCCTATCAGAGGACTTCGTCGGTTCAAGGTGAAAGGGAAGTTGTCACCTCGATACATCGGACCCTTTCAAGTATTGGAGAGGAAAGGCGAAGTGGCGTATCAACTAGAGTTACCGGCTCGTCTATCGGATGTGCACGATGTATTCCATGTGTCACAACTCAAGAAATGCCTGAGGACGCCTGAAGAGGTGTTACCCATGAATGAAGTGAATGTAGCTGAGGATTTGTCTTATGCCGAGCAACCATATAAGATTTTGGAGACAATGGAACGCCTCACCAGAAATAAATCATCACTCAGAAGAGGAAGCCACCTGGGAGCGGGACGATGAGCTAAAAGCACAATTTCCGGAATTGTTTTCTTAGAACCACCAATCTCGAGGACGAGATTTCTTTTAAGGGGAGTAGAGCTGTAACACCCCAAAATTTTGTTAAGACCCTAAATCATGTTAAGAAGGGAATTTAAAAATTTTTGGACGTGTTGCATGTTTTGCAAAAATTCAAATTCAAACTGGAATTCAAATTAAACTCAAATCAGAAAAGAAATAGAAAAAGAAAAAGAGAAAACAGAAAAAAACCGGCCAGTGGGCCGCAACCCACCAGCCGGCCCAACCAGCGCCCGCGCCAGCCCGCAGCCGCGCGCGCCGCTTCCTCCCACTGACAGGTGGGGCCTGCCAGTTCATCGTCTACCTCGCGCCAGCGCCGGACTCTCTCACCCGAATCGAAACCGATCGGGAATTCTCGCGTATTCCAGCCGAATTCCGTTCGGGGGCGACGCAAACTCGATCTAAACCACCCCGCCACCCTCCTCCGTCTATAAAAACCTGGGCCTCGTTCTGTTTTTCCCACGCGATCCGCCGATTTTCCTCCGGTGAGAACCGAGACTTCTCCGGCGAATTCTAGCCGATCTAAGCTCGGAAATTCCGATCTAACTCGCTGGTCTTGATCCACCGCCTCCGGGGAACCTTGCAGGTGCAGAAAACTCGGTGACTTGCGGTGTAAACATAGCGCCGACGAGCCTCTCCGTGAACTCACCTCGGACCTCGTCGCCGATCACCTTCCAGGACCTCCGAGCTCAAGAAAACCCCCGAGGTACGATCCCCGACCTCCCCTCCACCGATCTATGCCATAAAATCACAGTTCTAGGAAGAATTCTCGAAGATCCGAAAGTCTCCGGCGAGATCGCCGCTTCCCGCCGCCGTGCGCCGTCGGCAGCGCCGCCCGCGCTCGATCAGAGCGACGTGGCCGCTTGTGCGCCGTTTATTTTAAATCGCACGGTTGGGTTTAAATCCCCGCGTACCGGTTCGACGTTATAATCTCAGCCGTCGGTTTAAAATCGGACGGTCCACGTCAGCCCCGCGTTATAAAGACTGGAAATCTTACGTGCTACCCCCTGGGGTTCTCGGGAAATAAGAGCTAGCCCCGGAAACTTCTGATCTAGCCCCTGGAACTTTATAAAATCATGTAAATTCATTTAAAAATCAGTTTTAGCCCCTGGACTTAATAAAAATTAGGAAAAACTCCTCTGATAAGTGTAGCTAGACCCCAGGAAATTCTGAAAATAATATTGTAGACCCTGTAGTGGGGTGAGTTTACCTTTTTATCCCTGTTTAGTATTTAATTTAGGAAATTGAATATGTGGCTAGTGTTTAAAAATTAAAAAGTGGGACAAACATACTGTCAAAATTTAATTAAAGACTTTCTCAGTATTTAGGAAACTTTGGAGTGAGATAAAAACATATTTTGGGCTGAATTGAATCTGTTTAATTTATTATTCACATTTAGGGACACATTTTTAAGTAAAGAATGGTTCTAGAAAATAGGGAAAATAATTGTGAAATAGTTTACATCAGAGGCAAAGGTCAAAATATGTTATTAAATTATTTAGGACCAGAACCTATTCTGTTTAGATGATGTGTCTTACTATTTTCATAATAAAGTACACATTTATGCATAGGAAAATAAATCTGAAAATATAGCAACTAGTAAATGATAAATGGAGTTTCTAAAATCCAAGGAATTCAGTTTAGGGTTGGTAGAAATCCTGAAGGCACATATGGAGAAGAAAAATACCTTTCATGCATACTTGGTAGCAAAAAGGTGTAGTAGTTGAATATAAGGAATTTATTTAAATTGGAAACTCATATATATATAGTATGTAAGTATAAATGTGAACACAAAAGTAGGAATCATATACACATGATTAAAAGTGCATGCAAGCCACAAATCAACACACATAAAGTAACCACAACACATATAATGGTGAATGACTTTCATAAATATGAATGTGTGGTTTGTATGAAGTGGTAGTGTGAACTATGTCTTATGGATTGTTGTTTTTCTTTTGCTATGTGTGATGGTATGATGTAGAACCTGCTCAAGAGCAAGTTAATCCTTTCCAAGACCAGGACTACCCATTTCAAGAGCAGCAGGAAGGAGGCAAGTGTCCTTGACCACTTTGATCCTATGCTAGGATGTGTAGATAGAATTATTTGCATTGTCAAATGAAATATGAAACCCATGTTAGGATGTTTCCCTAGAATTGCATTACCTTGTTTTCTTGTAGCTTGGGTTGGGATTCATTTTATCATGTCATTTATTATTATGCATATGCTTAGCCATGCTTAGAATGGGATATTTGGGATATGAGATCATCAGTTTATATTACCATACTCTTGAATGAGATATTGTGAGTTATGTAGAGGTAGGGATCAAGGCAAGTTGGATGTTTTGGTTGGTGCTGGGTGCACGAGACTCGGGTTTGTGTTTAGTACGTGCCTGGATCCTAAGGACCGGTTCATGGAGCATGTAACTTGGCTTTACAGTGCCAACCACATGCTGAGATGGGGCAGCTTGGCCAATTAATTAGGTGTTCCTCCGACGTAGTATGGGTGTGTTGGATGGTGCGGGGAGTAGGTGTCAGCTGGACTACCATATGAACCGCAAGGCTCAAGAGGGGGCCACTGCAGCGGGGTTGGAGCCTCTTGTATGCTGTTAGGGGTGAAACCTCAGTGGGCCCACGCTCGTCGGGAATCCCTTTGTAAAGGCTTTGTAGTGATCTCCTGGCTACACACCTGGGAAGTGTGAATGTGGTTCGTAGCCACTGGCATAATGGAGGTTCTTTTAGTCCACCCGGCAACGGGGGATGAAATCACTACATGTGGGTACAGTGGTACAAACTCTGCAGAGTCAAAACTGTCATGACAGCCATGCTCACTGTCAAGAGCGGCTTGGACTTATTCATGATTAGAGGATTGATGGTTTTGGAAGTTAAGCGGGGAGCTTAACATTGGAAATGATGTTATGGTTATTGGATTATGATGATGGGATGGGAGATTGGGACCATTTCACCTGTGTAGTAATGTAGGTGCTTAATAAGCTAAGGTGATAGGTATTAATTGCGTAGTGCTTTAACCATGAGTTCAACCTCTCCTTGTTCTAGCCATGCATGATATAATTTTCCCACACTTGCTGAGTACCATTGGTACTCAACCTTGCATATTTTGTTGGTTTATATTGCTGCTCAGGTCAAGATAATGAGGTGGTGTATAAGGACCAAGACTTTGGACCTGAAGAAGGTTTCTAGGTTCATGGAGACCCCCGGGCAACGCC
This sequence comes from Neostapfia colusana, assembly GCA_030760725.1. Lineage (NCBI taxonomy): Eukaryota > Viridiplantae > Streptophyta > Magnoliopsida > Poales > Poaceae > Neostapfia > Neostapfia colusana. Next base: position 103,180,142 of record JASWHV010000003.1, read on the forward strand.
TGTAACGGAGCCCACAAGAATAATATTCCGCTGCTAGTTTATTTACTTGTGATGAACTTATTATTGTCCATCGAGACATTTGCTATGTAAGACTTATTCATATTCGACACCTGGCTTGTAATAAATGATGCTTCACTATTTGTCATCACATGTATGAGAAAATGATCCTGGCATACATGTGATATTCACTTGGTTGTTCTTTGGAAAAACCGGGTGTGACACCTTCCCAGGGTGGTAGTTGATTCCAACATCGTAATCCTTGATGAGTTCCAACCATCGACGTTGCCTCAAATTCAGGTCCGTTTGTGTAAATATGTACTTGAGGCATCTATGATCCGTATAGATCTCACATCGATGACCAAGTATATAATGTCTCCAAATCTTCAACGCATGCACTACTGCTGCTAGCTCCAAGTCATGTGTAGGATAATTAAGCTCGTGCTTCTTTAATTGTCGTGAGGCATAGGCTACCACTTGCCCTTCTTGCATGAGCACACACCCGAGCCCTTGTCCGGATGCGTCACAATATATGTCAAAGCTCTTGCTTACGTCCGGCAATACCAAAACCGGCACGGTGGTTAGCCTTTTCTTGAGTTCCTCAAAACTTTCTTGGCATGCTGGTGTCCATTGAAAGTTTTTTCCCTTCGTTAGCAACTCCGTCATAGGCTTTGCTATCTTAGATAAGTCCTTAGTGAAGCGTCGGTAGTATCCAGCCATCCCAAGAAAACTCTGAATATCCCTCACGTTTTGCGGTTGGTTCCACTTGAGAACATCTCCCACATTCCTGGGATCAACCGATACTCCTTCCTCGGAGATAATGTGGCCTAGGAACGATATCTCCTTTAGCTAGAATTGACACTTGTTAAGCTTGGCATACAATTGATGCTCACACATTTTCTGCAAGGTCAATTTCAAATGTTCTTCATGCTCCTCCTCACTTTTCGGATACACCATAATGTCGTCGATGAAAACCACGACAAACTTATCCAAGTACTCCATGAAAACCTTGTTCATAATATACATGAAGTATGCGGGTGCATTTGTTAACCCAAAAGACATGACGGTATATTCATATGAACCATAGCGTGTTCGAAAGGCAGTCTTGGGTATATCGGAGGGCTTAATCTTCAGCAGGAAGTATCCCCACCGAAGATCAATCTTGGAGAACACTCGGGCTCCTTTCATTTGGTCGAATAGGTCCTCTAGACGGGGCAGAGGGTATTTGTTCTTGATTGTTACCTCATTGAGAGACCTATAGTCCACGCACATCCTTTGGGTCCCATCCTTCTTGTCCACGAAGAGCACAGGAGCTCCCCATGGTGATGAGCTTGGACGTATAAAACCCTTCTCCAACTGCTCCTAAATTTGCTTCTTGAGTTCCACTAGTTCATTGACGGGCATCCTATAGGGTCTCTTTGCTATGGGTGCAGTTTCGGGTACCAAATCAATGGCAAACTCAATGTCCCGGTCAGGTGGCATACCTGGAAGCTCCTCTGGAAACACGTCCGTGAATTCCTGAACCACTGGAATGCTGTCCAATGTTGCTCCTTCGACATGGTTCAAAATCGCCCTTTCGGTTGTTTGTTGGGCTGACTCAAACTTGACACGAATACCATGCTCGTTTGTCAACTGCACGCTCCTTTCAGCACATTGGATTGCTCCGTTGTGCTTGCTTAACCAATCCATCCCGAGTATTATGTCAATCCCTTGGGAATCCAAGACAATGAGGTTGTCAAGGAAGTCTACCCCCCTTATTTTAAGGCTTACTTTCGTACATACTATATTAGTCCTCATCTCTCCACCAGGAGAATTAACTAACATTGCATATTTTAAGTGTGATATGGGTAGATTATGCTTGCCAACATACTTGGATGATATGAAGGAAAGTGATGCTCCAGAATCAAATAAGATGGTGGCTGGGTTGGAGTTGGCAAGGAACATACCAATTACGACGTCCTCAGCCTGTTGTGCTTCCTCAGCAGAGACATGGTTCGCGTTGCCGCCAGCATAGTTCTGCTGTCCACGGTTTCCTTGATTGTCCCCTCCGTTCGGTCGCGAGTTCTGCTTGGGCACGTTGCCTTGCTGTCCAGGGCCTCTCCTCGGGCACTGGCTCGCAAAGTGTCCTGTTTCCCCGCATGCAAAGCATGCCCTGTTGCCTACCGCAGCAGGTACGTTTGGGCGGGGGTTTGGAACAGGAGCGCCCATGTTGGGTCAGGGCAAGGAGGAAAAGGCACACGAGGTGCTTGTGCAACGGGTCGTTGCTATGGTGGCTGACTAGGGCGGTATGCAGGAGCGGTCGATCCATACTGCGGTGCGGCCGGGGGCATGTACCGAGGTCGTACGTTGCTCCCTTGGGGCTGGTATGGTATCTTCCTCTTGCACTCTCGCTCGATCTCTCGGATCTTGCTTTCAACTAATATAGCCTTGTCAACCAGCTTCTGGAAGCTCGCGTAGTCATTATTCAGGAGCTGAACCTAGATCTCATTGTTCAACCCTCTCATGAACAGGTATTGCTTCCTCTGGTCTGAGTTGACATCTTTGGGGGCATACCGGGACAGTTGTGTGAACTTGTTGAGATACTCATTCACGCTTCTATGTCCTTGGCGGAGACCTTCAAACTCCTGTCTCTTGAGCATCATTACACCAGCAGGGATGTAATGAGAGCCGAAACTCTCTTTGAACTCAGTCCAAGTGATCGTCTCCGGGTCGACATGAGCGTTACATAGGGCATCCCACCAGTCAGCGGCAGCTCCCATAAGTTGGTGCGACGCAAAAAGAACCTTCTCTCAGTCATTGCATTGCACGATGGCAAGCTTCTTCTCCATGGATTTCAACCAGTCGTCGGCCTCCATGGGGTCGTTAGCTTGAGCAAAGGTGGGTGGTCGAGTCCTCACGAACTCACCCAGTCTGTTATGAGCCTGCGGTGGTGGTGGCTGTGGTGCCGGAACAGGGTTGTTGTTGTTGGCCTGCAACTGACCCAAAGTTTGGATCATGGTTTGCATAAGTTGATTCTGCATGGCATTCAACCGTTCCAGGTTGTTCTCACCAGCTCCGGGGTTAACAGGAACTTCATCGTGGCCATCCTCTTGGTTGTCACGGACGTTCCTTTGGCCGGCGTTTCCTCTCACCATCTGTGAGAGAGAACGAAATAGAATAGAAGGTTAGAAGGTTAGGTGGATCCCCTCAACTATATGCATCAAGGTGAATTGGACTATATATATTAGCCCATATGAGGATGTGAACAAGTGCCAAAACATCTCACTCCTCTTTCTACTTATGTGTGGATATTGACAACATCTTGAGACGTCCCACAACTCACACTAAGCTCATAATCACAAACAATCATCACAAGGGCTCACACAACTACTATTCAAGACTTGTTCAATGGGGGTCCTATATGGCTTAGGGCGTTGCCAATTCGTGTTCCAACTATGGCCTTTCATAGGCTTTTATCCTATGTCAAGGATGTTTCAAGGCCAATCTATGCATCCTAGGCTTGCATCCTATGGTCAGCGTGGCTTAGCTACCAATCTGTGTCGGATACTTGTGAGGACCCACCGTCCCGATCATTCACGGGAACGGGGCACCTCGCCTGGGAATCGCATTGGGTGGTGCCGTGCGATGCAGCACCCAACAGCACACATAATAAAGCATCATGTTACATACATCAGGCGGAAGCTTACAAAGTGTAAATTTATACATGCTTCTCAAAATAAACTACAGTGGAAGACTATTACAACTCACGGCTCATACCTATGCTAAGCAACAGAGAAGGTGTCCAGCCCGCGGACCCTTCTCGCTAGCAACACTGTCATAATAGCAGTGGCAGGGGTTACCCTGAGTTCATCACTCGGAGAGCTCCGAGTCTCATCAGGTACCCGTACATCTCAGCGTACAGTTATTACCTGCAAAACAACTTATGCAGTATCTGTGAGCACGAAGCTCAGCAAGACTGACCCGTCACCCTAGTCATGAAACTCTACATAATGGAAATAGAGGGCTGATTATAGCATTTTGCATAAACGATGAACTTGAGCTAAAGGAGAGTCCTTACTTCAAGTTTTAAGCAACTTTTATAGCCCTCGCGCAACTTACATCGAGACTCCACAATCAAAAAAGAAACGCTTCATCTCGATGTCACTTGCCCGAGGTGAAAGTAATTTTAGTGAGCTATCCTAGACTCAAACTGACCTTGCGCCATTAACGTCGAGACTCCACAATCAAACAAGAAACCCTTTGCCTCGACGCTACTAGCCCAAGGTGGAAATTAAATTTAGTGAAGTGTTGCTCGTTCCTCATCTCCATTATGAGGATTACCCACGAAGCATATTAAACGTTTTCCCAGTTTATTACTACGTCACGACTCAGTGTACAAGTATGCTCACTACCGCGAGCGACGGTGATTGCAATCAAAAACACCCGGCTGACACGCACGTACGCCCGTACTAGACGTTGCACACAGCAACCGTCACTGACGCCGTATGTGGCAACCTTTCACACGACACCCAAATGTCGAACCGGTCCCACCGACTGGGATTAAGTCTCTCTACGGCAAACCCTCGTAGAGCCGACTTCTCTATCCTTTCAGCATCGGCATCAGACGGTGAGGTATGCCTCGACACCCAGTTTAACATGCTACATCGGTTTCCTGGGTCCCATATTGCCAGTATGCATCCGGTACACATCTTAAACATGTCCAGCGGGGCCGCACACGAGAACGGGCCTTAATCGACTCAGACATAGACTAGGCTCACAGGACCACGTCCTTGACCTTCCATCCACTGCCCGGTCTCCATTCCCAACTATGAGGATCAATTCCCAACTCTTCCGATTGATCCCCCTTAACCCCGTTTCATGAGTAGGAATCTGCCTACTCGAGTTATGCCTCTTTTAATCCACTTTTTGTTGAGATCAGCAGTTATAATTAATTGATAACATAACATATCCTACATTAAACTCCAGGGTTTTCTGGTTCATGTATTTGGAGTGTCATACCACCTAGACTTAATGCCATAAATAAAATGCTAGACGTATAAAGTGAATACAAATAAAAACTTGTAAGTTTTGATGCAAACCGGGGCTTGCCTTTGTTTTGCAGGTGACTTATAAATATACGCAGTTAGTGAAGACCACTTGGTGCCTGATCAACCTCTTTCCTCCTTCCTTGATTTCTACCCCGATGACTTCAACTCCTCCACGTAGATACTACACGTGATGAATATGCATATCGTTTAATTGTAAAGACTTTGCTACAAGTCCTAATAACAAGTTTTCCAAAACTGGAACTCTGTTTAAGAATTTAAAATGACACTGGTGCTAGTGGTTTAGGTTTGGACCTAAACACATGATTAAATGCTAAGTGGTTTTCCCCCTCTTCTATATTGATCACCTAAGGAGGTTAAGAAAGAACAGGGGTGATCCAGGGCTCCAATGGAGCTGAGGATTTTTATGTGTGTTCCTAGTCACAAGAAAACACTCTGGACCAAAAATTAGCACTTTTTATTGAGTGGTTTGTTCAGAATAATTTTCTAAGAAATTAAGCAAAGAAGAATTAATTCTGAGATCACACCCATGTTCATGCAAAAATTAGTGAACTAAAATTTCAATTATAGCTCATAGAGTTTGCATGAATTTTCCTAGCATTTTTGGAGTTAAGAACTTCCTAGAACTGAATTTCCAAGTTTTGGAAATTTTTCTGAAATTGTTTCTGTACTCATTTGAATACAGCAACTTTGAATCTGAATTGCCCTGAGCAAATCAACTCCAAATTGCCTGAAACTTTTACAGGAGTTCACTATTGTCCTAGATAATATCCTGGCAAAATTTGAGGATTTTTGGATTAACCAAACTCCCTCTAAAATTCTTTATCTGAAAAGCTTTAAAGAATTTTCCAGAATTAAATAAAGGGTTTCATACAAATTGGGTTCTATATTTGGATAGTACTCCATCAGAGGAATCCAGCAAAATTTGTTTCACAATTTTTGGATTCTCCTACCCAAAGTTGTAACTATTCAAAGTTTGAACTGAAAACTGAAATTCCCCAAAATGTTCAAATACTGGCTGTGGGTCAAGGGGACAGGTGTCATTCGCCGAGGCAAGCCACACGGGGCTACTGGGTATTTCCCGCGCGGCCACACCAGATCCCCCGCCACAGACGATCAGAAATTTGAAAAACCGGCGCTGACAGGTGGGACCCGCCGGGTCGTCTTCTACCTCCGGCCACCCGCGCCCGCGCGCAGCCGGGCTCGCCGGAGTTCGACGGATTCCGGTCTCCCGGCCATCCCCCGAGCCCTCCCTCGCTGCTAGGGCCTAAATTCACGTGCTGAACACGATGGAACCCTCTTCACCGGCCGGCGATGGCTCTAACCTAGCTGGCCACGGCGCGGCGGCTCTGGACCAGTTCGGCAACATCACCCGGTCATCCTAGCCTGCCCAGACCTCGGTGGAAACGGCGCTACAGCACTAGTGGACTATGAGGATGCTCGACCTAGCCTCAAAACTGCTCGGGAACGGCGGCTAATGGTGTCTCACCATGCACCCGAAACCTCCTCCGCGTTTGAGGTCAGAAATTCTGGAATTCATGCGGTCTACGTGCGTCTTTCCAACTAGGGTTGTGAAGGACTACCGATAGCCGGCTAGTGGCGGACCTGTGTGCAAGGTTTCACGGCCTAAGAACGAGAGGGATGATCGAATTTGTTATTACCGTATCAGAAGGTCGGATGGTGCCCGACGGTGAACTTTTCTCAAATTCGGACCCGGTAGATCATCTCATGGCTTGAGCTTCGGGGACGAGCATCAGGGGCTCCTAGCGCATCCGAGGGTGCTCTAGCTCGGGCCTGAGAAGCTCTCGGTGGGGCTGTCCACATGAGACCACCTCGGTTTCCCGATGGTGAGCCTCGGTGCCCAGCGGAATTCGTCAAATTGTGATCAAACAGCGCGGCAACACCACGGAGTAGCGAGATGGGCAGCTAGCGCACGCACTGGCGCTCACTTTTGCTGTGGATCACTCACTCAGCGGAGACACAACGCCGGTTTACAATCGGCCGAACGTGGAGCAGCACCGGCAGGTCTCTGCTGTGCGCGCGAATGGGGATTGAGGCGACGTGCGAGCTGAGGTGATAAGCGTGGGGAAGAACAGGTCGCCAGCACGAAATGGGAGCAGGAGGTGGAGCCTTGGGCGAAGGGGGCGGCCGCTCGGTGTCGCCCGGAGGTTACACCTCGGTGGAGTGAGGAACAGAGAGAACCCCACTCAATTTCTCTGCGAAAAGATCTCCATAATTTGACAATTATCCAACCCAATTGTTTGAAAGTTGGAAACTGAGCCCATTTGAATAGTTTGGACAAATTCCATGCAAATTCAAATGTTTATTTGAATTCTTTGCACATTTGACTCCATTTGGAAAAATGGGCAGTAAATCTTTTCAAAAATTAATGAAACTTTGCCTACCCACTAATTTGGACCTAAGGAATCCAAATATGCAATTTGATTCTGGGGTTAACTGCTGCAGCCCAGAGTTTGATCACAACAGTTTTAAATCCCTATTGTATCCTTCCCTCATTTGGAGTTTGAGTTTAACCTTTAGTTCAAACTCTTATTTTTAAACCCTCCCATTGCACTTGAGTTCTTCACTTCTGTGGGTTTAATACACATGAGGTCCATCCATGCAGCAACCCTAAGTTTGTTTAGAAGAACCTCACATATGTTATCATATGAGGAAAAAGTTTCAACTAAGCCCCTTTTTCATACACATGACTCCAATATTTGTGCAACCTCATGTTTCTTTGTATTCACCTTTTTGGGACCTTTACAATCCTCCCCCTTAAAAGAATCTCGTCCCGAGATTACAAAAGAAAGATGAGACGGAAGGTAGTTACAACAGCTACGACAAAAGTTCCGGATAGTTCTTGTGGATGTAATCTTCACTCTCCCAGGTCGCTTCTTCAAGTGTGTGATTACTCCACAGGACTTTGTAAAATTTCAAAACCCGATTTCGAGTGATCCGGCTCTTCTCGTCGATAATCTTGATGGGCTTCTCGGCGTAGGTGAGATCCGGTTGCAATATCTCCATGTCTTCTGAAAAGACCCCCGTCGGTCTCTTCAAACATTTTCTCAAGTGTGAGACATGGAAGACGTCGTGGATGCCCGATAAGGATGGCGGCAGCTCCAAACGGTAAGCTACCGGCCCACACCGTTCAGTAATACGGAACGGACCCACAAAACGAGGAGCTAGCTTTCACTTGACCCCGAATCGATGAATTCCCTTCATCGGGGATACTCGGAAATAGACGTGATCTCCGACTTCAAAACACAAGGGTCGGCGTCGCTGGTCCGCATAGCTCTTCTGGCGAGATTGAGCGGCCCTGAGGTTCTCTTGAATCAGCTGGACCCGCTCTTCGGCATCTTTTACAAGATCAATGCCAAAAATCACCCTCTCGCCCGATTCACACCAATTGAGTGGTGTGCGGCACTTCCTGCCATAGAGTGCTTCGTATGGTGCCATTTTAATACTGGATTGGTAACCATTGTTGTAAGAGAACTCCGCTAATGGAAAATGGTTATCCCAGTTCTTTCCATGATCTATGGCACATGCCCTCAGCATATCTTCCAAAATCTGGTTCACCCTCTCCGTTTGACCGTCCGTCTAAGGGTGGTATGCTGAGCTTCTGATTAACTTTGTTCCCAGAGATTCATGTAGTTGCTCCCAGAAACGAGCAACAAATATTGAACCTCGGTCTGATATGATGGTCTTGGGAACTCCATGCAAGCATACAATTCTAGAGAGATACAACTCTGCATATTGTTTAGTATGGAATCCCGTATTCACTGGGATGAAGTGGGCTGATTTGGTTAAGCGATCAACAATCACACAAATGGAGTCATGCTTTCTGGACGTGAGAGGCAGTCCGACAATAAAGTCCATGCTGATGTCCTCCCACTTCCATGCCGGAATACTTAATGGTTGGAGCATTCCTGCTTTATTAATATGATCAGCTTTGACTCGCTGACATGTATCACACTCGGATACATATTTGGCAATTTCTCGCTTCATCCGAGTCCACCAAAATTTTGTTTTAAGATCTTGATACATCTTATTACTTCCTGGATGTATAGAGTACTTGGACATATGAGCTTCGTCCAAGATCTTCTTCCTTAACTTCAGGTTCCGGGGTACCACGATACGGTCGTTAAACCATAACACGCCTTGATCATCTTCCCGGAAACATTTCATCTTATCCTCTTTAATCCTTGCTCGTATATTTCGCATCCCTCTATCTCTCTTCTGGGCTTGTACAATCTCCTCTCTAATGGTAGGCACAAGAGCAAGATTATACAACGCCCCATACGGAATCACTCGCAAGTTTGGTTCTTCCTCCTCCTCCGGAACAACTGCCAAGTTATTAACGTGGGACTTACGACTGAGTGCATCAGCCACCACGTTAGCTTTGCCCGGATGGTAATGGATCTCGAGCTCATAATCTTTGATTAGTTCCAACCATCTCCGCTGCCTCATATTGATATCCTTCTGAGTGAATATATATTTGAGGCTCTTGTGGTCGGTGTAGAGGTGCACTAAATTTCCAAATAAATAGTGCCTCCACATCTTCAACGCAAGCACCACCGCAGCAAGCTCTAGGTCATGAGTGGGGTAGTGCTGCTCATGGTTGCGGAGTTGTCGAGACCCGTACGCGATCACACGTCTATCTTGCATTAAGACGCAGCCAAGTCCAATGCCTGAGGCATCACAATAAACATCAAATGGCTTTGTTGTATCCGGTTGGGCTAACACCGGTGCCGTTGTGAGATATGTCTTTAGAGTTTGAAATGCCTCTTCACAGGCCTCTGTCCACACATACTTGCTGCACTTCTTCAGCAACTCTGTCATTGGTTTAGCCACCTTTGAGAAGCTGGGAATAAATCTCCGATAATAACCCGCTAGCCCCAGAAAACTGCGGATTTGATGAACAGATGTTGGAGACTCCCACTTCAAGACTTGCTCAATTTTAGTTGGATCCACGGCCACACACTCTGCTGAAATAATGTGGCCTAAGAATGGTACTTTGCTGATCCAAAATTCACACTTGCTGAATTTGGCATACAGCTTATGTTCTTGTAGGCGTTGGAGCACAATATGTAGATGTTTGGTGTGCTCCTCCTCCGATTTGTAGTATACGAGAATGTCGTCGATGAAAACCACAACGAACTGATCCAACTCTGGCATGAATACTGAATTCATGAGATACATGAAGTGTGCGGGTGCATTTGTTAGCCCGAAAGACATGACTAGATACTCATAGAGCCCGTATCTAGTCGAGAAAGCCGTCTTCGGTATATCCTCCGCTCTGATCTTTATTTGATGATAACCAGACCGTAAGTCCATCTTGGAGAATACCTTGGCACCCACTAACTGATCAAATAATATATCGATCCGCGGCAACAGATATTTATTTTTGATCGTCACTGCATTCAGCGGCCGATAATCCACACATAATCGAAGTGACTCATCCTTTTTCTTCACAAAGATGGCTGAACAGCCCCATGGCGATGAGCTTGGTCGGATGAACCCTTTGTCCATTAAGTCCTTTAGCTGTTCTTTCAGTTCAGATAATTCCTTCGGAGACATTTTGTACGGCCTCCGAGATATTGGTGTGGTTCCCGGTGCTAACTCGATCTTGAATACCACATCCCTCTCAGTCGGCATCCATGGAAGATCGTCGGGAAACACATCTGGGTACTCACGGACCACTGGAATATCCTCCAGTTTTGTGGTCACACTGTGGTACACCACTGGATTTTTAGAATCCACGGCTTCAAGTATGAGCGTTTGGAGACTGTAGATTGGAGAGTCCAAACTAACAATCCGTGGACCAATATCGAGAACAGCCCCGTGGTAGTTCATCCACGCCATTCCTAGAATCACGTCAATCTTTTGCCCCTCTAACACAATGAGGGTTGTGGGGTATAAGTTTCCACCTAAGCACAAGGGTGCTTTGATCACTACTTCATTAGCGGCTATATTTCCACCAGGTGAGCGGATAAGATAGTGATCCTTCGGTGTAGAGGTGGAGAGCTCAGCTTTGCACACAAACAACCTGCTGATGAAATTGTGTGTAGCTCCAGAGTCAAATAAAATTAACACGGGCAGTCCATTGAGGGTGAACATTCCCGCTAGTACAGGTGCCCCATCTGGCACATCCTCTAGAGCTGTATTATAAATGCACCCGGATTTTGGTGCTGTTCCTTGAAGCTGAGCACGGGGTTGATTTATACCCCGCCCCGGTGTAGTTTCTCTGTGGCGTATCCTTTCTGGACACTTTCTGCTGATGTGCCCCAAGTACCCGCACGTGAAGCACGGTTTCTCAGCCGGTTCCTGGTTGATCTGTACATGGACATTAGTGGTATTCTGCTGTGGCAAGAACACTTGAGGAGCAGAATAACGTGGCTGCATATACCGTTGTTGCAGCTGTCCGAAATCAGAGTATTGGGACGATCGACTGGAATATTGCTGGAGTCGTCGAGCCGGCTGCATCCGCTGACAGTTCAAGGTACTGTCTACCACCCTGTATTTCTGCGGAGCACCACTGCTACTCTCCGGTGGTACATGGTTCTTTCTTTTCTCAGCCTGAACTTCCCGTTGAGCATCTTCAACCATGATGGCAGCACTCATCAATTCGTTGAAGTTCTTTCGATCAGCTAAAACGAGTCTCTCTTTTAGCTTGGGATTGAGGCTGCGGAAGAACCATTCACACTTTTGTGTTTCGGTGTTTACATGTTAAGGCGCATACTGCGCCAGCTTGTTGAACACTCGCGAATGCTCGTATGCACCCCTCCCTCCTTGTTTTAAGGCCAGAAACTCCTCGAGCTTCCGCTGAATTATTCTGGAAGGAACATGATACGCGAGAAACGCCTTCCGGAATTCTGCCCATGTAAAGTCATGTCCAGCTGGTAAGGAGACGAGTTGATTTGCCCACCATGCACTAGCGGACCCGTGAAGTTGTTGCGCTGCGTATAAAACCTTCTGGTGTTCGGTGCATTGAAGCAACCCGAACTTAGACTCAATGGTACGGATCCAGCTATCCGCCACCAGAGGATCCTCAGATTCAATGAAAACCGGTGGTTGAGTTGCCAAGAACTCAACATAGGAATTCAGTTGCGGTTGGCGCAAGTCTTCGTCTTGACATCCCCCTTGACGGGATGTATTCATCACCAGGGTGCGGAGCAAGTCGGTTCGCTCATCGCTTGCACCCGTCATGGCAGCCAGAATGTCCGCCATTGTAACTGTAGGTGAAGTTCCTGGTGGCGGCTGCGGTTGCGAAGCTCGCTGCTCCCGCTTTGGAGAGTTATCACCACGATCACCACTGGAACCACCCACCTCACTCATGGAACGAGTTCGCACCATTCTGCAATTATACGAGTTCATTATCAGCTCAACACTATCACTTGATTTATTCCATAAACAAAGTAGTGCAACACTGATAATGAAATCTTAACATGTAAGCAAAATGATTTAAGCGCAAACTGATGTAGCTAACCGTAAGGATTTAAAAGCAGATTGACCGGTCCTTAAACAAACCAGATTTCGATCCAGTTAAAAGCATTTTTCATACTCATGTTGAATACCAAAGTTAAAGTTAACTTCAATATATTTCCAACGAGTATATAAATGCCTTCATATCACTTCTGGATCAAAAGTTATGATTTCGCAAAGTTGACAGACTTCCTGGATAAAATTTGCCAGCATCTCCTTTGTATGTGGCTGACTTTATCACTGTTGTATATGAAAATACAACAAGAATCTGAACAACCTTTGAACTACAACAATGTTGCATATCTCATAACCTTTCCAACGGTGTATCACAGGCCCCCTAGGCATTTTTCTACAGGAAGTTATGGCTTAAAAACAGAAAGGTCCAGAGAGGTTTTTGCTACTGTCCTGGTTTTGAACAGCTTGCCTTCAACTGGACTTTTCGCCAACTTAACGTGTGATTTTGCTCTGGAGGTCTACAAGAAAGTTGTAGAGCACTTGAAAATATTTCCAGAACTGTATCATAAACCTTATTTGGGTCAAGATAATGAGAGTTGTGCTCTGTTAAAGTTCAGCAAAAATTTATGCTAGAAACAGAGCACTCTGTTTTTGAAATCTTTGATACCTAGGCATTCTCTTAATTGAATCCTAGTTCAAAATAAAAGTTCAGTAACTAATATTTGTTTCTAACTTCCATTTTTAGTTGAAAGTTAGCTCATGAATCATTTCTTCATAGGGAAGAGGTTATTATGTGTGGTACGGTGTCGATGCACCGTAAGAACAATGTCGGTACTACGTTGTCTCTCCAAAAGAAAATCCTAAACCGGATTATACCGGTATATACGTATAATCAGTGGCACTAAACGGTCTCTCACACACGTGTACTACACGGGATACGTACATGGTTAGTACCTGCAGAAGACACTCAATAGTGGTGCACTCAAGGGTTGTTTCATTCCAGGCAGTTCTATAGTTGAAAGTAAATACAAACGCCCGTATCATTGCCATACGGCCGTCCTTGAGTTAAGTCACGTCTCAAGGTACGTGATCGTGTTTCAACACCACACGATGGGGAACCCGAGTAGATCATGAACGGGTCGTCACGGTTGGGAATGTTATCAACCCAACGGATACCACCTACTGCCCTGCAGGGCACGCCGATGGCAAGCGCTGCGTATGTCCTCCTGGGCTATTTCCAGATGAACACACTATCGTGTTACTGACCACACGATGGGGTCTCCACTTACTTGCCTAATGCATGCTAGGGATCAGCGTTTCATATGAACTCAGGAACATGAAGAGTTCAAGAGTTTCATATTAACATCTCACACCAAGCTGTGAGATCTAGCCCTGAACCACTTTCCTCGTCAGGGGAGCTAACCAAAATTGAACCGCTTTCGGTGGCGTTCCTTACCATACTTACCTGAACGTAGGTGTGTCGTTACATAATCAAAAATTCAGAATTATAACAAGTATGTTAGTCATGCCACTCAAGTAACTATACTACTATAGTCCTTATGTGGGCCTAATACCATTTCCTCACCGTATCCTAAGTTTTTGTCGTAATACGATCCTTATCCCATGTGCTATTACCAATGCGGCTCTGATACCACGCTGTGAGGACCCACCGTCCCGATCATTCACGGGGACGGGGCACCTCGCCCGGGAATCGCATTGGGTGGTGCCGTGCGATGCGGCACCCAACAGCACACATAATAAAGCATCATATTACATACATCAGACGGAAGCTTACAAAGTGTAAATTTATACATGCTTCTCAAAATGAACTACAGCGGAAGACTATTACAACTCACGTCTCATACCTATGCTAAGCAACAGAGAAGGTGTCCAGCCCGCGGACCCTTCTCGCTAGCAACACTGTCATAATAGCAGCGGCAGGGGTTACCCTGAGTTCATCACTCGGAGAGCTCCGAGTCTCATCAGGTACCCGTACATCTCAGCGTACAGTTATTACCTGCAAAACAACTTATGCAGTATCTGTGAGCACGAAGCTCAGCAAGACTGACCCGTCACCCTAGTCATGAAACTCTACATGATGGAAATAGAGGGCTGATTATAGCATTTTGCATAAACGATGAACTTGAGCTAAAGGAGAGTCCTTACTTCAAGTTTTAAGCAACTTTTATAGCCCTCACGCAACTTACATCGAGACTCCACAATCAAACAAGAAACACTTCATCTCGATGTCACTTGCCCGAGGTGAAAGTAATTTTAGTGAGCTATCCTAGACTCAAACTGACCTTGCGCCATTAACGTAGAGACTCCACAATCAAACAAGAAACGCTTTGCCTCGACGCTACTAGCCCAAGGTGGAAATTAAATTTAGTGAAGTGTTGCTGGTTCCTCATCTCCATTATGAGGATTACCCACGAAGCATATTAAACGTTTTCCCAGTTTATTACTACGTCACGACTCAGTGTACAAGTATGCTCACTACCGCGAGCGACGGTGATTGCAATCAAAAACACCCGGCTGACACGACACGTACGCCCGTACTCGACGTTGCACACAGCAACCGTCACTGACGCCGTACGTGGCAACCTTTCACACGACACCCAAATGTCAAACCGGTCCCACCGACTGGGATTAAGTCTCTCTACGGCAAACCCTCGTAGAGCCGACTTCTCTATCCTTTCAGCATCGGCATCAGACGGTGAGGTATGCCTCGACACCCAGGTTAACATGTTACATCGGTTTCCTGGGTCCCATATTGCCAGTATGCATCCGGTACACATCTCAAACTTGTCCAGCGGGGCCGCACACGAGAACGGGCCTTAATCGACTCAGACATAGACTAGGCTCACAGGACCACGTCCTTGACCTTCCATCCACTGCCCGGTCTCTATTCCCAACTATGAGGATCAATTCCCAACTCTTCCGATTGATCCCCCTTAACCGCGTTTCACGAGTAGGAATCTGCCTACTCGAGTTATACCTCTTTTAATCCACTTTTTGTTGAGATCAGCAGTTATAATTAATTGATAACATAACATATCCTACATTAAACTCCAGGGTTTTCTGGTTCATGCATTTGGAGTGTCATACCACCTAGACTTAATGCGATAAATAAAATGCTAGACTTATAAAGTGAATACAAATAAAAACTTGTAAGTTTTGATGCAAACCGGGGCTTGCCTTTGTTTTGCAGGTGACTTATATATATACGCAGTTAGTGAAGACCACTTGGTGCCTGATCAACCTCTTTCCTCCTTCCTTGATTTCTACCCCGATGACTTCAACTCCTCCACGTAGATACTATACGTGATGAATACGCATATCGTTTAATTGTAAAGACTTTGCTACAAGTCCTAATAACAAGTTTTCAAAAACTGGAACTCTGTTTAAGAATTTAAAATGACACTGGTGCTAGTGATTTAGGTTTGGACCTAAACACATGATTAAATGCTAAGTGGTTTTCCCCCCTCTTCTATATTGATCACCTAAGGAGGTTAAAAACGAACAGGGGTGATCCAGGGCTCCAATGGAGCTGAGGATTTTTATGTGTGTTCCTAGTCACAAGAAAACACTCTGGACCAAAAATTAGCACTTTTTATTGAGTGGTTTGTTCAGAATAATTTTCTAAGCAATTAAGCAAAGAAGAATTAATTCTGAGATCACACCCATGTTCATGCAAAAATTAGTGAACTACAATTTCAATTATAGCTCATAGAGTTTGCATGAATTTTCGTAGCATTTTTGGAGCTAAGAACTTCCTAGAACTGAATTTCCAAGTTTTGGAAATTTTTCTGAAATTGTTTCTGTACTCATTTGAATACAGCAACTTTGAATCTGAATTGCCCTGAGCAAATCAACTCCAAATTGCCTGAAACTTTTATAGAAGTTCACTATTGTCCTAGAGAATATCCTGGCAAAATTTGAGGATTTTTGGATTAACCAAACTCCCTCTAAAATTCTTTTGCTGGAATATTTTAAAGAATTTTCTGGAATTAAATAAAGGGTTTCATATAAATTGGGTTCTATATTTCGATAGTACTCTATCAGAGGAATCCAGCAAAATTTGTTTCACAATTTTTGGATTCTCCTACCCAAAGTTGTAGCTATTCAAAGTTTGAACTGAAAACTGAAATTCCCCAAAATGTTCAAATACTGGCTGTGGGTCCAGGGGACAGGTGTCATTCGCCGAGGCAAGCCACACGGGGCTACTGGGTATTTCCCGCGCGGCCACACCAGATCCCCTCGCCACAGCCGATCAGAAATTTGAAAAACCATCGCTGACAGGTGGGACCCGTCGGGTCGTCTTCTACCTCCGGCCACCCGCGCCCGCGCGCCGCCCGGCTCGCTGGAGTTCGACGGATTCCGGTCTCCCGGCCATCCCCCAAGCCCTCCCTCACCGCTAGGGCCTAAATTCACGTGCTGAACACGATGGAACCCTCTTCCCCAGCCGGCAATGGCTCTAACCTAGCTGGCCACGGCGCGGCGGCTCTGGACCAGTTCGGCAACGTCGCCCGGTCATCCTAGCCTGCCCAGACCTCGGTGGAAACGGCGATACAGCACCAGTGGACTACGGGGATGCTCGACCTAGCCTCAAAACTGCTCGGGAACGGCGGCTAATGGTGTCTCACCGTGCACCCGAAACCTCCTCCGCGTTTGAGGTCGGAAATTCTGGAATTCATGCGGTCTACGTGCGTCTTTCCAACTAGGGTTGTGAAGGACTACCGATCGCCGGCTAGTGGCGGACCTGTGTGCAAGGTTTCACGGCTTAAGAACGAGAGGGACGATCGAATTTGTTATTACCGTATCAGAAGGTCGGATGGTGCTCGACGGCGAACTTTTCTCAAATTTGGGCCCGGTAGATCATCTCATGGCTTGAGCTTCGGGGACGAGCATCAGGGGCTCCTAGCGCATCCGAGGGTGCTCTAGATCGGGCCTGAGAAGCTCTTGGTGGGGCTGTCCACGTGAGACCACCTCGGTTTCCCGATGGTGAGCCTCGGTGCCCGGCGGAATTCGTCAAATTGTGATCAAACGGCGCGGCAACACCACGGAGTAGCGAGATGGGCAGCTAGCGCACGCACTGGCGCTCACTTTTGCTGTGGATCACTCACTCAGCGGAGATACAACGCCGGTTTGCAATCGGCCGAACGGGGAGCGGCACCGGCAGGTCTCTGCTGTGCGCGCGAATGGGGATTGAGGCGACGTGCGAGCTGAGGTGATAAGCGCGGGGAAGAACAGGTCGCCAGCGTGAAATGGGAGCAGGAGGTGGAGCCTTGGGCGAAGGGGGCGGCCGCTCGGTGTCGCCCGGAGGTTACACCTCGGTGGAGTGAGGAACAGAGAGAACACTTAAGTGTTAAGTCTATTCATCCCCATGACAGGTGGGCCCCACTCAATTTCTCTGCGAAAAGATCTCCATAATTTGACAATTATCCAACCCAATTGTTTGAACGTTGGAAACTGAGCCCATTTGAATAGTTTGGACAAATTCCATGCAAATTCAAATGTTTATTTGAATTCTTTGCACATTTGACTCCATTTGGAAAAATGGGCAGTAAATATTTTCAAAAATTAATGAAACTTTGCCTACCCACTAATTTTGACCTAAGGAATCCAAATATGCAATTTGATTCTGGGGTCTGCTGCAGCCCAAAGTTTGATCACAACAGTTTTAAATCCCTATTGTATCCTTCCCTCATTTGGAGTTTGAGTTTAACCCTTAGTTCAAACTCTTATTTTTAAACCCTCCCATTGCACTTGAGTTCTTCACTTCTGTGGGTTTAATACACATGAGGTCCATCCATGCAGCAAACCTAAGTTTGTTTAGAAGAACCTCACATATGTTATCATATGAGGAAAAAGTTTCAACTAAGCCCCTTTTTCATACACATGACTCCAATATTGGTGCAACCTCATGTTTCTTTGTATTCACCTTTTTGGGACCTTTACAATACTAATCTGTGATCTATCTAAGCGTGTAACCTACCATCAGCCCGTGGCTCTGATACCAGTCTGTGACACCCTCAATTCTGTGGAAAACCACGGAACCGAGAACTGATGCATATGTGTGCCCAGGATGTTCATCACACGTACACATATGTTCCACAAACTGAATTCAGAATATATATAACCACGAATAACAAAGTTTATTACAATGTCTCATGAGTCTTGGACTCATGCTCATAGCGGAAGTCTTATTTCTATACAACGGAAGTCTTCGAACTGGTGCGGAAACAATCTAAGCAGCAGCTCTATCTCTACTTTATCCTCACAGGCAAGGTTGAGGACAGATTACACGCCTAATGCTCCACTTGATCTTCATAGTAATGTTCTCCTGTTGCTGATGATGAAATAATAATGCAAGTTTGAGTACAATGGTGTACTCAGCAAGTGCGGGAAAATATGATATGTAGCTTTCAACAAGGTAGGTATAAAAAGGCTCATTGCAGAAAGCAAAGTTATTTATCAAAACCATGATAAAACAGCAACTTATCTTTAAGTGAATGTAATCCCAACATGTATTAAAATACCAATCATACCTCCATTATGTTCATTACCTTCCATGTCCCATCCAGACATTAATCAACCTCATTCTTGCTCACGAATACCTCCTAGTATTTGCTACCATCTCACAAATACCATCTCGTATTCGCTACCATTTCATCTCATAAACAACTTCGTCTCACACCGTCCAGTTTCGTTGCCATGACTCAATAGTCATGCAAACCATGTTATCACCCGGACTCAACAGTCCCGAAAACAAAACCAAAACCAAAACCATAACCAATAACCATAGTCAATAACCATCCCAACTAATCATGGAAGTTGGCCAGGCGCTCGTGACCGTAAGCTCGGCTATCATGATGGTTTTAAGACTATGCAGAGTTTGCACCTCTTTACCCACAAGTTTGTGATTTCGTCCCCCGTCGGCCTGCAGAACCTCCACTATACCAGTACACAACCGTCGGTGTATGGCCAAGAGATCACAAAATAGCCTTTACAAAGGGGTTACTAGATGTATGGACTCACTAAGGTTTCACTGGCAGGCTAGAATCTCCAATTCTCCCACCCACGGGCCCCCTCTTGTGCCATGCAGTTCCCAGGGCAGTCCTCACTCGACTCCCATTCCCCGCGCCTTCCACGGTCCATAACAATCTAGCAACTTACCTAATTATTCAGCTAAGCCGCACCCATACTTGGCCTTGTGGTGGCACTATTATCCTGGCATGTGCTCGCATGAACCGGTCCATAGATCTATGGCAAGTAAACCACCATCTCATGCTACCTCATTCACAAACCCGTCTTGCCTAGATCTCCCTCTGATCCATGTTCATTAACAACATCAGTTTCTCATTATCGTTACGAGTGCAGTTAGATAGACACATCTATCTCGCTTCCCAATCCCATGGACTCAGCGAAGCATAAAGCAAAAACCATACCCGACTCATAAACTTCCCTGGCGACAAGGGTGGTTTAACCAAAACTAGTAAACTCCTATAAAAGGGTTTCCCATCATGTTTGACTCAGCACACACACCTTTTCGCAAAACAAAACAGTTTTCCCAAAACATAGGATAAATATGGTCAAGGGGCACTTGCCTTGTTCTGGCGGTTCCGGTTGCTCTAGAATCTCGAAACCTTGTTGTTGCAGCTCGTCGTAGACAGCTCCCTGAGCTTATCCTTCTATACAGGATCACGCACATACAGGATTCATAACAATCAATACCATGCACAAACTTTAACTAGATGCGATGATGCATATGCATGTTAGTCATATGATGCAGTTTTTATTAGATTGGTTTGTACGTGTTCTTGCATGGCTTGCATGGTTTTACTATGAACAGAGGTGTTCGGATCAAATGTGGACGTGGCAATGATCTTGTCTTTAGATCAACCCGATCAACAAGTGATCTGTCCACGAGAAAGCTTCCGTTCGAAAGGAATCGAAGAACAGATGCAAAGAAAACACGATAATGTCTTAAGGTGATATTGGAGACCTACCTTACGTTCTTCTTGGTCTCGGGGTCCTTCTCTGATCAGACAGGTCGTTGGGGCTCTCTTCCGGCGATCTTCCTCGGTGATGGGCTTACTCGGCGAGTTGGGGCTAGGGCTCTAAGTCGTCGGCTCAGGATTTGGAAAAGAAGTTCGTGGTTTCGGCCAAGGGTTCTATTTATAATCGGGAAAAGAAGAGTCCTAATCTGGTTGTATTTCGAATAAGAGTCCTATTCAAATTGTCGTTGAATCTTAACAACTTATCTTAGTTGATTTGGTGCAGTAACATTGTGGAATTCATGTCGGTTTCCTCTCCGTACCGGTATTTCCACGCGTACAGAATCCAAAAACCGCTCCAGAACTCATTACTTCTGCAGTGATGAGCTCCGGAAGCTCCACGTGTCCACTGGGGCCTGGTCTCCCCTTTTCCGCAGAGACGAGCTCCAGTTGTGCCGCGTGTCAAGCGAGCGAGACCTCCCTCTCCTTCGGAGGTGAGCTCCGCGTGTGCCACGTATCCTAACAGCGCCAAACTTCCTTTCTGCTCATAGATGAGTTTCGAGGTTGACACGTGTCCAACAGTGTCAGACCTCCCGGAGATAAGCTCCGGTGGCGACACATGTCCAATAGAACAGGACCTCTCGGAGGTGAGCTCCGAGATCGACACGTATCCCGCGCGACTGGTCCTCTGATTTCCGCAGTGACTAGCTCCGAAGGTGACTCGTGTCCTGCGGGACTGCCTTCGCTTCTCCGCAGAGGCTAGCTCTGTGGGAAACACGTGTCCCACATGGTCGGACCTCTCCCCCTTTGCGGAGATGAGCCCCGAGCCTGCCACGTAGCCTTTTTAGCGGCGGACTCTTCCCCATTTGCGGAGATGAGCTTCGAACACGCCACGTGGCCAGCGAGCCGCGGGAGTTGTCTTCGGCGCTCTCTGTACACTGGAATTTGCTTCTTTTGGCTAACTTCTTTGATTCTTTCTCTGTTCCCTACTTCTTTTAAAATGTTTTCTCTACAAGAAACATGAATACATGCAGAAACCAAAAAATTAGGGTGTCACAAATCTACCCCCCTTAAATTGAATCTCGCCCTTGAAATTCGTTAGTAGAGAATAGATGAGGGAATTCTGCCTTGATGTCTTCTTCACGCTCCCATGTGGCTTCATGCTCTCACGTTCTTCTCGCAATTGTGCTTCGACCTTCGAGATCCACAAGCCCTTTCGAAAAAAGAACCTCCGTGGGCTGCTTCCGAGCAGACCGGGGGAAGTATCACAGGAAAACACTTCGACATTTGGCGCGCCGGGAAGGGGGCTTTTGGTTTTTGAAGTTGTTCGTGAAGCCCACAATGGTAAACATCCAACCTATTGGGGATTCTTCCTGCCTCTCGCGCCGCCAGCGGCAGAGGGAGCAGGAAGCGTCCTCTGGTCCCAGAGCGAGACTGTCTGCGCTAGCGCCAGTCCCAACGGCGACAGTGCCAGTTCCCTCCAGGAAGCCTTTGGTTGCGACAGTGTCGCAGGTGCCTGCTGAAGCCAGCCCAGAGAGCACGCTGCTAGCAGCCCGCGCACTCCTCCACAACCCCCGCGTGCGGGAGCTTCCCCATTCGCTGTTGAGCAGTGGCGCAACAACGTCAACCACCTGGTCGTCACCGCGCTCAATTCGTTAGCAGCAGCGGGAGTCCGGGGGCCGCGCACTGCCAGGCGCCCACAACAGCAGCTCGACAGCGACGGCAGTGACCGATGGTGCCCGTTCCACAACTCCAAACGACACAGTGACAGGGAGTGTCGGGAGATACAGAAGCTAGCGGGGCACTTCCAAGAACTTCGACAGCGGCGCCAAGTTGGCGCACCCTGTCGCCAGCGGGAGGGCAAGCAAAGAGCTGACCCAGAGGTCAGCAATGGTCAGGAGACGGAGTACCAAGAAGCCGAGCGAGCGTCGGAGGTAGTCTATGACCAGGGTAAAGGCTCTGGCCCTGGCCATACCCTGGATGAGCGTCGAAAGACGCTTCATGTGATGTACGGGGGTCGTGGGACATTACATCCTGGCGAGACGTCAAGACCCTCCGGCGAGAGGTCATGGCAGTATCGCCTACCCCCAAGCCGGCTCCCTACCGCAAGTGGATGGAGACGGAGATCAGTTTCACCGCCTCCGACTCTCCGAAGAACATGGCGGGAACGGGGCAGCTACCACTCATCGTCTCCCCGACCATAGCTAACGTGAAGCTCTACCACGTGCTGGTTGATGGAGGAGCGGGCCTCAACCTCATCAGCTTTGCAGCTTTCCAAAAGCTGCAGATCCCCATGGGAAAGCTGGCCCCGTCACGCCCATTATCTGGAATGGGCCCGGGGTCTATTATCCCATGCAGTAGCATCACCCTCCTGGTGACGTTCGGAACGCACGGGAACTACCGCACTGAGAGCGTTGTCTTCGACGTGGCGCAGGTCAACCTCCCCTTCAACCCCATCCTCGGCAGGCCAGCGTTATACCAGTTCATGGCTGTAGCCCATTATGGCTACCTAGCACTGAAATGCCGACCCTGAGTGGTTTTCCTCAGAGTCCGAGCAGATATGACCGCCGGAGTCGCAGCGCTGGAGAAGCTCCAGGCCCTGGCAGCTTAAAGGTGGAAGCCTCCGGGGGTGTTGGGACAAGCAAGGAGCCACCCAGCACACGACATTGTGGCTCATCTTCCGTGCCCCGCATACAGCCCTTGGGTGCGGAGGAGGCCCCCGTCAGGGTTGTCCAAATAGGAGAGGGTGCTGCCCATACCACCCGCATTGCGGGAAACTTGGGTAGCAAATGGGAACTCACGCTCATCACCTTCCTCCAGGATAACGTCAATGTGTTTGCTTGGCAAACATTGCAAATGCCTAGGATCCCCAGGGAGGTGATCGAGCACCATTTGAAGATCCACCCCGACGCTGAGCCGGTGATGCAGAAGCCTCGAAAGCAGTCCATCGAGCGGCAGAACTTCATTCGTGAAGAGATCAAGAAGCTGCTCGACGCCGGCTTCATCCGAGAAGTCCACCTCCCGTGATGGTTGGCCAACCCCGTTGTGGTACCTAAGGCTGGCGGAAAGCTACGGATGTGCATCGACTACAACAGTCTAAACAAGGCATGTCCCAAAGACCCTTTTCCCCTCTCACGAATAGATCAAATTGCAGATTCTACTTCTGGCTGTGATCTACTGTGCTTCCTGGATGCTTATTCCGGTTTTCATCAAATACCTATGTCTAAGGAAGATGAAGAGCACACTGCTTTTATAACAGTAGATGGCCTCTATTGTTATGTCTCGATGCCTTACGGCCTTAAAAACGCCTTGCCTACCTTTGTGCGTGACAGGAATAAGACATCTGAGGATCTGATAAGAGAGCTAGTGGAGGTGTACGTTGATGACATCATGGTGAAGGTCAGATCACGTACATCTCTGTTGGACAACTTAGCCTTAGTCTTTGATAAGTTACGAACCACTCGGACAAAGTTAAACCCGGATAAGTGCGTATTTGGAGTTCCAGCCGGGAAGCTCCTCGGTTTCCTGGTCTCGCACCGAGGGGTCGAAGCTAACACCGACAAGATCAAGGCTATAGAGATGATGCGACCCCCCACTCGAGTCAAGGACGTCCAGAAGCTCACCGGATGCCTAGCCGCACTCAGTCGGTTCATCTCCCGACTAGCAGAGCGCGCCCTCTCTTTCTTTAAGCTTCTGCAGAAGTCCGGACCTTTTGTCTAGACCGAAGAAGCTGACAAGGTGTTCCAAGAGCTAAAGCAGTACCTCACCTCGCTACCGATCATGATCGCCCTAGAGCCAGGTGAGCATCTGCTGCTCTGTACTTCCACAAAGGAAGAAGTTGTCAGCATGGTACTGGTCGCTAAACGGCCAGAACCTGAGTGACCTCAAGCACCAAGCAAAGAGCCTACTGCTGGTAGCGAGTCTTAGAACCTGGGTCCCGTAGGGGGGCCTGACGTAACCCCGGCCCAGGATGCTCTTGGGTCCCAGCTCCCAGATGTCGGACACCAAGACCAAGAAGTTGTAGGCCTCCTGCCGATGGAGGAAAATGTTTTGGACCCCTCCGAGAGGGTCTAGACCACCCACTGACCAGTCTACTATATCAGCGAGGTCCTCCACGATGCCAATACACGGTATTCGGAGGTTGCTCTATGCAGTGCTGATCACGTCGAGGAAGCTCCGTCACTACTTCCAAGCTCACAAGGTCTCGGTGGTAATGACCTACCCACTGAAGATGGTGCTCCACAGCCCCAATGCAACGGGGAACATAGCAAAGTGGGCAGCCGAGATGGTGGAGTTCGACCTCGACTTCTTACCGTGCCATACCGTCAAGAGCCAGGCGTTGGCAGACTTCGTGGCGGAATGGACCCGCCTCCATGCCATCCAGGGGGTCAGGACGACGGCGACCTATAGTCCAGGCCTCCGGTGTTCACCGGACCCCACTGGACACTCTACTTTGACGGTTCCTCGTGTAAGCACGGAGCCGGAGCGGGGGTCCTGCTCATCTCACCAGTGGGAGAGTAGTTTAAGTATATGGCCAACTCTTTCTTATTCATACACGCCTACAGATATGTTGGAAGAACAAGCCCACCTCGACTTCAAGGCTACAAATAACATGGCAGAATATGAAGCCCTCATATTTGGGATGAGTACCGCCTTGTCACTGGGCGTGCGGCAGATGCTAGTTAATGGAGACTCTCAGCTTGTCGTCAAGCAAGTCAAGCGTGAGTGCTCCTGTAATGACCCTCAACTAGCTGCCTACCTTATCCATGTGAAGAAGATGGAGAAGGAGTTCCATGCCTTGGAGTTGTGCCATATCCCTCGCGCCAACAACGCGGTAGCGGACGACCTTTCAACGAAAGCCTCTACATTGGCCACAGTCCCCGAAGGCGTGTTCGAAAGGAAGCTACTGCATCCAACTGCCTGGCATGCCGAACCAGGCGAAGGGGACGAGTCCAGCACCTCGAAGCTGGCAGTCCCGGCGGCCTTGCAACAATGGCGCCCGCCAAGGATCGTATGCGTAACTAGGGACTCCGTGCAACCCGGCGCCCAAGATCCAAATGCTCAATTAGGACCCGATGCATGGATCACGGAGATCCGGGCCTACTTGAAAGAAAATATCCTTCCTGATGAACATGTATCCGCTGAATGGATTGTTCATATGGCTAAAAGATACACACTGGTGGATGGGGATCTCTAACGGTGTGGTGCCAACAGCGTTCTATTGCGGTGCATAACCCGGGAGGAGGGCTGCGAGTTACTCGCAGAGATCCATGGAGGCGAGTGCGGCAACCACGCTTCGTCCTGCACGCTGGTCGGTAAAGCTTTTCGGCATGGCTTCTACTGGCCGACAGCTCTCTGGGATGCCGTCGAGCTGGTCAATAGATGCAAGGCGTGTCAGTTCAATGCCAAGCAGATCCACACACCGGCACAGACGCTGCAGATGATCCCGCCTTCATGGCCATTGGCAGTATGGGGGCTGGATATCCTGGGGCCATTCCCCAGGGCCGTCGGAGGGTACCGGTACCTCTACGTCGCCATAGACAAGTTCACCAAGTGGGCGGAAGCAACCCCTGTAGTCACCATCAATGTAACAGCCCTGACTTTTGTAAAGTGATTTCACATCGTGAAACAAAGTTAAGGCAAAGGAAAGCTTGAGTTGTGTCACATGAAATGATGAACACAAATATGGACATGTGAGGGAGTTAAAAAATTTCTCTAGCACATGCTCAACACATGTTAACCTAGGGTAAAGAATTTCGCTCCCAAAAATCTAACTCATATACACCTCCTCTATGAGTAGAGTGGAGGGAAATTTAAACACAATTTGAATTCTTTTGAAAGGATTCATGTTCAGATTGTATAAATGCATCCAAGTGAATTCACCGATGCATTCCTCAGGTATTCAAGAGCTTATGTTTCAAATTTGGAGAATTTTCATATACTATTTATTTCAATGAATAAATGAGGGGGAGTTCAAATTCAAATTTGAATTTGAAAGTTGAACCAAACATGCTCAATTTTGAAATCTGAGTTTAGATTCAAATTCCCCATATTTGTTTGGGCTACCATCCAATTTTGGTGGAATTTGGACAAAGGCGGTGCGGGAATTTTAAAGCACGGAGGATAAGAGAGAGTGAGGGACTGTGGACCCACATGTCATACTCTGTGCAGTGAACCGACGTGCTCAGCTCCTCAGCGCACGCCAGCTCCCGGCAATCCAGCGCCCGACGACTGATCGGTGCCACCTCCTGCTCTCGACCGGTTTGGCTTCGCTCTTATCCCTCCCACACACGCTGCACAAACAAACTTGTCTTCCGTACACCGCTCATACTCTCTCGGTGGTCTGCTCCCACGAATAAACAGCTGTCCTCGACGCTGCTCTGTTCCCGATTGCCAGCCACCAACCGAGCCTCGGCTGCTCACGTTTCCAACACGAAAAAGGAGCACAAGGGCGTGCACAAGGTGTTCCCCATCTCACCTCGAAGCTCTGAGCTGCTGTTCGACATAATTTGAAGATTGGCGCCAAGAACCGAGGTGCACACGGCGGACGCCATTTCGTTTCACCATGGACAGAGCGCCACGGACACCCTCTCCTCCAACTTGCTGAACAAGAAAGGTGTGCTATCCTCCATAGATCGTGTAGCCGAAATCCGTTCAGCAAATGATCCATCCTCTAGGGAGAATTTCTACGAAAACCGAACCTAGTTCATTCTCTTAAGTCTCGGTTTAAACTCAAAATTTGAGTTGCACAATCCACCAAAGCTCGAGTAAGCTTGCACAATATTTATGAAAATCCATGGATTTGGCTCATTAATTCATATAAATAATATCTTGTAGGATTTATTACAGGAGTTCTGTGTATTGGAAGATTTCCAAATCTGGGAAGAAGATCCTTCCAAATATACTTTAACTCCAGTAAAAATTTCAGAGCCATTGGACCTCATTTTCTAGGTCAAATGATGTGTTCATTCCTTATGTCTCTGAAAAATGGGAAAATGAACAGAGACATTTTCAGAATTTTACCCAAGCTTGTAAAATTTGTATCTCCATGTAGGAAACTCCAAAAATGGTAAAACCAATTCCTACGGACTCAGGACATTTTGTACTTCACAAAAAGTCTACTTTGCAGCATAGGAAAGCTTAATATCTAGGGGGTAAAGGCATATTAGTGAAAATCACATAAGGCATTATTGTGATCACCTTGATCCATTTCATGAGCTCAATTTTTGCACACTGCCTAAATACCGTACATAGAAGCTGTGGTTAAATTTTCAGCTTCATTTGACCTCTGGAACTTGAGCTACCATCTTTTAGGTCTAAGTGTTCATATAATGGACTTAATCACATGGTGATTACTAGTACCTCCTTTTCACCCAGCTTTCATCATCTCTAAGATTGTATATCCAACAACAGAAACCTTGCTGTTGTTTATTCCTCTTAGGTGTGAGTTAACTTGTACAACAGCTTCGAATCATTTTCTAAATTGCTTTTGAATACATGTGCATAAATCATCTTAATAGTTCACGTGACGTCGACGTTCGACGAAGATTCAACTCTGCAGCGAGGATATCCATCTTGTGACGAGCTTGGCGGATTCTCCGGAGGAAGACTAATTCCAGCTTCGAACAAAACCGTTGAGCAAGGCAAGCCCCGGTTTGCATATAAGTGCCGTATTTAAATTTTGCTTTACTTCACCTCATGTTTATTAGACTTGATTTTGTGCATTATGTCAAGGATGATTGAAACCCACTTGCATGGCTAATATATCCCTGAGTAAAAGGTTTAATGTAGGCTTTGCCTCATCGTAGATGCTAGGATAATGTTGTAGCTAGCTCGGTAGAAGTCGAGTAGTAAAAAGCTACTCGCGAGAAAGGTCGAGTAATGGAGTTTACTCGCGAGAGGTTGATGATAAGAGCACCCTCATGAAAATGAGATGGGGACGGGGATGTTCCTGTAGGATGGAGCGCTCAAGGTTGGTCTCCACCTGCGATGGGTGTGACAATGCTTGAGACCAATTGGGCCTGGGCCGGGATGGTAAGGCAAATGTGGAGGTTGGGTTTAGCCCCGTCCGTATCGGTTAAGGACCGCACGTATGCTGCCCTACTAGACAAGATTGAGATGTACCGGATATATAGTGGGGTATGGGACCCATGAAACCGATGTAACTCGATGGACCATGATATAGAAACTCATCCTTCTGATGGGAATGGCGTTGAGAAGGCGGGAGGTGTAAATCCTTTGCACGCAACTTTGACGTGTCAGCGTAGAGGACCATCCTGCTCGGCGCGAAACATTTTTCTATGTCGGGGTGTCGTGTGAAAGGTTGCTGCGTACAACATAAGAAAGAGCTCTTGTGAGAGTCTTTCGAGGCGGGTGTATGTGTCGTGTATTCCTGGTTGTTATTGATTCGAATCACTGTCGCTCGCGGAAGAGGATTGAGCATACTTGCCCACTGCGTCATGACGTAGTAAGAATAGGAACTAAGTCTCTTAACTTGTTGTTCATGGATTAATTATTGTATTGGAACTTTGACTGAATTAGATATAGTACCAACTAAGTTTCTATTTCACCTTAGGCTAGCAACATCGGGATAAGCGTTTCTTGTTTGATTGTGGACTTCCGGTGTTGTGAGGCGTGAGGACCACTAAAATGAAGGCTATAAGAATCTGAATATAAGGATGAAGTTTAGTCAAGCTTCATTTTGCAAATTCATGTTCCTACTGTCTTACTACCCCTGCATGTAGAGTTACATGTTTAGGATTTACGGTTAAGACATGCTGAGCCTTAGTGCTCACGGTTGCTTCTGAGTTATTTTTGCAGGTAGCAGGATGGCTGCTATGAAGAAGGTTGTTCGGTTAGACGATGAACCTCACGGTCCGATCAACTCATTGGAAACCTAGCCGCTGCCTTTTTTGGTGAAGCTAGTAGGAAGCGTTCACGGGCTGAACGACTTCTCTTCAGCGTCGTTAGGGTCGAGAGTGAATAGATGTCCAGCTTTTAAATTCCTCCACATATGTACATTATGTTGTAAAAGGTCTTATGTTGAGTAATAAATTGGTTTCATTATGTTCTACCGTCTTTTCTTGCATACTGTTGGGTGCCGCATCGCATGGCACCACCCACTGCGATTCCCGGGCAAGCGGTGCCGACCCAGTCGGGGCGGGCGCCCCTCATAGCGTGGTATCAGAGCCGCATTGGGAATAGCACGCACGAAAAGAGTCTATTTTCAAAAACTTAGAGGTATATGAGTGAGGAACGTATAGTATGCCCACATAAGGAGTATTATTAGCATAGTTACTTAAGGTGGCAAGCTGACCTTTTGTTACTCTTCAGTATTTCAATTCCATAACAACGCACCTACATGGAGGTAAGAATGGTAAGGAACGCCACCAAAAGCGGATCAATTTCGGTTAGCTCCCCCATACGAGGAAAGTAGTGTGGAGTGTCCCATTCAACAATGGACGGGAAGTGAATATGTTTTCTAAGACCGTTCATGTCTTAGAGACATATGAATGGCACTAGCCTCCAGTGTGCAAAGCTAGGGGCAAGAGGAGGAGACCCCATCATGTGGTTTGTAACACGAAGTGTGTTCTCTAGGACTTTACGTGTCCCATGAGGCATACGAAAGCACTTTTCCACTGGTTTGCTTTATTGCAAAGGTGTGGAGCCCCCGTCGGGTGGTGAATAACCCGATCATGTACCTTGAGACGTGACCTGACTCAAGGATGGCCCGTATGACAATGATACGGGGCGTTTGTTTTTACTATGATATGGACCTGCCTGAAATGACAAACCCCTTGTGTGCATCACCATTGAGTGGTTTTCTTCAGGTACCTTAACCATGAGTAGAACATGGCGTTTAGAAAACGTTTGTGAGTGATCATTTTAGTGTCACCACTTGAGATGTATATGCCGGTATAAAGCCGGTTAGGATTTTTGATTTGGTGAGGAAGCATAGTACGTGATATGTTTTGAACTGCATGAAAAAGAAGGTTTGAAAAGAAAAAGAGTAAATTTGGAGTCTAAGATTCTATTAGGGGGTAATGAACTCCTATATTGAACTAAGAGTCAGTTGGGAGTATAGATTTATTCACAAAGACTTAGGAATAACCTCCCCTGTTTTCGGCAAAATATTTGCTGAACTTGAACAGGGCATAACTTTTGTTTAGTTGAACCAATGGATGTGTGTGATAAATTTCTGGAAATATTTTGAAGTCTTCTACAACTTTTCTGTAGAACTCCAGATCAAAATCTCCCTCCAAATAGATGAAAATCTCAGATGAGTATGAACTGTCCAAAAACACGGCAGACACAAAATTCTCTCTGAAATTTTCTGTATTTCGACCATAACTTTCTGTAAAAAAATTTCTAAGGTTCATGTAACACACTGTTGAAAATTTCTAAGGTTCATGTAATACACTGTTGTAGTTCAAAGTTTCTCCAGATTTGGAGTTTAAATGGATGAAATCTTGCGGGCAAAACAGCTACATCCAAAGGAGGTGAAAAATTGTTCCAGATTTCTGTCAACTTGAATATCACAACTTTTGATCCAGAATGGATATGAGGGCAAATAAATACTCGTTAGAAATATATTGAAGTTATATATAACTTCTATATTCATCTTGAGTCATGAAATTGCCATTGTCATATTCAAATGCTGGGATTAAGACCAATTGGTCATTCTGAACAGAGTATTGCTCATTGCCATATAGCTTGGGACTTGTTGTGGACAGGGATGTTTTAGACTTCTCTAAGTTCCTTAACATGTTCTTGAGTTATTTTTCAGTTCTCCTACTGTTGGAATTAAGGGTTTGGACAAATTTGCTAACGTTTGAAAGATTCCAGAATTGTCGAAACCCTGGTTAGCTTGTGTGGTGCTGCAATATCTATGGGATGCTTTTACGGTTAATGTTTTTTAATTCAAGTTGAGCTTAACTTTGAATTTTAACCGTAAATTGATCACTCTTGCAGTATGGATCACACTCATTCCAGGAGTGAGGTTGGTGAGTCGAGTCACGGGAAAAATAATTCTCCATGACAAAAAGTGCCGACATCATCAACCGGATTGGCAGAAATCTTAGGGAAGATGGCTGAGTCTCTCGATCTGTTGGTGCAACAGAGTATACGACAGGAGACCTTACAGCGTAATTCCCCCGCCAAGCACTTATTTGGATTTTCTAGCAAGACAACCACCGGTATTCTCAGAAGCGAAAGAACCATTGGAGTCGGCCCATTGCCTCCAATGTATTGAAGCCAAATTTGATATGCTTGAGTGCGATGAGTATCAGAAGACTCTATTTGCCGCTCAACAACTCCATGGAGCCGCTGGAGCTTGGTGGGCGGAGTATATCGCTACTCGTCTGAAAGGTCATTGTGTGACATGGGATGAATTCTGGAATGTTTTCCGAGCATGCCACATTTGTTTGGGAATTCATTGAACAAAGTATCAAGACTTTCTAGAGTTAAAGCAAGGAGAAAGGAGTGCGTACGAGTACTTCAAGGAGTTTGAAGACTTGATGCAATACGCCACTCATGTGGTAGACTCGGGAGTGTTGAAGTGTGAGTATTTCTTTCGAGGTTTGAATGTCAAACTTAAGGAACAAGGTACCTTGTTCAATAACGGTATTTACAATGAGTTGGTAAATGCCGCTATTATTAAATAAGACATGCATCTCCGTTGTGAAGCGGATCTGAAAAGGAGTATACCGCCGGACAGTGATATTGAGGTTCCTCCAAACTATCGAGTGCGGTATTACTCGCCAGTCAGGCAAGAAATTCAGCCTGTGGTGTGAGAGGGCCCGACCTCGATCACGGGGCCGTGCCGCCTCGCCCGGGGATCGCATTGGGTGGTGCCGTGTTAGGCGGCACCCAGCAGAACACATATAAGGAACACTGTATTACATATCAAAAGCGGAAGCTTACAATTGTTCTTCGTAAATAATTTACATAAAATAGCTACAGCGGAAGTCTATAAACAGCTCACGTTGAATCTCTAAGAAGCACTCGAGAAGGGGTCCAGCCCGCGGACTCCTCTCGCTAGCAACACGAAGACATGGCAGCGGCCAGGTTCTCCCAGTGTGACATGACTCGGAAGTTCCCGAGTCTCACCAGACAACCTTCTTTATAGCGTCGAGGTTTACCTGCAAAACCACTTATATAGCAAGAGTGAGCACAAAGGCTTGCCCTGGTTTTGCAGTAGTGAACAAAGGGAAAACTTTAAAAACAACTTAAGTGCAAACCGGGGCTTGCCTTGGTTTTGCAGGTGACTAAAGTCAGAGATATATGAAGTTAGTTTCTGCTGACTTGAAGCTTAACCCCTGCCTTCTTGCCTCTTGATCCAATCTTCACTTATCCACGTTTAAACACTACACGTTATGAATATGCATACAAGTTTAATTATAAAACTTTTGCTAACAAGTGCTAAAGACAAGTTCAAAACTGGAACTCTGTTCAAGAATTTAAAATGACACTGGGGGTGGTGGTTTGGGTGTGTGTTTAAGCACTATCATCAAGTGAGAAGTGAGGCTCATCACTTGGGTGGTGATCACCTAATTTATTGAACAGAACACTACTGATCCAGGGCTCCAATGGAGCTGGAACTTTTCTTGTGAGTTCCTTGTCACAAGAGAGTCCTCTGGACCAAAATTCAGAATGTTTCACTAAGTAGATCACCCAGAATAATTCCCTAAGACTTTAAGCAAAAAGGAATTAATTCTGAATAAATTTGCACTTTCATGCAAATTCAAGTGAACTACAATTTCAAGCATAGTTCAGAGAGTATGCCCGAATTTTCCTAGGATTTTTGGAGCTAAGGAATGCCCAGAACTGAATTTCCAAGTTTTGGAAATTCTCTGAAAATGTTTCTGTATTCATTTGAATACAGAAACTTGAAACCAGAATTACCCTGAATAAATCAACTCCAAATGAGCAGAACTTTTACAGGGGTTTCCTAACATCCTAAAGAACATTCTGGCAAAATTTGGGGAATTTTGGATGAACCAAACTCTCTCTAAAATTCTTTTGCTGAAAAGATCTAAAGAATTCTCCAGAATTTTCTATTGGTTTTCGTGCAAATTGGGTTGCATATTTGGATAGGGTTTTTCATCCTGAATCCAACCCAATTTGAATCAGTAAATTTGGAGATTCCTAGCAATAGTTATAAGGTTCTAAAGTTTGAACTAAATCTGGAATTCAAATTAATTCGGGAAATGTTCAAACCCTGACTGTGGGTCCCTCCTACACGTGTCAGCCGCTGGGATCACGCCGCACAGGACCACAGGACATTTTCCGCGTTGTCGCAATGGATCCCGGGGCCACAGAGGATCCGCATCTTTAACTTCAGCCGCTGACGAGTGGGGCCGAAGGGGTCTTCTTCTTCCTCCCGCTCCCACGCCTCCCCCTCGCCGGCGCTCCTCTGGAGCTCGCCGGACCCAGCTTTCCGGCCGCCTCTCGGCCGGAGACTCGCCGCCTGTGAGTTTGGGTGGTCGGGAAACATGTCTACGGGGTTGGCTCGGGCTGCCGGTGGCCGGACTACCCTCGGCGACGAGCCGCGGCCCTCGGTGACGATCAGCACCGTTGCCCGGCCCCTGTAGCCCGCTAACAGCTCAACTGAACCGCCCAAAAGCACCAGCAGAGGATGGGCTAGCTCGGCATGGCCTCAACGTGGCTCAGAAACAACGGCAAGTGGGGGTTCACCGTGCGCCCGAGGGTCCCCGCCATGATCGCCGCTCAGAAACTTCAAAATGGTCTGCTAATATGGGGTTTCAAGCCAGGATTGGGGAGGGGATCGAGTCGTCCTCGAGTCTAGGTCCTTTGAGCACAGTTTAGTGACCTAAAGACGAGAAGGGAGTGGAAATTTGGAGAATTCATACCGGAACGTCGTTCTGTGGCCGCCGGCGAAGTTTCTCCAAATTCTCTCTCGGTGGTTCACGGCTTGCCTTGTGGTTTTGGTGGAAGCAGCAGGGCTCGCTGGCGCGTCCGGGGATGTTCTGGATTGGGCATGAAAGGCGCTAGACTCCGCTGTCCACGGGAGCCCGGCTGAGTTCAGTTCTCGGGCCAGTATATGCACGCACGGTTCTTGGTCGGGGAAGCCGAAACCCTCTCGGGTTCGTGCCGAGAACGCAGAGGGAAGTCCCCTGGTGCTGATTTTCAGCTTGGGAGGCGCTGTGGCACGAGCCTGGCGGTCTCCCGATCAAGGACTCGAGGAGGCTACGAGCGGCGGCCCGATTTCCTTTCTTGCGTGGGGAAGAAGCAGCGAACGGGGACTCGATCATTTGGGGATGGATCACGCCGAGAGTTAAGGGCGCCACGAGCAGCTCTCCAGCGCCGCTACTTCGGTGGGGAGGTGGCAGCAGTCTGCCCTCGGTGGCGCCTGGAGCTTCGCTCAGCAGCTCAGTTGAACCGATACAGGGAGCTGAAGACTTAGTCGGTAAGTAAATTGCCTCCTCTCAATGACAAGGGGTCCCACAGCTCCTCCCTCCAAAAGATCTCCAATTTTTTGCCTAGTGCAAAATTCAGCTATGAGGGATCCAAATTCAAAAGCCATTTTGTCATTTGACAATTTATGCCACAGTTTCAAATTTAAATTCAAATTTGGATGGAATTCACAAGTTCCTTTGATATTCATATCAAAGCACCTCCAAATTTGCTCCAAATTTGCCTCCTTCACAATTGAACCTGGAGAGTTTGAATTTGCCCTCTGATCTTTGAGTTGGCCATTGCAAATACAACTTCTCAAACAACAGTTTGAATTTCCTCTTTTGAAAATGCCCTTCTTCTTTTTGAAGTGACCCTCTCAATTCAGACTGAATTCAAAGTTTTATTGCACATGCCAACACTTTCATGAGTACCACAAAAGTTTTTGTAAGTCCCATTTCAGCCTGTAAAAGGAATCACAAATTCATATATGTATGAAATACTATGCTCATATTATTTTAGTTTCAGATTCACACATAGACTTTCAAAGTTTCAAAAACTCCCCCTCAATTTAAGCCATAAGGATGCATAACCCCTATTTCACTACGAATGAAACAAAAACGAGTGAAATCCAAAGGTTTTGTAAAAATATGAGCCAATTGTTGTTCGGTGTCGACATGGTGAAACACAATGTTTCCTTTTTCAACATTATCACGAAGAAAGTGATACCTAGCGTCAATGTGCTTAGTTCTAGAGTGTTTCAAGGGGTTTTTAGCAATACAAATTGCACTAGTGTTATCACAAAACAGTGGAACACTATCTAAATCAACCCCATAGTCCTTAAGTGTTTCAACAATCCAAAGAATTTGTGAGCAAGCGCTAACCGCAGCTACA
Source organism: Neostapfia colusana (assembly GCA_030760725.1). Lineage (NCBI taxonomy): Eukaryota > Viridiplantae > Streptophyta > Magnoliopsida > Poales > Poaceae > Neostapfia > Neostapfia colusana. The sequence continues at coordinate 103,215,933 of JASWHV010000003.1, forward strand.
TATTCAGATTCGGCCGTGGATTGTGCAACTGAACTTTGTTTTCTAGAGGACCAAGCAACAAGTGAATTATCAAGAAAATGACAAGCACCGAAGTACTTTTCCTATCAATCCTACAACCCCCAAAATCAGCATCCGAAAAAGCTTTCAAAGAAACGGTTGAGGAAGAAGGAAGAAAAATGCCAAATCTTGAGTTCCATGTAGGTACCTGAGAATCCTTTTGATGGCTTGGCGATGTGAAGCACGTGGAGAAGCTTGAAAACATGCACAAAGACATACGCTGAATTGTATGTCCGGTCTTGACGCCGTGAGATACAAAAGTGATCCAATCATACTTCTGTATTCTTTTTTATCGACCGGGTCACCATCTTCGTCAAGTTCAAGTGTTGTTGCTGTTCCTATTGGTGTCCGAAGAGGCTTGCATTTGTCCATGTTGAAGCGCTTAAGAAGGTCCTTTGTATACATAGTTTGATGCTCAAAAGTTCCTTCTTTTGTTTGCTTGATTTGCAGCCCCAAAAAGTATATGAGTTCTCCCATCATACTCATCTCAAATTCTGAACTCATCATAGCTGAAAACTTGGACACGAGATCATGAGAAGCACAACCAAAGATAATATCATCCACATACACTTGAATGAATAATGAGTCATTGCCATGCTTAAGTACAAAAAGAGTTTTATCAACCTTGCCCATGGTAAACCCCTTTTCAAGTAATAATGTTTTTAACCTATCATAACATGCTCTAGGGGCTTGTTTTAGACCGTACAAGGCTTTGGACAGTTTGTAAACATGATTAGGAGAATTTGGATTTTCAAAACCCGGTGGCTGCTTAACATAAACCTCCTCCTATATGTAGCCATTAAGAAATGCACTTTTAACATCCATTTGATATAACTTGAAACCTTTAGATGCAGCAAATGCTAATAAAATTCTTATAGCTTCTAATCTAGCAACAGGAGCAAATGTTTCATCAAAATCTAGACCTTCAATTTGAGTGAAACCTTGAGCAACCAACCTAGCTTTATTCCTAACCACAACCCCATCCTCACTTTGCTTATTTTTAAATACCCATTTAGTTCCAATTAATGTGTGACCTTGAGGTGGAGGTACATGTTTCCAAACATTATTTCTTTCAAAATTTTCTAACTCTTCTTGCATGGCATTAATCCAAGATTCATTAGTGAGTGCGTGTGATATATCCTTGGGTTCAAAAGAAGCAACAAAAGCAGAATGAGCATGAGAGTTTGGATCACAAAACCTGGACCGAGTGACTCGTTCATGCAAGCTTCCAATGATTTGTTGTGGAGGATGACTTTTGAGTACTCGGAGGGGAGTAGACACTTCACAAGCACCTTCTTCTTCATGTTCGGACCTTTGATTAGGAGAGCTTGTTGATTGAGGAAGGTCCGAACCAGCAGTAGTGACTGTTGGTGCTGGTTGTGGTGCAAAATCAGCAGCTTGATCGTTATTTACTTCCGAGTTTTCGGGCAGCAGCACCACTTCTTCATCTTCTTCAATAAAAATACTCTCCCCCTGCGGATATGGATCCGGACCTGCAATATCGGAGCTAGTACTTGGGCTAGCTTCATCAAAAGAAACCTCGCAAGTCTCCACAATTTTGTTAGTGTCAAGTAAGAGCACACGGTAGCCTCTAGTATGAGATGGATAACCAAGAAACATGCCATCAACAGATCTAGCTTCAAATTTATCAAGATTACCATGTTTCTTAACAAAGCATTTGCAACCAAAAACCCTAAAGTGTGTAACACTAGGCCTATGTCCAAACCGGAGCTCATATGGGTTTTTTCCAAGCATAGCACGCAAGAAAACACGATATGAGACATAACAAGCGGTTGCAATTGCATCAGCCCAAAATTTCCTAGGAGTTTGATATTCATCAAGCATAGTCCTAGCCATCTCAACTAAGGTCCTGTTCTTTCTTTCTACGACACCATTTTGTTGTGGTACATAGGGTGAAGAGTATTGATGATCTATTTCCATTTTCAGCACAAAAGTGATCAAAGGATTGGTTTTTAAATTCAGTTCCGTTATGACTTCTAATTGCTTTTAATGATCCTGGGTGATCAATAGATAATTTAAGAAATAAAGTTCTAAAATGACTAAAAGCTTCATTCTTAGATGCCATAAAATAAACCCAAGAATATCTGGAATAATCATCAACAATCACAAGCACATACCATTTACCTCCGAAGGATTGAACACGTGCCGGACCTACTGTGTCAAGATGTAAAAGTTGTCCCGGTTCAGCTGCCATGGTCATTGTGAGAGGAGCATGTGAACCTGCAACAAACTTAGCATGTCTACAAGAAGAGCACACAATATCGTTGTCCTTTTTAAGCTTCGGCAGCCCACGTATGCGATCGAGAGCATTAACACGAGTGAGATGATCAAAGCCTATGTGACCAAGTCTACGATGCCAAAAATATAGATCCTTTGTATCATTAGCAACTAGACACCGATGCTTAGAAGTTGACAAATCAAAATCAGCTTTAATGTAACACCCCAAAATCCTGTTAAGAGGGGAATTTAAAAAATTTTGGACGTATTGCATGTGTTGCAAAAATTCAAATTCAAACTGGAATTCAAATTAAACTCAAAACAGAAATGAAAAAGAAAAAGAAAAATAAAAATAAAAAGAACAAACCTTCCCGGCCAGTGGGCCGAAACCCACCAGCCGGCCCACCCAAACCCCGCGCCAGCCCGCAGCCGCGCGCCCGCGCACCTCTCATAGACAGGTGGGGCCCACCTGTCATCCCCGACCTCCCGATCGCGCCGACCCCGGACTGTTCCCCGCGCGCCCGCGATCTTAACCGACCGGATTTCCTCCCGACTCCCGGTCCGAGAAGACTCCAGCTCGATCTAAACAAACCCGCCACCCTCCCCCGTCTATAAAAACCCCGGCATCTCCCTGTTTTTCCCCCATGATCAGCCGTTTTTCTCTCCGGTGAGAACCCGGGTTTCTCCGGCAAATTCTGCTCGATCTTCGCTCGGGAATTTTGATCTAACTCGCTGGTCTTGATCCACCGCCTCCGGGGAACCACGCAGGTGCAGAAAACTCGGTGGTTTGCGGCTCAAACACAGCGCCGACGAGCCTCGCTGTGAATTCACCTCGGACCTCGTCGCCGACCGCTTTCCAGGACCTCCGAGCTCAAGAAAACCCCCGAGGTGAGATCCCCGACCTCCCCTCTACCGATCTATGCCATAAAATCACAGTTTTAGGAAGAATTGACGAAGATCCGAAACTCTCCGGCGAGATCGCCGCCTCCCGCCGCTGTGCGCCGCCGGGCAGCGCCACCCGCGCTCGATCAGAGCGACGTGGCCGCTTGTGCGCCGTCTATTTTAAATCGCACGGTAGAATTTAAATCCCCGCGCACCGGTTCGACGTTATAATCTCAGCCGTCCATTTTAAATCGGACGGTCCACGTCAGCCCCGCGTTATAAAGGCCGGGATTCTTACGCGCTACCCCCTAGGGTTCTCGGAAAATACGAGCTAGCCCCGAAAACTTCTGATCTAGCCCCTGGAACTTCAGAAAATCATGTAAATTCATTTAAAAATCAGTTTTAGCCCCTGGACTTAATAAAAATTAGGAAAACCCCTCTGTTATGTGTAGTTAGACCCCTGGAAATTCTTAAAATAATATAATAGACCCTGTAGTGGGGTGAGTTTACCTTTTTAACCCTATTTGATATTAAATTTAGGAATTTGAATATGTGGTTAGTATTTAAAATTTAAAAGATGGGACAAACATATTGTCAATTCAAATTAAAAACTTTTCTAGTACATGGAAAACTTTGGAGTGAGATAAAAATAGATTTTTGGCTGAAATTAATCTGTCTAGTTAATTATTCATATTTATTAGTTATAGGGACACATTTTTAAGTAGAGAATAATTCTGAAAATTAGTAAAATAAATGTAAAATAGTTTACATCAGAGGAGAAGTTCAAAAATATATTATTTAACATTTTAGACCCAAAACCTATTCTGTTTGGATGAGGTGTCTTACTATTTTCATAATAAAGTTCACATTTAGGCATAGGAAATGAATCTGAAAATATAACAAAATAGGTATGCATAACTATAAATGGATAAATGAAGTTTCCAAAATCCAAAGACTTTAGTTAGGGTTGGTAGAAGGTCTGAAGACATATTTGGAGTAGGAAAATGCCTTCTATGCACACTTGGTAGCTAAAAGGTGTATCAATTGAATATAAGGAATTTATTTAAATTTGCAAACTCATATATAGTAGGCAAACATAAATAGGAATACAAAAGTAGAAATCATTACACATGTTTAAAAGTGCATGTAAGCCAAAATCAACACACATAGAGTAACCATAACACATAGAAATGTGAATAGCTTTCATAAGTGTGAATGTGTGGTTTGTATGAAGTGGAAGTGTGAACTATGTCTTATGGATTATTGTTTTCTTTTGCTATGTGTGATGGTATGAGTAGAACCTGCTCCAGAGCAAGTTCTTCCTTTCCAAGATCAGGACTACCCGTTCCAAGAGCAGCAGGAAGAAGGCAAGTGTCCTTGACCACTTTGATCCTATGCTAGGATATGTAGATAGAATTATTTGCATTGTCAATTTGAATATGAAACCCATGCTAGGAAGTTTCCCTAGAATTGCATTACCTTGTTTTCCTTGTAGCTTGAGATGGGATTTTGTTCTATTTTGTCATTCATTTATATTACTTATGCTTAGCCTGCTTAGAATGGGATAAGTGGGATATGATATCATCAACTTGTTTACTTTACTCTTGAATGAGATATTATGAGTAATGTAGAGGTAGGGATCAAGGCAAGTTGGATGTTTTGGTTGGTGCTGGGTGCACGAGACTCGGGTTTGTGTTTAGTACTTGCCTGGATCCTAAGGACCGGTTCATGGAGCATGTAACCTGGCTTTACCGTGCCAACCACATGCTGAGATGGGGCAGCTTGGCCAATTAATTAGGTGTATCCCCGGCATAGTATGGGTGTGTTGGATGGTGCGGGGAATAGGTGTCAGCTGGACTACCATATGAACCGCAAAGCTCAAGAGGGGGCCACTGCAGCAGGGTTGGAGCCTCTTGTATGCTATTAGGGGTGAAACCTCAGTGGGCCCACGCTCGTCGGGAATCCCTTTGTAAAGGCTTCATAGTGATCTCCTGGCTACACACCTGGGAAGTGTGAATGTGGTTCCTAGCCACTAGCATGATGGAGGTTCTTTTAGTCCACCTGGCAATGGGGGATGAAATCACTACATGTGGGTACAGTGGTGCAAACTCTACATAGTCAAAACTGTCATGACAGTCGTGCTCACGGTCAAGAGCGGCTTGGACTTATTCATGATTAGAGTATGATGGCCTTGGAGGGTGTAAATGTTAAGCGGGGAGCTTAACATTGGAAATGATGTTATGGTTATTTGATTATGATGATGAGATGGGAAATTGGGACCATTTCACCTATGTAGTAATGTAGGTGCTTAATAAGCTAAGGTGATTGGTATTAATTGCGTAGTGCTTTAACCATGAGTTCAACCACTTCTTGTTCTAGCCATGCATGACATAACTTTCCCACACTTGCTGAGTACCATCGGTACTCAACCTTGCATATTTGTTGGTTTATATTGCTGCTCAGGTCAAGATAATGATGTGGTGTTCAATGACCAAGACTTCGGACCCGAAGAAGGATTCTAGGTTCATGGAGTCCCCCGGGCAACGCGTGTGACGGAGCCCACGAGAATAATTATTCCGCTGCTAGTTTATTTACTTGTGATGAACTTATTATTGTCCATCGAGACATTTGCTATGTAAGACTTATTTATATTCGACACCTGGCTTGTAAAAATGATGCTTCACTATCTGTCATCACATGTATGAGAAAATGATCCTGGCATACATGTGATATTCACTTGGTTGTTCTTCGGAAAAACCGGGTGTGACAGAAGTGGCATCAGAGCCAAGGTTGCCCGTAGGAACGTGGACCTAGGTAGAAATGGACGTATTTAAGGGCCCTATTTTCTTAAAAACTATTTTACAAGGTGTGTGTTGAAAAGTGTTATTTAATGAGTCACTTTATTTGTCTTACCCAACTTTTATTCAAAATAGGATTTTTGTTTAAAAGTTTATCTAACCTAAGCTTAAATGCTTTTTGTTTTAGATGGTTCGCATGATTCGCACCACTGGCAAGTCCACAGGAGGGAGAGTTCCCGTAGTTGCCCTTGCCCAAAGAGAGGAGATCCGTCCGGTGACGTACCTTTCCTACGGATTGGCAGTAGGAGGCTTGTTGCGCCGTCTTTGACGTATGCTCCAAGCCGCCGGCAATACGGGCAAGCTAATCATACACTATAGCTCCACCAGGACCATCCGTGAGAAGAGGGAAGAATGGAGTTCAGAGATGAGGATTATCCACGAAAATCAGCTGCTCAAGATCAACCGCTCTCCAGCTTGTCGAGCGACACAGGTCGATGCGGAGAAGGATGTTACCTGGGAGGCAATCACCTGCCAGAGTCACATCTATCGTCGACACCTGGACAGAACTGAGTACATGTATGTCCTCCAGCGCGAGAGTGGTACAACGGAGTATAAGTACCCGCCAGTGCAGCAAGGGACTTCCCATGAGCACATGGACCTGTGCTTGGAGGATGCTGCTATGCTTAGCACTCGACTGCAGGAGTGTAAGCAGGAACTTCAGGATGTTCGGGACACCCTGAAGGAAACCGAGGCGTTGCTTCGAGCCTGCTTGAGGGCGAGAGAAAGAGGAGATGGGAATGAACTGTGTGTCACTGTTAATGATACATGGACTCCTGACTCCCCAGATCGCCGGGCGATCAGGCGTCGTCGCACTTCTCCACCAGCAGCCTCCCCACCCAAAGCAGAGTCAGAAGGCAGCCGCAATAATGAGGAAGATCCCGAGGAACCAGCTTAGTGATACGAGTAGTGTATAGTCCTTCCCTTAGTTTAGCAGGATGTCGAGTAGTCGAGTCGTTATCTTACTTAATGGTGTGTTAATGCTTGGTGTGTGACATGAGTTGTGGAAGCCATGAGCAATTATCCACAGCCTCGTGTTCAGATTGTTTTGCTTTGGTGTATGAACCCACATGAAATAATAGTTCATTTATTTTTGTGTGAGACATGAACCCTCAGAAACGTATAACAAAGCCTCAACACTTCAAAGTACAAACAAGTGAAAGTAGTAAGATAATACGTAATGCTTTAAATTAACATTTGGTTGATCATGCTAGATGGCCGGAAGAGGAAAAGGTCGTGCTGCCAACCCCGCCAACAACAACGATGAGGCCTGCAACCCTCATCTTTCTGGAGGCCAAGACAGGGGTGGACGCCGTGAAGGAGTTGATCCCCTCCACCAAATGCTTGAGAATCAAAATCAGCTCATCCTGAACTTGACTCAAGTGGTGGCCAACTTGCATCAAGTTCCACCTCCACAAGCTGCACCACGCCAACCAAGGTTGAGTGAGTTTCTAGGAACTCAACCTCCGAAGTTTGCAAGTGCTGCTGAACCTCTGGAGGTAGATGACTGGCTAAAGACCATTGAGAGCAAGATGAGGATCATACAGTGCCAAGGGTATGAGAGGGTGCTGTTTGCCTCTCATCAATTGCATGGACCTGCTGCTGATTGGTGGACCGCTTACGTGGCCGCCCATCATGACCCTGAGAACATCACTTGGGAAGAGTTCAAGCGTAGCTTCCGCAACCATTACATACCAAGGGGTGAACTCAAAAACAAGAGGAAGGAGTTCTTGGGGTTGCAGCAAGGTAACATGACTGTGAGGGAATACCTCACTAAATTTACTCAACTCTCCCGTTACGCCCCATGGGACATAGAGACTGATGAGCAGAAACAGGATTGTTTCGTGGAAGGACTTACCGCAGAAATGCAGTGTGCAATGTCCTCCAACGAGTATGAAAGCTTCCAAAAGATGGTGGACAGAGCGTTTGTGGTAGAAAGGAAGCTGAAGGCCTTGGAAAATGAGAACAAGAGGAAGGCCGAGTGGTCACATCAAGCCTCAGGGAGCAACACCCGCCCACGTCTGATGCAGCATCCCGCAGGGCAGACGAACCGTGCTGCGGTACCCCACTCAGCACCAAGAGGGTACAACCGGAACTACAGGCCTCCGGCAGCACCAGCACAGCCACAACGCCAGTTTGTACAGCAGCCTCGCCCCGCATATCCACCTCGACCAGCAGTACAAGGACCTCCAAACCAACCCCAAGACAACAAAGGCCAGACACCTAAGGTTGGGGTGCAATGTTTTAACTGTGGTGAAGTGGGGCACTACGCCCATAAGTGCCCAAAGAAGAAGCCCCCGCAGCCGCAACTGCCGAATGTAATGAGAGGACGGGTAAACCACGTCACCATGGAGGAAGCGCAAGAGGCACCTGATGTGGTAGTTGGTAAGTTTCCTGCCAATTTACACATTGCAACCCTGTTGTTTAATTCTGGTGCTACCCACTCGTTCATTGCCCAAGGGTTTATTAAGAAGCATGATCTAGCAACAACACAAATGAACCATATGCTAGCAGTAAACTCTCCAGGTGGAGAAATAAGGACAAGACAAGTGTGTCCCTAGGTGAACCTAGACATTAATGGGGTAGTATTTACTGCTAACCTCATAGTGATAGATTCACAAGGGATAGATATTATTTTGGGTATGGATTGGTTGACCAAACATAAGGGAATCATCCATTGTTCGACCAGAACGGTGGAACTAACTCACCCTAGTGGCACAAGAGTAAAGTTCATAACAATACAAGAGCCTAGGAGGGACATTAAATTAAATCAAGTGGAGGTGAAAGTGGAGGAGATCAGGACCATCAGGGAATATCTTGATGTTTTTCCGGAGGAGTTGCCAGGTATGCCTCCTGATCGTGAAGTGGAATTTGCAATTGAGCTAGTGCCTGGAACAGCCCCGATATACAAGAGACCTTATTGGATGGACTCCAAACAGCTGGGAGAACTCAAGGATCATTTGAGAGAACTGACAGAGAAGGGGTATATTCGTCCTAGTTCCTCACCATGGGAAGCTCCAGTGATATTTGTGCCCAAGAAGGACGGAACCCAAAGGTTATGCGTAGACTACCGTGCCCTGAATGAGGTAACCATCAAGAACAAGTACCCATTACCCCGCATTGAAGACTTGTTTGATCAGTTGAGGGGAGCTTGTGTGTTCTCGAAAATTGATCTCAGGTCGGGATACCACCAACTTAAGATAAGGCAATTTGATATTCCCAAGACAGCTTTCATATCTCGGTACGGACTGTATGAATACACTGTCATGCCTTTCGGGCTAACTAATGCTCCGGCATACTTCATGTATCTCATGAACAAGGTATTCATGGAATATCTGGACAAATTTGTTGTGGTTTTCATAGATGACATTCTCGTCTTCTCCAAGGATGAAGAAGAACATGAGAAACATCTAAGGTTGGTGTTGCAGAGGCTCAGAGAACACCAACTATATGCCAAGTTGAGCAAGTGTGAGTTTTGGTTGAAGAGGGTTCCCTTCTTAGGACATATAATCTCGGAGGGAGGAATCTCCGTGGATCCCGCCAAAATCGAGGATATACAGAAGTGGAAGACCCCTGAAAATGTCGGGGAAGTTCGAAGCTTCTTGGGATTGGCTGGATACTATCGACGGTTTATTGAGGGATTCTCTAAAATCTCGAGACCCCTCACCAAACTGTTGGAAAAGGGAATCACATTCACATGGACACCGCAGTGCGAGACGAGTTTTCAGGAGTTAAAGGAAAGATTGACAACAGCCCCAGTGCTCGTTATGCTAGATATGCAGAAGAACTTTACGGTGTACTGTGATGCCTCTGGAAACGGGTTGGGATGTGTTCTCATGCAAGAAGGGCATGTCGTGGCTTATGCATCCCGGCAGCTTCGGAAGCATGAGAAGAACTATCCTACACATGACCTAGAACTAGCCGCAGTGGTACACGCGTTGAAAATTTGGTGGCACTACTTGATGGGGAAGAGGACAGAGATATATACGGATCATAAGAGTTTGAAGTACATTTTCACACAGCCAGATCTCAACCTCAGACAAAGGAGATGGTTAGAGCTAATCAATGACTTTGATGTGGGCATCAACTATCATCCTGGGAAAGCAAACGTCGTGGCAGATGCTTTAAGTCGGAAAGTGCAGGTCAATAAGTTGAGCTTGAAGGACATGCCTGCAGAGTTGAAGGACGAGATTATAAGACTCAATCTATGCCTGGTGAATAGTGGTGAGGCCATCGCCATGGAAGTGGACTCCACACTAGAGCGAGACATACGCGAGGGTCAAAAGAATGACGAGAAGATACAAGAGATCAGACAACTCATCAAGGAAAATAAAGCTCCTGGTTTCAGAGAGGATGAACAAGGTACGGTGTGGCACGGGAAAAGAATCTGTGTGCCTGAAGTAAAGGAGATCCGTGAATTGATCTTGAAGGAGGCTCACGTTTCCAACTATTCCATTCATCCTGGGAGTACGAAGATGTACCAGGATCTCAAGAGCAGGTATTGGTGGTATGGCATGAAGCGAGATGTCGCGGAACATGTTGCCCTATGTGACACATGTCAGTTGGTGAAAGCAGAACATCAACGACCCGCGGGATTATTGCAACCACCCAAAGTACCTGAATGGAAATGGGAAGAAATCGGTATGGACTTCATAGTGGGACTGCCTAGGACCCAATCAGGATATGATTCGATATGGGTCATCACCGACAGGCTAACCAAGGTAGCTCATTTCATCCCCATGAAAGAAAGCTACAGCGGATCCAAATTGGCAGAATTGTACATGTCAAGGATCGTGTGTTACTATGGAGTGCCCAAGAAGATTGTGTCGGATCGAGGGACACAGTTCACCTCAAGGTTCTGGCAAAAGTTGCATGAAACCATGGGAACCCATCTGAATTTTAGCTCTGCCTATCATCCTCAAACTGACGGGCAGACGGAAAGAACCAATCAGATTCTTGAGGATATGCTGAGAGCATGTGCACTCAAAAACAATCGGAGTTGGGATAAAAACTTACCATATGCGGAATTCTCCTATAACAATAGCTATCAAGCTAGTATGAAGATGTCACCGTTCGAAGCTTTGTATGGTAGGAAGTGCAGAACTCCCCTATTTTGGAACCAAACGGAGGAAAGTAAAGTGTTCGGTCCCGAAGTACTACAAGAAGTCGAGGCGAAAATGAGGGAAATTTGCAACAACTTGAGGATAGCACAGACACGACAAAAGATCTATGCCGATGTTCGGATAAGAGAGCTCATTTTCAACGTGGGGGACTATGTCTATCTCAAGGTGTCCCCTATCCAACGACTTCGTCGGTTCAAGGTGAAAGGGAAGTTGTCACCTCGATACATCGGACCCTTTCAGGTTCTGGAGAGGAAAGGCGAAGTGGCGTATCAACTATAATTACCGGCTCGCCTATCGGATGTGCACGATGTATTCCATGTGTCACAGCTCAAGAAATGTCTGAGAACGCCTGAAGAGGTGTTACCCATGAATGAGGTTGACGTAGCTGAGGATTTGTCTTATGCCGAGCAACCATCCAAGATTTTGGAAACAATGGAAGGCCACAGAAGAAATAAAAGAATCCGGATGTGCAAGGTGCAGTGGAAGCATCACTCAAAAGAGGAAACCACCTGGGAGCGAGAAGATGAGCTTAAGACACAATTTCCGGAATTGTTTTCTTAGAACCACCAATCTCGAGGACGAGATTTCTTTTAAGGGGGGTAGAGCTGTAACACCCCAAAATCCTGTTAAGAGGGGAATTTAAAAATTTTTGGACGTATTGCATGTGTTGCAAAAATTCAAATTCAAACTGGAGTTCAAATTAAACTCAAAACAGAAATGAAAAAGAAAAAGAAAAAGAAAAAAACAAATCTTCCCGGCCAGTGGGCCGAAACCCAACAGCCGGCCCACCCAAACCCCGCGCCAGCCCGCAGCCGCGCGCCCGCGCACCTCTCACACATAGGCGGGGCCCACCTGTCATCCCCGACCTCCCGATCGCACCGACCCCGGACTGTTCCCCGCGCGCGCGCGATCTTAACCGACCGGATTTCCGCCCGACTCTCGGTCCCAGAAGACTCCAGCTTGATCTAAACAAACCCGCCGCCCTCCCCCGTCTATAAAAACCCCGGCATCTCCCCATTTTTCCCCCATGATCCGCTGTTTTTCTCTCCGGTGAGAACCCGGGTTTCTCCGGCAAATTCTGCTCGATCTTCGCTCGGGAATTTTGGTCTAACTCGCTGGTCTTGATCCACCGCCTCCGGGGAACCGCGCAGGTGCCGAAAACTCGGTGGTTTGCGGCTCAAACACAGCGCCGACGAGCCTCGCTGTGAATTCACCTCGGACCTCGTCGCCGACCGCTTTCCAGGACCTCCGAGCTCAAGAAAACCCCCGAGGTGAGATCCCCGACCTCCCCTCTACCGATCTATGCCATAAAATCACAGTTTTAGGAAGAATTGACGAAGATCCGAAACTCTCCGGCGAGATCGCCGCCTCCCGCCGCCGTGCGCCGCCGGGCAGCGCCACCCGCGCTCGATCAGAGCGGCGTGGCCGCTTGTGCGCCGTCTATTTTAAATCGCACGGTAGAATTTAAATCCCCGAGCACCGGTTCGACGTTATAATCTCAGCCGTCCGTTTTAAATCGGACGGTCCACGTCAGACCCGCGTTATAAAGGCCGGGATTCTTACGTGCTACCCCCTAGGGTTCTCGGAAAATACGAGCTAGCCCCGAAAACTTCTGATCTAGCCCCTGGAACTTCAGAAAATCATGTAAATTCATTTAAAAATCAGTTTTAGCCCCTGGACTTAATAAAAATTAAGAAAACCCCTCTGTTATGTGTAGTTAGACCCCTGGAAATTCTTAAAATAATATAATAGACCCTGTAGTGGGGTGAGTTTACCTTTTTAACCCTATTTGATATTACATTTAGGAATTTGAATATGTGGTTAGTATTTAAAATTTAAAAGATGGGACAAACATATTGTCAATTCAAATTAAAAACTTTCCTAGTACATGGAAAACTTTGGAGTGAGATAAAAATAGATTTTTGGCTGAAATTAATCTGTCTAGTTAATTATTCATATTTATTAGTTATAGGGACACATTTTTAAGTAGAGAATAATTCTGAAAATTAGTAAAAAATGTAAAATAGTTTACATCAGAGGAGAAGTTCAAAAATATATTATTTAACATTTTAGACCCAAAACCTATTCTGTTTGGATGAGGTGTCCTACTATTTTCATAATAAAGTTCACATTTAGGCATAGGAAATGAATCTGAAAATATAACAAAATAGGTATGCATAACTATAAATGGATAAATGAAGTTTCCAAAATCCAAAGACTTTAGTTAGGGTTGGTAGAAGGTCTGAAGACATATTTGGAGTAGGAAAATGCCTTCCATGCACACTTGGTAGCTAAAAGGTGTATCAATTGAATATAAGGAATTTATTTAAATTTGGAAACTCATATATAGTAGGCAAACATAAATAGGAATACAAAAGTAGAAATCATTACACATGTTTAAAAGTGCATGTAAGCCAAAATCAACACACATAGAGTAACCATAACACATAGAAATGTGAATAGCTTTCATAAGTGTGAATGTGTGGTTTGTATGAAGTGGAAGTGTGAACTATGTCTTATGGATTGTTGTTTTCTTTTGCTATGTGTGATGGTATGAGTAGAACCTGCTCCAGAGCAAGTTCTTCCTTTCCAAGATCAGGACTACCCGTTCCAAGAGCAGCAGGAAGAAGGCAAGTGTCCTTGACCACTTTGATCCTATGCTAGGATATGTAGATAGAATTATTTGCATTGTCAATTTAAATATGAAACCCATGCTAGGAAGTTTCCCTAGAATTGCATTACCTTGTTTTCCTTGTAGCTTGGGATGGGATTTTGTTCTATTTTGTCATTCATTCATATTACTTATGCTTAGCCATGCTTAGAATGGGATAAGTGGGATATGATATCATCAACTTGTTTACTTTACTCTTGAATGAGATATTATGAGTTATGTAGAGGTAGGGATCAAGGCAAGTTGGATGTTTTGGTTGGTGCTGGGTGCACGAGACTCGGGTTTGTGTTTAGTACTTGCCTGGATCCTAAGGACCGGTTCATGGAGCATGTAACCTGGCTTTACCGTGCCAACCACATGCTGAGATGGGGCAGCATGGCCAATTAATTAGGTGTATCCCCGGCGTAGTATGGGTGTGTTGGATGGTGCGGAGAATAGGTGTCAGCTGGACTACCATATGAACCGCAAGGCTCAAGAGGGGGCCACTGCAGCGGGGTTGGAGCCTCTTGTATGCTGTTAGGGGTGAAACCTCAGTGGGCCCACGCTCGTCGGGAATCCCTTTGTAAAGGCTTCGTAGTGATCTCCTGGCTACACACCTGGGAAGTGTGAATGTGGTTCCTAGCCACTAGCATGATGGAGGTTCTTTTAGTCCACCTGGCAACGGGGGATGAAATCACTACATGTGGGTACAGTGGTGCAAACTCTGCAGAGTCAAAACTGTCATGACAGCCGTGCTCACGGTCAAGAGCGGCTTGGACTTATTCATGATTAGAGTATGATGGCCTTGGAGGGTGTAAATGTTAAGCGGGGAGCTTAACATTGGAAATGATGTTATGGTTATTTGATTATGATGATGAGATGGGAAATTGGGACCATTTCACCTATGTAGTAATGTAGGTGCTTAATAAGCTAAGGTGATAGGTATTAATTGCGTAGTGCTTTAACCATGAGTTCAACCACTTCTTGTTCTAGCCATGCATGACATAACTTTCCCACACTTGCTGAGTACCATCGGTACTCAACCTTGCATATTTGTTGGTTTATATTGCTGCTCAGGTCAAGATAATGATGTGGTGTTCAATGACCAAGACTTCGGACCCGAAGAAGGATTCTAGGTTCATGGAGTCCCCCGGGCAACACCTGTGACGGAGCCCACGAGAATAATTATTCCGCTGCTAGTTTATTTACTTGTGATGAACTTATTATTGTCCATCGAGACATTTGCTATGTAAGACTTATTTATATTCGACACCTGACTTGTAATAAATGATGCTTCACTATTTGTCATCACATGTATGAGAAAATGATCCTGGCATACATGTGATATTCACTTGGTTGTTCTTCGGAAAAACCAGGTGTGACATTTAAAAACTCTTCCAAACCTAGACATGTTAAACAAAAGCTCACCTTTTGAATCTACAACCTTGCAGCAATTTTTAGCAAAGCTAACCTCTAGATTTTCATCTAGCAATTGTGAAATCGAAAGCAAGTTGTATTTCAAATTTTTAACAAGTGCCACATCTTTTAAAGTGTAGAGATTGTTTACTCTAACCGAACCTTTAGCAATTATGGGAGTAGAAGAGTTATCGGCGAAAGTAACATTTTCTACACGTGACACAAAAGAGAGAGAGGAGAACCATTCTTTGTTACCGGTCATGTGGCGTGAGCAACCTGAATCCACAATCCAAATGTTCTCCTTCCTCAATCGTGAAACCTACACAGCAGCACAATACGTCGATGACTCAATACTGGGGTTAGTTAAAAGACTTTTAGGAATCTAATACTGAGTCACACGACGTCCAGCAGGAATAACACGCGAAAGATGAGAAGGTACAGCAGGTTTATGAGCCAAACATCGAAAATTTTTGTTCCCAACTACTGACTTAGAAGATGTGTTATATGTAGCACAAAAAACAGTAGGTCCGGGAGCAAGTTTTTGACTCATTACAGCAGGTTGCAAGCTCCGAACATTCGGTCTAGCAGATTTTGCTTGGTTGTTATGTGATCTAGCAAGTATTCTTTGTTTCTTATCGTGTTTAGCTAGTCTATAACAAAAATCCATGACATGACCATCTCTACCACAGTAGGGAAAAATAACCTTATTATCATGTCTAGATGAGCAAGCAACACGTTTATTAGAACCCGAATGGGACAGTACTCCTGCAGATTTGAAAATCACCTCTTTTTGTCTAGGAGCTGTTTGAATCAAACCGCTTCCTAATGACTTTACAACTTTAGGTGGGTGTGCCTTAGCATGAGCATGAGAACTAAAACCTAAACCAGTTTTATCATTACAAGACTTGGAAGAATTAAGCAGCAAGTTTAGGTTCTTATTTGCATTAGAAAACCGATCTAGTGTCCTATGCATGTCATCAAGTTTATTGGACAGATCAAAGCAGTTTTCACATGAAGTTTTTCCTTTTAGTTTGCAATTTGAACAATATTTAACTTCATGCACACGTAAAGCATTGTTCAAAATAGAAATCTCATTCATAGCATCATTTAGTTTCTTATTCAGACCATCACATGAAGAACAATGCAAATCAATTGTAGAACAACAAGCATCTTTCAAATTTTTATCATTAAGTGCAGCAAGCTCTTTGTTCTTTTCAATTTCAAGTTCAAGTTTATCAAGTGTAGATGCGTGTGCACTTCTTAAAGAGGATAA
This sequence comes from Neostapfia colusana, assembly GCA_030760725.1. NCBI lineage: Eukaryota > Viridiplantae > Streptophyta > Magnoliopsida > Poales > Poaceae > Neostapfia > Neostapfia colusana. The sequence goes on from JASWHV010000003.1 coordinate 103,232,427, forward strand.
TTGTTCATAAATCAAATCACATGAGGAACAAGAATCATCACTATGAATCAAAGTTTTTAAAAGATTACTTTCAGATTCTAGTGATTCAATTTTAACAGCATTGTTCCTAAGTTTTTTATCCTTTTTCTTTAATATAACAGTGGCACGAGAAATAGCATCACACATTTCTTCGCAAGTGGGACATACCTCTTCATCGTCGCTGTTGTGTTCTGCCTCCTCGGAGCTTGAACTTGACTTGCTCGCCATGCAGCACATATTTGCCATAGCTTCTTCATCTTCATCACTACCGGTGTCCACATCACTTGACCGAAATCTTGAAGTGCAGAGATCATACTATGCACTATGTTGCGCATTGATAAATCTTTCTTCTTCTTATTCTTTGCAAACGATTTCTTCGGCCTTGTTTGCTTTTCTTCACGTGAAGTCAGACCTGAAAGGTTAGGGCACTCCGTACGAAAATGTCGTGTCTTACCACATTCAAAACATCGTTGAGGTCCGGAGCTTCCTCTCCTTCTAGTTCTCACATTTTGCAATGCTTTTGAGAACCGAGTAGAGATGAGTGCAAGCTCCTCCTCTAGAAACTCTTCAATTTGTTCAAGGGTTAGAGAGGACAGCAAAGAGAGTGCACCACTAGATGATGATTGACTAGAACTAGACATGTCACGCTGAGAAACAAATGCAATAGACTTGTTGGGGTTTTTACGTGAGATGATGTCAATTTCATGAGTTTTCAATTTAGAATAAAGCACGTCTAATATAAGAGAACTCATGACAGTAGATTCATGAATAGATGTAACTTTCATCTCCCAAATTGACATATCTAATGCTCCTAACAATTGTCTAGCATTCTCAGCATCTGAAAAGTTAACATTGACACTACCCAAGTTGCTGAGAATTTTATTAAAGCGAGCAAAAAGGTCGTCAATTGACTCATCGGGTTGCATCTCAAAACGCATGTATTCTTTCTTGAAAATATCTTGCCTTACCTCCTTGATCGTATTGGATCCTTCATGGTAGTCACAAAGAGCTTTCCAAACATCATATGCAGATCGGAGGTGTGCAACACGGTCGAATTCGCTTTGAGTCAATCCTTGGATGATCAAGTTGAGAGCCTTGTTGTTGTTGTCAACATCTCTCATGTTCGCAGTCGTAACTTGATTGTTGGGTGGTACATCGAAGTTCCGGTAGACCTTTTCCCATATGGCGAAGCCTTGCGCCTGTATGTAGGCCTCCATCCGCGCCTTCCAAACCTGAAAATCGATGCCATTGAACACACAAGGTTTTGCGGAGTACTTCTCCATGATGGTTAGTCAAAATACGTGCAAATCACAAAGATTAGAGCACCTTGGCTCTGATACTAATTGTAGGATCGAAGAGCACGTGAAAAGCTGCTAGAGGGGGGGTGAATGGTAGATTAAAACTTTTCGCAGCGGAAACAACAAAAACCCCTCAGCAAAAAATCAATCGGTTAAAGAAACCGTGTGTGCAAGTGTTTTCAAACGTGTTCAACCGTGACAAATCAAGTAGAGAGGTAGAGAATCAAGTCACGGATCTAATGCAACAAGAATCACTTGAAAACACGAAGTAAAACTTGAGATACGATCAAAACATTAAACGAAGATCAATCTGTTCTACCCGATATAAAACAGATCTGCAATGCTGCAAAGAAACTCGTGTATCTCAAAAAATACAGATCCTAAGCTCGTGAAAACTTCACAGATGATAGATAATTGAGTTGTTAAGACAACCCAAAAAGAATCACGTCAATCGGATCTGTAAAACTCGAGTTATGAACGAAACACCGAAGCAACGTCGGTTTGTCCAGAAACTCGGCGAGAAAGACTTGACGAAAAACAAGTCGGACGAACAAGGCACAAAAACTCCTCGAAACTATGAACTTTATTCAATAGAAACACAAGAGGAACATCCCAAAGTTCTCTACCCACGAGAGCTCTGACCTCCTTGCTTTTATAGCCAGCCCTCAGGCTAAACAATCCAATCTATGACTCCTACTCCTAATTGGACTCGTATCCTAACTTACCATAACTGTTCAGGACTCTCCTATTCGCAGATAGAAGCAATCGTGAGAGTTCCAAACACCTTAGGAACGTCCTAAACATTCCTAAAACAACTCAACTTCGTGCCTAGCACGAAATCCTATCGTAACCAACTCAAATCTTCCATATTTGAGCCATATCCGACTCAGCCTCAGCCTGAGTACGCAATCCAGCCGGTTGGACCTTTGCGGCCAATTCTTTACGTCCACTTCTCTTCATCACGCCTTGGAACAATGTTGCCACATACATGCACTCCTTTCACACGTGCAAACACCTTCCAACAATGTACACGCAACCTTCATATGCACTGCCCTTGATCCAAACATGCTGCGCGACCTCCCGATCAACTCAACCACAGCTCCTCCCGAACTTGGTTGTTGGAACCTCATCTCCTCCCTGAGACTAGTCCAAGGATCCCGTCACCAGCCATGTCTTGAACTCAAGCAACACCTGCACATGAATAAACAACCAATTCTTCCGAGCACAAGTCCTCGACTTGACTCACGTTTGTTCGAAAATCACAACACCTTACTTGAGCAGGTCACATAAGCATGTTGCAAATCATATCAAATGATAACAGCCATAACCACCAAAACACACCAAAAACTTAGCAAATTAATACTAAGCAAACCTTCACATAAAGCAAGTTTGAAACATTGCGAGTTAAAAGCAAAAATAAGACGCTGCAGTTCTACGAGTTGAACTTCACGGGAGCTCCCTAAAAACAAGCTCCGGACCCCACAGAAGCTCTTCGGACCTTGCAGGAGCTCTCCGGACCTTGCGTCGGACCTTGCCAACACTTGGCGGACCTAACAAAGAACTTGTCAGACCTTGTCACAGAAGAATGTTTTGGCAATATTCAAAACTTTGAATGTTAATGCTAACTTTTATCCTAATTGCCAATGTATTCAGCACACTTAGATCTCACAGAAGTCCATGCTAATATCCTCCCACTTCCATGCCGGAACGCTTAGCGGTTGTAAGGTCCCTGCTTTCTTCATGTGGTCGGCTTTAACTCGCCGACACGTATCACATTCAGATATGTATTTAGCAAGTTCTCTCTTCATCCCGGTCCACCAAAATTTAGTCCTCAATTCTTGATACATCTTGTTGCTGCCCGGATGAATAGAAAATTTGGATAAGTGAGCCTCATCCAAAATTTTCTTCCGCAGCCTCATATCACGGGGTACGAGTATCCGGTCCTTGAACCATAGGGTGTATTCATCATCTAACCGCAAACATTTCATCTCCCCGTTCTTCAACCTCCATCTGATATGAGCCATGCCCTTGTCTTGCTTTTGAGCTTCCATAACCTCCTCTTTTATTGTGGGTAGGAGAGCTAGATTATGTAGAGCTCCATATGGAACCAAGTAAAGACTTGGTTCTTCCTCTTCTATCGGCGCAATGGTTAGGTTATGAATATGAGACTTCCGGCTCAGTGCATCGGCAACCACATTTGCCTTGCCCAGATGATAATGAATTTCAATCTCATAGTCTTTGATCAGCTCTAACCATCGCCGTTGCCGCATATTCAACTCTTTCTGAGTGAATATGTACTTCAAGCTTTTGTGGTCGGTGTAGAGATGAACCAGATTTCCCAATAGGTAATGTCTCCACATCTTCAAAGCTAGTACCACAGCAGCCAGCTCGAGATCATGAGTTGGATAATGTTGCTCATGATTCCGTAATTTCCGTGATCCATATGCGACCACACGTCCTCCTTGCATGAGTACACAACCAAGCCCGACGCCGGATGCATCACAATAAACATCAAAAGGCTTGGTTGTATCCGGTTGAGCTAGAACCGGGGCTGTTGTGAATTGTTTCACCAACGCTTGAAAAGCTTCCTCACAGGGCTTGCTCCGATCATACTTGATGCCCTTCTTCAGTAGCTCCGTCATTGGTTTGGAGATTTTTTAGAAGCTCGGGATGAACCTCCGATAATAACCCGCCAAACCCAAAAAGCTACGAACTTCATGGACTGATGTTGGAGACTTCCATTTCAGCACTTGCTCAATCTTGCTTGGATCAACAGCAATGCCTTCCGATGAAATAATATGCCCAAGAAATGGCACATGGTTGATCCAGAATTCACATTTACTAAACTTTGGATAAAGCTTGTGATCTCTCGTTCGTTGGAGCACAATATGCAAATGTTTAGCGTGTTCCTCTTCAGATTTGGAATAGACCAAGATGTCGTCGATGAATACCACGACGAACTGATCCAGCTCCGGCATGAATACCGAGTTCATAAGGTACATAAAGTGAGCCGGAGCATTGGTCAACCCAAATGACATGACAAGATACTCATACAGTCCATATCTTGTCGAGAATGCTGTTTTCGGGACATCTTCCGCTCTAATCTTAATTTGATGATATCCCGACCTTAAGTCCATCTTGGAGAAGACTTTAGCACCCACTAGCTGATCGAAAAGAATATCAATTCTTGGTAGTGGATACTTGTTCTTTATTGTCACAGCATTTAAAGGACGATAATTGACGCATAGCCTCAGCGTCTCATCCTTCTTCTTCACAAATAAAGCTGAGCAACCCCATGGTGATGAACTTGGACGAATAAACCCCTTGTCCATCAAATCTTTGAGTTTCTCCTTCAATTCTGCTAACTCACTCGGAGCCATTTTGTATGGTCTCCGAGAGATTGGCGTGGTTCCCGGTATCAACTCTATTTTGATCTCCACCTCGCGCTCAGGTGGTAGACCTGGAAGATCTTCGGGAAACATGTCCGGATATTCATGGACTACCGGAATGTCTTCTAACTTGCAAGCCTCAGCATTACATACTTCCGGGTCTTTGGAAACCACTTCGCCGAGGTACAATGTTTGACGCCCGTGAAGTGGAGAGTCCAAGTGAACACTCCTGTTCTCGATGTCCAGAACATCCTTATGGAAGGTCAACCATGATATTCCCAATATGGCATTGATTCCCTGGTCTTCGAGAATGATGAGGGTGGTAGGATAAATTTTTCCACCCAAGCAAAGTGGTGCTCGAGAGACGACTTCATTACTTGAGATGTCTCCACCTGACGAATGAATAAGGTAAGAACCTTTTGTGACAGTTGTGGAGATCTGATCCCGGATCACCCTTGCCCTGCTAATGAAGTTATGTGTCGCACCAGAGTCGAATAAGATGACCACCGGCTTGTCATTTAAGGTGAACCTGCCGGCAAGAACAGGTCCTCCCTTTGGCAGATCATCGACTGACACATAATTGATGGTTCCCACTTTTGACATAGCTTTTCTGGGCTGTCCAAGATCCCTTTTTGGAACTGGACCCGCAGACACATCGTTGCTGCTCGGTTCAGTTGCTTCATTGACGTTGAGATCATTGTCAATATGAAGTGGGACAGCACTTGGTTCAGCTAAGAAATCACCTTGTTCATCTTCAACCTCTTGAGGGCAATAATATTCTGGTTCACTTTGTTGATACTGAGGTGCATGAGAAACAAGTTGCTGCTGCGGTGGAGGTGAATAAAACCTCTGTGGAGTAGAAGAGTCGTCACACTCCCAGAATGATTGCACCTCTTGTGGAATCTCTCGACCGGAAGGTGAACGGATCACCAATCGATACTTCTGGGGTAGATGATTGCATTCCTCCTGTGATGAGTCCCTCTCCCTCTTTTCTTTGAGGTAGAGATTGGAATAATATTCCTGAGTGATAGAACAGCTCACAAACTCATCAAAATTCTCTTGGCTAACTTGAGCCAATTCACATCGCAGCCTAGCAGTCAGCCCTCGGTAAAAGTGATAACCCTTCATGGCTGGTGACTTCACATAGTCAGGGACATATTGAGCTAAGCGATTGAATTCCTTCACATACTCAATAACACTCATGTCACCTTGCTTTAGGTTCCAGAATTCATCATGGCTTGTTTGCATTATGCCCGCAGGGATGAAACGAGCAGGAAATGCATCCTGGAACTCCGCCCATGTGACACGATGCCCTGCTGGTTGGACAGCAAGATAATCTGCCTACCATGCTCCAGCAAAGCCGTGAAGCTGCTGAGCGGCACACAGAGTCTTCGAGAATTCATCACATTGTATCAACCTGAACTTGGACTCAATGACACGTAACCAGTGGTTTGCTTCACAATGGTCAACCGCCTCAGAGAATACCGGCGGTTGTGTTGTCAAGAAATCCAGATACATGCTCTGGGTTGGCATGTGACGTTGAGCTCCTCGATTTATGCCTTGCTGAACTAGAGTTTGGAGAGTTTCATTCATCTTCGCCATAATTTCAGCCAATCCGGTTGGCGATGGCTCTTGTGACGAAGTCGAGTCATTCCCACCTCGACTTGAACCTCCAATCTCCATTTGAGAATGTTTACGTACCATACTGCACGAAACAAAATTTTGAGTCAATCAAAATTCTATCTCAGTAGTAAGTAAATATAAGTAAAACATGAACATGTCATGAACTTTATGAAAGCATAACCACATTCATGTTTAAACAAATCTTAAGTACGCTAAACAAATCAGCGGGACTACCCTGACCAGTTCACACAAACTCCATATTTTACTCAAGTTATCAACAGATTCTTGACTTGAGTTCAATACCAAAGTTTTAGTACACTTTAGTAGCTTTCTAACAAGTACTCATAGGCTCCTTACATATTTTTCTATAGGAAGTTATGGCTTAAAAACAGAAAGGTCCAGAGAGGTTTTTGCTACTGTCCTGGTTCTGAACAGTTTGCCTTCAACTGGACTTTTCACCAACTTAACGTGTGATACTGCTCTGGAGGACTACAAGGAAGTTGTATAGCACTTGAAAATATTTTGAGAACCGTATCATAAACCTTAATTGGTAAACTCTACTCAGAGTTATGCTCTGTTAAGTCCAGCAAGAATTCCTGCCAGAAACAGAGCACTCTGTTCTTGAAATCTTTGAAACCTAGACCTTCTCTCATTTGAATCTTAGCTCAAAATAAGAGTTTAATAACTAATACTTGTTTCAAGCTTCCATTTTTAGTTGCAAGTTAGTCCATGAATCATTTCTTTAGAGGAAATAGGATTATTAAGTGTAGTACGGTGTCGATGCACCGTAAGACACATGTCGGTACTACGTAGCCTCACCAAAAGAAAATCCTAAACCGGATTATACTGGCATATACGTATTATCAGTGGCACTAAGACGGTCTCTCGCACACGTGTACTACACGGGATATGTATGTGGTTAATACCTGCAGAAAGACACTCAATAGTGGTGCACTCAAAGGTTGTTTCATTTCAGGCAGTTCCATAATTGAAAGTAAATACAAACGCCCGTATCATTGCCATATAGCCGTCCTTGAGTTAAGTCACGTCTCAAGGTACGTGATCGTGTTTCAACACCACACGACGGGGAACCCGAGTATGTCATGAACGGGTTGTCACGGTTGGGAATGTTATCAACCCAACGGATACCACCTACTGCCCTGCAGGGCACGCCGATGGCAAGCGCTGCGTATGTCCTTATGGGCTACTTCCAGACGAACACACTCTCGCGTTACTGACCACGCGATGGGGTCTCCGCTTACTTGCCTAATGCACGCTAGGGATCAGCGTTTCATATGAACTCAGGAACATGAAGAGTCCAAGGGTTTCATATTAACGTCTCACACCAAGCTATGAGACCTATCCCTGAACCACTTTCCTCGTCAGGGAAGCTAACCGAAATTGAACCGCTTTCGGTGGCGTTCCTTACCATTCTTACCTGAATGTAGGTGCATCGTTACATAATGAAAATTCAGAATTAAAACACATATGTTAGTCTTGCCACTTTAAGTAACTACACTACTATAGTCCTTATGTGGGCCTAATATCATTTCCTCACCGTATCCTAAGTTTTTGTCGTAATACCATCCTTACTCCGTGCGCTATTACCAATGAGGCTCTGATACCACGCTGAGAGGGCCCGACCTCGATCACGGGGCCATGCCGCCTCGCCCGGGGATCACATTGGGTGGTGCCGTGTTAGGCGGCACCCAACAGCACACATATAAGGAACACTGTATTACATATCAAAAGCGGAAGCTTACAATTGTTCTTCATAAATAATTTACATAAAATAGCTACAGCGGAAGTCTATAAACAGCTCACGTTGAATCTCTAAGAAGCACTCGAGAAGGGGTCCAGCCCGCGGACTCCTCTTGCTAGCAACACGAAGACATGGCAGCGGCCAGGTTCTCCCAGTGTGACATGACTCGGAAGTTCCTGAGTCTCACCTGACAACCTTCTTTATAGCGTCGAGGTTTACCTGCAAAACACCTATATAGCAAGAGTGAGCACAAAGGCTCAGCAAGACTTAACCGTCTCTCCTAAGACATGAAACTCTACATGAGGGTAACTTAAGACTTAATCCTGTAATTTGCGAAAAGACTCGCCTACGAGTTCATCCTTAACTTTCAGATTTTAGCCATAATAGTAGTGACCTTGCGCCTAGCAACATTGGAACTCCACAATCAAACATGAAACGCTTCATTCCAATGTTACTTGTCCCAAGGTGGAAAAATAACTTTAGTTTGCTAAATCTCTACTTCAACCATGGTTTTCATGCAATTTACAATTATCATAACAGCATTTAAAACTTTGCAAACTATTTCCACACAACTTGATTACTACGTCACAACACAGGGAGCAAGCGGTAATCAATAACCGCGATGGACGGTGATTCGAATCAAACACTACCCAGATAACTCGACACATACGCCCGCCTCTGAAGACCCAACTCCGGCGTCCTTCATTACGTCGTATGTGGCAACCTTTCTCAGGACACTAGACTGTAGAACCGGTCGCGCCGTCTCGGGCTCATAGGTCTAACGAGACGATGTGGTATGCCTCTACAACCCAGTGAACCTGGTACATCGGTTTCCTGATTCCCATATGTCAGTAAGCATCCGGTACACAACTCAATACCTGCTCCTGGGTGCCGCACACGCATCGGTCCTTAACCAACACAGGCAGAGCTACTCGACCAAGACCTCGTCTTGTCGCTGCCTAACCATCCTGTCCGGTCTCATCTTTGGAAATGTAAACTTTAGTCTGCTCTCTTTTTCCATCTACACCCAGGTAGTCCCGTCTATAGCTCGCGAGTAGATTCTGACTACTCGTCTTCTACCGGATGTCCTAGCCTATTTAGCACAGCCTTATTCTACAGCGATGACACAATTCTACCCTTGACGTCAGGGTTCATGTTTGGTTATGCAAGTGGAGTATCAAACATCCTTGACCTATTGCACATACAAACTTTGACCAATAGTAGTGAACAAAGGGAAAACTTTAAAAACAACTTAAGTGCAAACCGGGGCTTGCCTTGGTTTTGCAGGTGACTAAAGTCAGAGATATATGAAGTTAGTTTCTGCTGACTTGAAGCTTAACCCCTGCCTTCTTGCCTCTTGATCCAATCTTCACTTATCCACGTTTAAACACTACACGTTATGAATATGCATACAAGTTTAATTATAAAACTTTTGCTAACAAGTGCTAAAGACAAGTTCAAAACTGGAACTCTGCTCAAGAATTTAAAATGACACTGGGGGTGGTGGTTTGGGTGTGTGTTTAAGCACTATCATCAAGTGAGAAGTGAGGCTCATCACTTGGGTGGTGATCACCTAATTTATTGAACAGAACACCACTGATCCAGGGCTCCAATGGAGCTGGAAATTTTCTTGTGAGTTCCTTGTCACAAGAGAGTCCACTGGACCAAAATTCAGAATGTTTCACTAAGTAGATCACCCAGAATAATTCCCTAAGACTTTAAGCAAAAAGGAATTAATTCTGAATAAATTTGCACTTTCATGCAAATTCAAGTGAACTACAATTTCAAGCATAGTTCATAGAGTATGCCCGAATTTTCCTAGGATTTTTGGAGCTAAAGAATGCCCAGAACTGAATTTCCATGTTTGGAAATTCTCTGAAAATGTTTCTGTATTCATTTGAATACAGAAACTTGGAACCAGAATTACCCTGACTAAATCAACTCCAAATGAGCTGAACCTTTTACAGGTGTTTCCTAACATCCTAAAGAATATTCTGGCAAAATTTGGGGAATTTTGGATGAACCAAACTCCCTCTAAAATTCTTTTGCTGAAAAGTTTTAAAGAATTCTCCAGAATGTTCTATTGGTTTTCATGCAAATTGGGTTGCATATTTGGATAGGGTTTTTCATCCTGAATCCAACCCAATTTGAATCACTAAATTTGGAGCTTCCTAGCAATAGTTATGAGGTTCTAAAGTTCGAACTAAATCTGGAATTAAAATTAATTCGGAAAATGTTCAAACCCTGACTGTGGGTCCCTCCTACACGTGTCAGCCGCTGGGATCACGCCACACGGGACTACAGGACATTTCCCGCGTTGTCGCAACGGATCCCGGGGCCACAGAGGATCCGCACCTTTAACTTCAGCCGCTGACGAGTGGGGCCGAAGGGGTCTTCTTCTTCCTCCCGCTCCCGCGCCTCCCCCTCGCCGGCGCTCCTCTGGAGCTCGCCGGACCCAGCTTTCCGGCCGCCTCTCGGCCGGAGACTCGCCGCCTGTGAGTTTGGGAGGTCGGGAAACATGTCTACGGGGTTGGCTCGGGCTGCCGGTGGCCGGACTACCCTCGGCGACGAGCCGCGGCCCTCGGTGACGATCGGCACCGTCGCCCGGCCCCTGTAGCCCGCTAACAGCTCAACCGAACCGCCCAAAAGCACCAGCAGAGGATGGGCTAGCTCGGCATGGCCTCAACGTGGCTCAGAAACGGTGGCAAGTGGGGGTTCACCGTGCGCCCGAGGGTCCCCGCCATGATCGCCGCTCGGAAACTTCAAAATGGTCTGCTAATATGGGGTTTCAAGCCAGGATTGGGGAGGGAATCGGGTCGTCCTCGAGTCTAGGTCCTTTGAGCACAGTTTAGTGACCTAAAGACGAGAAGGGAGTGGAAATTTGGAGAATTCATACCGGAACGTCGTTCTGTGGCCGCCGGCGAAGTTTCTCCGAATTCTCTCTCGGTGGTTCACGGCTTGCCTTGTGGTTTGGGTGGAAGCAGCAGGGCTCGCTGGCACGTCCGGGGATGTTCTCGCTTGGGCGTGAAAGGTGCTAGACTCCGCTGTCCACGGGAGCCCGGCTGTGTTCAGTTCTCGGGGCAGTATATGCACGCACGGTTCTTGGTCGGGGCAGCCGAAACCCTCTCGGGTTCGTGCCGAGAACGCAGAGGGAAGTCCCCTGGTGCCGATTTTCAGCTTGGGAGGCGCTGTGGCACGAGCCTGGCGGTCTCCCGATCAAGGACTCGAGACGGCTACAAGCGGCGGCCCGATTGTCTTTTCTTTCGTGGGGAAGAAGCAGCGAACAGGGACTCGATCATTTGGGGATGGATCACGCCGAGAGTTAAGGGCGCCACGAGCAGCTCTCCAGCGCCGCTACTTCGGTGAGGAGGTGGCAGCAGTCTGCCCTCTGTGGCGCCTGGAGCTTCGCTCAGCAGCTCGGTTGAACCGATACAGGGAGCTGAAGACTTGGTCTGGAAGTAAATTGCCTCCTCTCAATGACAAGGGGTCCCACAGCTCCTCCCTCCAAAAGATCTCCAATTTTTGGCCTAGTGCAAAATTCAGCTATGAGGGATCCAAATTCAAAAGCCATTTTGTCATTTGACAATTTATGCCACAGTTTCAAATTTAAATTCAAATTTGGATGGAATTCACAAGTTCCTTTGATATTCATATCAAAGCACCTCCAAATTTGCTCCAAATTTGCCTCCTTCACAATTTGAACCTGGAGAGTTTGAATTTGCCCTCTGATCTTTGAGTTGGCCATTGCAAATACAACTTCTCAAACAACAGTTTGAATTTCCTCTTTTGAAAATGCCCTTCTTCTTTTTGAAGTGACCCTCTCAATTCAAACTGAATTCAAAGTTTTATTGCACATGCCAACACTTTCATGAGTACCACAAAAGTTTTTGTAAGTCCCATTTCTTGTATATAAACTCAACTTTATTCATAGCTCAAGTTTTCTATTTACAAGTTTCGGGACTTTTACATGGTGCAACTCTCACAGCCACGGCTGGAGTTACTTATGAGCCTCCACCTCAACAGCAGCAATCAGAGGTTATTTGTGCAATCCTATCACAACCAGCGGTGCAGAAATTTTCTCCACCTCATGTTAGTAGAAAGCTTAGGATTTCTGTAGCACGAGATCGTCGTGGAGCTGAGCAGAGCCACACTCGTGTGTCGTCTCATCAACACTCAGATCAGCATCATGAACCTTCAAAGAAGAGTATTTTAAAAGCTGGTAGGGTTAACTATACTGCTATTGAGGATATTGCAGAAGGCGAACCAGTTTTAGCGGGAATGTTCACCTTACATGAAGAGCCCACTTTCGTGTTGTTTGATTCCGGAGCCACCCACAATTTTATTAGCAGAGACTATGTGCTGAAGAACCATCTTCCATTTAGCACGGTTAAACATCCGTTTCATATCAGCTCACCCCGAGGCAGGATATCAACTGATGAAATGGTCTCTCGGGCACCTTTATGTTTGGGTGGAAACATCTATCCTGCAAGCCTTATCATACTCAAAGGCCAAAGGATTGATATTATCTTGGGGATGTCATGGTTGACACATTATGGAGCTATCTTTGACATCAGCTCTCGGACTGTCCAACTGAAGTCCCCAATACATGGTTGCAACACATTGAATCTTGTGGATCCATCACAACGTGTTGCAGCAGTGCATAAGATTGAAGCACATAAACTTGAGGATATTCCAGTGGTGTGTGAATATCCAGATGTGCTTCCCGACGATTTACCGGGCATGCCGCCCGAACGTGATGTAGAGTTCAAGATTTAACTAGCACCGGGAACAACACCTATTTCTCGGCGACCATATAAAATGGCACCAAAGGAGCTAGCAGAATTGAAGGAGCAGCTTAATGACCTCATGGACAAAGGTTTTATACGCCCAAGTTCATCACCTTGGGGCTGTTCCACTCTCTTTGTCAAGAAGAAGGACAAGACATTGAGGTTATGCGTAGATTATCCTCCATTGAATGATGCCACTATTAAGAATAAGTATCCACCACCGCGCATCGATATTTTGTTTGATCAACTAGTGGGTGCTAAGGTATTCTCCAAGATGGATCTTTGGTCCCGGTATCACCAGATAAAAATTCGGGCAGAAGATATACCTAAGACGGCGTTCTCGACAAGATATGGTCTTTACGAATATCTTGTCATGTCCTTTGGGTTGACCAATGCTCCGGCTCACTTTATGTATCTCATGAACTCTGCATTCATGCCGGAGTTAGATAAGATTGTCATGGTTTTTATCGATGACATCTTGGTCTATTCAAAGTCAGAAGAAGAACACGATGACAATTTGCGTATTGTACTCCAACGCTTGAAAGATCACAAGCTATATACAAAGTTCAGTAATTGTGAGTTTTGGATCAGCAAAGTGCCTTTTCTCGGGCATATTATTTCAGTGGAAGGCATCGTTGTGGACCCAAGTAAAATCTAGCAAGTGCTGAATTGGAAATCTCCAAGATCTTTTCATGAAGTGAGGAGTTTCCTAGGTTTAGCGGGTTATTACCGGAGATTCATTCCAAACTTCTCCAAAATCACTAAACCTATGGCGGAGCTGTTGAATAAAAGCACCAAGTATGATTGGAGCAATTCATGTGAACAAAATTTTCAAACTTTAGTGAAGTATCTCACTACAGCTCCGGTTTTGGCCCAGCCAGACACCACGAAGCCTTTTGATGCTTATTGTGATGCATCCGGCATTGGTTTGGGTTGTGTGTTGATGCAAGAAGGAAACGTGGTCGCGTATGGATCCCGACAACTCAGGGGTCATGAGAAGAATTACCTGATGCACGACCTTGAACTAGCTGCTGTGGTCCTTGCCTTGAAAATGCGGAGACATTATTTACTAGGCAATATAGTACATCTCTACACTGACCACAAAAGCTTGAAGTACATCTTCACACAGAAAGAACTGAATATGAGGCAGCAAAGATGGCTTGAATTGATCAAGGACTATGAACTTGAAATCCATTACCATCCGGGCAAAGCGAATGTGGTTGCCGACGCACTTAGTCGGAAAGCTCACGTTCACCATTTAGCCATGGCTGCACATGAAGAAGGAGAACCAAGCCTATGCTTAGTTCCCTATGGATCGCTGTTCAACCTTGCTCTTATTCCTACAATCCGAGATGAGATTGTAGAGGCTCAGAAGAGGGACAGGGGTATGTCTCATATCCGGAGAAGAGTGGACAGCGGTGAATTGAAGATGTTCCACAAAGATGAAGAGGGTACTCTATGGTTTAACAACCGCATAGTGGTACCCTGGAATATTGTAAGGGCCTAAGTTTTTGGCACATATTCAAAGTATTCATCACACCACACAACCCTCATTTGAGGAAACTTTATGAATACATTTGAAGAGCAAGTAAACACCATCAACATGCTCATTAGAGAATAAACACACAAAATGCAAAAGTGGCATTTCCCACATGCATCATCTAGGGGCTGAGCATATGAAAAACTCCAACACCTTGCTAGGAATACTCATGCCAAAATTCACCCAAATCCAGAACCTTTTTGAGGTATTTTTGGGTATAACTAGAAAAGAGTTAGTTTGAACCCAAATTCAAATTCAAACCACTTCCATCCCATAAGTTCAAAAGTGGGAGGCATATTCTTACTCAGAACATTTTTGTGAGCTCACGCACCAATTTTCACTCCATTTGGAGTTGATCTTGACATGAGCTAAGTTTAGCAAATTCAAACTCAATTTGAATTTCAAACTGCATATGTGCTGAAAACTTATTCAAACACTTCACAATTTGAATTCTATCAACTGCAAATGGGCATGTGGTAGATAATTCAAATTCTAGAGGGTATTAGAGAGATTACTGTTTGGGGCAGTATAGGAAAGTTAATTTCAGAGGTTAAAACTTGGGTGGGACCCACATGTCAGCCTCAATAGCAAACTCAACCGACTGAAGCCCGAGCTCGGTTTCTTGTGCCTGGTCCAGCAGCCGCCACGGCGAGAAAACGGCGAGACCAGCAGCTGCTTGCCGCCCCTGGCTGCTGAACCGCCTCGCCCTCCCTCTTATCCCTGCAGCAGACCCGATCAAGGGCAGAACCGATCACTTCGTTGCTCCCTCGCGCCAGAAACTGATCAGAACAGCCACTGCTCCTCCGATCTTCGGCCACCCGCCAAACTCACGTGAGAGCACCGGCTGAGCTGCAAAACGGCACCATAGGATTCCCCACAACCCTCTCACACCATCACCAAGTGAGCTCGTGCTCCATACACCGAGAACCACACCATTCTGCAGCGGTCGCCACAAAGCCGAGAGGAGGTGCTCTCGTGGGCAGTCTCATCCCGGGCTTGTCATGGCTAAGCCAAACTGTTTCCGGATGCGCAAGGACCTCCTACAGCTCACCTCCGTAGATTGAGCTAAGAGGTCGAGCTTCGACGGCGAATTTTGCAGTTTGCTTCCAGCCGGTGCAAAGTCACCTTCGGGTAAGAAACTTTGAAGTTCCCGTTTGGTTCTCGTTTAAATCCCACAAAACTTCACACATAGGAACTAGACTTAGTGGCACACAAGTTGTCTTCACAACACCTAGCATGAAAACTCCTGTACATGGCGTATTTCTAAGCTTGCCAACGGCGGCTTATTCGGGAAGCATCAGGCGCACGGTGAGAGCCTACTTAGGACCTCTCCCGAGCTGCTTTGAGCCCATGCCGAGCTTCCCAAGGATGCACTGATGCTCTACGGCAGCTTGATCGTTTGGGGTGCTAGGAAGTCCGGCTGACATGGCCGAAGTTCTTCCGAAGCCGCCGCTCATCGCCGGCCGTGTTCTGGTGACTGTCATGACGAGCTGAGCCCAGCATCGTGTTCCCCGGGTGGAATTAGGCAGAGGCGGCCAAGATCATGAAGTTTGGCACACAGCAGAGGCCACCGGCGAGCACTCTAGCGACGGTTCGCGGTGGTCGAGCGCGGGAGGCCGAAGGTAGACGAAGCCCACGGATTTGCTGTGGCACCGCATCGGGTGTGGCTGCGAGTGAAAGACCCCGTAGCCCCGTGTGTCGACCGCTGAGAAGTTGACACGTAGCCCTAGTCCCACGTGCAGTGTTTTAAATATTTCCTCGATTTTCAGTTTTAGTTCAAACTTCAGACCCACATAACTTTGGCTAGGAAAATCCAAACCAAGTGAACCAAATTTTGTTAGATTCAGCTCTCTGAGTACTTTCCAACAAATCAAGTTTCACTATATGAAATTCCTTACCACATAACTTTGGCTAGAAAAATCCAAATCAAGTGAACCAAATTTTGTTAGATTCAGCTCTATGAGTACTTTCCAACAAATCAAGTTTCACTATATGAAATTCCTTATTCCTTCAGAATCAATTCTTCAAAGTATAAAATTTTTAGAATTTTAACTGGGGAACCCTTTGGAGGAAAATTCTGAAATTTTGCTAGGATGTTCACCAAAATATCCCTGAGCTACCATAAAAATTTCAGATAATTTGAGCTCATTTGATCGACCTAATGGTGGGATTAATAGAACTATTCCAGAGAAAATAGAAAATGTCCAGAAACATTTTCAGAATTTCTCTGAAATGGTTTAGCTCATATCTTTAGCTACGAACCTTCAAATTAAGTGAAACCAATTCCATTAGAACCCTCTGAAAATCTAGTTTTCATAAAGTCATGGCTTGCTCCATGAAAATCCCTAGAACACCCTAGAAGCTCCAATTAAGGCCAAGTACATAATTATTTGTGGAGGGCTCAAATGAGCTTTGCTGCATATGAAACTTGGCAAAGTCCCTGTTTAGGATGTATCCAAACCATAATAAAAATTTCAGAGTCATTGGGTCTGTCCAGTAAGACTTATAGTCCTCATAAGTTTTATTTTCAATTCAAATGCATACAATTTGACACATATTTATGTTTGTCACATGTAGTCGCTAAGGTTGAGGAGGAACCCGTCACTCCGGAAGAATAGCTAGCCTACAACCAAGAGCAGCAAGGCAAGCTCCGGTTTGCATTAACACTTTTGAAAATTTTTTACTGTTTTGAGAACTTACTTTGAGCACCCACTTAATTCTTGCATTAGAGTCTTGATTGAAACCCAAATGCATAGACAAGAAAACCATGGGTTGGGGTTAGGTTTGTAAACCTTGTTTAGCTACTGCAATGCTAAGATAGTGTAGGATTCGGTACAAGTCGAGTAGTTGGAACTACTAGCGAGAATAGGCTAGAGGCACATTGCTCGGGTAAAGATAGCAAATGAAACACATGGCAATAAAAATGAGACCGAGCGGAGAGTAAGAGCAGAAGGACTTTGGGGCCTGGGTTCCATAGTTCCGCTTGTGTTGATTGAGGACCGAGCTGTGTGCGGGCCTGTTGAACAAGCTAGAACAGTACCGAAGACCTACTGGCTATATGGGAACAGGGAAACCGATGTAACTCGGGTAGCTGGGTATTGAGGCATTGCCTGTCGTTCAGAGGGTAGGTTGAGAGCTTGAGGTATAAATCGGCTGGCGGCACTGTGGATGCGCGCACAGAGACCTCTTGCCCGGGATGATAGGACCGGTTCAATATTTGGCTGACTGGTGAAAGGTGGTTGCGTACGACGTCCGTGATGATTGTTGTAGGCAACATCGAGTACGTGACGGGTTATTCGGGTAACCCTGCATGTGTAAATCGATTATAATCACCATCCCTCATGGTCAGTGAGTACCACTTGTTCACTGTACCGTGACGTAGAAAGAACAGGAGATACATGTTAAAAGTTTGCTGCTTTGAAAGATATACTTTGCTTGTTAATGTCTTGTTGTAGTTTAGAGCTAATTAAAGTTCTTTTCAACTTTGGGCGAAGTACATGAGAGAAATGTGTTTCTTGTTTGATTGCGGCTCTCTCATGTGCCTTAGTGTAAGGTTCTCCACAACCTGCTGCTAAAACATAAAAGTAAGGTTCCATTAAATAGGCGAGTCCTTTGCAATTTATTCTACCTCATGTACCCCAAAACCATTCATGTAGAAGTTTCATGTATAGGAGAGACGGGTCAGTCTTGCTGAGCCATCGTGCTCACTGCTTGTGTTTGAAGCTTTTGCAGGGGTTTATGAGGAAAGGACTCACGAGGAGGAGACGGAACCCCAGGAGGGGAACCCCGTCCAGTGGGAGTCATGCACGCCGTCGTGTTAGTGTGTGTGCGTGCTAGCGGGGGCACATTCACGGGCTGAACGTGAACTCAATGCGTAGTCTACGCCCGTGAGTGTAGACTGAACTTATTTTGTTGTAAAAATGTTCATAAACTGGTTTATGTAATAAAACTTTGCTTCCGCTTTGTATCTTTGATGTGCGTTATCCGGTGCTGTGCAACCCAGCACCCCTCAGCATGATTCTGGCTCGACGAGGCCGTGGGTCCGCCTCAGCGTGGTATCAGAGCTCGTTTGAGGTTTAACGCACTACAAAGGTCATCTTTTTCAAATATTCGGTGAGGAACGAGTTAGTAACCCATATAAGGATGTTATTAGTGTATAGAAAGTGGCTTACTAAACTATTTGCTTATGTCAGAAAATCGTGCTTCTCGGGACGCTTTATGTCTTGGGGGTGCATGTAAGCGCTGTCCACCAGTGCGCACAAGCTGAAGGGTGGAGCCCCACGGGTGGTAGGTAAACCGACCCGCTTTAATATCCTCTACGACTCTTCATGTCGTTTGGGGTATTCGAGCAACGTCTGTCCCTGGCGTGCTTTTGGCAATTTGGGAGACCCCGTCACGTGGTCAGTAACGTGAACACGTAGCTCAAGGCGTGTTTGGCTTGAGAACATCTGGGCGAATGATGACGGCCGGGTGTATGAACTGTATGGATACCGGGCTCGGTGTGCAGCCGAGTCTGACGATTGTATGAGTTATTTGCAGGTAGTCTAACCACGAAACGGTAGACGAGTAGCATCCGTGTGCGAGAGACGTTTAGTGCCATTGAACTAACAAAGCCGGCTAAGTCCGGTATAGGTTTTTCTTTGTGAGGAACATAGTACCGACATGAACTGGTGACGCTTCGACGTCACACCCCACTAAATGAGCAACTTCATTGTAAAACTGAAAAGTTTCAATCTAGAGCACTAAAATTGCGATGTAACTCCTTTCCTTAACCAGGACATTTAAAGTTAAAAAGTTTTCAACTTATAGGATACTAATGACAGAGTCCCCTGTTTTCAGCTGAAATAAGGCTGAAGTTAATCATAGGTTAGAGGTTGAGTTTTTTCGAGGTTGGGGTCATATGATACATTTATGGAAATATTTTGAAGATCTTTACAACTTTTCTGTTGATGTCCAGAGGTGCTTCATCCCTTAACCAGTCGAAAAATGCAGTAGAGTTGAAACTGTCCAGAAAACAGGGCAGAGCAAAGACTCTCTGTAACTCTATGTAAATTGAGCACAACTTCCTGCATAAAAATCCAAAAAATAGAAAATGATGTAGTTCTGAAAAGTTCATGAGATGGGTTACAACTTTGTAGCAGAAAGTTTTGTCAAATTTGGTGTAGGACTAACTGGAATTCTAGGATCAAATCAGTATCGCAAGCAGGGAGGTGCTGTCCAAATTTTTCCAGAAATTCTGTCAACTTTGACATCTCATAACTTTTGAACCAGAACAGATCATAGGCCAAGCAAATACTTTCTGGAAATCTTTTGAAGTTAACTTTAACTTTGTTGTTAAGCTCCAGAATTGGTTTTTCTTTAGTATGGTCTAAATCAGGTTGAAATGGAAACTGGTCAGGGCTGTCATATTGGACAGCAGATCAGCAGCAAAATTTGTTTAAGTTTGAACTATGTTTCCAAGTTTATGAGTTCAACATGTTTTATGTTATAACTCAATGGTTTACTGTTCAAATAAATATTTGACATTTCTCAAATATGTTTCTACAGATGACAGCGGATAGACAGTTGGAGAACGGGTGGGTAGAATCCCACTGTTCTCACCGCAGCGGCTATCGGGAAACGTTGAGGCAAATGCTTCAATATTTCGGGTACAGCAAGATGCCGCAGTACTTCACCAAGGAAGAAGGCGAGGAGGGGAACAAGACATGGATGATCCATGTCGAAGTTCCTGCAGAACCTACGCCACCCGGTTGGGCGCCGTTCACCGTCACGGTGAGAGGTAGACAGCCGGGGGAAATGTGGCAAGTGGCAGCCCGCGACACCATGTCGTGTTTCTGCCAACTACACGTGAGATCTATGGAGGGAACTCCATACGCGCTTGTTCCGGTGGAGGGACGGGCTAACCATGTGTGGGAGGGAAGGTACATGGAGGCAACAGATCCGTGTTGCCCAAGGTACAACCCCGCGGAGGCGAACCTCAGCCTCCAGTTGAGGGCAGGAAAAGCCATGATGGACAGCCAATCTGTTCATACGGATTGTCTTGCTGCGAAGCTCAAGGAGAGCACCAGCCATGGAGACCATTTCGAGAGTGGTCAAATCGCCCTCCGCAATGTGCTCGTTCCGACGAGAAAGGACTGAATGAGCAATACAATCAGTTGCATCGTCTGAAGAATGCAAAAAAGAAAAGCCGCGTTGATATCACGGCTTTACAACAACAAGTGCAGACTCTGACCCAGCAGAATGAGGTCCTCACTCAAGAGCGGGATGACGCTATTGAGGAGGGGCAAGGCTGGGAAGAGGACTACAACCAGGCCATGGACGAGGTGCACGCATTGCAGGACCTCGTACCTCCGGTAATGGGCATACCGGTGGTATGTGCCATACCCGTGGTTTTGGGTCTTCCGGCAATGGGGGAACCCGAACCAGAAGAGGAGGTCAAGGACCCGGAGCCACCACCAGAGGTAGCGGAGGAGGACGACCCACAGGAGGTCGTGTTCTACTCCTAGTAGGAGGTTACCGTTGCCGAGTAGGGCAGCAAGGGTGATGTAACCAAGACTTTTGTAATCGGTGACATGTCGTGTAGACAGTAGTGTATGTATAGGTAGTGACGACATGAGCACGACTTCTCGGAGACCCAAGAATAATGTATCTTGTAAAGTTTATGCTTTATCAATATATGTGAATGTTGTGCAAATTATTCATGTGTCACTTCCATACCTACTGTTTCATATGGAATTCTAAGTATGACATGTGCTGATCGCTGCTGTTTTGAATTTCAGAATGACTCGCACTCGTGCCAACCCGGACGTTGGGGGTTCCAGTCAGGGGGGAGAGACCTCCCAACAGCCTCCCGAGGATTCCTCGGGACAGCAACAACCGCCACCGCCAACGGTTACTTTGGCTGACATCGTGGCAGCGATGGCGGGTTCTCATCAGCAGCACACGGAGTTGCCGCAAACCGTCATTGCAAATACGTCTTTACCAGAGAGGTGTCAAGATCGCGAGGAGCACCAACAAAGCTCCTACTCTGATTTCCTGGCTACTCATCGCCCGGTATTCTCAAGGGCGGATGAACCCATCGATGCGGACAACTGGCTCCGCACGATGGAGATGAAGTTCGGGCTGCTCCAAGTGAGTGAGCAGCGCAAGTCTCAATTTGCGGTCCAACAACTTCAGGGATCCACGAGCGCTTGGTGGGCGAATTTCTGCGCCTCGCAACCCACCGAGCGAGTTATGACCTGGACGGAATTCAGGACGGCCTTCAGGGCCTATCACATACCGCCGGGTATCATGAAGAGGAAGACGCAGGAGTTTTTACGCCTGCAGCAAGGAAGCCGGAACGCGCTGGAATACTGCAGGGTGTTCAATGATCTTGCGCTATACGCTTCGTATCACGCCGATACCGATGAGAAGCTGCGGGATCATTTCTACCAGGGGCTTAACCCGCTCCTGAAGGACAAGCTAGCGATGTTCAATCGCGGCAGCCTCAATGATATTATTGATGCTGCGATTGTTCAGGAGGACTCCGGCAAGGAGTTAGCGGCGGCGGAGAGGAAGCGAAGCGCGCCACAAAGCAGTGGAGAAGGAGGTGGTCCTTCTCAAAAATACCGGATGGTGAATCGCCCACCATCGGGTCCATGCTGGCAGCCACCACAGAGGCTGATGCCATTCCACAGTCGGCCAAATTCTCCACTGGCATTCAGGCCGGCACTGCCAGTACCACCTCCGCAGCAAAAACAGCAACAGCGGACGATGCCGCGTGCGTATGCACCTCAGCAGCGCATGCCGGGCTTTCATCCCCCAAGCACCGGTCAAGCAGCAGCCACCTGCTACAAATATGGTCGCCCAGGACACTTCGCCAACAATTGTCCTGAGAGGCAGGGCGGCAGAGTTGCACCACAGGTTCTGGGGAGGAATCAGCCCCGGAACCCCACTAATGCGCGGTGGGCAAATCCTAGGCCCAGCACCGTCCATCAACTTGCCATAGAGGACGTGCCGGAGGGAGAGTCAATCCTTGCGGGTGTGTTCCAACTCCACCAGCATCCCGCCATAGTATTATTTGATTCAGGCGCCACGCACAATTTTATTAGCCAAGCTTTCATTGCTAAACACAGCTTGCAAATACTACCCACCGAAAGTCCATATTTGATTTGTTCACCGGGTGGGAAGATTTCAGCAAGCATTATGGTTTCCAAAGTACCATTATGCTTAGCGGGTAGAGTATACCCTACATATCTCATAATTTTAGAAGGACAGAAGGTCGATGTCATCTTGGGGATGTCGTGGTTAACCCGCCACGGCGCTGTTTTAGACAACGTCATCCGAGTCGTGCATCTACACCCAGAAATGCACGAGTCACACTCTTTATTTCTAGACAGTCCAGAAATAAAACTTCCAAGTGTATATCAATCCACAACTATCAGATTGGAAGACATTCCAGTGGTCCGTGAGTTCCCTGACATGTTCCCGGATGATTTACCGGGGATGCCGCCAGACAGAGAGGTGGAGTTCAAGATTGAACTTGCACCGGGAACCATGCCAATATCCCGAAGGCCGCACAAGATGGCGCCCAAGGAATTTGCTGAACTGAAGTCTCAACTAACGGACCTGCTGGAAAAGGGATTTATTAGGCCGAGCTCCTCGCCATGGGGCTGTTCGGCATTATTCGTAAAGAATAAAGATGAGACGTTGCGGCTTTGCGTGGACTATCGTCCACTAAACGCCATAACCATCAAGAACAAGTACCCATTGCCACGGATCGACATGTTGTTTGATCAGTTGGTCGAAGCAAAGATCTTTTCCAAGATGGACTTAAGATCCTGGTACCACCACATTAAAATACGGGCTGAGGATATTCCGAAGACGGCTTTCTCGACGAGGTGCGGACTGTATGAGTGCCTGGTCATGTCCTTCGGCCTCACCAACGCTCCAGCTCATTTCATGTACTTGATGAATTCAGTATTCATGCCGGAGCTGGATAAGTTTTTCGTGATCTTCATCGATGACATATTGGTATATTCCAAGTCGGAGGAAGAACACAAGAAGCATCTGCGTATAGTCTTGCAACGGCTGCGGGATCACAAGCTATACGCGAAATTCAGCAAGTGCGAATTCTGGATATCGCAAGTGCCTTTTCTTGGGCATATTATCTCAGCGGAGGGCATCACTGTAGACCCAAGTAAGATCACACAAGTGCTGAATTGGATGTCCCCGAGAACTGTTCACAAGGTACGGAGTTTCCTCGGACTCGCGAGATATTATCGGAGATTCATTCCGAACTTCTCGAAGATTCCCAAGCATAAGACAGAGCTGCTGAAGAAGGCTACCAAATATGTTTGGAGTCCAGCATGTGAAGCAGCGTTCAAGGCATTAGTGAAGCACCTAACATCAACACCGGTTTTGGCACAGCCAGACACAACAAAACCGTTCGATGTGTACTGCGATGCATCCGGCATTGGGCTCGGATGTGTGCTGATGCAAGACCGAAGGGTGGTCACATATGGATCACGGCAGCTTAGGAACCATGAGCAGAATTATCCAACTCATGATTTGGAGCTCGCTTCCGTGGTACTGGCACTTAAAATGTGGAGGCACTACCTACTCGGTAACCTCATGCATTTATATACCAACCACAAAAGCCTCAAGTACATATTCACTCAGAAAGAGCTAAACATGAGGCAGCGAAGATGGTTGGAGTTGATAAAAGATTATGAAATAGAGATCCATTATCACCCCGGCAAGGCTAACGTAGTGACGGATGCGCTGAGTCGCAAGTCACACGTCAACAATCTGACCATCACCCCGTTGGAAGACAGGGAGCCACCATTGCATGTGATTCCACATGGAGCTCTCTACAACTTAGCTTTAATCCCCACCATCTGTGAAGAGACAGCGGCAGCTCAGAAACATGACAAGGGCATGTCGCATTTGCTGGAGACGTGTAGACAGTGGGGAGCTGAAATGTTTCTGGAAAGACGGAGACGGCGTCCTATGGTTCAAGGACCGGATCGTCGTACCCTGTAACCCGGAGTTACGGAAGAAAATCTTTAATGAGGCCCACTTGTCAAAGTTTTCTATTCACCCCGGCAGCAATAAAATGTATCAAGAACTTAGAAGCAAGTTTTGGTGGACACGAATGAAGCGGGAGATCGCAAAGTACGTGTCCGAGTGTGATACATGTCGAAGGGTGAAGGCAGACCACATGAGAAAACCGGGACTGCTACAACCACTGGGCATTCCTGTCTGGAAGTGGGAAGATGTGAGCATGGACTTTATCGTCAGTTTACCCACCACTGTTCAGAAACATGATTCTGTGTGGGTTATCGTCGACCGGCTCACCAAAGTTGCCCATTTCATCCCGGTCAACCCCAACTACAACGCCAAGAAGTATGCTGAATTGTACATCTCACAGATCCTATGCTTGTACGGCATACCCCGCACCATCATATAGGATCGGGGCACTTTATTTGTGTCCCTTTTTTGGGAGCAGCTACATGCTGCGTTGGGGACGAAGCTGATCCGTAGTTCAGCTTACCACCCGCAGACGGATGGGCAAACCGAGCGGGTAAATCAGATTTTAGAAGATATGCTACGATCTTGCGCTATCAACCACGGTAAGAATTGGGATGATCACTTACCGTTGGGTACCAAGCCAGCATCAAGATGGCGCCTTACGATGCGAGATACGGGAGAAAATGCCGCACACCACTGAATTGGTGCGAATCTGGCGAAAGGGTCACCTTCGGGATTGATTTTGTCAACAACGCGGAGGAAAAAGTTCGGCTGATTCAAGCGAACTTAAAAGCCGCCCAATCCCGACAAAAATAGTATGCAGACCGGAGAATACGCCCTTTACAGTTCGAAGTCGGGGATCACGTATATCTATGTGAGTCTCCAATGAAGGGCGTGAACAGATTCGGGGTGAGGTGAAAGTTGGCACCCCAATTCATCGGTCCATTTCAGATTACAGAAAGATGTGGAACAGTAGCATACCGGCTGAAATTACCAGAAGCACTTTCCAGTGTGCACGACGTATTTCACATTTCTTAGCTGAGGAAGTGTCTTAAGCTATCAACTACCATTCATCTGGAGGATATAGAGGAACTGAAACCGGATCTCACGTATCGGGAGGAACCGGTTCAGATTATTGATGAAAAGGCCCGAACCACACACAACTGTACATTGTGGAGAGCGAAGGATTTCTTCGCACGAACTACCCCAACTTTTTCACGTCACATATACGGTAATTTTCCACCGTCCTCTCTCTCATTTTCACCTTATAATCTTGGGATGAGATTCTTTTAAGGGGGGAGGAATGTAAGGGCCTAAGTTTTTGGCAAATATTCAAAGTATTCATAACACCACACAACCCTCATGTGAGGAAACTTTATGAATACATTTGAAGAGCAAGTAAACACCATCAACATGCTCATTAGCGAATAAACTCAAAAAATACAAAAGTGGCATTTCCCACATGCATCATCTAGGGGCTTAGCATATGAAAAACTCCAATACCTTGCCAGGAATACTCATGCCAAAATTCACCCAAATCCAAAACCTTTTTGAGGTATTTTTGGGTATAACTAGAAAAGGGTTAGTTTGAACCCAAAATCAAATTCAAACCACTCATCCCATAAGTTCAAAAGTGGGAGGCATATTCTTACTCAGCACATTTTTGTGAGCTCACACACCAATTTTCACTCCATTTGGAGTTGATCTTGACATGAGCTAAGTTTAGCAAATTCAAACTCAATTTGAATTTCAAACTGCATATGTGCTGAAAATTTATTCAAACACTTCACAATTTGAATTCTATCAACTCCAAATGGGCATGTGGTAGATATTTCAAATTCTAGAGGGTATTAGAGGGATTACTGTTTGGAGCAGTAGAGGAAAGTCAATTTCAGAGGTTAAAACTTGGATGGGACCCACATGTCAGCCTCAATAGAAAACTCAACCGACTGAAGCCCGAGCTCGGTTTCTTGCGCTGGTCCAGCAGCCGCCACAGTGACAAAATGGCGAGACCAGCAGCTGCTTGCCGCCCCTGGCTGCTGAACCGCCTCGCCCTCCCTCTTATCCCTGCAGCCGACCCGATCGAGCGCAGAACCGATCACTTCGTTGCTCCCTCGCGCCAGATACTGATCAGAACAGCCACTGCTCCTCCGATCTTCGGCCACCCGCCAAACTCGCGTGAGAGCTCCGGCTGAGCTGCAAAATGGCACCACAGGATTCCCCAGAACCCTCTCACACCGTCACTGAGTGAGCTCGTGCTCCATACACCGAGAACCACACCGTTCCGCAGAGGTCACCACAAAGCCGAGAGGAGGTGCTCTCGTGGGCAGCCTCATCCTCGGCTTGTCACAGCCAAGCCAAACTGTTTCCGGACGCGCAAGGACCTCCTACAGCTCACATCCGAACCTTGAGCTAAGAGGTTGAGCTTCGATGGTGAATTTTGCAGTTTGCTTCCAGCCGGTGCAAAGTCACCTTCGGGTAAGAAACTTTGAAATTACTGTTTGGTTCTCGTTTAAATTCCACAAAACTTCACACATAGGAACTAGACTTAGTGGCACACAAGTTGGCTTCACAACACCTAGCATGAAAACCCCTGTACATGGCGTATTTCCAAGCTTGCCAACGGTGTCTTATTCGGAAAGCATCGGGCGCACGGTGAGAGCCTACTTAGGGCCTCTCCCGAGCTGCTTTGGGCCCATGCCGAGATTCCCTAGGATGCACTGATGCTCTACGACCAATAGCATGATCGTTTGGGGTGCTAGGAAGTCCGGCCAACACGGCCGAAGTTCTTCCAAAGCCGCCGCTCGTCGCCGGCGGTGTTCCGGTGACTGTCATGACGAGCTGAGCCCAGCATCGTGTTCCCCGGGTGGAATTAGGCAGAGGCGGCCAAGATCATGAAGTTTGGCACACGGCAGAGGCTACCGGAGAGCACTCCGGCGAGGGTTCGCAGCGGTCGAGCGCTGGAGGCCGGAGGTAGACGAAGCCCCCGGTCCCACGTGTCAGCGGCCGATATTTGAAACCGGGATTTGCTGTGGCACCGGATCAGATGTGGCTACGCGCGAAAGACCCCGTAGCCCCGTGTGTCGACCGTTGAGAAGTTGACAGGTAGCCCCGGTCCCACGTGCAGTGTTTTAAACATTTCCCCAATTTTCAGTTTTATTTCAAACTTCAAACCCACATAACTTTGGCTTGGAAACTCCAAATCGAGTGAACCAAATTTTGTTAGATTAAGCTCTCTTAGTACTTTCCAACAAATCAAGTTTCACTCTATGAAAATCCTTATTCCTCCAGAACTAATTCTTCAAAGTTTAAAATGTTTAGAATTTTAACTGGAGAACCTTTTGAAGGAAATTTCTGAAATTTTGCTAGGATGTTCACCATAATATCCAGAGCTACCATAAAAATTTCAGATCCATTGTAGCTCATATGATCCACCTAATGGTGGGATTAATAGAACTGTTCCAGAGAAAATAGAAAATGTCCAGAAACATTTTCAGAATTTCTCTGAAATGGTTTAGCTCATATCCTTAGATAGGGACCTTCAAATTAAGTGAAACCAATTCCATTAGAACCCTCTGAAAATCTAATTTTCATAAAGTCTTGGCTTGCTCCATGAAAATCCCTAGAACACCCTAGGAGCTCCAATTAAGGCCAAGTACATAATTATTTGTGGAGGGCTCGAATGAGCTTAGCTGCAGATGAAACTTGGCAAAGTCCCTGTTTAGGTTGTATCCAAACCATAGTAAAAATTTCAGAGTCATTGGGTATGTCCAGTAAGACTTATAGTCCTCATAAGTTTTAACTTCAATTCAAATGCATATAATTTGACACATATTTATGTTTGTCACATGTAGTCGCTAAGGTTGTGGAGGAACCCGAAGTCTTAGACTTTGTCACTCTGGAAGAACAGCTATCCTACGACCAAGATCAGCAAGGCAAGCTCCGGTTTGCATTAACCCTTTTTACAATTTTTTACTGTTTTGAGAACTTACTTTGAGCACCCACTTAATTCTTGCATTAGAATCCTGATTGAAACCCAAATGCATAGCCAAGAAAACCATGGGTTGGGGTTAGGTTTGTAAACCCCGTTTAGCTACTGCAATGCTAAGAAAGTGTAGGATTCGGTACAAGTCGAGTAGTTGGAACTACTCGCAAGAATAGGCTAGAGGCACATTGCTCAGGTAAAGTGTGACACCCTCGCCTCGGGTGTCAGCATAAGTTCATGTTCTATGAAGAGGAAACATTTTAATGAAAAATAGGAACAGAGAGAATTATCAAAAGAATAGCCAATAAAGCCCTCAGAGAGCGGCGAAGGCAACTTCCGCGGCCAGCAGGCCACGTGGCGTGACCGGAGCTCATCCCTGCGAAGTTGGGAGAGACCGCCGCCAGGCTGGCTACGTGGCAGGCTCGGGGCTCGTCTCCGCAAAAGGGGAGAGGTCTGATCCTGTGGGAACACGTGTTGCCCACGGAGCTAGCCTCTGCGGAAGAAGCGAAGGCATTTCCGCAGGACACATGTTATCCTTGGAGCTAGCCCACGCGGAAGTCAGAGGACCAGTCGCGAGGGATACGTGTCGACCTCGGAGCCGTCCCTGAGGAAAGAAGAGAGGGAAGACCGGCGCCAACACGTGGCGTGCGCGGAGCTCACCTCCGAAGAAGAGGGAGGTCTCGCTCGTTTGACACGCGGCACAACCGGAGCTCGTCCCTGCAGGAAAGGAGACACCAGGCCCCAGAGGACACGTAGAGCTTCCGGAGCTCATCATCGCGGAGGTAACGAGTTCTGGAGCGGTTTTTACGCGTAAAGATACCGGTACGCAACAGAAACCGATCTAAATTCCACGATGTTACTAAAGATAATACATTAGGATCCAACAAAGATTTGAATAAGACTCTTATTCGGGATACAATCAGATTAGGACTCTTCTCTTCCCGATTATAAATAGAACCCAAAACCTCTGGCCGAAACCACAAACTTCTCTTTCAACTACTGAGCCGACGACTTAGAGCCCTAGCCCTAACTTGCCGAGCAAACCATCGCCGAAGCGCAACAAGGGAGATCATCGGAGAAGAACCGAGCGGTCTGAGGAGGACCTCGAAGTCAAGAAGAACGTGAGGTAGGACTTCAATACCACCTTACGACATCGTTGTGTTCATCTCTTTGCATCTGTTCTTCAATTCCTTTCTAACAGAAGCCTTCTCGTGGGTAGATCACTTACTGATCAGGTTGATCTAAAGACAAGATCATCGCCACATCCACCTTTGATCCGAACACCTCTGTCCATACAAGGCCATGCAAGAACACGTACAGATTGATCTAATAAAACTAATCATGAGATAGCATGCATATGCATCATCGCATTTAGTTTAAGGTTTGTGCATAATATTGATTGCTGTGAATCTTGTATGCACGTGACCCTACCTAGCAGGACAAGCTCAGGGAGATGTCTACGACGAACTGCAGCAACCAGGTTTTGAGATTCAAGAACCCCCGGAACCGCAAGAACAAGGCAAGTGTTCCTTGACCATATTGATCCTATGTTTTGGGTAAAACTGTTTTGTTTTGCGAAAAGGTGTGCGTACTGAGTCAAACATGATGGGAAGCCCTTTCATAGGAGTTTACTAGTTTTGATTAAACCACCCTTGTCGCCTGGGAGTTTATAAGTCGGGTATGGTTTTTGCTTTATGCTTCGCTGAGTCTATGGGATTGGGAAGCGAGATAGATGTGTCTAGCTAACTGCGCTTGTATTGATAATGAGAAACTGATGTTAATAATGGACATCGATCGGAGGGGGATCTAGGCAAGACTGGGTTTGTGAATGAGGTAGCATGAGATGGTGGTTTACTTGCCGTAGATCTAAGGACCGGTTCATGCATGCACATGCCAGGATAACAGTGCCACCACAAGGCCAAGTATAGGTGCGGCTTAGCTGAGTAATTAGGTAAGTTGCTAGAGTGTTATGGACTGTGGAAGGCGCGGGGAATGGGAGTCGAGTGAGGACTGCCCTGGGAACTGCATGGCACAAGAGGGGGCCCGTGGGTGGGAGAATTGGAGATTCTAGCCTGCCGGTGAAACCTTAGTGAGTCCATACATCTAGTAACCCCTTTGTAAAGGCTATTTTGTGATCTCTTGACCATACACCGACGGTTGTGTACTGGTATAATGGAGGTTTTGCAGTCGCCGATGGGTGACGAAATCACAAACTTGTGGGTAAAGAGGTGCAAACTCTGCAAAGTCTAAAACTATCATGATAGCCGAGCTTACAGTCACGAGCACCTGGCTAAACTGCCATGATTAGTTGGGAATGGTTATTGGAATGGTTATTGGGATGGTTATTGGGAAGGTTCTTGGTTATGGTTACTGGTTTGGTTTGGAACTGTTGAGTCCGGGTGATGAGATGGTTGCATGACTGTTGGGTCATGACATGAGATTGGTCTCGGTGTGAGACGAGGTTGTTTTATGAGGTGAGATGGTAGCGAATACAAGGGGGTATTCGTGTGTATGAATAAAGGATTTTTTAATGTTCGGACGGAACATGGGAAGTGATGGAGGTATGTTGGTAATTTAATACATGCTGGGATTACATCTAAAGATAAGTTGCTGTTCTATCATGGTTTTACAAATCTGCTTTTCTGCAAATAAGCCTTTTATACCTACCTTGTTTATGAGCTGCATATCATGTGTTTTCTCGCACTTGCTGAGTACATCATTGTACTCAAACTTGCATTATTACTTCATCAGCAGCAGCAGGAGAAGCCTACTATGAAGATCAAGTGGAGCATTATGGCGTGTGATCTGTTCTCAACCTTGCCTGGGGAGGTATAGAGATGGAGCCACTACTGCTTAGTTTTGCTTCCGCATTAAAACAAAGACTTCCGCTGCGTAGAAATAAAGACTTCCGCTGTGAGCATGAGTTCAAGACTCATGAGATACTGTAATAAACTCTGTTATTCGTGGTAATATATGATCTGAATTCAGTTTGTGGAACGTATGTGTATGTGTGATAAACATCCTGGGCACACACATGCATTAGTTCTTGGTTCCGTGGTATTTCCACAGAACTGAGGGCGTCACAGATTGGTATCAGAGCCACGGGTTGACAGTAGGTCACACGCCTAGATAGAAATCCTAGATTGGTAATTGAGCCACGGGTTAACAGCGAGTTACACCCCTAATTAGGAGTCACAGGTAGCTAAGCCACGCTGACCAAAGGAAGCATCCTAGGGTGAATAACTTAGATTGGCCTTGAAACCCACCTTGACATTGGAAACCATCCTTGAATAAGAGTTGTGTGGGCCCTGGTGATGATTAATTGTGATTGTGTGCTTAGTGTGAGTTGTGGGACGTCTCAAAAACGTTGTCCATATCCATACGTAAGAAGAAAGAGGTGTGAAATGCTTCGGCACTTGATCACATCCTCATAAGGGCTAATATATATAGTCCAACTCACCTTGATGCATATAGTTGAAGGGACCTACCTAACCTTCTAACCTTCTATTCTATTCCGTTCTCTCTCACAGATGGTGAGAGGAAACACAAGCCGAAGGAACGTCCAGGAGGATGACCATGAGGAAGTTCCTGCTAACCCCGGAGCTGGTGAAAACCAGCTGGAACGGCTGCTGGCTATGCAAAACCAGCTTATGCAAACCATGATACAAACTTTGGGTCAGTTGCAGGCCAACCAAAACCCTGTTCCGGCACCACCGCCACCACCACCGCCGGCTCATAACAGGTTGGGAGAGTTCATGAGGACTCGACCACCCACCTTTGCTCAAGCTGGTGATCCCATGGAGGCCGATGATTGGTTAAAATCCATGGAGAAAAAGCTTGCCATTGTTCAGTGCAATGACCGAGAGAAGGTTCTCTTCGCGTCGCACCAACTTACGGGAGCCGCTGCTGATTGGTGGGATGCCTTGAGCAACGCCCATGCCAACCCGGAGACAATCACTTAGACTGAGTTCAAGGAAAGTTTCCGCTCTCACTACATCCCTGCTGGTGTGATGATGCTTAAAAGGCAGGAGTTCGAAGGTCTCCGCCAAGGACAGAAAAGTGTGAACGAGTATTTCAACAAGTTCATACAACTGTCCCGGTACGCCCCCGAAGATGTCAACTCAGACCAGAGGAAGCAGTACCTGTTCATGAGAGGGTTGAACAATGAGATCAAGGTTCAGCTCCTCAACAATGACTACATAAGCTTCCAGAAGCTGGTTGACAAGGCTATTGTGGTTGAATACAAGATCCGAGAGATCGAGCGAGAGTGCAAGAGGAAGATGCCATACCAGCCCCAAGGGAGCAACGTACGACCTAGGTACATGCCCCCTGCACCGCAGTATGGATCGACCACTCCTGCGTACCGCCCTAGTCAGCCACCACAGCAACAATTCGTTGCACCGGCACCTCGTGTGCCCATGCCTCCTGCGCCCCGACCTAACAATGGTGCTCCTGTTCAAAACCCCCGCCCCAACGTACCTTCTGCCGTAGGCAACAGGGCATGCTTTGCATGCGGGGAAGTAGGCCACTTCGCTAACCAGTGCCCGAGGAGAGGCCCTGGACAGCAGGGTGACATGCCCAAGCAGAACCAGCGACCAAACGGAGGGGCCAACCAAGGGAACCGTGGACCGCAAAACTATGCTCGTGGCCACGAGAACCATGTCACTGCTGAGGAAGCACAACAGGCTGAAGACGTCGCAATTGGTATGTTCCTTGCCAACTCCAACCCAGCCACCATTTTATTTGATTCCGGAGCATCGCATTCCTTCATATCATCCAACTATGTTGCCAAACATCATCTACCCGTATCCCACTTAGAATGTGCTATGTTAGTTAATTCTACCGGAGGAGAAATAAGGACTAATATAGTATGTCCTAAAGTAAGCCTTAAAATAAGGGGGGTAGACTTCCTTGCCAACCTTATTGTCTTGGACTCCCACGGGATTTACATCATACTGGGAATGGATTGGTTAAGCAAGCACAATGGAGTAATCCAATGTGCTGAAAGGAGCGTGCAGTTGACAAACGAACACGGTATTCGTGTCGAGTTTGAGTCAGCCCAGCAAACAACCGAACGGGCAAATTTGAACCACGTCGAAGGAACAACATTGGACAACATTCCAGTGGTTTAGGAATTTTCGGACGTGTTCCCAAAAGAGCTTCCAGGAATGCCACCTGACCGGGACATCGAGTTTGCCATAGATTTGGTACCCGGAACTGCACCCATAGCTAAGAGACCATATAGGATGCCCGTCAACGAGCTAGTTGAACTCAAGAAGCAAATTCAAGAACAGTTGGAAAAGGGTTTTATCCGTCCAAGCTCATCACCATGGGTAGCTCTGGTACTCTTCGTGGACAAGAAGGATGGAACCCAAAGAATGTGCGTGGACTACAGGTCTCTCAACGAGGTGACAATCAAGAATAAATACCCTCTGCCCCGTATAGAGGACCTGTTCGATCAAATGAAAGGAGCCCGAGTATTCCCCAAGATTGATCTTCGGTCGGGATATTTCCAGCTGAAGATCAAGCCCTCCGATATACCTCAGACAGCCTTTCAGACATGGTATGGTTCGTACGAATATACCGCCATGTCTTTTGGGTTAACAAATGCATCCGCATACTTCATGTACCTTATGAACAAGGTTTTCATGGAATACTTGGACAAGTTCGTCGTGGTTTTCATCGATGACATTATGGTGTATTCAAAAAGTGAGGAGGAGCATGAAGAACATCTGAGATTGACCTTGCAGAAGTTGCAGGAGCATCAATTGTATGCCAAGCTCAACAAGTGTCAATTTTGGCTAAAGGAAATATCTTTCCTAGGCCACATTATCTCCGAGGAAGGGGTATCGGTTGATCCTGGAAAGGTGAGAGATGTTCTGAAGTGGGACCAACCGAAGAGTGTGAGGGATATTCGGAGTTTCCTTGGGATGGCAGGATACTATCGACGCTTCATTAAAGACTTCTCTAAGATAGCAAAACCTATGACGGAGTTGCTAATGAAGGGAAAAGTCTTTCAATGGACACAAGCCTGACAAGAAAGTTTTGAGGAACTCAAGAAAAGGCTAACCACAGCACCAGTTCTGGTATTGCCAGACGTAAGCAAGAGCTTTGACATATATTGTGACGCATCCAGACAAGGGCTCGGATGTGTGCTCATGCAGGAAGGACAAGTGGTAGCCTATGCCTCAGGACAATTAAAGAAGCACGAGCTTAACTATCCTACGCATGATTTGGAGTTAGCAGCAGTGGTGCATGCATTAAGGATTTGGAGACATTATATCCTTGGTCATCGAAGTGAGATCTATACGGATCGTAAAAGCCTCAAGTACATATTCACACAAACGGACTTGAATTTGAGGCAACGTTGATGGTTAGAACTCATCAAGGATTATGATGTTGGAATCAACTACCACCCCGGAAAGGCCAATGTAGTAGCTGATGCATTGAGCCGAAAGGGAGCATGTCACAAACTCACGGTTCGGGAGCTACCACCCAAACTACGTAAGGAGTTCGAACGGTTACACCTCGGATTTTTGAACAACATGGAAATAATGGAGATCCACTCTTCATTGGAGCAAGAAATAAGAGAGGGCCAAGTAACGGACGAGGAGATCGAGGAGATCAAGGAAAGAATCCGACAAGGGATAGAGAAGGATTTCAAGGAGGATGAAAAGGGTACGCTTTGGCTAGGAAAAAGGATTTGTGTGCCAAACATAAGACACCTTCACGACATGATATTGAAAGAGGCACATGATTCACCCTATTCTATACATCCCGGAAGCACCAAAATGTACAAGGATTTGAAAACTTACTATTGGTGGGATGGTATGAAGAGGGATATAGCCGAATACGTTGCCCTATGCGACACATGCCAACGGGTAAAGGCCGAACATCAAAAACCCGCTGGATTGTTGCAACCTTTGAGAATACCCGAATGGAAGTGGGAGGACATCAGTATGGACATCATCGTCGGATTACCACGTACTCAGTCGGGATGCGACTCCATCTGGGTCATTGTGGACCGATTGACGAAAACCGCCCATTTTCTTCCGGTAAAGACCAGTTACAACGTTGCACAATTGGCAGGGTTGTACATGGAGCAGATCGTATGCCGTCACGGAGTTCCGAAGAGGACAGTCTCAGATCGAGGTTCTCAGTTTACCTCTAGATTCTGGAGGAAGCTGCAGAAAGCCATGGGTACACGACTGTATTTTAGCTCCGCCTACCACCCACAAACAGATGGACAAACTGAAAGGACAAACCAAATTTTGGAGGACATGTTGAGAGCTTGCGCCTTGAAACGTGGGCATAGTTGGGATAGGAGTTTACCGTATGCCGAATTCTCCTATAACAACAGCTATCGAGCTAGCTTGAAGATGTCGCCTTTCGAAGCCTTATATGGTAGACGGTGTAGAACGCCACTGTTCTGGAACGAGACTGGAGAGAACCAGGTGTTTGGACCCGAAGTACTACAAGAAGCTGAAAAGCAGGTCCAAACGATACGGGAGAACTTAAAGGCTGCTCAGTCACGACAGAAAGGCTATGCGGACAATAGGCGTAGGAAGTTGACCTTTAAAGTAGGAGACTTCGTATACCTTAAGGTATCGCCTATCCGAGGCCAACGACGTTTCAACGTCAAAGGCAAGCTAGCACCTCGCTACATCGGACCATTGAAGATTTTGGACAAGCGAGGAGAAGTAGCCTATCAACTAGAGCTCCCAAACCACCTCTCCGACGTACATGACGTGTTTCATGTATCCCAGCTCAAGAAGTGCTTGAGAGTACCAGAGGAACAAGTGTCAATGGGAGAGCTTGAACTTCAAGAGGACCTGACTTACGCAAAACACCCTGTCCGAATCTTGGACGTAAAGGAAAGGGTCACCCGAAACAAGGTGATTCCATGGTGCAAGGTACAATAGAGCCATCACACCGAAGCTGAAGCCACATGGGAGCCTGAAGAGGATATCAAGGCAGAATTCCCCCATCTATTTCCTACTAACGAATCTCGAGGGCGAGATTCAATTTAAGGGGGTAGATTTGTGACACCCTCGCCTTGGGTGTCAGCATAAGTTCATGTTCTATGAAGAGGAAACATTTTAATGAAAAATAGGAACAGAGAGAATTATCAAAAGAATTGCCAATAAAGCCCTCAGAGAGCGCCGAAGGCAACTTCCGCGGCCAGCAGGCCACGTGGCATGACCGGAGCTCATCCCTGCGAAGTGGGGAGAGAACGCCGCCAGGCTGGCTACGTGGCAAGCTCGGGGCTCGTCTCCGCAAATGGGGAGAGGTCTGAACCTGTGGGAACACGTGTTGCCCACGGATCTAGCCTCTGCGGAAGAAGCAAAGGCATTTCCGCAGGACACGTGTTATCCTCGGAGCTAGCCCACGCGGAAGTCAGAGGACCAGTCGCGCGGGATACGTGTCAACCTCGGAGCCGTCCCTGAGGAAAGAAGAGAGGGAAGACCGGCGCAACCACGTGGCGTGCGCGGAGCTCACCTCCGAAGAAGAGGGAGGTCTCGCTCGTTTGACACGCGGCACAACCGGAGCTCGTCCCTGCAGGCAAGGAGACACCAGGCCCCGGAGGACACGTGGAGCTTCCGGAGCTCATCATCGCGGAGGTAACGAGTTCTGGAGCGGTTTTTACGCGTAAAGATACCGGTACGCAACAGAAACCGATCTAAATTCCACGATGTTACTAAAGATAAGACGTTAGCATCCAACAAAGATCTGAATAAGACTCTTATTCAGGATACAATCAGATTAGGACTCTTCTCTTCCCGATTATAAATAGAACCCAAAACCTCTGGCCGAAACCACAAACTTCTCTTTTAACTCCTGAGCCGACGACTTAGAGCCCTAGCCCTAACTCGCCGAGCAAACCATCGCCGAAGCGCAACAAGGGAGATCATCGGAGAAGAACCGAGCGGTCTGAGGAGGACCTCGAAGTCAAGAAGAACGTGAGGTAGGACATCAATACCACCTTACGACATCGTTGTGTTCATCTCTTTGCATCTGTTCTTCAATTCCTTCGAACAGAAGCCTTCTCGTGGGTAGATCACTTACTGATCAGGTTGATCTAAAGACAAGATCATCGCCACATCCACCTTTGATCCGAACATCTCTGTCCATACAAGGCCATGCAAGAACACGTACAGATCAATCTAATAAAACTAATCATGAGATAGCATGCATATGCATCATCGCATTTAGTTTAAGGTTTGTGCATAATATTGATTGCTGTGAATCTTGTATGCGCGTGACCCTACCTAGCAGGACAAGCTCAGGGAGCTGTCTACGACGAACTGCAGCAACCAGGTTTTGAGATTCAAGAACCCCTGGAACCGCAAGAACAAGGCAAGTGTTCCTTGACCATATTGATCCTATGTTTTGGGTAAAACTGTTTTGTTTTGTGAAAAGCTGTGCGTACTGAGTCAAACATGATGGGAAGCCCTTTTATAGGAGTTTACTAGTTTTGATTAAACCACCCTTGTCGCCTGGGGAGTTTATAAGTCGGGTATGGTTTTTGCTTTATGCTTCGCTGAGTCTATGGGATTGGGAAGCGAGATAGATGTGTCTAGCTAACTGCGCTCGTATTGATAATGAGAAACTGATGTTAATAATGGACATGGATCGGAGGGAGATATAGGCAAGACTGGGTTTGTGAATGAGGTAGCATGAGATGGTGGTTTACTTGTCGTAGATCTAAGGACCGGTTCATGCATGCACATGCCAGGATAACAGTGCCACCACAAGGCCAAGTATGGGTGCGGCTTAGCTGAGTAATTAGGTAAGTTGCTAGAGTGTTATGGACTGTGGAAGGCGTGGGGAATGGGAGTCGAGTGAGGACTGCCCTGGGAACTGCATGGCACAAGAGGGGACCCGTGGGTGGGAGAATTGGAGATTCTAGCCTGCCGGTGAAACCTTAGTGAGTCCATACATCTAGTAACACCTTTGTAAAGGCTATTTTGTGATCTCTTGACCATACACCGACGGTTGTGTACTGGTATAATGGAGGTTCTGCAGTCGCCGACGGGTGACGAAATCACAAACTTGTGGGTAAAGAGGTGCAAACTCTGCAGAGTCTAAAACTATCATGATAGCCGAGCTTACGGTCACGAACACCTGGCTAAACTGCCATGATTAGTTGGGAATGGTTATTGGAATGGTTATTGGAATGGTTATTGGGAAGGTTCTTGGTTATGGTTACTGGTTTGGTTTGGAACTGTTGAGTCCGGGTGATGAGATGGTTGCATGACTGTTGGGTCATGACATGAGATTGGTCTCGGTGTGAGACGAGGTTGTTTTATGAGGTGAGATGGTAGCGAATACGAGGAGGTATTCGTGAGTATGAATAAAGGATTGGTTAATGTTCGGATGGAACACGGGAAGTGATGGAGGTATGTTGGTAATTTAATACATGCTGGGATTACATCTAAAGATAAGTTGTTGTTTTATCATGGTTTTACAAATCTGCTTTTCTGCAAATAAGCCTTTTATACCTACCTTGTTTATGAGCTGCATATAATGTGTTTTC
Source organism: Neostapfia colusana (assembly GCA_030760725.1). Lineage (NCBI taxonomy): Eukaryota > Viridiplantae > Streptophyta > Magnoliopsida > Poales > Poaceae > Neostapfia > Neostapfia colusana. The sequence continues at coordinate 103,271,377 of JASWHV010000003.1, forward strand.
CCGCACTTGCTGAGTATATCATTGTGCTCAAACTTGCATTATTACTTCTTCATCAGCAGCAGGAGAAGCCTACTATGAAGATCAAGTGGAGCATTATGGCGTGTGATCTGTTCTCAACCTTGCCTGTGGAGTGAGTAGAGATGGAGCCACTACTGCTTAGTTTTGCTTCCGCATTAGTTTTTGCTTCCGCATTAAAATAAAGACTTCCGCTGCGTAGAAATAAAGACTTCCGCTGTGAGCATGAGTTCAAGACTCATGAGATACTGTAATAAACTCTGTTATTCGTGGTAATATATGATCTGAATTCAGTTTGTGGAACGTGTGTGTATGTGTGATGAACATCCTGGGCACACATATGCATTAGTTCTTGGTTCCGTGGTTTTTCCACAGAACTGAGGGCGTCACATAAAGATAGCAAATGAAACACATGGCAATAAAAATGAGACTGAGCGGAGAGTAAGGGAAGCAGGACTTTGGGGCCTGGGTGCCATAGCTCCGCTTGTATCGATTGAGGATCGAGCCTTGTGCGGGCCTGTTGAACAAGCTAGAACAGTACCAAAGACCTACCGGCTATATGTGAACCGGGAAACCGATGTAACTCCGCTAGCTGGGTATTGAGGCATTGCCTGTCGTTCAGAGGGTAGGTTGAGAGCTTGAGGTGTAAATCGGCTGGCGGCACTGCGGATGCGTGTGCAGAGACCTCTTGCTCAGGACGATAGGACCGGTGCAATATTTGGCTGACTTGTGAAAGGTGGTTGCGTACGACGTCCCTGATGGTTGCCGTAGGCAACATCGAGTACGGGCGTACGTGACGGGTTATTCGGGTAACCCTGCAGGTGTAAATCGATTATAATCGCCGTCCCTCACGGTCAGTGAGTACCACTTGTTCACTGTACCGTGATGTAGAAAGAACAGGCTAGATGCATGTTAAAAGTTTGCTGCTTTGAAAGATATACTTTGCTTGTTAATGTCTTGTTGTAGTTTAGAGCTAATTAAAGTTCTTTTCAACTTTGGGCAAAGTACATGAGAGAAATGCATTTCTTGTTTGATTGCGGCTCTCTCATGTGCCTTAGCGTAAGGTTCTCCACAGTCTGCTGTTAAAACTTGAAAGTAAGGTTCAATTAATTAGGCGAGTCCTTTGCAATTTATTCTACCTCATGTACCCCAAAACCATTCATGTAGATGTTTCATGTATAGGAGAGACGGGTCAGTCTTGCTGAGCCATCGTGCTCACTGCTTGTGTTTGAAGGTTTTGCAGGGGTTTATGAGGAAGGGACTCCCGAGGAGGAGATGGAACCCCAGGAGGGGAACCCCGTCGAGTGGGAGTCATGCACGCCGCCGTGTTAGTGTGTGTGCGTGCTAGCGGGGGCATGTTCAGGGGCTAAACGTGAACTCGATGTGTAGTCTACGCCCGTGAGTGTAGACTAAACTTATTTTGTTGTAAAAATGTTCATAAACTGGTTTATGTAATAAAACTTTGCTTCCGCTTTGTATCTTTGATGTGCGTTATCCGGTGCTGTGCAACGCAGCACCCCTCAGCGTGATCCTGGCTCGACGAGGCCGTGGGGCCACGTCAAATATAAAATTGCGGAGGAAGATATTGGATGAAGCTCATTTGTCCAAGTACTCCATTCATCCGGGAAGCAACAAAATGTACCAGGATTTGAAATCTAAGTTCTGGTGGACACGGATGAAGAGAGAGATTGCGAAATACGTATCCGAGTGTAATACGTGTCGGCAGGTTAAAGCCGACCATATGAGGAAAGCTGGACCACTTCAACCGCTGAAGGTTCCAGCATGGAAGTGGGAATACATAAGTATGGACTTCATTGTCGGATTACCCATGACCAGCAACAAGCATGATTCTATTTGGGTAGTCATCGATCGTTTGACCATTTTATTCCAGTCCATACGAAATATGTGGCAAAGAAGTATGTGGGGCTGTTTATCTCGAGAATCGTGTGTTTACACGGGGTTCCCCGCACCATCTTTTCTGACCGAGGTGGGTTATTCGTATCCAGATTTTTGGAGCAACTACATGCTTCACTAGGAACCAAGTTAATTCGGAGTTCAGCGTATCATCCACAAACCGACGGTCAAACGGAAAGGGTAAATTAGATTCTGGAGGATATGCTGCGGGCATGTGTCATCAATCATGGGAAGAATTGGGATGACCCTCTACCGTTAGAAGAATTCTCATACAATAATGGTTATCAATCCAGAATCAAGATGGCCCCGTATGAAGCTCTTTATGGCAGGAAGTGCCGCACACCGCTGAATTGGTGTGAGTCCGGTGAGAGAGTGGTCTACGGGATTGATCTTGGTAATGAAGCCGAGGAACGAGTGAGAGTGATTCAAGCCAACTTAAAGGCTGCTCAATCTCGGCAGAAAAGCTATGCATACAAAAGACGTCGACCTCTCCACTTCGACATCGGGGACCACATTTATCTTCGTGTCTCTCCGATGAAAGAGATTCATCGATTTGGAGTGAAGGGGAAACTCGCTCCACGATTCATTGGGCCATTTGCTTTCACTGAAATATGCGGACCCGTGGCCTATCGTCTGGAGTTACGGACGTCACTTTCGGGTATTCACAATGTTTTCCACGTCTCTCAGCTGCGGAAATGTCTTAAGTACCCAACCGCAGTTCATATGGAGAACATTGAGGATTTTCAGCCGGATCTCACTTATTCTGAGTATCTGATCCAGATTATCGACGATAAGACTCGCGCCACAAGAAATCGGACATTGCAATTTTACAAAGTCTTGTGGAACAACCACACCACTGATGAACCCATGTGGGAAAGTGAGGATTTTCTCCGTTTAAATTTTCCCGAGTTGTTTGTACCATATGTCCAGTAGTTTTTCTCCCTTCCTCTTTATTTTTATAATCTCGGGATGAGATTCTTTTAAGGGGGGATGCAACATCCCTGACTTTTGTAAAGTTTTATTTCACATGTGAAACAAAGTTAAGGCAAAGGAAAGCTTGAGTTGTGTCACATGAAATGATGAACACAAATATGGACATGTGAGAGAGTTAAAAAATTTCTCTAGCACATGCTCAACACGTGTTAACCTAGGGGAAAGAATTTCACTCCCAAAAATCTAACTCATGTACACCTCCTCTATGAGTAGAGTAAAGGGAAATTTAAACACAATTTGAATTCTTTTGAAAGGATTCATGTTCAGATTGTATAAATGCATCCAAGTGAATTCACTTATGCATTCCTCAGGTATTCAAGAGCTTATGTTTCGATTTTGGAGAATTTTAGGTTACTATTTGTTTCGATGAATAAATGAGGGAGAGTTCAAATTCAAATTTGAATTTGAAAACTGAACCAAACATGCTCAATTTTGAAATCTGAGTTAAGATTCAGTTTCCTCATATTTTGTTTGGGCTACCATCCAATTTTGGCGGAATTTGGGTGAAGGCGGTGCGGGAATTTTAAAGAACGGAGGATAAGAGAGAGTGAGGGACTGTGGACGCACATGTCATACTCTGTGCAGTGAACCGACGTGCTCAGCTCCTCAGCGCGCACCAGCTCCCGGCAATCCAGCGCCCGACGACTGATCGGCATCACCTCCTGCTCCCGGCCGGTTTGGCTTTGCTCTTATCCCTCCCACACACGCTGCACAAACGAACTTGTCTTCCGTACACCGCTCGTGCTCCCTCGGTGGTCTGCTCCCATGAAAAAACAGCCGCCCTCGCTGCTGCTCTGTTCCTGATCGCCAGCCACCAACGGAGCCTCGGTTGCTCGAGTTTCCAACACGAAAAAGGAGCGCAAGGGCATGCACAAGGTGTTCCCCATCTCACCTCGAAGCTCTGAGCTGCTGTTCGACTTAATTTGAAGATTGCGCCAAGAACCGAGGTGCACACGGCGGACGCCGTTTCGGTTCACCGTGGACGGAGCGCCACGGCCACCCTCTCCTCCAACTTGCTGAACAAGAAAGGTGCACTATCTTCCATAGATCGTGTAGCCGAAATCCATTCAGCAAATGATCCATCCTCTAGGGAGAATTTCCACAAAAACCGAACCTAGTTCATTCTCTTAAGTCTCGGTTTAAACTCAAAATTCAAGTTGCACGATCCACCAAAGCTTGAGTAAGCTTGCATGTAGCTTCTACACCTCCCAGCGCCCCTCCTTGACGAATAACCGAGCAAAAACATCAAGAAATGAGGAAGTTCTAGCCGTTTTCTTAGCAATCGGTGTAAAAGTGTCTCGGGTCACCGTGGAGCCCTCGGTTGCCAGCCTTTTCACGGTGTGTGGAGTCCATTTTCAGCATCCTCGAGCTGACACGGTGGTCACCGAGCAATCCCCGACTGTTTTCGTGCGGTGTAGAGTGGGAACGACCTCGCCGGAACCCTAACTCCCGCTGTTGCCGGTGCGCGTGTGTTTCCGGCGAGTTTCGGCCGCTGGCGCCCCCACCAACGTGTTCAGCGTGTCTGAAAATGGGGGGGGGGGGGCGGGAAGCGAGAACTGGCGTGGGAGGTGGCCGGGAAGGCCCTTCCGGCAACCCTCGCCGAAGGGCGCCGCCGGGTCCTCTGTTTGGCGTGAGGTTGAAGATTAGGGATGACGGGTGGGGCCCATGGGCAGGGTTTAAATATTTGCTGGATTTCCTATTTCAGTTCAAATTTTGAAGATCCATAACTTTGTGTAGGAGTGTCCAAAAACTCCCAAATAAAAAATTTTTGGATTCTGCACAAAGAGTACTATCCAGGGGTGCAGCCCAATATTTATGAAAATCTCCGGATGTGGCTCATAAATTCATATAAGGAAAATTTTGTAGGATTTATTACAGGAGTTCTGTGTATTAGAAAATTCCCAAGTTTGGACAGAAGATCCTCCCAAATATACTGGAACCCCAGTAAAAATTTTAGAGGCATTGGACCTCATTTGCTTGGTCAAATGATGTGCTCATTCCTTATGTCTCTGAAAATGGGAAAATGAACAGAGATATTTTCAGACTTTTACCCAAGCTTGTAAAATTCATATCTCCATGTAGTAAACTCCAAAAATGGTAAAACCAATTCCTATGGATTGAGGACATTTTGTACTTCACAAAAAGTCTACTTTGCAGCATAGGAAAGCTTAATATCTAGGGGGTAAAGGCAGATTAGTGAAAATCACATAAAGAATTATTGTGATCACGTTGAGCCATTTAATGAGATCAATTTTTACACACTGCCTAAATACCTTCCATAGAAACTGTGGTCAACTTTTCAGCTTCATTGGACCTCTGGAACTTGATCTACCATCTTTTAGGTCTAAGTGTTCATATAATGGTCTTAATCACATGGTGATTACTAGTACCTCCTTTTCACCTAGCTTTCATCATCTCTAAGATTGTAGATCCAACAACAGAAAACTTGCTGTTGTTTATTCCTTTTAGGTGTGAGTTAACTTGTACAACAACTTTGAATCATTTTCTAAATTGCTTTTGAATACATGTGCATAAATCATCTTAATAGCTCACGTGACGTCGACGTTTTGACGAGGACTCAACTCCGCAGAGAAGATCTCCATCTCGTGAGGAGTTTGGCGGATTCCCCGGAGGATGACTAATTCCTAGCTTCTAACAAAACCTTTGAGCAAGGCAAGCCCCGGTTTGCATATAACTACCGTATTTAAATTTTGCTTTACTTCACCTCATGTTTATTAGACTTGATATTGTGCATTATGTTTAGGATGGGTGAAAAACCCATTTGCATGGCTAATATATCCCTGAGTAGAAGGTTTAGTTTAGGCTTTGTCTCGTCGTAGATGCTAGGCTAATGTTGTAGCTAGCTCGGTAGAAGTCGAGTAGTAAAAAGCTACTCGCGAGAAAGGTCGAGTAATGGAGTTTACTCGCGAGAGGTTGATGATAAGAGCACCCTCATGAAAATGAGATAGGGACGGGGATGTTCCTGTAAGATGGAGCGCTCAAGGTTGGTCTCGACCTGCGATAGGTGTGACAATGCTTGAGACCACATTGGGCCTGGGCCGGGATGGTAAGGCAAATGTGGAGGTTGGGTTTAACCCCGTCCGTATTGGTTAAGGACCGCGCGTATGCGGCCCTGCTGGACAAGATTGAGCTGTACCAGATATATAGTGGGGTATGGGACCCATGAAACCGATGTAACTCGACGGACTGTGATATAGAAACTCATCCTTCGCGTGGGAATGGCGTCGAAAAGGCAGAAGGTGTAAATCCTTTAGCGGGCAACTTCGACGTGTCCGCGTAGAGGACCATCCTGCTCGGCGCGAAACGTTTTTCTATGTCAGGGTGTCGTGTGAAAGGTTGCTGCGTACAATGTAAGAAAGCGCTCTTGTGAGAGTGTTTCGAGGCGGGTGTATGTGTCGTGTATTCCGGGTTGTTATTGATTCGAATCACTGTCGCTCGTGGAAGAGGATTGAGCATACTTGCCCACTGCACCGTGACGTAGTAAGAAGAGGAACTAAGTCTCTTAACTTGTTGTTCATGGATTAATCATTGTATTGGAACCATGACTGAATTAGATATAGTGCCAACTAAGTTTCTATTCCACCTTAGGCTAGCAACATCGGGATAAGCGTTTCTTGTTTGATTGTGGACTTCCGGTGTTGTTAGGCGTGAGAACCACTAAAATGAAGGCTATAAGAATCTGAATATAAGGATCAAATTTAGTCAAGCTTCATTTTGCAAATTCATGTTCCTACTGTATTACTACCCCTGCATGTAGAGTTACATGTTTGGGATTGACGGTTAAGACTTATTGAGCCTTAGTGCTCACGGTTGCTTCTGAGTTGTTTTTGCAGGTAGCAGAATGCCTGCTATGAAGAAGGTTGATCGGTGATACGATGAACCTCATGGCTCGTTCAACTCATTGGAAACCTACCCGCTGCCTTTCTTTGGTGAAGCTCGTAGGAAGCGTTCATGGGCTGAACGACTTCTCATTGGCGTAGTTAGGGTCGAGAGTGAGTAGATGTCCAGCTTTTAAATTCTGCTCTGTATGTACATTATGTTGTAAAAGACCTTATGTTGAGTAATAAAATGGTTTCATTATGTTCTACCGTCTTTTCGTGCATGCTTTTGGGTGCCGCATCGCACGGCAGCACCCACTGTAATTCCCAGGCGAGCGGTGCCGACCACGTCGGGGCGGGCGCCCCTCACAATCAACAAGCAGTCTGCAGTAAAATTCATCAAGTCAATAATCTGCAGGTTTGGGTCCCGAACAGGATCATTACTCACAACGGGACCCAGTTCACCAGTGCAGTATTTCAAGGATACTGCAAAGACCTTGGTATCCAGGTGTGCTATGTGTCCGTTGCTCACCCAGAGAGCAACAGCAAGGTCGAGAGAGCCAATGCTGAGATACTCAGGGGCCTCAGGACACGTACCTACGGTGGCCTGGAAAAGCATGGTGCCAACTGGATTGAGGAGCTTCCGTGCGCACTATGGGCTAGCTGGACATCACCCAGCCGAGCCACAGGTGAGACTCCCTTCTTCGTGGTATACGGAGCTGAGGCCGTCCTTCCTCCGGAGATCACCTTGGGCTCCCCTCGTGTCAAGGCAAAAGATGAAGCCACGCAGGACCAGGCCCGGTGTGAAGATCTCGAGCTCGTCGACGAGCACAGATGGCAGGCTGCAATCTGGAACGTGCAATACCGCCAAGCGCTCCGATGCTACCAGCAGCGATCCGTGCGGAGCAGAGAGCTGCAGGTCGGTGACCACGTGCTCCGATGAATACTTACCCGGGAGGGGTCTAACAAGCTTTCCCCCCATTGGGAAGGTCCCTTCCGGGTGACGCAAGTATGCCGACCAGGATGCGTCTGCCTGGCGACGGAGGATGGCAACCCGATTCCAAATCCTTGGAACATTGAGCACCTCCGCAAGTTTTATCCGTAGCTTAGGTTAAGGTGTTTTTCCCTGTAAAAGGGCCATAGAGTCTAGGACCGGTGCTCTGATTAGCCAAACTCCGGGGGGCCCGGCTGCCCTTGCTACTCCGGGATAAGTCATTCGGACCCTTGTACAGCCTGACTCCTCCTCAGTACCACCATAATAAGGGGAATGGTAGCCTCCCTTTCGAGCTCGCGTGTATTTTTTCCTCACATCTCAACGTGTACAATTTATATTTCTCTGCCTCGCCCTTAGCCAAAGTTGAGCGACAAGGTGGAAATGTCGGAAGCACCTGTAATTGTCTCCGGACCCCCTTGGTTACCTTTGGTTGGGTCCGGTGGTGCCAATATGACATCTCCCCCCTCCGGAGTGCCAGGTCACGGGGTTCCCAGGGTGTGTAGCCCACGTAGCTTGCCCTGTGCCCTGAGCGCGCATGCTCTGCCCTTTCAGAGCAGAACCCAGGTGCTGGGGGCCCGGCCGGCACACCGCCTCAGGGAGCATAATAAACAGGGCCCGAGCACTTCTGCCCCGAATCGACAAAGATGCGCAGCTCAAACAGAGGACTGTAAGTCGTAATGAAGCCATCGGACAGAGAAAATACAACAGCACGACACAGGACTCCGACCTGTGAGGCTAGAACCTCAGCTTTCCAAGGGGGCCACTCACGGACCCCCAAGGCCGGAGTCTCCGGAAGGGTCCAAAGCTGATGTCTTGTACCTTTTTGGCAGGTGTCCCCAGTTACTTGGGCACACCTTCAGGGGGCCATCACAACGGGTCAAGCCAAGCAAAACATTCATCACAAGGATGCAAGACAAAACGCAAAAGATACAAGAGCCGGGGCCCACCTAGGACTCGCCCGTATTATGCCTAAACCGCCCCGTGATGAGAGCTCCTAGGTCCTCGACCGCAGACCGGGCTGGCGCCTCCCTTGCAGCGACGGGGCCTTGGATGACTAGCTCCAGGGAGACACTGGGGTCCCAGCTTCGGAAGCAGGTCAACACATGTGCCGCCACCTCCTTGGCCAGGGCTTTTCCCTCCGTCTCCAGCAGGTCAATGACAACGTCTTCCAACGCTGCCATCTTCGAGCCTGCAGAGTCGAGTGCAGGGAGCACTTGGCTCATCTCCTGCGAAGGCTCGCCGACGCGCACAGGGCTGAAGCCGAAAGGCACCAGAGCTGACTCAGCATGGCCCAGGAAGTCTCAGACTTGCTGGACCTCTGCCGTGCGCAAGGCCCAGAGCTCCTGAAGCTCGCGCCAAGCCGCTGCCAGGGCAGCTGCATCGCACTCAGAGATTCTTCTCTCCTTGGCAGCCAACGTCGCCGCCCGAGCATCAAGCTCGCGGGCACAGCGCTGCAGTCCCTTCTCATGGAGCGAGACGTCGGACTCTGCAGCCTGGAGGTCATGCCACTCCTTCACCTGCCTCTCCCTCTCCTTGTTCAGAGAGGCCTGCTGGTGGTCCAAGTCGTTGGTCCGAGACTTCAGCTCGGCCTGCTCCCGCCGCAAGTGCGATGAAGCCTCCTCCTCCTTCGTTGCTAGATCGCGCTCATGCTCGCCTATGGCAGCCTCGCAACGAGTCAGCACTAGCCGCAGATCCTCCAGGGAGGCGAGGCGACTGTTGGCCGTCCGGTGGGCCTCCTTGGCTTCTGCCCAGAGCCTCTTGGACTGCTCGTCCAGCCGATCGACCAGATCCCGCTGCCGGTTGGTCAGTTCTTGCTCCTCTCGCAGACGAGCCTCCTTCACCTCCAACCTCCTCTGCGTCTCCCGGGTCCAGAACTTGAGCAACCTTTCCCAGCCAATGAGGCGCTCCTTCTCCTCCCGGATGGCTCCCTGCTCCTGCTCCAGCGACAACTGAACCCGACGGAGACTTGCATGAGCCAAAGCCACAGCCTCAGAAAAAGGGACCCGCTTGACCCGTGCCGGGGCCTCCTAGTGAATGTAGCCTAGAGGGGGTGAATAGGCTCTTTGAATTTTTTAGGCGGTTTCCTGAAACACTTAGCGAACTGGTTAATTCCAGATGGGCCGGACTAGTCCGATATGGTGTGGACTCGTCTGATATGATTGTAATTAAAGGATCAAAGTGAGACTTGTTCTTCCTTCAGGTGTTTATGCAGCAGAAAATAAATGATTATTCAAGTATAGTGAAGTAAGACAAAATAACTCTCAATTTTAATACTAGGTGTGGATGTAAATCAAATGATGACTAGCAACCCAAAATAACAATTGAAGGAAGATCAAAAAGACACGAGACAAAGTTTTGTCCTGAAGTTCGATTCCACCTAGGAATCTACGTCCCTGTTGAGGAGTCCACCAAGGACCGGGTCTTCACCAACCCTTCCCTCGTTGAATCGCCACAAAGGCCGATTCAATTCCACTAACCACACACAGGGTAAACAATTGTGCGTGGGGCGTTCTCACAATCTGAGTGCTCCCACAAGATTACAGAGAGTAACTCTTCCTCCCACACACAAACAGAGAACAACAATCAGCAATTGTGTGAGAGAAGACAAACCAAGAGATTAATTGCAAGAAGAACGACTCTCTCCTTGATCCAATCTCTAATCCTCAAAGACTTAATCTTTCTGGGCTTAGAATGAGTGGAGAGAGGTAATTTTTGTGCTCTTGGGGCGTGCGGCGGCGCTGGAAATTGAGAGATCACAATGTGTGGCCGTGCACCTCTATTTATATAAGGTTTCTAAAAACCCTGGCGGCCGGAATAGTCCGCTCTATTCACCGGACTAGTCCGGTGTGCCGTGTACAATTTTCATGTTGCATGCGGCACAGTGGAAACCCTAATTTTAAACTTGAGCGGACTAGTCTGGTCCAAGAGCGGACTAGTCCGCACTATTTATATAAGGTTTCCAAAAACTCTGGTGGTCAGACGAGTCCGCTCTATTCACCGGACTAGTCCGGTGTGCCGTGTACAATTTTCGTGTTGCATGCGGCACAGTGGAAACCCTAATTTAATGTGTTTACAAAAACTTGAGCGGACTAGTCCGGTCCAAGAGCGGACTAGTCCGGTGCAAGGTAAATGCCGGTTCCAAAGAGTTGAAAGGACTAGTCGGGTTTCTGGGCGGACTAGTCCAGTGCAAGGTGAGTGCCGGTTCCAGAGAGTTGAACAGACTAGTCCGGTTTCTGAGTGGACTAGTCCGGTGCAAGGTGAGTGCCGGTTCCAGAGTCATCAGCTCGCGTTGACTACATCCCTGCCCTTTGTACACACCGCCTGTCGCTCCTACCGATTGAATGGTCCGGTGAAGTGTTCGGATCGTGGTGATGGAGGTGGTTCGCCGCCCCTGACGTCGTGAGAAGTCCATTGAACCTTATCATTTAGAGGAAGGAGAAGTCATAACAAGGTTTCCGCAGGTGATCCTGTGGAAGGATCATTGTTGAGACCCTGACCAAAAACAGACTGTGAATGTGTCATCAATTCCACTGAGTCATGGGTGACGCACCCGTATCTTGGTATGGGCCATGAAGCTTCTATTGGAGGTGAATGGCTCTGAAAGAACCCACGGCGCCGTATGGCGTCAAGGATCACTAATGTTGCCTTGCTCGGGGACACGTCTGGCTTGCTGGACGCACCCTGTGCAGCAATGCTATGTTAACCCACATGACTCTCGGCAATGGATATCTTGGCTCTCGCATCGATGAAGAATGTAGCAAAATGCGATACCTGGTGTGAATTGCAGAATCCCGTGAACCATAGAGTTTTTGAATGCATGTTGCGCCCGATGCCTTCTGGCTGAGGGCACGTCTGCCTGGGCGTCACGCAAAAAGACACTCCCACCCATCTCCGTGCGGACGTGGTGTTTGGCCCCTCGTGCTGCAGGACAAGGCGGATGGCTCACGTTGTTCTCGGTGCTATGATTGGAACTGATTCTGGTGATGCTAGTCCCTCGGGACCCATGAACGAGAGTGCATGTCGCTCGGACCGCGACCTCAGGTCAGTCGGGATTACCCGCTGAATTTAAGCACCCATTCGCCAACAGCTTGAAATGACCAGAAGCCTCTCAGCCACCGGAACACGTCTCACCGAAGGCATGGAAGGTGCACCGTGTTTCCGGTATTCAGACGTGTATTCCGTCAAGGTCCCGTCCGGCCTCCCGGGTCCCGAGTTCGTGAGTTTTACTTTGTCGATTTTGAACCAGATGGCCATCCTCGCAGGCAAAACCATCAAGTTGTACCATTCGGACGTGTATTTTGTAAAGGCCCCGTCCGGTCGCCCGGGGCCCGAGTTTGTGAGTTTTGCCAACTTTCCCAATTTTGACCCAGGACCCGAGTTAGCGAGTTTTACAGACTTTCCCAACTTCCCCCATTTCGACCCAGATGGCCATCCGCGCATGCAAAACCATCAAGTTTCACCATCCGAACGTGTGTTCCGTTGAGGTCCCGTCCCCCCCCCCCCCCCCCCGGGGACACGTGTTCACGGGTTTTCCCATCTCTCAGCCATCGGAACACATCTCTCCGAGACAAGGTGGCTGCACCGTGTGTCCCGTATCCAACAGTTTCGCACCCATTCACCAACAGCTTGAAATGACCAGAAGCCTCTCAGCCACCGGAACACGTCTCACCAAAGGCACAGTGGGTGCACCACGTTTCCTGTATCGGACAGTTTCGCGCCCATTCGACAACAGCTTGAAATGTACCAGCAGACTGTCAGCCGCCGGAACATGTCTCACCGAAGACAAAGGTGGGTGCATCGTGTTTCCCGTATCCCACAATTTTGCACCCATTCACCAACAGCTTGAAATGACCGGCAGCCTCTCAGACAACAGAACACATCTCACCAATGACACGGTGGGTGCACCGTGTTTCCCATATCCAACAGTTTCACACCCATCAGCCAACATCTTTACATGACCAGCAGCCTCTCAGCCGCTGGAACACGTCTCACCAAAGCCAAGGTGGGTGCACCATGTTTCACGTATCCAACAGTATCGCACCACTTCGCCAACAGCTTGTAATGACCAGCAGCCTCTCAGCCACCGGACACGTCTCTCCGAAGACGAGGGTGGGTGCACCGTGTGTCCCGTATCCGACAGTTTCGCACCCATTCGACAACAGCTTGAAATGACCAGCAGCCTCTCAGCTACCAGAACACGTCTCACTAAAGACATGGAGGGTGCACCGTTTCCCGTATCCGACAGTTTCGCGCCCATTCGCCAACAGCTTGAAATGTACTAGCATCCTGTCAGCCGCCAGAACACATCTCACCGAAGACACGGTGGGTGCACCGTAATACCCGTACCCGTCCATACCATCGCATGATAAACCAGAACCCATACGGCCACCAGCCCACCATTGCGATGGCTGGCAGTGCAACCAGATCTTCAAGCGTTGGGTACATGCAGTTCACTAAATAGTATGGCCACAATACCCTAAGCCCACAAGAATCTGGTTTGAGCACTGCCCACCCTGACAGGAAAACGGACCGGTAACCATCCAGCCACCAATCCGTCCCATACCTGGGGGATGCCACAGCCACGTTTATCTGGCACCAGGATGATGTATCCACCCAAAAAGGATGGCACAATGTGTCCCGAAGCCAAAATCCGTGTTGCACCGTCGCATCTGTGTTCATCTCAGTGAAGGTCCCCAAGGCCAGTAGGATGTTGGCAGCCGTGGATCATCCCAACACCAAGATCCGGTGGATGTAGTACACCGCGAGGGGAGGTAATCAAGGTTCCTTTCAGTATCTGACATCATCCTACTTTGCCCTGAGCTGACAGACTACCTCCCCCTAATATACTGTCACACCCGGTTTTTCCGAAGAACAACCAAGTGAATATCACATGTATGCCAGGATCATTTTCTCATACATGTGATGACAAATAGTGAAGCATCATTTATTACAAGCCAGGTGTCGAATATAAATAAGTCTTACATAGCAAATCTCTCGATGGACAATAATAAGTTTATCACAAGTAAATAAACTAGCAGCGGAATAATATTCTTGAGGGCTCCGTCACAGGCGTTGCCCGGGGGTCTCCATGAACCTAGAAACCTTCTTCGGGTCCAAAGTCTTGGTCATTATACACCACCTCATTATCTTGACCTGAGCAGCAATATAAACCAACAAAATATGCAAGGTTGAGTACCAATGGTACTCAGCAAGTGTGGGAAAGTTATATCATGCATAGCTAGAACAAGGGGAGGTTGAATTCATGGTTAAAGCACTACGCAATTAATACCTATCACCTTAGCTTATTAAGCACCTACATTACTACACAGGTGAAATGGTCCCAATTTCCCATCCCATCATCACAACCAAATAACCATAACATCATTTCCAATGTTAAGCTCCCCGCTTAACATCCACAACTTACAAAGCCATCATCCTCTAATCATGAATAAGTCCAAGCCGCTCTTGACCGTGAGCACGGCTGTCATGACAGTTTTGACTCTGCAGAGTTTGCACCACTGTACCCACATGTAGTGATTTCATCCTCCGTTGCCGGGTGGACTAAAAGAACCTCCATTATGCCAGTGGCCACGAACCACATTCACACTTCCCAGATGTGTAGCCAGGAGATCACTACGAAGCCTTTACAAAGGGATTCCCGACGAGCGTGGGCCCACTGAGGTTTCACCCCTAACAGCATACAAGAGGCTCCAACCCCGCTGCAGTGGCCCCCTCTTGAGCCTTGCGGTTTATAAGGTAGTCCAGCTGACACCCACTCCCCGCACCATCCAACACACCCATACTACGCCGGGGATACACCTAATTAATTGGCCAAGCTGCCCCATCTCAGCATGTGGTTGGCACGGTAAAGCAAGGTTACATGCTCCATGAACCGGTCCTTAGGATCCAGGCAAGTACTAAACACAAACCCGAGTCTCGTGCACCCAGCACCAACCAAAACATCCAACTTGCCTTGATCCCTACCTCTACATAACTCACAATATCTCATTCAAGAGTATGGTAAAATAAACTGATGATCTCATATCCCAAATATCCCATTCTAAGCATGGCTAAGCATATGCATAATAATAAATGACATGATAAAATAAATCCCAACCCAAGCTACAAGGAAACAAGGTAATGCAATTCTAGGGAAACTTCCTAGCATGGGTTTCATATTTCAATTGACGATGCAAATGATTCTATCTACACATCCTAGTATAGGATCAAAGTGGTCAAGGACACTTGCCTCCTTCCTGCTGCTCTTGAAATGGGTAGTCCTGATCTTGGAAAGGAATAACTTGCTCTTGAGCAGGTTCTACATCATACCATCACACATAGCAAAAGAAAAACAACAATCCATAAGACATAGTTCACACTTCCACTTCATACAAACCACACATTCACATTTATGAAAGTCATTCACAATTATATGTGTTGTGGTTACTCTACGTGTGTTAATTTGTGGCTTGCATGCACTTTTAATCATGTGTATATGATTCCTACTTTTGTATTCACATTTATGCTTACATACTATGTATATGAGTTTCCAATTTATATAAATTCCTTATATTCAATTACTACACCTTTTAGCTACCAAGTATGCATGAAAGGTATTTTCCTTCTCCATATGTGTCTTCAGTATTTCTACCAACCCTAAACTGAATTCTATGGATTTTAGAGACTCCATTTATCATTTACTAGTTGCTATATTTTTAGATTTATTTCCTATGCCTAAATGTGAACTTTATTATGAAAATAAAAAGACACATCATCTAAACAGAATAGATTCTGATCTAAAATAGTTACTAATATATTTTTGACCTTTTCCTCTGATGTAAACTATTTTACAATTATTTTCCCTATTTTCAGAACTATTCTTTACTTAAAAATGTGTCCCTATACTAATAAATGTGAATAATAAATGAAACAGATTCATTTCAGCCCAAAATATATTTTTATCTCACTCCAAAGTTTTCTAAGTACTGAGAAAGTTTTTAATTTAATTTTGACAATATGTTTTGTCCCACTTTTTAAATTTTAAATACTAGCCACATATTCAATTTCCTAAATTAAATATCAAACAGGGCTAAAAAGGTAAACTCACCCCACTACAGGGTCTATAATATTATTTTAACAATTTTCAGGGGTCTAGATACTCATAACAGTGGAGTTTTTCCTAATTTTTATTAAGTCCAGGGGCTAAAACTGATTTTTAAATGAATTTACATGATTTTCTGAAGTTCCAGGGGCTAGATCAGAAGTTTCCGGGGCTAGCTCTTATTTCCCGAGAACCCCAGGGGGTAGCACGTAAGATTTCCAGTCTTTATAACGCGGGGCTGACGTGGACCGTCCGATTTAGACGGCGCACAAGCGGCCACGTCGCTCTGATCGAGCGCGGGCGGCGCTGCCCGGCGGCACACGGCGGCGGGAGGTGGCGATCTCGCCGGAGAGTTTCGGATCTTCGTCAATTCTTCCTAAAACTTTGATTTTATGGCATAGATCGGTGGAGGGGAGGTCGGGGATCTCACCTCCGGGCTTTTCTTGAGCTCGGAGGTCCTGGAAGGCGATCGGCGACGAGGTCCCAAATGAAACCACGGCGAGGCTCGTCGGCGCTGTGTTTAAACCGCTAGTCACCGAGTTTTCTGCACCTGCAGGGTTCCACGGAGGCTGTGGATCAAGACCAGCGAGTTAGATCGGAATTTCCGAGCTTAGATCGGCCAGAATTCGCCGGAGAAGGCTCGGGTTCTCACCAGAGTAAAAACGGCGGATCGCGTGGGAAAAACAGAACGAGGCCGGGGTTTTTATAGACGAGGGAAGGGCGGCGTTCGGTTGTGATCGAGTTTGCGTCGCCCACGAGCAAAATTCGGCTTAGATATGCAGAAATCCGGGTCGGTTTGGATTCGGGGTGAGAGAGAGTCCGTCCGATCGCAGCGCGGGCGCGAGGTAGAAGAAGGGCTGGCGGGCCCCGCCTGTCAGTGGGAGGAAGGGGCGCGCGCGGCTGCGGGCTGGCGCGGGGTTTGGGTGGGCCGGCTGGTGGGTTTCAGCCCACTGGCCGGTTTTTTTCTGTTTCCTTTTTCTTTTTTCTATTTCTTTCTGTTTTGAGTTTAAATTGAATTCCAGTTTGAATTTAAATTGTTGCAAAACATGCAACACGTCCAAAAAATTTTAAATTCCCCTCTTAACAGGATTTTGGGTCTTAACAGGATTTTGGGGTGTTACAGCTCTACCCCCCTTAAAAGAAATCTCGACCTCGAGATTAGTGGTTCTAAGAAAACAATTCCGGAAATTGTGCCTTGAGTTCATCTTCCCGCTCCCAGGTGGCTTCCTCTTCTGAGTGATGCTTCCACTGCACCTTGCACATCCGGATTCTTTTATTTCTGGTGAGGCGTTCCATTGTCTCCAAAATCTTGTATGGTTGCTCGTCATAAGACAAATTCTCAGCTAGGTCCACTTCATTCATGGGTAACACCTCTTCAGGCGTCCTCAGGCATTTCTTGAGTTGTGACACATGGAACACATCGTGCACATCCGATAGACGAGCTGGTAACTCTAGTTGATACGCCACTTCGCCTTTCCTTTCCAGAACTTGAAAGGGTCCGATGTATCGAGGTGACAACTTCCCTTTTACCTTGAACCGACGAAGTCCTCGGATAGGGGACACCTTGAGATAGACATAGTCTCCCACGTTGAAAACAAGCTCTCTTCTTCGTACATCGGCATAGCTCTTTTGGCGTGTCTGTGCTATCCTCAAGTTGTTGCGAATTTCCCTCACCTTCACCTCGGCTTCTTGTAGTACCTCGGGACCAAACACTTTACTTTCCCCTGTTTGGTTCCAAAATAGGGGAGTTCTGCACTTCCTCCCATACAAAGCTTCGAACGGTGACATCTTCATACTAGCTTGATAGCTGTTGTTATAGGAAAACTCCGCATACGGTAAGTTCTTATCCCAACTCCGATTGTTTTTGAGTGCACATGCCCTCAGCATATCTTCAAGAATCTGATTGGTTCTTTCCGTCTGTCCATCAGTTTGAGGATGATAGGCAGAACTAAAGTTCAGATGGGTTCCCATGGTTTCGTGCAACTTCTGCCAGAACCTTGAGGTGAACTGTGTCCCTCGATCCGACACAATCTTCTTTGGCACTCCACGGTAACACACGATCCTTGACATGTACAACTCCGCCAATTTGGATCTGCTGTAGCTTTCTTTCACGGGGATGAAATGAGCTACCTTGGTTAGCCTGTCGATGATGACCCATATCGAATCATATCCTGATTGGGTCCTAGGCAGTCCCACTATGAAATCCATACCAATTTCTTCCCATTTCCATTCAGCCACTTTGAGTGGTTGCAATAATCCCGCGGGTCGTTGATGTTCTGCTTTCACCAACTGACATGTGTCACATAGGGCAACATGTTCCGCGACATCTCGCTTCATGCCATACCACCAATACCTGCTCTTGAGGTCCTGGTACATCTTCGTACTCACAGGATGAATGGAATAGTCGGAATCATGAGCCTCCTTCAGAATCAATTCACGAATCTCCTTTACTTCAGGCACACAGATCCTTTTCCCGTGCCACACCGTACCTTATTCATCCTCTCTAAAACCAGGAGCTTTATTCTCCTTGATGAGTTGCCTGATCTCTTGTATCTTCTCGTCTTTCTTTTGACCCTCGCGGATATCTCGCTCTAGTGTGGAGTCCACTTCCATGGCGATGGCTTCACCACTATTTACCAGGCATAGGTTGAGCCTTATAACCTCGTCCTTCAATTCTGCAGGCATGTCCTTCAAGCTCAACTTATTGACCTGCACTTTCCGACTTAAAGCATCGGCCACGATGTTTGCTTTCCCAGGATGATAGTTGATTCCCACATCAAAGTCATTGATTAGCTCTAACCATCTTCTTTGTCTGAGGTTGAGATCTGGCTGTGTAAAAATGTACTTCAAACTCTTATGATCCGTATGTATCTCTGTCCTCTTCCCCATCTGGCAGAATCAACCAATGTTAATTTGAAAGCACTTCGTATCATCTTATTACTTTCACTTGTTTGTACTTTGAAGTGTTGAGGCTTTGTTATACTTTTTTGAGGGTTCATTTCTCACACAAAAATAAATGCAATATTATTTCATGTGGGTTCACACACCAAAGCAAAACAATCTAAAGACGAGGCTGTGGACAATTACTCATGACTTCCACAACTCACGTCACACACCAAGCATTAACACACCATTAACTAACGTAACGACTCGACTACTCGACATCCTTCTAATTTAAGGGAAAGGCTCTACGCTACTCGTTTTCTTGAGCTGGCTCCTCGAGATCTTCCTCATCATTTCGGCTGCCTTTTGACTCTGCTTTGGGTGGGGAGGCTGCTGGTGGAGAAGTGTGATGACGCCTGATCGCTCGGCGATCTGGGGAGTCAGGAGTCCATGTATCATTCACAGTGACACACAGTTCATTCCCATCTCCTCTTTCTCTCGCCCTCAAGCAGGCTAGAAGCAACGCCTCGGTTTCCTTCAGGGTGTCACGAACATCCTGAAGCTCTTGCTGACACTCCTGCAGTCGAGTGCTGAGCATAGCAGCATCCTCCAAGCACAAGTCCATGTGCTCATGGGATGTCCCTTGCTGCACTGGCGGGTACTTGTACTCCGTAGTACCACTCTCACGCTGGAGGACATACATGTACTCAGTCCTGTCCAGGTGTCAACGATAGATGTGACTCTGGCAGGTGATGGCCTCCCATGTGACATCCTTCTCCGCATCGACCTGTGTCGCTCTACAAGCTGGAGAGCGGTGGATCTTAAGCAGCTGATTTTCGTGTATAATCCTCATCTCTGAACTCCATTCTTCCCTCTTCTCATGGATGGTCCTGGTGGAGCTATAGTGTATGATTAGCTTGCCCGTATTGCCGGCGGCTTGGAGCATACGTCGAAGACGGCGCAACAAACCTCCTACAGCCAATCCGTAGGAAAAGTACGTCACCGGACGGCTCTCCTCTCTTTGGGCAAGGGCAACTACGGGAACTCTCCCTCCTGTGGACTTGCGAGCGGTGCGAATCATGCGAACCATCTAAAACAAAAAGAATTTGAACTTAGGTTAGATAAACTTTTAATCAAAAATCCTATTTTGAATGAAAGTTGGGGTAAGATGAAGAAAGTGACTCATTAAATAACAGTTTTCAACACACACCTTGTAAAAATAGTTTTTAAGAAAATAAGGCCCTTAAATACGTCCATTTCTACCTAGGTCCACGTTCCTACGGGCAACCTTGGCTCTGATACCACTTCTGTCACACCCGGTTTTTCCGAAGAACAACCAAGTGAATATCACATGTATGCCAGGATCATTTTCTCATACATGTGATGACAAATAGTGAAGCATCATTTATTACAAGCCAGGTGTCGAATATAAATAAGTCTTACATAGCAAATGTCTCGATGGACAATAATAAGTTTATCACAAGTAAATAAACTAGCAGCGGAATAATATTCTTGAGGGCTCCGTCACAGGCGTTGCCCGGGGGTCTCCATGAACCTAGAAACCTTCTTCAGGTCCAAAGTCTTGGTCATTATACACCACCTCATTATCTTGACCTGAGCAGCAATATAAACCAACAAAATATGCAAGGTTGAGTACCAATGGTACTCAGCAAGTGTGGGAAAGTTATATCATGCATGGCTAGAACAAGGGGAGGTTGAACTCATGGTTAAAGCACTACGCAATTAATACCTATCACCTTAGCTTATTAAGCACCTACATTACTACACAGGTGAAATGGTCCCAATTTCCCATCCCATCATCATAACCAAATAACTATAACATCATTTCCAATGTTAAGCTCCCCGCTTAACATCCACAACTTCCAAAGCCATCATCCTCTAATCATGAATAAGTCCAAGCCCCTCTTGACCGTGAGCACGGTTGTCATGACAGTTTTGACTCTGCAGAGTTTGCACCATAGTACCCACATGTAGTGATTTCATCCCCCGTTGCCGGGTGGACTAAAAGAACCTCCATTATGCCAGTGGCCACGAACCACATTCACACTTCCCAGATGTGTAGCCAGGAGATCACTACGAAGCCTTTACAAAGGGATTCCCGACGAGCGTGGGCCCACTGAGGTTTCACCCCTAACAGCATACAAGAGGCTCCAACCCCGCTGCAGTGGCCCCCTCTTGAGCCTTGCGGTTTATAAGGTAGTCCAGCTGACACCCACTCCCCGCACCATCCAACACACCCATACTACGCTGGGGATACACCTAATTAATTGGCCAAGCTGCCCCATCTCAGCATGTGGTTGGCACGGTAAAGCAAGGTTACATGCTCCATGAACCGGTCCTTAGGATCCAGGCAAGTACTAAACACAAACCCGAGTCTCGTGCACCCAGCACCAACTAAAACATCCAACTTGCCTTGATCCCTACCTCTACATAACTCACAATATCTCATTCAAGAGTATGGTAAAATAAACTGATGATCTCATATCCCAAATATCCCATTCTAAGCATGGCTAAGCATATGCATAATAATAAATGACATGATAAAATAAATCCCAACCCAAGCTACAAGGAAACAAGGTAATGCAATTCTAGGGAAACTTCCTAGCATGGGTTTCATATTTCAATTGACAATGCAAATGATTCTATCTACACATCCTAGTATAGGATCAAAGTGGTCAAAGACACTTGCCTCCTTCCTGGTGCTCTTGAAATGGGTAGTCCTGATCTTGGAAAGGAATAACTTGCTCTTGAGCAGGTTCTACATCATACCATCACACATAGCAAAAGAAAACAACAATCCATAAGACATAGTTCACACTTCCACTTCATACAAACCACACATTCACATTTATGAAAGTCATTCACAATTATATGTGTTGTGGTTACTCTACGTGTGTTGATTTGTGGCTTGCATGCACTTTTAATCATGTGTATATGATTCCTACTTTTGTATTCACATTTATGCTTACATACTATGTATATGAGTTTCCAATTTAAATAAATTCCTTATATTCAATTACTACACCATTTAGCTACCAAGTATGCATTAAAGGTATTTTCCTTCTCCATATGTGTCTTCAGAATTTCTACCAACCCTAAACTGAATTCTTTGGATTTTAGAGACTCCATTTATCATTTACTAGTTGCTATATTTTTAGATTTATTTCCTATGCCTAAATGTGAACTTTATTATGAAAATAACAAGACACATCATCTAAACAGAATAGGTTCTGATCTAAAATAGTTACTAATATATTTTTGACCTTTTCCTCTGATGTAAACTATTTTACAATTATTTTCCCTATTTTCAGAACTATTCTTTACTTAAAAATGTGTCCCTATACTAATAAATGTGAATAATAAATGAAACAGATTCATTTCAGCCCAAAATATATTTTTATCTCACTCCAAAGTTTTCTAAGTACTGAGAAAGTTTTTAATTTAATTTTGACAATATGTTTTGTCCCACTTTTTAAATTTTAAATACTAGCCACATATTCAATTTCCTAAATTAAATATCAAACAGGGCTAAAAAGGTAAACTCACCCCACTACAGAGTCTATAATATTATTTTAACAATTTTCAGGGGTCTAGCTACTCATAACAGAGGAGTTTTTCCTAATTTTTATTAAGTCCAGGGGCTAAAACTGATTTTTAAATGAATTTACATGATTTTCTGAAGTTCCAGGGGCTAGATCAGAAGTTTCTGGGGCTAGCTCTTATTTCCCGAGAACCCCAGGGGGTAGCACGTAAGATTTCCAGTCTTTATAACGCCGGGCTGACGTGGACCGTCCGATTTAAAACAGACGGCTGAGATTATAACGCCGAACCGGTACGCGGGGATTTAAAGTCTACCGTGCGATTTAAAATAGACGGCGCACAAGCGGCCACGTCGCTCTGATCGAGCGCCGGCGGCGCTGCCCGGCGGCGCACGGCGGCGGGAGGAGGCGATCTCACCGGAGAGTTTCAGATCTTCATCAATTCTTCCTAAAACTGTGATTTTATGGCATAGATCGGTGGAGGGGTGGTCGGGGATCTCACCTCGGGGGTTTTCTTGAGCTCGGAGGTCCTGGAGGGCAATCGGCGACGAGGTCCGAAATGAAACCACGGCGAGGCTCGTCGGCGCTGTGTTTAAACCGCAAGTCACCGAGTTTTGTGCACCTGCAGGGTTCCCCGGAGGCGGTGAATCAAGACCAGCGAGTTAGATTGGAATTTCCGAGCTTAGATCGGCCATTCGCCGGAGAAGGCTCGGGTTCTCACCGGAGTAAAAACGGCGGATCGCGTGGGAAAAACAGAACGAGGCCGGGGTTTTTATAGACGAGGGAAGGGCGGCGTTCGGTTGTGATCAAGTTTGCGTCGCCCACGAGCAAAATTCGGCTGAGATATGCAGAAATCCGGGTCGGTTTGGATTCGGGGTGAGAGAGAGTCCGGCCGATCGCAGCGCGGGCGCGAGGTAGAAGAAGGGCTGGCGAGCCCCGCCTGTCAGTGGGAGGAAGGGGCGCGCGCGGCTGCGGGCTGGCGCGGGGTTTGGGTGGGCCGGCTAGTGGGTTTCGGCCCACTGGCCGGTTTTTTTCTGTTTTCCTTTTTCTTTTTTCTATTTCTTTTCTGTTTTAAGTTTAAATTGAATTCCAGTTTGAATTTAAATTGTTGCAAAACATGCAACACGTCCAAAAATTTTTAAATTCCCCTCTTAACAGGATTTTGGGTCTTAACAGGATTTTTGGGTGTTACATATACGTTGGGGACCTTCACTGAGATGAACACAGATGCGACGGTGCAACACGGATTTTGGCTTCGGGACACATTGTGCCATCCTTTTTGGATGGATACATCATCCTGGTGCCAGATAAACGTGGCTGTGGCGTCCCCCGGGTATGGGACGGATTGGTGGCTGGATGGTTACTGGTCCGTTTTCCTGTCGGGGTGGGCAGTGCTCAAACCAGATTCTTGTGGGCTTAGGGTGTTGTGGCCATACTATTTAGTGAACTGCATGTACCCAATGCTTGAAGATCTGGTTGCACTGCCAGCCATCGCAATGGTGGGCTGGTGGCCGTACAGGTTCTGGTTTATCATGCGATGGTATGGACGGGTACGGGTATTACGGTGCACCCACCGTGTCTTTGTTGAGATGTGTTCTGGAGGCTGACAGGCTGCTGGTACATTTCAAGCAGTTGGCGAATGGGCGCGAAACTGTCGGATATGGGAAACACGGTGCACCCTGCGTGTCTTTGGTGAGACATGTTCTGGTGGCTGAGAGGCTGCTGGTCATTTCAAGCTGTTGTCGAATGGGTGTGAAACTGTCGGATACGGGACACACGGTGCACCCACCCTCGTCTTCAGAGAGACGTGTTCCGGTGGCTGAGAGTCTGCTGGTCATTTCAAGCTGTTGGCGAAGTGGTGCGATACTGTTGGATACGTGAAACATGGTGCATCCACCTTGACTTCGGTGAGACGTGTTCCAGCGGCTGAGAGGCTGCTGGTCATGTAAAGCTGTTGGCTGATGGGTGTGAAACTGTTGGATACGGGAAACATGGTGCACCCACCGTGTCTTTGGTGAGATGTGTTCTGGTGTCTGAGAGGCTGCCGGTCATTTCGAGCTGTTGGCGAATTGGTGTGAAACTGTGGGATACGGGAAACACGGTGCACCCACCTTTGTCTTCGGTGAGACGTGTTCCGGCGGCTGACAGGCTGCTGGTACATTTCAAGCTGTTGTCGGATGGGTGCGAAACTGTCGGATACAGGAAACACGATGCCACCGTGTCTTTAGTGAGATGTGTTCTGGTGTCTGAGAGGCTGCCGGTCATTTCAAGCTGTTGGCGAATGGGTGTGAAACTGTGGGATACGGGAAACACGGTGCACCCACCATTGTCTTCGGTGAGACGTGTTCCGGCGGCTGACAGGCTGCTGGTACATTTCAAGCTGTTATCGAATGGGCGTGAAACTGTCGGATACAGGAAACACGGTGCACCTGCCGTGCCTTCGGTGAGACGTGTTCCGGTGGCTGAGAGCCTTCTGGCTGAGGGCACGTCTGCCTGGGTGTCACGCAAAAAGACACTCCCACCCATCTCCATGCAGACGTGGTGTTTGGCCCCTCGTGCTGCAGGGCATGGTGAGCCAAAGTCGGGGCTGCTGGTGGTGCCAGTCACAGCACAAGGTGGATGGCTCACGTTGTTCTTGGTGCTATGATTGGAACTGATTCTGGTGATGCTAGTCCCTCGGGATCCATGAACGAGAGTGCATGTCGCTCGGACCGCGACCTAAGGTCGGTCGGGATTACCCGCTGAATTTAAGCATATAAATAAGCGGTGGAAAAGAAACGTACAAGGATTCCCCTAGTAACGGCGAGCGAACCGGGAACAGCGCAGCTTGAGAATCGGGTGGCTTAACCCCATCTGAATTGTAGTCTGGAGAGGCGTCCTCAGAGACGGACTGGGCCAAAGTTTCCTGGAAAGGGACGCCTGGGAGGGTGAGAGCCCCGTCCGGCCCGGACCCTGTCCCACCATGAGGCGCTGTCAACGAGTCGGGTTGTTTGGGAATGCAGCCCAAATCGGGCGGTAAACTCCGTCCAAGGCTAAATACAGGCGAGAGACCGATAGCGAACAAGTACCGCGAGGGAAAGATGAAAAGGACTTTGAAAAGAGAGTCAAAGAGTGCTTGAAATTGCCGGGAGGGAAGCGGATGGGGGCTGGCGATACGCCCTGGCTGTACGCGGAACGGCCTCTGCTGGTCTGCCGCTTGGCTCGGGGCATGGACTGTTGTTGGCCGCACCGGCGGCATAAGCCTAGGGTCCTTAGGTGCCCCTGGCAGCCATCGTCGGCGCAGATGGTTACCGCGCGCTGCAAGGCGTGTTCCTTGGGACGCCGCGCTGCAATAGTCTGCAGGCTCCCCATCCGACCCGTCTTGAAACACGGACCAAGGAGTCTGACATGCGTGCGAGTCGACGGGTTCCAAAACCTGGGATGCACAAGAAAGCTGACGAGCGGGAGGCCCTGTTGGGCCGCGCCGCTGACCGACCCTGATCTTTTGTGAAGGGTTTGAGTTGGAGCACGCCTGTCGCGACCCGAAAGATGGTGAACTATGCCTGAGCGGGGCGAAGCCAGAGGAAACTCTGGTGGTGGCTCGAGGCGATACTGACGTTTTTGCTTTCCGCCGGCCACACCGCCGGCCCTTGTCATGTATGGCTTGTGCGTTCGCCCTAAGATATTGAACGCAGCTCCAAACACCTGTCTTTTGGTCTCTTTGATTTGCAAGGGAGAGAGGACTTGTGCATTTTTTTTCCATTGCTTTCATGAGACCCCATCCACGTGACCATGTGGATGGGTGAAGGCTCCATCAAGTCCTGCCTCCAGACAGGGACAGTGGGAATCTCGTTAATCTATTCATGTGCGTCACTAATTAGATGACGAGGCATTTGGCTACCTTAAGAGAGTCATAGTTACTCCCGCCTTTTACCCGCGCTTGGTTGAATTTCTTCACTTTGACATTCAGAGCACTGGGCAGAAATCACATTGCGTCAGCATCCGCAGGGACCATCGCAATGCTTTGTTTTAATTAAACAGTCGGATTCCCCTTGTCCGTACCAGTTCTGAGTCGACTGTTCAATGCCCGAGGAAGGCCCCCTGGCCGGCACACGGTGGCCCACACTCGCCGTGTGAGCAGCTCGAGCAGGCCGCCAGCAGCCAACGGGTTCAGGGATGGGACCCCCGAGCCAAGTCCTCAGAGCCAATCCTTTTCCCGAAGTTACAGATCCGTTTTGCCGACTTCCCTTGCCTACATTCTTCCATTGGCCAGAGGCTGTTCACCTTAGAGACCTGATGCGGTTATGAGTACGACCAGGCGTGGATGGTACTCGTTCCTCCCGATTTTCAAGGGCCGCCGGGGATGCACCGGACACCGCGCGACGTGCGGTGCTCTTCCGACCACTAGACCCTACCTCCGTTTAAACCGTTTCCAGGGTTGTCGGGCCGTTAAGCAGAAAAGATAACTCTTCCCGAGGCCCCCGCCGGTGTCTCCGGACTTCCTAACGTTGCCGTCAACCGCCACGTCCCGGCTCGGGAAATCTTAACCCGATTCCCTTTCGAGTGACTCGCGTGATCGCGCTGTCTGCCGGGGTTACCCCGTCCCTTAGGACTTTACAGAATACACGTCCGAACGGTGCAACTTGATGGTTTTGCCTGCGAGGATGGCCATATGGGTCGAAATCGACAAAGTAAAACTCACAAACTCGGGACCCGGGAGGCCGGACGGGACCTTGACGGAATACACGTCTGAATATGGGAAACACGGTGCACCTGCCGTGCCTTCGGTGAGACGTTGCCTAAAATTCAGTTCCCTTTGCGTGAATATATACTTGAGGCTTTTGTGATCCGTATATATCTCACATCGGTGACCAAGGATATAATGCCTCCAAATCTTCAAGGCATGTACCACGGCTGCAAGTTCCAAGTCATGTGTGGGGTAATTCAGCTCATGTTTCTTTAGTTGTCTCGATGCATAGGCTACCACTTGTCCTTCTTGCATGAGCACACATCCAAGCCCTTGTCTTGATGCGTCACAATATATGTCGAAGCTCTTGCTCACGTCCGGCAATACCAAAACCGGCGCTGTGGTTAGTCTTTTCTTGAGCTCCTCAAAGCTTTCTTGGCACACTTGTGTCCACAAATGCTTTTTGCTTCATTAGCAATTCAGTCATAGGCTTCGCTATTTTGGAGAAATCCTTGATGAACCGGCGGTAGTATCCAGCCATTTCAAAGAAACTCTGAATATCTCTCACATTCTGCGGTTGGTTCCACTTTAAAACATCTCTCACTTTTCCGGGATCAACCGATACTCCTCCCTCGGAGATGATGTGGCCTAGGAACGATATCTCCTTTAGCCAAAATTGACACTTGCTGAACTTGGCATACAATTGATGCTCTCACAGTTTCTGCAATGTCAATCTTAAGTGTTCTTCATGTTCTTCCTCACTTTTCGAAGACACCATGATATCGTCGATAAAAACCATGACGAACTTGTCCAAGTACTCCATGAAGACCTTATTCATGAGGTACATAAAGTATGTGGGTGCATTTATTAACCCAAAAGACATAACGGTATATTCATACGATCCATACCGTGATCGAAATGCGGTTTTGGGTATGTCGGAGGGCTTAATCTTCAGCAGGAAGTATCCCGGCCGAAAATCAATCTTGGAAAAAATTCAAGCACCTTTCATTTGGTCGAACAGGTCCTCTATACGAGGCAGCGGGTATTTGTTCTTGATTGTCACCTCATTGAGAGAACTATAATCCACACACACCCTTTGGATCCCATCCTTCTTGTCTACAAAGAGCACGGAGGCTCCCCATGGTGACGAGCTTTGGCGTATAAAACCCTTTTCTAGCTGCTCCTGAATTTGCTTCTTAAGTTCCACTAGTTCATTAGCAGGCATCCTATACGGCCTTTTCGCTATAGGTGCAGTTCCAGGTACTAAATCAATGGCAAATTCAATGTCCCGGTCAGGTGGCATACCTGGGAGTTCTTCCGGGAACACATCCGAAAATTCTTAAACCACCGGAATGCTTTCCAAAGTTGCTTCTTCGACGTGGTTCAACGCTGCCTTCTCGGTTGCCGGTTAGGCTGACTCAAATTCAATACGAGTACCGTGCTCATTTGTCAACTGCACGCTCCTCTCAGCACATTGAATCACTCCGTTGTGCTTGCTTAACCAATCCATTCCATGTATTATATCAATCCCTTAGGAATCCAAGACAATAGGGTTGCAAGAAAGTCTACCTCCCTTATTTTAAGGTTTACTTTTGGACATACTATATTAGTCCTCATCTCTCCACCGGGAGAATTAACCAACATAGTGTGTTTCATGTGTGATATGGGCAGATTATACTTGGCAACATACTTGGATGATATGAATGAATGTGATGCTCCGGAATCAAATAAAACAGTGGCTGGGTTGGAATTGGCAAGGAACATACCAATCACGACGTCCTCAGCTTGTTGTGCTTCCTCAGCGGAGACATGATTCACGTTGCCACGAGCGTAGTTCTTCTGTCCATGGTTACCTTGATTAGCTCCTCCGTTCGGCCGTGGGTTCTGCTTGGGCATGTTTCTTGGCTGTCCAAGGCCTTTCTTGGGGCACTGACTTGCAAAGTGTCCCGCCTCTCCGCATGAAAAGCATGCTTTGTTGCCCAAAACAGCAGGAATGTTGGGGCAAGGCTGGTTTTGAGCATGGGCGCCCATGTTGGGACGGGGCGCAGGAGGCAAAGGCATACGATCGAGGTGCTTGCATAACAGGACATTGCTGCGGTGGCTGATTAGGGCGAGGTGGATTTGCAGGGCGGAAAGTAGAAGCGGACGAGCCATACTATGGTGCAGCTTGTGGCATGAAACGGGGACGTACATTGCTCCCTTGTGGCTGGTATGGCATCTTCCTCTTGCCCTCTTGCTCAATCTCAAGGATCTTGCTCTCAACCACTATAGCTTTGTCAACAAGCTTCTGGAAGTTTGCATAATCGTTGTTGAGCAGCTGAACTTGGATCTCATTGTTCAATCCTCTCATGAACAAGTATTGCTTACTTTGATCCGAGTTGACATCTTCTCGAGCATACCTTGACAGCTGCGTGAACTTGTTGAGGTACTCATTCACGCTCTTCCTCCCTTGGCGGAGACCTTCAAACTCTTGCCTTTTAAGCATCATGACTCCAGAAGGGATGTAATGAGAGCGGAAACTCTCCTTGAATTCAGCCCAAGTGATAGTCTCCTGGTTGACATGAGCATTGCAAAGAGCGTTCCACCAGTCAGCGGCTGCTTCCATAAGTTGGTGCGATGCGAAGAAAACTTTCTCCTGATCATTGCACTGAACAATAGCAAGCTTCTTTTCTATGGATTTCAACCAATCATCAGCTTCCATGGGGTCATTAGCTTGTGCAAAAGTAGGCGGCCTAGTCCTCATGAACTCTCCCAATCTGTTGTGAGCCGGCGGTGGTGGTGGTGGGGGTGCAGGAACAAGGTTAGGATTGTTGTTGTTGTTGGCTTGCAGCTGTCCCAACGTTTGTATCATAGTTTGCATGAGCTGGTTCTGCATAGCCATCAACCGTACAAGGTTGTTTGCATCAGCCCCGGGGTTAGCATTTTCAGGAACTTCAACGTTGCCATCCTCTTGTGGTTCATTGTTGCCACGAGCGTTCCTCCTTTGACGGCTGGCGTTTTCCCTCACCATCTGTGAGAGAGAGTAGAGTAGAATAGAAAATAGAAGTTTAGATTGATCCCCCCAACTATATGCATCAAGGTGTATGAACTAAATATCTTCTTTTATTAATTTCAGCCTATATGAGGATGTGAACACGTGCCGAAGCATATCACATCTCTCCACTATGTGTGGATGTGGACATTCGCCAAAGCGTCCCACAACTCACATCAGCACACAAACCAAATAATTACAAAAGTTCAACACACCACTCTTATTCAAGCTACTACGATCTAAATGTTTCTATTACAGCTTATTTAATGGGAATCCTAAACTTAATCATGTGAACTGGTGCTGTTCTCGCCGTGTGACGGGGGTGGTCCATACATGGGCACACGCCATGGTATGTCGGCTGTCCATGTAGGGTTAGATGACGCTGGTGCTCCATTTGCTCCCGCGTTGGCACGAGTCTCCTCTTGTTTCTCCAGCATATACAGCTTCTTGCGGAGGTAACGGATCTATTCTTGTGCGCTTGCGTAGGGGTTTCCTAACTCCATGAGCAACCTTTGTGACTTGTCAGCAGCTTGTGGGCTGGAAAGGGCTGTTACATGGGGTCCAACGATCTCCCTTGTGCCACTCTTACGACACAGGTGCAGCTCAAAAGTGGTGCCCTCAACCTGCTCATGGAAGGCGTAGCACAGTCCGGTTAGTGCTTCCCATGCAGCATCATCGATAGCTTCTGCCCTTGTAGCTCTCCATGTGGGTGTGGAGTGCCGAGTGAGAACCCTACCATTATATAGGATGGTTACGTCAGCCTTCCACTCTTCATGTCCGGGATGAGGGACTTTCTTGAGAAGATACTCCGGGTATAGGCTGCAGCAATCCAGAAATTCTTTGAGCTCCCTGGATATGTGTCCTCCTTCCATTCCATTGGACCAAAATTCTTGAACTGAATGGTTGGCCCATTCATCACCTTCATTATTGGTCTCAGCAAGGGGTGGCTCCTCCTCGTGTTCATCTTCTCCCGTCATAGTTGCATGAGGCTCCACGGGGTGTAAGCCCGCGTGAAACTCCTCCTGAGGGGCGTACCAATGCTGTTCTTGTGGATCATCCTCCATATCATCTTCGAATGGTTCCACCTCTTCCGGATCCTCTTCCTCATGCATATAGCTATTGACTTCATCTTCATCATGAGGTTCCGTCTTCACTTCTTCCCAATATGGTCCATCGGACACCTCAATGGGGTTAAGAGCACTCCCACGTGGTGGTGGACGAGCCCTTATGCGTGCTGTGCTCCTCATCACCGGCATCTATAAATAAGACATGAGAAACTTTAGAGAAGGAAGAAATGACTCCCAAAAACTTCATAAACTATGGAGCAACAAAGCAAAGGCGTTGCTGTCCAAAAGAAGAGAAAAGGGGGGCTGAAAATAGCTCTTTGCGGTGGCTGATTTGACAAGAAAATTGCAGCAGCAAGCAATTTTTGAAAATAGTGGTTTAGGGGCTGTGCCTATGTGGTTTAGAGTGTCCATTCTACCTAGGCTTGCGTCCTACAGTCAACGTGGCTCTGATACCAATCTGTGACACCCGGTTCCAAAAACAGAACCAAGTTAATGCATATGTGTGCCCAGGATGTTCATCACACATATACATGTAATCCACAAACTGAATTCAGAATATAACCATGAATAAATAGTGTTTGAGTACTTTATTACATCGACTCATTGTCTCACTCATGAATATCTAACTTATTCTTGCAGCGGAAGTCTCTAAACGACAGCGGAAATAACTAAATAGCAGCAGGTTCCATCTTCAACTCCACAGGCATGTTGACGGTAGTTCCCACGCCTAGTACTCCACATGGTCCTCGAAGTACTCTTCTCCTGTTGCTGATGTTTATGTGATAATGCAAGGGTGAGTACATGACGTACTCAGCAAGTGCAGAAAAAGTATGACATGTAGCTTATAACAAGGTATGGAAACAAAAAGGCTCATTGCAGCAAGCAAATTTTATTTCACAAACATGATAAAAACAGCAACTATTTCTAGGTGAGTAAAATCCCAATATATCCAAGTAAATCAGCAAAATTCTCTCACCATAATTCACCATTTATCATTCTTCAACCGAACATTAATCTTTCTCAAGTTCATCTCATGCTCATAAATATTCATATCCATCTCATATTCATATAACCAAAACCAAACTCATTGTCATTACTCAAAACAGTCCCAAAACAAATCCCAATGACCATATCACAACCATACCGAATAACCATCCCAAGTTTTCCCTCTAATCATGGAAGTTGGCCACGTGCTTGTGACCGGAAGCACGGCTATCATGATAGTTTTACACTCTGTAGAGGTTGCACCACTTTACCCACAAGTTCGTGATTTCGTCACCCGTCGGCGACTGCAGAACCTCCATTATACCAGTACACAACCGTCGGTTTATGGCCAAGAGATCACAAAATAGCCTTTACAAAGCGGCTTACTAGATGTATGGACTCACTGAGGTTTCACCGGCAGGCTCGAATCACCATTCTCCCACCCACGGGCCCCCTCTTGTGCCATGCAGTTCCCAGGGAAGTCCTCCTCGACTCCCATTCCCCACGCCATCCATGGTCCATAACAAGCTAGCAACACACCTAATTAATCAGCTAATCCGCACCCATACTTGGCCTTGTGGTGGCACTGTTTTCCTGGCATATTTTTGCATGAACCGGTCCTTAGATCTACGGCAAGTAAACCACCATCTCATTCACCAACATCCATGAACCAAGCTTGCCTAGATCTCCCTCGATTCCATGCTCATTATCATCATCAAGTTCTCATCATCATTATTCGTATGAGTGCAGCAGCTAAACATGTTTTAATTCAGCTTCACGTATCCCGTAGATTAAGCGAAGCATAAAGGAAAAACGACCATACCCGACTCATCAACTTTCCCGGCGACAAGGACGGTTAACAAAACTAGTAAACTCCTATAAAAGGGTGTCCCATCAAGTTGACTCAAGCGTACGAGTTTTCGCAAACAAAACAGTTTCAAAACATGGGATCAATATGGTCAAGGGGCACTTGCCTTGCTCCTGTGGTTCTTGTTGCTCAAGCGTCTCGAAGTCTTGGTGCTGTATATCCTCGTAGATGGCCTCTTGAGCTTATCCTTCTACTCATGACCACGCACATATAAAATTTACAGCAATCAATCATCATGCACAAACTTTACTCAAGATGCGATGGGGTAGATGAATGCAAATCCTATGGTGTTGTTTTATTAAACCAGTTTGTACGTCTTCTTGCATGTTTTAATGGGCTTTCATGGGGTTTTATGATGAACAAGGGTTCTGGGATCAAGTGTGGACGTGGTGATGATCTTGACTCAAGATCTAGATCAATTCCACCGTCAAAAATTGATCAAAAAACGATCTGTCCACACGTAAAAGTTTCTGCTCGAAGGGAGCGAAGAAAACAGATGCGTAGAAACAGCAGCGACGTCGTAAGATGGGTAATGGTGACCTACCTCACTTCCTTTCGGTGGCAGGGCCTTCCTCCTAGCAATGGCAGCAGTGGGGAATTTTTCTATGGAAATTTTTGGTAGGACAGATCGTTGGGCTTATTCTCCGGCGACGGCGGGGCTCGACAGCGGCCAAATTCCGGCAAGGGGGGGGGGGGACTTGGCGACTTGGCAGCAAGGAAGGGGTCTTGGCAGCAGGGGGATGACCAAAAGAAAGAGGGGTCGGCCAAGGGGGTGGGGGTTATATTTCTAAGGGCTGTCCTACCAAAAATTTCCATAGAAAAATTCCCCACTGCTGCCATTGCTAGGAGGAAGGCCCTGCCACCGAAAGGAAGTGAGGTAGGTCACCATTACCCATCTTACGACGTCGCTGCTGTTTCTACGCATCTGTTTTCTTCGCTCCCTTCGAGCAGAAACTTTTACGTGTGGACAGATCGTTTTTTGATCAATTTTTGACGGTGGAATTGATCTAGATCTTGAGTCAAGATCATCACCACGTCCACACTTGATCCCAGAACCCTTGTTCATCATAAAACCCCATGAAAGCCCATTAAAACATGCAAGAACACGTACAAACTGGTTTAATAAAACAACACCATAGGATTTGCATTCATCTACCCCATCGCATCTTGAGTAAAGTTTGTGCATGATGATTGATTGCTGTAAATTTTATATGTGCGTGGTCATGAGTAGAAGGATAAGCTCAAGAGGCCATCTACGAGGATATACAGCACCAAGACTTCGAGACGCTTGAGCAACAAGAGCCACAGGAGCAAGGCAAGTGCCCCTTGACCATATTGATCCCATGTTTTGAAACTGTTTTGTTTGCTGCTGCTGCACTTTTCTTGTCAAATCAGCCACCGCAAAGAGCTATTTTCAGCCCCCCTTTTCTCTTCTTTTGGACAGCAACGCCTTTGCTTTGTTGCTCCATAGTTTATGAAGTTTTTGGGAGTCATTTCTTCCTTCTCTAAAGTTTCTCATGTCTTATTTATAGATGCCGGTGATGAGGAGCACAGCACGCATAAGGGCTCATCCACCACCACGTGGGAGTGCTCTTAACCCCATTGAGGTGTCCGATGGACCATATTGGGAAGAAGTGAAGACGGAACCTCATGATGAAGATGAAGTCAATAGCTATATGCATGAGGAAGAGGATCCGGAAGAGGTGGAACCATTCGAAGATGATATGGAGGATGATCCACAAGAACAGCATTGGTACGCCCCTCAGGAGGAGTTTCACGCGGGCTTACACCCCGTGGAGCCTCATGCAACTATGACGGGAGAAGATGAACACGAGGAGGAGCCACCCCTTGCTGAGACCAATAATGAAGGTGATGAATGGGCCAACCATTCAGTTCAAGAATTTTGGTCCAATGGAATGGAAGGAGGACACATATCCAGGGAGCTCAAAGAATTTCTGGATTGCTGCAGCCTATACCCGGAGTATCTTCTCAAGAAAGTCCCTCGTCCCGGACATAAAGAGTGGAAGGCTGACGTAACCATCCTATCTAATGGTAGGGTTCTCACTCAGCACTCCACACCCACATGGAGAGCTACAAGGGCAGAAGCTATCGATGATGCTGCATGGGAAGCACTAACCGGACTGTGCTACGCCTTCCATGAGCAGGTTGAGGGCACCACTTTTGAGCTGCACCTGTGTCGTAAGAGTGGCACAAGGGAGATCGTTGGACCCCATGTAACAGCCCTTTCCAGCCCACAAGCTGCTGACAAGTCACAAAGGTTGCTCATGGAGTTAGGAAACCGCTACGCAAGCGCACAAGAATAGATCTGTTACCTCCGCAAGAAGCTGTATATGCTGGAGAAACAAGAGGAGACTCGTGCCAACGCGGAAGCAAATGGAGCACCAGCGTCATCTAACCCTACATGGACAGCCGACATACCATGGCGTGTGCCCATGTATGGACCACCCCCGTCACACGGCGAGAACAGCACCAGTTCACATGATTAAGTTTAGGATTCCCATTAAATAAGCTGTAATAGAAACATTTAGATCGTAGTAGCTTGAATAAGAGTGGTGTGTTGAACTTTTGTAATTGTTTGGTTTGTGTGCTGATGTGACTTGTGGGACGCTTTGGCGAATGTCCACATCCACACATAGTGGAGAGATGTGATATGCTTCGGCACATGTTCACATCCTCATATAGGCTGAAATTAATAAAAGAAGATATTTAGTTCATACACCTTGATGCATATAGTTGGGGGGATCAATCTAAACTTCTATTTTCTATTCTACTCTACTCTCTCTCACAGATGGTGAGGGAAAACGCCAGCCGTCAAAGGAGGAATGCTCGTGGCAACAATGAACCACAAGAGGATGGCAACGTTGAAGTTCCTGAAAATGCTAACCCCGGGGCTGATGCAAACAACCTTGTACGGTTGATGGCTATGCAGAACCAGCTCATGCAAACTATGATACAAACATTGGGACAGCTGCAAGCCAACAACAACAACAATCCTAACCCTGTTCCTGCACCCCCACCACCACCACCGCCGGCTCACAACAGATTGGGAGAGTTCATGAGGACTAGGCCGCCTACTTTTGCACAAGCTAATGACCCCATGGAAGCTGATGATTGGTTGAAATCCATAGAAAAGAAGCTTGCTATTGTTCAGTGCAATGATCAGGAGAAAGTTCTCTTCGCATCGCACCAACTTATGGAAGCAGCCGCTGACTGGTGGAACGCTCTTTGCAATGCTCATGTCAACCAGGAGACTATCACTTGGGCTGAATTCAAGGAGAGTTTCCGCTCTCATTACGTCCCTTCTGGAGTCATGATGCTTAAAAGGCAAGAGTTTGAAGGTCCCCGCCAAGGGAGGAAGAGCGTGAATGAGTACCTCAACAAGTTCACGCAGCTGTAAAGGTATGCTCGAGAAGATGTCAACTCGGATCAAAGTAAGCAATACTTGTTCATGAGAGGATTGAACAATGAGATCCAAGTTCAGCTGCTCAACAACGATTATGCAAACTTCCAGAAGCTTGTTGACAAAGCTATAGTGGTTGAGAGCAATATCCTTGAGATCGAGCAAGAGGGCAAGAGGAAGATGCCATACCAGCCACAAGGGAGCAATGTACGTCCCCGTTTCATGCCACAAGCTGCACCATAGTATGGCTCGTCCGCTTCTACTTTCCGCCCTGCAAATCCACCTCGCCCTAATCAGCCACCGCAGCAACGTCCTGTTATGCAAGCACCTCGATCGTATGCCTTTGCCTCCTGCGCCCCGTCCCAACATGGGCGCCCATGCTCAAAACCAGCCTTGCCCCAACATTCCTGCTGTTTTGGGCAACAAAGCATGCTTTTCATGCGGAGAGGCGGGACACTTTGCAAGTCAGTGCCCCAAGAAAGGCCTTGGACAGCCAAGAAACATGCCCAAGCAGAACCCACGTCCGAACGGAGGAGCTAATCAAGGTAACCATGGACAGAAGAACTACGCCCGTGGCAACGTGAATCATGTCTCCGCTGAGGAAGCACAACAAGCTGAGGACGTCGTGATTGGTATGTTCCTTGCCACCTCCAACCCAGCCATTGTTTTATTTGATTCCGGAGCATCACATTCATTCATATCATCCAAGTATGTTGCCAAGTATAATCTGCCCATATCACACATGAAACACACTATGTTGGTTAATTCTCCCGGTGGAGAGATGAGGACTAATATAGTATGTCCAAAAGTAAACCTTAAAATAAGGGAGGTAGACTTTCTTGCAACCTTATTGTCTTGGATTCCTAAGGGATTGATATAATACTTGGAATGGATTGGTTAAGCAAGCACAACAGAGTGATTCAATGTGCTGAGAGGAGCGTGCAGTTGACAAATGAACACGGTACTCGTATTGAATTTGAGTCAGCCTAACCGGCGACCGAGAAGGCAGCGTTGAACCACGTCGAAGAAGCAACTTTGGAAAGCATTCCGGTGGTTTAAGAATTTTCAGATGTGTTCCCGGAAGAACTCCCAGGTATGCCACCTGACTGGGACATTGAATTTGCCATTGATTTAGTACCTGGAACTGCACCTATAGCGAAAAGGCCGTATAGGATGCCCGCTAATGAACTAGTGGAACTTAAGAAGCAAATTCAGGAGCAGCTAGAAAAGGGTTTTATACGCCAAAGCTCGTCACCATGGGGAGCCCCCGTGCTCTTTGTAGACAAGAAGGATGGGATCCAAAGGGTGTGTGTGGATTATAGTTCTCTCAATGAGGTGACAATCAAGAACAAATACCCGCTGCCTCGTATAGAGGACCTGTTCGACCAAATGAAAGGTGCTTGAATTTTTTCCAAGATTGATCTTCGGCCGGGATACTTCCTGCTGAAGATTAAGCCCTCCGACATACCCAAAACCGCATTTCGATCACGGTATGGATCGTATGAATATACCGTTATGTCTTTTGGGTTAATAAATGCACCCACATACTTTATGTACCTCATGAATAAGGTCTTCATGGAGTACTTGGACAAGTTCGTCATGGTTTTTATCGACGATATCATGGTGTCTTCGAAAAGTGAGGAAGAACATGAAGAACACTTAAGATTGACATTGCAGAAACTGCGAGAGCATCAATTGTATGCCAAGTTCAGCAAGTGTCAATTTTGGCTAAAGGAGATATCGTTCCTAGGCCACATCATCTCCGAGGGAGGAGTATCGGTTGATCCCGGAAAAGTGAGAGATGTTTTAAAGTGGAACCAACCACAGAATGTGAGAGATATTCAGAGTTTCTTTGAAATGGCTGGATACTACCGCCGGTTCATCAAGGATTTCTCCAAAATAGCGAAGCCTATGACTGAATTGCTAATGAAGCGAAAAGCATTTGTGGACACAAGTGTGCCAAGAAAGCTTTGAGGAGCTCAAGAAAAGACTAACCACAGCGCCGGTTTTGGTATTGCCGGATGTGAGCAAGAGCTTCGACATATATTGTGACGCATCAAGACAAGGGCTTGGATGTGTGCTCATGCAAGAAGGACAAGTGGTAGCCTATGCATCGAGACAACTAAAGAAACATGAGCTGAATTACCCCACACATGACTTGGAACTTGCAGCCGTGGTACATGCCTTGAAGATTTGGAGGCATTATATCCTTGGTCACCGATGTGAGATCTATACGGATCACAAAAGCCTCAAGTATATATTCACGCAAAGGGAACTGAATTTTAGGCAACGTCTCACAGAAGGCACGGCAGGTGCACCGTGTTTCCCGTATTCAGACGTGTATTCCGTCAAGGTCCCGTCCGGCCTCCCGGGTCCCGAGTTTGTGAGTTTTACTTTGTCGATTTCGACCCATATGGCCATCCTCGCAGGCAAAACCATCAAGTTGCACCGTTCGGACGTGTATTCCGTAAAGTCCTAAGGGACGGGGTAACCCCGGCAGACAGCGCGATCACGCGAGTCACTCGAAAGGGAATCGGGTTAAGATTTCCCGAGCCGGGACGTGGCGGTTGACGGCAACGTTAGGAAGTCCGGAGACACCGGCGGGGGCCTCAGGAAGAGTTATCTTTTCTGCTTAACGGCCCGACAACCCTGGAAACGGTTTAGACGGAGGTAGGGTCTAGTGGTCGGAAGAGCACCGCACGTCGCGCGGTGTCCGGTGCGTCTGGCGGCCCTTGAAAATCAGGAGGACCGAGTACCATCCATGCCTGGTCGTACTCATAACCGCATCAGGTCTCTAAGGTGAACAGCCTCTGGCCAATGGAAGAATGTAGGCAAGGGAAGTCGGCAAAACGGATCTGTAACTTCGGGAAAAGGATTGGCTCTGAGGACTTGGCTCGGGGGTCCCATCCCTGAACCCATTGGCTGCTGGCGGCCTGCTCGAGCTGCTCACACAGCGAGTGTGGGCCACCGTGTGCCGGCCGGGGGGCCTTCCCCGGGCATTGAACAGTCGACTCAGAACTGGTACGGACAAGGGGAATCCGACTGTTTAATTAAAACAAAGCATTGCGATGGTCCCTGCAGATGCTGACGCAATGTGATTTCTGCCCAGTGCTCTGAATGTCAAAGTGAAGAAATTCAACCAAGCGCGGGTAAACGGCGGGAGTAACTATGACTCTCTTAAGGTAGCCAAATGCCTCGTCATCTAATTAGTGACGCGCATGAATAGATTAACGAGATTCCCACTGTCCCTGTCTGGAGGAAGGACTTGATGGAGCCTTCACCCATCCACATGGTCACGTGGATGGGGTCTCATGAAAGCAATGGAAAAAAATGCACAAGTCCTCTCTCCCTTGCAAATCAAAGAGACCAAAAGACAGGTGTTTGGAGCTGCATTCAATATCTTAGGGCGAACGCACAAGCCATACATGACAAGGGCCGGCGGTGTGGCCGGCGGAAAGCAAACACGTCAGTATCGCTTCGAGCCTCCACCAGAGTTTCCTCTGGCTTCGCCCCTCTCAGGCATAGTTCACCATCTTTCGGGTCGCGACAGGCGTGCTCCAACTCAAACCCTTCACAAAAGATCTGGGTCGGTCAGCGGCGCGGCCCAACAGGGCCTCCCGCTCGTCAGCTTCCTTGTGCATCCCAGGTTTTAGAACCCGTCGACTCGCACGCATGTCAGACTCCTTGGTTCGTGTTTCAAGACGGGTCGGATGGGGAGCCTGCAGGCTATTGCAGCGCGGCGTCCCAAGGGACATGCCTTGCAGCGCGCGGTAACCATCTGTGCCGACGATGGCTGCCAGGGGCACCTAAGGACCCTAGGCTTATGCCGCCGGCGCGGCCAACAACAGTCCATGCCCCGAGCCAAGCGGCAGACCAGCAGAGGCCGTTCCGCGTACAGCCAGGGCGTATCGCCAGCCCCCATCCGCTTCCCTCCCGGCAATTTCAAGCACTCTTTGACTCTCTTTTCAAAGTCCTTTTCATCTTTCGCTCCCGGTACTTGTTCGCTATTGGTCTCTCGCCTGTATTTAGCCTTGGACGGAGTTTACCGCCCGATTTGGGCTGCATTCCCAAACAACCCGACTCGTTGACAGCGCCTCATGGTGGGACAGGGTCCGGGCCGGACGGGGCTCTCACCCTCCCAGGCGTCCCTTTCCAGGAAACTTTGGCCCGGTCTGTCTCTGAGGACGCCTCTCCAGACTACAATTCAGATGGGGTTAAGCCACCCGATTCTCAAGCTGCGCTGTTCCCGGTTCGCTCGCCGTTACTAGGGGAATCCTTGTACGTTTCTTTTCCACCGCTTATTTATATGCTTAAATTCAGCGGGTAATCCCGACTGACCTGAGTTCGCGGTCCGAGCGACATGCACTCTCGTTCATGGATCCCGAGGGACTAGCATCACCAGAATCAGTTCCAATCATAGCACCAAGAACAACGTGAGCCATCCACCTTGTGCTGTGACTGGTACCACCAGCAGCCCCGACTTTGGCTCACCATGCCCTGCAGCATGAGGGGCCAAACACCATGTCCACATGGAGATGGGTGGGAGTGTCTTTTTGCGTGACACCCAGGCAGACGTGCCCTCAGCCAGAAGGCTCTCAGCCACCGGAACACGTCTCACCGAAGGCACGGCAGGTGCACCGTGTTTCCTGTATCCGACAGTTTCGCGCCCATTCGATAACAGCTTGAAATGTACCAGCAGCCTGTCAGCCGCCGGAACACGTCTCACCGAAGACAAAGGTGGGTGCACCGTGTTTCCCGTATCCCACAGTTTCACACCCATTCGCCAGCAGCTTGAAATGACCCGCAGCCTCTCAGACACCAGAACACATCTCACTAAAGACACGGTGGCATCGTGTTTCCTGTATCCGACAGTTTCGCACCCATCCGACAACAGCTTGAAATGTACCAGCAGCCTGTCAGCCGCCGGAACACGTCTCACCGAAGACAAAGGTGGGTGCACCGTGTTTCCCGTATCCCACAGTTTCACACCAATTCGCCAACAGCTCGAAATGACCGGCAGCCTCTCAGACACCAGAACACATCTCACCAAAGACACGGTGGGTGCACCGTGTTTCCCGTATCCAACAGTTTCACACCCATCAGCCAACAGCTTTACATGACCAGCAGCCTCTCAGCCGCTGGAACACGTCTCACCGAAGTCAAGGTGGATGCACCATGTTTCACGTATCCAACAGTATCGCACCACTTCGCCAACAGCTTGAAATAACCAGCAGACTCTCAGCCACCGGAACACGTCTCTCCGAAGACGAGGGTGGGTGCACCGTGTGTCCCGTATCAGACAGTTTCACACCCATTCGATAACAGCTTGAAATGACCAGCAGCCTCTCAGCCACCAGAACATGTCTCACCAAAGACACACAGGGTGCACCGTGTTTCCCGTATCCGACAGTTTCGCGCCCATTCGCCAACAGCTTGAAATGTACCAGCAGCCTGTCAGCCTCCAGAACACATCTCAACAAAGACACGGTGGGTGCACCGTAATACCCGTACCCGTCCATACCATCGCATGATAAACCAGAACCTGTACGGCCACCAGCCCACCATTGCGATGGCTGGCAGTGCAACCAGATCTTCAAGCATTGGGTACATGCAGTTCACTAAATAGTATGGCCACAACACCCTAAGCCCACAAGAATCTGGTTTGAGCACTGCCCACCCCGACAGGAAAACGGACCAGTAACCATCCAGCCACCAATCCGTCCCATACCCGGGGGACGCCACAGCCACCTTTATCTGGCACCAGGATGATGTATCCATCCAAAAAGGATGGCACAATGTGTCCCGAAGCCAAAATTCGTGTTGCACCGTCGCATCTGTGTTCATCTCAGTGAAGGTCCCCAAGGTATATGTAACACCCCAAAATCCTGTTAAGACCCAAAATCCTGTTAAGAGGGGAATTTAAAAATTTTTGGACGTGTTGCATGTTTTGCAACAATTTAAATTCAAACTGGAATTCAATTTAAACTTAAAACAGAAAAGAAATAGAAAAAAGAAAAAGGAAAACAGAAAAAAACCGGCCAGTGGGCCGAAACCCACTAGCCGGCCCACCCAAACCCCGCGCCAGCCCGCAGCCGCGCGCGCCCCTTCCTCCCACTGACAGGCGGGGCTCGCCAGCCCTTCTTCTACCTCGCGCCCGCGCTGCGATCGGCCGGACTCTCTCTCACCCCGAATCCAAACCGACCCGGATTTCTGCATATCTCAGCCGAATTTTGCTCGTGGGCGACGCAAACTTGATCACAACCGAACGCCGCCCTTCCCTCGTCTATAAAAACCCCGGCCTCGTTCTGTTTTTCCCACGCGATCCGCCGTTTTTACTCCGGTGAGAACCCGAGCCTTCTCCGGCGAATGGCCGATCTAAGCTCGGAAATTCCAATCTAACTCGCTGGTCTTGATTCACCGCCTCCGGGGAACCCTGCAGGTGCACAAAACTCGGTGACTTGCGGTTTAAACACAGCGCCGACGAGCCTCGCCGTGGTTTCATTTCGGACCTCGTCGCCGATTGCCTTCCAGGACCTCCGAGCTCAAGAAAACCCCCGAGGTGAGATCCCCGACCACCCCTCCACCGATCTATGCCATAAAATCACAGTTTTAGGAAGAATTGATGAAGATCTGAAACTCTCCGGTGAGATCGCCTCCTCCCGCCGCCGTGCGCCGCCGGGCAGCGCCGCCGGCGCTCGATCAGAGCGACGTGGCCGCTTGTGCGCCGTCTATTTTAAATCGCACGGTAGACTTTAAATCCCCGCGTACCGGTTCGGCGTTATAATCTCAGCCGTCTGTTTTAAATCGGACGGTCCACGTCAGCCCGGCGTTATAAAGACTGGAAATCTTACGTGCTACCCCCTGGGGTTCTCGGGAAATAAGAGCTAGCCCCAGAAACTTCTGATCTAGCCCCTGGAACTTCAGAAAATCATGTAAATTCATTTAAAAATCAGTTTTAGCCCCTGGACTTAATAAAAATTAGGAAAAACTCCTCTGTTATGAGTAGCTAGACCCCTGAAAATTGTTAAAATAATATTATAGACTCTGTAGTGGGGTGAGTTTACCTTTTTAGCCCTGTTTGATATTTAATTTAGGAAATTGAATATGTGGCTAGTATTTAAAATTTAAAAAGTGGGACAAAACATATTGTCAAAATTAAATTAAAAACTTTCTCAGTACTTAGAAAACTTTGGAGTGAGATAAAAATATATTTTGGGCTGAAATGAATCTGTTTCATTTATTATTCACATTTATTAGTATAGGGACACATTTTTAAGTAAAGAATAGTTCTGAAAATAGGGAAAATAATTGTAAAATAGTTTACATCAGAGGAAAAGGTCAAAAATATATTAGTAACTATTTTAGATCAGAACCTATTCTGTTTAGATGATGTGTCTTGTTATTTTCATAATAAAGTTCACATTTAGGCATAGGAAATAAATCTAAAAATATAGCAACTAGTAAATGATAAATGGAGTCTCTAAAATCCAAAGAATTCAGTTTAGGGTTGGTAGAAATTCTGAAGACACATATGGAGAAGGAAAATACCTTTAATGCATACTTGGTAGCTAAATGGTGTAGTAATTGAATATAAGGAATTTATTTAAATTGGAAACTCATATACATAGTATGTAAGCATAAATGTGAATACAAAAGTAGGAATCATATACACATGATTAAAAGTGCATGCAAGCCACAAATCAACACACGTAGAGTAACCACAACACATATAATTGTGAATGACTTTCATAAATGTGAATGTGTGGTTTGTATGAAGTGGAAGTGTGAACTATGTCTTATGGATTGTTGTTTTCTTTTGCTATGTGTGATGGTATGATGTAGAACCTGCTCAAGAGCAAGGTATTCCTTTCCAAGATCAGGACTACCCATTTCAAGAGCAGCAGGAAGGAGGCAAGTGTCCTTGA
Organism: Neostapfia colusana; assembly: GCA_030760725.1. Taxonomy (NCBI): domain Eukaryota; kingdom Viridiplantae; phylum Streptophyta; class Magnoliopsida; order Poales; family Poaceae; genus Neostapfia; species Neostapfia colusana. The sequence continues at coordinate 103,315,638 of JASWHV010000003.1, forward strand.
CCACTTTGATCCTATACTAGGATGTGTAGATAGAATCATTTGCATTGTCAATTGAAATATGAAACCCATGCTAGGAAGTTTCCCTAGAATTGCATTACCTTGTTTCCTTGTAGCTTGGGTTGGGATTTATTTTATCATGTCATTTATTATTATGCATATGCTTAGCCATGCTTAGAATGGGATATTTGGGATATGAGATCATCAGTTTATTTTACCATACTCTTGAATGAGATATTGTGAGTTATGTAGAGGTAGGGATCAAGGCAAGTTGGATGTTTTGGTTGGTGCTGGGTGCACGAGACTCGGGTTTGTGTTTAGTACTTGCCTGGATCCTAAGGACCAGTTCATGGAGCATGTAACCTGGCTTTACCGTGCCAACCACATGCTGAGATGGGGCAGCTTGGCCAATTAATTAGGTGTATCCCCGGCGTAGTATGGGTGTGTTGGATGGTGCGGGGAGTGGGTGTCAGCTGGACTACCTTATAAACCGCAAGGCTCAAGAGGGGGCCACTGCAGCGGGGTTGGAGCCTCTTGTATGCTGTTAGGGGTGAAACCTCAGTGGGCCCATGCTCGTCGGGAATCCCTTTGTAAAGGCTTCGTAGTGATCTCCTGGCTACACATCTGGGAAGTGTGAATGTGGTTCGTGGCCACTGGCATAATGGAGGTTCTTTTAGTCCACCCGGCAACGGGGGATGAAATCACTACATGTGGGTACAGTGGTGCAAACTCTGCAGAGTCAAAACTGTCATGACAACCGTGCTCACGGTCAAGAGGGGCTTGGACTTATTCATGATTAGAGGATGATGGCTTTGGAAGTTGTGGATGTTAAGCGGGGAGCTTAACATTGGAAATGATGTTATGGTTATTTGGTATGATGATGGGATGGGAAATTGGGACCATTTCACCTGTGTAGTAAGGTAGGTGCTTAATAAGCTAAGGTGATAGGTATTAATTGCGTAGTGCTTTAACCATGAGTTCAACCTCCCCTTGTTCTAGCCATGCATGATATAACTTTCCCACACTTGCTGAGTACCATTGGTACTCAACCTTGCATATTTTGTTGGTTTATATTGCTGCTCAGGTCAAGATAATGAGGTGGTGTATAATGACCAAGACTTTGGACCCGAAGAAGGTTTCTAGGTTCATGGAGACCCCCGGGCAACGCCTGTGACGGAGCCCTCAAGAATATTATTCCGCTGCTAGTTTATTTACTTGTGATAAACTTATTATAGTCCATCGAGACATTTGCTATGTAAGACTTATTTATATTCGACACCTGGCTTGTAATAAATGATGCTTCACTATTTGTCATCACATGTATGAGAAAATGATCCTGGCATACATGTGATATTCACTTGGTTGTTCTTCGGAAAAACCGGGTGTGACAGAAGTGGTATCAGAGCCAAGGTTGCCCGTAGGAACGTGGACCTAGGTAGAAATGGACGCATTTAAGGGCCTTATTTTCTTAAAAACTATTTTTACAAGGTGTGTGTTGAAAAGTGTTATTTAATGAGTCACTTTCTTCATCTTACCCCAACTTTCATTCAAAATAGGATTTTTGTTTAAAAGTTTATCTAACCTAAGTTTAAATTCTTTTTGTTTTAGATGGTTCGCATGATTCGCACCGCTCGCAAGTCCACAGGAGGGAGACTTCCCATAGTTGCCCTTGCCCAAAGAGAGGAGAGCCGTCCGGTGACGTACTTTTCCTACGGATTGGCTGTAGGAGGTTTGTTGCGCCGTCTTCGACGTATGCTCCAAGCCGCCGGCAATACGGGCAAGCTAATCATACACTATAGCTCCACCAGGACCATCCATGAGAAGAGGGAAGAATGGAGTTCAGAGATGAGGATTATACATGAAAATCAGCTGCTTAAGATCCACCCCTCTCCAGCTTGTAGAGCGACACAGGTCGATGCGGAGAAGGATGTCACCTGGGAGGCCATCACCTGCCAGAGTCACATCTATCGTCGACACCTGGACAGGACTGAGTACATGTATGTCCTCCAGCGTGAGAGTGGTACTACGGAGTACAAGTACCCGCCAGTGCAGCAAGGGACATCCCATGAGCACATGGACTTGTGCTTGGAGGATGCTGCTATGCTCAGCACTCGACTGCAGGAGTGTCAGCAGGAGCTTCAGGATGTTCGTGACACCCTGAAGGAAACCGAGGCGTTGCTTCTAGACACACAAACATGAGAGGATGAGTTCACCATTTGGTTCTAAATACTTTTAAGAATGCTCATGCCAAGTTTAATGCAAATCCAAACTCTTTTGAACCACTTTTGGAGACATTTGAAAAAAGCGCTATTTGAATGCAAATTCAAATTTCAGCTAGTTTTCATCATTTGAATTCAAAAGTTGACTTCATATTCAAACTCAGCACATTTATCTGAGTTAGTCCACCAATTTTCATCCTCATTGGAATTCATCTTGTCGGGAGCTAAATTTGCAATAATTCAAAACTGAATTTGAATATCAAATTCTAATGTGAAGCAAATTTAGCCAAACCAATTCCAGATTGAGGAAATTAAATTCAACTCATGACTTTGAGGCTAAGTATTTAATTCAATTGTGAGTAGCTGAGATCTTTTCAGTAAAACGAAAACGGAAAAGAGAAAAGGATTAGAGGGGAGGGGGACCCACTGGTCAGTAGACTTCCAACTGAAGTCTTCTCTGTTCTTTTCACTCGAACGTCGCACGAGTGCACGCCAGCTCCTGAACGCCGGCGCCCGACCGACTTGTTCCCGTGCCACCTCCTTCTCTGGGGCTGGGTTCACCGAGTGAAATGTCGTGATCCGCTGTTCTACTGCCCACGTGAACAACTCCCTCGTCCTCACCCTCCACAGCCTCGCACAGCCGAAGAACACGAGCCGCCGTGTGACTTCCTCGGTTCACCGGTGCCCAGCCGACTCAAGCTAGTTCGTGCCTGACGATCAACACAAGAAACCGTCACGCTAAGGTGCTTGTCATGCCAGTCCAAACCGCTCGTCGTTTCATGCATTATCGGGGGAGAATTTCTCCAGTTAAGCTTCGGTGTTCATAGAACCGAGCTGCTCCAAACTCCAAAATTCGTGGGGATTAGCTCGCCACCATGTAGGCCAAGCTAACCACATGTTCTATACGTCCCCACGGCCACCTAGGATCAAAAACCATCAGAAACCATCGAGCTTTGGCGCTGCTATTTGAGTTTTTCGAGTATCCGCCGTTATAGCCCTAGGTCGACGGTGAGGTCCTAGCTCCGGCCATTTCCGTGGCAAACCAAGTCCAAGTTCATGCTCAGCATGTCACCACGGAGCTGTAGGAGGAAACCATTCCAAAAATAGGGCCCTGGGTAGCTCGCGCGACATCACCGGAGTAGGGGTCGCCGCTGTCACCATCGCGAGAATGGTTCTGGCCATCGCCGAGCTTCGGTGAGTGCACCAACGTGTTCTCCGATTAAAGTTTGGCACAGACGGTGAGTTCTGTCGAAGGTCGTGCAGTAGATCGACCAGCGGCGAGCTCTCCGGCGAAGCGCCGCCGCGGGGATCGCGGGTTGTCGCGAGGAAGACGATGAGCGGCCAGGTCCACCGGTCAGTCTCTGTTTTCCAGCGGGGATCCGTTTTGCGGCTGGGATCCGATGCGGCAGCGCGGGTAAAACCCCGTGGGCTGCGATGTGGCCACGATCTCAGTGGGCCGGCTTAAAGAGTGGGACCCACAACCAGATTTTAAACATTTCTATGATTTTCAGATTTGGTTCAAACTTCAACTAGCCATAACTTTTGCTAGGAAGCTCCAAATTTAGCGAACCAAATTTTGTTGGATTCAGCTCTTCGAGTACTATCCAGCAAAACAAGAGTGTATGAAACTTGTTCTTTTCCAGAATTAATTCCCTAAAGTTTAAACTGTTGGGAATTTTATCTGGGGAATTGTTTTATGGAAAATTCTAAATTTGGCTAGGATGTTCATTTGAAAATCCTTAACTCACAGGTAAAATTTCAGATCCATCCATGTTCATTTAGTCCCCCTAATGGTGTGATTAAGTGAACTGCCCTGAGAGAATGGAAAAATGTACAGAAACATTTTCAGATTTTCTCAAATCTTGTTTAGGGCATAACTTCCTCTAGGATTCTTCAAATGACATGAAACCAATTCCATTAGAACCATCTCAAAGTCTAGTTTCCAGAAAGTAATGGGTTGAGCCATGAAAATCCCTGGAAATCCATAGAAGCTCTAGTAATGACCAAATAGACTTTTATTTGTACAGAGCTCAAATGAACTTTGTTTCAGAAGAAACTTGGTCAAGTCTCAGGTTAGGATCCTACCAAGCCACCTTAAAAATTTCAGAGCCAAAGGGGAGGGCTAGCTAGAGTTATGGTATTTACATATTCAGTTCCAAACATTGCATTTAATTGACATATCGTTAATTTGCTTATGTATAGTCGCTGAAGGCGAGGAGACCCCGGAAGTGTTGGACTTCCTACTTCCGTATGAGACCCTAACCACTGACCAGCAGCAACAAGGCAAGCCTCGGTTTGCATTTAACAAGTTTTATAGAGTTTTGCTTTATATACACATAGCTTGAGGTATGTTTGTGCATTAGGGTAGGATGGATGGAACCCCAAATGCATAACCACATCATTCCAACAAGAGAGAGGGTAATGTATAAGTCCTCAAGCAGTTTATGCTCTGATTAATGTGTATAGACTTTGGTACAAGTCGAGTGGTTGGAATCTGCTCGCGAGTATAGGCTTTGGGACACATGGGATTGGTTCGAGTGATGTGAAATCACTTTAGTAAGAAGATGAGACTAGGCAGGGGCTAGGGCGCAGCAAGACGAAGTCTTGTGGGCGCATCCCTGTCCATGTCGATTGAGGACCGATCCATGTGCGGCCCCGCTGAACAAGTTTTGAACATACCGAAGGCATATCGGATATATGGGCCCCGGTAAACCAATGTAACTTAAACCTCCGGGCGTCGAGGCATAGCACACCAATTTATAGGTGTAGGTTGAGGGCAGCCAGGTGGAAATCTGCTAACGGGCATAGAGAGATGCTCCATGTAGGGAACCTCCTGCTTGTTTCGGTGCGACCGGTTCGACGTTTGGGCTGTTTGGTGAAAGGTTGTCCCGTACGACACGGGGTGAGCGTGCTGTGTGCAGCTCCGCGTGTGGGCATACGTGACGTGCTATTTGGGTATCCCTGCAGTGTATATCGAGTCGATTCACCATCCCTCGCGGTTATGAGTACCGCTTGTTCACTGAGTCGTGACGTAGATAAATTATGGAATATTGTGATTCAATTCTGCTGATATGGATAAACTGTATTTCTACTTGTGTGCCACAAAATATCGCTTACTAAATTTCCGATTCATGAACTGTTAACTTGTGGCTAAAAGATGAATTAAGGATGAGCTGCTATGTGTGTCCTTTGCTGCAATGTGCCATTCCATGTTGGTTATGAACTGCGTGTAGAGTTTCATGTATAGGTGAGTCGGTTAAGACTTGCTGAGCCATCGTGCTCAAGGTTGCTGCTATGAGTGTTTTTCAGGTGAGGACTACCCCATGGACTCGGGGTACGAGTCCACCGGCGAGGGCTACCCTCTGTCGGGGATCACGGCTGAGTGGGAGCCGTACATGCCACGCTGAGCTGAGGAGTGGAGCTAGTGTGGGTTGTCCATAGGGCTGGACAACCGACTTTTGCTAGTTAGGTGGGTGTGAGTTGTAAAAATTAAGCTTCCGCAGTTGTAGACTCTGTATTTAGATGTAAACTGAAGCCTTGTACTACTTTGTACATATTCAGTTTGTTTTTCTATGTAATACAATGTTTGCCTTATGAGGTGTTTTGTCGGATGTCGCATCGTGTGGCACCACCCTCTGAGATCATGGACGTACGGATTCCGGTCCGTCACATCAAAGATGGCCCAAACCATACGCCGGGGTTGGTTTCCCCGTCGTATTTCCCGATGTTGGTCGGGGCTCAGAATCTTTGTGGGAAGGGAGCGCTGCGTATCGCCTTCCCGGGGGCCTTTGGGCATGGGGGTCTAGGGCTTAGGCTCCGTCCTCTCCTGCAGCTTTGGTGGCTGACCTGTTGAGGCCTTTGGGGGCGGGAGTTGGAAGGCGACCTCGAGGGGCCTACCTGAGTTCACCGCCTGTCTTCGAGAGTCCGGCGGAAGTTGGAATCTCCCATACGCTCGTGCACCATGTTGCGCGAGGGTGTTGATGACCCGGCCCTTTTGGGTCGGATTGCTTGGCTCAGCATGTGGGCTCCGGTGCGGTTCGTCCCCAGCCGGTTGAATCTTTGGCTCCAGCTGGGAGCCGACGAGCCCTGGGATCGGGCGAGGGAGCTCTCAGCCTGCTGGGGGGCGGCTGAAGCCAAGAGCGCCTGAAGGTCTAAATGATCTCTCCAAGTTTCGGGGTCAGCGGGCTCTGGCATGCCATGTAGTATGGTAGCGGCAGCTACCACATTTTGGTTGGCTCTTTGGAAGTGTGGGGCACGGCGATAGCTGACGATGTCGGCTTGGACCTATCAAGCGTGGAGGCGCGCCGCGTTTGAACCCGAGCTGAGACCAGGTCGAGCTCTGTGGGCCCTTGAGGCGATGCGTTGTGCCGCGAGCTGGTCGGCTAGCTCGCGGTGTCGTGCCTCCGATGACTCAGGGTCGCCCCGAAGGCTGGCATTGGTCGGTGTTGCCAGTTGTGAGGTGTTGGCCGTTTTGGCGACGTGGTACTCTCGGGAGAGGTGCTCGCCTCCTTTGGAGCCATCGCTGGAGCTGCGGTCAAACACCAGGAGTGGTGGAGGGACATCAGGGCGTGCCTGATCATCCCCACGAACATTGATGCCGGAGCGTCGTACGCGGCACCCGAGTCGGTGGAAAGTCGGAGGGTGCTGAAGTTGTTGCTGAAGAAATCCAGGCTGTCAAAACGGAGAGCCTGGTGGGTGAGGGCGAAGTCGGACGCTCCTTCGTCACCTGGTGGCGGTAAACTCAAAGTCGCCGAAGGACATCGTCGCGCCGGTGCGATAGTTGGTCGTGGGGAAGCCATCGAGGTGTTTGAAACGGAACACACGGTAGTCCCCCTACCTGGCACACCAACTGTAGGTGTTTCGGATTTTTGACTAGTAATCGAATGTACCGCGCGTTCTACCTCGACTTGGCCTAGCTAAGAACACAAGAAGGTTATCCTGGTCCAGGCAAGAATGGCCTACGTCCAACCGGGATGTCTCACTTGTTCTTACTAAAGATTGGGGGTTGTTCTGACAAGTGCGAGAGTCTGCCCTCTCGAACCATCACGCCTCTCCTATTTATACTCTTTTTCTCTCCCTCTCTCCGTAATAGCAGCGGGGAGGCAAGTTGTGGGCGTAGGAATGGCTTGTCCCGTCGTACGTTCGACAGGGTACTCGATGGAGTCGCTGTATTTGTAGCATGTCGCCGCACCTGCTCCCGTATCATCGTCGGGGGGTACTCCATACCGAGGCGCACAGCGCTCCACGTTCCACCCCTCTTCGGTCCCGTCGGAGGTGATGACATTCAATACCAGAGCCAGTGGGTACTTGATTGCCCTTCCACTCGGCCGCAACGGCGTCTGCTCCGCATTGAAGGCCACCTACTTTGCTCCTACCCGAGGTCAGGATCGGGTCCTTCATTCAGGGCTTGGACTCCCTTTGGGACTGGCTTGAAGGTGGGTCTTTCATCCTGCCCAGGACTCCTCATGCCACCTCCTCCCAAGCTCGGGCTCGGCCCTGCATCGTCGTCCTTCTTGGGATGCCCTCGTGCTTTCTCCCCGGGGGTCTGAATATGGAACCCCGTCAGTATGGTTGATTGAGAACAGTGGTACATCTCCTATGGATAGGTGGCAGGCCAAGGTTCAGCATCCTCGTCAGTTTCTTAGAGGGTGGTCAAGAATATAAGTGGGGCATATAAAAAAGAAAAGAACATTTTAGGTAAACTTGAGTACTTAGATAGAAAGGCGGAGACGGCAATGCTATCAGCTCAGGAGGTAGATCTATAACATTATCTGAATGATCCTATAGCACAGTTGTTAAGAGAGGAAGAAGTAAAATGGTATCAACGTGCAAAGACAAAAGATTTCTTAAAGAGTGATTCGAATACTAAATAATTTCAGCTAGTGGTCAACGGTAAACATATAAAAACAATAATATATTAATTAAAAGATGGTGACATAGAGTTGACAGGAGATGAGTTGGAAAAATATATCACAAGATATTCAAGGAACTTTTGGCCCCCTAGTAGAAAATTTGGTGCATCTTGCTGAGTCTTAAAAACATGACATTGCACAGGTAACAGATGATGAAAATCAGATTCTAACTGAACAGTTTAATGAAGAAGTAAAGAAGGCAATTTTTCAAATGAAACATAACAAAGGACCAGGGCTGATGGATTCTCAGCTGAATTCTATCTGTGTTTCTGGGAGTTAATAAAAAACGACTTCATGGCTATGTTTAGATAGTTTCATGCAGGTACCTTGCCGGTGTCCAGATTAAATTTTGGTACGATTATTTTTTACCAAAATGTAATGAAGCAATAACAATTAAACAATATAGACCAATTTATTTATTGAACGTTAGCTTCAAAGTCTTTAATAAGGTAGTTACAAATCGTATTCTGGAGATTGCACGAAAGGTGATTAGTCCCACACAGACTGCCTTCTTGCCTGGCCGTAATATAGTGGAAGGCGTGGTCAAACTTCATGAAAGTTACATAGGAAAAAACAAAATGACATTATAATAAAAATATTTTTTGAAAAAGCATATGATAAGGTCAAATGGTCATTTGTGAAACAAACATTGCAAATGAAAGGATTTTCTCCAAAGTGGTGCCATTGGGTAGAAAATTTTATACAAGGCAGTCATGTTGGAATAAAAATAAATGACCAGGTAGGACAGAATTTCCAAACAAAAAGAGATCTCCGACAAGGTGACCCCTATCTCTAATTTTGTTTAATATAGTGGCTGATATGTTAGCTGTACTCATAAACAGAGCAAAGGAGGCAGGACTTGTTCCAGCTGTAGTACCACATTTAGTTGATAACAATTTGTCTATATTGCAATATGCAGACGATACAATAATTTTCATGGATCACAGTCTAGAACAAGATGCCAATTTGGAGTTACTGTTATGTGTTTCTAAGCAGGTGTCAGGATTAAAAATAAATTTTAATAAAAGTGAGATATTTTGCTTCGAGGAAGCCCGAGTGTTGGAGCAAAGATACTCTCAACTATTCGGATGTCAGACAGGAAAATTCCCTTTCAAATATTTACACATGAAATTGAATAATACTGATTGGCGAATGGTAGAACAATGATTCGAGAAAGAACTAAGTAGTTGGAAAGGCAAAAATCTCTCAACAGGAGGTAGACTAGTTCTCATCAATTCTGTTCTAGCAAGTATAGCAATGTTCATGCTCTCTTTTTTTGAAGTTTCTAGAGGTGTCCTTGAAAAAATGGACTACTATAGGTTTCGGTTTTATTGACAGGCTGATAATCATAAATAGAAATACAGGGTCGCTAAATGGAGTATATTCTGTCAACCTAAGGATCAAGGGGGGTTGGGAATTCTAAACATTGATGTTCAGGACCAGTGTCTACTTAGTAAATGGCTGGTTAAATTAACTAATGAGAAAGGAATGTAGCAGAATCTATTGAGAAACAAGTATTTAAAGAGCAATACTATTGGTTATGTACATAGGCAACCTGGAGACTCTCATTTCTGGTCAAGCTCAATGAAAGTCAAAGACAAATTTCTTAATATGGAGTTCTTTTTTAAGTGAACAATGGAAAATACACCAGATTTTGGGAAGATAAATGGTTAGGTAACTCTACCTTAAAACAAAATTACCCATCTCTTTACAACATTGTTAGACGTAAGCATGTAACTTTGGCTATAGTTTTAAATTCTATACCACTGAATGTTTCTTTCCGTCGTGATTTGGTAAACAACAATTTGATATGTTGGCATAACTTAGTAGCACAAATTGCACATATTCATTTGAATGATTGAGATGATGTTTATACATGGAGGTTGAATCAAAATGGGATGTTCTCTGTCCAGTCAATGTATAGGTACCTGATTTCCAATACAAATGTGCATCAGAATAAATGGTTTTGGAAGATACAGATTCTATTAAATATCAAAATTTTCATATGGTATTTAATCAGAGGTGTAGTTTTGACCAAAGATAATCTACTCAGACGTAAGTGGAAAGGAGATAAAAAATGTGTTTTTTGCAGAACGAAAATATACAACATCTCCTTTTTTATTGTCACTATGCTAGATTTATTTGGAGAGCAGTACAAATAAATTTTGGGATCCACATTCCGAATAGTGTTGCACACATATTTGATGGATGGTTGTTTACCTTCAACGACGAAACTAGAAGTTTATTACTATTTGGTGTTTCAGCTGTATTCTGGGGTATTTGGCTAAGCAGAAGAGACATTGTATTTGATAGGAGCTACCTCAAAACATATATGCAGATTATCTTCAGGGGAACGTACTGGTGCCGAGCTTGGGCACCGCTACAAAAGCGTGAGGAGACAAGGAACGAAATAAAGGATGCATGCCGATCATTGGAGACTACGGTTATGCAAGTGTTTGCGCACTATGGATGGAGATTTAGTTATAGAATTGCATCTCAATAATGTATTCGTTCAAACCGTTTATTGTCTCTTCTTACTTTTGTAATCTAATCTTTATTATAGGTGTCAAATTCTCATGTAATTTTACGACTATAACCTCATTTGAGGGGAAGGTTGGGTTTTCCCATTATCTAAAAAAAATGTAGATGACATCATTATGGCAAGTTCATCCAGTGAAGCAACTAGCGCACTGCTCAAAGAATTGAAGGCTAGTTTTGCACTAAAAAATTTTGGACAGCTGCACTACTTTCTAGCCATCAAAGTCAAGAAGGTTCAAGATGTTCTAGTGTTGTCACAAGGAAAGTGCGCTCGCGAGATTCTCAAACGAGTCAACATGAGCAACTGCAAACCAATGCCCACTCTGATGGCTGCAACAGAGAAACTCTCTCTACACAATGGTAAACCCCTGAACGCTGAAGACAGCAAGAACTATAGAAGCATTGTTGGCGCTTTGCGTACTTGACCATAACTAGACCGGATCTAGCTTATGCGGTCAACAAGGTATGTCAATACCTTCATGCGCTCACTTCAGAGAATTGGTCGGCTGTGAAGAGAATCATTCATTTCCTAAAGAAGACTGTTGAGCTAGGATTGTTGTTCAAGAAATCAGCATCCACCAAGATAAGTGTGTTTCCAGACGCAGATTGGGTCGGATGTGTTGACGACCAACAGTCTACTTGTGGGTTTGCGATTTTCCTTGGAGAAAACTTGATCTTGTGGAGCGCCAAGAAGCAACCAACCATATCAAGGTCATCAACTAAGCTGGGTACAAAGCAATGGCAAATGCAATGACAGAAGTTGTCTGGTTGCAAATTATCCTCAAGGAGCTCGGAGTCAAGGACGAGGGCATACTGTGTCCGTGGTGTGACAACTTGGGTGCAACATATTTGTCAGCAAATCCGGTATTTCATGGATGTGTAAAGCATGTTAGGATCGATTATCATTTTGTGTGAGAAAAGGTAGCCAACAAGATGATTGAGCTTTGACACATATCCTCCAAAGATCAGGTAGCTGATGGGTTTACAAAGGCTCTCTCATCAAGATCACAAGAAAATTTTCAACAAAATCTTAACTTAACAAAGTTATGGTTCAGGGGGAGTGTTAGAAGGGAAGATATAATACCGAGAATCATTGTGGTACACGGTAAAGAAGTAACAGAATCAAAGATCTTCATGGAGCTAGAAACTTAGAGATATGTTTGATACAAGAGATATTGTAATCTGTTTCTATCTTGTATCTTGCTTGATTATAAATAAATGTCATGGGCCTCTACGGAGGTTATCATGCTTCTCGTAACCTTTCAGCCGCCATAGTACACCTCGTGGGCGAGCTCAGCCCAAACCGCCATGCTATGGACTGGTGCATGCGAGCTCAGCTCCAGCCATGTGTGTCGATTGTTGAGCGTGCAAGCAAGCTCAACAACCCCGCCGCCATTGATGGGGCAGCACACAAGGAGTTTGGCTCCTGCTGCCATGGCCCGGCTCATTGGTGAGCTCGACCCTGGCTATCGTGCTAGGTGCTTGGGTGAGCTCGACTCAACCCCATGGACATTGCGTTGGGAGGTCGGTCTTGACCGAATGGTCGTCATCACCAGGAGCATTACAAGATGACACGACGTGGTAGGAGGAACAAAAGTCAGGGTCACTTTGGTCTTTTTATGTGTTAATCGTGGTTGGACCCAGTGTAATAAAAAGAAAAGTTTTTTAACTAGATGGCATACACAGAAGTTTTTGATGATAAATAAAAGATTCTGAGTAAAATGGAATGACACAAAGAGAATTATCTCAATTACTAACTCGGCTCCTCTCTCGAAAAAAAACTTCTCCGCAATGTGAAAGACCACTTTTACACATATGGTTCATGACGCGGCCCCACAGCCTCGTCGAGCTTGGATCACGCTGAGGGGTGCTACGTTGCACAGCACCGGACAACACACATAAAAGGTACAAAGTGGAAGTAAAGTTTTATTACATAAACGAGTTTATGAACATTTTTACAACAAAATATGTTCAGTCTACACTCACGGGCGTAGAATACGGACCGAGCTCACGTTCAGCCCGTGAACGTGTCCCCGCTAGCACACACGCACACTAACACGGCGGCGTGCACGACTCCCACTCGACGGGGTTTCCCTCTTGGGGTTCCATCTCCTCTTCGGGAGTCCCTTCCTCATAACACCCTGCAAAAGCTTCAAACATAAGCAGTGAGCACGATGGCTCAGCAAGTCTGACCCGTCTTTCCTATACATGAAACTTCTACATGTTGTATCATGCGTAATTGGGAATGTAAGTAGCAAAGGACTCGCCTAATTAATTGAACCTTACTTTCAAGTTTTAGCAGCAAATTGTAGAGAACCTCACGCTAAGGCACATGAGAGAGCTGCAATCAAACAAGAAACGCATTTCTCTCATGTACTTTGCCCAAGGTTGAAAAGAACTTTAATTCGCTCTAAACTACAGCAAGTCATTAACAATCAAGGTATAGCTTTCAATCATCAACTTTTACATGACTCTAGCCTGTTCTTTCTACGTCATGGTACAGTGAACAAGTGGTACTCACTGACCACGAGGGACGGCGATTATAATCGATTTACACCTGCAGGGTTACCTGAATAACCCGTCTCGTACGCCCGTACTCGATGTTGCCTACAGCAACCATCACGGACGTCGTACTCAACCACCTTTCACCCGTTAGCCAAATGTTGAGACGGTCCAATCATCCCGAGCAAGAGGTCTCTGCGCGCACAATCCACAGTGCCGCCAGCCGATTTACACCTCAAGCTCTCAACCTACCCTCTGAACGACCAGCTATGCCTCAACACTCATCTACCCGAGTTACATCGGTTTCCTGGTTCCCATATATACGGTAGGTCTTTGGTACTGTTCTAGCTTGTTCAACAGGCCCGCACATGGCTCGGTCCTCAATCGACACAAGCGGAGCTATGGCACCCAAACCCCAACGTCCTGCTGCCCTTACTTTCTGCTCGGTCTCATTTTTCTTGCCATGTGTTTCATTTGCTACCTTCACCCGAGTAGTGTGCCTCTAGCCTATTCTCGCGAGCAGTTCCAACTACTCGACTTGTACCGAATCCTACCCTAACTTAGCATTGCAGTGGCTAGTCGAGGTTTACAAACCTAAGCCCAAACCAGGTTTTTCTTGGCTATGCATTTGGGTTTTCAAACCAGATTGTAATGCATAATTTAAGTGGGTGCTCAAAGTAAGTTCTCAAATCAGTAAAATTTATAAAAAGGCTAATGCAAACCGGAGCTTTGCCTTGCTGCTGTTGGTCGTAGGCTAGCTGCTCCTCTGGAGTGATGAAGTCTAAGACTTTGGGCTCCTCCTCAACCTTAGTGACTACATGAGATAAATACATATATGAATCAATTTGAATGCATTTGAATTTGAAGTTGAATTTGATAAGACCATAAGTACTGCTATACAGGCCCAATGACTCTGAAATTTTTACTGTGGTTTGGATACAGCCTAAACAGAGACTTGGCCAAATTTCATTTGCAGCAAAGCTCATTTGAGCTCTCCACAATTAAATGCGTACTTGGCCTTAATTGGAGCTCTTAGGGTGTTCTAGGGATATTCATGGAGCAAGCCATGACTTTCTGTAAATATATTTTCATAGGGTTTTAATGGAATTGGTTTCACTTAATTTGAAGGTTCCTAGACAAAGATATGAGCTAAACAATTTCAAACATTTTCAGATTTTCTTTGGAACAGTTTTATTAATCACACCATTAGGTTGATCAAATGAGCTCAAATGAATCTGAAATTTTTATGGTAGCTCAAGGATATTATGTGGAACATCCTGGCTAAATTTCAGAATTTTCCTCCAAAGGGTTCTCCAGTTAAAATTCTAAACATTTTAAATTTTGAAGAATTAATTCTGGAGAAATAAGAATTTTCATAAAGTGAAACTTTATTTGTTGTAAAGTACTCATAGAGCTGAATTCAACAAAATTTGGTTCACTCGATTTGGAGTTTCCTAGCCAAAGATATATGGGTTTGAAGTTGAACTAAATCTGAAAATTGGGAAACGTTTAAAACACTGCACGTGGGTCCCACGCACAGTGCCTTCTTCAACCTCCCACTGGCGCCCGAGTGCGTGACCCACAGAGGCGGTAGCGCGGCTCTCTATCAGCCATTACTGCCTAATTCTCGATGCGGTTTCTTCCTACGTGACCCTTGAAGCACGGCGCACACGCCGGACAACTTCTCGCGCCTCGACATTGCCGGAAACGTAGTCGGCGACGGTGGCGGCGGAATTGAGCTCGGGTCCGACGGTGCTAGCTCGTCTCGGCGGTGAACACGATAGACCAACGGGTCGCAAAGCACAACTGGGGCACGGGAAAGCTAACCCTGCCCTCCCCTTGGCTGGAGATCAGCGGGAAAGTAGACTTCACCGGCGACCCGAGCCGTTTTCACCGGCGGTGGCCAAAATACGATGCTACGCTCACTGGGTTGATCATCGTCACTAGAATTTGGCCGAGGTAATTGTGATGTACTACTCTAACTTCAGCTCAACCAGGATTTCCAGTGATCAAGGTGAATTTCTGGTTTTTGTTCTCGGTGTTCTATATGACGATCATCGGAAAAAGTGAAATTCCGGCTAACCGGCACTAAGTGGGAGCTAGGGAGTTCAGAGAAAGATACTAGACCTCGATGCTAACCTTAGAGACCAGTTGGCTGCGCCGGAGAATCTTGGAGCTACCCGGGCGAGGGTGTCAAGTCGGGGGCGCTTCGGAGTGAACAGAACAGTGGAAGATCGGCTCGGAAAAGCTCAAGGGAAGCTGATCACGAGCAGCTGAGGGTTGGAGCACGTCGAGCAAAGGTCGGCGGTGCCGTTTATGGCCTCAGCTTGCGGTGGAAGGGACATTTTTGGCCGGTCGACGGCGAGGTGGTGGTTTCGCGGGTGCGGCAGCTCTCTTCGGGTTTTCAGCGCGAGGAGGCGTCGGAACAGAGGCGAGATGACTTTGTGGCGCCCGGGACCGGATGATAACGAGCTGGGGACGTCGGTTGGCAGCTGGGATCGCCGATCAGGAGGTTGCAGCGGCGAGCAGCGCCGTGGCATCCGCGTGAGCGCGCGCAAGACCCCAGCCCGAGTGTTCCAGTCGGTTTGCTCGCTTGTGGGGCTGACAAGTGAGGCCCACCCCTAGTTTTAACCTCTGAAATTTAATTTTCCTAGTGCTATAAACAGTAATGCCCCTAATACCCTTTGCAATTTGAATTATCCACCAAATGCCCATTTGAAATTGGTAGAATTCAAATTTTGAAGTGTTTGACTATATTTATAGCACATATGCAGTTTTGAAATTCAAATTGAATTTGAATTTGCTAAAATTGGCTCATGTCAAGATCAACTCCAAATGGAGTGAAAATTGGTGTGTGAGCTCATAAAAATGTGCTGAGTGTGAATATGAATCCTACTTTTGAATTCATGGGATGAAAGGAGTTTGAATTTGAATTTGGGTTGAAAATAGCCTCTTTCTAATTATACCCAAAAATACCTCAAAAAGGTTTTGGATTTGGGTGAAATTTGGCATGAGCATTCCTAGCAAGGTGTAGGAGTTTTTCATATGCCCATCCCCTATATGATGCATGTGTGAAATACCACTTTTGCATTTTGTGAGTTCATCCTCTAATGACCATATTTATTGTGGTTACTTGCTCTTCAAATGTGTTCATAAGATTCCGTCAAATGAGGTGTGTGTGGTGTGATGAACACTTTGGATGTGTGCAAAAACTTAGGCCCTTACATTCCTCCCCCCTTAAAAGAATCTCGTCCCGAGATTATAAGGTGAAAATGAGAGAGAGGACGGTGGAAGATTACCGCATGTGCGACGCGAAAAAGTCGGGTTAGTTAGCACGAAGAAAACCTTTGCTCTAACATGTTGCTTCATCTACGGAGTGATTACTCCATAGAACTTTGTAGAACCACAACATATGGTTGCGTGTGGTTCGGGCCTTTTCATCAATTATCTGAACCGGTTCCTCTCGATAAGTGAGATCCGGTTTCAGTTCTTCAATATCTCCCAGATGAATGTAGTTGATAGCTTAAGACACTTCCTCAACTGAGAAATGTGGAAGACGTCGTGCACACCGGAGAGTGTCGCCGGTAATTCTAGCCGGTATGCAACTGACCCACATCTTTCCACAATCTGGAATGGACTGATGAATCAGGGTGCCAACTTTCCTCTCACCCCGAATCTGTTCACGCCCTTCATTGGAGACACACGTAGATATACGTGATCCCCGACTTCAAATTGTAAAGGACGTCTTCTCTGGTCCGCATAATGTTTTTGTCGGGATTGGGCGGCCTTTAGGTTCGCTTAAATCAGCCAAACCTTTTCCTCCGCATGGTTGACAAGATCAATCCCGAAGGTGACCCTTTCGCCAGACTCACACCAATTCAGCAGTGTGCGGCATTTTCTCCCGTATAGCGCCTCATAGGGCGCCATCTTAATGATGGCTTGGTACCCATTGTTGTACGAGAACTCGGCCAACGGTAAGTGATCATCCCAATTCTTACTGTGGTTGATAGCACAAGCTCGTAGCATATCTTCTAAAATCTGATTTACCCGCTTGCTTTGCCCATCCGTTTGCGGGTGGTACACTGAACTACGGATCAGCTGCGTCCCCAACGCAGCATGTAGCTGCTCCCAAAAGCGAGACACAAATAAGGTGCCCCGAATCCGATATGATGGTGTGGGGTACGCCATACAAGCATAGGATCCGTGAGATGTACGATTCAGCATACTTCTTGGCGTTGTATTTGGTGTTGACCGGGATAAAATGGGCAACTTTGGTGAGCCGGTCGACGATTACCCACACTGAATCATGCTTCTGAAATGTGGTGGGTAAACCGACAATGAAGTCCATGCTCACATCTTCGCACTTCCAGGCAGGAATGCCCAGTGGTTGTAGCAGTCCCGGTTTTCTCATGTGGTCTGCCTTCACCCTTTGACATGTATCACATTTGGACACGTACTTTGTGATTTCCCGCTTCATTCGTGTCCACCAAAACTTGTTTCTGAGTTCTTGATACATTTTGTTGCTTCCAGGGTGAATAGAAAACTTTTACAAGTGAGCCTCATCAAAGATTCTCTTCCGTAACTCCGGGTTATGGGGTACGACGATCCGGTTCTTGAACCATAGGACGCCGTCTCCGTCTTTCTGGAAACATTTCAGCTCCCCACTGTCTACACGTCTCCGCAAATGCGACATGCCCTTGTCATTTTTATAAGCTGCCGCTATCTCTTCACGGATGGTGGGGATCAAAGCTAGGTTGTAGAGATCTCCATGTGAAATCACATGCAATGGTGGCTCGCTCTCTTCCAACGGTGTGATGGTCAGATTGTTGACGTGTGACTTGCAACTCAGCACATCCGCCACTACGTTTGCCTTGCTGGGATGATAATGGATCTCTATTTCATAATCCTTTATCAACTCCAACCATCTTCGCTGCCTCATGTTCAGCTCCTTCTGAGTGAATATGTACTTGAGGCTTTTGTGGTCGGTATATAAATGCACGAGGTTACCGAGTAGGTAGTGCCTCCACATCTTGAGTGCGAGTACCACGGCAGCAAGCTCTAGGTCATGAGTCGGATAGTTCTGCTCATGGTTTCTGAGCTGCCGTGATCCATACGCGACCACCCTTCGGTCTTGCATCAGCACACATCCGAGCCCAATGCCGGATGCATCGCAGTACACATCGAACGGTTTTGTTGTGTCCGGCTGCGCCAAAACCGGTGCTGATGTTAGGTGCTTCACTAATGCCTTGATTGCTGCTTCACATGCTGGACTCCAAACATATTTGGTAGCCTTCTTCAGCAGCTCTGTCATAGGCTTTGCAATCCTTGAGAAGTTCGGAATGAACCTCCGATAATATCCCGCGAGTCTGAGGAAACTTCGTACCTCATGAACAGTTCTTGGGGACTTCCAATTCAGCACTTGTGTGATTTTACTCGGGTCTACAGCGATGCCCTCCCCTGAGATAATATTCCCGAGAAAAGGCACTTGCGATATCCAGAATTCGAACTTTCTGAATTTCGCGTATAGTTTGTGATCCCGCAGCCGTTGCAAGACTATACGCAGATGCTTCGTGTGTTCGTCCTCTGACTTGGAATATACTAATATGTCATTGATGAAGACCATGACAAACTTGTCCTGCTCCGGCATGAATACCGAGTTTATCAAGTACATGAAGTGAGCTGGAGCGTTGGTGAGGCCGAAGGACATGACCAGGTACTCATAAAGTCCGTACCTCGTCGAGAAAGCCGTCTTTGGAATATCCTCAGCCCGTGTCTTAATCTGATGGTACCTGGATCTTAAATCCATCTTGGAAAAAATATTTGCTTCGACCAACCTGATCAAACAACATGTCGATCCGTGGCAACTGGTACTTGTTCTTGATGGTTACGGCGTTTAGTGGACGATAGTCCATGCAAAGCCGCAACGTCTCGTCTTTCTTCTTCACAAATAATGCCAAACAGCCCCATGGCGAGGAGCTCGGCCTAATAAAACCCTTCTCCAGCAGGTCCGTTAACTGCGTCTTCAGTTCAGCCAATTCCTTGAGCGCCATCTTGTACGGCCTTCGGGATATTGGCATAGTTCCCGGTGCAAGTTCAATCTTGAACTCCACCTCTCTGTCGGGAGGCATCCCCGGTAAATCATCTGGGAACACGTCAAGGAACTGACGGGCTACTGGAATATCTTCCAATCTGATGGTGGTGGATTGTATACACTTGGAAGTTTTAATTCTAGACTGTCCAGAAATAATGAGTGCCACTCGTGCACTTCTGAGTGCAAATGCATGACTCGGAGGACGGTATCTAAAACAGCGCTGTGGCGGGTTAACCACGACATCCCTAAGATGACATCGACCTTTTGCCCCTCTAAAACTAAGAGAGACGTAGGATATACTCTACCCTCTAAGCATAATCGCGCTTTTGGAACCATCATGCTTGCTGAAATTTTCCCACCCGGTGAACAAATCAAATATGGACTTTCGGTGGGTAGTTTTTGCAAGCTGTATTTAGCAATAAAAGCTTGGCTAATGAAACTATGCATGGCGCCTGAATCAAATAACACTATAGCGGGATGCTGGTGGAGTTGGAACATACCCGCAAGGATTGGCTCCCCCTCCGGCACGTCCTCTATGGCGAGTCGGTGGACGGTGCCAGGCTTAGGATTTGCCTGCCGCGCATTAGTGGAGTTCCGGGGCTGATTCCTCCCCGGAAACTGTGGTGCCACTCCGCCACCTTGCCTCTCAAGACAGTTGTTGGCGAAGTGTCCTGGGTGACCACATTTGAAGCATGCGGTTGATGACTGGCCCGTGCTTGGGGGATGAAAACCTGGCATGCTCTGCAGAGGTGAAAACGCACGCGGCATCGCCCACTGCTGCTGTTGTTGCTGCGGAGGTGGTGCTGGTAGTGCTGGCCTGAATGCCGGTGTAGAATATGGCCGACTGCGGAATGGCATCGGCCTCTGTGGTGGCTGCCAGCGCTGACCCGATGGTGAGCGATATTCCATCCGGTATTTTTGAGAAGGACCACCTCCCTCTCTGCTGCTCTGTGGCGCACTTCGCATCTTCTCCGCCGCCGCTAACTCCTTGCAGGAGTCATCCTGAACAATCGCAGCATTAATAATGTCCTTGAGGCTGCCGCGATTGAACATTGTCAGCTTGTCTTTCAGGAGCGGGTTAAGCCCCTGATAAAAATGATCTCGCCGCTTCTTGTCGGTATCGGTGTGATAAGAAGCGTAGAGTGCAAGATCATTGAACGCTCTGGAGTATTCCAGCGCGTTTCTGCTTCCTTGCTGCAGGCGAAGGAACTCCTGCATCTTTCTTTTTATAAGACCCGGTGGTATGTGATAGGCCCTAAAGGCCGTCCGGAACTCTGCCCAGGTCATAACTCGCTCGGTGGGTTGCGAGGCGCAAACGTTTGCCCACCAAGCGCTCGCGGACCTGTGAAGCTGTTGGACCGCGAACTGAGTCTTGCGCTACTCACTCACTTGGAGCAGCCCGAACTTCATCTCCATCGTGCGGAGCCACTTGTCCGCATCGAGGGGTTCATCCGCCCTTGAGAATACTGGGGGATGAGTAGCCAGAAAGTCATAGTAGGAGCTTTGTTGGTGCTCCTCGTGATCTTGACGTCTCTCTGGTCGAGACGTATTTGCAATAAGCATCTGCAGCAACTCCGTGTGATGCTAATCAGAACCCTCCATAGCCGCAATTATGTCGGCCAAAGTAATCGTTGGCGAGGACGGTGGCTGTTGTTGCTGTTGCTGTTGCTGCTGTTGCTGTCCCGAGGAATCCTCGGGAGGCTGTTGGGAGTCCTCTCCCCCCTGACTAGAACCCCCAACGTCTGGGTTGGCACGAGTGCGAGTCATTCTGAAATTCAAAACAGCAGCGATCAGCACATGTCATTCTTAATATTCCATATAAAACAGTAGGTATTGAAGTGACACATGAACAAACTTGCACAACATTCACATATATTGATAAAGCATAAACTTTATACAAGATACATTATTCTCGGGTCTCTGAGAAGTTGTGCTCATGTCGTCACTACCTATACATATACTACTGTCTACACGACATGTCACCGATTACAAAAGTTTTCATACACCACCCTCGCTGCCCTACTTGGCAACGGTAATCCACTACTCGGAGTAGAATTTGACCTCCTGTGTGCCATCCTCCTCCGCTACCTCTACTGGTGGCTCTGGGTCCATGACCTCCTCTTCTGGTTCAGGTTCCCCTATCGCCGGGAAACCCAAAACCACAGGTACGGCACCTACCATCGGTAGGCCCACTACCGGAGGCACGAGGTCCTGCAACGCATGCACCTCGTCCATGGCTTGGTTGTAGTCCTCTTCCCAGCCCTGCCCCTCCTCAATAGCGTCATCACACTCTTGAGTGAGGACCTCATTTTGCTGGGTCAAGACCTGCACTTGCTGTTGTAAAGCCGTGATGTCGACGCGACTTTTCTTTTTATTCCTTCTTCAGACGATGCAACTGATTATGTTGTTCGTTCAGTTGCTTTATCATCGGAAGGAGAACATTGCGGAGTGTGCTGTGAGCACTCTCAAAATGGTCTCCATGGCTGGTGCTCTCCTTGAGCTTCACGGCAAGATAATCCGTATGAACAGCTTGGCTGTCCATCAAGGTCTTCCCTGTCCTCAACTGGAGGCTGAGGTTTGCCTCCACGGGGTTGTACCTTAGGCAACCCGGATCTGTTGCCTCCAAGTACCTTTCCCTCCAAACGTGATTAGCTCGCCCCTCCACCAGGACCAGCGCGTATGGAGTACCCTCCATAGCTCTCATGTGTAGTTGGCAGAAACGCGACATGGTGTCGCGGGCTGCCACTTGCCACATTTCCTCCGGCTGTCTACCTCTCACCGTGACGGTGAACGGTGCACAACCGGCTGGCATAGGTCCTGCAGGAACTTCGACATGGATTGTCCATGTCTTGTTCCCCTCCTTGCCTTCTTCCTTAGCGAGGTACTGTGGCATCTCGACGTACCCGAAATATTGAAGCATTTGCCTCAACACTTTCGGATAACCGCTGTGTTGAGAACAGTGGGATACCACCCACCCATTCTCCAGTTGTTTATCCACTGTCATCTGTAGAAATATATTTGAAAAAGGTCAAATACTCATTTATAAAGTAGTTCATTGAGTTATAACATTAAAACATGTCATTGAACTCATAAAACCTGGAAACACCATTCAAACTTAGACAAATTTGACTGCTGGTCTGCTGCCCAAAATGACAGCCCTGACCAGTTTACATTTCAACCTGATTTAGACCATGCTAAAAGCAAATACAATTCTGGAGCTCAACATAAAAGTTAAAGCTAACTTCAATAGATTTCCAGAAAGTATTTACTTGGCCTAATATCTGTCCTGGTTCAAAAGTTATTAGATGTCAAAGTTGACAGAATATCTGGAGAAAATTGGACAGCACCTCCCTGCTTGAGGTACTGTTTTTATCCATGAATTATAGTTAATTCTACATCGAATTGGACAAAACTTTATGTTACAAAGTTGTACCTTATCTCATGAACTTTTCAGAACTACCTCATTTTCTATTTTTTTTTATGCAGGAAGTTATGCTCAATTTACAGAGAGTTACAGAGAGTGTTTGCTCTGCCCTGTTTTCTGGACAGTTTTCAACTCTACTGCATTTTTCGACTGGTTAAGGGCTGAAACACCTCTGGACATCAACATAAAAGTTGTAAAGATCTCCCAAAGCTTTCCATAAATGTATCATATAACCCAAACCTCGAAAGAACGCAACCTATAACCTCAGTTTAACTTTAGCCTTATTTCAGCTGAAAACAGAGGACTCTGTCCTTAGTATCCTATAAGTTGAAAACTTATTAACTTTGAACATCCTGATTAAGGGAAGAAGTTATATCAAAGCTTTAGTGCCCTGGATTAAAACCTTCAAGTTTTATATTGAGGTTGCTCATTTAGTGGGGTGTGATGTCGAAGCATCACCAGTTCATGCCGGTACTACGTCCCTCACAAAGAAAAACCTATACTGAACTTAGCCGGCTTCATTAGTTCAGTGGCACTAAACGTCTCTCGCACACAGATGCTACTCGTCTACCGATTCGTTATTAGACTACCTGCAAATAAACCACTCAATCGTCAGGCTCGTTTGCACACTGAGCCCGGTCCCAATACAGTTCATACAACCGTCCGTCATTACTCGCACGGTTGTTCTCAAGCCAAACACGCCTTAAGCTACGTGTTCATGTTACTAACCACGTGACGGGGTCTCCCAAACTTGCCCGTAGCACGCCAGGGAAGGGCGTTGCTCGAATACCCCAAACGACATAAAGAGTCGTAGAGGATATTAAAGCGGGCCGGGTTACCTGCCACCTGTGAGGCTCCACCCTTCAGCTTATGCGCACTGGTGGACAGCGCTTACATGCATCACCCAAGACATATGACGTCCCGAGATGCATGATTTTCCGACATAAGCACATAGGTTAGATTTGCCACTTTCTATACACACATAACATCCTTATATGGGCTACTAACTCGTCCCTCACCGAGTTTTTGAAAAGGATGACCTTTTTAGTGCGTTAAACCTCAAGCGAGCTCTGATACCACGCTGACGTCGCCCCACGGCCTCGTCGAGCCAGGATTACGCTGAGGGGTGTTGCGTTGCACAGCACCGGATAACACACGTAAAAGGTACAAAGCGGAAGCAAAGTTTTACTACATAAACAAGTTTATGAACATTTTTACAACAAAATATGTTCAGTCTACACTCACGGGCGTAGACTACGCACCGAGTTCATGTTCAGCCCGTGAACGTATCCCCGCTAGCACACACGCACACTAACACGGCGGTGTGCACGACTCCCACTCGACGGGGTTTCTCTCTTGGGGTTTCGTCTCCTCCTCGGGAGTCCCTTCCTCATAACACCCTGCAAAAGCTTCAAACACAAGCAGTGAGCATGATGGCTCAGCAAGTCTGACCCGTCTTTCCTATACATGAAACTTCTACATGCTGGATCATGTGTAATTAGGAATGTAAGTAGCAAAGGACTCGCCTAATTAATTGAACCTTACTTTCAAGTTTTAGCAGGAAATTATGGAGAACCTCACGCTAAGGCACATGAGAGAGCCGCAATCAAACAAGAAACGCATATCCCTCATGTACTTTGTGCGAGGGCCCCACGGCCTCGTCGAGCCAGAATCACGCTGAGGGGTGCTGTGTTGCACAGCACCAGATAACGCACATCAAAGATACAAAGCGGAAACAAAGTTTTGTTACATAAACAGGTTTATGAACACTTTTACAACAAAATATGTTCAGTCTACACTCACGGGCGTAGACTACGCATCGAGTTCACGTTCAGCCCGTGAACGTGTCCCCGCTAGCACGCACACACACTAACATGGCGGCGTGCACGACTCCCACTCGACGGGGTTCCCCTCCTGGGGTTCCGTCTCCTCCTCGAGAGTCCCTTCCTCATAAACCCCTGCAAAAGCTTCAAACACAAGCAGTGAGTACGATGGCTCAGCAAGACTGACCCGTCTCTCCTATACATGAAACTTCTACATGAATGGTGTTAGGGTGCATGAAGTAGAATAAGTTGCAAAGGACTCGCCTAATTATTTGAACCTTACTTTCAAGTTTTATCAGCAGGTTGTGGAAAACCTTACGCTAAGGCACATGAGAGAGCCGCAATCAAACAAGAAACGCATTTCTCTCATGTACTTTGCCCAAAGTTGAAAATAACTTTAATTAGCTCTAAGCTACAACAAGACATTAACAAGCAAAGTATGTCTTTCAAATCAGCAAACTTTTAACATGTATCTAGCCTGTTCTTTCTACATCAAGGTACAGTGAACAAGTGGTACCCACTGACCGCGAGGGATGGCGATTATAATTGATTTACACCTGCAGGGTTACCCGAATAACCCGTCACGCGCGCCCGTACTCGATGTTGCCTACAGCAACCATCACGAACGTCGTACGCAACTACCTTTCACCCGTCAGCCAAGTGTTGAACCGGTCCAATCGTCCCGAGCAAGAGGTCTCTGCACGTGCATCCGCAGTGCCGCAAGCCGATTTATACCTCGAGCTCTCAACCTACCCTCTGAACGACCATCTATGCCTCAACACCCAGCTACCCGAGTTACATCGGTTTCCCGGTTCCCATATAGCCGGTAGGTCTTCGGTACTGTTCTAGCTTATTCAACAGGCCCGCACACGGCTCGGTCCTCAATCGACACAAGCGAAGCTATGGCACCCAGGCCCCAAAGTCCTGCTGCCCTTACTCTCCGCTCGGTCTCATGTTTATTGCCATGTGTTTCATTTGCTATCATTACCCGAGCGATGTGCCTCTAGCCTATTCTCGCAAGCAGTTCCAACTACTCGACTTGTACCAAATCCTACACTATCTTAGCATTGCAGTAGCTAACGAGGTTTTCAAACCTAATCCCAACCCAGGGTTTTCTTGGCTATGCATTTGGGTTTCAAACAAGACTTCAATGCAAGAATTTAGTGGGTGCTCAAAGTAAGTTCTCAAAACAGTAAAAAATTGTAAAAAGGGTTATGGAAACCGGAGCTTGCCTTGCTGCTCTTGGTCGTCGGCTAGCTGCTCTTCCAGAGTGATGAAGTCTAAGACTTCGGGTTTCTCCTCAACCTTAGCG
The DNA here is from genome assembly GCA_030760725.1 of Neostapfia colusana. NCBI lineage: Eukaryota > Viridiplantae > Streptophyta > Magnoliopsida > Poales > Poaceae > Neostapfia > Neostapfia colusana. The sequence goes on from JASWHV010000003.1 coordinate 103,341,456, forward strand.
ACTACATGAGATAAACATGTATATGTATCAATTTAAATGCATTTGAATTGAAGTTAAACTTGTGAAGACTATAAGTCTTACTAGACAGACCTAATGACTCTGAAATTTTTACTGTGGTTTGGATACAACCTAAACAGAGACTTGGCCAAGTTTTATTTGCAGCAAAGCTCATTTGAGCTCTCCACAAATAATTATGTACTTGACCTCAATTGGAGCTCCTAGGGTGTTCTTAGAGATTTTCATGGAGTAAGCCATGAGTTTCTGAAAACTATATTTTCAAAGGGTTCTAGTGGAGTTGGTTTCACTTAATTTTAAGGTTCTTAGCTGAATATATGAGTTAAACAATTTCAGAGAAATTCTGAAAATGTTTCTGCACATTTTCTATTTTCTCTGGAACAGTTTTCTTAATCACACCATTAGGTGGATCAAATGAGCTCGAATGGATCTGAAATTTTTATGGTAGCTCAGGGATATTTGATGAACATCCTAGCAAAATTTCAGAATTTTCCTCCAAAGGTTCTCCAGTTAAAATTCTAAACAGTTTAAATTTGCAGAATTAATTCTGGAGAAATAAAGATTTTCATATAGTGAAACTTGATTTTCTGGAAGAACTCAGAGAGCTGAATCCAACAAAATTTGGTTCACTCGATTTGGAGTTTTCTAGCCAAAGTTATGTGGGTTTGAAGTTTGAACTAAATCTCAAAATCGGGGAAATGTTTAAATTGCTGCGCGTGGGACCGGGACTACGTGTCAACTTCTCAGCGGTCGACATACGGGGCTACAGAATCTTTCACACGCAGCCGCACCCGATCCGGTGCCACAGCAAATCCCGGTTTTAAAATATCGGCCGCTGACACGTGGGACCGGGGGCTTCGTCTACCTCCGGCCTCCCGCGCTCGGCCGCCGCCCCCCTCGCCAGAGTGCTCGCCGGAGGGCTTCTGCCTTGTGACAAACTTCACAATTGTAAAGGCCTCAGTTTTTGGCACCTTCAAAGTGTTCATCACCACACACACACCTCATTTGAAGAGAAGTTGATGGACACATTTGAAGAGCAAGTAACCATTATCAACATGCTCATTAGAGAATAGACTCACAAAATGCAAAAGTGGTATTTCCCACATGCATCATCTAGGGGCTGGGCATATGAAAACTCCTACACCTTGCTAGGGATGTCCATGCCAAGTTTCACCCAAGTTCAAAACCTTTATGAGGTATTTTTGGATATAGCATGAAAGAGGGTAGTTTGAACCCAAATTCAAGTTCAAACTGTTTTTATCCCATGACTTCAAAAGTGGGAGGCATATTCTTACTCAGCACATTTTTGTGAGCTCACACACCAATTTTCACTCCATTTGGATTTGATCTTGACATGAGCTAAGTGGAGCAAATTCGAACTTTATTTGAATTTCAAACTGAACAGGTGCTGAAATGTAGTCAAACCAAACACAATTTGAATTCTACCAATTCAAATGGCTCAGGGGTGAATAATTCAAATCACCATGGGCATTTTAGGGCTTACTGTTTACAACAGTAATTTGGAGTTAAGTTCAGAGGTTAAAAATGAAAGTGGGACCCACATGTCAGCCACTGAAGTGATTCAACCGACTGAGACTTTCTCACTCGGGTCTTCGGGCTTCAGCAGCGATCGCCACCGAGGGAGGCCGCCGCGCCACCAGCAGCTTGGTCACGTGCGAGCCAGGATCGTTTCCAGGGTCTTCTTAAGGCGCCCCACACCGTGGCCGAAGCCCCCTCGCCATTTTCTCCTTGCAAGAACACAGAACCAGGAATTCTTCCTCCGCCGCTCAGAACCAATCGGAGAGCCCCGATCACAGCCTCCCCGCCCCCTCCAAAGCTACAGCAAGGTACTAGGAACCTTCCTCCTTCCCCGTCGCTAGAACTGAGCTGAAACCGGTTGATCTCGGCTATACCGAGAGCTCCACTCAGTAACCTAAAGCCGCCGCACTTCGGGCTCCCGTGGACAGCCCAACCGGGAGGTTGTCACGCCCAAGCCAAGGAGTCCCTGGATGCGCTGGTGATCGGTGCTGCTCACCCCCGAGCCACAACCCAGGTGCTTGCTCACCGGCGGCGAATTTCCAGTTTTCCCCTTTCTCGGTACAGACCGACCTTCGGGTGCGGTTCGGTCAAATTCACACTCTAGGAAGGGTTAGAGAGTCTGAATCCGCTCCTACACAGACTAGACCAGGTAGCGCACAAGTTGCCTTCACAACCTTTGGCCTGAGAACCCCTGTACCCGGCGTATTTCGAAGTTTGCCGACGGCGGAGCATGCGGGAAGCATCGGGCGCACGGTGAGGGCCTACTTCGGGCCTCCCCCAAGCTGCTTCAAGCTCATTTCGACCTTCCCTAAGGTCCACTGAAGCTCCCCGACCGGTTGCTCGAGTGATTGATATGCTAGGGAGGTCGGCCGACACGGCCGAAGTCTTTCCGAAGCCGCCGCTCGTCGCCGACCATGTGCCGGCCGTTTTCATGACGAGCTGAGCCCAGAATCATGTCCCCCGAGTGGACTTAGGCAGGGGCGGCCAGAATCATGAAGTTTGGAGCACCACAGAGGCTGCCGGCGAGCTCTCCGGCGAGGCGTCGCGGCGGCCGAACGCGGGAGTCGGGAGGTAGACGAAGGGGGTGGATCCTGGCTGTCAGCGGCAGATATTTTAAAACCGGGATCTGCTGCGGCTCGTATCTGGTGTGCTGGCACGCAAAAACCCCGTACACCTCGGTGTGCTTTCGCCCCAGCGCCCAACACGTGTACTGTGGACCCACCAGCCGATTTGAACTTTTCCCCGATTTTCAGATTTCATTCAAACTTCAAATCCTCATAACTTGGGCTAGGAAACTCCAGATTGAGTGAACCAAATTTTTTTGGGTTCAGCTCTCTGAGTACATTCCAGCAAATCAAGTTTCACTTCATGAAAATCCTTATTTCTCCAGAGTTAATTCCTCAATGTTTAAACTGTTTGGAATTTTAACTGGAGAGTCCTTTGGAGGAAAATTCTGAAATTTTGCTGGGATGTTCACCAAAATATCCCTGAACTACCGTAAAAATTTCAGATCCATTTGAGCTCATTTGATCCACCTAATGGGATGGTTAATGAAACTGTTCCAGACAAAATAGAAAATGTTCAGAAACATTTTCAGAATTTTCTCTGAAATTGTCTAGCTCATATCTTTAGCTAGGAACCTTCAAATTAAGTGACACCAACTCCATTAGGACCCTCTGAAAATATAGTTTTCAGAAAGTCATGAGTTGCCCCATGAAAATCCCTAGAACACCATAAAGCTCCAATTAAGGTCAAGTACATAATTAATTATGGATGGCTTAAATGAGCTTTGCTGTAACTAAAACTTGGCCAAGGCTCTGTTTAGGTTGTATACAAACCACAGTAAAAATTTCAGAGTCATTGAGTCTGTCTAGTAGGACTTATAGCTTTCACAAGTTTAAAATTCAATTCAAATGCATTTAAATTAATACATATACTTGTATCTCATGTAGTCGCTAAGGTCGATGAGGAACCAGAAGTCCTAGACTTCGTTACTCCGGAAGACCAGCTAGCCTACGACCAAGAGCAGCAAGGCAAGCCCCGGTTTGCATAAACCTTTTTACAAATTTTTATTGTTTTGAGCACATACTTGAGTATCATTATTTCTTGCATTGCAGTCTTGTTTGAAAACCCAATTGCATAGCCAAGAAAACCATGGGTTGGGATTAAGATTGAAAACCCCGTTAGCTACTGCAATGCTAAGATAGTGTAGGATTCGGTACAAGTCGAGTACTTGGAACTACTCGCGAGGATAGGCTAGAGGCACTCGACTTGGGTAGAGATAGCACATGAAACACATGGCAAGAAAACGAGACCGAGCGGAGAGTAAGGGAAGCAGGACTTTGGGGCCTGGGTGCTATAGCTCCGCTTGTGTTGATTGAGGACCAAGCCGTGTGCGGGCCTGTTGAACAAGCTAGAACAGTACCAAAGACCTACCGGCTATAAGGGAACCGGGAAACCGATGTAACTCGGGTAGCTGGGTGTTGAGGCATAGCTGGTCGTTCAGAGGGTAGGTTGATAGCTCGAGGTGTAAATTGGCGGGCGGCACTGAGATGGGCGTGCAGAGACCTCTTGCTTGGGACGATTGGACCGGTTCAACATTTGGCTAACGGGTGAAAGGTGGTTGCGTACGGCGTCCGTGATGGTTATTGTAGGCAACATCGAGTACGGGCGTACGTGACGGGTTATTCGGGTAACCCTGCAGGTGTAAATCGATTATAATCGCCATCCCTCACGGTCAGTGAGTACCACTTGTTCACTGTACCATGATGTAGAAAGAACAGGCTAGTCACATGTTAAAATGTTGCTGATTGAAAGATGGACTTTGATTGTTAATGATTTGTTGTAGTTTAGAGCTAACTAAAGTTCTTTTCAACTTTGGGCAAAGTACATGAGAGAAATGTGTTTCTTGTTTGATTGCGGCCCTCTCATGTGCCTTAGCGTAAGGTTCTCCACAACCTGCTGCTAAAACTTGAAAGTAAGGTTCCAATAATTAGGCGAGTCCTTTGCAAATTGTTCGATCTCCTGTACCTATCACCCCTCATGTAGAAGTTCCATGTTTAGGAGAGACGGGTCAGTCTTGCTGAGCCTTCGTGCTCACATCTTGTGTTTGAAGCTTTTGCAGGGTTCTATGAGGAAGGGACTCCCGAGGAGGAGACGGAACCCCAGGAGGGGAACCCCGTCGAGTGGGAGTCGTGCACGCCACCGTGTTAGTATGCGTGCGTGCTAGCAAGGACACGCTCATGGGCTGAACGTGAACTTGATGCGTAGTCTATGCCCGTGAGTGTAGACTGGACATATTTTGATGTAAAAATGTTCATAAACCACTTTATGTAATAAAATTTTGCTTCCGCTTTGTACCTTGGATGTGTGTTATCCGGTGCTGTGCAACGCAGCACCCCTCAGCGTGATCCTGGCTCGACAAGACCGTAGGGTCGTGTCAACAATGTTGGCCGCTTCTGCGTAATTCTACCTGGGGAACACAATGCTGGGCTCAGCTCGTCGTGACAGTCACCAGAATACGGCCGGCGACGAGCGGCGGCTTCGGAAGAACTTCGGCCGTGTGGGCCGGACTTCCTAGCACCCCAACCAATCGAGCAAAAGGCCGGAGAGCATCAGTGGACCCTAGGAAAGCTCAGCATGGGCTCGAAGCAGCTCGGAATAGGCTCTAGTTAAGCTCTCACCGTGCGCCCAACGCTTCCCGAATAAGCCGCCGTTGGCATGCTTGGAAATACGCCATGTACAGGGGTTTTCATGCTAGGTGTTGTGAAGCCAACTTGTGTGCCACTAAGTCTAGTTCGTGTAGGAACAGTTTGAGACTCTCTAAACAATTATGGAGTGAGAATTTGGCGGACCCACACCCGAAGGTCGGTCTGCGCCGAGTGAAAGGGAAAACTGAAATTCATCGCCAGTGATCAAACACATGGGCTGTGGTTTGGGGGTTAGCAGCACCAGCCTCTAACGCATCTGAGGACGCCTTAGCTTGGGTGTGACACTCTCCCGTTTGGGCTGTCCACGAGAGCCTGAGGTGCGGCGAACTTAGGTCACCGGAAAGAACTTTCGGTATGGGCGAGATCCTCCGAGTTCAGCTAATTTCCTACGACGGGGAAGGAAGAGGAGAGCCTATAGTACCGTTTTGCAGCATAGAGGGAGTGGAGCGGCTATGATCACTGGTTCTCCGATCAGTTTCCGAGAGAGCGGTGGCGAGGCAACACTTTTCTTGCACGAGAGGAGACGACTGCTCGGTGCTGCCTCGGGTCGGCTCGGCTGCGGAGATAAGAAGGGCAGCGAGGCAGTTCAGTGGCTAGGGGCGGCAACCAGCTGCTGTCCTTGCCGCTGCTCGCCATGTCAGCTGCTGGATCACGCGCAAGTAATCGAGCCCGACTCTTCAGTCGGTTGATTTTGCTGCTGAGGCTAACATTTGGGTCCCACCTGAGGTTTAACCTCTGAAATTAAATTTTCCCCACTGCTATAAACAGTAGAGACCCAAATACCCTCTCATTTTTGAATTATCAACCACAAGCCCATTTGAAGTTGATAGAATTCAAATTGTGAAGTGTTTGAATAAATTTTCAGCACATATGCAGTTTGAAATTCAAATTGAGTTTGAATTTGCTAAACTTAGGTCATGTCAAGATTAAACCCAAATGGAGTGAAAATTGGTGTGTGAGCTCACAAAAATGTGCTGAGTAAGAATATGCCTCCCACTTTTGAATTCATGGGATGGAAGTAGTTTGAATTTGAATTTGAGTTCAAACTACCCTATTTCTAGTTATTCCCAAAAACACCTCAAAAGGTTTTGGATTTGGGTGAAATTTGGCATGGACATTCCTAGCAAGGTGTAGGAGTTCTTCATATGCCCAGATCCTATATGATGCATGTGGGAAATGCCACTTTTGCATTTTGTGAGTTTATTCTCTAATTAGCATGTTGATGGTGTTTACTTGCTCTTCAAATGTATTCATAAAGTTTCTTCAAATGAGGTTTGTGTGTGGTGATGAACACTTTGAATATGTGCCAAAAACTTAGGCCCTTACATTCCTCCCCCCTTAAAAGAATCTCGTCCTGAGATTATAAGGTGAAAATGAGAGAGAGGAGGGTGGAAAATTACCGTAGATGTGACGTGAAAAAGTCGGGGTAGTTGGCGCGAAGAAAACCTTCGCTCTCGCATGTCGCTTCATCCACGGAGTGATTACTCCACAGAACTTTGTAGAACCACAACGTACGGTTGCGTGTGGTTTGGGCCTTTTCATCAATAATCTGAACCGGTTCCTCTCGATACGTGAGATCTGGTTTCAGTTCTTCTATATTCTCTAGCTGACGTCGTGCACACCGGAGAGTGCTTCTGGTAAATCTAGCCGGTATGCTACTGATCCACATCTTTCTATAATCTGAAATGGACCGATGAATCGGGGTGCTAACTTTCCTCTCACCCCGAATCTGTTCACGCCCTTCATCGGAGACATACGTAGATATATGTGATCCCCGACTTCAAACTGTAATGGGTGTCTTCTCCGGTCCGCATACTGTTTCTATCGGGATTGGGCGGCTTTTAGGTTCGCTTAAATCAGCCGAACTTTTTTCCTTCACGTTGTTGACAAGATCAATCCCGAAGGTGACCCTTTTGCCAGACACACCAATTCAGTGGTGTGTGGCATTTTCTCCCATATAGCGCCTCGTAAGGCGCCATCTTGATGCTAGCTTGGTACCCATTGTTGTACGAGAACTCGGCCAACGGCAAGTGATCATCCCAATTTTTGCCGTGGTTGATAGCACAAGCTCGTAGCATATATTCTAAAATCTGATTTACCCTCTCGGTTTGCCCATCCGTTTGCGGGTGGTACGCTGAACTACGGATCAGCTTCGTCCCCAACGCAGCATGTAGCTGCTCCCAAAAACGGGACACAAATGAAGTGCCCCGATCCGATATGATGGTGTGGGATACGCCGTACAAGCATAGGATCGGTGAGATGTACAATTCAGCATACTTCTTGGCGTTGTAGTTTGTGTTGACCGGGATAAAATGGGCAACTTTGTGAGCCGGTCGACGATCACCCACACAGAATCATGCTTCTGAAAAGTGGTGGGTAAACCGACGATGAAGTCCATGCTCACATCCTCCCACTTCCAGGCAGGAATGCCCAGTGGTTGTAGCAGTCCCGGTTTTCTCATGTGGTCTGCCTTCACCCTTCGACATGTATCACACTCAGACACGTACTTTGCGATCTCCCGCTTCATCTATGTCCACCAAAACTTGTTTCTGAGTTCTTGATACATTTTGTTGCTGCCGGGGTGAATAGAAAACTTTGGCAAGTGAGCCTCATCAAAGATTTTCTTCCGTAATTCCGGTTTATGGGGTACGACGATCCGGTCCTTGAACCATAGGACGCCGTCTCCGTCATTCCGGAAACATTTCAGCTCCCCACCGTGTACACGTCTCCGCAAATGTGACAACCACTGAAGATAGCGGCGTGGAAATGGGAGGATGTGAGTATTGACTTTATCGTCGGATTACCGCTCACATTCTGGAAGCATGACTCGATTTGGGTGATCGTCGACCGGTTGACGAAATCAGCTCATTTCATTCCGGTGGACACTCATTGTCGAGCCAAGCAATATGCGGAGTTATACATATCAAGAATTGTATGCCTACATGGTGTCCCGATGACCATAATTTCAGATCGAGGTGCGCTGTTCATTGCTCATTTTTTGGAGCAGATGCACACCTCGTTGGGCACTAAGCTGATTAGAAGCTCTGCATATCACCCTCAAACCGACAGACAAACGGAGAGAGTAAACCAAATACTTGAAGACATGTTGAAAGCGTGTGCCACCCACCATGATCACTTACCGTTGGCGAAGTTTTCATACAACAACGGATATTAAGGGAGTATTAAAATGGCACCATATGAGGCTCTCTACGGCCAGAAATGTCGCAAACCTCTGAACTGGTGCGAGTCCAGTGAAAGGGTACTGTTCGGGGTTGATCTTGTCAACGAAGCCAAAGACCGAGTTCGGTTAATACAAGAGAATTTGAGGGCTGCACAATCCCGACAGAAAAGCTACGCTGATAAAAGGCGTAGACCGTTGCATTTTGACATCGGTGAGCACGTTTATCTTCGTGAATCTCCGATGAAGGGAATGAACGGTTCGGTGTAAAGGGGAAACTCGCTCCCCGATTTATAGGTCCATTTGCTATCACGGAGAAGTGCGGACCCGTAGCCTACCGGCTGGAGCTACTGGAAAGCCTTGCGGGTATTCATGACGTATTCCATGTGTCACAGCTTCGGAAGTGTCTTAAATTTACCGCTGCTGTCCGCACCGAAGAAATCGACGAATTAAAGCTGAATCTTACCTACACTGAGCGACCGGTCCAGATTATAGATGAAAAGACCCGGATCACCCGGAACCGGGCGATAAAATTTTACAAGGTGTTGTGGAGTAATCATACGGCGGAAGAAGCAACGTGGGAAAGTGAAGATTACCTCCGCACCAGTTATCCGGAACCTTTATCATTGTACAGTTTGTAATTACCTCTCTTGTCTAGTTCTTTCTTTTTTTGTAATCTCGAGACGAGATTCTTTTTAAGGGGGGAGGAATGTAAAATCCCACATCTGTTTTGACCTGTAAATTGAACTTGTGAGGTTCAGCTTATGAACATGAGTGAGCAAGTTGCTATATAAATCCAATAGAATGTTCACTCAAATTTAAATTTGATCATCATAAAAAGAGGAATTCAAAACTGCTGGTTCAAATTTCATGTTTGCGGCATCCAAATTCGAAAGCTGACCCATCATTAAAATTCTCAGGTCCAAATTTGTGGGAATACAAATTTTCACAACATTTGGAAGTGTTTTGACGAAGTATTTGCAAGAGGACATTAAATGACATTTGAATTCAAATTCAAATTTGGAAGAAACCTTTCCACATGTCCAAATGAATCCCAAAAATTTTGCTGTCCATATTTGAATTGATCACCTGCTAAATTTGGAAGATATTTGGGAAGATCTTTTGTGGGGAGGAAAATGGGTGAACCCACATGTCATTGGGACAAAGTGACTTGCACCCGAAGTATTGCTCTGTTCAGTGTCGAACTCAACCGAAGCCTCTCCGGGCGCTACCGAGCTGCCGCCGAGCTACCTCCTCGTGGGTGCAATCGTGCTGGCGGCCAGCATGTGGGGCTGCTTTAGCTCATGGCGTGATCTTTTGCTCGTACACCGACTCAACTCGGGCTTTGCCTCTCCCTCTAGCAGAAACAGGGAAACTCACTGCCGCTGCCTCGGTATCAATCGGAACTCGGCTAAACCTCGCACACACCACCCCTCTGAGCGGCAAAACGGTTCTGAGGGAGATACTCCTACGTCCTCGGCGCAAAAATGGCTCGAGCTACGGCTCCCTGACCCTAGAACGGCTCTCCTCCGCAGCGACCGAACCTCAGCGTGACTCGGTGTTCACGTGGACAGCCCACACCAGAGGGTTTCATTCCCGAGACAGCCATAGGAGCGCCGGTGATCCGTGCTGCTTCACCCCAAACCTCAAGCCAAGCCATGGATCATCACCGGCGAATTCAGGAATTTTGCTCCAGCGGGTGCAAACAGAGCGACAGTATGAAAATCCCAAATTCTCACTCCCTATTTGTTGTAAGATCACCAACTCTTGCACAGAGGGGCTGGACTAGCTGGCGATCGTTTTCTTTTTTGCAACCCTAGCTTGAAACTGCACGTAGGCCGACTATTTCGAAGTTTCCCGAGCGCAAAACCGGCGGCGTCATTCGGGCGCATGGTAAGAACCCCTTTGGAGGCGTTTACGAGCTCATTTGCTTCCTTACCGATCTACCCTAGCACCCACTGATTCTGTAGAGCAGTTTTCCTGAGCTAGGTCGGCCGGTCGACGGCGCCGAACATCTTCCGAGGCCGCCGCACGTCGCCGGCCTACTACTGGCCGTCGGCAGCTGTAGCTCACACCACCAGTGGATTCCCCGACCTCCTAAACTCCCAGGTGGCGAGCCTCCGGCTGGGAGGCGGCCAGGAACGCGCGGCCGGCGAGGAGCAGCACGCGCACAAAGAGAGCCGGAGGAAGAAGAAGCAGGCGCTGGTCCCACACGTCAGCAACCGAGATTTGAATTCGGGATTGGCTGTGGCTCGGGATCGGCTGTGTCTATGCGCTGTGAACCCCATAGCCTCGGTGTGGCCCGAATTCTATTGGCTGCTATTTATACAGTGGGCCCAATTCAATTTCCAGTAACAAATGAATTCTAGACCTTGCTACAACTTTGGAAATTCATACCTTGCTGTAGGAAACTCCAAATTTGGTGGTTCAAATTGGTTTAGGTTCAGATTGAGAAACACTATCCAAATATGCCACCCAATTGGTCTGAAAGTCAATAATAAATTCTGGATAATTCTTTTAAAATTTTCTGTAAAAGAACTATGGAGGGAATTTAGTCAATACAAAAATCCCCAAATTTTGTCAGAATATTATTTAGGATATTATTGAACTCTAGCAAATTTTCAGATCATTTTAAGTTGCTTTGAGTAGGAATTTGCTGAATGAAATCTGCTGCACTCTAATTTGTCCAGAAACTTTTTCAGAAAATGGTTCCACTTTGTAAAATCCATTCTAGGCAATTCATATTTCCAGAAATCATAGGAATATTTAGGCATGCTCTATGAGCTATACTTGAATTTTTAATTCACTTTATTGGGCATGAAAATGCACATTACTTTAGAATTAATTCTTTTTAGCATAACTGGTTAAGGAATTATTCTGGAGGAACAACTCAAGTAAAAGTCCTGAATTTTGAACCAAAATACTTTCTTGTGACCAGGAACTCACATGTAAAGTTTCAGCTCAAGTTGAGCCTCAGAACTTCCTGTATTTGTTTTCCATTCTTATGTATATGAGAAGTACATAGGAAATATTGTGGGAATTATGGGAGACACAATTTCCATTCACTTTAGCTGAAATTTAGCAAGATAAGTCCCTGTGTAGTGTATGACTTCCTGTAAAAATTTCAGAGTCATTGGAGATCAGGATCTTCAGTTACTTCCAAATCATTTCAGCTCATCTCTTATGACCATTAGAAACTTAGCTAGGTTTATAACTAAACTCCTAAGGCAAATTTAGTTAGACCTTGATGTTTCTTTGCACAACAGAGGCAAGCCATCCTTGGCATTTCCACACAGCCTCTGTTCTTAAGAAGTTCAAGTATTTAATTCTTTAAATTGCATTATAAAATCTTATGTATATACATGTCGATAGTGCTCACGACGAAGGACTTCGACGGAGTCATTCCTTGAGGTGTGAATCAGTTGAGCAAATTTAGAAGGATCAAGGGATAGAAGATCACTAACTGCTATTATATACTACTCCCCTGCAAAACAGGCAAGCTCTGATTTCCATTTAACAACCTTTAAGTTTTTACTGGGAGGGATGTGAAAACCCACTTTTACACATATGTCAGTACAAAATTTTCGGGAAAATTCAAGTTTTCCAAATTAATTTACAGCTAGCCATGCATATATGTCACTAGTGCAAATTCAATTCTGGATTTTTCTTCAAATATTGTCAAATGGAAGATTTGATGTCACCAATGTGTTCATAACATTTGAATTATCATCTCTACCAAAATGCACTAATTTGGACTTTATTTGCTATGTATTTGGATCAATTGAAGAGGAGGGATGCAAATACAAATGTCCAAATGGAAATTCAAATTCAACCATCCAAAACTGAATTCAAATTGAATCTATGACTTTGGTAGTAAGTCTAGACTTTAATTTGGACGGGAGGATGAAAAGTTTAGCAACAAATTTGGAAAAAATTAGGTGGGATGGGACCCACATGTAAGTGACTGAGAAACAACAGCCGACTCAACTCAGCCTCGTTGTTTTCATCGGTCGACCACCGCGAGCCACGTGAATTCCACCCGGTTCCCGATCGCCCAGCTCACGGTGAAATTTCGCCCTCAAAGTCCAGTGCAAATGCTGCTCTCTCCGTTCTCATCTTTCTGCGTTGAGCCCTTCTTTCCGCACGCTCTCGGTTCTTCGTGTTCACGCGCAAGCAAACCGCCGCCTCCACTGATCACCGGTGACCTGGCATTCTAGCTGTTTTCATGTGCCACTCCTGAAGAACAAAAGGTGCACCCGTGTATGCTGAATCTGTAGCTGAAAGCCTCACTCCATTTCATGCTTTATCGAGCGGGTATTGCTCGTTTTTCTCCACGGTGTGTATTAGGAGCCGAGCTCGGTTCTCGGTGAAATTCTTCTTTCACGCACAACCGATGCTTGACCTGTGCACCAAACACATTCTAGGTCACCTAGCGCACCTTCTTGATCAAGAAGCATCGAGTTTCATCCACTAGAACCCTAGTTATATGAGTTTTTCATGCCGACGGCCGAATACAGAACACCTCACTGTTGAGGTCATAGTTACGGCCGTTTTCATGATCATCAGGGTTCGGTTTCATGTTTAGCACATCACCCCGGTGCTCTCATGTGAACCGCGTTGAAAAAGGTGTAGAAATTGCTGAGTTCAACGTCGCCGATGAGCTACCGCCCGCTGTCGCCGTCGCGCACACTGTTCCGGCCACCATCGAGCTCCGGGGTGTGCACCAGCATATTCTCTGCACAAAGTTGAGCAAAAGAGGCGAGTTTGGCTGAAGGTTTCACACAGGAAATGCCAGAGGTGAGCTCTCCGGCGAGGCGCCGCCGCAGGAGGCGCGGGTGTCGCGAGAAGGAAGAAGGTCATGGGTCCTGCGTGTTAGTGAGAGAGAAACTCAGGCCGGATCTGCTGTGGCTCGTGGATTCTGTGTGTCTACGTGCGAAATCGTGTGGGCCAACGTGCTGCTTCGCTGCAGTGGTGACACATAGCACTGGGGCCCACCAACCGAGTTTAAACTTTCTGATTTTCGGTTTGAATTTCCAAATTTTGGCCAAACTTTGAGGAGCCATAACTTTTTGTAGAATTGTCCAAAATTTATGAAACAAATTTTTTTGGATTCCTTTGAATCAGTACTTTGCAGTGATGCAAATTAATTGGTATGAAAATCCCTGGAATTTCCTCCAAAATTCTTCAAATTTAAAGTTTTGGGATTTAATTCCAGGAGATCACTGGAATGGAAATTGCCCAGTTTTGACCAGAATGTTCTTCATAAATCCACTCATCTTCAGTAAAAATTTGAGTAGCATTGGACTAAATTTACGAGATCTAATGGTGTTCCATTTTTTCTGTTTCAGAAAAATAGGAAAAACATTAGAATTCAATTTCGGCTTCAAATTTAGTGAAACTAATTCTCAGGGACTCAGAAAATTCTGAAGTTTCTGAAAAATCAAAGTTTCAGCATGACAAACTCTCAGGTTTTGCTTATTAATTCAGATAAGGAAAAATGACTTAAGGAATTCTTTAGAGTACACAATTAATTTTCTCTGAATTTTGGCTAGCAATACCTGAGTGTCATGTCAGATTATCTGTAAAAATCCCAAATCTATTAGAGTTCAATTTATATAGAATTCACTTAAATCTTTAGACCTACTCTTATGTGATTAACACTAAATCATGTGTATTGTTTGCATTTCGATTAGTTGCCGAGCTCGAGGAACCATCGGAGGCCCTGGAAGTAATTCCTCCAGACACTGACACCACTGACCTACAGCAACAAGGCAAGCCCCAATTTCATTTAACAACCTTAGCAAGTTTTTATTTGTATCACTAGAGTATGAAGTATTTATGTGTATTAGGTTTGTAATGTTTTGAGACCCCACTTGCATAACTATATCACCCTAGGGAGAGTGATGGTAGTGGTTAAGTTCTCGAGTAGGATATGACATGCTTAATGTTTATAGACTTTGGTACAAGTCCAGTAGTTGGAATCTACTCACAAGTTTAGGATGGGCTACATACGGGATTGGTACAAGATGTGAGGTTCACATAATTTGAAAATTGAGACTAGGCAGGGGTGTAGGATGCAGCAAGACGTGGAGGTCTTGTGTGCGGCCCCGCTGAACAAGTTTGAATGTACCGAAGGCATATTAGATATATGGGTTCCGATAAACTGATGTAGCCTATACCTCTGGGCATCGAGGCATAACGTACTGATTTATAGGTGTAGGTCTAGAACAGCAAGGTGGAAATCTGCTAACGGGCACATAGTTGCTCCATGTAGGCAACCTCCTGCCCATTTCGGTGTGACCGGTTCGACATTTGGGCTGTTGGGTGAAAGGTTGTCTCGTACGACATCGGTTGAGCGTGCCTTTGCAGCTTCGAGGATGGGCGTACATGACGTGCTATTCGGGTATCCCTGCAGGTGTATATCGAGTCGATTCACCGTCCCTCGCGGTCATGAGTACCGTTTGTTCACTATGTCGTGACGTAGTAAATATTGGAGATGAATGTGTTGATATAATTATTGTTATGCTTTAATTATATCGCACCGTGATTGCCACCAAATCTTGCTCACTAAATTTCAGATTCTTGAATCCTTAATCTGTTACTAAAAGTTGAACTAAGGACGAACCATTAGGCGTGTCCTTGGCTGAAATTTATTGTCCTATTATTGGTACACTTGCACGTAGAGTTTTATACCTAGTAAGTCGGTTAAGACTTGCTGAGCCATCGTGCTCACGGTTGCTGTTATAAGTGTTTGTAGGTGAGGAGTACCCCACTACTATGGAGTACGGGTTCACGGGAGAGGTTTACCCTCCTCCGAGAACTACGGCCAAGTGGGAGCCCTGCACGCCGCCGTGAAGACAGTGTGAGCTGCTAGTGTGGGTCGTCTATAGGGCTGGACAGCCGACTTTTGCTTAGTTAGGCGATAGGAGTGAGTTGTATAAAGATCTTCCGCTGCAGTTAATTAATTATGTAAATTTGTTGTAAACTAAACAAGTTTGTACAACTTGTACAAATTCAGCCAGGTTTATATGTAATACGTATTTCTTATTGTGTTTGCTGACGGGTGTCACATCGTGTGACACCACCCTCTGTAATCCTAGAATGTATGGATTTGGCCCGTCACACGCATCCGGTATGCATCCTATTTCATGTGCGTCTCCGCGATCAACCAATTAGAGGAGATGGAGATAATTTGTAAATTGACAGTTTAAAATATAAATTAGTCACGTGTCATACATCTAGACAAGAATTCACATGTCCCTCAGTGCATGCTGAATACAGAGAATTTGGTTTCCTTTCTAGGGAGCTGAGGCCGGTCACCGGCTGTGACGCCCTCAATTCTGTGGAAAAACCACGGAACCGAGAACTAATGCATATGTGTGCCCAGAATGTTCATCACACATACACATACGTTTCACAAACTGAATTCAGATTATATATTACCACGAATAACAGAGTTTATTATAATATCTCATGAGTCTTGGACTCATGCTCACAGCGGAAGTCTTTATTTCTATGCAGCGGAAGTCTTTATTCTAATGCGGAAGCGATTTAACTAATGCGGAAGCAAATCTAAGCAGAAGTGGCTCCATCTCTACTCCCTCCACAGGCAAGGTTGAGAATAGATCACACGCCTTAATGCCCCACTTGGTCTTCATAGTAGGCTTCTCCTGCCGCTGATGATGAAATAATAATGCAAGTTTGAGTATAATGATGTACTCAGCAAGTGCGGGAAAACACACGATATGCAGCTCATAACAAGGTAGGTATAAAAAGGCTTATTTGCAGGAAAGCAAATTTACAAAATCATGATAAAACAGCAACTTAACTTTAAATGGATGTAATCCCCGCATGAATTAAATTACCAACATACCTCCATCCCTTTCCGTGTTCCACCCGAACCTTAACCAACCTTTATTCATACTCATGAATACCTCCTCGTATTCGCTACCATCTCACGAGTACCCTCCCATGTTCACTACCATCTCATCTCATAAATCATCTTCGTCTCGTACCGAGACCAATCTCATGTCATGACTCACCAGTGATGCAACAATCTCATCACCCGGACTCAACAGTCCCAACAACCAAACTATAACCAAACTCAATAATTATAACCAAGAACCATCCCAATAACCATCCCAACTAATCATGGCAGTTTAGCCAGGCGCTCGTGACTGTAAGCTCGGCTATCATGATAGTTTTAGACTCTGCAGAGTTTGCACCTCTTTACCCACAAGTTTGTGATTTCGTCACCTGTCGGTGACTGCAGAACCTCCATTATACCAGTACACAACCGTCGGTGTATGGTCTAGAGATCACAAAATAGCCTTTACAAAGGGTTTACTAAATGTATGGACTCACTAAGGTTTCACAGGCAGGCTAGAATCTCCGATTCTCCCACCCACGGGCCCCCTCTTGTGCCATGCAGTTTCCAGGGCAGTCCTCACTCGACTCCCATTCCCCGTGCCTTCCACAGTCCATAACATTCTAGCAACTTACATAATTACTCAGCTAAGCCGCACCCATACTTGGCCTTGTGGTGACACTGTTATCCTGGCATGTGCATGCATGAACCGGTCCTTAGATCTACGGCAAGTAAACCACCATCTCAAACTACCTCATTCACAAACCCAGCCTTGCCTAGATCACCCTCCGATCCATGTTCATTATCCTCATCAGTATTCTTATATCATTACGAGTACAGTTAGCTAGACACATATATCTCGCTTCCCAATCCCATGGACTCAGCGAAGCAAAAAGCAAAAAACCATACCCGACTCATAAACTTCCCTGGCGACAAGGATGGTTTGACCAAAGCTAGTAAACTCCTATAAAAGGGTTTCCCATCATTTTTGACTCAGCACACACACCTTTTTGAAAAACAAAACAGTTTTACCCAAAACATAGGATCAATATGGTCAAGGAGCACTTGCCTTGTTCTTGCGGTTCCGGTTGTTCTTGGATCTCAAAACCTTGTTGCTGCAGTTCGTCGTAGACAGCTCCCTGAGCTTGTCCTGCTATGTAGGATCACGTGCATACAAGATTCACAGCAATCAATATCATACACAACCTTAAACTAGATGCATGGTGCACATGCATGCTATCCTTTAGTTTTATTAGATTGGTTTGCACATGTTATGGCTTGCATAGATTTTATGATGAATAGGGGTGTGGATCAAAGGTGGTCGTGGCGATGATCTTGTCTTTAGATCAACCTGACCATCAAATGATATGTCCACGAGAAGGCTTCTGTTCGAAAGGGATCAAAGAACAGATGCAAAGAAAACACAACGATGTCGTAAGGTGGTATTGGAGACCTACCTTACGTTCTTCTCTGTCTCGAGGTCCTCCTCAGATCGTTGGGCTTTCCTTCGGCGTTCTTCCTTGCTGCACTCCAGCGATGGTCTACTCGGCGGGTTGGATCTAGGGCTCTAAGTTGTCGGCTTAGGAGTTGGAAAAGAAGTTTGTGATTTTGGCCAGGGGTTCTGGATTCTATTTATAATCGGGAAGAGAAGAGTCCTAATCTGATTGTACCCTGAATATGAGTCCTGTTTGAATCTTACAACTTATCTTTAGTTGATTTGATGCGGTATCATCGTGGAATTCAGGTCGGTTTCTGTTCCGGTATTTCTACGCGTACAGATTCCAAAATCGCTTCAGAACCCGTCACCTTCACGGTGATGAGCTCCGGAAGCTCCACGTGTCCACCGGGCCTGGTCTCTTCCTTTCCGCAGAGACGAGCTCCGGTTGTGCCGCGTGTCAAACGAGCAAGACTTCCCTCTTCCTCGGAAGTGAGCTCCGCGTGCGCCACGTATCCTGGCGGTCGGGACCTCCTCTCTTTTCGAAGGTGGCTCCACGCACGCCATGTGTCAAGTAGCGCCAGACTTTCCTTCCTTCTCAGAGACAAGCTCCGAGGTTAACACGTGTCCAGCAGCGACGGACCTCCCGGAGATAAGCTCCGGTGGCGACACGTGTTCGATAGAACCGGACCTCTCGGAGTTGAGCTCCGAGATCGACACGTATCCCACGAGACAGGTCCTCTGATTTCCACGGTGACTAGCTCCGAAGGTGACATGTGTCCTGCGGAAATGCCTTTGCTTCTTCCGTAGAGGCTAGCTCCGGGGCAGCACGTGTCCCACAGGGTCGGACCTTTCCCCCTTTTGTGGAGATGAGCCCCGAACCTGCCACGTAGCCTACTTTAGCGGCGGACCTCTCCCCACTTCGCAGGGATGAGCTCCAAACACGCCATGTGGCCAGCGGGCCGCGGAAGTTGTCTTCGGCGCTTTCTGAGAGCTGGATTCGGCTCTTATTGGTTATCTTTTTGATATTTTTCTCTGTTCCTACTTTTCTTAAAATATTTTCTCTTCATAAAACATGAACATATGCTTACACCCGAGATGAGGGTGTCACACCGGCGAACACGCCCTACTTAAGCCACCTACTGCTCCTGCTGATTGCATCCTGCAAATTATGGGTGCCGCCGCGGCCGGCACATGTGTAGCCGGAGGGTGCTCCTTCGAATAATTAACCCTGTATTACGTGAACCAAAATAATTTGCTACTCAATCAGACTCAAGTTGATCATCTCGTGACATCATGGCATATATATATTCTGCCATAACCAACAAGTTGGAAGAAAAAGATGCTTGAACCATCGAGGGGCCCCAGCTCCAGCACCCTTATACTGGTATATGTCACAGGGCCAGCGAAATCCTGCTGATCCTGACTGGTACGGATGCAATTTTTTAAAAATGGTACGGATGCGAATTAGTATAGGCTGGTTTCTAAACTGTCCGCATTTATCATATTTTAAATATTTATTTAAATAAATATTTTCAGTTTTTTACAACATACTCTAAAATGTTTCTACTCTGTAATATCATAACGTTTGGCATACCTGTATCCGAGGGGAGTATTTTAAAGGATACACACTAACACTCTAAATTTAAAGTAATATTGCCTATAGTCTATTTTATATTAATATCTATATAGTACGCCGCTGCAGGTAGAGTAGACTAAGGTTGATGGTCTAATCATACTGTCACGTGCTTCCTTTTGGAAGTAATTCGAGAAGAAAACGTGTAGGTCAATGGCAATTAAGCAGGCTGCTTGGTTGCTACGATAGGCATCATGTGGCGTGCGGACAGACAGATTGATGCGAATCAAGAGGGGTCCTGGCGAAGCCTTGGCCCTCCACGCATCACTGGCGACGTCTTGACCGGTCCAGGCAGCCGTCCACTGTTTGGTATTTACTTTGTTTCTTTTTATTTAAACTTAGTTTATTTTTAAATCAAACTGGCGTCAAATAAAAAAAACAGTAAAAGTATCTTCGATATGTGCAACTCTCTTGCCAGTCGTCACTGTCCGACTGACGATGGACAGTGTAACAAGGGTCTGCCAGGGGTTCAATCAGAACGTGTTAATGAAGAAGATGACATCACATCGACATCCCAGCCGCCTACTGCAGATTCCATCCATGAATACAATCAAACCTCTCATTCCCCACTCTCGTTGACAAAGGGCGATCCGGTGCAGTTTAAGACAGCCTGCTCTAGCCCAGCCACAACAGAGCTAGACATCGAGCCATGAAGCTTCCCCTTGGATTTTGCGCAATTGTTACTTATGGATTGTGAAAACTTGCTAATTTGGAATGTTGTGGTTGTTAAAATTCAGTGTTGCAACAAGTTGATGTCTGTTGTAAACGGTTTGTCATGAGCGCACCATGTGCGGTACGTGGCTGCTGATGTGACATGCTTGTAATCACTTAATTTATATAAAAAAAAAGACGATCCAAGAAGATCATAGATTCGGCCAGTATCATTTTCTTTACATGGTACCTAAGCCTGCTGTCGGTGCTATGCAGACCGGGTACCCCGCGTAGTGGGTAAAAGACAGAATGGTCCCCGCCTCCCTGCTGAGACGGGCCCAAGCATAAGCCACGTGCGCTGGGGCTACCGCGTGCGCCTGAGCTCCGCAGGTCACACATGCCCTGGGCTCCGGCCTGAGCCTCCCTATTGAGGCAAGGTCTGGAGCTGTCACGTGTCCCCGGCTCCGAGCCACCTCCCAGAAGAGGACAGCACCGGGGCTAGCACACGTTCTGGGCTCCGACCTAAGCCTCCCCGCTAAGGAGAGGTCCGGAGCTGACACGTGTCCTCTGGCTCAAGGCCGCCTCCCCGCTGAGGACAGCTCCGGTGCTGACACGTGCCCCGGGCTCCAGTCCGAGCCTCCCCTCTGAGGTGAGGTTCGGAGCTAACACGTGTCCCCTGGCTCTTAGCCGCCTTCCCGCTGAGGATAGCTCCGGTGCTGACGCATGCCCTGGACTCCGGTCTGAGTCTCCCCGCTAAGGTAAGGTCCGGGGCTACCATGTGTCCCCAGACACCAAGCCCGTTGATAAGGGCTCCAGAGCTGCCACGTACCCCACGATCCCTCATGGGTCGTGGGTCGACGAAGTCAAGAAGGAAGCGCGCTGTCATGCTTCGCATTCAAGACTCGCGCCTTCCCTAGAATCTTGGCTCACTATGCAAGCCTCTGTCCATTGTTCGTTTTCCATTACGGTGACAAGACAGGATGGCAGGGCGTGACAGCAGTACAGCGCCACCCAACGGCACTAAGCAGTCCAAACAGGGCGTGGAGACGCGGCGACAAGACGACATCTTCATCATCATCAGTTGAACTCAGTGCACCGTACGGAGGGACTTAACTTCCCCGCCAGCCACTCTACTCAGAGGACGAAGCCCTAGATCGTGTATAGGATACTCAAAGCTTTGGGCCACCTGTCGGGCCCCAGGCCTCATTGTAACCACCCCGGCCTTGAACTATAAAAGAAACGGGGTGACCACTCGGCAAAGGGTTCTGATTCAACGCCCTCTAGAACACACAACGCACAAACTCTCATGCTCAAGCAATAGAACAAGAACACCCGTGGATGTAGGGTATTATGCTCAGACGGCCCGAACCACATAAATCTCTGTGTTCGTCCGCTCCCTCCAGCCTAGGTCGCGAAGGGAGCCAAGCCCCCTCCGGAAACTCGCGGGTTGCTTCTGATCAGGCCGGGATGAGTGTCGCAGCTCACACTCCGACATTTGGCGCGCCAGGTAGGAGGGTTTTACATGCTCTCCTCGCGCCCATGGTGAACATCACTTCTCATGGCGAGCCTTCTCGCCCACCTCGCCGTCGTCTCTAGATGGGACACGGTGAAGCTACCTCCCGCTCCAGGGTGGGAAGGTCCAGCCAAGCGGTTGGCGCACACTGTGTGATGTACGTGGGTTCTTCCGATATCTCGTCCAGATGAGCCGTCAAGACCCTCCATCGAGCAGTGACGGCCGCCGCTCCAGTCCCAGGGCCGACGCCTCATCGCAAATGGGTGGAAACGCTGATCAGCTTCGACGCCTCTGACTGCCCCAAGAACATGGCAGGCGCCAGTAAGCTGCCTCTCCTCATCACCCCGACCATCTCCAACGTGAAGCTCTACCACGTGTTGATCGATGGTGGGGCGGCCATCAGCGTTATCAGCCTCGCAGCTTTCAAGAAGCTGCAGATCCCTATGTCCCAGCTTACCCCCTCGAGATCGTTCTCGGGAGTAGGCCGGGATCCCATCTTCCCGTGCGGTAGTATCTCCCTCCCGGTGACATTCGGAAAGTGTGAGAACTGTCGTACGGAGAGCGTCATCTTTGAAGTCGTGGAGTTCAGCCTCCCCTTCAACACCATAATCGGCAGACCAGCTCTGTACCGGTTTATGGCAGTAGCCCACTACGGCTACCTGGTCTTGAAGATGCCAACTCCGAGTGGTGTCCTCAAGATCCGCAGTGACTGCACCACGGCTGTCTCAGCGCTGGAAAAGCTCCAAGCGCTGACAGCAGCACAGGAGGTCGTCTCCGGTCACGTAGAAGCAAGTCGGCCGCCTCCAAGCATGCGTCAGCAAGGGGCGACATCTGCACCCCGTGTGCAGCGCTCGGACAGAAAAGACGTACCAGTCAAGGTCGTCCAAGTTGGTCATGATGCCGCCCAAACCACCTGAATCGTCGGGGGCCTGTGAGGCAAATAGGAAGACGCGCTCGTCATCTTCCTCCGGGCCAATGTTGATGTGTTTGCCAGGAAACCATCGGAAATGCCCGGGATTCCTAGGGAGGTGATTGAGCACCAACTGAAGATCCACCCCGACACCAGGCCAGTCCAACAGGAGCCTCGGAAGAAATCCATCGAGCGACAAGACTTCATCCGTGAAGAAATTAAGAAGTTGCTCAATGCCGGCTTCATCCGAGAGGTCCACCATCCACGATGGTTGGCCAACCTTGTTGTCGTCCCCAAGGCTGGCGGGAAGCTACGTATGTGCATCGACTACACCACCCTCAATAAGGCATGTCCGGAGGACCCATTCCATCTCCCCCGTATAGACCAAATAATCGACTCTACGTCTAGTTGTGATCTACTGTGTTTCCTAGACGCATATTCAGATTTCCACCAAATACCTATGTCTAGGAAGATGAAGAGCACACTGCATTCATCACAGTAGACGGTCTATACTGCTATGTGTCCATGCCTTATGGTCTTAAGAATGCACTTCCCACTTTTATGAGTACAATGCACAAGACGTTCGGGAACCTCATTCAGGACCTGGTCGAGGTTTATGTCGATGACATCGTAGTAAAGATTAAGTTGCAAGCATCTCTGCTCGACAACCTAGCCCTAGTCTTCGACTGACTGCGTTCCACACGTACGAAGTTGAACTAGACAAATGTGTCTTTGGGGTCTCTACCGGGAAGCTGTTGGGTTTCTTGATCTCACACCGAGGCAAAGCTAACCCAGAGAAGATTAAGGCGATAGAGCTGATGCACCTCCCTGCCCGCATCAAAGATGTGTAGAAGCTTACCGGATGCCTGGCTGCGCTCAGTCGGTTTATCTCTAGACTGGCCGAGCGGGCTCTTCCATTCTTCAAGCTTCTGCGCAAAACTGGTCCATTCGTATGGACCGAGGAGGTCGATGTGGCGTTCCAGGAGCTGAAGAAGTTCCTCACAACGCTGCCAATCATGGTGGCCCCTGAACAAGGAGAGCCACTACTCCTCTAAATCTCTGCCACAACCGAGGTCGTGAGCATGGTTTTGGCCACGGAGAGGCCAGAACTCCATCGACCTCAAGTCCCACAAAAGGCTCTTGTTGCCATCGGTCTGAAGCCCCAGGACCCAGACTCCGTAGGAAATCCCTGGGAAGAGGAAGTAATCAGGCGCCAAACAGGCGGACCTGATGATCAATGCATATCTGGGTCCAAGCTCCCGGAATGCAATCCCAGAGTCAGGGGCCTCGGGTCCCGGACCTCCCCTAAGAAGAACTAGTCAGGTCTCATCCATCGAGACCCGGCAACCGGCGTGCGTCTGGGTCCAAGCTCCCAGAATGCATTCTCGGACCAAGAGGCAGGGGCCCCCGAGTCCTGAACCACTCCAAGAAGAACAAGACGTGTCCCATCCATCTGGATCCGGGAACAGGCGTGCACCTGAGTCCGAGCTCCTAGAGTGCAGCCCCGGGCCCGGGGGCCGTAGGCCCCCCAAGTCCCAGACCTCTACTAGATGACGCTTTGGACCCCTCCGGGAGGGTCCAAACCATCCAGCGTCTGGTCTACTTCATTAATGAGGTCATCCACGACGCCAAGACAAGATATCTAAAGGTGCACAAACTGCTCTATGCAATCCTCGTTGCATCAAGGAAGTTGTGCCATTACTTCCAGGCTCACAAGATCTCGGTGGTTACCTCGTACCCTATGAGAACCATCCTCCACAGCCCCAACGCCACTTGAAACATAGCTAAATGGGCTGTGGAGTTGGCGGAGTTCGAGCTGGACTTCTCACTGTGCCATGCGGTGAAAAGCCAGGCGTTAGCTGACTTTGTGGCAGAGTGAACTCCACCACCGTGCTAGCCAGGGGGACAGGACATCGGTGAACCGGAGCCTAGGGCTCCGGTCTTCACTGGGCCATACTGGACTTTCTACTTTGACGGATCCTCACGAAAGCGGGGTGCTGGAGCGGGGGTTCTGCTCATTACACCAACCGTAGAGCAGTTCAAGTACATGGTGCGACTTGACTTCAAGGCGACTGTCGGTACCTGAGATATGGGGTACCCCCGCGCACAGGAGAAAATGCCTAAGGAACTCGCCCTTCTCCGCAGGGAGAGCTCCGAAGGCGCCACGCGTCCGGCGGGGCCGGACCTCCCTCTCCTCAGAGGAGAGCTCTGGGCCCGCCACGTGGCATACAGAAGCCGGACCTCCCCCTCCGCGGGAGAGAGGTCCGAAGGCGCCACGCGTCCAGCGGGACCGGACCTCCCTCTCCTCAGAGGAGAGCTCCGGGCCCGCCACGTGGCCAACAGAAGCCAAGCCTCCCCCTCCGCGGGGAGAGGTCCGGAGGCTCCACGTGCCCCGCAGGCCGGACCCTCCTCTCCTCTGAGAAGGGCTCCAGGCCCGCCACGTGGCAGCAGAACGGCGCTGCCTGCCCCCGAGAGATAGGCAGCGGGCGTAAAGACGCCCCATACCTTGCCCGTACAAGGTATTCAAGGCCCGCGTCTTCCCAAGACGCAGAGACACGGAGCACGCCTCTGTCAGGTGCCGTTGCGCGTAGTCGCATCACAGACTGGCGCGCGGTGTCAGAACCTGCCAGCCAATAAACACCGCGACAAGACATCCCATGCCGCCTGCGCCGTCATCAACCACTACGACTAGCATGCGGCATGGGCAGGGCGGCAAGATGAAGACTCAGAAGCCTTCGACCAGAGACAACTACCGGCATAACTGCAGATACGGTAGATAATAGACAATCTTCCCGGGAACACCTGTCGGGTCCCGGCCCCCCTTGTAAGCCGCCCGAGTCTTGGACTATAAAAGGCTTGGGTAGGCGACGATAGCAGGAGTTCGCACTCGGCAACTCATACGCTAGCCATACACTCCCAAGCTGTAACTCACCCCCAAGCTCAGGACTTCGGCCCTGAGTAGCAAGCAATACAGCGAGCTCCATAGCTCGCCGTGGACGTAAGGTTTTACGCTCCGGCGGCCTGAACCACGTAAAACTCACCGCGTCAAGCTCTTACTAACTCGTCCATCCTCGCAAGGTCTCCGCAAGGGACTAGCCCCACCGAAAAAAGAACCTCCGTGGGCTGCCCAGTGCAGGCCCGGGGGAAGTGTCGACTGAACACTTCGACATTTGGCGCGCCTGGTAGGGGGCTTTTCCCTTTGCGCGACGAGTTTCCGCCGACGAAGATGACCAAGCTTCCTTCAGCGGCAAACTCTCCTCCCCCGCGTTCACGACGAACCGTGACCAATGGGGAGTACATGTCACACACTCAGGACAGAGTGTGTCGGCACAAGCTGGTAGCCAGCAGCCGACTCCGGTGATGCAGGCTCCGACCAGTGTGAGGTCTTCTGCAGCGCTGAGCGTACACCATGGGGGTGCGCTAGCTGCAGCAAGAGCACTGCTGCGCAACCCACCTGCTGGGGATGCGCCCCATTCTGCGACCCAACAGTGGGTCCGCGAGGTGGACCGCCTCGTCGTCGCCGCCGCGAACCCTCGGTTTCGGCGAGGGCGACACCTTGGACAACCGGCTGTGTCGCTGACGCGCACGCCCACGGTTGACGGACAAACGGCGGATTCCAGCTCCTCCAGGCTCCCGTCGACGGACCTGAGAAGGGAGCTGGAGCGGTGCCATTTGGGCCAGGATGCCCGGGTGTACCTCGAGCGACGTCGGGAAAGGCGCCGCAACCATGAGGCTGGCGACAGCATGACGTCGGCCTCAACACAACCTGGAGGGCAGGTCTTCGCCACGCGAGTCCTGCCTCAGGCATTCGCCACGCAACATATGCCACAACCGTATGCGCCGCAAGCAGCGCCCCCGGTCTATGGTGCAGACTTGCCCATGCCGGGATACACGGTCCCAAGTGCGAACCAAGCGTTCGCAGTGTCAATACCTGCGGCAGCAGGAGCGGGATGTGCAGCTCTTGCACCCCACCTTCGCTTCGCGAGGTGTCCATGCAAGTTTTGCCCGCACCTGCCTGAGAAGTACGGTGGTAGCGTCAACCCGGCGGAGTTTCTCCAGATCTACTCCACCGCCGTACTTGCCGCAGGAGGGGACGAGGCTGTCATGGCCAACTACTTCCCCGTCGCCTTGACCGGCCCAGCTCGGTCTTGGCTCATGAACCTACCTCACGGGTCTATAACTTCCTGGGGAGAGCTCTGCCGGCAGTTCGTTGCCAACTTCGGCAGCTCCTACACCCGTCCCGGCACGGAGCTTGACCTCCACGCCGTCAAGCAACAACCTGGGGAGTCGCTGCGCTCTTTCATCCAGCGGTTCTCCCAGGTACGCAACACCATCCCGCATATTCAAAGTGCTTCTGTGGTGGTGGCGTTCCGACAGGGTGTCCGGGACGAGAAAATGCTTGAGAAGCTCGCGACCAGAGAGGTCCACGACGTCTCTGAGCTCTTCAGCCTGGCGGACAAATGCGCCAGAGCAGCTGAAGGGCGGAACTGGCACGCTCTACCGACCTCCGAGCCAGGTGGACAACCCGGGTCCGGCGCTGCTGCCTATGGGGGTGGCAAGAAAGCCAAGAACCGGGGGAGTGGCAAGATGAAGTCATCGTTCATGGCTCCTGTCGCCGCAGCAGCGATGACTAGTGGAGCTCGGGGGCCACGCCCCGACAAAAGGCAGCGGCAGTCACCAGCCCCAGATAGTGACCAGGGCGGGCTATGCCCCGTGCATGGCGCCGGCAATCATACAGCTGCCGAGTGCTGGGATATCCAGAGGCTCGCAGAGCGCTTCCGCAAAGGAAGACAGCAGAGAGCTGAAGCACCGCCCTACCCTCAGAGGGATGGCAAACTGAAGGTCGATGCCCCAGTCACCGCCGCCCATCAGGTGGGGTTCCAGGAGCCTCAGCGTGTCATAAAGACAGTGCATAACGGTGAGGACTCCAGCTCCGACGGTGACGGGCCAGGACAGTAGCCAACTGCGGCACGCCTCCGTGCTTCGGACGTGCCTCCCGGGGGCCGCCCAAGATCTGTCAACCCCTTGAAGGCCTTGCCAGAAGGGGAAGACGCCTTGGGTCATCCAAGACGAGCCTGGGTCCACCTACCCCTTGAAGGCCTTAGCCAGAAGGGGAGAACTCCCCGGGGGCCCCCAGGAGAAGCCGCGCAGGACCTGATCCAGCGCGAAGATGACAACCTCGTCGACGAGACTCGGCTGCAGGTAACACCCCACAACGCGCGGTCTCGGCTGATGCTCTAAGCACTACCGCCAAAGAACCGAACGCATCGGGGGCCTGCAGGAGGGCAACCTGGTGTCGCGGCACGCTCTATTCCAAGAAGGACCCATAAGCTCTCCCCCAGCAGGGAAGGTCCCTTCCGAATCATGAAAGCTGCCGCCCCAGGTACACATGCCTTTCAACCGAGTGTGGGATCCGTCCCCAAAAATCCTTGCCATGAAGCAACACTGTAAGTCCTACTTCCCGAGCATAAGTAGAACAGGGTTATTCCCTTCTGTAATGAATCCCATAGAATTTAGGAACAGAGCTTGGGGCAGCTAAGTCTCAAGGGACGGTACAGGACTACATCCAGTTTAGCCTGGTTCCGACCCTAAGCGCGTAGAGTCTTGCTTCCCTTGAAGACGAGGCAGAATATTGCCTCCATGTACAGCCAGAATTCCACCTATGGGCATGAATACAGAAACCTGTTCTACTTAGCTCCCTCTCATGCGCTCATTTCAATTATGCATTAATTTCTATGACCGCACTATCTTTGTATGTTCATCGTACATCTATCTCCCCCTCTCCTGCGCTCATCCATAGTCAGCATTCGCTATCCTACCGAAGGCGGCTGCGCTTGAGGCACCTGCCGATGGCCGAGTGAGTCTCTCGGGCCTCCCCCAGTCAGGTGTTGCGGTGCCAGTTGGTTACCTCCAGGAAAGGCCTGCGTTGTGCATGGGGGGTCCAGGGTGCGTATCCAGCTTAGCAGGCCATGAGCCCAAAGCATGTGCATCCTGTCCTCCGGAGGTACAGGGGAGTACAACCGCTTTGCCTGGTCATGAACCCAAAGCACGTGCACTCTGCTTCCCCAGCGCATGGCCTGGTACTAGGGATCGGACGGCCGTACCCGGACCTCGGAGGGAGCCGGAGCTCCGGCGCCTCGTGCACAGAATTGCCCAAGCCCCGTATAACGGATCAGGATCGTAAGACGGATAAGACTAGGAGACGGGAGGGGAGGACCCCCCGAGGAGAATTATGTTTCCTCTGCCTGTGTGCAGGACCTCCAGGTTACGGCAACAGGGACTGCATGAAGCGGGGGGAAAGGAGCTACCAACTACTCCGGCCTAGGACTGGAAGGACCGGTTCCTGCCCCTTCAGCAGGGGCGGGACCCGAGGGCCCCACGTGTCCAGCGGGCCCGGAGCTCTCGCCTCCTCTGAGGAGGGCTCCGGGCTCGCCACATGGCAGGCGGAAACCGGACCTCCCCCCCCCCCCCCCCGGTGGGAGGGCTCTGAAAGCCCTACGTGTCCAGCATGGCCGGAGCTCCCGCCTCTTAAGCAGGGGCTCCGGACCCGCCACGTGGCAGGCAGGTTTGGAGCTCCCCATGGGGCGAGATCCGGAGACCCCCGGGGGCCCCTAACACGGTTAGGACCCGGGGAAAGTGTCTATGCGAAGCTCCGAGATTGGAGATGGCCTCTGATTACCTTGCGGAGCTAAGGACTCAGTCAGGCAAAGCCAAGAAGGAGAGAAAAAGCATCACAGACACAAATATCTAAAAGAGTCGAACTAAGCAAGGCTCCATGAGCTGGACTACAGACTCGATAAAAAGGGAGAAACAAGTCCTAAGGACCTCCCGGCTCCCGCCGGAACCTTGCGGCTACAAGGGCGGCCACATCCTCGACTTCTGCCCTGGCAGCTTGCTCCCGCTCCGCGGCTGGGCCCTCTCTCGCTGGTTCTAGCGAGAAAGAGGGGTCGCGGCTCTTAAAGCATGCCAGCACATGTGAGGCGACCTCTAAGGCTAGGCCGCGTCCCTCGGCCTCAAGCTCGCTAGCGACCACCGAGTCTAGCCTGTCCAGCTTGGCGCCAATCGACTCCAGCGCGGGGATCACCTCCGCCACCTTCAACGCAGGGGCCGCGGCCCTCACCGGACTGAAGCCAAGAGGGATCAGGGCGGACCCCGCTCGATCCACGAAGCTTGAGACTGCAAGAGCCTCGGAGGACCGCAAGGCCGAAAGCTCCTCCACCTCGCGGCGGGCCGCCTGCAGAGCCTCCAGGCTCCTCTCGGAGAATTCCTTCTCCTTGGCCGCCAGGTTGCTCTCCCGAAGATGGAGAGTCTTGGCGAGCCGCTCCAACTCAGCAGCCTTGAAGTCGGCGGCCAACTCCCGGTCCAAGACCGCCTGGCGATCACGGGAGACCTGTTCCTCCCTCAAGTCGAGGTCTGCCTTCAGGATCTCCAGCTCCTCGATCCGAGCTCGAAGGTCATCCTCGCCCGCCGCCAGCTGCGCGGCGACCCTCTCCGCCTCAGCTGCCGTGGAACGCTCCCGTTCCTCAACGGCGAGTTTACGGCGCTCCAACTGCTGCCGTATCTCCACAGCAGCAGAGAGGCTCTCCTCGGCCCGGGCGTGTGCCTCCAGGGCCTCCCTGTTGATCCGCCGCGATTGGGTGTCCATGCGGTCGACAGCCCGCTTCATCCGGTCGAGGAGCACTTCCCTGAAGTCGAGCAACTCCCGCCTGGAGTCGAGCTCGCTCTTAACCTTCACGGTCCTCTCCCGAAAAAGGTTCCCCCAGGTGAGGAGGCGATCCCGTTCAACCGTATACTCCTCCCGCTCGCGACATAGTGCAGCCAAGACCTGCCGAATGCTCGTCTCGGCAAGCGTGAAGGCATCCACCAGGGGCAATGGAGCAACAGAGGTCAGGGCAGTCCCCCCGACCTCCTCCATTACCTCGCCCTCAAGAGGAGTCGATGCACCAGCAACCAAGACGAGACGCCGATCAGGAGAGGCTGGCTCCGAGGCTCTGGCAGCCGGACCTGCCGAGCTCTCTTCAGCTTCTGGCTCCTTGACCTGTGGAGAGGGGCGAGCCGGGGAAGGCGGCGCTGGAGTAAAGGCCGGGCCGCCTAGTACAGGGTCGACCTGCGCTGGCTTGGGGGCCGCGGTGGCCGTCTCGGCAGGAAGAGACGACGCCGCCGCGGAGTCCGGGCACACCGGAACAGGAGAAGTTCGCGCTGGCCTGGGGGCCGCGGCAGTTGCCCCAGGCTCCAAGCGCAACGGCACAGACTCCCCGCAAGTCGGGGATGGCCGGGAAGCGCGGACACTCCAGCGGGCTCTGAACCCCGACTTCCGAGCCGGGGTAGGACTCCCAGAGCCCGCTACCATCACTGACGGCCGCTCCGCAGTCGCTTGAACTGGCAGAACGGAGGACGCCCCAGAAGCTTCCCTCAATGCATCAGCCCGGGGCCTCTTCGAGTCACCACCGGAGGGAGTGCCAGGCACCTCAGATTCCCGACTTGGCACAGACGCCGCCGCTGGAGGAGATCGAGCGCGC
The DNA here is from genome assembly GCA_030760725.1 of Neostapfia colusana. Lineage (NCBI taxonomy): Eukaryota > Viridiplantae > Streptophyta > Magnoliopsida > Poales > Poaceae > Neostapfia > Neostapfia colusana. The sequence goes on from JASWHV010000003.1 coordinate 103,372,429, forward strand.
TTCTTCTCTGGTGGCGGGTTGGAGGCCATGGCGAGGGAGAACTCAAGGGCAAGAGAGCAAAAGCACAAGAGTCCGAGAAGAAACGCAGAGAAGTGCGAAGGGAAGCCGCAATGTGGGTAAGATCCCCTCTAAAAACTTCCCGGGTGCAATTCCAAGCGATTCGGAACTCTTCGGATACACTGCATCGGCAACCGCTTCGGCTCCTAAACCGAGTGCCGATGACGGGTGGACCCAAGCCACCCAACTAAAGCGGTGGGTCAAGGAGTCAGTCTCCTGAGAAGATGAGCCGGCAAGGCGCTTCGGCGGTTCCCGAAGAAAGCGCCGCGACGTGCAGAAGTGGCAGTCTTGGGAACCGCCGCAGTAAAGGCAACCATCAAGTGAGCGCACGCTCCCACGATCTCGCGGCTGTTCGTGCTCCGGCAGCAGACAATTCGGGACTTAGAGAAAGTCCGCGGATCGGAAGAGACGGAGGTCCCACCTCGGGCTCGCTATCTCCCCCGAGATGGGCCCGGGGGCCACTGTCAGTACCTGAGATATGGGGTACCCCCGCGCACAGGAGAAAATGCCTAAGGAACTCGCCCTTCTCCGTAGGGAGAGTTCCGAAGGCGCCACGCGTCCGGCGGGGCCGGACCTCCCTCTCTTCAGAGGAGAGCTCTGGGCCCGCCATGTGGCATACAGAATCGGGACCTCCCCCTCCGCGGGAGAGAGGTCCGAAGGCGCCACGCGTCCAGCGGGGCCGGACCTCCCTCTCCTCAGAGGAGAGGTCCGGGCCCGCCACGTGGCCGATAGAAGCCAAGCCTCCCCCTCCGCGGGGAGAGGTCCGGAGGCTCCACGTGCCCCACAGGCCGGACCCTCCTCTCCTCTGAGAAGGGCTCCGGGCCCGCCACGTGGTAGCAGAACGGCGCTGCCTGCCCCCGAGAGATAGGCAGCAGGCGTAAAGACGCCCCATACCTTGCCCGTACAAGGTATTCAAGGCCCGCGTCTTCCCAAGACGCGGAGCACGCCTCTGTCAGGTGCCGTTGCGCGTAGTCGCATCACAGACTGGCGCGCGGTGTCAGAACCTGCCAGCCAATAAACACCGCGACAAGACATCCCATGCCGTCTGCGCCGTCATCAACCACTACGACTAGCATGCGGCATGGGCAGGGCGGCAAGATGAAGACTCAGAAGCCTTCGACCAGAGACAACTACCGGCATAACTGCAGATACGGTAGATAATAGACAATCTTCCCAGGACCACCTGTCGGGTCCCGGCCCCCCTTGTAAGCCGCCCGAGTCTTGGACTATAAAAGGCTCGGGTAGGCGACGATAGCAGGGGTTCGCACTCGGCAACTCATACGCTAGCCATACACTCCCAAGCTGTAACTCACCCCCAAGCTCAGGACTTCGGCCCTGAGCAGCAAGCAATACAGCGAGCTCCATAGCTCGCCGTGGATGTAGGGTTTTACGCTCCGGTGGCCTGAACCACGTAAAACTCACCGCGTCAAGCTCTTACTAACTCGTCCATCCGCGCAAGCTCTCCGCAAGGGACTAGCCCCACCGAAAAAAGAACCTCCGCGGGCTGCCCAGTGCAGGCCTGGGGGAAGTGTCGATTGAACACTTCGACAGCGACCAACAACATGACGGAGTATGAGGCTCTCATCTTCGGGTTGAAAACCGCGCTATCCCTCAGCGTCCAGCAGTTGTTGGTTAAGGGTGATTCTCAGCTGATAATCAAGCAAGTCAAGGGAGAGTGTAGTTGCAACGACCCACAGCTTGCAGCTTATCTCCTCCAAGTACAGAAGTTGGAGAAGGACTTCTTATCCTTGGACTTGTGCCATGTTCCCCGTGCCAATAACACAATAGCCGACGACCTATCAATGAAGGCTTCCACTTGGGCTCCGGTACCCGAAGGGGTCTTCGAAAGGAAGTTGTTGTGACCTACCGCCTGGGCGGCTGAACCAGGCGAAGGGCGCGGGACCAGCACCTCGAAGCTGGCGGTCCCGACGGCCATGTTACCATGGCGCCTGCCAAGGATCGTAAGCGTCACCGGGGGCTCCGTGTGACCCAGCGCTCAAGATACAAATGCTCAAGTAGATCCTAATGCATGGATCACGAAGATCCGGGATTACTTGAAAGACAATTTCCTTCCCAATGAACGTGTATCCGTTGAACAGATTGCTTGGTTGGCTAAGAGATACACGCTGGTAGAAGGGCATCTCTACCGCCGTGGCGCTAATGGCGTCCTATTGCAGTGCATAACCCGGGAGGAGGGCTGCGACCTGCTCGCAGAGATCCATGGAGGCGAGTGTGGGAACCATGCAAGTTCCCGCACGCTGGTCGGTAAAGCCTTCTGGGATGGCTTTTACTGGCCGACAGCTCTTCAGGATGTCGTCGACCTGGTCAGCAGATGCAAGGCATGCTAATTCCACGCTAAGCAGATCCACACGCCAGTGCAGACGCTGCAGATGATCCCACCCTCATGGCCCTTTGCTGTGTGGGGGTTGGACATCCTGGGACCATTCCCTAGATCCGACGGAGGGTACTGGTACTTCTACGTCGCTGTAGACAAGTTCACCAAGTGGCCGGAAGCTACCCCTGTAGTAACCATCAACAAGCAGTCAGCAGTCAAGTTCATCAAGTCCATCGTCTGTCGGTTCGGGGTCCCGCACAAAACCGACAACGGGACCCAGTTCACTAGTGCAGTATTCCAAGACTATTGTGAAGACCTTGGCATCCAAGTTTGCTATGCTTCTGTTGCTCAACCAGAGAGTAATGGTCAAGCCGAAAGAGCCAACGCCGAGATTCTCAGGGGACTCAAGACGCGCACCTATAACAGCTTGAAAAAGCACGGTGCCAATTGGGTTGAAGAGCTTCCGTGCACACTGTGGGCTAGCCGGACGTCCCTCAATCGCTCGATAGGGGAAACGCTCTTCTTCCTGGTGTATGGGGCTGAGGCCGTCCTCCCCCGGAAATCACCATGGGCTCATCCCGTGTCCGAGCGTACGATGAAGCCACGCAGGACCAGCTCCGGCATGAAGATATCGACCTTGTCGATGAGCGAAGGTGGAAAGCAGCTGTCCGAAACGCCCGATACCGTCAAGCGCTCCGGCGTTATCAGCAGCGGTTCGTGCGGAGTAGACAGCTCGAGGTGGGTGACCTGGTACTGTGACGGATACTTTCTCGAGAAGGTAGGAACAAATTCTCCCCCAGCTAGGAAGGCCCCTTCCGAGTAACACAAGTATGTCGTCCCTGGTGCATGCGCCTAGCCACAGAGGATGGGGTACCTCTACCCAATCCTTGGAACATAGAACACCTCCGTAAGTTCTATGTTTAGCACAGAGGTGGGGTCCTGTTTTCTCTAAAAAGGGTGTCATAGTGTCCAGGAGCAGCGCTTAGAACAGCTAAGTCCCGGAGGAGTCCTGTCACTTTCAACATCTGGGATGGGTTGCTATATTCTAACACAGCCTGTTTCCTCCTGCGAAGAAGAGCCTAAAGTGAGAAAAATTGTCTTGTCCTGTGCATTCCTCCTTTAAAGTTTGTGCTTCCTCAAGTACATCAACTTTAAACAGGCAAAGCCACGTACCCTTGGCCCTAAGATCAGTCCTGAGGCTACCGTGTGTGCTTGCGCTCCAGAGCCGACACGTACGCCTCCTTGCTAAGGAGAGATCCAGTGCTGAGGGTAGCCTCAAAGCGCACACGCGCCGCGGGCATATCCCCTTTTACAGTTTGTGCTTTATTAAGCATATCAACTACAAATGGGCAAGCCACGAGCCCTAGGCCCCGAGGTCAGTCCTGGGGCTATCATGTGCGCTTGAGCTTCGGAACCGGCGCATTCCCTAGGTGTGGAGGCCTGGCCCGGGAATCGCAGTGGGTGGTGCCGTGCGATGCGGCACCCAACAGCATGCACGAAAAGAGGTGTAAGTACATAACAGAACCATTTTGTTACTCAAAATAAGATATTTTACAACATAAGTACACACGCAGCGGAAATTAAAACTAGCTGGACAATCTACTCACTCTCGACCCTAACTACGCCGAAGAGGAGTCGTTCAGCCCGTGAACGCTTCCTACTAGCTTCACCAAAGAAAGGCAGCGGCTGGGTTTCCGATGAGTTGAAAAACCCGTGAGGTTCATCGTCTCACCGAACAACCCTCTTCATAGCAGGCATCCTGCTACCTGCAAAAACAACTCAGAAGCAACCGTGAGCACTAAGGCTCAGCAAGACTTACCCGTCAATCCTAAACATGCAACTCTACATGCAGGGGTAGTAAGACAGTAGGCATAGGAATTTGCAAAATGCAGCTTGAATAAACTTGATCCTTATATTCAGATTCTTTTAGACTTCATTTTAGTGGTCCTCATGCCTCACAACATCGGAAGTCCACAATCAAACAAGAAACGCTTATCCCGATGTTGCTAGCCTAAGGTGGAAATGAAATTTAGTTGGCTCTATATCTACTTCAGTCAAGGTTCCAATACAGTGATTAATCCACAAACAACAAGTTAAGAGACTTAGTTCATCTTCTTACTAAGTCACGGCGCAGTGGGCAAGTATGCTCAATCCTCTTCCGCGAGCGACGGTGATTCGAATCAATAACAACCCGGAATACACGACACATACACCCGCCTCGAAAGACTCTCTCAAGAGCTCTTTCTTACGTTGTATGCAGCAACCTTTCACACGACACCCTGGCATAGAAAAACGCTTCGCGCCGAGCAGGATGGTCCTCTACGCGGACACGTCGAAGTTGCCCGCTAAAGGATTTACACCTCCCGCCTTCTCAACGCCATTCCCACGCGAAGGATGAGTTTCTATATCACGGTCCATCGAGTTACATCGGTTTCATGGGTCCCATACCCCACTATATATCCGGTACAGCTCAATCTTGTCTAGCAGGGCCGCATACATACGGTCCTTAACCGACACGGACGGGGCTACAACGAACCTCCACATTTGCCTTACCATCCCGGTCCAGGGCAAATGTGGTCTCAAGCATTGTCACACCCATCGCAGGTCGATACCAACCTTGAGCGCTCCATCCTACAGGAACATCCCCGTCCCCATCTCAATTTCCTGAGGGTGCTCTTATCATTAACATCTCGCGAGTAACTCCATTACTCAAACTTTCTCGCGAGTAGCTTTTTACTACTCGACTTCTACCGAGCTAGCTACAACATTAGCCTAGCATCTACAACGAGGCAAAGCCTACACTAAACCTTCTAATCAGGGATGTAATAGCCATGCAAGTGGGTTTCAATCATCCTAGACATAATGCACAATATCAAGTCTAATAAACATGATGTGAAGTAAAGCAAAATTTAAAACGGTAACGATATGCAAACCGGGGCTTGTCTTGCCAACGGTTTTGTTAGAAGCTAGGAGTTAGTCTTCCTCCGGAGAATCTGCCAAACTCGTCACGAGATGGAGATCCTCGCCGTAGAGTCGAATCCACGTCGAACGTCGACGTCACGTGCTATTAAGATGATTTATGCACATGTATTCAAAAGCAATTTAGAAAATGGTTCAAAACTGTTGTACCAGTTAACTCACACCAAAAAGGGACAAACAACAGCAAGGTTTCTGTTGTTGGATCTAAACCTTAGAGAAGATGACAGCTAGGGTGAAAAGGGAGGAAAATAAATCACCATGTGATTACATCCTCATATGAACACTTGGACCTAAAAGATGGTAGCTCAAGTTCCAGAGGTCCAATGAAACTGAAACTTTAATCACAGCTTCTATGGTAGGTATTTAGGCAGTGTGCAAAAATTGAGCTCATGAAATGGCTCAAGGTGATCACAATAATTCCTTATGTGATTTTCACTAATCTGCCTTTAGCACCTAGATATTAAGCATTCCTATGCTGCAAAATAGACTTTTTGTGAAGTACAAAATGTCCTGAGTCCATAGGAATTAGTTTTATCATTTTTGGAGTTTCCTACATGGAGATATGGATTTTACAAGGATCGGGGAAAAGCTGAAAATGTCTCTGTTTATTTTCCCATTTTTCAGAGACATAAGGAATGAACACATCATTTGACCAAGCAAATGAGATCCAATGCCTCTGAAATTTTTACTGGAGTGCAAGGAATTTTGGAAGAATGTCCTGGCCAAATTTAGGAATTTTCCAATAAAAAGAACTCCTGTAAAAATTCCTACAAAATTTTCCTTAAATGAATTAATGAGCCAAATCCAGGGATTTTCATAAAACTTGGGCTGCACCCCTGGATAGTACTCCTTGAGAGGAATCCAACAAAATTTGTTTCACAATTTTTGGACATTCCTACACAATTTTATGGCTCTTCAAAGATTGAACTGGAAACTGAAAATCCCAAAAATGTTTAAACGCTGACGGTGGATCCCACCCGTCAGCCTTCTCCTTCAACCTCGCGCCAGAGGCCCGAGCGGCGGCGTCCTCCGGCGAGGTTCGCCGGAACCCAGTTTCCAGTCGCCTCCCAACCTCAAGTCCGCCGCCCCCCACAACTTTCGGTGCTGAACTCAGTTAGAAGGTCGTCGCCGGCCGAGGATCGCCGGAAACTAGCCCGCACCGATCACAGAGAAGGTTAGAACTCCGGCGAGGTCGGTTTCCGTCGTTCCTTCACTAAATGACCATCTCTCGGGCTCTACAGCATCAGGGGGACAAGTAGAGGCTGGACAGGGACTCTAACACCGGTGAAACGGCCGGCAACCTAGGGTTCCACGGAGACCCGAGGCGTTCTTCCATGGCGGCCCGAAAAACCGCAAGAACTCGGTCGTTTCTGGATCATTTAGCCCGATTCTTGGTCGAGAGGGAGTGCTAGGATGTGAGGAAGACGTTTGCAAGCTCGCTAGGGCAGTCGTTAACCGAGCAACTCAAATTCCGGGGTAGACCGAGTTCTACCCGGATACACCACGTTTCGGGAGAACTGGAAATTCTCCTCACTCGGCTGATGGATCGTTGTACGGTTTGGAGCTACACAAGCTAGGGAAGATGACACACCTTTCTTGTGTAGCGGGGAAACGGTGAAATAGTCTGTAGCTCGGTGTCCACGGTGAGCCGGTTGTAGTTCCGCCGTGAGCTTCGGTTCTTGGCGCCAAATCTCAAATTCACGCCGAATCGCAGCTCCCAACTCCGAGGTGCGCCGGTGAGCAACTTGTGCACGCCCTTGTGCACCTTTTCTGTGTTGGAAGCTTCAGCTGGGGAGGTGCGGTGGCGGCTGACGATCGGGAGATCGAGAGCGGCCGAGCTGTTGTAATCGTGGGCAAACTACCGAGGCGAGAGGGAAGAGGAGTAAGCGAACTCCTTCGGTGCACCCGTGGTGGAGTCGATCAGATCGAGCGAGAGCGGCAAGCAGGAGCTGGCACTGGGGAATGGCGGTAACGCCGGGCGCCGGCGTGCTGTCGGGCGCGCACTCGTCCGAGGGGAAAAACAGAGGCGGTGCCCTGTGTTGAGAGGCTGACAGGTGGGGTCCCCATCTCCCAAATTTTTTTTCCTTCACTGTGCTTTAAGATTCCCACCTAAACATTGTCCAAATCTCCCCAAATTTGGAGGAGAGGTCAAACATGATGTGAAAAATTTGAATATGAAACCTGATTTCAAAATTGAGCACATTTGGCTCAGTTTCCAAATTCAAAATTGAATTTGAATGTGCTCACAAATATTCCTCCCAATAAATGGTAGATGAGCTCCAAAATTCTCCAAATTTGAAACTTAGGCTCTTGAATATATGAGAGATGCATCTATGATCTCACATATAGGCCTTTGGACAATCTGAATAGAAATCCTTTCAAAAGATTCAAATTGCGTTTAAATTCCCCCCACTCTACTCATAGAGGAGGTGCACATGTGTTAGAGTTTTAGGAGTGTAATTATTTCCCCTAGGTTAACATGTGTTGAGCATGGGCTAGAGAAAATTTTAACTCCCTCACATGTCCATTTTTTGTGTTCATCATTTCATGTGACACAATTATAGCCTTTTATCTCCTTAACTTTGTTTCATACGTTGAAATAAAACTTTACAAAAGTTATGGCTGTTACATTCCTGCCCCCTTAAAAGAATCTCGTCCCGAGATTACAAAAAGAAAGAAGAAGGGAGAATGGCTACTGGACATATGGTACAAACAAGTCAGGAAAATTTAAACGGAGAAATTCCTCGCTTTCCCACGTGGCTTCATCAGCGGTGTGGTTGCTCCACAAGACTTTGTAAAATCGCAACGTCCGATTTCTTGTGGCGCGAGTCTTCTCGTCAATAATCTGTATCGGATACTCAGAATAAGTGAGATCCGGTTGAAGATCCTCAATGTTCTCCATATGAACTGTGGTTGGGTACTTAAGACATTTCCGCAGCTGAGAGACGTGGAAAACATTGTGAATACCCGAAAGTGACGTCGGTAACTCCAAACGATAGGCCACGGGTCCGCATATCTCAGTGACAGCAAACGGCCCGATGAATCGCGGAGCAAGCTTTCCCTTCACTCCGAAATGATGAACTCCTTTCATCGGAGAGACACGAAGATAAACGTGGTCCCCGATGTCAAAGTGAAGAGGTCGACGTCTTTTGTCTGCATAGCTTTTCTGCCGAGATTGAGCAGCCTTTAAATTGGCTTGGATCACTCGCACTCGTTCCTCGGCCTCTTTCACCAGATCAATCCCGTAGACCACTCTCTCGCCGGACTCACACCAATTCAGTGGTGTGCGGCACTTCCGGCCATAAAGAGCTTCATACGGGGCCATCTTGATGCTGGATTGATAACCGTTATTATATGAGAATTCTGCTAACGGTAGATGGTCATCCCAATTCTTCCCATGATTGATGACACATGCCCGTAGCATATCCTCCAGAATCTGATTTATCCTCTCCGTTTGACCATCAGTTTGCGGATGATACGCTGAACTCCGAATTAACTTGGTTCCCAAGGAAGCATGCAGTTGCTCCCAAAATCTGGATACGAATAACGCACCTCGGTCAGACACGATGGTGCGGGGAACCCCGTATAAACACAAGATTCTCGAGATGAACAGCTCCGCATACTTCTTTGCCACATATTTAGTATGGACTGGAATAAAATGAGCGGTCTTGGTCAAACGATCGACGATTACCCAAATAGAATCATGCTTGTTGCTGGTCATGGGTAAACCGACGATGAAGTCCATACTTATGTCTTCCCACTTCCATGCTGGAACCTTCAGCGGTTGAAGTGGTCCGGCTTTCCTCATATGGTCGGCTTTAACCCGCCGACACGTATCACACTCGGATACGTACTTCGCAATCTCTCTTTTCATCCGTGTCCACCAGAACTTAGATTTCAAGTCCTGGTACATCTTATTGCTTCCCGGATGAATGGAGTACTTGGATAAATGTGCTTCATCCAATATCTTCCTCCGCAATTTCATGTTTCGGGGTACCACTATGCGGTTGTTAAACCATAAAGTACCCTCTTCATCCTTGCGGAACATCTTCAATTCACCGCTGTCCACTCTTCTCCCGATATGAGACATACCTCTGTCTCTCTTCTGAGCCTCTACAATCTCATCTCGGATTGTAGGAATAAGAGCGAGGTTGAACAGCGATCCGTAGGGAACTAAGCGCAGGCTTGGTTCTCCTCCTTCATGTGCAGCCATGGCTAAATGGTGAATGTGGGCTTTCCGACTAAGTGCGTCGGCAACCACATTCGCTTTGCCCGGATGGTAATGAATTTCAAGTTCATAGTCCTTGATCAATTCTAGCCATCTTCGCTGCCTCATATTCAGTTCTTTCTGTGTGAAGATGTACTTCAAGCTTTTATGGTCAGTGTAGAGATGTACTAGATTGCCTTGTAGATAATGTCTCCACATTTTCAACGCTAAGACCACTGCAGCTAGTTCAAGGTCATGCATCGGATAATTCTGCTCATGACCCCTTAGTTGTCGGGATCCATACGCGACCACACGTCCTTCTTGCATCAACACACAACCCAAACCAATGCCGGATGCATCACAATAGACATCAAAAGGCTTCGTGGTGTCCGGCTGGGCCAAAACTGGAGCTGTAGTGAGATACTTCACTAAAGTTTGAAAAGCTTGTTCGCATGAATTGCACCAATCATACTTGGTGCTTTTCTTCAACAGCTCCGTCATAGGTTTAGCGACTTTGGAGAAGTTTGGAATGAATCTCCGGTAATAACCCGCTAAACCTAGGAAACTCCTCACTTCATGAACAGATGTTGGAGATTTCCAATTCAGCACTTGCTCGATTTTACTTGGGTCCACAGCGATGCCTTCCGCTGAAATAATATGCCCAAGAAACGGCACTTTGCTGATCCAAAACTCGCATTTACTGAACTTTGCATATAGCTTGTGATCCCTCAAGCGTTGGAGTACAATACGCAAATGTTCAGCGTGTTCTTCTTCTGACTTTGAATAGACCAAGATATCATCGATGAAAACCACGACGAACTTGTCTAACTCTGGCATGAACACAGAGTTCATGAGATACATAAAATGAGCCGGAGCATTGGTCAACCCAAAGGACATGACAAGATATTCATAAAGACCATATCTTGTTGAGAACGCTGTCTTAGGTACATCTTCTGCCCGGATTTTTATCTGGTGATACCCGGACCGAAGATCCATCTTCGAAAATACCTTAGCACCCACTAGTTGATCGAACAAAATGTCAATGCGCGGTAGTGGATACTTATTCTTGATAGTGACAGCATTCAGTGGATGATAATCTACGCATAGTCTCAAAGTCTCGTCCTTCTTCTTCACAAAGAGTGCGGAACAGCCCCAAGGTGATGAACTTGGGCGTATAAAACCTTTGTCCATGAGGTCATTAAGCTGCTCCTTCAATTCTGCTAGCTCCTTCGGTGCCATTTTATATGGTCGCCGAGAAATAGGTGTTGTTCCCGGTGCTAGTTCAATCTTGAACTCTACATCACGTTCGGGCGGCATGCCCGACAAGTCTTCGGGAAACACATCTGGATATTCACATACCACTGGAATATCCTCAAGTTTAGGAGCTTCAATCTGATGCACTGCTGCAACACGTTGTGATGGATCCACAAGATTCAATGTGTTGCAACCGTGTATTGGGGAATTCAGTTGGACAGTCCGAGAGCTGATGTCAAAGATAGCTCCATAATGTGTCAACCATGACATCCCCAAGATAATATCGATCCTTTGGCCTTTGAGTATGATAAGGCTCGCAGGATAGATGTTTTCACCCAAACATAAAGGTGCTCGTGAGACCATCTCATCTGTTGATATCTTGCCTCCGGGTGAGCTGATATGAAACGGATGCTTAACGGTTCTAAATGGAAGATTATTCTTCAGCACATAGTCTCTGCTAATAAAATTGTGGGTGGCTCTGGAATCAAACAAAATGAAAGTGGGCTGTTCATGTAAAGTGAACATGCCCGCCAAAACTGGTTCACCTTTAGCAATGTCCTCAATAGCAGTATAATTAACCCTGCCAGCTTTTGGAAGATTCTTCTTTGAAGGTTTATGATGCTGATCTGAGCATTGACGAGACAACACATAAGTGTGGCTCTGCTCAGCTCCATGACGGTTTCGTGCTGTAGAAATCCTCTCCTCTCTACTAACACGAGGTGGAGATAATTCGTGCGTAGCTGGTTGCGGTAGGGTTGCACGAATAATTTCTGACCGCTGCTGTTGAGGTGGAGGCTCATAAGTGATCAACTCCAGCCGTGGTTGTGAGAGTTGCACCACAGGCTGAATTTGTTGCCTAACTGGCGAGTAATACCGCACTAGATAGTTCGGACGAACCTCGGTATCACTGTCTAGCGGTATACTTCTTTTCAGCTCCGTTTCACAACGAAGATGCATGTCTTCCTTAATGATAGCGGCATTTACTAACTCATTGTAAATACCGTTATTGAACAAGGTCACTTGTTCCTTAAGTTCGACATTCAAACCTCGGAAGAAATAGTCGCACTTCAACGCTTCCGAGTCTACCATATGAGTGGCGTAATGCATCAAGTCTTCAAACTCTTTGAAGTACTCGTACGCACTCCTTTCTCCTTGCTTTAATTCCAAAAAGTCTTGATAATTTGTTCGTAGAATTCCCGAACAAATGTGACGTGCCCGGAAAACAGTCCGGAATTCATCCCACGTCACTCGATGACCTTCAGGAAGAGTAGCGATGTACTCTGCCCACCAAGCTCCAGCGGCTCCGTGGAGTTGTTGAGTGGCAAATAAAGTCTTCTGATACTCATCGCACTCAAGCATCTCAAACTTGGCTTCAATACATTGGAGCCAATGAGCCGACTCCAACGGTTCTTTCGCTTCCGAGAAAACCGGTGGTTGGCTTGCTAAGAAATCCAGATAACTGCTTGGCGGGGGGTTTTGCTGTAATGTCTCCTGTCGTATGCTTTGTCGCACCAATAGATCCAGAGACTCAGCCATCTTTGCTAAGATTTCCGCCAATCCAATTGATGATGTCGGCACTTCTTGTCGTGGCGAATTACTTTCACCGTGACTCGACTCACCAACCTCACTCCTGGAATGAGCATGATCCATGCTGCAAGAGTGAGCAATTTACGGTTAAAATTCAAAGTTTAAACTCAACTTGAATTGAAAACATAACCGTAAAAGCATCACATCATTATTGCAGCATTACACAAGCTAACTAGGGTTTCAACAATACTGAAATCTATCAAATGTGAGCAAGTTTGTCCAAACCCTTAATTCCAACAGTAGGACAAACTGAAAAATAACTCAAGAATATGTTATGGAACTTAGAGAAGTCTAAGACATCCCTGTCCACAACAAGTCCCAAGCTAAATGGCAATAAGCACTACTCTGTTCAGAATGACCAATTGGTCTTAACCCCAGAATTTGAATATGATAATGGCAATTTCATATCTCAAGTTGAATATCAAAGTTATATTTAACTTCAATATCTTTCCAACAAGTATTCATTTGCCTTCATATATGTTCTGGATCAAAAATTGTGATATTTCAAAGTTAACAGAAATCTGGAACAATTTTGACAGCACCTCCTTTGAAAGTAGCTGTTTTGTCCGCAAGATTTCATCACTTTAAACTCCAAATCTGGAGAAACTTTGAAATACAAAGTCATAGCATATAACACAAGCTTTCCAACGGTGTATTACATGACCCTTAGAGAAAAAAATTTATAGAAAGTTATGGTCGAAATACAGAAATTTCCAGAGAGCAATTTGTGCCTGCCCTATTTTTGGACAGTTCATACTCTTCCGAGAATTTGATCCATTTAGAGGCTGATTCTGATCTGGAGTTCTACTGAAGGGTTGTAGAAGACTTCAATAGCTTTACAGAAATGTATCGTTCACCTCCATTGGTTCAACCAAACAAAAGTTATGTCCTGTTCAACTTCAGCAAAATTCTGCTGAAAACAGGGAAGATTATTCCTAAGTCTTTGTGAATAAATCTATACTCCCAATTGACTCTTAGTTCAATATAGGAGTTCATTAACCCTTAATGGAATCCTAGACTACACATTTACTCTTTTTATTTTCAAATCTTCTTTTTCATGCGGTTCAAAACACATCACGGTACTACGTTTCCTCACCAAATTAAAATCCTAACCGGCTTTATACCGGCATATACGTTTCAAATGGTGGCACTAAAACGATCACTCACAAACGTTGTCTACATGACATGTACTAACGTGGTTAAGGTACCTGCAGAAAACCACTCAATAATGATGCACTCAATGGGTTTATCATTTCAGGCAGGTCCATATCATAGTAAAAACATACGCCCCGTATCATTGCCATACGGGCCGTCCTTGAGTCAAGCCACGCCTCAAGGTACATGATCAGGTTATTCACCACCCGATGGGGGATCCACACTTTTGCAATAAAGCACACCGGTGGAACAGCGCTTTCGTATGCCTCATAGGACATGAAGAGTCCTAGATAACACACTTCGTGTTACAAACCACACGATGGGGTCTCCTCCTCTTGCCCCTGGGTTTGCGCACTGGAGGCTAGTGCATTTCATATGTCTCTAAGACATGAAGAGTATTAGAAAACATAGTCACTTCCCGTCCATTGCTGAACGGGACATCCCACACTACTTTCCTCGTATGGGTGAGCTAACCGAAATTGATCCGCTTTCGGTGGCGTTCCTTACCATTCTTACCTCCACGTAGGTGCGTCGTTACTGAATTTAAATACTGAAGAGTAACACACTGTTAGCTTGCCACCTTAAGTAACTATACTAATAATACTCCTTATGTGGGCATACTATACGTTCCTCACTCGTATACCTCTAAGTTTTCAAAAATATGCTCTTTTTATGCGTGCCATTCCCAAAGTGGCTCTGATACCACGTCTGTGGAGGCCCGGCCCGGGAATCGCAGTGGGTGGTACCGTGCGATGCGGCACCCAACAGCATGCACGAAAAGAGGTGTAAGTACATAACGGAACCATTTTGTTACTCAGCATAAGATCTTTTACAACATAAGTACACACGCAGCGGAAATTAAAACTAGCTGGACAATCTACTCACTCTCGACCCTAACTACGCCGAAGAGGAGTCGTTCAGCCCGTGAACGCTTCCTACTAGCTTCACCAAAGAAAGGCAGCGGTTGGGTTTCCGATGAGTTAAACAACCCGTGAGGTTCATCGTCTCACTGAACAACCCTCTTCATTGCAGGCATCCTGCTACCTGCAAAAACAACTCAGAAGCAACCGTGAGCACTAAAGCTCAGCAAGACTTACCCGTCAATCCTAAACATGCAACTCTACATGCAGGGGTAGTAAGACAGTAGGCATAGGAATTTGCAAAATGCAGCTTGACTAAACTTGATCCTTATATTCAGATTCTTTTAGCCTTCATTTTAGTGGTCCTCACGCCTCACAACATCGGAAGTCCATAATCAAACAAGAAACACTTATCCCGATGTTGCTAGCCTAAGGTGGAAATGAAATTTAGTTGGCTCTATATCTACTTCAGTCAAGGTTCCAATACAGTGATTAATCCACAAACAACAAGTTAAGAGACTTAGTTCATCTTCTTACTAAGTCACGGCGCAGTTGGCAAGTATGCTCAATCCTCTTCCGCAAGAGACGGTGATTCGAATCAATAACAACCCGGAATACACGACACATACACCCGCCTCGAAAGACTCTCTCAAGAGCTCTTTCTTACGTTGTATGCAGCAACCTTTCACACGACACCCTGACATAGAAAAACGCTTCACGCCGAGCAGGATGGTCCTCTACGTGGACACGTCGAAGTTGCCCGCTAAAGGATTTACACCTCCCGCCTTCTCAACGCCATTCCCACGTGAAGGATGAGTTTCTATATCACGGTCCATCGAGTTACATCGGTTTCATGGGTCCCATACCCCACTATATATCCGGTACAGCTCAATCTTGTCCAGCAGGGCCGCATACATACGGTCCTTAACCGACACGGACGGGGCTACAACCAACCTTCACATTTGACTTACCATCCCGGTCCAGGGCAAATGTGGTCTCAAGCATTGTCACACCCATTGCAGGTCGAGACCAACCTTGAGCGCTCCATCCTACAGGAACATCCCCGTCCCCATCTCATTTTCCTGAGGGTGCTCTTATCATTAACCTCTCCTAGTAACTTGATTACTCGAACTTTCTCGCGAGTAGCTTTTTACTACTCGACTTCTACCGAGCTAGCTACAACATTAGCCTAGCATCTATAACGAGGCAAAGCCTACACTAAACCTTCTAATCAGGGATGTAATAGCCATGCAGTGGGTTTCAATCATCCTAGACATAATGCACAATATCAAGTCTAATAAACATGATGTGAAGTAAAGCAAAATTTAAAACGGTAACGATATGCAAACCGGGGCTTGCCTTGCTCAACGGTTTTGTTAGAAGCTAGGAGTTAGTCTTCCTCCGGAGAATCCGCCAAACTCGTCATGAGATGGAGATCCTCGCTGTAGAGTCAAATCCTCGTCGAACGTCGACGTCACGTGCTATTAAGATGATTTATGCACATGTATTCAAAAGCAATTTAGAAAATGGTTCAAAACTGTTGTACCAGTTAACTCACACCAAAAAGGGACAAACAACAGCAAGGTTTATGTTGTTGGATCTAAACCTTAGAGAAGATGACAGCTAGGGTGAAAAGGGAGGAAAATAAATCACCATGTGATTACATCCTCATATGAACACTTAGACCTAAAAGATGGTAGCTCAAGTTACAAAGGTCCAATGAAGCTGAAAATTTAATCACAGCTTCTATAGTAGGTATTTAGGCTGTGTGCAAAAATTGAGCTCATGAAATGGCTCAAGGTGATCACAATAATTCCTTATGTGATTTTCACTAATCTGCCTTTAGCCCCTAGATATTAAGCCTTCCTATGCTGCAAAATAGACTTTTTGTGAAGTATGAAATGTCCTGAGTCCATAGGAATTGGTTTTACCATTTTTGGAGTTTCCTACATTGAGATATGGATTTTACAAGGATTGGGGAAAAGGTGAAAATGTCTCTGTTTATTTTCCCATTTTTCAGAGACATAAGGAATGAACACATCATTTGACCAAGCAAATGAGGTCCAATGCCTCTGAAATTTTTACTGGAGTGCAAGGAATTTTGGAAGAATGTCCTGGCCAAATTTAGGAATTTTCCAATAAACAGAACTCCTGTAAAAATTCCTACAAGATTTTCCTTAAATGAATTAATGAGCCAAATCCAAAGATTTTCATAAAACTTGGGCTGCACCCCGGGATAGTACTCCTTGAGAGGAATCCAATAAAATTTGTTGCACAATTTTTGGACATTCCTACACAATTTTATGGCTCTTCAAAGATTGAACTGGAAACTGAAAATCCCAAAAATGTTTAAACGCTGACGGTGGGTCCCACCCGTCAGCCTTCTCCTTCAACCTCGTGCCAGAGGCCCGAGCGGCGGCGGCCTCCGGCGAGGTTCACCGGAACCCAGTTTCCAGTCGCCTCCCAACCTCAAGTCCGCCGCCCCCCCCCCCCCCCCACAACTTTCGGTGCTGAACTCAGTTAGAAGGTCGTCGCCGGTCGAGGATCGCCGGAAACTAGCCCGCACCGATCACAGAGAAGGTTAGAACTCCGGCGAGGTCGGTTTCCGTTGTTCCTTCACCAAATGACCATCTCTCGGGCTCTACAGCATCAGGGGGACTAGTAGAGGCTGGAGAGGGACTCTAACACCGGTGAAACGGCTGGCAACCTAGGGTTCCACGGAGACCCGAGGCGTTCTTCCATGGCAGCCTGAAAAACCGCAAGAACTCGGTCGATTCTGGATCATTTAGCCCGATTCTTGGTCGAGAGGGAGTGCTAGGATGTGAGGAAGACGTTTGCAAGCTCGCTAGGGCAGTCGTTAACCGAGCAACTCAAATTCCGGGGTAGACCGAGTTCTACCCGGATACACCACGTTTCGGGAGAACTGGAAATTCTCCTCACTCGGCTGATGGATCGTTGTACGGTTTGCAGCTACACGAGCTAGGGAAGATGACACACCTTTCTTGTGTAGCGGGGAAATGGTGAAATGGTCTGTAGCTCGGTGTCCACGGTGAGCCGGTTGGAGTTCCGCCGTGAGCTTCGGTTCTTGGCGCCAAATCTCAAATTCACGCCGAATCGCAGATCCCAACTCCGAGGTGCGCCGGTGAGCAACTTGTGCACACCCTTGCGCGCCTTTTCTGTGTTGGAAGCTTCAGCTAGGGAGGTGCGGTGGCGGCTGACGATCGGGAGATCGAGAGCGGCCGAGCTGTTGTGATCGTGGGCAAACTACCGAGGCGAGAGGGAAGAGGAGTAAGCGAACTCCTTCGGTGCACCCGCGGTGGAGTCGATCAGATCGAGCGAGAGCGGCAAGAAGGAGCTGGCGCTGGGGAATGGCGGTAACGCCGGGCACCGGCGTTCTGTCGGGCGCGCGCTCGTCCGAGGGGAAAAACAGAGGCGGTGCCCTGTGTTGAGAGGCTGACAGGTGGGGTCCACATCTCCCAAAATTTTTTTTCCTTCACTGTGCTTTAAGATTCCCACCTAAACATTGTCCAAAGCTCCCCAAATCTGGAGGAGAGGTCAAACATGATGTGAAAAATTTGAATATGAAACCTGATTTCAAAATTGAGCACATTTGGCTCAGTTTCCAAATTCAAATTTGAATTTGAATGTGCTCACAAATATTCCTCCCAATAAATGGTAGATGAGCTCCAAAATTCTCCAAATTTGAAACTTAGGCTCTTGAATATATGAGAGATGCATCTATGATCTCACATATAGGCCTTTGGATAATCTGAATAGAAATCCTTTCAAAAGATTCAAATTGCGTTTAGATTCCCCCCACTCTACTCATAGAGGAGGTGCACATGAGTTAGAGTTTTAGGAGTGTAATTATTTCCCCTAGGTTAACATGTGTTGAGCATGGGCTAGAGAAAATTTTTAACTCCCTCACATGTCCATTTTTTGTGTTCATCATTTCATGTGACACAATTATAGCATTTTATCGCCTTAACTTTGTTTCATACGTTGAAATAAAACTTTACAAAAGTTAGGGCTGTTACACTAGGTTCCGGTCCTAAGCCTCCCTGCTAGGTGAAGTCCGGAACTATCATGTACCCTTAAACGTGGAGCTGCCTCCCCGCTGAGAACAGCTTCGGTACTGACGCGTGCCCCAGGCTCCGATCCTGGTCTCCCCGTAGGGTGGGTCCGGAACTACCATGTGTTCCTGGGCTCCGAGCCCCCCCCCCCCCCCCCCGCGAAGGACAGCTCCGATGCAGACACGTGTCCTGGGCTCTGGGCGGAGTCTCCCCTCCGAGGAAAAGTGCGGAACTGCTATGTGTCTCCTTGGAAAAGGCTGGGGACAAGGGTCGAACTTCCTTCAAATCCTTGCGCTGCCGAGGATCTAGAAGAAGTGGTAGTCACACTGCTGGAGCACCCCAGGCCCTTACGCTGCTATAGAGGAACAAGCTCGGGACATCAGCAAAGGAGCTACCCACGTTGGCTAAGTCATCCAGGACCCTTGCGCTGCCAAGGGTCCGAAGTTTACATCTATGACATAGGACAATGAAAGACTTGAAACTAAGACGCTTTCATTAATAACAGAGTTCTGGCATACAAAAGGGGATACAAGAAACTAAGGAACTCAGCGGCTACAAGTCGAGTAATCTCCTGGTCCGTGGCCTGCCTGGTTATCCCCTGAGCCAATCTCTACGTAGTGAGACGGTTACTTGCTATAAGATCGAGGATGGCAACAACGCATGCTAGACCGAGGCAACATTGACATACAGTGTCATGTGGGTCAAAATACCATCTATGGTAGATTTGGTTGTCCACAGCAGTACTTGGAGGAAGGCTTGATCACTCTGGACATAACTTCCTCCGGTACTGGCAGAGAGTCCTCCTTCGGTGAGGCGCCTAGAGGACATGTCCCACATGACACTGGCGTAGGGACTCACTGCGAGTCGAGGACCCTGTCACCGATGGCCTCCCCTACCACCGGCGCACCATCAGGATGGCATGTGCTTCTATTCGAGGCCGTCAAGGGGAGGGATTCACGAGAAGAACTCACAGAAGGCCGCACACACACGAACATCTCGCAGAAATGGACGAAGAGTGCTACCAGTATGAAAGCATCTGGTGGGCGAATACACCGGGAAGCAAGAACTTCCAGCGCGCAAGAGGAGAACAAAGGTCACATGGTGAGGGGGGTGCCATCCTACATCAGAAGACCTCCTTTTATACACAGCCACGGCCACTGGTAGGGCAACAGGCGTGGCGATTGGGTTTCCACCTCTGCACACCGCGGTTTATTCGCCTCCCCCAACGGTGGGTAGGATCCAGGTCCACCCGTCAGACACTGGGGGCTGGGAGGATAACCTCTTGGGAACGTCCCAACGGGAGCGGAGCAACCAACTCATCGGTTGACCCAGTAAATGACCCTAGACAACCCCTTGGGCATGGCGCCTAGAAACTCACCTCCCCGTAGATGGGTAGGACCCAGGTCCATCCGTCAAACACCGGAGGCCAGGTGGGTAACATTTTGGGGACGTCCAATGGTCCCCAAGAAAGGAGGCGTGGTGGAACTGTAGCAACCAACCCGTTGGCTGTTGCAGTAAGTACGCCGAGGCAACCCCTCGAGCATGTTGCCTTAGCACTCGCCCCCACCAATGACAGGTAGGACCCAGGTCCACCAGTCAGACACTAGCGGGACAGGCGAGTAGAAACTCGGGAACGTCTGGTGGTTCCCGAGGGAGGCAGCACGGTATTCCTGCAGCCTATGGGCTACCACAGTAATTACACCGGGGCGACCCCTAAAGTGCATCGTTGTGACCCGTCAAGTCAGGAGTAAATGCAACAACGCGCTGCTGCTTTGACTGAATACGCCCACTATGCCAAGGACGTGCAG
Organism: Neostapfia colusana; assembly: GCA_030760725.1. Taxonomy (NCBI): domain Eukaryota; kingdom Viridiplantae; phylum Streptophyta; class Magnoliopsida; order Poales; family Poaceae; genus Neostapfia; species Neostapfia colusana. The sequence goes on from JASWHV010000003.1 coordinate 103,392,744, forward strand.
CCTTCTCGTCTCCTCGGTTCAACCACTCGTCCACTACGTGGAAGTCTCGCCACCACTTCGGTTTTCGAAGCACAGGTTTAAAACCACCACGCGGGAGAGATGGGGGCCTCCCTGCGAGCTCAGTGCCTCCCCCGAGATGGGCCCGGGGGCCACTGTCGGTGCTCTGCAGATAGTGTACCCTAGCTTAGTGGATAAAATATAGCCTGGGCCCTGCTTCCCTGCTGAGGCGGGCCCCAGCATAAGCCACGTGCCTTGGGCCCCATGGTCAGCCCTGGGGCTACCGCATGCACCTGAGCTCCAGAGCTCACACGTGCCCTGGGCTCCGGCCTGAGCCTCTCCATTGAGGCAAGGTCCGGAGCTACCACATGTCCCTGGCTCCGAGCCACCTCCCCGAAGAGGACAGCACCGGGGCTGGCACGCGTTCCGGGTTCCGACCTAAGCCTTCCCGCTGAGGAGAGGTCCGGAGCTTACATGTGTCCTCTGGCTCCGAGCCACCTCCTTGCTGAGGATAGCTCCGATGCTGACACGTGCCCCGGGCTCCGGTCCGAGCCTCCCCGCTGAGGTGAGGTCCGGAGCTGACACGTGTCCCCTGGCTCCGAGTCACCTCCCTACTGAGGATAGCTCCGGTGCTGATGCGTGCCCTGGGATCCGGTCTGAGTCTCCCCGCTAAGTTAAGGTCCGGAGCCGCCACGTGTCCCCAGACACCAAGCCCGTCGATAAGGGCTCCAGAGCCGCCACGTACCCCACGATCCCTCGTGGGTCATGGGTCAACGAAGTCAAGAAGGAAGTGTGTTGTTAGGATTCACATTCAAGGCTCGCGCCTTCCCCAGAAGCTTAGCTCACTACACACGCCTCCGTCCCTTGCCCGTTTGCCATTACGGTGACAAGACAAGACGGCAGGGCATGACAACAGTACAGTGCTGCCCAACATCACTAAGCCACCCAAACAGGGCGAGTAGACGCGGCGACAAGATGGCATCTTCGTCATCACCTGACATGCGGTCAGTGGCACTCAACGCACCGAACGGAGGGACTTAACTCCCCCGCCGGCCACTCTACTCAGAGGACAAAGCCCTAGATCGTGTATAGGATACTCAAAGCATTGGGGCCACCTGTCGGACCCCAGGCCTCATTGTAACCACCCGGCCTTGAACTATAAAAGGACCGGCGTGACCATCGGACAAAGAGTTCCGATTCCACGCCCTCTAGAACACACAACACACAAAGCTCGTACGCTCAAGCAATAGAACAAGCACACCCGTGGACGTAGGGTATTACGCTCCGGCGGCCTGAACCGCGTAAATCACTGTGTTCATCCACTCCCTCGAGCCTAGTACGCGATAGGCGCTAAGCCCCCTCCGAAAAAAAAGAACCTCACAAGATGCTTCCGATCAGGCCGGGAGGAGTGTCGCAGCTTACACTCCGACACCTGCAATCCAATTCTTAACTATTAGTGGAACCGATGGTGCCTGATGAACTTCAGCGTTAGTACCTCAGCTTCATCTTGGACCAGTGCAATGCTGACACCAACCTTCAATCATATGATCACCATGAAGCTCACCAACGACAATTTTCTTCTATGGATGGCACAGCTGTTCTCCTATCTCAGAAGTCAAGGACTCGTGTGCTTCATTGATGAAAGCACCACACAACCGGTGCCTACAATCATGACGACCGACCAAGATGGAACTGTGCACACTGCACCGTCACAAACCTCGACTTCAAAACCTGGTATCAAGTAATGAGTGCCATCATTTCTTCCCTTTCTAAAGGTGTAATGTCAAAAATTGTTGGCTGCACAACTGCCCGTGAGACGTGGCGCGCCATTGACGGTCCTTCGTATCCAGTTCACGTGCTCAAGTGATGCAGATCGGGATGCAATTAGCAACATTACAGAAGAAGAATCTGAGCATGACTAAGTATTTTCACAAAGCGAACAATCTTACTGACACATTAGTGTTGGCAATAAACTCGAAGATGATGAATTGATTGCCTATATGTTACAAAGGCTTAAGTCAAAATATGCTCAGATATGACGAGTATCACCACACGTTCTGATATGGTGACAATCAACGACCTCGACACCCATATGCTCAGCTATGAGTTGTGCATCGACCGCAACGACAGTGGTGTTCATGCGAATCAAGTCAGCAGAACCTAGGGCGAAGTGGTGGACGAGGTGGTGGTAGGTTTTTTGGTGACCGCAACAACAATGGTGGTCGTGCTCCACGAGGGTGCGACACTGGACAAGGGACCAACTTAGGTTCTTATCCTCATAATCAAGGTGCTATCATTGTTTTAATTAGAATTATGTTGCAAATGGTAGTTGCTGCTGTAGCGACCTTCAACATTAGCTATACAAATGATCCAAACTGGTATGTAGATACAGAGGCAATAGATCATATTACACATGATTTTGAACGATCGACAATGAAGGATAGATATGCTGGCAATAATCGAGTATAAGCCACCAATGGTGCAGGTATGTCCATTGATCATATTGGTGATTCAGTTGTTGCTATTGCACAATATCTCTTGAATATAATGAAATTTGAATTCAAATGTACTCTCTACCAAATTTGAATTTTATCATCGTTTTATTAGAAAATCAGACTGTTTTGGCCAGAAAACAGTTGATTCCGAGTTGGTTGCGAGTTCGGGCTGGAGAGTCCAAGTTAAGGTTGGATTTTGAGTTGATTGTGTCCATAACTCTTGTGGTTGCGTCCAAGTAGGTTACATAAGTCTTAGTCCTCTACGTGATTCCTAATCGAATTAAATCAATAAAAAATAATCTATTTTCTAATTCACATGGATAGAAACTTAGAAACTTACGAACGAGCTTACCTGATAATTAAATCATTAATAGCAATCTATTCTCTAACTCAACCACAGCAGCATGTGATGGATTCCTTCAGGCTAAACAAGGGAAGAACAAGAAACAATGGAAAATAAGGGCAGTTCTGTCCTGTCCCTTTCTCTTCCCACCTTTTCTATGGTTAAAGTACCCAAATACAATGTCTACCAGCCAATTACCATGAAGGGATGATGTCCATCAGCAAATCCAATGCTGCTGGCCATGTTCACGTTTTTAGCATCACAAAAAAAGGTTCACGTTTTTAGGGTTCCCAAAAGCAAATTTTGCCAAAGAAGAATAGACGTGTAGATTGCTTATTAATTTCCATGATGACCATCTTGGTTATATCAAAGGAAATTTATAGAAAACTGTAATGGCCAATTGTGTACTAGGTGAAAAAGCTTGTTGCAGTTCCTTACCAATACAGATATGTCTTTATGCTGTAATTGATGTGCGTGACTTGCATCTGTCTGATCTGATGTTTATGCAAGTGCAGGTAGGTCACGAGTTCAAATACTGTATTCTCGTAGAGATTATCGAGCCGAGGGAACTTCATCTTCAGAATGGAAATATATTTCTGTGAAGCAGTATACGGAGATTCTTTTTCAGCCATTGCACCCCAAAAAGTTACAAAATTCAAACTGTAAGTGTCGTTTCTGTTACACTGAGTGCCTGATGAGTAGAACTCTTGCAGAGTATTTAGGCCGCCACTTTTTCCCTTGCACTGTAATACTTTTTGTCTGTGTAAACCAATGGGACTGCTCTCCTTTCCGTTTGTATAGATCGGCCTGTGTTTCTATGTGTTTATGATCTGGATGAAAAGGGCTCCTCAATGCTTAACTGATTGCGTTTCATAATGTTGGGATTCGGTTGATTGTGTACGCCCGACGAATTGGGCCTGAATCCTCCGGCAGTATTGCTGGTGAGGGTCCGAGGGAGTGTGGGCCCTGCTTTCGTTGTACCAATTATGAATCTTTGGGCGTTCATTTGAATGATAGCTTTCTCTGGACCACCTCAATAGGTGTGCAAATTGACCTGAAACGTTTCTCTTGTATTTTTGGAAAACTTCCAACGATCCTTTGTTATTCATATTTGAGTCTTGAAAGTACTGTAGAGCTTCTTTATTATTCATGGATATAGAACGCAACAACACTTGCCTTCATGTTACTTTATATGACCAGTTAGAGTCAAAACATGAATGTGAGTCTGAACTCTGAAACTGTGTTTCCAGTACATAGCTTGAGCTTATTACGTGCAAGTTTAGGATGGATAAAACCCAAAAGCTACAATTCTGTAATCGCCTCGATTAGTACGTAAACCAAATACAACTCTGATATAGAGGGTAGAGAAGTTTCAACATTTTTTTCCAAGTTCATTGAAACATATCTTCAACATATATTTCCTGTACAAAATATGTAAACATAACTGCAAATTATTTTTCCTTTTGTTCAGCCTAGACACTTGAGATTTTTGTAGGCATCCAATCACTGAAATGCTCTTTCCCTTGGTAAGGGTGCAATACACGCTTGGCCATGTGCATACAGCATATGCACATTTGACCAACTAAGTTTCCCTTTTTGATGAAAGAAACACAAACATACTAGGTACAAAACAGAACAAAGAAAACTCCGTACAAGTCTCGTTGCATCTGTGAGATGAATAGCTAATATGAAATCCCCTAATCCAACTCCCCGTATATCCCGTTGGCAAACTCCACCATGAGCTTGCTGAGCTTCTTGTTCTGGATCCTCTGTGGGATCACCTTCAGTTCATCACTGCAAACAACGCAGTTCATCCGTACGTCAATACAGAAACAACACACACCCTTTTACCTTGTGCGTGAAAGAAAAAGAAAAGTTTCCTCTACGAATGCAAACACGTTACCTTGGTGGTGAGCGTGGCGCGGACGGCGAGAGCATTTGCGCGAGCTTGACAGCGTCCTCGGGCCGGCACACGGCGTTGTCGAAGCAGAGGTAGCGGCCGTAGGCGGTGGGTGATTCATAGGCCGCCACGTGGGCGTCGGCGAGGAAATCCACGTCGACGGTGACGAGGACGCCTTCGTCGTACATGTCGGGGGCGCCCTTGAGGTAAGGGTGCGCGGCCGTGAGCCCCGGCCCGGTGACGAGGCCTGTGTTGATGGCCACCATGTCCACGCCCCTGTCCATGGCCAGCGCCCACGCCGTCTTCTCCGACAACGTCTTGGCCAGGGCGTGCCACAGCTGCAGAGACAGAGACACGGAGGTAAAGTGAGCTGTGTGACTCAGAGACAATTGCAGGTGTCAGTAATCATGTTACTGGTATTTTTTTCTTTAGAAAAGATATCGATGATACTGCTGATTTCAACAGGCTGTAGCAGTTGCAGGTTTGGAGTGTGTGGTTGCCATGACCACGATGCGAGATGCCCGGCGCATGCGGCTTGCCTTATTATAACTTGTTTTTTTCTAGGATATTGACTCCTAGCATCACTAGCCAATCATGAAAGACTATGATTCTCAAATAAGTATTTAATCAAAATTATCAAAGAACGAGAAAGGATAATCTTTTATGTGATCAGGGATGTGATGTTTTTCTAAGGGCACTGCTATTCTATACTTACTACAAATAATCAGCTCACCCTCTTGTATCCTGATCCTAGCGCACAGTTGAGAAGTCGGTCTCACTCAATCGACTTATTTAGCCAACGCGCACAGGTTCGGGCTTTCACCGGAGCAGCATCTCCTAGACGCCTGAATTGGCCTTCTGTGATCGAAAGGGGACCAAAAGATGTCACCAAGAGAGAACCCGGATTCTGAACCACGCCGCAGTTAAGCGGACGGCACGCTCCGCCAGAGTTCGATTAGACGACAGTGCAAGTTTCTTGAGGCGTGGCGTCGCTACGAGGCGCGGCGACCTAGCCACTATCCCTCTCTCCGTTGCAGTGTTTGGACTGGACACAGAGGATGATGTTGCTCTCCCACCCCCAACTTGGCAACTTCCCGACGGCCAATTGCACATGCCGCTGACGAAGCTTAGTTTCTTTACTTGTACTGACTGGTACAAGCATTATTTTTCATTCGATAGGGCGGTAACTTGTCGTCTGCTACGCTACACCTGTGCCACCTAAACCTGACCCCAACGTTTAAGACTGTTCGCACTCGTGCACCTCTATATGGGATCTCTAAAAGAATATTCTCACTCTTTTATAGTGCACTCTAAAAGATTCTTAGCTTTACAGTTTATTTCTTCGCACTTGTTGACTTCTAAATCCAACCTCTATATCAATTAACACTTTACTCCTCTCTTCTTTTATTTTTTTCTCCTCTCTTATTTACTTCCACCTCTCTCTTCTCCTTCTATTCAGGCGCTACAGTATCCCTTTCTATTTACCGGCCTTCAGTACCCCGCTACTTTTCAGCATGCTTTACCGTGGCCGCTGCAGGCAATCTCTATCGGCACAGCCTGCAAATTTGCAGTCCACTAGGCTGTACCGTCTCTCGGTGCTAGCAGCCTAACGCCACGACGGCTCATTCCCATCAGAAAAAAAGGATCGATAGCGTTCCATGGCAACCAGCCTAGTATATCTGCCTAGGGGATGGAAGATGGCTCCTAGTAGTTGCACTGGAAACAGTCACTCAATACGGGCGGACGTACCTTGAACTTCCTGCAGAATGCGAGGTCGCTCCAGCACCTCTCGTCCAGGAGCTGCTGCCGCTGCTCCTCCTGCTGCTTGTGGGCGGCGTTCCAGACGACGGCGGTGACGGAGGAGGTGAAGACGACCCGCTCCATGGTCTCCGTCTGCGCGCACGCCTCGAGCACGTTGTGCGCCGCGCGCACCTCCGTCTCAACCGTCACCTCCTGCACGGCGCCAATAAGTTCGTTTGAGACTCCATGGAATCATCCGTCCATGACCATACGAAAACATTGAAAGTACTAGACAACAATGGCCCTGCTTGCGCTGCGAAACAGAGCAAGTTGCCTCCTCCGTTTCTTCCCTGCACGGCGGCCATGTGCTACTGTCACAGGAGGGGAGCAAGCAGGGGCTCCACTAGACTCGAGCTGCCTTGGCATGTGGTGGCGGCGTTAATGTTGCACGCGGAAAGGGCTGCGTGCCCTGTCTGTTGCAAACTGGCAACGCGGCCGGCTTTCTAGGAGTAGGGTTTTTAATGCACTGGGACGGGAGAGGAGGAAAAAGGAAAACCACACACTCATTCGTTCACATCCACACATTAGCTGTGGCATTAATGAACCCCCCCCCCAGCTCACCACCACCATGAAGAGAGAGAGAAATGCGACAAGGAGAAAGGAGACATAGGGAAAGGGTATGTGGCTGTATGCACTCTGGTACAGTAGCGGATTGTAGAAGCTGTGTGATTGATCCGATTCTACTGATGATTCAATACTACCATCATGCCACTTTTGTGACGTGAATTAGAAAAGAAGAGAGTTTTTCTTCGTTTGAACAAAAGAAGGAAAGTAATGGTGGACAGAAAGAAAGGGAGGGATGAACAGAAGCAGTGCCTACTCACATCGCATAGGTCCTGGTCCTGCGGCGTGTTGAACATGCAGAAGACGCCGGCGCATCCGCGGACGGCGTCGGCGATGGCGTGGTAGTCGAAGGGGTCAGCGCGGAACACCTTGAGCCAGCCGCCGCGGGACAGCTCCTGCTCATATTGCTCCTCCTCGTCGTCGTCGTCCTGCCGACCGCCGCGGCAGTCGCAGTAGGTGGCGGCGTGGACGGTGTAGCCGCGGCGGAGGAGGCGGTCGACGAGCGCGCGGCCCAGCGGGCCCGACGCGTCCATGACGCACACGCTCTTCCCCAACCCCGGCGCCGGCGACTCCACCGACCCAGGACACATGACTCTCCTCTTCCCCTTTCCTACCTCTGTGCTGGGATGTAGCCTAATCTGTCCGCAGCAAATTACTACTACTACTACTAACGTGGAGGAAATAAGTAGTAGGGCGCAAAGATGGAGGAGAGAAGGAGGATGCGGGTCGGATTTGAAAGAGGGGAAGGTGAGGCCAGCGTAGTAGTATATGAAAGGCGAGGCGGAGTCCGAGCCGGGAGCGGAAATACAGCAGCTGCTACACTGCTCGGCGGGGCATCCAAAGGGCGTGCAGTGCCGTTGCGCCTCGGCTCTCCCCTGTTCGGTTCGGCAACAAACATGCGGCTGCTTTTTATACGGATTCGGGAGGGAAGAAGAGGAGGTCACGGTTGGGACGCGCGTATGCGTTCGGCCGGCGACGGATACCAGTTGTTGGGTGTTGTTGTTAGTTGGTAGCTGGGGCTTGTGGTTTTGCTTCGCTGGGCCGGCGGTGGTCAGCGGCCTCTCTCCGCACCACGCGTGCGTGCGCGGTTCCATCCACAGGAACGCGATGCCGGAGGAGAGAAGAGAGGGAGCGTTCGTTCAGTTCCAGCGTGGCGTGTCTAGAAGTCGATATCTATTCCCGATACAAAATTCAGGCTGGAGTTAAGGCCGATTGGGTTGGGTGAGAAGAGAGGATGGGCAAGCATCGTCGTGCTCCCGCGTTGGCCAACGGTTACAGCTGCCGCCTCTGCCGAGCTAGTTGCCAACCAGCGCGGAACCCTCTCCGTCTCCGCCTCCAACCGAGCAAAGTCCCCAGGATGCGAGCGCCCTGCCTTCTTCCGCCTCACTCCACGGCACAGAAGCCCATGTGCCCGAGATCGTACAGCACAGCGCGGTTAACTGCACGTCCTCCTCCATATTTTAATAATTGTCATTGATTAGTTTAAATCTAATCTAACAAACATCAATAATTAAAAAAACTTAGGTGTACAAGAGCTTCTCGATCGATCTGTTGCACTTGTTCAAACAATACCTCATGTGATCTTTAGGATCATACGATGCTACAGTGCACGTATTTACTTTTCTGTACCTTGCAGCTGTACCGTCCTTCCCTCTTCTAATTAGTGCAGTACTAGTATGTAGTTATTATCAGACACCCCTTCGCTTCGCCCAAATCATGAAACAAGATTAAGACTCTTCAGCTGGGACAGCCTGCTTCCGGTACCCCTTCAAAAAGTGACGGGAATCAGCTGGGAAATTCGGTACTACATCGTCAACACGAGAGCGTTGACGATTTGGCAGGCAATGCATGCTCGATGCCATTTTCCCGTCCTCTCGTCTCCGGAGCAGTGATGTCATGTGTGCACCTTCATATACGTACAAGGAATGGAGAGGTCTCGGTAATACAATCTAAAGTTCTAAACCACTGAGAGCTGTCCCTAATATACACGTTAACAATTGGCTATACCTGTAGTGAGGGGTCACTGGGACGACGTCGCAGGACCAGCTGAGCACGACGGCCGAGTCATGTAATTGTTATAATATAATTAAGATGAACACGGGGTTTTAGGAATCGATTAGAAATTGTAATCGACTCGGAATCATCCTCAATCTCCCCGTGTTCTGATCGGGAACACATCCCAACCGATTCAGTTGGGGAGGCCTCCTGGGCACTTCCTCGTTCTATATAAGCAAGGCAAAACACCCTAAGCCAATTTTCTAATACCAAAACACCTAAGATCTAAGAAGCTCCGATCGCTTGAGAGGAAGGAGTCTCGGGAAGCCCTCCCCGTTCGTCATCATCTTCATCGTCGAGCTCGAGGTGCTCCACTGCTTCAACCATGACCACGCCTTCTTCCTCTACCGCAGAAGGTATGTCGTGATCACCTTCTCCTCAACCCCTAATAATTGATGATTGTTCACTGTTCATATCTAAGTCCGAATCCTAAACACCAATTAGGCCTAAGCACAATCAAAATTAGAACCTAACAATGGTGTCAGAGCCATCCTAATTGGATTAGGCTTCGAACCACCTAAACCTAATAAAGATTGATCACTAAGTCTGTAGATTCTACAACAATTAGAAGGAGATGATTTAGACTAAGTGCTTAGGGTTTCAAATTTAACTCTAGATCGAACCAAATTTGGGGATCAGGGTACCTAATCCCTAATCAGAACACAAAATCAGAAAACAAATTGGGACTGGGGATCCCAATCCCCAAATCAGGATTCAAATTTCAATTTCGAAACTCCAATTGAATCAACTCAGAAACAAAATCAATAGAAAAGGGGATCTTAGAGACTTACCTTAGGGTTGGCGCCGCTCGTCTTCTTCTCTCCACTGTGGCCGAGGTATCCGCCGGAGAAGACGGTGGCGCCACCAACGAAGTCCTCCTAGTTGAGGTCTTCGGGAAAGGTGTCGAAGCACTTGGCCGGCAAAGTCACCCCGTCGGCCCGCTCGACCACGGCCGCTCATCAAAAGATGAAGTGGCGCACGCCGTCGAGAAGGCTGACAGAGGACCACCGGACTTAGCCCCGCCGAGGGAGGGCTCGTCGGAACCCAACAGTTCCGGTTGAAACCCTAACCCTAGGCGGTGAGGGTCCCCTCAGCGGTCTCTAACCGGCGAACAAACCCTCCGGCGGCGAGCTACCTCACGGCGAGCTCGCGCGCCGGTGCGGTGGTCGCGGTAGAGCCGAAGCTCACCCCACCGCTAGCGGGGCTCGGCCGCCTCTCTCTGTCTCTCTCGCGAAGGAGAACGGGGAAGGCGCAAATGAGCTAGGGTTTCACAGAAACCCTCTCAAATATCTCAACCGAGAAATTCTCAGCCGTTTGATCGAAATCGGACGGCTCAGACAGCTCAGACTCAGCGGCACGCGTGAGCAGGCCGAGCGGCCTAGGCGGGGATGAAAATGGGCTGTTTGGGCTGCCCTTTACATTTTCTCTGGAATTTTTCGAATTGATTAAACAGACCATGGGCTGAATTAGCTAGGAGGCTGGGCCATCCAGGCCAGTTTTTCTTTTTTCCTTTTTCGTAATTTTTGAGAAAATTCAGATTTGGGCTTTGGGCCAAAATTAGAAGGACCTTCCCAGTTTTAAAATTCAGAATCATTTCCTAATGGGCTGAGCTTAAAATTAGACAATTTTGGGCGAATTTTAGAAGTGGGTAATTTTAGGAATTTTTCTGTTTTCAGAAAAATCTAAATATGGGCAAACAATTTATGTGGGACCCACTAGTGAAATTAAAATGGTGAAGAAAAATACTAAGTTTTTGTATGGTGTATTGCAATGTACTAATGTGATGTTTTAACATTTTATTATTATCATGATTAAGTAAAAAAATTTCTCACCATTTAATTTAATTTTGCTGTAGAACATCTTAAAGTCTAAGTAGAAAAATGCCCATTATTATGCTTCCGCTGTAATTAAGTTGCATGATAATTCTTTGTTAAGTAGCCAACGTGAACAACAAATTATTATCATGCTCTAAAGTTTTCATGGTCATTTTATCAAAGAAACCAACGTGAAAAATGAAATTGCCATGTTTTAAGTTAACATTTCATGTGAATTTCATTAAGTAGCCAACGTGAAAAATCAAATTCATCATGTTCTAAGTTTCTTGTTGAAAATTTGTAAAGTAGCCAACGTGAAATACAATAATCAACATTTAATAAGTTATTTTTATTGTGTTTTGTGGAGTAGCCAACGTGAAAAACAAAACACGACATTTTATAGCCTTTCAATATATATTTATGCATTCATTAATGTTATTTATTATTTTCAATCATGGAAGGTTCCTCAGGCATTAACTTAGCACTTAGTCTCATCTCCTCCATTGATCACCTTATTGGAAATAATTATGGATCATGGAGAGAGAGCTTAGAAATTGCTCTAGCAATCTCAGACTTAGACTTCGCTATGACGAGTTCTCGTCCCACACCTCCTGAGACACCTCCTGTGAGAGGTTCTTAGGAAGCTCAGGAAGCTTACACCGAAAGGATGAATGCTTTTCATAAGGAGCTTACAGCTTACCATGAAACTCACAAAAGATGGACTTCATCAAACAGGAAATGTTTGATGGTCATTAAGGGAACAATCTCATATGCAATTAAAGGATCCATTCCTGATTGCGAGACTGCCACATAATACCTCCAGAAAGTACAAAGTCAATTTACTGGCTCATCTAAGGCTACAGCAAGCACTCTTATAAAGAGGCTCTTCACTGAGAAATACATTGGAGGTGGTGTGCAGGATCACATTCTAAGAATGACAACTATGACAACTAAGCTTAAAGGTATGGACTTAGGGGTAAAAGATGAGTTCCTTGTGCATCTCATTTTTGCCTCTCTCCCAAGAGAGTTTGATCCATTTGTCATCAACTACAACTCTATGCCAGAACAATGGAACTTAAAAAAATTGATGGCCATGTGTGTCCAAGAAGAGGAAAGAATTAAGTCCTCCCGTGGTGTTGATTCTATCAACTACATAAAAGGAAAAGGCAAGAAGAACTACAATTCTTCTAAACCTAACACTAAGAACACTCCTCAAAAGGACAAGGGCAAAACTAAGGTCACTCAAGAACATTATAAAAAGAATGAGAAGGTTGACAAAGATCAGTGCCTTTTCGGCAAAGAAAAAGGTCATTTTCAGAAAGACTGCATAGGATTTCTGAAATGGTGCAACAAACGAGATAATAATTTAGTGACTTCAGTTGATGAATCCCTATACTTAGATTATTCATCTTTCACTTGGTGGATTGACTCAGGTGCCACTGTGCATGTTACTCATTCATTGCAGGGATTGAATACAAAGAGGAACCAAAAAAGAGGAGAGATGAGCATTAGAGTAGTTAATGGTCATGAAGCACAAGTAGAAGCCATTGGAGATCTCCCCTTAGAACTTAGCAATGGCTTTATACTTACGCTTCATAATGTTCTATATGTACCATCAGTAAGGAGGAATTTAATTTCAGTTTCATGCTTAGATGATTATAGATTTGTATGCCATTTTGGTAATGACAAATGTGTAATCAAGTTTAATAATAAGATTGTGGGTATTGCCTTAAGACAAGATCAACTTTATATGCTGTCCACGCATGATTCTATTAATGAAATAAACGACATTCAGAATCCCTCGCATAACGACTCAGGCTTTAACAAACGCCAAAGAATCGATAACAAAACATCTTCGAAATTATGGCACTGTCACTTAGGCCATATCTCGAGGGGGAGAATTGAACGACTTGTCTCGCAATCGATTCTACCTCACTTAGACTTTTCAAACTTCGAAGAATGCATAGACTGTATTAAAGGCAAATTCACTAAAATAATTAAGAAAGACGCCAAACGTAGTACGAGAATCTTAGAATTAATGCACACTGACATTTGTGGTCCCTTTCCCACGGTCTCCATTGATGGTTTTGACTCGTTCATTACTTTCACGAATGACTATACTCGCTATGGCTTACTTATCTAATAAAGGAACGTTCCAAAGCGTTGGATAAATTTAAGATCTGTAAAGCTGAAGTAGAAAATCAGCACAACACTAAGATTAAGGTAGTTAGATCTGATCGTGGTGGAGAATACTACGGTCGACACACCCCATATGGCCAAGTTCCAGGACAATTTGCACAGTTTCTATAAGAACATGGCATAGTCGCCCAGTACTCCACACCGGGTGAGTCTCAGCAAAATGGAGTAGCCGAACGGCGCAACTGTACGCTAATTGATATGGTTAGATCCATGCTTAGTTACTCAGAGTTGCCGGTTAACTTATGGATGGAGGCATTAAAAACCACCGTTCATTTGCTTAACTGGGTTCCTTCTAAGTCGGTACCTAAAACACCGTATGAGTTATGGACAGGACGTAAGCCATCACTTACATACTTGCACATCTGGGGTTGTCCAGCTGAGGCTAAGATCTTTAACCCAAACTTAGAAAAATTGGATCCTAAAACAGTTAGTTGCCATTTCATTGGTTATCCTGATAAGAGTAAGGGTTTTCGTTTCTACTATCCTGACAGGCACACTAAGTTTGTAGAAACGAGACACACCATTTTCTTAGAGGATTCAATGATCAGGGGGAGTACAGTAAGACGTGAAATTGATCTTGATGAGAAGCGGGTCTATGTACCCACTCCTATGATTCAAGAACCATATTTCACTCTACCTACTGTTGTTACACCACAAGTGCTTGACAACGGTGGTGTAACGACCGTTGTCAATCCTTCATTAGCAACTGAGATAGAGACGACTCTTGCACCACAAGAGCCAGCTCAGCCTTCCGAGCAACCTGAGTCAATAGTTGCTAATGATGAAAGTCAACAACCGCTCCAATATGAGAATGATACGCAACTTAGAAGATCTCAGAGAGTTAGATGGTCTGCGATTTCGGAAGACTACGAGGTCTACATAAGTGAAGAGTTTCAAATGGAGGTTGATCCCACCTCATTTGAAAAAGCTATGAGAAGCCCTCAGTCATCAGAATGGCGTAAAGCCATGGAAGAGGAAATTAGATCTATGGATGCAAACAACATTGGGGAATTAGTCGAGATACCCAATGGAGCCAAAATAGTAGGCTATAAATGGGTTTACAAAATTAAGCGTGACTCTAATGGGAACATCGAAAAGTACAAAGCCAGACTTGTTGCGAAAGGCTTCACTCAAAGAGAAGGCATTGACTATAATGAGATGTTCTCATCCGTCTCAACTAAGGATTCGTTCAGAATCATTATGGCTTTAGTAGCGCATTATGATTTAGAATTACATCAAATGGATGTAAAGACGACATTCCTCAACGGGAATCTATATGAGGATGTCTACATGACACAGCCGAAAGATTTTGTGGCTAAGGGTAAGGAGAACATGGGATGCCAACTTAGGAAATCCATTTATGGACTTAAACAGGCTTCACGACAATGGTATCTCAAGTTTGATGAAACAATTAGAAAATTCGGGTTTAAAAAGAATGAAGAGGACAATTGCATATACTCTAAATTTAAGAATGGGAAATTTATCTTTCTCGTACTTTATGTAGATGACATACTGCTTGCAAGTAGCGATATTAATCTACTATTAGAAACTAAGAAGTTCTTATCCTGGAATTTTGATATGAAAGATCTAGGTGAAGCCTCCTATGTTTTGGACATAGAGATTCATCTAGATAGAACTAAGGGGGTATTAGGTCTTTCGCAAAAGATATATTTAGAAAATGTACACAAAAGGTACAGTATGCATAAGTGTAAGCCCACACCTGCTCCAATAGTTAAGTGTGATAAGTTTGGGAACTTTCAGTGTCCTAAGAATCAGTATGAAAGTGATCAAATGAAAAAAGTGCCCTATGCTTCTGCTGTCGGAAGTTTACAATATGCTCACGTTTGTACTCGCTCTGACTTGGCTTATGTTACCGGCATGCTTGGCAGATATGAGGCTAATCCATGATTTGATCACTGGAAAGCAGTTAAAAAGGCTCTAAGATATGTGCAACGAACTAAGAACCTCATGTTAACTTATCAAAGATCAGACTCACTAGAAATAGTGGGATACTCAGACTCGGACTTCGCAGGGTGCGTGGACACTAGAAAATCCACATCAGGCTATATATTCACTCTTGTGAATGGGGCTATTTCATGGAAAAGCTCTAAACAAACCATCATGACATCGTCCACGATGTATGCTGAGTTTGTTGTGTAACAGCCTCAATTTCATATTCACGCATGCATGCATATTTCATATAAAGAAACATTTTAAAAGAAGTAGCAACGGAGAAAGAATCAGAAATATAGCAGAAAAGAGCCAATTATAGTTCGCCGAGGAGCACTATCGACACTTCCAGCGACCTGCTGGCCCACGTGGCGTTTTCGGAGCTCATCCCTATGGAAGGGGTGAGGTCCAGCATCGCCAGACACGTGGCAGGCTTGGATCTAGTCTCTGTGGAAGGGGCGAGATCTGACCCGCTGAACACGTGTTGCCTCCGGGGCTTGTCTCTGCGAAAAAGCGAGGTCCATCCCCGCATGACACGTGTCCCCACCAGAGCTAGTCGCTACGGAAAAGCAAGGCCCAACCCCACGGGACACGTGTCGCTGTCGGAGTTCACCCCTGCGGAGGGAGTGAGGTCCGGTCCTACTGGACACGTGTCGTCCTCGGAGCTCACCTCCGAGGAGAAGATACTGCGGGACACGTGTCACCCTCGGAGCTCGTCTCCGGGAGGTCCGACATTGCTAGACACGTGTAGACCTCGGAGCTTGTCTCTGAGGAGAAGAGAGGTCCGACACTGTTGGACACGTGTCGACTTCGGAGGTCGTCTCTGAGGAGAAGAAAGGAAGTTCGGCGCTACTTGACACATGGCACTCTTGGAGCTCGCCTCTGAAGAGGAGGGGAGGTCCGACACTGACACGTGGCGCATGCGGAGCTCGCCTCTGATGGAGAGGGGAGGTCCCGCCCGCCAGACACGTGGTGCACACGGAGCTCACCTCTGAGGGAGAGGGAGGTCCCGCCCGCGTAACACGCGGCACAACCGGAGCCCGCCTCTGCGGAGAAGGGAAGCTCGGCCTCCGCAGGACACGTGGAGCCTCCGGAGCTCATCAATGCAGAGGTGACGAGATCCTAAGCGGTTTTTCTCCTGTACGCATGGGAATACCCGGTACTGAGGAAACCAACACGATTTCTACGTTGCTACCACACAGAATCGATTGAAGATAAGTTGTTAAGATCAAAAAACAAATTGAATAGGGCTATTATTTGAAATTCAATTGGAGTAGGACTCTTCTTTCACCCCCTTATAAATAGAACCCGAAACACTCCTTGGCCGTAACACCTTTTCAAGTCGACGACTTAGAGGCCCTAGCCCCCAACTCGTCGAGTTAACCCCCTTCGCCGGAGTTCAACCACCGGTGAGACCGCCGACGAGCCCCGACACGTTCGTCGTCGCCGGAGGAGAGCCGACGAACTGTCCTACTGCCATTACTAGGAGGAAGGCCGAGGTAGGTCTTCGTTACCACCTTACGACATCATCGCGGTTTCTTTGCATCTGTTTCTTCGATCCCTTCGAACAGAAGCTTTTTCGTGTGGAATCACGTGTTGATCAGTTTTGACAGTGGAATTGATCTAGATCATGAGTCAAGATCATCACCACATCCACACTTGATCCTTACACCCTTGTTCATTGTAAAACCCCATGCAAAGCCATTAAAATATGCAAGAACACGTACAAACCGAATCAATGAAACTGCACCATAGGATCAGCATGCACCTACACCATTGCATCTTAAGTAAAATTTGTGCATGATGATTGATTGCTGTTTGTATGTGCGTGATCGTGAGTAGAAGGACAAGCTCAGGGAGCTACCTATGAAGGACTACAATACCAAGACATCGAGACACAAGAGCAACAAAAGCCACAGGAACAAGGCAAATGCGCCTTGACCACATTGATCCCATGTTTTGAAACTATTTTGTTTGCGAAAACTGTGTATGCTTGAGTCAATTTGATGGGAAACCTTTTATAGGAGTTTACTAGTTTTGTTAACCACCTTTGTCGCTGGGAAAGTTGATAAGTCGGGTATGGTCGTTTTTGCTTTTGCTTCGCTAATCTACGGGTTACGGGAAGCGAGATAGAATGTGTTTAGCTACTGCACTCATATGAATAATGTTAATGAAAACTTGATGATGATAATGAACATGAATCGGGGGAGATCTAGGCAAGCTTGGTTCGTGGAAGTGGTAGAATGAGATGGTGGTTTACTTGCCGTAGATCTAAGGAACGGTTCATGCGAGCACATGTCAGGAAAACAGTGTCACCACAAGGCCAAGTATGGGTGTGGCTTAGCTGACTAATTAGGTAAGTTGCTAGATTGTTATGGACCATGGAAGGCACGGGGAATGGGAGTCGAGAGAGGACTGTCCTGGGAACTGCATGGCACAAGAGGGGGCCCGTAGGTGGGAGAATGGTGATTCGAGCCTGCTGGTGAAACCTTAGTGAGTCCATACATCTAGTAGCCCCTTTGTAAAGGCTATTTTGTGATCTTGGCCATACACCAACGGTTGTGTACTGGTATAATGGAGGTTCTGCAGTCGCCGACGGGTGATAAAATCACAAACTTGTGGGTAAAGTGGTGTCATCTCTGCAGAGTGTAAAACTATCATGATAGCCGTGCTTTCAGTCACAAGCACCTGACCAACTTCCATGATTAGAGGGATGGTTTGGGATGGATGTTTATTGGTTTGGTTATGATATGGTCTTTGGGACTGTTGAGTCGTAACAATGAGTTTGGTTTCAGAAGATATGAATATGAGATGAATATGAGAGGGTGGTATGAATATGAGATGGTTATGGATATCATGAGCATGAGATGAAAGTTGTGAAAGATTTATGGTTGGTTGAGACATGAAAGGTGGAAAATCATAAAGAAGGTATGTTGATGTTTTAATTGGATATATGTTGGGATTAAATTCACTTAAAGTTAGTTGCTGTTTTTATCATGTTTGAGAAATAAACTTTGCTTTCTGCAATGAGCCTTTTTGTTCCTACCTTGTTGGAAGCTACATGTCATACATTTCCTGCACTTGCTGAGTATGACATGTACTCACCCTTGCATTATCATACGATCATCAGCAACAGGAGAGGAGTACTTCGAAGATCATGTGGAGTACTAGGCGTGCGATCTACCATCAACTTGCCTGTGGAGTTGGAGATGGAGCCGCTGCCGTGTTTAATTTGCTTCCGCTATCGTTAGAGACTTCCGCTGCTAGAATAGAGACTTCCGCTGCAAGAATAAGATATAGATTGATGTAGTAAAGTACTTAAACCCTGTTATTCGTGGTTATATTCTGAATTTAGTTTATGGATTACATGTGTATGTGTGATGAACATCCTAGGCACACATATGCATTAGCTGGGTTTCGTGGTCTTCGGAACCGGGCGTCACATGTTGCTTGTTATGATGCTACAGGACATGTTATGTGGCTTAAGAAATTTGTACCTGGACTTAGAGTGGTAGACAGCATTGAAAACACTTAAGTTGTACTGCGATAATGAACCCGCAATATTATACTCTCACAACAATAAGTCGAGTGGTGCTGCCAAACACATCGACATTAAGTTTTATTTGTTAAAAGATAGAATCCAGGATCATATTATAAGACTAGAGCATATTAGTACAAAGCATATGCTCGCGGATCCGTTAAATAAAGGTCTTCCACCCAGCGTGTTCAGGAGACACGTAACTGGTATGGGTTTGAGGGAGAGCCTATGATTTCTAGATACTTAGGGGCCAAACTTAGAATTAGGATATGTTTTCAAAGTGTGAGATATAATGTGATCGTCGAGTCAAGCAGTACATAGTTAGCTGTCCTTGATGCGTCGTTCCCATTATATTGAGCATGAGGAAATAATATCAAAAGTCTATGTGCTATGTTAATCAGTTTTGAGACCTATGTTCAAGGGGGAGAATGTTAGAATATAATTAAGATGAACACGAGAGGTTTTAGGAATCGATTACAAATTATAATCGACTCGGAATCATCCTCAATCTTCCTGTGTTCTGATCGGGAACACATCCCAACCGATTCGGTTTGGGAGGCCCCCTGGGGCACTTCCTCGTTCTATATAAGCAAGGCAAAACACCCGAAAGGCTAAGCCAGTTTTCTAAGACCAAAACACCTAAGATCTAAGAAGCTCCGATCGCTTGAGAGGAAGGAGTCTCGGGAAGCCCTCCCCATTCGTCATCATCTTCATCGTCGAGCTCGAGGTGCTCCACTGCTTCAACCATGACCACACCTTCTTCCTCTACCGCAGAAGGTATGTCTCGATCACCTTCTCCTCGACCCCTAATGATTGATGATTGTTCTCTGTTCATATCTAAGTCCGAATCCTAAACACCAATTAGGCCTAAGCACAATCAAAATTAGAACCTAACAGTAATCTATATATGTATATATTCACGGGCAAGGCGCGGTGCGTCTCATCTCTTTATAATTTGTTTACTAAGCGTGATTTGGACTAGGCCATCAAGAGTTTTTGGTTTAACTTTCAGGCGATGAATGATTCGTTTGCATTGACTAAGAGATAGATGCTCGTCGTGAACTGGTGGCCACGTGGACGTGAGCTTCCGTGAGCCAGCAAACTCGAACATATTCTTTAGCATGATGTGGCGGCTGTGACGCCTACCGTGAGGTTTGTGCAGATGAGCTCACTTGTTGCGTCATCGTCATCGCAGGCTCTGATAATCCATCTACGACTAGTCACTTTACTGGACTGTGCTTAATAACACATGGAAAAGATTTAATATACTCACTCCATCCACTCCAAGTCTATTTCTGAAGTTGGACAAAGTCAAATCAATTTAACTTTGACTATGTTTATAAAAAATATTATTTTTTATATCAACATATCAATATCATTAGATTCACTATGACTTGTAACTTCATAACCACTACAGCAATGTTCCATATTTATGACGGACTAAACTGTCATAATTAAGATCAAAACCGTCGTAATTAACATATTTACGACGGTATCCACTTATTTACGATGACAATCGGCCGTCACAAAGAATGTCGTAAATAAGGTTATTTACGACGGCGGCCATCGTAAATAATTATTTACGATGGCCTGAGCTGGCCGTCGTAATTTACCGAGAGGGTGCCAGCTGGCACCCTCTAAAAGGTTATTTATGATGGTCTGCAGCTGGCCGTCGTAAATAACATAGGCTTATTTACGACGGCCGCCTCTAGGCCGTCGTAAATAAGGGATGTAATTTAAAAAAATAGAAAAAATACTAACCTGGCACGATGACCAGCTCACAGGCAGATACAAAATATATATATGAAAACACAAACAGTTTATAATACAATACTATCAAACATAACCCACGACACTACACACTCCCACGTCCGCTACCTCCAAAGCCCGAAATGTCGTCCTTGCGTCGTGTTCCAGGTCCCGGTAGCACAGACGATGGGGTTTGAGCCTCCGTCACCGATCTCTGTAAGATGTAAGAGCAATTATGGCTATGTTTGAGAAAATATGGCTAAGTTTGGCTATGTTTTAGCAATTATAGCTAAGTTTAGCTATGTTTGAGCAATTATGTCTAAATTTTGATATGTTTGAGCAATTATAGCTATATTTAGCTAAGTTTGGACAATTATAGCTATATTTGGTTAAGTTTTGCTATGGTTGACTAAATTTATCCTAGTTTGCTATAGTAATCTAATGTACGATATTCTGAATAAATGATGCTTACGTGTGCCGTAGAAGAAGGCACCTGTGGCTCCGGCATCGGCAGCGCCCATGTGAGAATGATAATCTGTTGTCCGTGCTGCTATGCTAAAGCCTGTGCTAGAAAAGGATTAGAACATGAATAGTAATGAAATGATATAATTGTTTTGTATTTTAATTTATTACCTGTATCGCCGCTTGTATCTGTGCATTGTAGGTGGCTTGAGAGTCTTGAGTGACCTTCAATAAGGCTGCTTGCTCCTAGAGCTTCTCCAGTGTCCAGCGTAGCTCCTCCTGGACACTTAGAAGCTCCGGCTCTCTCGCTAACATCTGTCGCCTGGGTCCAGCGGACAAAGACTGCGAGGAGAAGCCCCTCAAAGGTCTTGCCTCCCTCGAGTCAACCACTCTATCAAAAATGGCAAAACTACGCAGAAAAAGACTAAAAAATGCTACCTAAAATAGAAGTAAAATAAATACTTACTCGAAATATTTATCCATCCCATCTATATTAGCATACATGTATAGCAAAGCAACTTTCCTTTCTTCCGCGGTACAATTATAGCTCGTGCTACTACCGACAGGAGTGCCGCTCATCGCAAAAATGGATAGGTCCCTACAAGGAGGATCTTCGTCCACATTGTACTGAATCTTATAAGTATTGACATTATTTTCCTCTGCAAAGTAAACACTTGAAAATTATCCTACCTTCTTAAGAGTAAATATTTCGGCGATGCACCCTTTAACTCTAGCCATATTGCCAACCATTAGTTTAAGATATCTTAGAACTCTTTCAACATGATATATCCACCTATATTGCACAGGGCCGCCCATTTTAGCTTCATACGGTAGATGACTAAGGAGATGCTGCATTGGATTGAAAAATACTGGAGGAAATATTTTTCCATCTTACATAAAAGAACTTTTAAGGGCCTAAGTTTTTGCACACACTCAAAGTGTTCATCACATCACACACACCTCATTTGAGGAAAGATTATGAACACATTTGAAGAGCAAGTAAACACTATCAACATGGTCATTAGATGATAAACTCACAAAATACAAAAGTGGCATTTCTCACATGCATCATGTAGGGGCTGAGCATATGAAAAACTCCTACACTTTGCTAGGAATGCACATGCCAAGTTTCACCCAAATCCAAAACCTTTTGAGGTATTTTTGGGTATAATTAGAAAGAGGCTAGTTTGAACTTAAATTTAAATTCAAACTCCTTTCATCCCATAAATTTAAAAGTGGGATTCATATTCACACTCAGCACATTTTTGTGAGCTTACACACCAATTTTCACTCCATTTGGAGTTGATCTTGACATGAGCCAATTTAAGCAAATTCAAATCCAATTTGAATTTCAAACTGCATATGTGCTATGAATATAGTCAAACACTTCACAATTTGAATTCTACCAATTTAAAATGGGCATTTGGTGGATAATTCAAATTGCAAAAGGGTATTAGGGGCACTACTGTTTAGAGCAGTGGGAGAAATTAAATTTCAGAGGTTAAACTTGGGGGTGGGGCCCTCTTGTCAGTCCCTCATTGAGCAAATCGACTGAAGAACAGAGCCACTCGGGTTCTCGGGCTGCAGCAGCGGACATCACCGCGTTGAAGCCTCGGCGCAAGCAGCTGCTTCACCCATGCCCCGTAGGAGCTGCCGTTCAGCGTCGATAACCTTCCCCGAGCAGCTCAAAGCCGAATTCTTCTCTGTTCTCACGCGCTCGCTTGCTCTCGGTGCCGCTCCCGCGAAAAACACCACCACCACCTCGCTCTCGGTATCGCCGATCACACACCGCAACCCCACTTTGGTTGAGCGAGTCCTCCACAGCAAAAACAGTCACCACCGCGTGCTCTTGCACGCCACCTAGCCCACTCCGGCGTTTTGACTTGCTGTTGGAACCAATTAAAGAACAATACGGCACATCCGAAGCAAACCGGCAGAACCGAAAGTGGCTCGCCGTGGCCGGCATGCTACGGCCAACCTCACCCCCACTTCCCTACACAAGAAAGGTGTGTCATAGTGTGTAGAAGGTGTAGCCGAAAGCCGTTTGGCAAATGATCAAACATAGGACTGGAATTTCCAAATATACAGAAAGCTAGTTCATTTGGCCCGAGCTCCCCTTGAACTGTAATTCGGATTTCCACGCACTCTTGTTAGTCGAGCCTATTGGCCAGTAGGTTCTACACGTTCTAGCACACACGCTCGAGGAAGAATCAAGGGAAACCGTTGAAAATCGGTCGTGATATGCCTGTTTCCCTCTGCGTCGATACAAAACACCTCGGCTCACCGTCGAGAGTATGTTTGCCGGCGTTTCTAGCTTCCAAAAGGTCCCGTTTCACGTTCCTCGTGCTCCACTGATGCTCTCCGAGCAATTTCCGACCGGTTTGGTGCCGTGTAGCACAATACCGACATCGCCGGAACCCTAGGTTCCGCTGTCACCAGTGCACACGTGTTTCCGGTGATCGCCGGCGGTCGGCGAGCCCACAGATGAGTTCACGAGGTCAGAAAACGGGGAGGCGGCAAGTTTTGGCCTGAGAGGTGGCTGGGAACTCAGTTCCGCTGAGTGTCGCCGGAGACCACCGCCGTCGGACATTTGGCGCGAGGAAGAAGATGAAGCCAAGCACGTGGGACCCACCGGTAGGGATTTAAACTTTTCCCGATTTTCAGTTTTTAGTTCAACTTCAAACCCACATAACTTTGGCTAGAAAACTCCAAACCAAGTGGACCAAATTTTGTTGGATTCAGCTCTCTGATTAATTTCCAACTTTCACTTTATGAAAATCCTTATTTCTCCAGAATTAATTCTTTAAAGTTTAAACTGTTTCAAATTTTAACTGGAGAACCCTTTGGAGGAAAATTCTAAAATTTGGCCAGGTTGTTCACTATAATATCCCCGAGCTACCATAAAAATTTCAGATCCATTTGAGCTCATTTGATCCACCTAATGGTGTGATTAATAAAACTGTTCCACAGAAAATGGAAAAGGTCCAGAAACAGTTTTAGATTTTCTCTGAAATTGTTTAGCTCATATCTTTGGCTAGGAGTCCTCAAATTAAGTGAAACCAACTCCATTAGAACCCTCTGAAAATCTAGTTTTCAGAAAGTCATGGCTTACCCCATGAAAATCAATAGAACACCCTAAGAGCTCCAAGTAAGGCCAAATACACAATTATTTGTGGAGGGCTCAAATGAGCTTTGCTGCAAATGAAATTTGGTCAAGTCTCTCTTTAGGTTGTATCCAAACTACAGTATAAATTTTAGAGTAATTGGGCCTGTCTAGCAGTAGCTATGGTCTTAATAAGATTAACTCCAAACACACATGCATTTAAATTGATACATACGTGTATTTGTTTCATGTAGTCGCTAAGGTTGAGGAGGAGCCCGAAGTCTTAGATTTCATCACTCTGGAGGAACAGCTAGCCTACACCCAACAGCAGCATGGCAAGCTCCGGTTTGCATTAGCCATTTTATAAAGTCTTTTGTTTTGAGAACTTACTTTATATATCCACTTCAATTGTGCATTAAAGTCTTATTTAAAAACCCAAATGCATAGCCAAGAAAACCCTGGTTTGGGCTTAGGTTTTTAAACCTCGATTAGCTACTGCAATGCTAAGATATTGTAGGATTCGGTACAAGTCGAGTAGTTGGAACTGCTCGCGAGAATAGGCTAGAGGCACACTACTCGTGTAAAGATAGCAAATGAAACACATGGCAAGAAAAATGAGACCGAGTGGAGAGTAAGGGCAGCAGGACTTTGGGGCCTAAGTGCCATAGCTCCGCTTGTGTCGATTGAGGACCGAGCCATGTGCGGGCCTGTTGAACAAGCTAGAATAGTACCGAAGACCTACCGGATATATGGGAATCAGGAAACCGATGTAATTCGGGTAGCTGGGTGTTGAGGCATTGCTTGTCGTCCAGAGGGTAGGTTGAGAGCTTGAGGTGTAAATCGGCTGGCGGCACTGCAGATGCGCGCGCAGAGACCTCTTGCTCGGGACGATAGGACCGGTTCAACATTTGGATGACAGATGAAAGGTGGTTGCGTACGACGTCCGTGATGGTTGCTGCAGGCAACATCGAGTACGGGCGTACATGACGGGTTATTCAAATCGATTATAATTGCCGTCCCTCACGGTCAGTGAGTACCACTTGTTCACTGTACCGTGACGTAGAAAGAACAGACTAGAGTCATGTAAAAGTTGCTGATTGAAAGCTATACCTTGATTGTTAATGACTTGTTGTAGTTTAGACCAAATTAAAGTTCTTTTCAACCTTGGGCAAAGCACATGAGAGAAATGTGTTTCTTGTTTGATTGCGGCTCTCTTATGTGCCTTAGCGTGAGGTTCTCCACAACTTGCTGCTAAAACTTGAAAGTAAGGTTCAACTACTTAGGCGAGTCCTTTGCAACTTACTTTCCCATTTACACTGTAGTCCAGCATGTAGAAGTTTCATATATAGGAAATACGGGTCAGACTTGCTGAGCCATCGTGCTCACTGCTTGTGTTTGAAGCTTTTGCAGGGTGTTATGAGGAGGAGACTCCCGAGGAGGAGACGGACCCCCAAGAGGGAAACCCCGTCGAGTGGGAGTCGTGCACGCCGCCGTGTTAGTGTGCGTGTGTGCTAGAGGGGACACGTTCACGGGCTGAATGTGAACTCTGTGCTTAGTCTACGCCCGAGAGTGTGGACTGAACATATTTTGTTGTAAACATGTATATAAATTCTTTTATGTAATAAAACTTTGCTTCCGCTTTGTACTTTTTATGTGTGTTATCCTGTGCTGTGCAACGCAGCACCCCTCAGTGAGATCCTGGCTCGTCGAGGCCAAGAGGCCCTCGCAGCATGGTATTAGAGAACACTTGAGGTTTAACGCACTAAAAAGGTCCTCTTTTTCAAAAAACTCGGTGAGAAACGAGTTAGTAGCCCATATAAGGATGTTATTAGTGTATAGAAAGTGGCAATACTAACCTATTTGCTAATGTCAGAAAATCTTGCATCTCGGGACGTCATATATCTTGGGGGGGGGGTGCATGTAAGCGCTGTCCACCAGTGCGCACAAGATAAAGGGTGGAGCCTCATGGGTGGCAGGTAACCCAGCCAACTTTAGTATCCTCTATGACTCTTTATGTCATTTGGGGTATTCGAGCAACGCCCTTCCCTGGCATGCTATGGGCAATTTTTGGAGACCTCGTCATGTGGTTAGTAACGTGAACACGTAGCGCAAGACGTGTTTGGCTTGAGAACAACCGTGCGAGTGATGACGGACGGTTGTATGAACTGTATTGGGACCGGGCTCGGTGTGCAGCCGAGCCTGACGATTGAGTGGTTTATTTGTAGGTAGTCTGACCATAAATCGGTAGACGAGTAGCGTCTGTGTGCGAGAGACGTTTAGTGCCACTGAAACTAACAAAGCCGGCTAAGTCCGGTATAAGTTTTTCTTTGTGAGGAACGTAGTACCGACATGAACTGCTGACACTTCAACGTCATACCCCACTAAATGTTCTACATCATTGTAAAACATGAATGTTTTTATCTAGAGCACTAAAACTGTGACTTAACTCCTTCCCTTAACAAGTTTTCAACTTATAGGATACTAAGGACAGAGTCCCCTGTTTTCAGCTGAGATATGGCTGAAGTTAAACAGAGGTTAGAGGTTGAGTTCTTTCGAGGTTTGGGTCATATGATACATTTCTGGAAAACTTTGGAAGAGCTTTACAACTTTTCTGTTGATGTCCAGAGCTGTTTCATCCCTTAACCAGTCAAAAAATGCAGTAGAGTTGAAACTGTCCAGAAAACAGGGCAGAGCAAATACTCTCTGTAACTCTCTATAAATTGAGCATAACTTCCTGCATAAAAATCCACAAATAGAAAATGAGGTAGTTCTGAAAATTTCATGAGATAGGTTACAACTTTGTAACAGAAAGTATTGTCAAATTTGACGTAGAATTAACTGGAATTCTTGGATTGAATCAGTACCTCAAGCAGGGAGGTGCTGTCCAATTTACTCCAGAAATTCTGTCAACTTTGACATCTCATAACTTTTGAACCAGGACAGATTTTTGGCCAAGCAAATACTTTTTGGAAATATATTGAAGTTAGCTTTAACTTTGATGTGGAGCTTCAGAATTGGTTTTGCTTTTAGCATGGTCTAAATCAGGTTGAAATGGAAACTGGTCAGGGCTGTCAGTTTGGGCAGCAGACCAGCAATCGAATTTGTTCTAAGGTTGAATTGTGTTTCCAAGTTTTATGAGTTCAATGACATGTTTTAATGTTATAACTCAATGATTTACTGTTGAAATGGATATTTGACCTTTTTCAGATATATTTCCACAGACGACAGTGGATAAAAATTGGAGAACGGGTGGGTGGTATCCCACTGTTCTCAATGCAGCGGTTATCCGGAACTGTTGAAGCAAATGCTTCAATATTTAGGGTACGTGGAGACGCTGCAGTACCTCGCCAAGGAAGGAGGCAAGGAGGGGAACAAGACGTGGACCATCCATATCAAAGTTCCTGCAGGACCTACGCCACTCGGTTGGGCGCCGTTCACCGCCACGGTGAGAGGTAGACAGCCGAAGGAAAGGTGGCAAGTGGCAGCCCGCGACACCATGTCGTGTTTCTGCCAACTACACATGAGAGCTATGGAGGGCACTCCATATGCGCTTGTCCCGGTGGAGGGGCAAGCTAATCACGTGTGGAGGGAGAGGTACTCGGAGGCAACAAATCCGGGTTGCCCAGGGTACAAACCCGATGAGGCGAACCTCAGCCTCCAGTTGAGGGCAGGGAAGGCCGTGATGGACAGCCAAGGCCGTGAAGCTCAAGGAGAGCACCAGCTGTGGAGACCATTTTGAGAGTGCTCACAGCGAACTTCGTAATGTTCTCCTTCCGACGATAAAGCAACTGAACGAACAACATAATCAGTTGCATCGTCTAAAGAAGGTGAAAAAGAAAAGCCGCGTCGACATCACAGCTTTACAACAGCAAGTGCAGGCCTTGACCCAGCAGAATGAGGTCCTCACTCAATAGCGTGATGACACTATTGAGGAGGGGCAGGGCTGGGAAGAGGACTACAGCCAAGCCATGGATGAGGTGCACGCATTGCAAGACCTCATACCTCCGGTAGTGGGTCTACCGATGGTAGGTGCCGTACCCATGGTTTTGGGTATCCCAGCTGTCGGTACCCTCAATACCGGGTACCCCCACGGACAGGACAAAACCTCCTAAGGACCTCGCCCCTTACGCAGGGGCGAGCTCCGAGGGCGCCACGTGTCCAGCTGGGCCGGAGCTCCCCCTCTCCTCAGAGGAGAGCTCCAGGCCAGCCATGTGGCCAGGCGGAGCCAGACCTCCCCCCTCAGCGAGGGTGAGCTCTGAAGGCTCCACGTGTCCAGCGGGGCCGGAGCTCCCTTCTCCTCAGAGGAGAGACCCCGGCCCACCACATGGCAAGCAGAGCCGGACCTCCCCCCTCCGCGGGGGTGAGCTCCGAAGGCTCCACGTGTCCAGCGGGGCCGGAGCTCCCCCTCTCCTCAGAGGAGAGCTCTGGGCCCGCCACATGGCCAGCAGAGCCAGACCTCCCCCCTCCGCGGGGGTGAGCTCCGAAAGCTCCACGTGTCCAGCGGGGCCGGACCTCCCCTCTCCTCAGAGGAGAGCTCTGGGCCTGCCACGTGGCCAGCAGAGCCGTGCTACCTGCGCTGGGGCGGTAGGCAGCGAAAGTAAAGACCCGCGCCTTCCCAAGGTGTGACATTAAAGACCCGCGCCTTCCCAAGACGCGGAGACACGGAGCACGCCTCTGCCAGGAGGCGTTGCGCCAAGTCACCTCACAGTGAAGACGGGCGCAGAATGCCAGAGGTTGTGGACCAATAAACACAGTGACAAGACAACCCCTGCTGCCCCTGCCATCATCAACCACTACGCCTAGCTTGTGGCGTGAGCAGGGCAGCAGGACGGAGGCTCAGAAGCTACTGCCAGAGACAGCTACCGGCGTTACTGCGAGATATGGTAGATGGCAGGAAATCACCCCGGGACCACCTGTCAGGTCTTAGGGCCCCACTTGTAAGCCGCCCGAGCCTTGTACTATAAAAGGCTCGGGTAGGCAACGTTGCAAGGGGTTCGGCAGTTCGCCACCCTACACTCAGACATTCATCCTCATACCCAGGTTAGAACTCCGGTTCTAAGCTTGAAGCAATACACAGAGCAACTCTGCTCACTGTGGACATAGGGTTTTACGCTCTGGCGGCCCGAACCACGTAAAAATCCCCATGTCAAACCACTCTCATCTCCTTTCGTCATCCATTACGGCGAGACCCTCGCGAGAGGACTAGCCCCTCCAAAAAAGAACCTCCGCGGGATGCCCAGAGCAGGCCCGGGGGAAGTGTCGACCGCAGACGCTTTAACATTTGCCACGCCAGGAAGGGGGCTTTTCCCTCTTGCGACGAGCCTACGCCGATGAAGATGACGAAGCTTCCTTTGGCGGCAAGCTCTCCTCGCCCTCGTTCCCGGCGAACAATGACCAGCGAGGCATATGACTCGACGCACTCGGCGAGGAGTGTGTCGGCACAAGCTGGGAGCCCGCAACCGACTCCAACAATGCGGACCCCAGCAAGCCCAAGATCTGCTGCAGCACCGAGTGTCACCCATGGGAGTACACTAGCTGCAGCACGGGCGCTTCTACACAATCCACCTGCTGGGGACGCTTCCCAGGGGGCTACCCAGCAGTGGATTCGTGACGTCGACCGTCTCGTCATCACCGCCGCCAACCCTCCGCTCCGGCGGGGACGACGCCCCAGTCACTCGGATATGTCACTGTCGTGCACGCCAACGGTTGACAGGCAGACTCCCGCTCCACCAATCCCAGCGACGGACCTGAGGTTGGAGCTGGAGCGACGTCAACTAGGCGAAGATGCCCGCGTGACCATCGAGCAGCGGCGAGAAAGGCGCCGCAACCACGAGACCGATGATAGAATGTCGACTGCCTCAACTCATCCTGGGCTGCAGATGTTCGCCAAGCAACCTCTGCCTCAGGCGTACACCACACAACATATGCAGCAGCCATATGCCCTGCAAATGGCATCCCCAGTCTATGGTGCACCTTTGCCCATGCCGGGGCTCACCGTGCCAATGGCGGACCAAGCATTCGCGGCACCAGCACTTGCAGCGACAGGAGCAGGGTGTGCGGCCCTAGCGCCCCACCTTCGCTTTGCAAGGTGGCCACGCAAGTTCCGGCCATACCTGCCAGAGAAGTACGACGGCAGCAACAACCCGGCGGAGTTTCTATAAATCTACTCCACCGCCATTCTTGCTGCAGGAGGGGATGAGGCCGTCATGGCCAACTACTTCCCCGTCGCCTTGACCGGCCCGGCCCGGTCTTGGCTCATGAACCTGTGATGCCCTCAATTCTGTGGGAAAACCACGGAACCGAGAACTAATGCATATGTGTGCCCAGGATGTTCATCACACATACACATACGTTCCACAAACTGAATTCAGATTATATATTACCACGAATAACTGAGTTTATTACAATACCTCATGAGTCTTGGACTCATGCTTACAGTGGAAGTCTTATTTCTATGCAGCGGAAGTCCTTATTTAAGTGCGGAAGCAAAAACTAATGCGGAAGCAAAACTAAGTAGAAGTGGCTCCATCTCTACTCCCTCCACAGGCAAGGTTGAGAACAGATCACACGCCATAATGTTCCACTTGATCTTCATAGTAGGCTTCTCCTGCTGCTGAGGATGAAGTAATAATGCAAGGTTGAGTACAATGATGTACTCAGCAAGTGTGGGAAAACACATGATATGCAGCTCATAAACAAGGTAGGCATAAAAGGCTTATTTGCAGAAAAGCCGATTTGTAAAACCATGATAAAACAGCAACTTAACTTTAGATGAATGTAATCCCAGCATATATTAAATTACCAACATACCTCCATCACTTCCCGTGTTCTATCCGAGCATTAATCAATCCTTTATTCATACTTACGAATACCTCCTCGTATTCGCTACCATCTCATCTCACAAATCAACCTCGTCTCACACCGAGACCAATCTCATGTCATGACCCAACAGTCATGCAAACATCTCATCATCCAGACTCAACAGTTCCAAACCAATAACCATAACCAAGAACCTTCCCAATAACCATCCCAAAAACCATCCCAACTAATCATGGCAGTTTAGCCAGGTGCTCGTGACCGTAAGCTCGGCTATCATGATAGTTTTAATAACTCTGCAGAGTTTGCACCTCTTTACCCACAAGTTTGTGATTTCGTCACCCGTCGGTGATTGCAGAACCTCCATTATACCAGTACACATCCGTCGGTGTGTGGTCAAGAGATCACAAAATAGCCTTTACAAAGGGGTTACTAGATGTATGGACTCACTAAGGTTTCACCCACAGGCTAGAATCTCCAATTCTCCCACCCACGGGCCTCCTCTTGTGCCATGCAGTTCCCAGGGCAGTCCTCACTCGACTCCCATTCCCCGCGCCTTCCACAGTCCATAACACTCTAGCAACTTACTTAATTACTCAGCTAAGCCGCACCCATATTGGGCCTTGTGGTGGCACTGTTATCCTGGCATGTGCATGCATGAACCGGTCCTTAGATCTACGGCAAGTAAAACCACCATCTCATGCTACCTCATTCACAAACCCAGGCTTGCCTAGATCTCCCTCCGATCCATGTTCATTATTAACATCAGTTTCTCATTATCATTGCGAGTGCAGTTAGCTAGACATATCTATCTCGCTTCCCAATCCCATGGACTCAGCGAAGCATAAAAAAAACCATACCCGACTCATAAACTTCCCAGGCGACAAGGGTGGTTTAATCAAACTAGTAAACTCCTATAAAAGGGTTTCCCATCATGTTTGACTCAGTACACACACCTTTTCACAAAACAAAACAGTTTTACCCAAAACATAGGATCAACATGGTCAAGGAGCACTTGCCTTGTACTTGCGGTTCCGGTTGTTCTTGGATCTCACAACCTGGTCGCTGCAGTTCGTCGTAGACAGCTTCCTGAGCTTGTCCTGCTATGTAGGGTCACATGCATACAAGATTCACAGCAATCAATATCATGCGCAAACCTTAAACTAGATGCGATGATGCACATGCATGCTATCCTATGATTGTTATTAGATTGGTGTGCTCTTGCATGGCTTGCATGGACAGAGGTGTTCGGATCAAAGGTGGACGTGGCGATGATCTTTTTTTAGATCAAACTGATCATCGAGTGATCTGCCCACGAGAAGGCTTCTGTTCGAAAGGAACAGATGCAAGAGACGAACACAATGATGTCGTAAGGTGGTATTGAAGTCCTACCTCACGCTCTTCTTGTCTTCGAGGTCCTCCTCAGACCGCTTGGTTCTTCTCCGATGATTTCCCTTGTGACGCTTCGGCGATGTTTTGCTCGGCGAGTTAGGGCTAGGGCTCTAAGTCGTCGGCTAAGGAGTTGAAAGAGAAGTTTGTGGTTTCGGCCAGAGGTTTTGGGTTCTATTTATAATCGGGAAGAGAAGAGTCCTAATCTGATTGGATCCCGAATAAGAGTCTTATTCAGATGTTTGTTGGATCCTGACGTCTTATTTTTGGTAACATCGTGGAGTTTAGATCGGTTTCTATTGCGTACCGGTATCTTTACGCGTAAAAACCGCTCCAGACTCGTTACCTCCGCGGTGATGAGCTCCGGAAGCTCCACGTGTCCTTCCGGGGCCTGGTATCTACTTCTCCGCAAAGACGAGCTTCGGTTGGCCCACGTGTCAATCGACCGAGACCTCCCCCTCTTTTGGAGGTGAGCTCCACGCACGCCACGTGTTGGCGCCGGTCTTCCCTCTCTTCCCTCCTCAGGAACATGCTTCGAGGTCGACACGTGTCTAGCAACGAAAGACCTCTCGGAGATAAGCTCCGGTGGCGACACGTGTTCGATAGATCCGGATTCCTCTGAGATGAGCTCTGAGATCGACACATATCCTGGCGACTGGTCCTCTGATTTCCGTGAGGACTAGCTCCGAGGATGACATGTGTCCTACGAAAAATGCCTTTGCTTCTTCCGCAGAGGCTAGCTTCGTGGGCAACACGTGTCCCACAGGGTCAAGCCTTTTTCCAATTGCGGAGGTGACCCCCGAGCCTTCCACGTAGCCAGTTTAGCGGCGAACCTCTTTTCACCTTGCAGGGGCGAGCTCCGAACACGCCACGTGGCCTGCTGGCTGCGGAAGTTGCCTTCGGTGCTCTCTGAGGGCTTTATTGGCTATCCTTTTGATATTTGTCGTTGTTCCATCTTTTCTAAAAATGTTTTTCTTCTTTATAACACATGAACATATGCTCACACCCGAGGCAAGGGTGTCACAGAACCTCCCCTAGGGTTCCATAACCCCCTGGGGAGAGCTCTGCCGACAGTTCACTGCAAACTTCGGCAGCTCCTACACCGTCCCGGCACGGAGCTTGACCTACACGCCATCCGATAACAACCTGGAGAGTTGCTGCGCTCCTTCATCCAGCGGTTCTCCCAGGTACGAAACACCATCTCCCACATCCATAATGCTTCAGTGGTGGTGGCATTGTAACAGGGTGTGAGAGACAAGAAGATGCTCGAGAAGTTGGCCACCAGAGAGGTGTGCGATGTCTCGGAGCTCTTCAGCCTGGCGGACAAGTGCGCCGGAGCAGCAGAAGGGCGCAGTTGGCACTCACAGCCAACCTCCAAAGCAGGAGGACGGCCCAGAGCTAGCGCTGCTTCCCTTGGGAGCAGCAATAAGATAAAGAAGAAGGGCGGTGGCAAGATCAAGACGCCGGCCGGAGCTCCTGTTACTTCAACTGCAACACCCAGTGGAGCTCGGGGGCCGCGCCCTGACAAGAGGCCACGACAGTCACCCGGCCGCGGTGACCGAAGTGAGCCGTGCCCCGTGCACAACACCAGGAGCCACACTGCTGGTGAGTGTCGGGAGATCCAAAAGATCGTGGAGCGCCTCCGCGAGGGGAGGCGGCCGCGCACAGATGCCCCTCCCTTCCGCCTGAGGGAGGGCAAGCAGAAGGTCGACCCCCGGGACGACGGCGACCAAGAGATGGGGGTACCAGGAGCCCCAGCGCACCGTGAAGACAGTCCACAACCGTGGGGGCTCCAGCTCCAGTGAAGACGAGCGCCGGAAGGCGCTCCACGTCATCTACGGCGGGTCCTCGGACCCCTCTTCCTGGAATGAAGTCAAGACTCTGCGCAGAGCAGTGGCGTCGGTGGCCCCTACACCAAGCGCAGCACCACGCCTCAAGTGGGTAGGGACCCCCATCAGCTTCGACGCCACCGACTGCCCCAAGAACATGGCTGGAGCCGGACAGCTACCACTCTTGGTAGCTCCCACCATCGCCAACGTGAAGATGTACCACGCCCTAGTGGATGGCGGGGCTGGCCTCAACCTCATCAGCCGCGCAGCTTTCCTGAAGCTGCAGATTCCGATGTCCAAGCTCTCCCCGTCGAGCCCGTTCTCAGGGGTAGGGCCTGGACAAGTCGTCCCATACGGAAACATCAGCCTTCCGGTGACTTTTAGAGCACCGGACAACTACCGGACAGAATACATTCTGTTCGACGTGGCGGAGGTCGACCTCCCCATCAACGCCATCATCGGCAGGCCAGCCCTGTACCTATTCGTGGCAGTAGCCCACTACGGCTATCTCGCCCTGAAGATGCCTACACCAACAGGCGTCCTCAGGATCCGTGGAGACCACACTGCTGCAGTATCAGTCTTGGAGAAGCTCCAAGCACTTGCAGCAGCCCGAGCACCAGCCCCTGGCGGTGCAGAACCGGGCCAGCTCCACCTGAGTGCACGCCACCATGCCTCGACCTCAGCACCCCGCGTGCAACCCCTCGACGAGGGTGACGTCCCCCTGAAGGTCATCCAAGTCGGCGCCGACGCTGCCCAGACCACCCGGATAGCCGGGGGCCTGGACAGCAAATAGGAAGGCGCACTCATCACCTTCCTCCGGCACAACGTCGACGTGTTTGCATGGCAACCGTCGCAGATGCCGGGGATCCCTAGGGAGGTGATCGAGCACCATCTGAAGATCTTACCCGATGCTAGGCAATTCCAGCAGAAGCCCCGGAAGCAGTCCATCGAGCGGCAGAACTTCATCCGTGAAGAAATCAAGAAGCTGCTCGATGTTGGATTCATACGGGAGGTCCACCACCCTCGGTGGTTGGCCAACCCTGTTGTCGTCCCGAAGGCCGGCGGGAAGCTCCGTATGTGCATCGACTACACATGTCTCAATAAGGCATGTCCCAAAGATCCATTCCCTCTTCTTAGAATAGATCAAATAGTAGACTCTACTTCAGGCTGTGATATGTTATGCTTCCTAGACGCCTACTCAGGCTTCCACCAAATTCCCATGTCTAGAGAAGATGAAGAACATACTTCTTTTATCACTGTAGACGGCCTGTACTGTTATGTCTCCATGCCTTATGGTCTGAAAAATGCTCTCCCCACCTTTGTACATGCCATGCACAAAACCTTTAGAGAGTTAATAAGAGACTTAATTGAAGTGTATGTCGATGACATCATTGTCAAAGTCAGACAGAGCACATCCGTGTTAGATAACCTAGCTCTAGTCTTTGACAAGCGGCGCTCCACGCGCACTAAGCTAAACTCGGACAAGTGCGTGTTCGGTGTATCCTCTGGCAAGCTCCTCTTATTCCTGGTTGTCACACCCGGTTTTTCCGAAGAACAACCGAGTGAATATCACATGTATGCCAGGATCATTTTCTCATACATGTGATGACAAATAGTGAAGCATCATTTATTACAAGCCAGGTGTCGAATATAAATAAGTCTTACATAGCAAATGTCTCGTTGGACAATAAAAAATTCATCACAAGTAAATAAACTAGCTGCGGAATATTATTCTTGGGGGCTCCATCACAGGCGTTGCCCGGGGGTCTCCATGAACCTAGAAACCTTCTTCGGGTCCAGAGTCTTGGTCATTATACACCACCTCATTATCTTGACCTGAGCAGCAATATAAACCAACAAATATGCAAGGTTGAGTACCAATGGTACTCAACAAGTGTGGGAAAATTATATCATGCATGGCTAGAGCAAGGAGACGTTGAACTCATGGTTAAAGCACTACGCAATTAATACCTACCACCTTAGCTTATTAAGCACCTACATTACTACACAGGTGAAATGGTCCCAATCTCCCAACCCACCATCAAAATCAAGTAACCATAACATTATTTCCGATGTTAAGCTCCCCACTTAACATCCACAACTTCCAAAATCATCAATCCTCTAATCATGAATAAGTCCAAGCCGCTCTTGACCGTGAGCACGGCTGTCATGACAGTTTTGACTCTGCAGAGTTTGTACCACTATACACACATGTAGTGATTTCATCCCCCGTTGCCGGGTGGACTAAAAGAACCTCCATTATGCCAGTGGCTACGAACCACATTCACACTTCCCAGGTGTGTAGCCAGGAGATCACTATGAAGCCTTTACAAAGGGATTCCCGACGAGCGTGGGCCCACTGAGGTTTCACCCCTAACAGCATACAAGAGGCTCCAACCCCGCTGCAGTGGCCCCCTCTTGAGCCTTGCGGTTCATATGGTAGTCCAGCTGACACCTACTCCCCGCACCATCCAACACACCCATACTACGCCGGGGATACACCTAATTAATTGGCCAAGCTGCCCCATCTCAGCATGTGGTTGGCACTGTAAAGCCAGGTTACATGCTCCATGAACCGGTCCTTAGGATCCAGGCAAGTACTAAACACAAACCCGAGTCTCGTGCACCCAGCACCAACCAAAACATCCAACTTGCCTTGATCCCTACCTCTACATAACTCACAATATCTCATTCAAGAGTATGGTAATATAAACTGATGATCTCATATCCCAAATATCCCATTCTAAGCATGGCTAAGCATATGCATAATAATAAATGACATGATAAAATAAATCCCAACCCAAGCTACAAGGAAACAAGGTGATGCAATTCTAGGGAAACTTCCTAACATGGGTTTCATATTTCATTTGACAATGCAAATAATTCTATCTACACATCCTAGCATAGGATCAAAGTGGTCAAGGACACTTGCCTCCTTCCTGCTGCTCTTGAAATGGGTAGTCCTGGTCTTGGAAAGGAATAACTTGCTCTTGAGCAGGTTCTACATCATACCATCACACATAGCAAAAGAAAAATAACAATCCATAAGACATGGTTCACACTTCCACTTCATACAAACCACACATTCATATTTATGAAAGTCATTCTCATTTCTATGTGTTGTGGTTACTCTATGTGTGTTGATTTTGGCTTACATGCACTTTTAAACATGTGCATATGATTTCTACTTTTGTATTCATTTTTATGTTTGTATATAATATATGAGTTTCCAATTTAAATAAATTCCTTATATTCAATTGATACACCTTTTAGCTACCAAGTGTGCATGAAAGGTATTTTTCTTCTCCATATGTGTCTTCAGAATTTCTACCAACCCTAAACTGAATTCTTTGGATTTTAGAAACTCCATTTATCATTTACTAGTTGCTATATTTTCAGATTTATTTTCCTATGCATAAATGTGTACTTTATTATGAAAATAG
Organism: Neostapfia colusana; assembly: GCA_030760725.1. NCBI lineage: Eukaryota > Viridiplantae > Streptophyta > Magnoliopsida > Poales > Poaceae > Neostapfia > Neostapfia colusana. Next base: position 103,430,190 of record JASWHV010000003.1, read on the forward strand.
TAAGACACATCATCTAAACAGAATAGGTTCTGGTCCTAAATAATTTAATAACATATTTTGACCTTTACCTCTGATGTAAACTATTTCACAATTATTTTTCCTATTTTCTAGAACTATTCTTTACTTAAAAATGTGTCCCTAAATGTGAATAATAAATTAAATAGATTCAATTCAGCCCAAAATATGTTTTTATCTCACTCCAAAGTTTCCTAAATACTGAGAAAGTCTTTAATTAAATTTTGACAATATGTTTGTCCCACTTTTTAATTTTTAAACACTAGCCACATATTCAATTTCCTAAATTAAATACTAAACAGGGCTAAAAAGGTAAACTCACCCCACTACAGAGTCTATAATATTATTTTCAGAATTTCCAGGGGTCTAGCTACACTTATCAGAGGAGTTTTTCTTAATTTTTATTAAGTCCAGGGGCTAAAACTGTTTTTTAAATGAATTTACATGATTTTCTGAAGTTCCAGGGGCTAGATCAGAAGTTTCCAGTGCTAGCTCTTATTTCCCGAGAACCCCAGGGGGTAGCACGTAAGATTTCCAGTCTTTATAACGAGGGGCTGACGTGGACCGTCCGATTTTAAACCGATGGCTGAGATTATAACGTCGAACCGGTACGCGGGGATTTAAACCCTACCGTGCGATTTAAAATAAACGGCGCACAAGCGGCCACGTCGCTCTGATCGAACGCGGGCGGCGCTGCCGGCGGCGCACGGCGGCGGGAAGCGGCGATCTCGCCGGAGACTTTCGGATCTTCGAGAATTCTTCCTAGAACTGTGATTTTATGGCATAGATCGGTGGAGGGGAGGTCGGGGATCTCACCTCGGGGGTTTTCTTGAGCTCGGAGGTCCTGGAAGGTGATCGGCGACGAGGTCCGAGGTGAAACCACGGCGAGGCTCGTCGGCGCTGTGTTTACACCGCAAGTCACCGAGTTTTCTGCACCTGCAAGGTTCCCCGGAGGCGGTGGAAAGTTTAGATCGGCCAGAATTCGCCGGAGAAGTCTCGGTTCTCACCGGAGGAAAATCGCCGGATCGCGTGGGAAAAACAGAACGAGGCCGGGGTTTTTATAGACGGGGAAAGGCGGCGGGGTGGTTTAGATCAAGTCCGCGTCGCCTACGAACGGAATTCGGCGGGGATGCGCAGGAATCCGGGTCGGTTTTGATCCGGGGTGAGAGAATCCCGGCGCGGGCGCGAGGTAGAAGAAGGGCTGGCGGGCCCCGCCTGTCAGTGGGAGGAAGCGGCGCGCGCGGCTGCGGGCTGGCGCGGCGCTGGTTGGGCCGGCTGGTGGGTTGCGGCCCACTAGCTGGTTTTTTCTGTTTTCTCTTTTTCTTTTTCTATTTCTTTTCTGATTTGTGTTTAATTTGAATTCCAGTTTGAATTTGAATTTTTGCAAAACATGCAACACGTCCAAAAATTTTTAAATTCCCCTCTTAACATGATTTTAGGGTCTTAACAAAATTTTGGGGTGTTACACTGGTCTCACAACGAGGGATCGAAGCCAACCCAGAGAAGATCAAGGCCATCGAGCTGATGCGGCCCCCGGCACGCATCAAGGATGTCCAGAAGCTCACAGGATGCCTAGCCGCGCTTTGTCGGTTCATACCGAGGCTAGCGGAGCGGGCTCTCCCCTTCTTCAAGCTCCTGCGCAAATCCGGTCCATTCGCTTGGACCAACGAAGCAGAAGAAGCATTCCATAAGTTGAAGCAGCTCCTGACGATGCTACCCATCATGGTAGCCCTAGAGCCCGGAGAGCACCTGCTGCTCTACATCGCGGTGACAACAGAAGTGGTGAGCATGGTCCTCGTCGCAGAGCGGCCGGATCCCTCATCACTGCAACCAGCTCCAGCAGCTGAAGTCAAGCACCAAGGATGCCCGGGCCCCATGGGGAGCCCCGACAACTAGGAGATCCCGGAGGTCCATGACGACCTCCCGAAGCTCCAAGACGACCTCCCGGAGGTCCAAGGGGACCTCCCGGTGGTCCAAGACAACCTCCCGGAGGTCCAAGGGAACCTCCCGGTGATGAGCTCCCGGAGATCCAAGAAGACCTCCCGAATGTTCAAGACGACCCCCCGGAGGTCCAAGGGGACCTCCCGGAGGTCCAAGATGGCCAAGAAGTCTCCGAGTCCCAGCCCCCAGGGGTTGCCCCGGACCTGTCTACCTCCTGTCAGCCTGAGCCAATGGAAGAAGACACCCCGGGCCCCCCAGGGAGGATCCGGACCATCCAGAGACCCGTCTACTACATCAGCGAAGTCCTCCACGACGCCAAGACAAGATACCTGGAGGTCCATAAGCTTTTGTATGCAGTGCTCGTGGCGTTCAGGAAGCTCTGACACTACTTCCAAGCCCACCGGATCTTGGTGGTCACCTCCTACCCGCTGAAGACCATCCTTCATAGCCCCAACGCGACTGGCAACGTCGCTAAGTGGGCAGCAGAGCTAGCGAAGTTCGAGCTGGACTTCCTCCCTCATCATGCAGTCAGGATCCAAGCACTGGCTGACTTCGTGGCCGAGTGGACGCCATCGACAACCAACCCAGGGGGCCCCGAAGACGGCGAACCAGAGCCCCGAGCTCCGGTCTTCAACGAGCCCCACTTGACACTCTTCTTCAACAGCTCCTCACGAAAGCAGGGGCCGGTGCCGGCGTACTGCTTCTCATGCCATCGGGGGAGCAGCTCCGGTACGTGGTGCGTCTCAATTTCAAGGCAACCAACAACATGGCCGAGTATGAAGCTCTCATCTTCGGCCTGAAGACGGCGCTGTCCCTCGGCGTCTGCCAGTTGCTGGTCAAGGGCGACTCCCAGCTCATCATCAAGCAAGTCAAGGGTGAATGCTCCTGCAACGACCCGCAACTGGCTGCTTACATCCTCCACGTCCAGATTCTGGAGAAAGACTTCGTTGCCTTGGACCTGCGCCATGTACCGCGCGCTGACAACGCCATGGCCGACGACCTCTCAACAAAGGCCTCCACCAGTGCCCCTGTGCCCGAAGGAGCCTTCGAGAGGACATTGCCGTGGCCCACAGCCCGGTCTTCCGAGCCGGGCGAAGGGGGCGAGACCAGCACCTTGAAGCTGGCGGTCCCGGTGGCCCTGCAACCATGGCGCCCGCCAAGGATCGTAAGCGTCACTGGGGACTCCGTGCTACCCAGTGCTCAAGATCCAGAAGCTCAAGGCAGACCTGATGCATGGATCACGGAAATCCGGGACTACTTGAAAGACAATATCCTTCCTGATTGTCGGTACCCTCAATACTGGGTACCCCCGCGCACAGGGTGAAGCCTCCTAAGGACCTTGCCCCTCCGCAGGGGCGAGCTCCGAAGGTGCCATGTGTCCGGTAGGGCCGGAGCTCCCCTCCCCCAGGAGGATAGCTCCGGGCCTGCCATGTGGCCCAGAAGGCCAGACCTCGCCCCCCGCAGGGGCGAGCTCCGGGGGCGCCACGTGTCTAGCAGGGCCGGAGCTCCCCTCCCCTCGAGGGATAGCTCCGGGCCTGCCACGTGGCCCAGGATGCCGCACCTCCCCCCTCCCCCCCCCCCCCCCCCCCGCAGGGGCGAGCTCCGAAGGAGCCACGTGTCCAGCAGGGCCGGAGCTCCTCTCCCCTCGTAGGATAGCTCCGGACCCACCATGTGGCCAGCAGAGCCGAACCTCCCCCCCTCCGCGGGGGTGAGCTCCGAAGGCTCCACGTGTCCAGCGGGGCCGGAGCTCCCCCTCTTCTCAGAGGAGAGCTCCGGGCCCGACACGTGGCCAGCAGAGCAGCACTGCCCGCCCGGCGTGGTAGGCAGTGGGATTAAGGCGCGCCATGCCTTTACCATACAAAGCATTCAAGACCCGCGCCTTCCCAAGACGAAGAGGCGCGACACGCCTGTCAGGAGGCGCTGTGACCAGTCACAGTCAAGACAGGCGTACATTATCTGAAGCTACAGACCATTGAAGGCAGCGACAAGACATGGACAAGACGTGCCCTGCCGCCCCTGCCATCACCAACGGCTACACGCTACACCTAGCCTGCAGTATGGACAGGGCGGCAGGACGAGAACCTCGAAGCCAACGCCAAGACATAATAGCTGGTAGGAAATCACCCCGGGGCCACCTGTCGGGTCCTGGGGCCCACCTTGTAAGCCGCCCAAGCCTTGGACTATAAAAGGCTCGGGTAGACAACGTTACAAGGGGTTGGGCACTTTGCCCAGCTCCCTCTAGGTCATCCACACACTCAAGGAAACCAATGCTTCGAGCACTCCCGTGGACGTAGGGTTTTACGCTCTGGCGGCCCGAACCACGTAAATCCCCGTGCCAATCAACCTTCATCTCCCTCCGTCATCCATTCTGGCAAGACCCTAGCGAGAGTACTAGCCCCGCCTAAAAAAGAACCTCCGCGGGCTGCCCAGAGCAGGCCCTGGGGAAGTGTCGACCGCAGACGCTTCGACATTTGGCGCGCCAGGTAGGGGCTTTTCGCTCTCTGATGATTCTACGCCAATGAAGATGACCAAGCCTCCGTCAGCGGCAAGCTCTTCGCGCCATCGTTCCCGACGAACTCCATCAGCCTCAAGATCTGCCGCGGCGTAGAGTGCCACTCAAGCAAGTGCACTAGCCGCCGCAGAAGCGCTCCTGGACAGTCCACCTGCTGTGGATGCTCTCTAGGGGGGCCATCCAGCAGTGGATCCGCGACGTCAACTACCTCGCCGCTACTGCCGTCGACCCTCCGCTGCAGCGGGGACGACGTCCAGGTCAACCAGCTGTGTCGCTGTCGCGCACACCGACGGTTGACGGGTGGACGACAGACTCCCGCTCTACCAGGCTCCCAACAGTGGATTTGAGGATAGAGCTGGAGCGACGCCACTTTGGGAGAAGACGCTCGCGTCACCATCAAGCGACAGCGGCAAAGGCATCGTGTGCAAGAGGCCGACCACAGCATGTCGACCGTCTCGACTCAACCTGGGCCGCAGATGTTCACCATGCAACCTCTGCCCCAGGCATACGCCATGCAGCATATGCAGCAACCATATGTCCTGCAGACGGCGCCCCGGTGTATGGCGCACCTTTGCTCATGCCGGGGTACACCGTGCCAACAGCCGTCCAAGGGTTCGCGGCACCAAGACCTGCAACAGCAGCGACCGGATGTGTGGCCCTGGCGCCACACCTCCGCTTCGCAGTGTGGCCACGCAAGTTTTGACCACACCTGCCAGAGAAGTACGACGGAAGCATCAACCCGGTGGAGTTCCTGCAGGTCTACTCTACTGCCATCCTAGCGGCAGGAGCGGATGAAGAAGTCATGGCCAACTATTTCCCCGTCGCCTTGACCGCCCCGGCGCGGTTGTGGTTCATGAATCTGCCCCAGGGTTCCATAACTTTCTGGGCGGAGCTATGCAGACAGTTCACGGCAAACTTCAGCTGCTCCTACACGCGCCCCGGCATGGAGCTGGACCTCCACGCCGTGCAGCAACAACCGGGAGAATCACTGCGCTCCTTCATCCAGCGGTTCTCCCAAGTACGCAACACCATCCCCCACATCCTGGATGCATCAGTGGTGGTCGCATCCCGACAGGGTGTGAGGGACAAGAAGATGCTCGAGAAGTTGGCCACCAGAGAGGTGCAAGACATCTCAGAGCTCTTCAGCCTGGCAGAAAAGTGCGCTAGAGCAGAAGAAGGGCATCACTGGCACGCATAGCTAGCCTCCAAAGTTGGAAGACAGCCCGAAGATGACGGAATTCAAGTTGTATTCCCGACCACGTCAGACAGTCAGGAGCCTAGCACCGACTGACTTCGTGGTAAGGTGGTCGCCACCACCAAGCATCCCAGGGGGCCCCGAAGGTGGAGAACCGGAGCCCCAAGCACCGGCCTTCACCGAGCCTCACTGGACGTTCCACTCCGACGGTGTGGCGGTCCTCATGCCAATGAGGGAGCGGTTTGGGTACCTTGGACCTGTGCCATGTACCGCGCGCCGACGACACCTCAACGAAGGCCTCCACCGGAGCCCTGGAGCTCCAAGGAGCCTTTGAAGGGACGTTGCCGCGACTCACAGCCCGGAGTGCCGACCGGGCGAAGGGGGCGAGACCAGCACCTTGAAGCTGGCGGTCCCAGCAGCCATGCAGCCATGGTGCCAGCCAAAGGATCGTATGCGCCATGGGGACTCCGTGCAACCCAGCGCCCAAGATCCAGAAGCTCAAGTAGTCCCTATGCATGGACCACGGAGGTCCGGGACTCCTTGAAAGATATCCTTCCTGATGAACGTGCACTCGCTGAACAGATTGTGCAGATGGCTAAGTGCTAAGCGCTAGTATCTTTACTAGCGTGGCGCCACATCATCCTATTGCGGTGCATAATCTAGGAGGAAGGCTGCGACCAGTTCGTAGTAATCCACGGTGGCGAGTGCTGGAAACGCTCATCTTCCCACACACTGGTCGGTTAAGCCATCCGGCATGGCTCCTACCGACCGAGAGCAATCTGGACGCCATCAAGCCGGTTAGGAGATGCAAGGCATGCCAGGTCCATGCTGAGCAGACCCACACAGCCGGTGCAGACGCTGCACCCAGATCCGTCGGGGGATACCGACTCCTCTACATCGGGGGCCACCCGGACATCCCAGGGCCGGGTCACAGGAATTACCCTTTTACATGGTATGCGGGGCCGAATCCATGCTTCCCCCCCCCCCCCCCCCCCCCCCGAGATCACCATGGGGTCCCCCTGTGTCCGAGCGTACAACGAAGCCACGCATGACTCGCTCCGCGTGAGGACATTTACCCGTCGACAAGGCAAGATGGCAAACAACGCTCCGGATCGCACGACCCCGGTGGGAGCCCCAGCGCTACCACAACCGGTCCATGCATGGGAGCTCGAGGCAGGCGCTCCGGCCCTACCTCTATAAGTCCTACCACACTTACTCAAGTGTTCATTTAAATTACGCATTAATTTATATGATCACCTCCGTGAGCTCTAGATAGTGTACGCCCTCCGTACACTCGGCTCTCCTTCCCTGCTCTCATGCCTAGTCGATATTTGCTATCCTGCCGAGTGCGGTCACGCTTAGGGTACCTGCCGATGGCCCGGGGGCCTCTCGGACCTCCCCCAGTCAGGGTACTGTGATGCCAGTTGTTCTCCTCCAGGAAGGGACCTACGACAGAGCGGGAGGTCCAGGAGCCTTGCTTTGCCCGGTCCTGTACCCAAAGCATGCACACTCTGCCTCCCCAGTGCTATGGTATGAGTACTAGGGGCCGGATGGTTACACCCTGACTAAGGCGGGAACCAGACCTCCGGGACCAAGGGTACCGGATTGCCCTGAGCCCCGTACACCGGCCCGGTACTGTAAGCCAAATAAGACTAAAAGGCAGGGAAAGGAGGACCTCTGAGCACTACCGGACCTCACCCCCTTAGCAGGGGTGAGCTCCGAAGCCGGACCTCGTCTCCCTCTTCTGAGAGGCGGGCTCCGATGACCTCCGGACCTCACGACCTCCGATGGCCTGAGGTCCGATGCCGGCCCTCACCTTCTCCTCAGAGGCAAGCCCCGAAGCTGAACCTCACCCTCCCCTCAGAGGATGAGCTCCGATGACCTCCGGACCTCACGCCCTCTGCTGGCCTGAGCTCCGATGCCGGCCCTCGCCCTCTCCTCAGAGGCGAGCCCCGATGCCGGACCTCACCCTCTCCTCAGAGGATGAGCTCCGATGACCTCCGGACCTAACGCCCTCCGCTGGCCTGAGCTCCAATGCCGGCCCTCGCCCTCTCGTCAGAGGCGATCCCCGATGCCGGACCTCACCCTCTCCTCAGGACCTGAGCTCCGATGACTACTGGACCTCCGCCCCCACAGCTGGGCCGAGCTCCAATGCCGGACCTCTACCTCTCCTCAGAGGTGATGTGACACCCTCATTTATGGTTTCTGCATGTATTCATGTTGCATGAAGAGAAAACATTTTAAAGGAAGTGGGAACAGAGAAAATATCGAAAAGATAGCCAAGAAGAGCCGAATCCAGTTCCTAGAGAGCGCCGAAGACAACTCCCGCGGCCTGCTGGCCACGTGGCGTGTTCAGAGCTCATCTCTGTGAAGTGGGGAGAGGTCCACCGCTAAACTGGCTACGTGGCAGGCTTGGGGCTCATCTCCGCTAAGAGGGAGAGGTCTGACCCTGTGGGACACGTGTTGCCCCCGGAGCTAGCCGCTGCGGAAGAAGCAAATGCAGTTCCGCAGGACACATGTCACCTTTGGAGCTAGTCACCGCGAAAATCAGAGGACCAGTCGCGCGGGATACGTGTCGATCTTGGAGCTCACCTCCGAGAGGTCCGGTTCTATTGGACACGTGTTAACCTCGGAGCTTGTCTCTGAAAAGAAAGGAAGTCCGGCGCTACTTGACGTGTGGCTTTCACGAAGCTTACCTCCGGAGAGAGGGAAGGTCCGGCACTGACACGTGGTGTGCGCGGAGTCACCTCCGAATAGAGAGGAGGTCCCCGACCGCCAGGATACGTGGCGTACGTGGAGCTCACCTCCGAAGGAGAGAGGGAGGTCTTGACACGCGGCACAACCGGAGCTCGTCTCTGCGGAAAAGGGGAGGCCAGGCCTCGGTGAACACATGGAGCTTCCGGAGCTCATCACCGCGGAGGTAACGAGTTCTAGAACGGTTTTTGGATTCTGTACACGTAGAAATATCGGTACGGAGGAGAAACCGACCTGAATTCCACAATGTTACCGCACCAAATCAACTCAAGATAAGTTGTTAAGATTCAACGATAATCTGAATAGGACTCTTATTCGAGATACAATATGATTAGGACTCTTCTTCTCCCGATTATAAATAGAACCCAAAACCTTTGGCCGGAAACTACAACCTTCTTTTCCAACTCCTGAGCCGACGACTTAGAGCCCTAGCCCCAACTCGCCGAGTAAGCCATCGCCGGAGTTCAGCAAGAAAGATTGCCGAAAGAGAGCCCAAACGATCTGTCTGATCATAGAAGGACCCCTATACCAAGAGGAACGTAAGGTAGGCGTCCAATACCACCTTACGACATCATCATGTTTTCTTTGCATCTGTTCTTCGATTCCTTTCGAACAGAAGCTTTCTCGTGGACAAATCACTTGTTGATCGGGTTGATCTACAAACAAGGTCATCGCCACGTCCACATCTGATCCGAACACCTCTGTTCATCATAAAACCATGCAAGAAACGTACAAACCGTTCTAATAAAACTGATCATAGGATTGCATGCATATGCATCATCGCATCTAGTCAAAGTTGTGCATGATATTGATTGCTGTGGATCTTGTATGTGCGTGATCCTGTATAGCAGGACAAGCTCATAGAGCTGTCTACGACGAGTTGCAACAACAAGGTTTCGAGATCTAAGAGCCACCAAAACTGCAAGAACAAGGCATGTGCTCCTTGACCATATTGATCCTATGTTTTGGGAAAAACTGTTTGGTTTTGTGAAAAGGTGTGTGTCCTGAGTCAAACATGAAGGGAAACCCTTTTATAGGAGTTTACTAGCTTTGGTTAAACCACCCTTGTCGCCAGGGATGTTTATGAGTCGGGTATGGTTTTTACTTTTATGCTTCGCTGAGTCCATGGGATTGGGAAGCGAGATAGATGTGTCTAGCTAACTGCACTCGTAATGATAATGAGAAACTGATGTTAATAATGGACATGGATCGGAGGGAGATCTAGGCAAGACTGGGTTTGTGAATGAGGTAGCATGAGATGGTGGTTTACTTGTCGTAGATCTAAGGACCGGTTCATGCGAGCACATGCCAGGATAACAGTGCCACCACAAGGCCAAGTATGGGTGCGGCTTAGCTGAGTAATTAGGTAAGTTGCTAGATTGTTATGGACCGTGGAAGGCACGGGGAATGAGAGTCGAGTGAGGACTGCCCTGGAAACTGCATGGCAAAAGAGGGGGCCCGTGGGTGGGAGAATTGGAGATTCTAGCTTGCCGGTGAAACCTTAGTGAGTCCATACATCTAGTAGCCCCTTTGTAAAGGCTATTTTGTGATCTCTTGGCCATACACTGACGGTTGTGTACTAGTATAATGGAGGTTCTGCAGTCGCCGACGGGTGACGAAATCACAAACTTGTGGGTAAAGAGGTGCAAACTCTACAGAGTCTTAAAACTATCATGATAGCCGAGCTTACGGTCACGAGCGCCTGGCTAGCTTCCATGATTTGTTGGGATGGTTATTGGTTATGGTTTTTGGATGGTTTGGTTTTCGGGACTGTTGAGTCCGGGTGATAAGATGGGTTGCATGACTGTTGAGTCATGGCAACAAGGTTGGTCTCGGTGGGAGACGAAGTTGTTTATGAGATGAAATGATAGCGAATACGAGATGGTATTCGTGAGATGGTAGCGAATACGGGGAGGTATTCGTGAGCAAGAATGAGGTTGATTGATGACTGGTTGTGACATGGAAGGTAATGAACATAATGGAGGTATGATTGATATTTTAATACATGTTGGGATTACATTCACATAAAGATGAGTTGCTGTTTTATTATGGTTTTGATAAATAACTTTGCTTTCTGCAATAAGCCTTTTTATACCTACCTTGTTATGAGCTACATATCATATTTTCCCGCACTTGCTGAGTACATCATTGTACTCAAACTTGCATTATTATTTCATCATCAGCAACAGGAGAATATTTCTATGAAGACCAAGTGGAGCATTAGGCATGTGATCTGTTCTCAACCTTGCCTGTGGGGATGGAGTAGAGATGGAGCCGCTACTGCTTAGAATTGCTTCCGCACTATTTAGAAGACTTCCGCTGCATAGAAATAAGACTTCCGCTGTTAGATTAAGACTTCCGCTGTGAGCATGAGTCCAAGACTCATAAAACATTGTAATAAACTCTGTTATTCATGGTTATAAATATATATTCTGAATTCAGTTTGTGGAACATATGTGTATGTGTGATGAACAGAGCCGGACCTCGCCCCCTCCGCGTGGCTAAGCTCCGAAGGCTTCACGTGTCCAGCGGGGCCGGAGCTCCCCCTCTCCTCAGAGGAGAGCTCTGGGCCTGACACGTGGCCAGCAGAGCAGGGCTGCCCGCCCGGCGTGGTAGGCAGTGGGAGTAAAGGCGTGCCATGCCTTTACCGTACGAAGCATTCAAGACCCGCGCCTTCCCAAGACGAAGAGGCGCGACGCATGCCTGTCAGGAGGCGCTGTGACCAGTCACAGTCAAGACAGGCGTACAGTGTCTGAAGCTGTGGACCATTGAAGGCAGTTACAAGACATGGACAAGACGTGCCCTGCCGCCCCTGCCATCACCAACGGCTACAAGCTACACCTAGCCTACAGTATGGACACGGTGGCAGGACGAGGACCTCGAAGGCAGCACCAAGACATAATAGCTGGTAGGAAATCACCCCCGGGGCCACCTGTCGGGTCCCGGGGCCCACCTTGTAAGCCGCCCAAGCCTTGGACTATAAAAGGCTCGGGTAGGCAACGTTACAAGGGGTTGGGCACTTTGCCCAGTTCCCTCTAGGTCATCCAAACACTCAAGGAAACCAGTGCTCCGAGTACTCCCGTGGACGTAGGGTTTTATGCTACGGCGGCCCGAACCACGTAAATCCCCATGCCAATCAACCTTCATCTCCCTCCGTCATCCATTCCGGCGAGACCCTCGCGAGAGGACTAGCCCCGCCTAAAAAAGAACCTCCACGGGCTGCCCAGAGCAGACCCGGGGGAAGTGTCGACCGCTGACGCTTCGACACTGATGAACATGCATCCTCTAAATGGCTCGTGCGCATGGCTAAGAGATACGCACTGGTAGAAGGGGATCTCTACCGGCGTTGCGCCAACCACATCCTATTGCGGTGCATAACCTAGGAGGAAGGCTGCGACTTGCTCGTAGAGATCCATGGAGTCGAGTGCGGGAATCACGCTTCCTCACGCACGCTGGTCGATAAAGCCTTCCGACATGGCTTCTACTGGCCGACAGCACTCCTGGATGCCGTCAAGCTGGTCAAGAGATGCAAGGCATGCCAGTTCCACGCCAAGCACATCCACACACCGGCGCAGACGCTGCAGATGATCCCGCCCTCATGGCCGTTCGTGGTATGGGGGTTGGACATCCTGAGGCCATTCCCCAAAGCCGTCGGGGGATTCTGGTACCTCTACGTCGCCATCGACAAGTTCACCAAGTGGCCGGAAGCTGCACCAGTCATCACCATAAACAAGCAATCCGCAGTCAAGTTCATCAAGTCGATCGTCTGTAGGTTCGGGGTCCCGAACAGAATCATCACCGACAACGGGACCCAGCTCACCAGCACAGCGTTCCAAGAGTACTGCGAAGACCTTGGCATTCAGGTGTTCTACGCCTCTGTCACTCATCCAAAGAGCAATGGGCAAGTTGAGAGTGTCAATGCCGAGATCCTTCGGGGCCTCAAGACTCGCACCTATGACAGCTTGAAGAAACATGGTGCCAAGTGGGTTTCTGAGCTTCCGAGCGCACTGTGGGCTAGCCGGACTTCCCAGAGCCGGGCCACTGGGGAGACACCCTTCTTCATGGTCTACAGGGCCGAAGCCGTGCTTCCCCCAAAAGTCACCATGGGTTCCCCCCGTGTCCGAGCTTACGACGAAGCTGCGCTGGACCAGCTCCGGCGTGAAGACATCGACCTCATCGACGAGGCTCGACTGCTAGCAACACTCTGCAACGCACGGCACCGGCAGTCGCTTCGGCGCTACCACCAAAGGGTCGTGCGCGTCGGAGAGCTCCAAGAAGGCGACCTGGTGCTGCGGCGCATACTTTCTCGAAAGGGGACCAACAAACTCTCCCCCAGCTGGGAAGGTCCCTCCCGAGTCACGAAAGTGTGCCGCCCCGGGTGCGTGCGCCTTTCCACTGAGGATGGGGACCCACTCCCAAACCCTTGGAACATAGAACAACTCCGTAAGTTCTATCCCTAGAGCAGTAGTAGGACAGTTCCTTTTCTTTCTGTAATAGACCCCATAGAGCCCAAGAACAGCGCTCGGAGCAACTAAACCCCAGGGGGCGGTCCAGGACTACTACATCCAGCTTGGCCTGGTTCCGTACCATAAGCACGTATGCTCTTGCCCCCCCCCCCCCCCCCCTCATAATGGGGTGGGTCGTTGCCTCCATGTATAGCCTACCTTCCTCCTATGGATGTTTATATGGAAAGAATCCTGTTCTACCACACTCTTACTCTTGTGTTCATTTAAATTACGCATTAATTTTTATGATCACACCTCCCCTTGCTCAAAAACAGTGTATGCTCATCGTACACTAAGCTCTCTTTTCCCACTCTCATCCATAGTCGGCATTTGCTATCCTACCGAAGGCGGTCGTGCTTGAGGTACCTGCCGATGGCCAGGGGGCCTCTCGGACCTCCCCCAGTTGGGTGTTGCGACGCCAGTTGGTCATCTCTAGGAAAAACCTACGCTGTGCATGGGGGGTCCAGGGTGCGTAGCCTGCTTTGCCTGGTTCCGTACCCAAAGCATGCGCACTCTGCCCTTCGGAGGTCCAGGGTGTACAGCCTGCTTTGCTTGGTTCCGTACCCAAAGCATGTGCACTCTGCCTCCCCGGCATTACGGTCCAGTACTAGGGGCCGGACGGTCGTACCCTGACCTTGGAGGGAGCCGGGCCTTCGGTGCCAGGCGCACTGAATTGCCCAAGCCCCGTATACCGTTCCAGGACCGTAAGCCAAATAAGACTAAGAGAACAGGGAAGGGAGAGTCCCCGAGGAGAATTACGGTTCCCCTACTTGTGTTCAGGACCTCCTGAGAGGCCTCTCGGACCTCCGGAGCCGGGGTCCCAGCACCGCTGTGCTCCGGGCGGACGGGGGGCCCTGGCCTTAGCTCCCCCGCAGGAACGTGGTAGGTGCGTCCAAACAATTGGCCACACCTACCATGGGGCAAGTATGGGGACTGCATAAGGGAGGACCGGAGCACCCGGCGGTACTGGAGTCCCAGGGCTTCTGAAGACCGGAGCTCCTGACTCCAACCAAAGATCAGAAGGGCCGGACCTCGCCCCTCTGTAGGGGCGAGCTCTGAAGGCTCCACGTGTCCAGCGGTGCCGGACCACCCTCTCCTCAGAGGAGAGCTCCGGGTCCGCCACGTGGCCAGCAGGGCCAGACCTTGCCCCCTTTGCAGGGGCGAGCTCCGAAGGCTCCACGTGTCCAGCGGGGCCGGAGCTCCCCTCTCCTCAGAGGATAGCTCTAGGCCCGCCACGTGGCCAGCAAAGCCGGACCTCGCCCCCTCCGCAGGGGCGAGCTACGAAGGCTCCACGTGTCCAGCGGGGCCGGGCCTCACTCTCCTTAGAGGAGAGCTCCGGGCCCGCCACGTGGCCAGAAGAGCCGGACCTCCCCCCTCCGCAAGGAGGAGCTCCAAAGACCCCTTGGGCCCTTATGACAACAAGGACCCGAGGAAGGTGTCTGGGCAAAGCTTCGAGATTGGTGGAGACCTCCCGGGGCCCTTGCGGAGCTAAGGACTCGGGCAGGACAAGCCAAGAAAAGAAGCAAAGAGCTGACACTGAAAACAACAAGTCCATTCATCAAAAGCTCCATGAGCTGGACTATAGACACAACAAAAAACAAAAGATACAAGGCTTTCCAGCTACAAGGGCAAGCCCCTAAGAGTCCCCGGACTCCCGCTGGAACCTAGACGTGACGAGGGCGGCGACGTCTCCGATTCCGGCCCTAGCGACCTCCTCCTGCTCGGCGATGGGGCCCCGAACCACCGGCTCTAGAGAGATGGAAGATTCCCAGCTCGGGAAGCACGTCAGCACGTGCGTGGCGACCTCCTTCGCCAAGCCCTGTCTCTCTGTCTCGAGCTCGTGGGCGATCACAGCCTCGAGCCTATCCAGCTTGGTGCCGATGGACTCAAGTGCCGGAAGCGCCTTGGCCACCTCTTGTGCCAGAGCCCCCGTCCTCACGGGGCTGAAGCCAAGAGGCACCAGGGTGGATCCCGCCTGGCCAACGAAGCTCCAGACTGTTCAGACCTTGACGGACCGTGAAGCCCGGAGCTTCTCCACCTCCTGGCGAGCCGTCAGCAGGGCGCCGGGTCCTTCCTTGGCGAACCTATTCTCCTTGGCTGCCAAGGTGTTCTCTCAAAGCTGGAGGTCCCGGGTGAGCCGCTCCAACTCTGATGCCCGGATGTCGGCAGCCAACTCCCGGTCCAGCGCCGCCTGGCGGTCCCGGGCGACCTGCTCCTCCCTCTCAGCCAGAGCTGCCTCCCGAAGCTCCAGCTCTCCAGCCCGGGCCTTCAGGTCGCCCTCTCCAGCCTCCAGCTGCTCGGCGACCTTCTTCTCCTTGGTCGCCACGGCGCGCTCCCGATCTGCGACGGTGCACTCACGGCGCACCAGCTGCAGCCGCAGCTCCTCGTTGGCGTCGGAGCGAGCCCGATCACTAGCGTAAGCCTCGCGGGTCTCCTGCAAGATCCACCGGGTCTTGGCGTCTAGGCGGTCGACGGCTCTCCTCTGCACCTCGAGGAGCTCCTCCTCAGCATCAATCCTGGCCCGCTTGGCGTCGAGCTCTTCTTCGACCTCGCGGGTCTGCAGTTTCAAGAGTCGCCCCCAGCTGCGGAGGCAGTCTCTCTCAACCGCCAAGACCTCCCGCTCGCGCTCGAGCGCAGCCTGGACCTGCCGGACGCTAGACTGGGCCTGCTCCATGGCGTCCGACAGGGGCAGCGGGGCGGCAGAGGCCGAAGCTGCGCCGCAGACCTCCTCCATGATGTCATCATCCGGCGGAGGAGTCTCCGGCACCACAGCTTCCACGGAGACCGCAACGATGTGCCAGTCAGGAGAAGACGGCGCCGAAGCATGGCCAGTCCTGACGCGCCCCTGCTCATCACCGCCGGCTTGCTCCACCAAGTTCTCATCAGCCGCTAGCTCCCGAGTTGGCGAAGGAGGAGGAGCAGCCGCTGCCCTCACAGAAGCCGGTTCCGCCGGGTCAGAAGGAGTAGGCACCTGGACCTGCACGGTGGCCGGCGAAGCTGCCGCAGCGTCCTGACACTGTGGCACTGGGTCCACGCCAACCGGAGGTGGCCGGGGAACAGGCGCGTCCCCAGCAGCCGAAGAATCTCTGCAGGCACAGGGAGCTCTTAAGAACAAGAAAAGGAAGTACGCAAGTACTAAGATCCGGTAAGGGCAAACTTACCGAGGAACTCGAACACTGCAGTGGGCATGGAGCCCTGGCTTCCGAGCCGGGGCAGGGCTGCCGGAGCCTGCCGTCGCTGCCGGGGGCTGCGCCGAAGGCGCCCGGACCGGCGGAGCAGGGGGGTGCTCCCGGAGCCCCCCCTAGAAGACGGAGCAGCAGAACTCCCGCCGGCAGCACCTCCGGCGCCACTCGCCGAACCAGCCCCTGAGGCCCGGGGCGCCTGCGTCCCCGGATGAGTCCTGGCTGCGCTCCCTCTGGCGCTGCCGCCTGCCGAGCCTGCAGCAGGGACACTCAACGACCGGGGCACCTGAGCCCCTGGCTCAGCCCCGGACGCCGCAGCACCGGCGTCCCTCCTCGGAGCTCCACCACCTGTGGAAGGAGGGTGGGACGCCCGGGGCTCCTCTGACCGCCGCTGTCCAAGAGGAGTCCTATCGCCATGGAAGACCTGAGGCCTCTTGGAGTCGCTGCCCAACGAACCGACGCCTCCCGATGAAGGGCGCGGGGGACTCTGATCCCCTGACTTGGCGCGAAAGACGCCCTCGGTGGAGACCGGGAGTGCTTCCTCTTCGGCGAACCAGAGGTGGGCTCCTTGCCCTTCCCCTTGTCGGCAGTCCAAGCTCTGTTGACTCCCGGCGCGGGTTGGGCATCGGCCGACGCCTCACGCTATGCTTCGGAGCGGTCAACCCCGGGGACCGAGATTCCCCTAAAGGCATATCTGACCTGGCGCATGGCGATCCCAATGTCATCCAGCGCCGGCATCTCCCACAGCAGCTTCGCCCACCACGTCGGCTCCATGAAGAGAGGGATGCAGGAATCTGGGGTGGTGAGGAAGCCATCATCAATGAGGTTGCTGCTTACCCTCGTCACCATCTCCCACAGCACCTCGACGGATGGGTCAGAGCCTAGACCCATCTCCAGCCTGGTGCAGTCGTGCTCGCCGGTGTAGTACCACGCCGGACGGCTGCGCTGCTGCAGTGGGGCGAGACGGCGCGACAAGAAATCTATCAGCACCATCAGGGATGTCAACCCCTGATCTGCCAGGAACCGGATCCGCTCCAGGACTTGCGCGTACTCCGGCTCCAGCTCTGGGCTCTCCTCCCAAAAGCGGCGCCCGGTGGTTGGACCATCAGTTGGCAACTGGAGGCGATTGTGCTCGTCGGTCTTCACGATCACCTAGTCGTCCCTCCAGCGTTCCCACCTCACAGCACTGAAGGGTAGAAGGTACCCAGAGACCTTCGGATCCTTGCTGCGGTGCCGGAAGTAGTACGCCCCCAGTTGGTTCTTCGGGTTGCGACCAGTCGTCCGCAGCACGAAGAAGTGACAGAAAAGCGTCACCGAAGCACGCACTCCCATGAACATCTCGCAGAAGTGCACGGAGACGGCGGCCATGGCGAAGGAGTTGGGGGAGAGGTGATGAAGCTGGAGGCCGTACGTCTCCAACAGCGTCACAAAGAAAGAAGAGATCGGCGGGACGAACCCCGCCCAGGCGTAGGTGGCAAATAAGACGGTCTCCCCCCTGTCCAGATGCAGGGGGAGAGATCCCCGCCGAAGGCAGCGCCTCTGCTCCTCCGAGTGCCATCCCAGACTCTTGCGCACCGTCCCAAGGTCTTTCGTCCGGGCGATGCACGGCAGAGGCAAGTGGGAAGCCATCGGAGACGAAGGGGCAAGAACTTGGAAGGTGAAGAAGGCTTGAGCGCATGGAAGAATCCGGAAGGCTCAGGCGTAGGGAGAAGTGCGAAGGGAAGCCTGCGATGCAGAAGGAATCCCCTTTAAACCTCCCAGAAGCGATTCAAAATGCATCATATGCGCCGCTCGGGGTGAATGCCTCAGGTCCAAGCCCCAGCGACGATGACAAGTGGGTCCAAGCCGTCCACCAGAAGCAGTGGGCCAAGAAGTCATCCACTCAAGCGGGCAACCCGGTGGTTCCTGGCAAGGCGCTGCGACGTGCAGTAGTGCGCTGCGATGTGCAGCAGTGGCAGCCTTGGAAACCGCCGCAGTAAAAGCAACTTTCAATGCAAGAGTCAAGACCCCACGACCTTCCGTTGCCCAGGCAACGGGTGAAGGAAGTTTGAAGAAAGTGCGCGGGATAGGAAAGGTGAAGGCCCCACCTCGGGCTCGTTATCTCCCCCGAGATGGGCCTGGGGGCCACTGTCGGTACCCTCAATACTGGGTACCCCCGCAGACAGGACAAAACCGCCTAAGGACCTCGCCCCTTCCGCAGGGGTGAGCTCCGAGGGTGCCACGTGCCCAGCCGGGCCGGAGCTCCCCTCTCCTCAGAGGAGAGCTCCGGGCCAGCCACGTGGCCAGGCGTAGCCGGACATCCCCCCTCCGCGGGGGTGAGCTCCGAAGGCTCCACGTGTCCAGCGGGGTCGGAGCTCCCCCTCTCCTCAGAGGAGAGCTCCGGGCCCGCCATGTGGCAAGCAGAGCCGGACCTCCCCCCCTCCGCGGGGGTGAGCTCCGAAGGCTCCACATGTCCAGTGGGGCCGGAGCTCCCCCTCTCCTTAGAGGAGAGCTCCGGGCCCGCCATGTGGCCAGCAGAGGCGGACCTCCCCCCTCTGCGGGGGTGAGCTCCGAAGGCTCCACGTGTCCAGCGAGGTCGGACCTCCCCTCTCCTCAGAGGAGAGCTCCGAGCCCGCCACGTGGCCAGCAGAGCCGCGCTACCTGCTCCGGGGCGGTAGGCAGCGAAAGTAAAGACCCGCGCCTTCCCAAGGAGCATTAAAGACCCACACCTTCCCAAGACGCGGAGACGCGGAGCACGCCTCTGCCAGGAGGCGTTGCGCCCAGTCACATCACAGTGAAGACGGGCGCAGAACGCCAGATGCTGTGGACCAATAAACACAGCAACAAGACAACCCCTGCTGCCCCTGCCATCATCAACCACTACGCCTAGCTTGCGGCGTGGGCAGGGCAGCAGGACGGAGGCTCAGAAGCTACTGCCAGAGACAGCTACCGGTGTTACTGCGAGATACGATAGATGGAAGGAAATCACCCGGGACCACCTGTCGGGTCCCAGGGCCCCACTTGTAAGCCGCCCGAGCCTTGTACTATAAAAGACTCGGGTAGGCAACGTTGCAAGGGGTTCGGCAGTTCACCACCCTACACTCAGACATTCATCCTCATACCCAGGGTAGAACTCCGCTTCTAAGATTGAAGCAATACACAGAGCAACTCCGCTCACCATGGACGTAGGGTTTTATGCTCCGGCGGCCTGAACCACGTAAAAATCCCCATGTCAAACCACTTTCATCTCCTTCTGTCATCCATTCTGGTGATACCCACGCAAGAGGACTAGCCCCTCTGAAAAAGAACCTCCGCGGGCTGCCCAGGGCAGGCCCGGGGGAAGTGTCGACCGCAGACACTTCGACACCGGCGATGTGGGAACCTGAACCGGAAGAGGAGGTCATGGACCCGGAGCCACCAGCAAAGGTAGCGGAGGAGGACGACTCGCAGGAGGTCAAGTTCTACTCCGAGTAGTGAGTTACCGTTGCCAAGTAGGGCAGCGAGGGTGGTGTATAAAAACTTTTGCAATCGGTGACATGACATGTCGTGTAGACAGTAGCATGTGTATAGGTAGTGACGGCATGAGCACGACTTCTCGGAGACCCGAGAATAATGTATCTTGTATAAATTTTATGCTTTATCAATATATGTGAATGTTGTGCAAGTTTATTCATGTGTCACTTCAATACCTACTGTTTTATATGGAATTTTAGGAATGACATGTGCTGATCACTGCTGTCTTAAATTTCAGAATGACTCGCACTCGTGCCAACCCGGAAGTTGGAGGTTCTAGTCAGGGGGGAGATGCCTCCCAACAGCCTTCCAAGGATTCCACGGGACAGCAACAGCAGCAACAGAAACAACCGCCACCGCTACCACCAACGGTTACATTGGCCGACATCGTTGCAGCCATGGCGGGCTCACATCAGCAGCATACAGAGCTGCTGCAAACTTTAATTGCAAATACGTCTCGACCCGAGAGGTATAAAGACAAAGAGGAGCGCCAACAAAGCTCGTACTCCGACTTTCTGGCTACTCATCCCCCGGTATTCTCAGGGGCGGATGATCCCCTTGATGCGGATATTTGGCTCCGCACGATGGAGATGAAATTCAAGCTGCTCCAAGTGAGTGAGCAGCGCAAGACTCAGTTCGTGGCCCAACAGCTTCAAGGGTCCGCGACCGCTTGGTGGGCAAACTTTTGTGCCTCGCAACCCACCGAGGGAGTTATGACCTGGGCGGAGTTCCGTACGGCCTTCAGGGCCTATCACATACCGCCGGGTTTGATGAAAAGGAAGACGCAGGAGTTTCTTCGCCTGCAGCAAGGCAGCAGGAACGCGCTGGAGTATTCCAGGGCGTTCAACAATCTCGCACTCTACGCCTCATATCACGCCAATACTGATGAGAAGCGGCGGGATCATTTTTACCAGGGGCTTAATCCGCTCCTGAAGGACAAGCTGGCAATGTTCAATCGCAGCAGCCTCAACGACATTATTGATGCTGCGATTGTTCAGGAGGACTTTGGCAAGGAGTTAGCGGTGGCAGAGAAGAAGCGATGCACGCCGCAGAGTAGCGGAGAGGGAGGGGGTTCTTCTCAAAAATACCAGATGGTGTATCGCTCACCATCGGGTCAACGCTGGCAGCCACCACAGCGGCCGATGCAATTCCTCAATCGGCCATACTCTCCACCGGCGTTTCAGCCGGCATTACCAGCACCACCTTCACAACAACAACAGCAGCAGTAGGCGATGCCGTGTGCGTTTTGTGACACCCGGTTCCAAAAATAGAACCAAGTGAATGCATATGTGTGCCCAGGATGTTCATCACACATACACATGTAATCCACAAACTGAATTCAGAATATAACCACGAATAAATAGTGGTTAAGTACTTTATTACAATGACTAAATGTCTCACTCATGAATGTCTATCTTATTCTTGCAGCGGAAGACTCTAAACGAAAACGGAAAATGACTAAAGACAGCAAGCTCCATCTTCATCTCCACAGGCATGTTGACGGTAGTTCGCACGCCTAGTACTCCACATGGTCCTCGAAGTACTCATCTCCTGTAGCTGATGTTTACTCAGCAAGTGCAGGAAAAGTATGACATGTTACAACAAGGTAGGAAATAAAAAGGCTCATTGCAGCAAGCAAGTTTTATTTCATAAACATGGTAAAAATAGCAACTATTTCTAGGTGAATTAAATGCCAACATAACCAAGTAAAACAGCAATATTCCTTCACCATAATTCACTATTTATCAAGTATCAACCAGCCATTAATCTTTCTCAAGTTCATCTCATGCTCATAAATATTCGTATCCATCTCATATTCATATAACCGAAACCAAACTCATTGTCATGACTCAGAACAGTCCCAAAACAAATCCCAATGACCGTACCATAATCATACCGAATAACCATCCCAAGTTTTCCCTCTAATCATGGAAGTTGGCCAGGTGCTTGTGACCGGAAGCACGGCTATCATGAGAGTTTTACACTCTGCAGAGGTGGCACCACTTTACCCACAAGTTCGTGATTTCGTCACCCGTTGGCGACTACAGAACCTCCATTATACCAGTACACAACCGTCGGTGTATGGCCAAGAGATCACAAAATAGCCTTTACAAAGGGGCTACTAGATGTACAGACCCACTGAGGTTTCACCGGCAGGCTCGAATCACCACTCTCCCACCCATGGGCCCCCTCTTGTGCCATGCAGTTCCCAGGGCAGTCCCTCTAGACTCCCATTCCCCGCGCCATCCAATGATCCATTCTCATGAGTGCAGTAGTGAACCATGTTTTAATTCAGCTTTCCGTATTCCATAAATTAAACGAAGCAAAAAGGAAAAACGACCATACCCGACTCATCAACTTTCCTGGCGACAAGGATGGTTAACAAATAGTAAACTCCTATAAAAGGGTGTCCCATCAAGTTGACTCAAGCATACGAGTTTTCGCAAACAAAACAGTTTTGAAACATGGGATCAATATGGTCAAGGGGCACTTGCCCCTGTGGTTCTTGTTGCTCAAGCGTCTCGAAGTCTTGGTGCTGTAGTTCCTCGTAGATGGCCTCTTGAGCTTG
The DNA here is from genome assembly GCA_030760725.1 of Neostapfia colusana. Lineage (NCBI taxonomy): Eukaryota > Viridiplantae > Streptophyta > Magnoliopsida > Poales > Poaceae > Neostapfia > Neostapfia colusana. The sequence goes on from JASWHV010000003.1 coordinate 103,452,355, forward strand.
TCCTTATACTCACGACCACACACATACAAAATTTACAGCAATCAATCATCATGCTCAAACTTTACTCAAGATGCAATGGGGTAGATGAATGCAAATACTATGGTGCTGTTTTATTAAACCAGTTTGTACGTGTTCTTGCATGTTTTAACGGGCTTTCATGGGGTTTTATGATGAACAAGGGTGCTGGGATCAAGTGTAGACGTGGTGATGATCTTGACTCAAGATCTAGACCAATTCCACCGTCAAAAACCGATCAAAACACGATTTGTCCACACGCAAAAGTTTCTGCTCGAAGGGGGCGAAGAAAACAGATGCGTAGAAACAGCGGCGACGTCGTAAGATGGGTAATGGAGACCTACCTCACTTCCTCCTTGTGGCAGGGCCTTTCTCATAGCAATGGCAGCAGCAGGGGATTATTCTATGGAAAATTATGGTAGGACAGATCGTCAGGCTTCTTCTCCTACGACAGCGAGGCGTGAAGGGGCTCGACGGCGGCCAAATTCCGGCAAGGGGGGAACTTGGCGACTTGGCAGCAAGGAAGGAGGATTGGCAGCAGGGGGGACGACCAAAAGAGAGAGGGGTGCGGCCAGGGGGTGGGGGTTATATTTATAAGGGGGAAAAAGAGTCCTAGGGGTGGAAACAAAGAGTCCTAGAAGTATGGGACTCAACATAAGAGTCCTAGGGGTGGAAACAAAGAGTCCTACAGGTAGGGGACTCAACCAAAGAGTCCTAGGGGTAGAAACAAAGAGTCCTAAAGGTAGGAGACTCAACCAAAAAGTCCTAGGGGTGGGGGACAAAGAGTCCTAGAGGTGTGGGACTTAACCAAAGAGTCCTAGAGGTGGGGGACTTCACCAAAGAGTCCTAGAGGTGGTGGACTTAACCAAAGAGTCCTAAAGGTGGGGGATAGGATTCCCCCCTCAAGGGCTGCGGCCAAGGGGTCTCCCCCCTAATCTGGTGCGGCCAATTTGGGGGAAAATTCCCCCAAAAGTGGGGGAAATTCCCCCTAGGAGAATTTTGGGGAATTTGGGAAAAATCAGGAGAAATTGGGAAGAATTTGGGAATGCTCATTTCAGCTATCTTTTTTTCCATTTCTCACCATTTCTATGTCCCCTTTTCCATTTCTACATTCCCCTCTCCATTCTATGTCCCATTCTCCATTTCTATGTCCCATTCTTCATTTCTATATTCCCTTCTCCATTTCTATGGTTCTTCCTCCATTTCTATGGTTCTTTCTCCATTTTTATAGTTCTTTCTCCATTTCTATGGTTCATTCTTCCATTTCTATAGTTCTTTCTCCATTTCTAGGGTTCTTTCTCCATTTCTACTTCTTTTACAATGCTTCTCTACATGAAAAATTTATGCAATGCATGGTAATAAATTTGAGGGTGTTACACGTTTGCACCCCAGCAGCACATGCCGGGCTTTCGTTCCCCAAGCACGGGCCAGTCGTCAACCACATGCTTCAAATGCGGTCGCCCAGGGCACTTCACCAATAACTGCCCCGAGAGGCAAGGCGGCGGAGTGGCACCACAGTTTTCAGAGAGGAATCAGCCCTGGAACCCTATTAATGCGCTGCGTGCAAATCCTAAGCCCGGCACCGTCCACCAACTCGCCATAGAAGACGTGCTGGAGGGGGAGCCAATCCTTGCGGGTATGTTCCAACTCCACCAACATCCCGCCATAGTGTTATTTGATTCAGGCGCCACACATAATTTTATTAGCCAAGCTTTCATTGCTAAACACAGCTTGCAAATACTACACACCGAAAGTCCATATTTAATTTGTTCACCAGGTGGGAAAATTTCAGCAAGCATGATGGTTTCGAAAGCGCCATTGTGCTTAGCTGGTAGAGTATACCCTACGTCTCTCGTAGATTTAGAGGGACAAAAGGTCAATGTTATCCTAGAGATGTCGTGGTTAACCTGCCACGGCTCCGTTTTAGACACCGTCCTCCGAGTCGTGCATCTACATCCAGAAATGCACGAGTCTCACTCATTATTTCTGGACAGTCTAGAAATAAAACTTCCAAGTGTATACCAATCCACCACTATCAGATTGGAACACATTCCGGTAGTCCGTGAGTTCCTGACGTGTTCCCGGATGATTTACAGGGGATGCCGCCTGACAGAGAGGTGGAGTTAAAGATTGAACTTGCACCGGTAATTAGGCCAATATCCCGAAGGCCGTACAAGATGGCGCCAAAGGAATTGGCAGAACTGAAGACACAGTTGACGGACTTATTGCAGAAGGGTTTTATTAGGCCGAGCTCCTCGCCATGGGTCTGTTCGGCATTATTTGTGAAGAAGAAGGATGAGACGTTGCGGCTTTGCATGGACTATCGTCCACTAAACACCGTAAGTATCAAGAACAAGTATCCGTTGCCACGGATCGACATGTTGTTTGATCAGTTGGTCGAATCAAAGATCTTTTCCCAAAATGGACTTAAGATCTGGTACCATCAGATTAAGATACAGGCAAAGGATATTCCGAAGACAGCGTTCTCGACGAGGTACGGGTTTTATGAGTACCTAGTCATGTCCTTCGGCCTCACCAATGCTCCAGCTCACTTCATGTACTTGATGAACTCGGTATTCATGCCGGAGTTGGACAAGTTTGTTGTGGTCTTCATCGATGACATATTGGTATATTCCAAGTCGGAGGAAGAATACACGAAGCATCTGCGTATAGTCTTGCAAAGGCTGCGTGATCACAAGCTATACACGAAATTCAGAAAGTGTGAATTCTGGATATCGCAAGTGCCTTTTCTCGGGCATATTATCTCAGCGGAGGGCATCGCTGTAGACCCGAGTAAGATCACACAAGTGCTGAATTGGAAGTCCCAGAGAACTGTTCACGAGGTACGGAGTTTCCTCGGACTCGCGGGATATTATCGTAGGTTCATTCCGAACTTCTCAAAGATTGTCAAGCCTATGACCGAGTTGCTGAAGAAGGCTACCAAATTGTTTGGAGTACAGCATGTGAAGCAGCACTCAAGGCATTAGTGAAGCACTTAACATCAGCACCGGTTTTGGCGCAGCCAGACACAACAAAACCGTTCGATGTGTACTGCGATGCATCCGACATTGGGCTCGGATGTGTGCTGATGCAAGACCGAAGGGTGGTCGCGTATGGATCACGACAGCTCAGGAACCATGAGCAAAATTATCCAACTCATGAATTAGAGCTCGCTGCCGTGGTACTCGCACTCAAGATGTGGAGTCACTACCTACTTGGTAACCTCGTGCATTTATATACCGACCACAAGAGCCTCAAGTACGTATTCACTCAGAAGGAGCTGAACATGAGTGTAGGATCGAAGAGCACGTGAAAAGCTACCAGAGGGGGGTGAATGGTAGATTAAAACTTTTCGCAGCGGAAACAACAAAAACCCCTTAGCAAAAATCAATCAGTTAAAGAAACCGTGTGTGCAAGTGTTTTCAAACGTGTTCAACCATGAAAAATCAAGTAGAGAGGTAGAGAATCAAGTCACGGATCTAATGCAACAAGAATCACTTGAAAACACGAAGTAAAACTTGAGATACGATCAAAATATTAAACGAAGATCAATCTGTTCTACCCGATATAAAACAGATCTGCAATGCTGCAAAGAAACTCGTGTATCTCAAAAACTACAGATCCGAAGCTCGTGAAAATTTCACATATGATAGATAATTGAGTTTAGAAGACAACCCAAAAAGAATCACGTCAATCGGATCTGTAAAACTCGAGTTATGAATGAAACACCGAAGCAACGTCGGTCTGTCCAGAAACTCGGCGAGAAAGACTTGACGAAAAACAAGTCGGACGAACAAGGCACAAAAGCTCCTCGAAACTATGAACTTTATTCAATAGAAACACAAGAGGAACAGCCCAAAGTTCTCTACCCACGAGAGCTCTGGCCTCCCTTGCTTTTATAGCCATCCCTCAGGCTAAACAATCCAATCTAGGACTCCTACTCCTAATTTGACTCGTATCCTAACTTACCATAACTGCTCAGGACTCTCCTATTCGCAGATAGAAGCAATCGTGAGACTTCCAAACACCTTAGGAACGTCCTAAACATTCCTAAAACAACTCAACTTCGTGCCTAGCACGAAATCCTATCATAACCAACTCAAATCTTCCATATTTGAGCCATATCCGACTCAGCCTCAGCCTGAGTACGCAATCCAGCCGGTTGGACCTTTCCGACCAATTCTTTACGTCCACTTCTCTTCATCACGCCTTGGAACAGTGTTGCCACGTCCATGCACTCCTTGCACACGTGCAAACACCTTCCAACGACGTACACGCAACCTTCATATGCACTGCCCTTGATCCAAACATGCTGCGCGACCTCCCGATCAACTCAACCACAGCTCCTCCCGAACTTGGTTGTTGGAACCTCATCTCCTCCCTGAGACTAGTCCAAGGATCCCGTCACCAGCCATGTCTTGAACTCAAGCAACACCTGCACATGAATAAACAACCAATTCTTTCGAGCACAAGTCCTCGACTTGACTCACATTAGTTCAAAAACCACAACACCTTACATGAGCACGTCACATAAGCATGTTGCAAACCATATCAAATGATAACAGCCATAACCACCAAAAACACACTAAAAACTTAGCAAATTAATACTAAGCAAACCTTCCCATAAAACAAGTTTGAAACATTGCGAGTTAAAAGCAAAAACAAGACGCTGCAGTTCTACGAGTTGAACTTCACGGGAGCTCCCTAAAAACAAGCTCCGGACCTCACAGAAGCTCTCCGGACCTTGCAGGAGCTCTCCGGACCTTGCGTCGGACCTTGCCAACACTTGGCGGACCTAACAAAGAACTTGTCGGACCTTGCCACAGAAGAATGTTTTGGCAATATTCAAAACTTTGAATGTTAATGCTAACTTTTATCCTAATTGCCAATGTATTCAGCACACATAGGTCTCACAATCTCCCCCTTGATGAATGCATTGGCAACACCAATTAAAATCCGAACATTGGCTTTTGAAAAGTTTTGAAAAGCTTTGAAAACTCATTTCTCCCCCTTTATTAATTTCTCCCCATTTTTTAAAATCAGAGAAGGAAGAAAGTGTATAACATATGCAAAGTGTAAAAAAATCTCTCCTTATACATATTTCTCCCCATTTGACAATGTATTTAGCAAGGTTCAAAAGAGAAATTTTTAAATGTTATGAGCATATTATAACATATACATACAAAACAAAGCTCATCCAAGTCATACTATCAGATTACTTACACTATCACATCAATGAGATACATAAAGTAGTGTAAGTCATGCTAGAGATCAAATGTATTTTTCAGTTTAAGCAAGTCATGATCTCCCTTACTCAACTATTTCAAAACCTGAAAACATGACACTTGTTGCTGCATTTTTATTATTCATAATCATTTAAGGCACAAAGTTGATCATATGATATTTGCAAGAGATTATATGCCGCATCAGCCTTATTCTAACCAACCAAGCCAAGCCTATGCCATTTGACAATCAGAAGCTTAAGGACATGGTTTTAGTCATACACAATTCCTTCCAAGTTCATATCTTAGTGCAATGATAAGCAATCTCAAAAGAAGAAGTGCGATGCATGCATATTCTCTTGATTTTTTCTCAATTTTTTATTTGAAAACTCAACATGTGAGCTGATCACTTGATTAATTTTTTATGATTAAAAGCACTTGTGAGCACGCAACAAGTTCAAAACAGCAAGAAAGTTCGATCATGACCAGATTTAGTGTAAGTAATTATTCCAATTACTAGTCATGGCAAAAACTACAAAATGTATAACATGAGTAATGTAGTAAGAACTTTCAGCCTGTAAAAGGAATCACAAAGTCATATATGTATGAAATACTATGCTCATATTATTTTAGTTTCAGATTCACACAAAGACTTTCAAAGTTTCAAAAACTCCCCCTCAATTTAAGCCATGAGGATGCATAACCCCTATTTCACTACGAATGAAACAAAAACGAGTGAAATCCAAAGGTTTTGTAAAAATATCAGCCAATTGTTGTTCGGTATCGACATGGTGAAGCACAATGTTTCCTTTTTTAACATTATCACGAAGAAAGTGATACCTAATGTCAATGTGCTTAGTTCTAGAGTGTTTCACGGGGTTTTTAGCAATACAAATTGCACTAGTGTTATCACAAAACAGTGGAACACTATCTAAATCAACCCCATAGTCCTTAAGTGTTTGAACAATCCAAAGAATTTGTGAGCAAGCGCTAGCCGCAGCTACATATTCAGATTCGGCCGTGGATTGTGCAACTGAACTTTGTTTGCTAGAGGACCAAGCAACAAGTGAATTACCAAGAAAATGACAAGCACCTGAAGTACTTTTCCTATCAATCCTACAACTCCCAAAATCAGCATCCGAAAAAGCTTTCAAAGAAATGGTTGAGGAAGAAGGAAGAAAAATGCCAAATTCTTAAGTTCCATGTTGGTACCTGAGAATCCTTTTGATGGATTGGCGATGTGAAGCACGTGGAGAAGCTTGAAAACGTGCACAAAGACATACGCTGAATTGTATGTCCGGTCTTGACGCCGTGAGATACAAAAGTGATCCAATCATACTTCTGTATTCTTTTTTATCGACCGGGTCACCATCTTCGTCAAGTTCAAGTGTTGTTGCTGTTCCCATTGGTGTCCGAAGAGGCTTGCATTTGTCCATGTTGAAGCACTTAAGAAGGTCCTTTGTATACTTAGTTTGATGCACAAAAGTTCCTTCTTTTGTTTGCTTGATTTGCAGCCCCAAAAAGTACGTGAGTTCTCCCATCATACTCATCTCAAATTCTGAACTCATCATAGCTGAAAACTTGGACACGAGATCATGAGAAGCACAACCAAAGATAATATCATCCACATACACTTGAACGAATAATGAGTCATTGCCATGCTTAAGTACAAAAAGAGTTTTATCAATCTTGCCCATGGTAAACCCATTTTCAAGTAAGAATGTTTTTAACCTATCATACCATGCTCTAGGGGCTTGTTTTAGACCGTACAAGGCTTTGGACAGTTTGTAAACATGATTAGGAAAATTTGGATTTTCAAAACCCGGTGGCTGCTTAACATAAACCTCCTCCTCTATGTAGCCATTAAGAAAAGCACTTTTAACATCCATTTGATATAACTTGAAACCTTTAGATGCAGCAAATGCTAATAAAATTCTTATAGCTTCTAATCTAGCAACAGGAGCAAATGTTTCATCAAAATCTAGACCTTCAATTTGAGTGAAACCTTGAGCAACCAACCTAGCTTTATTTCTAACCACAACCCCATCCTCACTTTGCTTATTTTTAAATACCCATTTAGTTCCAATTAATGTGTGACCTTGAGGTGGAGGTACAAGTTTCCAAACATTATTTCTTTCAAAATTTTCTAACTCTTCTTGCATGGAATTAATCCAAGATTCATTAGTGAGTGCGTGTGATATATCCTTGGGTTCAAAAGAAGCAACAAAAGCAGAATGAGCATGAGAGTTTGGATCGCAAAACCTGGACCGAGTGACTCGTTCATGCAAGCTTCCAATGATTTGTTGTGGAGGATGACTTTTGAGTACTCGGAGGGGAGTAGACACTTCACAAGCACCTTCTTCTTCATGTTCGGACCTTTGATTAGGAGAGCTTGTTGATTGAGCAAGGTCCGAACCAGCAGTAGTGACTGTTGGTGCTGGTTGTGGTGCAAAATCAGCAGCTTGATCGTTATTTACTTCCGAGTTTTCGGGCAGCAGCACCACTTCTTCATCTTCTTCAATAAAAATACTCTCCCCCTGCGGATATGGATCCGGACCTGCAATATCGGAGCTAGTACTTGGGCTAGCTTCATCAAAAGAAACCTCGCAAGTCTCCACAATTTTGTTAGTGTCAAGTAAAAGCACACGGTAGCCTCTAGTATGAGATGGATAACCAAGAAACATGCCATCAACAGATCTAGCTTCAAATTTATCAAGATTACCATGTTTCTTGACAAAGCATTTGCAACCAAAAACCCTAAAGTGTGTAACACTAGGCCTATGTCCAAACCGGAGCTCATATGGGGGTTTTCCAAGCTTAGCACGCAAGAAAACACGATTTGAGACATAACAAGAGGTTGCAATTGCATCAGCCCAAAATTTCCTAAGAGTTTGATATTCATCAAGCATAGTCCTAGCCATCTCAACTAAGGTCCTGTTCTTTCTTTCTACGACACCATTTTGTTGTGGTACATAGGGTGAAGAGTATTGACGGTCTATTCCATTTTCAGCACAAAAGTGATCAAAGGATTGGTTTTTAAATTCAGTTCTGTTATCACTTCTAATTGCTTTTAATGATCCTGGGTGATCAATAGATAATCTAAGAAATAAAGTTCTAAAATGACTAAAAGCTTCATTCTTAGATGCCATAAAATAAACCCAAGAATATCTGGAATAATCATCAACAATCACAAGCACATACCATTTACCTCCGAAGGATTGAACACGTGCCGGACCTACTGTGTCAAGATGTAAAAGTTGTCCCGGTTCAGCTGTCATGGTCATTGTGAGAGGAGCATGTGAACCTGCAACAAACTTAGCATGTCTACAAGAAGAGCACACAATATCATTGTCCTTTTTAAGCTTCGGCAGCCCACGTATGCGATCGAGAGCACTAACACGAGTGAGATGATCAAAGCCTATGTGACCAAGTCTACGATGCCAAAAATATAGATCCTTTGTATCATTAGCAACTAGACACTGATGCTTAGAAGTTGACAAATCAAAATCAGCTTTAAAAACTCTTCCAAACCTAGACATGTTAAACAAAAGCTCACCTTTTGAATCTACAACCTTGCAGCAATTTTTAGCAAAGCTAACCTCTAGATTTTCATCTAGCAATTGTGAAACCGAAAGCAAGTTGTATTTCAAATTTTTAACAAGTGCCACATATTTCAAAGTGTAGAGATTGTTTACTCTAACCGAACCTTTAGCAATTATGGGAGTAGAAGAGTTATCGGCAAAAGTAACATTTTCTACACGTGACACAAAAGAGAGAGAGGAGAACCATTCTTTGTTACCGGTCATGTGGCGTGAGCAACCTGAATCCACAATCCAAATGTTCTCCTTCCTCAAACGTCAAACCTACACAGCAGCACAATACGTCGATGACTCAATACTGGGGTTAGTTAAAAGAATTTTAGGAATCTAGTACTGAGTCACACGACGTCCAGCAGGAATAAACGCGAAAGCTGAGAAGGTACAGCAGGTTTATGAGCCAAACATCAAAAATTTTTGTTCCCAACTACTGACTTAGAAGATGTGTTATATGTAGCACAAAAAACAGTAGGTCCGGGAGCAAGTTTTTGACTCATTACAGCAGGTTGCAAGCTCCGAACATTCGGTCTAGCAGATTTTGCTTGGTTGTTATGTGATCTAGCAAGTATTCTTTGTTTCTTATCGTGTTTAGCTAGTCTATAACAAAAATCCATGACATGACCATCTCTACCACAGTAGGTACAATGAAAAATAACCTTATTATCATGTCTAGATGAGCAAGCAACACGTTTATTAGAACCCGAATGGGACAGTACTCCTGCAGATTTGAAAATCACCTCTTTTTGTCTAGGAGCTGTTTGAATCAAACCGCTTCCTAATGACTTTACAACTTTAGGTGGGTGTGCCTTAGCATGAGCATGAGAATTAAAACCTAAACCAGTTTTATCATTACAAGACTTGGAAGAATTCAGCAGCAAGTTTAGGTTCTTATTTGCATTAGAAAACCGATCTAGTGTCCTATGCATGTCATCAAGTTTATTGGACAGATCAAAGCAGTTTTCACATGAAGTTTTTCCTTTTAGTTTGCAATTTGAACAATATTTAACTTCATGCACACGTAAAGCATTGTTCAAAATAGAAATCTCATTCATAGGATCATTTAGTTTCTTATTCAGATCATCACATGAAGAACAATGCAAATCAATTGTAGAACAACAAGCATCTTTCAAATTTTTATCATTAAGTGCAGCAAGCTCTTTGTTCTTTTCAATTTCAAGTTCAAGTTTATCAAGTGTAGATGCGTGTGCACTTCTTAAAGAGGATAATTGTTCATAAATCAAATCACATGAGGAACAAGAATCATCACTAGGAATCAAAGTTTTTAAACGATTAATTTCAGATTCTAGTGATTCAATTTTAACAGCATTGTTCCTAAGTTTTTTATCCTTTTTCTTTAATATAACAGTGGCACGAGAAATAGCATCACACATTTCTTCGCAAGTGGGACATACCTCTTCATCGTCACTGTTGTGTTCTGCCTCCTTGGAGCTTGAACTTGACTTGCTCGCCATGCAGCACATATTTGTCATAGCTTCTTCATCTTCATCACTACCGGTGTCCACATCACTTGAGCCGAAATCTTGAAGTGCAGAGATCATACTATGCACTATGTTGCGCATTGATAAATCTTTCTTCTTCTTATTCTTTGCAAACGATTTCTTCGGCCTTGTTTGCTTTTCTTCACGTGAAGTCGGACCTGAAAGGTTAGGGCACTCCGTACGAAAATGTCCTGTCTTACCACATTCAAAACATCGTTGAGGTCCGGAGCTTCCTCTCCTTCTAGTTCTCACATTTTGCAATGCTTTTGAGAACCGAGTAGAGATGAGTGCAAGCTCCTCCTCTGGAAACTCTTCAATCTGTTCAAGGGTTAGAGAGGACAGCAAAGAGAGTGCACCACTAGATGATGATTGACTAGAACTAGACATGTCACGTTGCGAAACAAATGCAATAGACTTGTTGGGGTTTTTACGTGAGATGATGTCAATTTCATGAGTTTTCAATTTAGAATAAAGCACGTCTAAAGTAAGAGAACTCATGACAGTAGATTCACGAATAGATGTAACTTTCATCTCCCAAATTGACATATCTAATGCTCCTAACAATGTCTAGCATTTTCAGCATCTGAAAAGTTAACATTGACACTACGCAAGTTGCTGAGAACTTCATTAAAGCGAGCAAAAAGGTCGTCAATTGACTCACCGGGTTGCATCTCAAAACGCATGTATTCTTTCTTGAACATATCTTGCCTTACCTCCTTGATCGTATTGGATCCTTCATGGTAGTCACAAAGAGCTTTCCAAACATCATATGCAGATCGGAGGTGTGCAACACGGTCGAAGTCGCTTTGAGTCAATCCTTGGATGATCAAGTTGCGAGCCTTGTTGTTGTTGTCAACATCTCTCATGTTCGCAGCCGTAACTTGATCGTTGGGTGGTACATCGAAGTTCCGGTAGACCTTTTCCCATATGGCGAAGCCTTGCGCCTGTATGTAGGCCTCCATCCGCGCCTTCCAAACCTGAAAATCGATGCCATTGAACACACAAGGTTTTGCGGAGTACTTCTCCATGATGGTTAGTCAAAACACGTGCAAATCACAAAGATTAGAGCACCTTGGCTCTGATACCAATTGTAGGATCGAAGAGCACGTGAAAAGCTACCAGAGGGGGGTGAATAGTAGATTAAAACTTTTCGCAGCGGAAACAACAAAAACCCCTCAGTAAAAATCAATCGGTTAAAGAAACCGTGTGTGCAAGTGTTTTCAAACGTGTTCAACCATGAAAAATCAAGTAGAGAGGTAGATAATCAAGTCACGGATCTAATGCAACAAGAATCACTTGAAAACACGAAGTAAAACTTGAGATACGATCAAAACATTAAACGAAGATCAATCTGTTCTACCCGATATAAAACAGATCTGCAATGCTGCAAAGAAACTCGTGTATCTCAAAAACTACAGATCCGAAGCTCATGAAAATTTCACAGATGATAGATAATTGAGTTGAGAAGACCAGCCAAAAAGAATCACGTCAATCGGATCTGTAAAACTCGAGTTATGAACGAAACACCGAAGCAACGTCGGTCTGTCCAGAAACTCGGCGAGAAAGACTTGACGAAAAACAAGTCGGACGAACAAGGCACAAAAGCTCCTCGAAACTATGAACTTTATTCAATAGAAACACAAGAGGAACAGCCCAAAGTTCTCTACCGACAAGAGCTCTGGCCTCCCTTGCTTTTATAGCCAGCCCTCAGGCTAAACAATCCAATCTAGGACTCCTACTCCTAATTTGACTCGTATCCTAACTTACCATAACTGCTCAGGACTCTCCTATTCGCAGATAGAAGCAATCGTGAGACTTCCAAACACCTTAGGAACGTCCTAAACATTCCTAAAACAACTCAACTTCGTGCCTAGCACGAAATCCTATCATAACCAACTCAAATCTTCTATATTTGAGCCATATCCGACTCAGCCTCAGCCTGAGTACGCAATCCAGCCGGTTGGACCTTTCCGACTAATTCTTTACGTCCACTTCTCTTCATCACGCCTTGGAACAATGTTGCCACGTCCATGCACTCCTTGCACACGTGCAAACACCTTCCAACGACGTAAACACAACCTTCATATGCACTGCCCTTGATCCAAACATGCTGCGCGACCTCCCGATCAACTCAACCACAGCTCCTCCGGAACTTGGTTGTTGGAACCTCATCTCCTCCCTGAGACTAGTCCAAGGATCCCGTCACCAGCCATGTCTTGAACTCAAGCAACACCTGCACATGAATAAACAACAAATTCTTCCGAGCACAAGTCCTCGACTTGACTCACGTTAGTTCGAAAACCACAACACCTTACATGAGCACGTCACATAAGCATGTTGCAAACCATATCAAATGATAACAGCCATAACCACCAAAACACACCAAAAACTTAGCAAATTAATACTAAGCAAACCTTCCCATAAAACAAGTTTGAAACATTGCGAGTTAAAAGCAAAAACAAGACGCTGCAGATCTACGAGTTGAACTTCACGGGAGCTCCCTAAAAACAAGCTCCGGACCTCACAGAAGCTCTCTGGAGCTTGCAGGAGCTCTCCGGACCTTGCGTCGGACCTTGCCAACACTTGGCGGACCTAACAAAGAACTTGTCGGACCTTGCCACAGAAGAATGTTTTGGCAATATTCAAAACTTTGAATGTTAATGCTAACTTTTATCCTAATTGCCAATGTATTCAGCACACATAGGTTTCACAATGAGGCAACAAATATGGTTGGAGTTGATAAAGGATTACAAAATAGATATACATTATCACCCGGCAAGGCAAACGTAGTGGCAGATGCGCTGAGTCGCAAGTCACACGTCAACAATCTGACCATCACACTGTTGGAAGAGAGCGAGCCACCATTGCATGTGATGCCACATGGAGCTCTCTACATCTTAGCTTTGATCCCTCCCATCCGTGAAGAGATAGCGGCAGCTTAGAAACATGACAAGGGCATGTCGTATTTGCGGAGACGTGTAGACAGTGGGGAGCTGAAATGTTTCTGGAAAGACAGAGACGGCGTCCTATTGTTCAAGGACCGGATCGTCGTACCCCATAACCCGGAGTTACGAAAGAAAATCTTTGATGAAGCTCACTTGTCAAAGTTTTCTATTCAACCCGGCAGCAACAAGATGTATCGAGAACTCAGGAACAAGTTTTGGTGGACACGGATGAAGCGGGAGATCGCGAAATACGTGTCACAATGTGATACATGCCGAAGGGTGAAGGCGGATCATATGAAGAAACCGGGACTGCTACAACCACTGGGCGTTCCTGCCTGGAAGTGGGAAGATGTGAGCATGGACATCATCATCGGTTTACCCACCACATTTCAGAAGCATGATTCAGTGTGGGTGATCATCCACCGGCTCAACCAAGTTGCCCATTTTATCCCAGTCAATACCAACTACAACACCAAGAAGTATGCTGAATTGTACATCTCATGGATCCTATGCTTATACAGCGTATCCCGCACCATCATCTCAGATCGGGGCACTTTATTTGTGTCTTGTTTTTGGGAGCAGTTGCATGCTTCTTTGGGGACAAAGCTAATCTGTAGTTCAGCATACCACCCGCAGACGGATGGGCAAACCGAGCGGGTAAATCAGATTTTAGAAGATATGCTACGAGCTTGTGCTATCAACCACGGCAAGAATTGGGATGATCACTTACCATTGGCCGAGTTCTCGTACAACAATGGGTACCAAGCGAGCACCAATATGGCGCCTTACGAGGCACTATACGTGAGAAAAATGCCGCACACCGCTGAATTGGTGTGATTCTGGCGAAAGGGTCACCTTCGGGATTGATCTTGTCAACAATGCAGAAGAAAAGGTTAAGCTGATTCAAGCAAACCTAAAGGCTGCTCAATCCCGACAAAAATAGTATGCGGATCGGAGAAGACGCCCGTTACGATTTGAAGTCGGGGATCACGTGTACCTACGTGTGTCTCCAATGAAGGGCGTGAACAGATTCGGGGTGAGAGGAAAGTTGGCACCCCGATTCATCGGTCCATTTTAGATTGTGGAAAGATGTGGTTCAGTTGCATACCAGCTGGAATTACAGGTGACACTCTCCGGTGTGCATGCCGTCTTTCACATTTCTCAGCTGAGGAAGTGTCTTAAGCTATCAACTACCATTCAGCTGGGGGATATTGAAGAACTGAAACCGGATCTCACTTATCGAGAGGAACCGGTTCACATAATTGATGAAAAAGCCCGAACCACACGCAACCGGACGTTGTGGTTCTACAAGGTTCTATGGGGTAATCACTTCGTAGATGAAGCGACATAGAAGAGCGAAGGCTTTCTTCGCGCTAACTACCCCGACTTGTTAATGTTGCACATACGGTAATTTTCCACCGTCCTCTCTCTTAGTTTTCACCTTATAATGTCACACCCGGTTTTTCCGAAGAAACAACCAAGTGAATATCACATGTATGCCAGGATCATTTTCTCATACATGTGATGACAAATAGTGAAGCATCATTTATTACAAGCCAGGTGTCGAATATAAATAAGTCTTACATCGCAAATGTCTCAATGGACACTAATGCTTCATCACAAGTAAATAAACTAGCAGCGGAATATTATTCTTTAGGGCTCCATCACAGGCGTCGCCCGGGGTCTTCATGAACCTAAAAGCCTTCCTCGGGTCCAAAATCTTGGTCATTATACACCACCTCATTATCTTGACCTGAGCAGCAATATAAACCAACAAATATGCAAGGTTGAGTACCAATGGTACTCAGCAAGTGTGGGAAAATTATATCATGCATGGCTAGAACAAGGAGAGGTTGAACTTATGGTTAAAGCACTACGCAATTAATACCTATCACCTTAGCTTATTAAGCACCTACATTACTACACAGGTGAAATGGTCCCAATATCCCATCCCATCATCATAATCCAATAACCATAACATCATTTCCAATGTTAAGCTCCCCGCTTAACTTCCAAAACCATCAATCCTCTAATCATGAATAAGTCCAGGCCGCTCTTGACCGTGAGCACGGCTGTCAAGACAGTTTTGACTCTGCAGAGTTTGTACCACTGTACCCACATGTAGTGATTTCATCCCCCGTTGCCGGGTGGACTAAAAGAACCTCCATTATGCCAGTGGCTACGATCCACATTCACACTTCCCAGGTGTGCAGCCAGGAGATCACTACGAAGCCTTTACAAAGGGATTCCCGACGAGCGTGGGCCCACTGAGGTTTCACCCCTAACAGCATACAAGAGGCTCCAACCCCGCTGCAGTGGCCCCCTCTTGAGCCTTGCGGTTCATATGGTAGTCCAGCTGACACCTACTCCCCGCACCATCCAACACACCCATACTACACCGGGGATACACCTAATTAATTGGCCAAGCTGCCCCATCTCAGCATGTGGTTGGCACTGTAAAGCCGGGTTACATGCTCCATGAACCGGTCCTTAGGATCCAGGCAAGTTCCAAACACAAACCCAAGTCTCGTGCACCCAGCACACAACCAAAACATCCAACTTGCCTTGATCCCTACCTCTACATAACTCACAATAGCTCATTCAAGAGTTTGGTATAATAAACTGATGATCTCGTATCCCAAATATCCCATTCTAAGCATGGCTAAGCATATGCATGTAAATAAATGACATGACAAAATAAATCCCAACCCAAGCTACAAGGAAACAAGGTAATGCAATTCTAGGGAAACTTTCCTAGCATGGGTTTCATATTTCATTTGACAATGCAAGTAATTCTATCTACACATCCTAGCATAGGATCAAAGTGGTCAAGGACACTTGCCTCCTTCTTGCTGCTCTTGAAATGGGTAGTCCTGATCTTGGAAAGGGATAACTTGCTCTTGAACAGGTTCTACTTCATACCATCACACATAGCAAAAGAAAAACAACAATCATAAGACATAGTTCACACTTCTTACTTCATACAAACCACACATTCACATTTATAAAAGTTCTTTACCATTATATGTGTTGTGGTTACTTTATGTGTGTTGATCTATGGCTTGCATACACTTTTATTTATATGTATATGATTCCTACTTTGGTGTTCATATTTATACTTACATACTATATATATATATGTGTGTGTTTCAGTTTTTAAATAAATTCCTTATATTAAACTACCAAGTATGTATGAAAAGTATTTTTCTTCTCCATATGTGCCTTCATAATTTCTATCGACCCTAAACTGAACTCTTTGGATTTTAAAAACTCCATTTATCATTTACTAGTTGCTATATTTTCAGATTTATATTCCTATGCATAATTAGTAATACACATCATCTAAACAGTATAGGTTTGGGTCCTAAATAATTTAATAACATATTTTGACCTTGGCCTCTGATGTAAACTATTTCATAATTATTTTCCCTATTTTTCTATAGCTATTCCTTACTTAAAAATGTGTCCCTATACAATTAAATGTGAATAACAAATAAAACAGATTCATTTCAGCCCAAAATATAGTTTTATCTCACTCCAAGGTTTTCTAAGTACTGAGAAAGCTTTTAATTAATTTTGACAATTATGTTTGTCCCACTTTTTAATTTTTAAACACTAGTTACATATTAAATTTTTCTAAATTAAATACTAAACAGGGCTAAAATAATGAACTCACCCCACTACAGGGTCTATAATATTATTTTCATAATTCCCAGGGGTCTAGCTACACTTATCAGAGGTGTTTTTCCTAATTTTTATTAAGTCCAGGGGCTAAAACTGATTTTTAAATGAATTTACATGATTTTCTGGAGTTCCAGGGGCTAGATCAGAAGTTTCCGGGGCTAGCTCTTATTTCCCGAGAACCCCAGGGGGTAGCACGTAAGAATTCCAGTCTTTATAACGCGGGGCTGACGTGGACCGTCCGATTTTAAACCGACGGCTGAGATTATAACATCGAACCGGTACGCGGGGTTTTAAAGTCTACCGTGCGATTTAAAATAAACGGCGCACAAGCGGCCACGTCGCTCCGATCGAGCGCGGGCGGCGCTGCCGGCGGCGCACGGCGGCGGGAAGTGGCGATCTCGCTGGAAAGTTTCGGATCCTCGAGAATTCTGCCTAAAACTGTGATCTCATGGCATAGATCGGTAGAGGGGAGGTCAGGGATCTCACCTCGGGGGTTTTCTCGAGCTCGGGGGTCCTGGAAAGTGCTCGGCGGCGAGGTCCGAGGCAAAACCACGGCGAAGCTCGTCGGCGCTGGGTTTTCACCGTAAGTCTCCGAGTTTTCTGCACCTGCAAAGTTCTCCGGAGGCGGTGGATCAAGACCAGCGAGTTAGATCAGAGTTTCCGAGCTTAGATCGGCCAGAATTCACCGGCGAAGTCTCGGTGCTCACCGGAGTGAAAATCGGCGATCGCGTGAAAAAACCGATCGGGGCTCGGGTTTTTATAGCCGGGGGAGGGCGGTGGGTCTGTTGCGATCGAGTTTGAGTCGTTTGGGACCAGAATTCGGACGGCGGGACGCGGAACTCCGGTCGGTTGCGATCGCGCGCGCGGGAGAGAGTCCGGGGTCGCGGGGTTAGGGATGACAGGCGGGTCCCACCCGTCTGTGAGAGACAGCGTGGCGCGCGCGGGGGCGGGCTGGCGCGGGGAAACTGGGCTGGCTGGCGGGTTTCGGCCCACTGGCCGGTTTTTTTCCCGTTTCTCTTTTTATTTTTCCATTTCTTTTCTGTTTTGAGTATAATTTGAATTCCAGTTTGAATTTGAATTTTTGCAAAACATGCAACACGTCCAAAAATTTTTAAATTCCCCTCTGAACATGGTTTAGAGTTTTGAATCAAAATTTGGGGTGTTACAGCTCTACTCCCCTTAAAAGAAATCTCGTCCTCGAGATTGGTGTTTCTAAGAAAACAATTCCGGAAATTGTGCCTTGAGTTCATCTTCCCGTTCCCAGGTGGCTTCCTCTTCTGAGTGATGCCTCCACTGCACCTTGCACATCCTGATTCTCTTATTTCTGGTGAGGCGTTCCATTGTCTCCAAAATCTTGTATGGTTGCTCGGCATAAGACAAATCCTCAGCTACATCCACTTCATTCATGGGTAACACCTCTTCAGGCGTCCTCAGACATTTCTTGAGTTGTGACACATGGAATACATCGTGCACATCCGATAGATGAACCGGTAACTCTAGTTGGTACGCCACTTCGCCTTTTCTTTCCAAAACTTGAAAGGGTCCGATGTATCGAGGTGACAACTTCCCTTTCACCTTGAACTGACGAAGTCCTCTGATAGGGGACACCTTGAGATAAACATAGTCTCCCACGTTGAAAACGAGCTCTCTTCTTCGTACATCGGCATAGCTCTTTTGGCGTGTTTGTGCTATCCTCAAGTTGTTGCGAATCTCCCTCACCTTCGCCTCGGCTTCTTGTAGCACTTCTGGACCAAACACTTTACTTTCTCCTGTTTGGTTCCAAAATAGGGGAGTTCTGCACTTCCTTCCATACAAAGCTTCAAACGGTGACATCTTCATACTAGCTTGATAACTGTTGTTATAGGAAAACTCCGCATACGGTAAGTTCTTGTCCCAACTCCTATTGTTTTTGAGTGCACATGCCCTTAACATATCTTCAAGGATCTGATTGGTTCTCTCCGTCTGCCCGTCAGTTTGGGGATGATAGGCAGAGCTGAAGTTCAGATGGGTTCCCATGGTTTCATGCAACTTTTACCAAAACCTCGAGGTGAACTATGTCCCTCGGTCCGACACTATCTTCTTTGGCACTCCATGGTAACACACGATCCTTGACATATACAATTCTGCCAATTTGGATCCGCTGTAGCTTTCTTTCACGGGGATGAAATGAGCTACCTTGGTTAGCCTATCAATAATGACCCATATTGAATCATACCCGGATTGGGTCCTAGGCAATCCCACGACAAAATCCATGCTGATTTCTTCCCACTTCCATTCAGGCACTTTGAGTGGTTGCAACAATCCCGCGGGTCGTTGGTGTTCTGTTTTTACCAACTGACATGTGTCACATAGGGCAACATGTTCCGCGACATCTCGCTTCATGCCATACCACCAATACCTGCTCTTGAGGTCCTGGTACATCTTCGTACTCCCAGGGTGAATGGAATAGTCGGAATCGTGAGCCTCCTTCAAAATTAATTCACGGATCTCCTTTACTTCTGGCACACAGATCCTTTTCCCGTGCCACACCGTTCCTTGTTCATCCTCTCTAAAACCAGGAGCTTTATTTTCCTTGATGAGTTGTCTGATCTCTTGTATCTTCTCATCATTCCTTTGGCCCTCGCGTATGTCTCGCTCGAGTGTGGAGTCCACTTCCATGGCGATGGCTTCACCACTATTTACTAGACATAGATTGAGCCTTATAACCTCGTCCTTCAATTCTGCAGGCATGTCCTTTAAGCTCAACTTATTGACCTGCACTTTCCGACTCAAAGCATCGGCCACGACGTTTGCTTTCCCGGGATGATAGTTGATGCCCACATCAAAGTCATTGATTAGCTCTAACCACCTCCTTTGTCTAAGGTTGAGATCTGGCTGTGTGAATATGTACTTCAAACTCTTATGATCCGTATATATCTCTGTCCTCTTCCCCATCAAATAGTGCCGCCAAATTTTCAACGCGTGTACCACTGCGGCTAGTTCTAGGTCATGTGTAGGATAGTTCTTCTCGTGCTTCCGAAGCTGCCGGGATGCATATGCCACGACATGTCCTTCTTGCATGAGAACACATCCCAACCCATTTCCAGAGGCATCGCAGTATACTGTGAAATTCTTCTGCATATCTGGCATAACCAACACTGGGGCTGTTGTCAATCTCTTCTTTAGCTCCTGAAAGCTCGTCTCGCACTGTGGCGTCCAGGTGAATGTGATTCCCTTCTCCAACAGTTTAGTGAGAGGTCTCGAGATCTTGGAGAATCCCTCAATAAACCGTCGATAGTATCCAGCCAATCCCAAAAAGCTTCGAACATCCCCGACATTTTCAGGGGTTTTCCACTTCTGGATATCTTCGATTTTGGCGGGATCTACGGAGATTCCTCCCTCCGAGATTATATGTCCTAAAAAGGGAACTCTCTTCAGCCAAAACTCACACTTGCTCAACTTAGCATATAGTTGGTGTTCTCTCAGCCTCTGTAACACCAACCTTAGATGTTTCTCATGTTCTTCTTCATCTTTGGAGAAGACGAGAATATCATCTATGAAAACCACCACAAATTTGTCCAGATATTCCATGAATACCTTGTTCATGAGGTACATGAAATATGCCGGGGCATTGGTTAGCCCGAAAGGCATGACAGTGTATTCATACAGTCCGTACCGAGATACGAAAGCTGTCTTGGGAATATCAGATTGCCTTATTTTGAGCTGGTGGTATCCCGACCTGAGATCAATTTTAGAGAACACACAAGCTCCCCTCAACTGATCAAACAAGTCTTCAATGCGAGGCAATGGGTACTTGTTCTTGATGGTTACCTCATTCAAGGCACGGTAATCCACGCATAACCTTTGGGTTCCGTCTTTCTTGGGCGCAAATATCACTGGAGCTCCCCATGGTGAGGAACTAGGGCGAATATACCCCTTCTCCGTCAATTCTCTCAAATGATCCTTGAGCTCTTCTAGCTGCTTGGAGTCCATTCGATAAGGTCTCTTGTATATCGGGGCTGTTCCCGGTACTAGCTCAATTGCGAATTCCACGTCACGGTCGGGAGGCATACCTGGCAACTCTTCCGGAAAAACATCTGGATATTCCCTGATAGTCCTGATTTCCTCAACTTTCACCTCCACTTGATTTAATTTAATGTCCCTCCTAGGCTCGTGTATTGTTATGAACTTTACTCTGGTGCCACTGGGGTGAGTTAATTCCACCGTTCTGGTCGAACAATGGATGATTCCTTTATGTTTGGTCAACCAATCCATACCCAAAATAATATCTATCCCTTGTGAATCTATCACTATGAGGTTAGCCGTAAATACTACCCCATTAATGTCTAGGTTCACTTTGGGACATACTTGTCTTGTCCTTATTTCTCCACCTGGAGAGTTTACGGCTAGCATATGGTTCATTTGTGTGGTTGCTAGGTCATGCTTCTTAACAAACCCTTGAGCAATGAACGAGTGGGTAGCACCAGAATCAAACAGCAGAGTTGCAAGGTGTAAATTGGCAGGAAACTTACCAACTACCACGTCGGGTGCCTCTTGTGCTTCCTCCATAGTGACGTGGTTCACCCGTCCTCTCATTACATTCTGCTGCTGTGGCTGCGTGGGCTTCTTCTTTGGACACTTATGGGCGTAGTGCCCCACTTCACCGCAGCTAAAACATTGCACCCCAATCTTAGATGCTTGGCCCTTGTTGTCTTGGGGTTGGTTTGGGGGTCCTTGCACTGCTGGTCGAGGTGGATATGCGGGGCGAGGCTGCTGCACAAACTGACGTTGCGGCTGTGCTGGTGCTGCGGGAGGCCTGTAGTTTGGGTTGTACCCTCTTGGTGCTGAATAGGGTACCGCAGCACGGCTCGTCTGCCCCGTAGGTTGCTGAATCATACGTGGGCGGGTGTTGCTCCCTGAGGCTTGATGTGACCACCCAGCCTTCCTCTTATTCTCATTTTCCAGGGCCTTTAGCTTCCTTTCCACCACAAACGCTCTGTCCACCATCTTTTGAAAGCTTTCATACTCATTTTAGGACATTGCACACTGCATTTCTGCGGTAAGCCCTTCCATGAAACAATCTTGTTTCTGCTCATCAGTCTCTATGTCCCGTGGGGCATAACGGGATAGTTGAGTGAATTTAGTGAGGTATTCCCTCACCGTCATGTTTCTTTGCTGCAGTCCCAAAAACTCCTTCCTCTTGTTTTTGAGTTCGCCTCTTGGGATGTAATGGTTGCGGAAGCTACGCTTGAACTCTTCCCAAGTGATGCTCTCAGGGTCATGATGGGCGGCCACGTAGGCGGTCCACCAATCAGCAGCAGGTCCATGCAATTGATGAGCGGCAAACAGCACCCTCTCATACCCTTGGCACTGTATGATCCTCATCTTACTTTCAATGGTCTTCAGCCAATCATCTGCCTCCAGAGGTTCAGCAGCACTTGCAAACTTTGGAGGTTGAGTTCCTAGAAACTCACTCAACCTTGGTTGGCGTGGTGCAGCTTGTGGAGGTGGAACTTGATGCAAGTTGGCCACCACTTGAGTCAAGTTCTGGATGAGCTGATTTTGATTCTCCAGCATTTGGGGGAGAGGATCAACTTCTTCACGGCGACCACCCCGGTCCTGGCCTCCAGAAAGATGAGGGTTGCATGCCTCATCATTGTTGTTGGCGGGGTTGGCAGCACGTCCTTTTCCTCTTCCTGCCATCTGGCAGAATCAACCAATGTTAATTTGAAAGCATTTAGTATCATCTTACTACTTTCACTTGTTTGTACTTTGAAGTGTTGAAGTTTTGTTAAAATTTTACGAGGGTTTATATCTCACACCAAACAATTGCACTATTATTTCCTGTGGGTTTACACACCAAAGCAAAACAATCTGAAGACGAGGCTGTGGATAAGTGCTCATGGCTTCCACAACTCACGTCACACACCAAGCATTATCACACCATTAACTACGTAACGACTCGACTACTCGACCTCTTGCTAGCTAGGGGAAAGACTCTACACTACTCGTCCTCTTGAGCTGGCTCCTCGGGATCTTCCTCCTCATTTCGGCTACCTTCTGACTCTGCTTTGGGTGGGAGGCTGCTGGTGGAGAAGTGCGACGACGCCTGATTGCTCGGCGATCCGGGGAGTCAGGGGTCCATGCATCACTCACGGTGACACACAGTTCATTCCCATCTCCTCTTTCTCTCGCCTTTAAGCAAGCTCGCAGCAACGCTTCCGTTTCCTTCAGGGTGTCTCGGACATCCTGAAGCTCTTGTTGACACTCCTGCAGTCGAGTGCTGAGCATAGCAGCATCCTCCAAGCACAAGTCCATGTGCTCATGGGAAGTCCCTTGCTGCACCGGTGGGTACTTGTACTCCGTGGTACCACTCTCACGTTGGAGGACATACATGTACTCAGTTTTGTCCAAGTGGCGACGGTAGATGTGACTCTGGCAGGTGATGGCCTCCCAGGTGACAGCTCTCTCCGTGTCAACTTGTGTTGCTCGACAAGCTGGAGAGTGGTGAATCTTAAGCAGCTGATCCTCGTGTATAATCCTCATCTCCGAACTCCATTCTTCCCTCTTCTCACGGATGGTCCTGGTGGAGTTATAGTGGATGATTAGCTTGCCCGTATTGCCGGCGGCTTCGAGCATACGTCGAAGACGGCGCAGCAAATCTCCTACTGCCAATCCGTAGGAAAGGTACGTCACTGGACGACTCTCCTCTCTTTCGGCAAGGGCAACTACGGGAACTCTCCCTCCTGTGGACTTGCGAGCGGTGCGAATCATGCGAACCATCTAAAACAAAAAGAATTTAAAATTAGGTTAGATAAACTCTTTTTAAACAAAAATCCCATTTTGAATGAATATTGGGGTAAGATGAAGAAAGTGACTCATTAAATAACACTTTTCCACACACACCTTCTAAAAATAGTTTTTAAGAAAATAGGGCCCTTAAATCCGTCCATTTCTACCTAGGTCCACGTTCCTACGGGCAACCTTGACTCTGATACCACCTCTGTCACACCCGGTTTTTCCGAAGAAACAACCAAGTGAATATCACATGTATGCCAGGATCATTTTCTCATACATGTGATGACAAATAGTGAAGCATCATTTATTACAAGCCAGGTGTCGAATATAAATAAGTCTTACATCGCAAATGTCTCAATGGACACTAATGCTTCATCACAAGTAAATAAACTAGCAGCGGAATATTATTCTTTAGGGCTCCATCACAGGCGTCGCCCGGGGTCTTCATGAACCTAAAAGCCTTCCTCGGGTCCAAAATCTTGGTCATTATACACCACCTCATTATCTTGACCTGAGCAGCAATATAAACCAACAAATATGCAAGGTTGAGTACCAATGGTACTCAGCAAGTGTGGGAAAATTATATCATGCATGGCTAGAACAAGGAGAGGTTGAACTTATGGTTAAAGCACTACGCAATTAATACCTATCACCTTAGCTTATTAAGCACCTACATTACTACACAGGTGAAATGGTCCCAATCTCCCATCCCATCATCATAATCCAATAACCATAACATCATTTCCAATGTTAAGCTCCCCGCTTAACTTCCAAAACCATCAATCCTCTAATCATGAATAAGTCCAGGCCGCTCTTGACCGTGAGCACGGCTGTCAAGACAGTTTTGACTCTGCAGAGTTTGTACCACTGTACCCACATGTAGTGATTTCATCCCCCGTTGCCGGGTGGACTAAAAGAACCTCCATTATGCCAGTGGCTACGATCCACATTCACACTTCCCAGGTGTGCAGCCAGGAGATCACTACGAAGCCTTTATAAAGGGATTCCCGACGAGCGTGGGCCCACTGAGGTTTCACCCCTAACAGCATACAAGAGGCTCCAACCCCGCTGCAGTGGCCCCCTCTTGAGCCTTGCGGTTCATATGGTAGTCCAGCTGACACCTACTCCCCGCACCATCCAACACACCCATACTACGCCGGGGATACACCTAATTAATTGGCCAAGCTGCCCCATCTCAGCATGTGGTTGGCACTGTAAAGCCGGGTTACATGCTCCATGAACCGGTCCTTAGGATCCAGGCAAGTTCCAAACACAAACCCAAGTCTCGTGCACCCAGCACACAACCAAAACATCCAACTTGCCTTGATCCCTACCTCTACATAACTCACAATAGCTCATTCAAGAGTTTGGTATAATAAACTGATGATCTCGTATCCCAAATATCCCATTCTAAGCATGGCTAAGCATATGCATGTAAATAAATGACATGACAAAATAAATCCCAACCCAAGCTACAAGAAAACAAGGTAATGCAATTCTAGGGAAACTTTCCTAGCATGGGTTTCATATTTCATTTGACAATGCAAGTAATTCTATCTACACATCCTAGCATAGGATCAAAGTGGTCAAGGACACTTGCCTCCTTCTTGCTGCTCTTGAAATGGGTAGTCCTGATCTTGGAAAGGGATAACTTGCTCTTGAACAGGTTCTACTTCATACCATCACACATAGCAAAAGAAAAACAACAATCATAAGACATAGTTCACACTTCTTACTTCATACAAACCACACATTCACATTTATAAAAGTTCTTTACCATTATATGTGTTGTGGTTACTTTATGTGTGTTGATCTGTGGCTTGCATACACTTTTATTTATATGTATATGATTCCTACTTTGGTGTTCATATTTATACTTACATACTATATATATATATATATATGTGTGTGTGTTTCAGTTTTTAAATAAATCCTTATATTAAACTACCAAGTATGTATGAAAAGTATTTTTCTTCTCCATATGTGCCTTCATAATTTCTATCAACCCTAAACTGAACTCTTTGGATTTTAAAAACTCCATTTATCATTTACTAGTTGCTATATTTTCAGATTTATATTCCTATGCATAATTAGTAATACACATCATCTAAACAGTATATGTTTTGGTCCTAAATAATTTAATAACATATTTTGACCTTGGCCTCTGATGTAAACTATTTCATAATTATTTTCCCTATTTTTCTATAGCTATTCCTTACTTAAAAATGTGTCCCTATACAATTAAATGTGAATAACAAATAAAACAGATTCATTTCAGCCCAAAATATAGTTTTATCTCACTCCAAGGTTTTCTAAGTACTGAGAAAGCTTTTAATTAATTTTGACAATTATG
Source organism: Neostapfia colusana (assembly GCA_030760725.1). Taxonomy (NCBI): domain Eukaryota; kingdom Viridiplantae; phylum Streptophyta; class Magnoliopsida; order Poales; family Poaceae; genus Neostapfia; species Neostapfia colusana. The sequence continues at coordinate 103,478,446 of JASWHV010000003.1, forward strand.
TTTGTCCCACTTTTTAATTTTTAAACACTAGTTACATATTAAATTTTTCTAAATTAAATACTAAACAGGGCTAAAATAATAAACTCACCCCACTACAGGGTCTATAATATTATTTTCATAATTCCCAGGGGTCTAGCTACACTTATCAGAGGTGTTTTTCCTAATTTTTATTAAGTCCAGGGGCTAAAACTGATTTTTAAATGAATTTACATGATTTTCTGGAGTTCCAGGGGCTAGATCAGAAGTTTCCGGGGCTAGCTCTTATTTCCCGAGAACCCCAGGGGGTAGCACGTAAGAATTCCAGTCTTTATAACGCGGGGCTGACGTGGACCGTCCGATTTTAAACCGACGGCTGAGATTATAACATCGAACCGGTACGCGGGGTTTTAAAGTCTACCATGCGATTTAAAATAAACGGCGCACAAGCGGCCACGTCGCTCCGATCGAGCGCGGGCGGCGCTGCCGGCGGCGCACGGCGGCGGGAAGCGGCGATCTCGCCGGAAAGTTTCGGATCCTCGAGAATTCTGCCTGAAATTGTGATCTCATGGCATAGATCGGTAGAGGGGAGGTCAGGGATCTCACCTCGGGGGTTTTCTCGAGCTCGGGGGTCCTGGAAAGTGCTCGGCGGCGAGGTCCGAGGCAAAACCACGGCGAAGCTCGTCGGCGCTGGGTTTTCACCGTAAGTCTCCGAGTTTTCTGCACCTGCAAAGTTCCCCGGAGGCGGTGGATCAAGACCAGCGAGTTAGATCAGAGTTTCCGAGCTTAGATCGGCCAGAATTCACCGACGAAGTCTCGGTGCTCACCGGAGTGAAAATCGGCGATCGCGTGAGAAAAACCGATCGGGGCTGGGGTTTTTATAGCCGGGGGAGGGCGGTGGGTCTGTTGCGATTGAGTTTGAGTCGTTTGGGACCAGAATTCGGACGGAGGGACGCGGAACTCCGGTCGGTTGCGATCGCGCGCGCGGGAGAGAGTCCGGGGTCGCGGGGTTAGGGATGACAGGCGGGTCCCACCCGTCTGTGAGAGACAGCGCGGCGCGCACGGGGGCGGGCTGGCGCGGGGAAACTGGGCCGGCTGGCGGGTTTCGGCCCACTGGCCGGTTTTTTTCCCGTTTCTCTTTTTCTTTTTCCATTTCTTTTCTGTTTTGAGTATAATTTGAATTCCAGTTTGAATTTGAATTTTTGCAAAACATGCAACACGTCCAAAAATTTTTAAATTCCCCTCTGAACATGGTTTAGAGTTTTGAATCAAAATTTGGGGTGTTACATATAATCTTGGGACGAGATTCTTTTAAGGGGGGGGGGTGTAAGGGACTAATTTTTTGCACACACTCAAAGTGTTCATCACACCACACACACCTCATCTGAGGAAAGATTATGAACACATTTGAAGAGCATGTAAACACAATCATTGTGTCTCAAGCTAACAGTGTAGCAATTGGGGAATTATAACCCTTTCAACCAATTCAGAACTTCTTTCTTCTGATTAGTTTTAAGACAGAATAAAGCACGTGGCTTACCACCACTTTTAGAGCTCAAGCGTTGGACGATTACAAAGCTCTACCGAATCCTTTCGAGCTTTTATATTGTCTTTTGTTTTGCCAGGCGTATACATGCACGTGCTTATGATGCATTCGCTCATGTTACGCTCCTGGTGCATGACATCAATACTGTGCATTAAAGTCAACTACTTGATGTACAGTAGGTCATAGAGTCCACATCTGTGAGTCCAATTGTGTACCTCTCCATAACCTATACAAAATTTTGGATGATCTTTATCTAACACAAGTTTCTCAAATATATTTGCAATTCCTTACCCACTTAAACGCTTCAGCGGTTTCTTCGTCACAAAAGTGTTCTTTTTTGAAGTATTCTTATGTTTCCTAAACACGTGATTTTGGGGCATCCAACGTCTATGACAATCAAAGTAGCAGATATTGCCACCATGAGTAAGACAAAAACAATCCGTGTCTTGAGTACATATCAGACATGTCAAACGTCCGTGGACGCGCTAGCTAGCAAACACATCGTATGCCAGGAAATCATGGACGGACCACAAGTACGCAACTCGAAGGTTAAATTTATGCTTTTTGTAACAGTCGTACGCTTCAACTCCAGTCCACAACTGTTTCAACTCTTCAATTAGGGGTTGCAACATCACGTTTAGGCGTGGACCAGGATGATCTGGTCCAGGTAGAATGAGACAAAGTAACATGAACTCATATTTCATACAAGTGTCTGGTGGTAGGTTGTACGAAATAGCAAAAACTGGCCAACATGAGTAAGATGCGGAATTTGTACTGAAAGGTGAGAAGCCATCTTTTGCTAAACCGATGCGAACATTTCTTGCATCACTAGCGAAGTCTGCATCAAAGATGTCTAGCGCCTTCCATGCATCACCATCGGAGGGGTGCACCATTACTCGATCATTGTCACACACACCTTCTTTGTGCCACCTCATATGTCTGACAATACTTTTAGAGAGAAACAATCATTTCAATCGAGGTGTGACGGGGAAGTAACGAAGTTGCTTATGTGCGACTTCTATCATCACCTTCTAACCGTCGTCGTTAACAACTTCGATAAACCTTTATTCACCACACTGTAAGTACCTGTTCTCTTTGCCATGTTCTTTCTAAAAAAAGCATGCACTTGTCTAGGAATACATCAATCTTCTCGTATTTCATACCCAGACCAGAAAGTATTTTCTTTGACTGGTACATGTCTTTAGGAACTTTATAAGGCTTTGGAAGAATATCACTGATCAATTTGGCAAGATCGTTGTAGCAATTATTTGAGAAAAATACTTAGACTTAATTGCCATAAGTTGTGTCATGAAAGAAAGGAATATCACTTGTGTGCTCATGTAGTGGGTCTTCTGAGGCTTTGAGAAGATTGAAGAACGCCTCAACCTCCGGTGCAGGAGAGTCTTCGTTAAATTTTGATTGTAAAGATTCAAGCATCTTGTCCATCCTATCAACCACCATGCTATATGCATCCTCTTCCTCTTCTTCTATGGGTTTAGGCACCGATTCGCCGTGAAAGACCCACACCTCATAATGTGGCACAAAACCGTATCGACACAAGTCTAGTGAAAATGTTCTCTTTTCCAAACACCTCATATTCAGGCATATGGTACATGGACAACTTACCTTATTTATCTAGGCTAACGAAAAAGCACGATCCACAAAAACTTTAGTCTTGGTCACCCATGCTATTGGTACCGTTCGCCTCCGTGCCCGTGTTCCAACGAGTGCTTGCCTTACGTATCGGTACCATTCGCTTCCGTGTCCGGTTTGATGATTGTTCGACTAATCATTGCTGTACTAGCGACCGCCGAGTCCAGAGTCGTTGTAAATAACATATTACACACATGCTCTCACGACGGTGTATATAGCTAACTATCATGAGAGCATATAATTATCACTCAATTTTAAAGACAATTTATGATACAATTAAACACTAATACAAAGATATTTATATAAATTAAAATAACAAAATTTACAATGCAATTACACACTAATACAAGCTGTCGAAGTGTGTTGTTGACACTTCCCCCGGGCCTGCTCTGGGCAGCCCGCGGAGGTTCTTTTTTGGAGGGGCTAGACACTCACAGAGAGCTTACGCGTTAGGGACGATGTATGGAGAAGCTTGACACAGAGATTTCTATGTGGTTCAGGCCGCCGGAGCGTAAAACCCTACGTCCATGGTGAGCAGAGGTGCTCGTTGTATTGCTTGGAGCTCAGAACCGGAGTCCTGAGCTTGAGGATGACCTGAGTGCTAGAATGTCTAGGGAGCAAGTGTGCAAAGAGTCAAACCCTTGCTAACGTCGCCTACTCGAGCCTTTTATAGTCCAAGGCTCGGGCAGCTTACAAGGTGGGCCCGGGACCCGACAGGTGGTCCCATGGAGATTGCCTGCCATCTACCGTATCTGCAGTTACGCCGGCAGTTGTCTCTGGCGAGGGCTTCTAAGTCTTCGTTCTGCCGCCCTGCACATGCCGCAAGCTAGTCGTAGCGGCTGATGATGGCAGGGGCGGCAGGGGATGTCTTGTCGCTGTGTTTATTGGCGTACAGCCTCTGACGCGGTGCGCCAGTCTTTACTGCGACGTGACTGGGTGCAACGGCACCTGACAGAGGCGTGCTCCGCGTCTCCGCCCCTTTGGAAGGCGTGGGTCTTGAATACCTTGTACGGGCAAGGTATGGCGCGTCTTTACTCTTGCTGCCTACCGCGCGGGGGAAGGTAGTGCGGCTCTGCTGGCCACGTGGCGGGCCTAGAGCTCTCCTCTGAGGAGAGGGAGGTCCGGCCCCGCTGGACACGTGGAGCCTTCGGAGCTCTCCCCGCGGAGGGGGGAGGTCCGGCTCTGCTGGCCACATGACGGGCCCAGAGCTCTCCTCTAAGGAGAGTGAGGTCCGGCCCCGCTGGACACGTGGAGCCTTCGGAGCTCTCCCCACGGAGGGGGGAGGTCCGGCTCTGCTGGCCACGTGGTGGGCCCGGAGCTCTCCTCTGAGGAGAGGGAGGTCCGTCCCCGCTGGACACGTGGAGCCTTCGGAGCTCTCCCCGCGGAGGGGGGAGGTCCGGCTCTGTTGGCCACGTGGCGGGCCTGGAGCTTTCCTCTGAGGAGAGGGAGGTCCGGCCCAGCGGGACACGTGGCGCCTTCGGAGGTCTCCCTGCGGAGAAGGGCGAGGTCCTTAGGCAGTTTTTCCTGTGCGCGGGGGTACCCCATATTGAGGGTACTGACAGTGGCCCCCAGGCCCATCTTGGGGGAGATAGCGAGCCCGAGGTGGGGCCCCCGTCTCTTCAACTTCACGCACCTTTTCGAAGACCCGCTTTGACTGCGACCGGAGCACAAACAGTCGTGGGACCGTGGGGACACGAGCCTTGCTTGATGGCTGCTTTTACTGCAGCGGTTAACAAGGCTGCCACTTCTGCACGTCGGAGCGCCTCTTCAGGAACCGCCGAATCGTCCCGCGGGATTGACTTCTCGGGAGACTGACTTCTTGGCCCACCGCTTCTGCTGGACGGCTCGGGTCCACTTGTCATTGACGCCTGGTCTTGTAGCTGAAGCGGTTGTCCAAGCAGTGCATTCGAAGAGTTTCGAATCAATTTGAATCAAGTATGGGAAGTATAAAAGGGGATCTTATCTGCATCGCAGGCTTCCCTTCACACTCCCTGAGCTTGAACCTTCCTTGTTCTCTGAGTTCTTGTGCCCTTGTCTTCCAAGTTCTTGAGCTTCTGTCGGCCATGGCATCCAACCTGCTTCCGCCGCGCCTTACCCGATCGGCCGAGCTTGTGACTGTGCGTAAGCTGCTGGGCTGGCGCGCGGAGGAGCAGAAACACTGGCTCCGGCGGGGATCTCTCCCCCTGCTCCTGGAGAAGGGGGAGATAGTCTTCTTCACCGCCTACGCCTTGGCGGGGTTCGTCCTGCCGATTTGTTCTTTTTTGTGACGCTGCTGGAGACGTACGGTCTCCAGCTTCACCATCTCTCCCCCAACTCCTTCGCGATGGCCGCCGTCTTTGTGCACTTCTGCGAGATGTTCATGGGAGTGTGCACTTCAGTGACGCTCTTCCGCCACTTCTTCGTGTTGCGGATGACCGGGCGCAGCTCGAAGAATCAGCTGGGGGCGTACTACTTCCAGCATCGCTGCAAGGATCCGAAGGCCTCTGGGTACCTTCTACCTTTCGGCGCGGCGAGGTGGGAAAGCTGGAGGAAGAACTGGGTGATCGCGCAGACCGACGAGCATGATCGCCTGCAGCTGCCAACTGTCGGCCCCACCACCGAGCATCACTTCTGGGAGGAGATCCCGGAGTTGGAGCCGGAATACGCGCCGGTCTTGGAGCGGATCCGGTTTCTGGCCAACGAGGGGCTGACGTCCCTGATGATGCTGATAGACTTCCTGTCGCGCCGCATTGCACCCTTGCAACAGCGCAACCGCCCGGCGTGGTACTACACCGGCGAGCACGACTGCACCAGGCTGGAGACGGGTCTCGGCTCCGACCCATCTGAGGAGATGTTGTACGATATGGTGGCAAGGGTGAGCAGCGACTTCGTCCACGGCGGCGACCTCACTTTCCCAGCCTCCTACACTCTCCTCTTCTTGGAGCCATAGTGGAGGGCGGAGCTGCTGCGGAAGATGCCAAACCTGCACGACATCGGGATCGCCGTGCGTCAGGTTGGGGATGCCTTCCGGGGGATCTCGATCCCCAGGGTCGAGTGCTCTGGGGCGGAGCGCGAGGCGTCGTCTGCTGCCCAGCCCGTACTAGGGGTCGACGGAGCTCGGACCGTCGACAAGGGGAAGGAGCCGGCGTCCGGCAGCCGGAGAAGAAGCGTGCCCGGTCCCCTCCGAGGGCTGCATTAGCGCCGAGCCAGGGGACCAGGGTACCCTCGCACCCATCTTCTGGAGGCGCCAGTTCATAGGGCAGCGACTCCAAGAGGCCCCAGGTCTTCCGCTCCGAAGGGGCTCCTCTCGGACAGCGGCGGTCCGAGGAGCCCCGGGCGTCCCGCCCTCCTTCCTCAGGCGGAGGAGCTCCGAGGGGGGGCGCCGGTGCAGTGATGCCCGGGGGTGAGCCGGGAGCTCAGGCAATGAACGTCTCGACCGCAGGCTCGGGAGGCGGCGGCATCAGGGGGAGCAGCGCCAAGACTCAACCCGGGGCGCGGGTGCCCCGATCTTCAGGGACTTGATCGGCGAGCTGAGCCAGAGGCGCTGCCGGTGGGAGCCCTACTGTTCCGCCTCCAAAGGGGGCTCCGGGTGCGTCTCCTGCTTCGCCGGTCCAGGTACCTGCGGTGCAGGCGCAGGTGTCGGCGGCAGGCCCTGGTGGTTCTGTCCCGGCTCAGAAGCCGGGGCTCCTTGCCCGCTGGAGCGTCCGCGTCCCACAGTAAGCATTGTTCTTTCCGGATTTTTGAACTAGTGTTCCTTTCTCCTTTTCTTAGCCTGAGAGCTTCCCCTGTTGGCAGGGACTCATCGGCTGCCGGGGGTGACTCCGTTCCCCGGCCGTCTCCGTCTAGCGGAGGTTCTGTGCCGCAGCGTCCGGAGGCTGCGGCGGCTCCAATGGCCTCCAAGTTGGCACGGGCTTCTTCTGTGACGGCGGGATCATCCCCTGAGGCGGTGGCGGAGGCAGCTCGTCCCCTTTCGCCAGATCGGAAGCCGGCTGTTGTCGAGGGCTTGGCAAAGTTGGCTGGCGGTGCCCGGCCCTCCGGTGCTGAGGCTGGAGGGGCAGCTGCAGGAGCAGCTGCAAGTCCTGCGGCTTCCCCAGATCGGCGCCTCATTTCGGTCACCGAGATGCCGGCACCTCCATCGGACGGCGACGTGATGGAGGAGGTCGGGGGCGCGGCTTCGGCCTCTGCTGCCCCGCTGCCCCTGGCGGACGCCTTGGAGCTTGCCCAGGCGGGCGTCCGGCAGGTCCAGGCCGCCCTGGAGCGAGAGCGGGAGGTGCTGGCCGGGGAGAGAGACCGCCTCCTCAGATGGGGGCATCTCTTGAAGCAGCGGACTCAGGAGGTCAGGGCGGAGCTCGACTCAAGGCAGTCGAGGCTTGATTGCATGGAGGCGCTGCTCGGTGCTCAGAAGAGGGCCGTCGACCTCCTGGGCTCCGAGACCCGGAGGCTCCACCAGGAGACCCGCGAGACTCACGCCAGGGCCAAGGCGCGTTCCACTGCCATGGAGGAGCTGCGGCTGCAGGTAGCTTGCCGCGAGTGCGCCGTCGCGGATCGGGAGCGCGCTGTGGCGGCCGAGGAGAAGAAGGTCGCCGCATGGCTGGAGGCCAGCGAGGGTGAGCTGAGGGCTCGGGCCGAGGAGCTGGGGCTTCGGGAGTCGGCTGTTGCCGCGAGGGAGGAGCAGACCACCCGGGAGCGCTAGGCGGCGCTGGATCATGAGCTGACGGCCCACCAAGAGATGGAGAAGCTCGAGGCTTCACGGTCTATCGAGACCCGAGCGGTCTGGAGCTTTGTCGGTGAGGCGGGGTCCGCCCTGGTTCCCCTCGGTTTCAGCCCGGTGAGGACGGAGGCTCCAGCGCAGGAGGTGTTTGAGGCAATGCCGGCGCTTGAGTCCATCGGCACCAAGCTGGGCAGGCTCGAAGCGGTGATCGCCGACGAGCTTGAGGCGGAGGGACAGGGTCTGGCGAAGGAGGTCGCCACGCACGTGCTGGCGTGCTTCCGGAGTCAAGACCCTTCCTTCTCTCTGGAGTCGGTGAGACTAGGCCCTGTTGTTGAGCGGGAGGAAGCTGCCAGGGCCGAAGTCGGGGACATGGCCGCCCTTGTGGCCTCTAGGTTCCAGCGGGAGTCCGGGGACTCCTAGGCAGTCGCCCCTGCGGCCAGAAGGCCCTGTATCTTTTATTTTTCTTTGTTTGTTTTTGTCGAGTCTATAGCCCAGCTGGTGGAGCTTTTGATGAATGAACATGCTCTTTGTTTCTTGTGTCCGTGCTTATCTTCTTCTTGGCTTGGCCTGGCCGAGTCCTTAGCTCCGCAAGGACCTCGGAGGCCTTCACCGATCTTGAAGTCTTGCGCAGACACTTTCCTCAGGTCCCTGTTGCGTTAAGGGCCCAAGGGGTCTTCGGAGCTCGCGCCGTGAGGACGGGGAGGTCCGGATCTGCTGGCCACGTGGCAGGCCCGGAGCTCTCCTCTGAGGAGAGGGAGGTCCGGCCCCGCGGGACACGTGGAGCCTTCGGAGCTCGCCCCTGCGGAGGGGGCGAGGTCCGGCTCCTCCGGTCTTGCCTTGGAGTAGTCTGGAGCTCCAGTCTTTCCCTGCGCGGTCGCCGTAGTGGCCCCCTGGTAGGTGTGGCCAATGCTTTGGGCACACCTACCATACTCCTACGGGGGAGCTAAAGCCGGGAGGTCCTGCACACAAGTAGGGGAAACGTAATTCTCCTCGGGAGCTCTCCCTTCCCCTTCTCATAGTCTTATTTGGCCTACGGTCCTAGTCCAGTATACGGAAGGATTGTAAAATCCCCAAAAGTGGTAGCAAGAAAATTCAGCTCATATACACTTATGAAAAATGAGGGGAATTAAAACTTTGAATTATAATAAGTGTGAGTTCAAAGTGAGGGTTTAGACTCCCCAAAAACTTCCAAACATGGAGATCTAAATGCGCAACTTGGATCTTCATAGTCCAAATATTCAACCTTCCAAATTTCAGCTCATTTGGAGGAGTTCCAATATTTGTTTGGGGTTAAAAGGAAAAGCCCTCTAATCTGAATTTCAAATTCAGTTTCAAATTCCAATTCCCTCAATTTGAAAATTGGGTTTCACAAATGTGTTCTCCACCTTTGAATGAGCAGCCATGCCAAAAATTGGAAATTTTGGAGCTGGTTTGCCATACTTTTGAGGCAATATAAAGTGGAGAATTCAAACTCTTTTCCAAATTCAAATGATCAATCCACATCCAATTTTCACACCTGAATTCAAACTATTTGAATTCAGCAAATTCAAACTATGACTTGGGGTTGAAGTCAAGTCTTTAATGTTGAGTTGCTAGTGGGAAAATATCAGAAAAAGTTGATTAATCAAAGAGGGGGAGGTGGGGCCCATTTGTCAGCCACCCACAGGAGCTACCGCCTTTGCTCCATTCGGTCGAACAGCAGGGGCGCGACAGATCCCGTCTCCGACCCCCGCCCGAGGTGTGCCGCGCCACCTCCTGTTTCTGCCGCCTACTTGATCGTCCGCGCGTGCCACAGTCCCAGCACAACCCCCCTTGCTCTCTCGGCCGTTCACCGACATGTTTTCCCTGTCCCCTGCTCAGTTCGCGTAGCCTCGGCCGCCGCTCGGTTGATCCGCGTCGCCATCCGTCATCGACACCACTCCGACGTTGTCACGACCGGTTGAGGTCAAAGGAAGGTGCGCAAGGCCCTCTAGTTCCTCTCTGACAACAGCCCTGCCGTTCCTTCGAGCTGGTCCCGAGAACTGAGCCTAAGTTCATTGTTCCATTTTCCAGCTTGCCGCCAAGACGCCGCATCGTCGACCGGCCACCTCCGGCTCGTTCACGCTCATCCAACCGGTGTTCTAGGTGCGTTGTCGACCTTTCTTGCTGTCCTCCCAGTTTGGAGCTAGGTCATAGTCTAGGTTGGCCGGAATTCGAGGTTTGTCACCGGCGGTTCCTCGGAACCTAGTTGAAAGAAAACGGGAAATTCCAGGGCCATATTGGGTTGGGGCTCACAAGAGTCTAGGCATAGGTTCTCCAAGCCATGACGACCCTTCTCGAGCAAACGGCAAGCAAATCCATTCAGGGTCCGAAGAGTTCTCCGTGTTTTTCCTCACGGCGGGGAAGAACCATTTCGGTCACACGGTGAGCTCATGTTTCCAGCCGTTTTCCGGGGGATCAGGGTAGTGTTCCGAGCCCCCCAGGTCACGGTGGTGCTGTAGGACCCAACTGCGGTCGGTTTCCGGGCTTGCCAGGCGAACACCACGTCGCCGGAGTCGCCCGAGTTACTGCCACCGTCGGGGAGGTATTTCCGGCGAGTTAGCGCTGCCACCGAGCTCACCAAAGTGTTCCTCGTCGGGTTTTAGGCACAGGCGGCGAGGGTTGAGCTGTTTGAGGCACGGGACAGCCGTTCCGACGAAGCACGGTCATTTCTCCGGCGAGGAGGCCGGCCGGGCGCGAGGTTGAAGAAGGTGGGGGCCTGCCCCACCTGTCAGTAGCACCAGGAAGGCGCCGGATCGGTTTGTGGCGCCGGATCCAGTGCGGCTGCGCGGGAATAATCCCGTAGCCGCCGGTGTTGCTAAGATATGACTGGTCCGAATTAAACCAGTGGGCCCAGCCCAATTATTTGAAGTTTCTATTAGAGAAATAATTCCAGAATTTAGCTGATCTTTGCAAGCCCATAACTTCGTGTAGAAAACTCCAAAAAGAGTGAGACCAATTTTGTTGGATTCCTCATGAGGAGTACTTCACAGAGAAACCAATTTTTGGCTATGAAAATGCCCAGGAATTTCTGTAGAATTGTTTTTAGTAAATCCTTTAGGGATTTATTACAGGATCAATCCTTTATGAAATATTCCAAAAATTGGGCAGCAAATCCTCTTCACAGATACTGATCTCCAGTAAAAATTTGGGCTTCAGTGGAGTTCATTTGCTAGGCTAAACTACCTTACCAAGTTCAGCCTTTATTTGAAAATTCAAATTTAAACAGAAGCTTTTTCAGAACTCCTGTCTAAGTTCAAAAATTCATATCTCTCTGATGGTAGCTCCAAAAGTGGTGAAACAAATTTTGTTAGAACCATTGAGACTTACCCTAATCAGATCTTCCACTATTAGCTATGTCAAAGCTCCTGATTTGGGCTCAAAATTCAGAGAAGCATTGTACTTGTAGGAATTTTAAATACTACATTATGCAATGCCATGTCTCCAAATTTGGCTCAAATCATCCTTAGAGAGTCTAGTATCCACTGTAAAATTCCCAAAGCCAATTAAGGATTCTAAATAGCAGTAGCTATGAATAGAAGTCCAATTCTTATAAAGCCTTAATACTTATACATGTATATTATTACATTTTATAATAGTGACTGAAGTTGAGGATACGCCGGAGCCCTTGGACATCCTGCCACCGGAAGCTGACTTTCCGCTTAACTCGCAACCAGGCAAGCCCCGGTTTGCACTTAAATACCTTTTATAAAGCTTTTCATTTGTATCATTTATGTCTAGGGTGAATGTTTGCATTAGAGTTAGGGTGATTGAAACCCCACTTGCATAGCCTTTTAAATCCTATAAAGGGTTGGGTAGTTTACAAACTCGACGAGTAGAGAATGCCATGCTAATGTTTAGGTTCTCGGTAGAAGTCGGGTGGTTGGAAGCTACTCGCGAGATAGTATTTATCATACGGAATGAGAAGAGGTAGGAAATGGCTTGAGTTATGAAAATGAGACCCAGCAGGGGGGATAGGATGCAGTGAGCAGAGGTCTCACGTGCTTAGCCCTGTTGGTGTCGGTTGAGGACCGTCCGTGGGCGGCCCTGCTGGACAAGTATCGAACAGTACCGGATGCATACTGGCATATGGGAACCAGGAAACCGATGTAATTGGTTAACCTGGGTGTCGAGGCTTACCCAACCGTAAATAGGAGTGGGTTGAGGGTAGCAAGGTGTAAATATGCCGGTGGGCACAGTCACGCTCCACGCGGGGACCTTCTACCCGTTACGGATGGACCGGTTCGGCATTTGGGTTGCCTTTGAAAGGTTGTTGCATACAACAGAGTAGGAAGGGGTGTGGAATCACGCTTCTGAAAGTGGGTGTATGTGACGTGTTATCCGGGTGTGTCTTGATTGCAATCACCGTCCCTCGTGGTTATTCGAGTACCCGCTTGTTCACTGCGCTGTGACGTAGTAAGAAGTGAAATAAGCCAACTGAAAATGCTGTATTGATCCTAATGTCTTGAATACCTTGATTGCTGTAGATATAGAGCTAATTAAGTTTATATTCCACTTTGGGCATCACCACATCGGAGGAAAGCGTTTCTTGTTTGATTGTGGACTTCCGATGTGAGGGCTGCCTAAGGCACATGAATCTGCTGCTATAAAACTGAAAGTAAGGACCAACTTATAGGCGTGTCTTTGTCGCAAATTCCTTTTCCCATCTTACATATCCTTGCACGTAGAGTTCCATGCCTAGGGTTGACGGTTAAGACTTGCTGAGCCTTCGTGCTCACGGTTGCAATATTTGAGCTGTTTGCAGGTGAGAGTTATGAGGAAGGTTCCGAGGACGAGGCGATGCCCCCGTCAGGGTACACGGCCGAGCTGGAGCCATGCACGCCGCCGTGATCTCCGGTTCCATGCTGCTAGTGTGTAGCATCCCCGGGCTGGACGGCTGCACTTTTGCTTAGTTAGGGTTTGAGAGCAACTATGTATATAACTTCTGCTGTTAATTAGGTTTTGTAAAAGACTTCCGCTGTTTTATATCAATTAAAAGTTTGTATGTTATCCTTTATTCTTTTCGTGTGTGCTGTTGGGTGCCGCATCGCACGGCACCACCCTATGCGATCCGGGAGTGGGTGAACCATGTGGTGGTCCCCACAGACGTGGTATCAGAGCCGCATTGGGAATAGCACGCTCGAAAAGAGCCTATTTTGAAAATTTGGAAGTAGTCGAGTGAGGATTAGTCATTAAAGCCCACATAAGGTCTATGATAGTAGTAGTTACTAAGGTGGAAAAGCTAACTTATGTGTTATACATTCTGTAACGACGCTCCGACGTCAGGTAAGTGGTAAGGTACGCCACCGCAGGCGGATCAATTGCGGTAACTCCCCATACGAGTAATAGTATGGTATGGTATACCGTGGCTTGGCACGGTAGTGAATATGAGTCTCTGAACCTCTCAATGGTTCTGAGAGCATATGAAAACGCTGATCTCCAGCGTGCCTTAGGCAAAAGTAAGAATACCCCATCGTGTGGTAAGCAACACGATAGTATGCAACTCTTGAACGTTCAATGTTCAAAGGGCCATACGCAGCGCTCGCCATCGGCGTGCCTCAACGGTCATGAGGCAGTAGGTGGTATCCGTTGGGTTGATAAAATTCCCAACCGTGACGACCCGTTCGCGCTCTACTCGGGTTCCCCGTCGTGTGGTGTGAAAACACGACCATGTACCTTGAGACGTGGCTTGACTCAAGGACGATCCGTATGGCAATGATACGGACCATATGTTTTTACTATGATATGGAACTGCCTGAAATGCCAAAAACCATTGTGTGCACCATTATTGTGTGTTCTTCTGCAGGTACATTAATTACATTAGTGCATGATGTGTAGAAACCGTGTGTGAGTGACGACTTTAGTTCCACCATTTGACACGTATAAGCCGGAATACCGGTTTAGGATTTTTCTTTGGTAAGGAAACATAGTACCGACTGCAATAAAAGTTTTTTTTGGAAGAAAAGAGTCAAAAGGAAGTTAGGAATCTATTTAGGGGTTAGTAAACTCCTATATTGAACTAAGAGTCAATTGGGAGTATATGTTCAATATCAAAAGCTTAGGAACAATCTCCCCTGTTTTTGGCAGAAATTTTTCTGAACTTGAACAGGGCATAACTTAAGATTGGTTGAACCAATGGAGGTGTGGGATACCATTCTGGAAAGGTTTAGAAGTCCTCTACAACTTTTCTGTAGAGTTCCAGAACAAAATTTCCCTCCAAAGGGATGAAAATCTCAGATGAATAGGTACTATCCAAAAACAGGGCAGACCAAATGCTCTCTGGAATTTTCTGTATTTCGACCAAAACACTTAGTTTCACCGTTCGACGTCCAGTGACTGTTGTAAAACAGCGAGTTGGAGTCGAAGAGTTGATGCATTGACCTATCACTTCGAGTTAGTACATGTTTGGGTCCAGTACAATAGCGAGGAATTACGCATGCTAACACACTTAACATCCCGTGGTGACCCCGATGGTCGAAATGAACTTTTAACCCATAAAGTTCAATACTTTGGAATTCGATCGTGTGACACGGACCAGGGATGTATATGTTGCATAAAGTTTATACTTTATCCATATGTGTGACTGTTATGCGTATTGTTTATTCCATTCTCGCACTACTATTGTATAGACTGAGGTAAGCCCCATGTGCTGATCATTTGAATGATCTAAATGCAGAATGGTGCGGACACGTTCAACGCAAGAGGAGGGAGGTCCGAGCCAAGTTCGTGGTGATGAGTCTCCACCTCCGGAGCAAACCACGACACAGCAGCAACCACCTCCTCCACCGCCAGAACTTCCAAGGAATCTTGCGGAGGTTCTCGCCGCAGTGCTCGGCTCGCGCGACGAGCAAACCGAGTTGCTGCGGGTGTTGGTGCAGCAGAATGAGTCCCATCAGGGAGGACGCCAAGACAATGGGCAACGCCAGCCCCAACAAAGTTCATATTCAGAATTCATGGCGACCCATCCACCGGTCTTCACAGAGGCCGAAGAAGCTTTGGAGGCAGACAGCTTTATCCGCACTCTGGAGGCGAAGTTTGGGCTGCTACGATGCACCGAACACCAGAAGGCGCTGTATGCAGCGCAACAGCTTCAAGGAGAAGCCGGTACCTGGTGGGCGAACTACACCGCCTCCTTACCGGCTGGCCATGCCGTCACATGGACTGAGTTCCGGGAGGCGTTCCGCGCCTATCACATACCTCCCGGGGTTATGGAAATGAAGCTCCAGGAGTTCCTGGCGCTCCGACAAGGCGAGAGGAGTGCTCATGAGTACTCCAGGTTATTCAACCGGCTGGCGCAGTATGCGCCAGGATTTTTGGGCACGAAAGACAACAAGCGCAATGCGTTCTTCCGGGGCCTGAACTCCAAGATGAAGGTCCATCTCGCCTAGAGTAATCGCGGCACATTCAACGACCTAGTTAATGCCGCGATTCTACAGGAGAATGCTCAGCGCGAGCGCGGTTCTGACAAGAGGAAACGCAGCGCGCTGACAAGCAGCAGTGGTGGGACGCCCCAAAAATACCGCGTGGTGTATCGCTCACCATCCGGTCAGAGATGGCAGCCACCGGCGCAACCGCCTCAGTTCCGCGGTCGACAATATAATGCGCCGGTCTTCCGACCGGCATATCCACCACAGCAACAGCAGCAGCAAAGGATGGTTCCGCGTGCACCTCAGTTTCAACAGCGTGCACCGAGATTTCGTCCTCAAGTCGGCGGGACCCCGACACCTTACACGTGCTACACGTGTGGCCGTGCCGGGCACATTTCGAGGGACTGCCCCGAGCCGCGACAGGGCAGGGGTGCAGCACCATATCAGGGTGCTAATCAGCCCCGCAATTAGCCCAAGAAACCAGCACCAAAACCCGGCAACGTCCACCACTTAGCCCTCGAAGACGTGCCGGAAGGCGAACCCGTCCTCGCGGGTACGTTCTCTTACCTAGATCATCCCGTAGTCATACTTTTTGACTCCGGTGCCACCCATAATTTCATAAGTCAGTCTTATGTTATTAAATATCAACTGCCTATCATTCCCACAAATAATTCATATTTGATATGTTCTCCAGGTGGGAAAATAACAACTGATAGAATGGTCTATAGGGCACCATTACAGTTGGGTGGGAATCTATATCCGACTTCTCTAATCATATTAGAGAGTCAAAAACTTGATGTCATTTTAGGAATGTCATGGCTACATCGCCATGGTGCTGTTCTTGACATCATTCCACGTGTGGTTCGTTTAAATTCTCCACTTCATGAACCACATGTTCTTATTCTTGACCATTCGGTTCAAGAAACCCCTGCCACATATAACACGGAAGCCACGAAACTTGAGGATATTCGTGTGGTCCGTGAATACCCGGATGTCTTTCCGGATGATCTTCCGGGCATGCCACCCAAAAGAGATGTCGAGTTCAAGATTGAACTCGTACCTGGGACGACACCAATCTCACGGAGACCATATAAGATGGCTCCAAATGAGCTGGCTGAACTAAAGGAGCAGCTCAACGATTTGATGAAGAAGGGTTTCATTCGACCGAGTTCCTCGCCATGGGGATGCTCGGCGCTGTTTGTGAAGAAAAAGGATGAAACCTTGAGGTTGTGTGTGGACTATCGGCCTCTCAACGCCTTTACCATTAAGAATAAATATCCACTGCCCCGCATCGATATATTATTCGATCAACTTGTCGGTGCAACTGTGTTTTCAAAGATGGATCTTCACTCAGGGTATCCTCAAATCAAGATCTGGGCAGAAGATATTCCAAAGACGGCCTTCTCGACGAGATATGGGTTGTATGAATACCTCGTCATGTCCTTTGGTCTCACCAACGCCCCGGCACACTTCATGTATCTCATGAACTCAGTGTTCATGCTGGAGTTGGACAAGTTTGTGGTGGTGTTCATAGACGACATCTTGGTGTACTCCAAGACTGAAGAAGAACACGCCAAACACTTGCATGTCGTACTTCAACGATTAAGAGACCATAAGCTGTATGCCAAGTTCAGCAAGTGCGAGTCTTGGATCAGCTAAGTGCCATTCCTTGGTCACATTGTTTCTGCAGAAGGCATTGCAGTTGATCCAAGCAAAATCGAACAAGTGCTGAAATGGAAGTCCCCCACATCAGTCCATGAAGTCAGAAGTTTCCTCGGGTTAGCAGGATATTACCGGAGATTCATACCGAACTTCTCCAAGCTTGCTAAGCCGATGACTGAATTGTTGAAGAAGGGGATCAAATATGTTTGGAGCTCAGCTTGTGAAGAAGCTTTCCAAGCACTAGTGAAGCATCTTACCACAGCCCCGGTGTTAGCTCAACCGGATACAACCAAGCCCTTTGACGTATATTGTGATGCGTCTGGCATCGATCTTGGCTGTGTATTGATGCAAGGAGGCAGAGTGGTCGCCTATGGCTCACGTCAACTTCGTAACCACGAGCAGCACTATCCGACTCATGATCTTGAGCTTGCTGCTGTGGTGTTGGCATTGAAGATGTGGAGGCACTACTTACTTGGAAACTTAGTGCACCTCTACACCGACCACAAAAGTCTGAAATATATATTCACTCAAAAGGAGTTGAATATGCGGCAACGGAGATGGCTAGAACGATCAAAGACTATGAGATCGAGATTCACTACCATCCCGGGAAGGCAAACGTGGTTGCCGATGCCTTAAGCCGCAAATCCCATGTCAATAGTCTGTCCATCACCCCACTTGAAGAGGAGGAGCCGAGTCTGTACTTGGTTCCATATGGGGCATTATATAATCTTGCTCTCATCCCTACAATACGAGAGGAGATTATGGAAGCTCAGAAGAAGGACGTGGGAATGTCGCACATTTGGAGAAGGATGGAGAATGGTGAAATGAAATGCTTCCGAAGAGATGAACACGACACTCTATGGTTTAAAGACCGTATAGTGGTACCCCGTGACATGAAGCTTCAGAAGAAAATTTTGGACGAGGCGCATTTGTCCAAATATTCTATTCATCCGGGCAGCAACAAGATGTACCAGGATCTGAAAACCAGGTTTTGGTGGACACGGATGAAAAGAGAGATCGCAAAATACATATCCGAATGTGATACGTGTCGGCGTGTGAAGGCCGACCATATGCGTAAAGCCGGACAACTGCAACCATTGAACATTCCGGCGTGGAAGTGGGAGGATATCAGCATGGACTTCATAGTCGGATTACCTCTCACGTCTCACAAACATGACTCGATTTGGGTGATAGTCGATCGGCTAACCAAGTCTTCTCATTTCATTCCCGTACATACAAAGTACGTGGCCAAGCAATATGCGGAGCTGTACATTGCAAAGATCTTATGTTTGCACAGTGTCCCCCGCTCTATCATTTCAGATCGTGGTGCGCTGTTCGTCTCTCGGTTCTGGGAACAGCTGCACGCATCACTGGGAACCAAACTGATCCGAAGCTCCACGTATCACCCACAGACAGATGGTCAAACTGAACGGGTGAATCAAGTGCTTGAAGACATGCTACGCGCTTGTGCCATCCACCACGGCAAGAATTGGGACGATCATTTGCCGTTGGCGGAGTTTTCTTACAACAATGGCTATCAAGCTAGCATCATGATGGCGCCGTATGAAGCTCTCTACGGCCGGAAATGCCGCACACCTCTCAACTGGTGCGAGTCCGGCGAGCGAGTCATCTACGGCATTGAACTTGTGAATGAGGCTGAAGGACGAGTGTGAGTGATACAAGCCAACCTCAAGGCTGCTCAATCTCGTCAGAAGAGCTATGCGGATAAAAGACACCGTCCTCTCCACTTCGACATCAGGGACCATGTTTATGTCCGTGTGTCTCCGATGAAGGGAGTTCATCGTTTCGGAGTGAAGGGTAAACTTGCGCCGCGGTTCATTGGTCCGTTCACCGTCATTGAAAGATGCGGACCCGTGGCCTATCGCTTAGATTTACCGGCGTCGCTCGCAGGCATTCACAACGTCTTCCACATCTCTCAGCTGAGAAAGTGCCTCAATGTGGCGCCCTCAATTCTGTGGAAAACCACGGAACCGAGAACTAATGCATATGTGTGCCCAGGATGTTCATCACACATACACATACGTTCCACAAACTGAATTCAGATTATATATTACCACTAATAACATAGTTTATTACAATCACCTCATGAGTCTTGGTCTCATGCTTACAGCGGAAGTCTTTGTTCTATGCAGCGGAAATCTTTATTTAAATGCGGAAGCAAAAACTAATGCGGAAGCAAAACTAAGCAGAAGTGGCTTCATCTCTACTCCCTCCACAGGCAAGGTTGAGAACAGATCACACGCCATAATGTCCCACTTGTTCTTCATAATAGGTTTCTCCTGCTGCTGATGAAGAAATAATAATGCAAGGTTGAGTACAATGATGTACTCAGCAAGTGCGGGAATAACACATGATATGCAGCTCATAAACAAGGTAGGTAATAAAAGGCTTATTTGCAGAAAAGCAGATTTGTAAAAAAACGTGATAAAACAGCAACTTAACTTTAGATGAATGTAATCCCAGCATGTATTAAATTACCAACATACCTCCATCGCTTCCCATGTTCCATCCGATCATTAACCAATCTTTTATTCATGCTCAGGAATACCTCCTCGTATTCGCTACCATCTCACCTCATAAAACAACCACATCTCACACCGAGACCAATCTCATGTCATGACCCATCAGTCATGCAACCATCTTATCTCCCGGACTCAACAGTTCCACACCAATAACCATAACCGATAACCATAACCAAGAACCTTCCCAATAACCATTCCAATAACCATTCCAATAACCATTCCAGTAATCGTCCCATCTAATCATGGCAGTTTAGCCAGGTGCTCGTGACCGTAAGCTCGGCTATCATGATAGTTTTAATAACTCTGCAGAGTTTGTACCTCTTTACCCACAAGTTTGTGATTTCGTCACCCGTCGGCGACTGCAGAACCTCCATTTTACCAGTACACAGCCGACGGTGTATGGTCAAGAGATCACAAAATAGCCTTTACAAAGGGGTTACTAGATGTATGGACTCACTAAGGTTTCACCGGCAGGCTAGAATCTCCAATTCTCCCACCCACGGGCCCCCTCTTGTGCCATGCAGTTCCCAGGGCAGTCCTAACTCGACTCCCATTCCCCGCGCCTTCCACAGTCCATAATACCCTAGCAACTTACCTAATTACTCAGCTAAGCCGCACCCATACTTGGCCTTGTGGTGGCACTGTTATCCTGGCATGTGCATGCATGAACCGGTCCTTAGATCTACGGCAAGTAAAACCACCATCTCATGCTACCTCATTCACAAACCCAGGCTTGCCTAGATCTCCCTCCGATCCATGTTCATTAACCTCATCAGTTACTTATTATCAGTACAAGTGCAGTTAGCTAGACACATCTATCTCGCTTCCCGATCCCAGAGACTCAGCGAAGCATAAAGCAAAAACCATACCCGACTCATAAACTTCCCAGGTGACAAGGATGGTTTAATCAAAACTAGTAAACTCCTATAAAAGGGTTTCCCATCATGTTTTGACTCAGCACACACACCTTTTCGCAAAACAAAACAGTTTTACCCAAAACATAGGATCAACATGGTCAAGGAGCACTTGCCTTGTTCTTGCGGTTCCGGTTGTTCTTGATTCTCAAAACCTTGTTGTTGCGGCTCGTTGTAGACAACTTCCTGAGTTTGTCCTGCTATGTAGGTTTCACGTGCACACAAATTCACAGCAATCAATATCATGCACAAACCCTAAACTAGATGCGATGATGCACATGCATGCTATCCTATGATTAGTTTTATTAGATCGATCTGTACTTATTCTTCCATGGCTTGCATGGTCAGAGGTGTTCGTGATGATCTGGTCTTTAGATCAAACTGATCATCAAGTGATCTGTCCACGAAAAGGCTTCTGGTCGAAAGGAATTGAAGAACAGATGCAAGAGATGAACACCATGATGTCGTAAGGTGGTATTGAAGTCCTACCTCACACTCTTCTTGACTTTGAGGTCCTCCTCAGACCACTCAGTTCTTCTCCTATGATCTCCCTTGTTGCGCTTCGGCGATGTTTTGCTCGGCGAGTTAGGGCTAGGGCTCTAAGTCGTCGGCTCAGGAGTTGAAAAAGAAGTTCGTGGTTTCGGCCAGAGGTTTTGGGTTCTATTTATAATCGGGAAGAGAAGAGTCCTAATCTGATTGGATCCCGAATAAGAGTCTCATTCAGATCTTTGTTAGATCCTGACGTCTTACCTTCGGTAACATCGTGGAGTTTAGATCGGTTTCCGTTGCGCACCGGTATCTTTACACGTAGGAACCGCTTCAGACTCGTTACCTCCGCGGTGATGAGCTCCGGAAACTCCACGTGTCCTTCGGAGCCTGGTATCTCTTCTCCCACAGAGACAAGCTCCGGTTGTGCCGCGTGTCTCGGCGAGACCTCCCCCTTCTTCGGAGGTGAGCTCTACGCACGCCACGTGTTGGCGCCGGTCTTCCTCTTCTTCTTTCCTCAGGGACATGCCCCGCGGTCGACACGTGTTTAGCTGCGACGGACCTTCCGGTGATAAGCTCCGGTGGCGACACGTATTCGATAGATCCGGACTTCTCTGAGATGAGCTCCGAAATTGACATGTATCCCCCGCGAATGGTCCTCTGATTTCCGTGAGGACTAGCTCCGAGGATGACATGTGTCCTATAAAAAATGCCTTTGCTTCTTCCGCAGCGGCTAGCTCTGCGGTAGCACGTGTCCCACGGGGTCGGACTTCTTTCCAATTGCGGAGGTGACCCCCGAGCCTGCCACGTAGCTAGTTTAGCGGCGGACCTCTCCCAATTTCTCGGGGATGAGCTCCGAACACGCCACGTGGTCTGCTGGCCGTGGAAATTGCCTTCGGTGCTCTCGGAGAGCTTTATTGGCTATCCTTTTGGTACTTGTCTCTGTTTCTACTCTTCTTAAAATGTTTTTCTTCTTCATAAAACATGAACATATGCTGACACCCGAGGTGCGGGTGTCACAAATCTACCCCCCTTAAATTGAATCTCGCCCTCGAGATTCGCTAGTAGGAAATAGATGGGGAAATTCTGCCTTGATATCTTCTTCACGTTCCCATGTGGCTTCAGCTTCCGTGTGATGGCTCCATTGTACCTTGCACCATCGAATCACTTTGTTCCGGGTGACCCTTTCCTTTACGTCCAAGATTCGGACAGGGTGTTCTGCGTAAGTTAGGTCCTCTTGGAGTTCAAGTTCTCCCATTGACACTTGTTCTTCTGGTATTCTTAAGCACTTCTTGAGCTAGGATATATGAAACACGTCATGTACGTCGGAGAGGTGGTTTGGGAGCTCTAGTTGGTAGGCTACTTCTCCTCGCTTACCCAAAATCTTAAATGGTCCGATGTAGCGAGGCGCTAGTTTGCCTTTGACGTTAAAACATCGTTGGCCTCGGATAGGCGATACCTTAAGGTATACGAAGTCTCCAACTTCAAAGGTCAACTTTCTACGCCTATTGTCCGCATAACCTTTCTGTCGTGACTGAGCAGCCTTTAAGTTCTCCCGTATCGTTTGGACTTGCTTTTCAGCCTCTTGTAGTACTTCGGGTCCAAACACCTGGTTTTCTCCAGTCTCGTTCCAGAACAGTGGCGTTCTACACCGTCTGCCATATAAGGCTTCGAAAGGCGACATCTTCAAGCTAGCATGATAGCCGTTGTTATAGGAGAACTCGGCATACGGTAAACTTCTATCCCAACTATGCCCACGTTTCAAGGCGCAAGCTCTCAGCATGTCCTCCAAAATTTGGTTTGTCCTCTCGGTTTGCCCATCTGTTTTTGGGTGATAGGCGGAGCTAAAATCCAGTCGTGTACCCATGGCTTTCTGCAACTTCCTCCAGAATCTAGAGGTAAACTGAGAACCTCGATCGGAGACTATCCTCTTCGGAACTCCATGACGGCACACGATCTGCTCCATGTACAACTCTGCCAACTGTGTAACGTTGTAACTGGTCTTTACCGGAAGAAAATGGGCGGTTTTCGTCAACCGGTCCACAATGACCAAGATGGAGTCGTATCCTGACTGAGTTCGTGGCAATCCGACAATAAAGTCCATACTGATGTCCTCCCATTTCCATTCAGGTATTTTCAAAGGTTGCAACAATCCAGCGGGTTTTTGATGTTCGGCTTTTACCCGTTGGCATGTGTCGCATAGGGCAACGTATTCGGCTATATCCCTCTTCATACCGTCCCACCAATAGCAAGTTTTCAAATCCTTGTACATTTTGGTGCTCCCTGGATGTATGGAATAGGGTGAATCATGTGCCTCCTTCAATATCATGTCGCGAAGGTGTTTTATGTTTGGCACACAAATCCTTTTTCCTAGCCAAAGCGTACCCTTTTCATCCTCCTTGAAATCCTTTTCTATCCCTTGTCGGATTCTTTCTTTGATCTCCTTGATCCCCTCATCCGTTGCTTGTCCCTTTCTTATTTCTTGCTCCAATGAGGAGTGGATTTCCATCATTTCCATGTTATTCAAGAATCCGAGTTGTAACTGTTCGAACTCCTTACGTAGTTCGGGCGGTAGCTCCCGAACCGTGAGTTGGTGGCATGCTCCCTTTCTGCTCAATGCGTCAGCGACCACATTGGCCTTCCCGGGGTGGTAATTGATTCCTACATCATAATCCTTGATGAGTTCTAACCATCGATGTTGACTCAAATTCAAGTCCGTTTGTGTAAATATGTACTTGAGGCTTTTATGATCCGTATAGATCTCACATCGATGACCGAGGATATAATGTCTCCAAATCTTCAATGCATGCACCACTGCTGCTAATTCCAAATCATGTGTAGGATAGTTAAGCTCGTGTTTCTTTAATTGTCGTGAGGCATATGCTACCACTTGTCCTTCCTGCACGAGCACACACCCGAGCCCTTGTCTGGATGCGTTACAATATATGTCAAGGCTCTTGCTTACATCCGGCAATACCAGAACTGGTGCTGTGGTTAGCCTTTTCTTGAGTTCCTCAAAACTTTCTTGGCAGGCTTGTGTCCATTGAAAGACCTTTCCCTTCATTAGCAACTCCGTCATAGGTTTTGCTATCTTAGAGAAGTCTTTAATGAAGCGACGATAGTATCTTGCCATTCCAAGGAAACTTCGAATATCCCTCACGCTCTTCGGTTGGTCCCACTTTAGAATATCCTTCACCTTTCCAGGATCAACCGATACCCCTTCCTTGGAGATGATGTGGCCTAGGAAAGATATTTCCTTTAGCCAAAATTGGCACTTGTTGAGCTTGGCATACAACTGATGCTCGCGCAACTTCTGCAAGGTCAATCTCAGATGTTCTTCATGCTCCTCCTTACTTTTTGAATACACCATAATGTCGTCGATGAAAACTACGACGAACTTGTCCAAGTACTCCATGAAAACCTTATTCATAAGGTACATGAAGTATGCGGGTGCATTCGTCAATCCAAAAGACATAATGGTATATTCATATGAGCCATACCGCGTCCGAAAGGCTGTCTTAGGTATATCAGAGGGCTTAATCTTCAGCTGGAAATATCCCGACCGAAGATCAATCTTGGAGAACACTTGGGCTCCTTTCATTTGATCGAACAGGTCCTCTATACGGGGCAGAGGGTATTTATTCTTGATTGTTACCTCGTTGAGAGACCTGTAGTCCACGCACATTCTTTGGGTTCCGTCCTTCTTGTCCACGAAGAGTACCGGGGCTCCCCATGGTGACGAACTTGGACGGATAAAACCCTTCTCCAACTGTTCTTGAATTTGCTTCTTTAGTTCAACTAACTCGTTGACGGGCATCCTATATGGTCTCTTAGCTATGGGTGCAGTTCCAGGTACCAAATCTATGGCAAACTCAATATCCCGGTCAGGTGGCATACCTGGAAGTTCTTCCGGGAATACATCCGAAAATTCCTGAACCACTGGAATGTTGTCCAATGCTACTCCCTCAACATGGTTCAGATCCGCCCGTTCGGTTGCTTGCTGGGCTGACTCAAACTCGACACGGATACCGTGTTCGTTCGTCAACTGCACGCTTCTCTCAGCACATTGGATTACCCCTTTGTGCTTGCTTAACCAGTCCATTCCGAGTATGATGTCAATTCCGTGGGAGTCCAAAACAATAAGGTTGGCAAGAAAGTCTACCCCCCTTATTTTAAGGCTTACTTTAGGACATACTATATTAGTCCTCATTTCTCCTCCGGGAGAATTAACTAAACTTAGCACATTCTAAGTGGGATACGGGTAGATGATGCTTGGCAACATATTTGGATGATATGAAGGAATGTGATGCTCCGGAATCAAATAAAATGGTGGCTGGGTTGGAGTTGGCAAGGAACATACCAATTGCGACGTCCTCAGCCTGTTGTGCTTCCTCAGCAGTGACATGGTTAACGTGGCCACGAGCATAGTTCTGCGGTTCACGTTTTCCTTGGTTGTCCCCTCCGTTTGGTCGCTGGTTCTGCTTGGGCACGTTACCTTGCTGTCCAGGGCCTCGCTTCGGGCACTGGTTAGCGAAGTGGCCTACTTCCCCGCATGCAAAGCATGCCCTGTTGCCTACGGCAGCAGGTGCGTTGGGGCGGGGGTTTTGAACAGGAGCGCCATTGTTAGGCCGGGGCGTAGGAGGCATGGGCACACGAGGTGCCGGTGCAACGAGCCGTTGCTGTGGTGGCTGACCAGGGCGGTACGTAGGAGTGGTCGATCCATACTGCGGTGCAGGGGGCATGTATCTAGGTCGTACGTTGCTCCCTTGGGGCTGGTATGGGATCTTCCTTTTGCACTCGCGCTCGATCTCTCGGATCTTGTTTTCCACCACAATAGCCTTATCAACCAGCTTCTGGAAGCTTACGTAGTCATTGTTGAGGAGCTGAACTTGGATCTCATTGTTCAACCCTCTCATGAACAGGTACTGCTTCCTCTGATCTGAGTTGACATCTTCGGGGGCATACCGGGACAGTTGTATGAACTTGTTGAGGTATTCGTTCACACTCTTCTGCCCTTGGCGGAGACCTTCAAACTCCTGCCTCTTGAGCATCATTATGCCAACAGGGATGTAGTGGGAGCGAAAACTTTCCTTGAACTCAGTCCAAGTGATTGTCTCCGGGTTGGCATGGGCGTTGCTCAAGGCATCCCACCAGTCAGCAGCTGCTCCCATCAGTTGGTGCGACGCAAAGAGAACCTTTTCTCGGTCGTTGCACTGTACAATGGCAAGCTTCTTCTCCATGGATTTCAACCAATCATCGGCCTCCATTGGATCGCTTGTTTGAGCAAAGGTGGGTGGTCGAGTCCTCATGAACTCTCCCAACCTGTTATGAGCCGGCGGTGGTGGTGGTGGTGGTGCCGGAACGGGGTGTTGGTTGGCCTGCAACTGACCTAAAGTTTGGATCATGGTTTGCATAAGCTGGTTTTGCATGGCCATCAACCTTTCTAGGTTGTTTTCGCCAGCTCCAGGGTTAGCAGGAACTTCTTCGTGGTCATCTTCCTGGACGTTCCTTCGGCTGGCGTTTCCTCTCACCATCTGTGAGAGAGAACGAAATAGAAGAGAAGGTTAGATAGGTCCTTTCAACTATATGCATCAAGGGGAGTTGGACTATATATATTAGTCCTTATGAGGATGTGATCAAGTGCCGAAGCATTTCACTCCTCTTTCTTCTTATGTGTGTATATGGGCAACATTTGTTGAGACGTCCCACAACTCACACTAAGCACATATTCACAATTAATCATCACAAGGGCCCACTCAACTCCTATTCAAGGATAGTTTCCTATGTCAAGGTGGTTTCAAGGCCAATCTAAGCTATACATCCTAGGATGCTTCCTTTGGTCCGCGTAGCTTCTATTTAGGGGTATAACTTGCTGTTAACCAGTGATTCTAATATCAATCTAAGGTTTCTATCTAGGCGTGTAACCTACTGTCAACCCGTGGCTCTGATACCAATCTGTGGCGCCCTCAATTCTGTGGAAAACCACGGAACCGAGAACTAATGCATATGTGTGCCCAGGATGTTCATCACACATACACACACGTTCCACAAACTGAATTCAGATTATATATTACTACGAATAACATAGTTTATTACAATCACCTCATGAGTCTTGGTCTCATGCTTACAGCGGAAGTCTTTGTTCTATGCAGCGGAAATCTTTATTTAAATGCGGAAGCAAAAACTAATGCGGAAGCAAAACTAAGCAGAAGTGGCTTCATCTCTACTCCCTCCACAGGCAAGGTTGAGAACAGATCACACGCCATAATGTCCCACTTGTTCTTCATAATAGGTTTCTCCTGCTGCTGATGAAGAAATAATAATGCAAGGTTGAGTACAATGATGTACTCAGCAAGTGCGGGAATAACACATGATATGCAGCTCATAAACAAGGTAGGTAATAAAAGGCTTATTTGCAGAAAAGCAGATTTGTAAAAAAACGTGATAAAACAGCAACTTAACTTTAGATGAATGTAATCCCAGCATGTATTAAATTACCAACATACCTCCATCGCTTCCCATGTTCCATCCGATCATTAACCAATCTTTTATTCATACTCACGAATACCTCCTCGTATTCGCTACCATCTCACCTCATAAAACAACCACATCTCACACCGAGACCAATCTCATGTCATGACCCATCAGTCATGCAACCATCTTATCTCCCGGACTCAACAGTTCCAAACCAATAACCATAACCGATAACCATAACCAAGAACCTTCCCAATAACCATTCCAATAACCATTCCAATAACCATTCCAGTAATCGTCCCATCTAATCATGGCAGTTTAGCCAGGTGCTCGTGACCGTAAGCTCAGCTATCATGATAGTTTTAATAACTCTGCAGAGTTTGTACCTCTTTACCCACAAGTTTGTGATTTCGTCACCCGTCGGCGACTGCAGAACCTCCATTTTTCCAGTACACAGCCGACGGTGTATGGTCAAGAGATCACAAAATAGCCTTTACAAAGGGGTTACTAGAGGTATGGACTCACTAAGGTTTCACCGGCAGGCTAGAATCTCCAATTCTCCCATCCACGGCCCCCTCTTGTGCCATGCAGTTCCCAGGGCAGTCCTAACTCGACTCCCATTCCCCGCGCCTTCCACAGTCCATAACACCCTAGCAACTTACCTAATTACTCAGCTAAGCCGCACCCATACTTGGCCTTGTGGTGGCACTGTTATCCTAGCATGTGCATGCATGAACCGGTCCTTAGATCTACGGCAAGTAAAACCACCATCTCATGCTACCTCATTCACAAACCCAGGCTTGCCTAGATCTCCCTCCGATCCATGTTCATTAACCTCATCAGTTACTTATTATCAGTACAAGTGCAGTTAGCTAGACACATCTATCTCGCTTCCCGATCCCAGAGACTCAGCGAAGCATAAAGCAAAAACCATACCCGACTCATAAACTTCCCAGGCGACAAGGATGGTTTAATCAAAACTAGTAAACTCCTATAAAAGGGTTTCCCATCATGTTTTGACTCAGCACACACACCTTTTCGCAAAACAAAACAGTTTTACCCAAAACATAGGATCAACATGGTCAAGGAGCACTTGCCTTGTTCTTGCGGTTCCGGTTGTTCTTGATTCTCAAAACCTTGTTGTTGCGGCTCGTTGTAGACAGCTTCCTGAGTTTGTCCTGCTATGTAGGTTTCACGTGCACACAAATTCACAGCAATCAATATCATGCACAAACCCTAAACTAGATGCGATGATGCACATGCATGCTATCCTATGATTAGTTTTATTAGATCGATCTGTACTTATTCTTGCATGGCTTGCATGGTCAGAGGTGTTCGTGATGATCTGGTCTTTAGATCAAACTGATCATCAAGTGATCTGTCCACAAAAAGGCTTCTGTTCGAAAGGAATTGAAGAACAGATGCAAGAGATGAACACCATGATGTCGTAAGGTGGTATTGAAGTCCTACCTCACGCTCTTCTTGACTTTGAGGTCCTCCTCAGACCACTCGGTTCTTCTCCGATGATCTCCCTTGTTGCGCTTCAGCGATGTTTTGCTCGGCGAGTTAGGGCTAGGGCTCTAAGTCGTCGGCTCAGGAGTTGAAAGAGAAGTTCGTGGTTTTGGCCAGAGGTTTTGGGTTCTATTTATAATCGGGAAGAGAAGAGTCCTAATCTGATTGGATCCTGAATAAGAGTCTCATTCAGATCTTTGTTAGATCCTGACGTCTTACCTTCGGTAACATCGTGGAGTTTAGATCGGTTTCCGTTGCGCACCGGTATCTTTACACGTAGGAACCGCTTCAGACTCGTTACCTCCGCGGTGATGAGCTCCGGAAACTCCACGTGTCCTTCGGAGCCTGGTATCTCTTCTCCCGCAGAGACAAGCTCCGGTTGTGCCGCGTGTCTCGGCGAGACCTCCCCCTTCTTCGGAGGTGAGCTCTACGCACGCCACGTGTTGGCGCCGGTCTTCCTCTTCTTCTTTCCTCAGGGACATGCCCCGCGGTCGACACGTGTTTAGCTGCGACGGACCTTCCGGTGATAAGCTCTGGTGGCGACACGTATTCGATAGATCCGGACTTCTCTGAGATGAGCTCCGGAATTGACATGTATCCCCCGCGAATGGTCCTCTGATTTCCGTGAGGACTAGCTCCGAGGATGACACGTGTCCTATAAAAAATGCCTTTGCTTCTTCCGCAGCGGCTAGCTCCGCGGTAGCACGTGTCCCACGGGGTCGGACCTCTTTCCAATTGCGGAGGTGACCCCCGAGCCTGCCACGTAGCTAGTTTAGCGGCGGACCTCTCCCAATTTCTCGGGGATGAGCTCCGAACACGCCACGGGTCTGCTGGCCGTGGAAATTGCCTTCGGTGCTCTCGGAGAGCTTTATTGGCTATCCTTTTGGTACTTGTCTCTGTTTCTACTCTTCTTAAAATGTTTTTCTTCTTCATAAAACATGAACATATGCTGACACCCGAGGTGAGGGTGTCACACTCAAGCCCTCGGCTGAAGTCCGCACAGAAGACATAGAAGTTCTTCAACCGGACCTCACGTACAAGGAGTATCCAATCCGGATTATCGATGAAAAGAATCGTGCCACAAGAAACCGGACCTTATGGTTCTACAAGGTCTTGTGGAGTAACCATACCGCTGATGAGGCGACATGGGAAAGCGAGGACTATTTACGAACATATTATCCGGACCTGCTATCATCATATACCCGGTAAAGTTTTTCCCCACTTTGCTTTTCCTTTGGAATCTCGGGACGAGATTCTTTTTAAGGGGGGAGGGATGTAAAATACCCAAAAGTGGTAGCAAGAAAATTTAGCTCATATACACTTATGAAAAATGAGGGGAATTAAAACTTTGAATTATAATAAGTGTGAGTTCAAAGTGAGGGTTTAGACTCCCCAAAAACTTCCAAACATGGAGATCTAAATGCACAACTTGGATCTTCATAGTCCAAATATTCAACCTTCCAAATTTCAGCTCATTTGGAGGAGTTCCAATATTTGTTTGGGGTTAAAAGGAAAAGCCCTCTAATCTGAATTTCAAATTCAGTTTCAAATTCCAATTCCCTCAATTTGAAAATTGGGTTTCACAAATGTGTTCTCCACCTTTGAATGAGCAGCCATGCCAAATATTGGAAATTTTGGAGCTGGTTTGCCATACTTTTGAGGAAATATAAAGTGGAGAATTCAAACTCTTTTTCAAATTCAAATGATCAATCCACATCCAATTTTCACACCCGAATTCAAACTATTTGAATTCAGCAAATTCAAACTATGACTTGGGGTTGAAGTCAAGTCTTTAATGTTGAGTTGCTGGTGGGAAAATATCAGAAAAAGTTGATTAATCAAAGAGGGGGAGGTGGGGCCCATTTGTCAGCCACCCACAGGAGCTACCGCCTTTGCTCCATTCGGTCGAACAGCAGGGGCGCGACAGCTCCCGTCTCCGACCCCTGCCTGAGGTGTGCCGCGCCACCTCCTGTTTCTGCCGCCTACTTGATCGTCCGCGCGTGCCACAGTCCCAGCACAACCCCCCCTTGCTCTCTCGGCCGTTCACCGACGTGTTTTCCCTGTCCCCTGCTCAGTTCGCGTAGCCTCGGCCGCCGCTCGGTTGATCCGCGTCGCCGTCCGTCATCGACACCACTCCGACGTTGTCACGACCGGTTGAGGTCATAGGAAGGTGCGCAAGGCCCTCTAGTTCCTCTCTGACGACAGCCCTGCCGTTCCTTCGAGCTGGTCCCGAGAACTGAGCCTAAGTTCATCGTTCCATTTTCCAGCTTGCCGCCAAGACGCCGCATCGTCGACCGGCCACCTCTGGCTCGTTCACGCTCATCCAACCGGTGTTCTAGGTGCGTTGTCGACCTTTCTTGCTGTCCTCCCAGTTTGGAGCTAGGTCATAGTCTAGGTTGGCCGGAATTCGAGGTTTG
The DNA here is from genome assembly GCA_030760725.1 of Neostapfia colusana. Taxonomy (NCBI): domain Eukaryota; kingdom Viridiplantae; phylum Streptophyta; class Magnoliopsida; order Poales; family Poaceae; genus Neostapfia; species Neostapfia colusana. The sequence goes on from JASWHV010000003.1 coordinate 103,509,704, forward strand.
TCACCGGCGGTTCCTCAGAACCTAGTTGAAAGAAAACGGGAAATTCCAGGGCCATATTGGGTTGGGGCTCACAAGAGTCTAGGCATAGGTTCTCCAAGCCATGACGACCCTTCTCGAGCAAACGGCAAGCAAATCCATGCAGGGTCCGAAGAGTTCTCCGTGTTTTTCCTCACGGCGGGGAAGAACCATTTCGGTCACACGGTGAGCTCATGTTTCCAGCCGTTTTCCGGGGGATCAGGGTAGTGTTCCAAGCCCCCCAGGTCACGGTGGTGCTGTAGGACCCAACTGCGGTCGGTTTCCGGGCTTGCCAGGCGAACACCACGTCGCCAGAGTCGCCCGAGTTACTGCCACCGTCGGGGAGGTATTTCCGGCGAGTTAGCGCTGCCACCGAGCTCACCAAAGTGTTCCTCGTCGGGTTTTAGGCACAGGCGGCGAGGGTTGAGCTGTTTGAGGCACGGGACAGCCGTTCCGACTAAGCACGGTCGTTTCTCCGGCGAGGAGGCCGGCCGGGCGCGAGGTTGAAGAAGGTGGGGGCCTGCCCCACCTGTCAGTAGCACCAGGAAGGCGCCGGATCCAGTGCGGCTGCGCGGGAATAACCCCGTAGCCGCCGGTGTTGCTAAGATCTGACTGGCCCGAATTAAACCAGTGGGCCCAGCCCAATTATTTGAGGTTTCTATTAGAGAAATAATTCCAGAATTTAGCTGATTTTTGCAAGCCCATAACTTCGTGTAGAAAACTCCAAAAAGAGTGAGACCAATTTTGTTGGATTCCTCATGAGGAGTACTTCACATAGAAACCAATTTTTGGCTATGAAAATGCCCAGGAATTTCTGTAGAATTGTTTTTAGTAAATCCTTTAGGGATTTATTACAGGATCAATTCTTTATGAAATATTCCAAAAATTGGGCAGCAAATCCTCTTCACAGATACTGATCTCCAGTAAAAATTTGGGCTTCAGTGGAGTTCATTTGCTAGGCTAAACTACCTTCCCAAGTTCAGCCTTTATTTGAAAATTCAAATTTAAACAGAAGCTTTTTCAGAACTCCTGTCTAAGTTCAAAAATTCATATCTCTCTGATGGTAGCTCCAAAAGTGCTGAAACAAATTTTGTTAGAACCATTGAGACTTACCCTAATCAGATCTTCCACTATTAGCTATGTCAAAGCTCCTGATTTGGGCTCAAAATTCAGAGAAGCATTGTACTTGTAGGAATTTTAAATACTACATTATGCAATGACATGCCTCCAAATTTGGCTCAAATCATCCTTAGAGAGTCTAGTATCCACTGTAAAATTCCCAAAGCCAATTAAGGTTTCTAAATAGCAGTAGCTATGAATAGAAGTCCAATTCTTATAAAGCCTTAATACTTATACATGTATTTTATTACATTTTATAATAGTGACCGAAGTTGAGGATACGCCGGAGCCCTTGGACATCCTGCCACCGGAAGCTGACTTTCCGCTTAACTCGCAACCAGGCAAGCCCCGGTTTGCACTTAAATACCTTTTATAAAGCTTTTTATTTGTATCATTTATGTCTAGGGTGAATGTTTGCATTAGAGTTAGGGTGATTGAAACCCCACTTGCATAGCCTTTTAAATCCTATAAAGGGTTGGGTAGTTTACAAACTCGACGAGTAGAGAGTGCCATGCTAATGTTTAGGTTCTCGGTAGAAGTCGGGTGGTTGGAAGCTACTCGCGAGATAGTATTTATCATACGGAATGAGAAGAGGTAGAAAATGGCTTGAGTTATGAAAATGAGACCCAGCAGGGGGGGATAGGATGCAGTGAGCAGAGGTCTCACGTGCTTAGCCCTGTTGGTGTCGGTTGAGGACCGTCCGTGTGCGGCCCTGCTGGACAAGTATCAAACAGTACCGGATGCATACTGGCATATGGGAACCAGGAAACCGATGTAATTGGTTAACCTGGGTGTCGAGGCTTACCCAACCGTAAATAGGAGTGGGTTGAGGGTAGCAAGGTGTAAATATGCTGGTGGGCACAGTCACGCTCCACGCGGGGACCTCCTACCCGTTACGGATGGACCGGTTCGGCATTTGGGTTGCCTTTGAAAGGTTGTTGCATACAACAGAGTAGGAAGGGGTGTGGAATCACGCTTCTGAAAGTGGGTGTATGTGACGTGTTATCCGGGTGTGTCTTGATTGCAATCATCGTCCCTCGCGGTTATTCGAGTACCCGCTTGTTCACTGCGCTGTGACGTAGTAAGAAGTGAAATAAGCCAACTGAAAATGCTGTATTGATCCTAATGTCTTGAATACCTTGATTGCTATAGATATAGAGCTAATTAAGTTTATATTCCACTTTGGGCATCACCACATCGGAGGAAAGCATTTCTTGTTTGATTGTGGACTTCCGATGTGAGGGCTGCCTAAGGCACATGAATCTCCTGCTATAAAACTGAAAGTAAGGACCAACTTATAGGCGTGTCTTTGTCGCAAATTCCTTTTCCCATCTTACATATCCTTGCACGTAGAGTTCCAAGCCTAGGGTTGACGGTTAAGACTTGCTGAGCCTTTGTGCTCACGGTTGCAATATTTGAGCTGTTTGCAGGTGAGAGTTATGAGGAAGGTTCCGAGGATGAGGCGATGCCCCCGTCGGGGTACACGGCCGAGCTGGAGCCATGCACGCCGCCGTGATCTCCGGTTCCATGCTGCTAGTGTGTAGCGTCCCCGGGCTGGACGGCTGCACTTTTGCTTAGTTAGGGTTTGAGAGCAACTATGTATATAACTTCCGCTGTTAATTAGGTTTTGTAAAAGACTTCCGCTGTTTTATATCAATTAAAAGTTTGTATGTTATCCTTTATTCTTTTCGTGTGTGCTGTTGGGTGCCGCATCGCACGGCACCACCCTATGCGATCCTGGAGTGGGTGAACCACGGGGTGGTCCCCACAAGGATAGCAAATGCCGACTAGGGATGAGAGTGGGAATGGAGAGATAGATGTACGGGGAGCATACATGGAAAGTGCGGTCATAAAAATTAATGCGTAATTTAAATGAGCACAAGGGTAAGAGCTTGGCAGGACAGGTTTCTTTCCATATAAATATCCATAGGAGGAAGCCAGGCTAAACATGGAGACGACGACCCGCCCCATTAAGAAGGGAAGCAAGACTCTACGCGCTTAGGGTCGGAACCAGGCCAAGTTGAAACGTAGTCCTGGACCGTCCCCTGGGACTTAGCCGCTCCGAGCGCTTTTCCTGGACTCTATGGGATTTATTACAGAAAGAAAAAGAACTTTCCTACTACTGCTCTAGGGATAGAACTTACAGAGGTGTTCTATGTTCCAAGGGTTCAGGAGCGGATCCCCATCCTCGGTGGAAAGGCTTACGCGCCCGGGGCGGCAAACTTTTGTAACCCGGAAGGGACTTTCCCAGCTGGGGGAGAGTTTGTTGGTCCCTTCGCGAGAAAGTATGCGCCGCAGTACCAGGTCACCTTCTTGCAGCTCCCGGACACATACGTACCTTTGGTGGTAGCGCTGGAGCGTCTGCCGGTACCGTGCGTTGCAGAGCGCTGCGTGTAATCGAGCCTCGTCGACGAGGTCGATGTATTCACGCCAGAGGTTGTCCTGCGCGGCTTCGTCGTAAGCTCGGATACTGAGAGACTTCATGGTGATCTCTGGGGAAAGCACAGCTTCGACCCCGTACAACATGAAGAAGGGTGTCTCCCCGGTGGCCCGGCTTTGGGATGTCCGGTTAGCCCACAGGGTGCTCGGAAGCTCATCCACCCACTTGGCACCATGTTTCTTCAAGCCATCATAGGTGCGAGTCTTAAGGCCCCGAAGGATCTCAGCATTAGCCCTCTCGACTTGCCCATTGCTCTTTCGGTGAGCAACGGAGGCATAGCACACCTGGATGCCAAGGTCTTCGCAGTAGTCTTGGAATGCTGCGCTAGTGAACTGGGTCCTGTTGTCGGTGATGATTCTGTTGGGGACCCCGAACCGGCAGACGATTGACTTGATGAACTTGACTGCAGATTGCTTGTTGATGGTGATGACGGGTGTCGAAGTGTGTGGTCGACACTTCCCCCGGACCTGCTCTGGGCAGCCCGCGGAGGTTCTTTTTCGGAGGGGCTAGTCGCTTGCGGAGAGCTTAACCGTAGGGATGAGTGAGGGAGGAGCTTGACACGGCGAGTTTTACGTGGTTCGGGCCGCCGGAGCGTAAAACCCTACGTCCACGGTGAGCAGAGGTGCTCGCTATATTGCTTGTTGCTCAGAACCGGAGTCCTGAGCTTGAGGGTGAGTTATGCCTAGGGTGTGAGTTGCTGGAGAGCGAACCCTTGCTAACGCTGCCTACCTGAGCCTTTTATAGTCCAAGGCTCGAGTGGCATACAAGGGGGGCCCGGGACTTGACAGGTGGTCCCGGGGAGATTGTCTGCCAACTACCGTATCTGCAGTTATGCTGGTAGTTGTCTCTGGCGAAGGCTTCCGAGTCTTCGTTCTGCCGCCCTGCCCATGCCACAAGCTAGCCGTAGTGGCTGATGACGGCTGGGGCGGCAGGGGATGTCTTGTTGCTGTGTTTATTGGCTGGCAGGTTCTGAGACTACGCGCTAGTCTGTGATGCAACTGGGCGCAACGGCACCTGACAGAGGCGTGCTCCGCGTCTCCGTGTCTTGGGAAGGCGCGGGCCTTGAATACCTTGTACGGGCAAGGTATGGTGCGCCTTTACGCCTGCTGCCTACCGCACGGGGGCAGGCAGCGCCGTCCCGCTGGACACGTGGCGGGCCCGGAGCCCCCCCCTGAGGAGGGGGAGGTCCGGCCCCACGAGACACGTGGAGCCTTCGGACCTCTCCCCGCGGAGGGGGGAGGTCCGGCTTCTGTCGGACGTGGCGGGCCCGGAGCTCTCCTCTGAGGAGGGGGAGGTCCGGCCCCGCGGGACACGTGGCGCCTTCGGAGCCCTCCCCACGGAGGGGAGGTCTGGCTGTTGTTGGCCACGTCACGGGCCTGGAGCTCTCCACTGAGGAGAGGGAGGTCCAGCCTCGCTGGACACGTGGCGCCTTCGGAGCTCTCCCTGCGGAGAAGGGCGAGATCCTTAGGCATTTTCCCCTGTGCGCGGGGGTACCCCATATCGTGGGTACCGACAGTGGCCCCCGGGCCCATCTCGGGGGAGATAGCGAGCCTGAGGTGGGGCCTCCGTCTCTTCTGTTCCGCGCACTTTCTCTAAGTCCCGCATTGACCGCTGCCGGAGCACGAACAGTCGCAGGATCGTGGGAGCGTGCGCCCACTTGATGGTTGCTTTTACTGCAGCGGTTCCCAAGGCTGCCACTTCTACATGTTGTGGTGCTTTCTTAGGAACCGCTGAAGCGCCTCGCCGGCTCGTCTTCTTGGGAGACTGACTCCTTGACCCACCGCTTCAGCTGGGCGGCTTGGGTCCACCTGTCATCGGCGCTCGGTCTTGAAGCCGAAGCGGTTGCCGATGCGGCGTATTCGAAGAGTTTCGAATCGTTTGGGATCGCACCTGGGAAGTTTTAAGAGGGGATCTTACCTGCATTGCGGCTTCCCTTCGCATTTCCCAGCGCTTTCCCTTGGACTCTTGTGGCTCTGTCTTCTTGTCTTTGAGCCCTCCCTCGCCATGGCTTCCAACCCGCCCCCAGAGAAGAAACGCGCTCGATCTCCTCCAGTGGCGGCATCTGTGCCAAGTCGGGGATCCAGGATGCCTGCACCTCCTGCTTCTGGAGATGGAACTCCTTTTGGTGGCGACACAAAGAGGTCCCGGGCTGATCATTCCGACGGGACTCCTCTTAAGCGACAACAGGCCGAAGCTTCCCAGACATCACGTCCTCCTTCCTCAAGTGGTGGAGTCTCTGGGGAACCTTCTGATGCGTCGAGGAGAGCTTCTAGAGCGTCCCCTGCTCCGTCAGTCCAGGCGACTGCGGAGCGGCTGTCAGTGACGACGGCGGGCTCGGGGGATCCTACCCCAGCTCGGAAGTCGGGGTTCAGGGCCCGCTGGAGTGTTCGCGCTTCTCGGCCGTCCCCGACTGGTGGGGAGTCTGCGCCGTTGCGCTCGGAAACCGGGACAGCTGCCACGGCCCCCAAGCCAGCGCGAGTTTCTCCTGTTCCGGTGTGCCCGGAATCCATGGCAGCGTCATCTCCTCCTACCGAGACGGCTGCCGCGGCCCCCAAGCCAGCGCAGGTCGGCCCTGTACCAGGCGGCCCAGCTTCTATTTCAGCGTCGACTTCCCCCACTCGTCCCCCTCCACGGGCTGAGGAGCCAGATGTTAGTGAGAGTTCGGCGGGTCCGGCTGTCGAAGTCCCGGTGCCGGCTTCTCCTGACCGGCGTCTCATCCCGGTCCCTGGCGCATCGCCTTTTCCTGAGGATGATGTGGAGGAGGTCGGGGTGCCGCTCCGGCCTCTGCTGCCCCACTGCCCCTGGCGGATGCCTTCGTGCTCGCCCAAGCGAGTGTCCGGCAGGTCTTGGCCGCGCTTGGACGGAGCGACAGGAGCAAACGGTTGAGAGGGATCTCCTCCTCACCTGGGGGAACCTTTTGCGGGAGCGGACCACGGAGTCAAGGGCGAGCTCGATTCCAAGCGGGAGTTGCTTGACTTCAGGGAAGCGCTCCACAACCGGAAGAAGCGGGCTGTCGACCGTCTGGACACTGAAACGCGGTGGCTCCACAGGGAGGCCCTTGAGGCACATGCCCAGGCCGAGGAGAGCCTCTCTACCGTGGAGGAGATACGACAGAGGTTGGAGCGCCGTAAGCGCGCCGTTGAGGACCAGAGCGTTCCACGGCAGCCGAGGCGGAGAGGGTCGCCGCGCGGCTGGCGGCGGGCGAGGACGACCTGCGAGCTCGGGCCAAGGAGCTAGAGGCCCGGACCACGAGGGAGGAACAGGTCTACCGCGAACGCCAGGCGATCCTGGATCGGGAGTTGGCTGCCGACTTCTGGGCTTCTGAGTTGGAGCGGCTCGCCCAGACTCTCTGCCTTCGGGAAAGCTCCCTGGCGGCCAGGGAGAAGGAATTCTCCGAGGGAAACCACGACGCCCTGCAGGCAGCCCGCCGCGAGGTAGAGGAGCTCTTGGCCTTGCGGTCATCCGAGGCACGTGCGGTCTTGAGCTTCATCGATCAGGCAGGGTCCGCCTTGGTCCCCCTTGGCTTCAGCCCGGTGAAGGCAGTGGCTCCTGCACTGAAGGTGGCCGAGGTGATCCCCGCGCTGGAGTCAATCGGCGCCAAGCTGAACAGGCTAGACTCGGTGGTCGCCAGCGAGCTCGAGGCAGAGGGACGGGGCCTGGCCTTGGAGGTTGCCACGCATGTGTTGGCATGCTTCAGGAGCCGGGATCTTTTTTTCTCCCTGGAGCCAGCGAGAGAGGGCCCTGCCACGGAGTGGGAGGAGGCTGCCAGGGCCGAAGTCGGGGATGTGGCCGCCCTTGTAGCCTCTAGGTTCCGGCGTGAGCCAGGAGGACCCTAGGACTTGCTTCTTTCTTTTTATCATGTCTGTAGTTCAGCTCATGGAGCCATGAATAAATAGACTCTCTTGAATGTTTGTGCCTGTGATGCTTTTTGTCTTCTTCATGGTTTTGCCTGGCCGAGCCCTTAGCTCCGCAAGGTACTCAGAGGCCTTCACCAATCTCAAAGCTTTGCACAGACACCTTCACCGGGTCCTAACTGTATTAAGGGCCCCGGAGGTCTCCAGAGCTCGCCCCATGAGGATGGGGAGGTCCAGATCTGCCGGCCACGTGGCGGGCCCGGAGCTCCCTTCTAAGGAGAAGGAGGTCCGGCCCTGCAGGACACGTGGAGCCTTCTGAGCTCCCCCCGGAGGGGGAGGTCCGGCTTCTGCCGGCCACGTGGCGGGTCCGGAGCCCCCCCTTGGGGAGGCGGGAGCTCCGGCCCCGCTGGACACGTGGGGCCTTCGGGCCTCGCCCCTGTTGAAGGGGCGGGGCCTGGACCTTCTGGTCCTGTGCTGGAGTAGTCGATAGCTCCTTGCCCCCTGCCTCATGCAGCCCCCATTGCTGTAACCTGGAGGACCTGCACACAGATAGAGGAAATGTAATTCTCCTCGGGGGGTCCTCCTCTTCCCGTCTCTTAGTCTTATTCGGCTTACGGTCCTAATCCGGTATACGGGGCTTGGGCAATTCTGTGCGCGAGGCACCGGGGCTCCGGCCCCCTCAAAGGTCCGGGTACGACCGTCCGATCCCTAGTACCGGACAGTACGCCGGGGAAGCAGAGTGAACTGGCTTTGAGTACGGAACCAGGCAATGCGACTGTACTCCCTGGACTCCGGAGGGCAGGGTGCGCAAGCTTTGGGCACTGTCGAAGTGTGTCGTCGACACCTCCCCCGGACCTGCTCTTGGCAGCCTGCGGAGGTTCTTTTTCGGAGGGGCTAGTCGCTTGTGGAGAGCTTAAGCGTAGGGACGAGTGAGGGAGGAGCTTGACACGGCGAGTTTTACGTGGTTCGGGCCGCCAGAGCGTAAGACCCTACGTTCACGGTGAGCAGAGGTGCTCGCTGTATAGCTTGTTGCTCAGAACCGGAGTCCTGAGCTTGAGGGTGAGTTATGCCTAGGGTGTGAGTTGCTGGAGTGCGAACCCTTGCTAACGTTGCCTACCCAAGCCTTTTATAGTCCAAGGCTCGTGTGGTTTACAAGGGGGGCCCGGGACCCGACAGGTGGTTCCGGGGAGATTTCCTGCCGACTATTGTATCCTCAGTTATGTTGGTAGTTGTCTCTGGCGATGGCTTCCGAGCCATCGTTCTGCTGCCCTGCCCATGCCGCATGCTAGTCGTAGTGGTTGATGACGGCGGGGGCGGCAAGGGATGTCTTGTCGCTGTGTTTATTGGCTGCCAGGTTCTGACACTGCGCGCCAGTCTGTGATGCGACTGGGCGCAACGGCACGTGACAGAGGCGTGCTCCGCATCTTGGGAAGGCGCGGGCCTTGAATACCTTGTACGGGCAAGGTATGGTGCGTCTTTATGCCCGCTGCCTACCGCGAGGGGGCAGGTAGCGCTGTTCTGCTGGACACGTGGCGGGCCCGGAGCTCTCCTCTGAGGAGAGGGAGGTCCGGCCCCACAGGACACGTGGAGCCTCCGGACCTCTCCCCGTGGAGGGGGGAGGTCCGGCTTCTGCTGGCCACGTGGCGGGCCCGGAGCTCTCCTCTGAGGAGGGGAGGTCCGGCCCCGCGGGACACGTGGCGCCTTTGGAGCTCTCCCCACGGAGGGGGGAGGTCTGCCTGCTGTTGGCCACGTGGCGGGCCTGGAGCTCTCCTCTGAGGGGAGGGAGGTCCGGCCCCGCAGGACACGTGGCGCCTTCGGAGCTCTCCCTGCGGAGAAGGGCAAGATCCTTAGGCATTTTCCCCTGTGCGCGGGGGTACCCCATATCGCGGGTACCGACAGTGGCCCCCAGGCCCATCTCGGGGGAGATAGCGAGCCTGAGGTGGGGCCTCCGTCTCTTCTATTCCGTGCACTTTCTCTAAGTCCCGCATTGACCGCTGCCGGAGCACGAACAGTCGCGGGATCGTGGGAGCGTGCGCCCACTTGATGGTTGCTTTTACTGCGGCGGTTCCCAAGGCTGCCACTTCTGCATGTTACGGCGCTTTCTTCGGGAACCGCCGAAGTGTCATGCCTGCTCATCTTCTTGGGAGACTGACTCTTTGACCCACCGCTTCAGCTGGACGGCTTGGGTCCACCTGTCATCGGCGCTCGGTCTTGGAGCCGATGCTGTTGCCGATGCGGCGCATTCGAAGAGTTTCAAATCGCTTTGAATCATACCTGGGAAGTGTGAAAGTAAGCCACAACGTGGGTAGGTTCCCTTTATAAGGCTTCCAGCACTTGCACCTTCCTTGAGTCTCTGCGACCTTGTCTTCTCCCATGGCTTCTAACCCGCCTTCGGAGGAGGATCGCTCTCGATTCCCTCCGGCAGCGGCGTCTGCACCACGTCAGGAATCCGGGGAGCCTGCATGCCTTGCCTCTGGAGGTGGCGCCTCCAAGAGGCCCTGGGTTTATCTTCCCGATTGGACTCTTCTTGAACGACGACTGGCTGAGGGTTCCCAGGCATTGCGTCCTTTCTCCTCAGGCGGTGGAGTCTTCAAAGAAACTGCTGACACGTCGAGGAGGCTTCATAAGCATCCTTGATGACACCAGCCCTTGCGCTGGTGATGGCCGAGGTGATCCCTGCGCTCGGGTCAGAGGAGTCTTCAAGGAAGCTATGTCCTCTCTCCTCAGGCGGTGGAGTCTCCAAAGAAACTGCTGATACGCCGAGGAGGACTCCAGGCGGCAGAGTCTCCAAGGAAACTGCTGAAGCGGCAGAGGGGGCTTCAGAAGCATCCTTGATGACACCGGCCCCTGCGCTGGTGATGGCCGAGGTGATCCTTGCGCTCGGGTCACGGTGCGGGAGAACGCCGCCAGGTCTGAAGTTGGGGACGTGTCTGTTCTTGCAGCTTCCAGGTTCTGGACGCGCCAGGGGAACCCTAGGGCTTGTTTCTTTCTTTTTTATCGAGTCTGTAGTCTAGCTCATGGAGCCATGAATACATAGACTCTTGTGACCCTTTTGTGCCTGTCATGCCCTTGTCTTCTTCTTGGTTTTGCCTGGCCGAGCCCTTAGCTCCGCAAGGTACTCAGAGGCCTTCACCAATCTCGAAGCTCTGCACAGACACCTTCCCCGGGTCCTTGCTGTATTAAGGGCCCCGGGGGTCTCCGGAGCTCGCCCCATGAGGACGGGGAGGTCCGGATCTGCCGGCCACGTGGCGGTCCCGGAGCTCCCCTCTAAGGAGAGGGAGGTCCGGCCCCGTGGGACACGTGGAGCCTTCTGAGCTCCCCCCCGGAGGGGGAGGCCCAGCTTTTGCCGGCCACGCGGCGGGTCCGGAGCCCCTCCTGAGGAGGCGGGAGCTCCGTCTCCGCTGGACACGTGGGGCCTTTGGAGCTCCCCCCAGAGGGGGAGGTCCGGCTTCTGCCGGCCACGTGGCGGGTCCGGAGCCCCTCCTGAGGAGGCGAGAGCTCCGGCCCCGCTGGACACGTGGGGCCTTAGGGGCCCGCCCCTGCAGAGGGGGCGGGGTCCGTATCTCTCAGTTTTGCGCGGTCCGTAGCGGCCCCCTGGTCGGCGTGGCCAACTGATTGGGTACTCCTACCATCCTCCTGCGGGAAGCCAAAGCCGGAGGGTCCTGCACACAAACAAGGGAAACGTAATTCTCCTTGGGGCTCCCCCCTTTCCGATCTCATAGTCTTATTTGGCTTACGATCCCGATCCGGTGCACGGTGCTTGGGAATTTCGGTGCGCGACGCTCTAGGGGATCGGGGGCCCTCTGGTCATCAGCAGGTCTCTCAAGCGCGACCGCCCCAGGCAGGATAGCAAATTCCGACTATAGGTGAGAATGGGAAAAAGGGGACTGGGTGTATAGTGAACATACCCAGGAAGTGCGGTCATAAAAATTAATACACAATTTGGATGAGCATAAGGTAAGAACAAAGTAGGACAGGTTCTTTCCCTATAAATTTCCATAGGAGGAAATCAGGCTAAACATGGAGGCCACGCCCCGTCCCATTAAAAAGGGAAGCAAGACTCTACGCGCTTGGAGTCGGAACCAGGCAAAGCTGAACGTAGTCCTGGACCGTCCCCTGAGACTTAGCTGCTCCGAGCGCTGTTCCTGGACTCTATGGGATCTATTAGAAAGAAGAAACTGTCCTACTACTGTTCTAAGGGTAGAACTTACGGAGGTGTTTGATGTTCCAGGGGTTCAGGAGCGGATCCCCATCCTCGGTGGAAAGGCGTACGCACCCAGGGCGACATATTTTCGTGACTCGGAAGGGACCTTCCCAACTAGGGGAGAGTTTGTGGGTCTCTTTGCGAGAAAGTATGCGCCGCAGCACCAGGTCGCCTTCCTGCAGCTCCCGGACACGCACAGACCTCTGGTGGTAGCGGCGGAGCGCTTGTCTGTACCGTGCGTTACGGAGTGCTGCATGCAATCGGACCTCGTCGACGAGGTCGATGTCTCCAAGCCGGAGGTTGTCCTGCGCGGCTTCGTCGTAAGCTCGAACGCGGTGAGACTTCATGGTGATCTCTGGGGGAAGCACAACTTCGGCCCCATACACCATGAAGAAGGGTGTCTCTCCGGTGGCCCGGCTCTGGGATGTCCAGTTAGCCCATAGTGTGCTCGGAAGCTCCCACCCAATTGGCACCATGTTTCTTCAGGCTGGCATAGGTGCGGGTCTTGAGGCCCCGAAGAATCTTGGCATTGGCCCTCTCGACTTGCCCATTGCTCTTTGGGTGAGCAACAGAGGCATAGCACACCTGGATGCCGAGGTCTTCGCAGTAGTCTTGGAAGGCTGCGCTGGTGAACTGGGTCCCGTTGTCGGTGATGATTCTGTTCGGGACCCCGAACCGGCAGACAATCGCCTTGATGAACTTTACTGCGGATTGCTTGTTGATGGTGACGACTGGTGTGGCTTCCGGCCACTTGGTGAACTTGTCGATGGTGACATAGAGGTACCAGAATCCCCCGACGGCTCTGGGGAATGGTCCCCGGATGTCCAACCCCCATATGGCAAACGACCATTAGGGCGGGATCATCTGTACCGCCTGAGCCGGTGTATGGATCTGCTTGGCGTGGAACTGGCACGCCTTGCAGCTCTCGACCAGCTTGACGGCATCCTAGAGTGCTGTCGGCCAGTAGAAGCCATGCCGGAAGGCTTTACCGACACGCGTGCGTGAGGAAGAGTGACTTCCACATTCGCCTCCATGGATCTCAGCGAGCAAGTCGCAACCTTCCCCCTGGGTTATGCACCGCAATAGCACTTGGTTGGCGCCACGCCGGTTGAGATCCCCTTCTACCAGCGCGTATCTCTTAGCCATGCACACGATCCGTCCAGCGGATACACGTTCAACAGGGAGGATGTTGTCTTTCAAGTAGTCCCGGATCTCCGTGATCCATGCATCGGGTCTGACTTGAGCTTCTGGATCTTGAGCGCTGGGTTGCACGGAGTCCCCAGTGACGCTTATGATCCTTGGCGGCGTCCATGGCTGCAGGGACGCCGGGACCGCCAGCTTCGAGGTGCTGGTCCAGCCCCCTTCGCCCAGCTCGGCGGGCCGGGCTGTGGGCCGCAACAACGTCCTCTCAAAGAATCCTTCGAGCATAGGGGCTCCGGTGGAGGCCTTCGTTGAAAGGTCGTCAGCTGCGGCATTGCCAGCGCGCGGTACATGGCGCAGGTCCAAGGCGAGGAAGTCTTTCTCCAACATCTGCACGTGGAGCAGAGAAGCAGCTAGCTGTGGGTCATTGCAGGAGCATTCGCCCTTAACTTGCTTAATAACCAGCTGGGAGTCGCCCTATGCCAACAACTGGCGAGCGCCCAGAGACAGGGCTGTCTGTAGGCCAAAGATGAGTGCTTCATACTCTGCCATGTTGTTGGTTGCCTTGAAATTGAGACACACCATGTACCCAAACTGCTCCCCCGATGGCATGAGAAGCAGTACGCCGGCACCGGCCCCCTGCTTTCGCGAGGAGCCATCGAAGAAGAGTGTACAGTGGGGCTCGGTGAAGACCGGAGCTCAGTGCTTTGGTTCACCGTCTTCGTGGCCCCCTGGGTCAGCCTTCGTTGGTGTCCACTCTGCCACGAAGTCATCCAGCGCTTGGCTTTTGACTGCATGGCGTGGAAGGAAGTCCAGCTCGAACTCCGCCAGCTCCGCTGCCCATTTAGCGACGTTGCCAGTCGCATGGGGGCTGTGAAGGATCGTCTTCAGCGGATAGGAGGTGACTACCGAGACCCAGTGGGCCTGAAAGTAGTGGCGGAGCTTCCTGGACGCCACGAGCACTGCATACAGCAGCTTGTGGACCTCCAGGTACCTTGTCTTGGCGTCGTGAAGGACTTCGCTGATGTAGTAGACAGGCCTATGGACGGTTCGGACCCTCTCCCTTAGGTCTGAGAGGTCTTCATCCATTGGCTCTGACCCGCCGGAGGTGAGTGGGTCCAGGGGGGCTTCTGGGAGTTGGAACTCGAAGGCTCCTAAGCCACCTTGGCCCTCCGGGAGGTCCCGCTGGTTCTCCGGGAGCTCCAGGAGGTCCCGTTGGGCCCCAGGGGGGTCCCGTTGGACCCCCGGGAGGTTGTCTTGGGGGTCCGGGAGGCTGCCGTGGACCTCCGGGAGGTTGTCTTGGAGGTCCGGGAGGCCGTCTTGGACCTCCGGGGTTTCCTGGCGTCTGTCTTCTACTGCCGGAGCAGGCTGTGAAGACAAGAGGTCCGGCCGCTCTGCGACGAGGACCATACTCACCACTTCAGTTGTCGCCGCGATGTAGAGCAACAGATGCTCTCCGGGCTCGGGGGCTACCATGATAGGTAGGGTCGTCAGGAGTCGCTTCAACTCCTAGAAAGCTTCTTCTAGTTCGTCAGTCCAGGCAAATGGGCCGGATCTGCGCAGGAGCTTAAAGAAGGGGAGTGCCCGCTCTGTTAGTCTCGGTAAAAACCGACTCAGTGCGGCTAGGCATCACGTGAGTTTCTAGACTTCTTTGATGCGGGCAGGAGGCCGCATCAAGTCGATGGCCTTTATCTTCTCTGGGTTGGCCTCAATTCCCCGGTGCGAGACCAGGAATCCTAAGAGATTCCCAGAGGATACACCGAACACACATTTGTCGGGGTTCAGCTTGGTGCGCGTGGGGCGCAATTTGTCAAAAACTAAGGCTAGGTTATCTAACAAGGATGAACTATGCCTGACCTTGACAACGATGTCATCGACATACACCTCAACTAAGTCTCTTATTAACTCTCCAAAGGTTTTGTGCATTGCACGTACAAAGGTGGGGAGAGCATTCTTTAGGCCATAAGGCATAGAGACATAACAATACAGGCCATCTACTGTGATGAAGGAGGTGTGCTCTTCATCTTCTCTAGACATGGGGATCTGATGGAAACCCGAGTAGGCATCTAGGAAGCACAGCATATCGCAGCCTGATGTCGAGTCTACTATTTGATCTATTCTAGGGAGAGGGAATGGATCTTTGGGACATGCCTTATTGAGACTGGTGTAGTCGATGCACATCCGGAGCTTCCCACCGGCCTTCGGGACAACGACGGGGTTCGCCAACCACCGAGGGTGTTGGACTTCCCGTATGAAGCCAGCGTCCAGCAGCTTCTTGATTTCTTCGCGGATGAAGTTTTGTCGCTCGATGGACTGCTTGTGGGGCTTCTGTTGAACTGCCCGGGCATCGGGGAAGACCTTTAAGTGGTGCTCGATCACCTCCCTAGGGATCCCCGGCATCTGCGACGGCTGCCATGCAAACATGTCGACATTGTGCTGGAGGAAGGTGACGAGCGCGCCTTCCTATTTGCTATCCAGGCCCCCGGCTACCCGGGTGGTCTGGGTGGCATCAGCGCCGATTTGGACGAGCTTTAAGGGGACGTCGCCCTCGTCGAGGGGTTGCACACGGGGTGCTGCGGTAGAGGCACGGTGGCGTGCACTCGGGTGGAGCCGGTCTGGTTCTGCATTGCCAGGGGCTGATGCTCTAGCTGTTGCAAGCACTTGGAGCTTTTCCAAGGCCGACACTGCAGCAGTGCGGTCTCCATGAATCCTGAGGATGCCTGTTGGTGTAGGCATCTTCAAGACGAGGTAGCCGTAGTGGGCTACTGCCATGAATCGGTACAGGGCTGGCCTGCCAATTAATGCGTTGAAGGGGAGGTCGATCTCCGCCACGTCGAACAGAATGTACTCTGTCCGATAGCTGTCCGGTGCCCCAAAGGTCACCGAGAGGCTGATGTTGCCGTAGGGAATGACCTGTCCCGGCCCTACCCCTGAGAACGGGCTCGATGGGGTGAGCTTGGCCATCAGGATCTGCAGCTTCTGGAAAGCTGCACGGCTGATGAGGTTCAGCCCAGCTCCGCCATCTACCAAAACGTGGTACATCCTCACGTTGGCGATGGTGGGCGCTACCAAGAGCGGTAGTTGGCCGGCCCCAGCCATGTTCCTGGGGCAGTCGGTGGCATCAAAGCTGATGGGGGTTCCCATCCACTTGAGGTGCGGTGTGGCACCTGGGAGTGGAGCCACCGACGCTACCGCTCGGTGCAGAGTCTTAACCGTGCTTCAGAACGAGGGGTTGGCAGACCCGCCGTATATGACGTAGAGCTTCTTTCAACGCTCATCATCGCTGGAGCTGGAGTCCTCATGGTTGCGCACCGCCTTCACGGCGCGCTGAGGCTCCAGGAACCCCACTTGTTCGTCGATGCTGTCTGGGGCGTCGATCTTCTGCTTGCCCTCCCTTTGGCGGAAGGGTGGGGCATCGGTCCGCTGCTGCTTCCCTTTGTGGAAGCGCTCCGCGAGCTTCTGAATCTCCCGGCACTCGGCAGTAGTATGGCGACAGCTGCCGTGCATGGGGCATAACTTGTCTTGATCACCTTCTGGGGCGGGTGACTGTCGCTGCCTTTTGTTGGGGCGCGGCCCCCGAGCCCCACCGGGTGCTGCTGCTGCGGCAACGGGAGCCGTGGCCGATGACTTCACCTTGCCACTGCCCCGGTTCTTGACCTTCTTGCCGCCTCCATAGGAAGCAGCGCCAGATCCGGGCTGTCCTCCCGACTCGGAGGCTGGCAGCGAGTGCCAGTTCCGCCCTTCTGCTGCTCTGGCGCACTTGTCCGCCAGGCTGAAGAGCTCGGAGACGTCGCGGACCTCTCTGGTCGCGAGCTTCTCGAGCATCTTCTTGTCCCGAACGCCTTGCCGGAACGCCACCACCACAGAAGCATTTTGGATGTGTGGGATGGTGTTCCATACCTGGGAGAACCGCTGGATGAAGGAGCGCAGCGACTCCCCAGGTTGTTGCTGGATGGCGTGGAGGTCGAGCTCCGTGCCAGGCCGGGTGTAGGAACTGCCGAAGTTGGCGGTGAACTGCCGGCAGAGCTCTCCCCAGGAAGTTATGGAACCCTGGGGGAGGTTCATGAGCCAAGACCAGGCTGGACCGGTCAAGGCGACAGGGAAGTAGTTGGCCATGACGACCTCATCCCCTCCTGCGGCAAGTACGGCGGTGGAGTAGATCTGGAGGAACTCCGCCGGGTTGACGCTGCCGTCATACATCTCGGGCAGGTGCGGCCGAAACTTGCGCGGCCACCTCGCGAAGCGGAGGTGGGGCGCCAGGGCCGCACATCCTGCTCCTGTTGCTGCAGGCGTTGGTGCCGCGAACGCATGGTTCGCTGCAGGCACTGTGTATCCCGGTATGGGCAAGGCTGCGCCACAGACCGGGGGCGCCGTTTGCAGGGCATATGGCTGTGGCATATGCTGTGTGGCGTAGGCCTGGGGCAGAGATCGCGTAGCGAAGGTCTGCGCCTCAGGCAGGGTCGACGCTGACGTCATGCTGTCGCCGGCCTCTTGGTTGCGACGCCTTTCTCGTCGTTGCTCGAGGAATACTCGGGCATCTTGACCCAAGTGGCATCATTCCAGCTCTGTCCTCAGGTCCATCGATAGGGGCCCGGTGGAGCTGGAGTCCGCCGTCTGCTCGTCAACCGTTGGTGTGTGCGTCAGCAACACAGCCGGTTGGCCAGGGTGTCATCCCCGCTGAAATCTAGGGTTTGCGGCGGCGACGACAAGACAGTCTACTTCACGAATCCACTGCCGGGTCGCTGCCTGAGGCGCGTCCCCAGTAGGTGGATTGCGCAGTAGCGCTCTTGCTGCAGCTAGCGCACCCTCGTGGGAAACGCTCAGCGCTGCAGAAGATCTCACGCTGGCTGGAGCCTGCATTGCCAAAGTCGGTGTTGCCGGAGTCGGCTGCTGGCTTCCAGCTTGCGCCGACACACTCCGTCCTGAGTGTGTCGACATGTATTCCCCGCTAGTCACGGTCCGCCGTGAACGCGGGGGAGGAGAGCTTGCCGCTGAACGAAGCTTCGTCATCTTTGTCGGCGGAAACTCGTCGCGCAAGGGAAAAGCCCCCTACCTGGCGCGCCAAATGTTGAAGTGTGTGGTCGACACTTCCCCCGGACCTGCTCTGGGCAGCCCGCGGAGGTTCTTTTTCGGAGGGGCTAGTCGCTTGCGGAGAGCTTAAGCGTAGGGACGAGTGAGGGAGGAGCTTGACACGGCGAGTTTTACGTGGTTCGGGCCGCCGGAGCGTAAGACCCTACGTCCACGGTGAGCAGAGGTGCTCGCTGTATTGCTTGTTGCTCAGAACCGGAGTCCTGAGCTTGAGGGTGAGTTATGCCTAGGGTGTGAGTTGCTGGAGTGCGAACCCTTGCTAACGTTGCCTACCCGAGCCTTTTATAGTCCAAGGCTCGTGTGGCTTACAAGGGGGGCCCGGGACCCGACAGGTGGTCCCGGGGAGATTTCCTGCCGACTATTGTATCCACAGTTATGTTGGTAGTTGTCTCTGGCGAAGGCTTCCGAGCCTTCGTTCTGCCGCCCTGCCCATGCCGCATGCTAGTCGTAGTGGTTGATGACGGCGGGGGTGGCAGGGGATGTCTTGTCGCTGTGTTTATTGGCTGGCAGGTTCTGACACTGTGCGCCAGTCTGTGATGCGACTGGGCGCAACGGCACCTGACAGAGGCGTGCTCCGCGTCTACGCGTCTTGGGAAGGCGCGGGCCTTGAATACCTTGTACGGGCAAGGTATGGTGCGTCTTTACGCCCGCTGCCTACCGCGCGGGGGCAGGTAGCGCTGTTCTGCTGGACACGTGGCGGGCCCGGAGGTCTCCTCTGAGGAGAGGGAGGTCCGGCCCCGCAGGACACGTGGAGCCTCCAGACCTCTCCCCGCGGAGGGGGGAGGTCCGGCTTCTGCTGGCCACGTGGCGGGCCCGGAGCTCTCCTCTAAGGAGGGGGAGGTCCGGCCCCGCGGGACACGTGGCGCCTTCAGAGCTCTCCCCACGGAGGGGCGAGGTCTGCCTGATGTTGGCCACGTGGCGGGTCCGGAGCTCTTCTCTGAGGAGAGGGAGGTCCGGCCCCGCAGGACACGTGGCGCCTTCGGAGCTCTCCCTGCGGAGAAGGGCGAGATCCTTAGGCATTTTCCCCTGTGCGCGGGTGACACGACCCCATGGGTCTTGTCGATCCAGGATCACGCTGAGGGGTGCTGCGTTGCACAGCACCGGATAACACACGTCAAAGGTCCAAAGTGGAAGCGAAATTTTTATTACATAAACAAGTTTATGAACATGTTTACATCAAAATAGTTCCAGTCTACACTCACGGGCGTAGACTACGCATCAAGTCCATGTTCAGCCCTTGATCGTGTCCTTGCTAGCACACACGCACACTAACTCTGCGGCGTGCACGACTCCCACTCAACGGGGTTCCCCTCCTGGGGTTCCGTCTCCCTTTCGGGGCTCCCTTCCTCATAGAACCCTGCAAAAGCTTCAAACACAAGCAGTGAGCATGAAGGCTCAGCAAGTCTGACCCGTCTCACCTAAACATGGAACTTCTAAATGAGGGGTGGTGGGTTACATGAGGAAAAAATCATTTGCAAGGACTCGCCTAATTAATAGAACCTTACTTTCAAGTTTTAGCAGCAGGTTGTGGAGAACCTTACGCTAAGCTACATGAGAGAGCCGCAATCAAACAAGAAACGCATTTCTCTCATGTACTTTGCCCCAAAGTTGAAATGAACTTTAGTTAGCTCTAAACTACAGCAAGTCATTAGCAATCAAGTCCATCCTTCAATCAGCAACATTTTAACATGTAACTAGCCTGTTCTTTCTACGTCATGGTACAGTGAACAAGTGGTACTCACTGACCATGAGGGACGGCGATTATAATCGATTTACACCTGCAGGGTTACCAGAACAACCCGTCACGTACGCCCGTACTCGATGTTGCCTACAACAACCATCACGGACGCCGTACGCAACTACCTTTCACCCGTTAGCCAAATGTTGAACCAGTCCAATCGTCCCGAGCAAGAGGTCTCTGCACGCGCATCTCAGTGCCGCCAGCCGATTTACACCTCGAGCTCTCAACCTAACCTCTGAACGACCAGCTATGCCTCAACACCTAGCTACCCGAGTTACATCGGTTTCCCGGTTCCCATATAGCCAGTAGGTCTTCGGTACTGTTCTAGCTTGTTCAACAGGCCCGCACACGGCTCAGTCATCAATTGACACAAGCGGAGCTATAGCACACAGGCCCCAAAGTCCTGTTGCCCTTACTCCCCGCTTGGTCTCATATTCTTGCCATGTGTTTCATGTGCTATCACTACCCGAGTCGAGTGCCTGTAGCCTATGCTCGCGAGTAGTTCCAACTACTCGACTTGTACCGAATCCTACTCTATCTTATCATTGCAGTAGCTAACGGGGTTTGCAATCCTAAACCCAACCCATGGTTTTCTTGGCTATGCAGTGGGGTTTCCAAACAAGACTTATGCAAAGAATATAGTATTCAAAGATGTGCTCAAAACAATAAAAATTTGTAAAAGGTTAATGCAAACCGGAGCTTGCCTTGCTGCTCTTGGTCGTAGGCTAGCTGTTCCTCCAGAGTAACGAAGTCTAGGACTTTGGGTTCCTCCTCGACCTTAGCGACTACATGATAGAGGAAATACATGTATCAATTTAAATGCATTTGTATTAAGTTTGAACTTGTGAAGCTTATAAGTCCCACTAGACAGGCTCACTGACTATGAAACTTTTACTGTGGCTTGGTTACAACCTAGACAGAGACTTGGTCAAGTTTTAGTTGCAGCAAAGCTCTTTTGAGCCCTCCACAATTAATTATGTACTTGACCTTAATTGAAGGCTTTTAGGGTGTTCTAAGGATTTTCATGAAACAAACTATGACTTTCTGAAAACTAGATTTTCAGAGGGTTCTAATGGAGTTGGTCTCACTTAATTTGAAGGTTCCTAGCTAAGGATATGAGCTAAACAATTTCAGAGAAAATTCTGGAAATGTTTCTGAACATTTTCTATTTTCTCTGGAACAGTTTCACTAATCACACCATTAGAGGGACCAAATGAGCTCAAATGGGTCTGAAATTTTTATGGTATTTCAGGGACATTTTGGTGAACATCCCAGCAAAATTTCAGGATTTTCCTCCAAAGGATTCTCCAGTTAAAATTCCTAACATTTTAAACTTTGAGGAATTAATTCTGGAGAAATAAGGGTTTTCATGAAGTGAAACTTGATTTGCTGGAAAGTGCTCAGATATCTGAATCCAGCAAAATTTGGTTCACTCGATTTGGAGCTTTAAAGCCAAAGTTATGAGGATTTGAAGTTTGTAAGAAATCTGAAAATTGGGGGAAAAGTTTAAATCTGCCAGGGCCCGCAGGGACACGTGTTGAGCGCCGGAGCGACAGCACACCGCGGCCCACAAGGTTTTTGTGCGCCAGCACACCCGATCCCGGCCGCAGCCCGATCCCGATTTAAAATATCGGTCGCTGACAGCTGGGGTCCACCCCTTCTTCAACCTCTCGCCGCCCTCGCTCCGCTGCCGAGGGACCTCGCCGGAGAGCTCGCCGGCAGCTTCTGTAAAGCTCCAAACTTCACGATCTTAGCTGCCCCTGCCTACTTTCACTCGGGGAACAGGATTCTGGGGTCAGCTCGTCATGACAACGGCCGGTACATGGTCGGCGACGAGCCGCCGCCTCGGAAAAACATCGGCCGTGTCGGCCAACTCCCCTAGCACCTCAACTACTCGAGGAACCGGTCGGGAAGCATCAGTGGACCTCAGGGAAGGTCGACATGAGCTTGAGGCAGCTCGGGGAAGGCCCGAAGTAGGTCCTCACCGTGCGCCCGATGCCTCCCGTTTGTTCCGCTGTTGGTAAACCTCGAATTACGCCGGGTATAGAGGTTCTCCGGCCAAAGGTTGTGAAGGCAACTTGTGCGTTACCGTGTCTAGTTTGTGTGAGAGCGGATTGAGGCCCTCTAATCCTTTCTAGAGTATGAATTCGCCAGAACCGCACCCAAAGGTCGTTCTGCACACAGAAAGGGGAAAACTGGAAATTCGCCGCCGGTGAGCCAACACTCGGGCTGTGGCCCGGGGGTGAGCAGCACCGGTCACCAGCGTGTCCAAGGGTGCCTTGGCTCGGGCGTGACAACGCCCCGGATGTGCTGTCCACGGGAGCCCGAAGTGCGGCGGCGTTAGGTCACCGGATTGAACTCTCGGTATAGCCAAGATCGACCGGTTTCAGCTGAATTCTAGCAGCGAGGAAGACGGAGGAAGGTTTCTAGTACCTTGCCGTGGCTCTGGAGGGGACGGAGAGGCGGTGATCAAGCTTCCCTGATCAGCTCCGAGTGATCGGCGGCGATGGCGCGGTTCTGATGCGAGGAGGCAGCAGACTGTGCGGTGATCGCTCCGGATCAGGGCAGTGGCATAGATAAGGGGGCTGTGAGGCGGTTCAGCATGTCAGGGCGGCAAGCAGGTGGTGTCCCGGTCGCCTCTTCGCCGTGGCGGCTGCTCAGTCCGGCGCAAGAACCCGAGCTGGGTTTTCAGTCGGTTTGAGTTGGAGTAGTGGCTGACATGTGGGTCCCACTTCAAATTTTAACCTCTGAAATTTACTTCTAATCACTGTTGTAAACAGTGAGCCCCAAAATACCCATGGTGATTCAAATTATTCACCCATGAGCCATTTGAATTGATC
The DNA here is from genome assembly GCA_030760725.1 of Neostapfia colusana. Lineage (NCBI taxonomy): Eukaryota > Viridiplantae > Streptophyta > Magnoliopsida > Poales > Poaceae > Neostapfia > Neostapfia colusana. Next base: position 103,532,145 of record JASWHV010000003.1, read on the forward strand.
AAAATTCAAATTGGGTTTGGTTTGAATGAATTTAAGCACAAGTTCAGTTTTGAATTCAAATAAAGTTTGAATTTGTCCCACTTAGCCCATGTCAAGATCAACTCCAAATGGAGTGAAAATTGGTGTGTGAGCTCACAAAAATGTGCTGAATAAGAATATGCCTCCCACTTTTAAATTCATGGGCTAAAAAGAGTTTGAATTTGAATATGGTTTCAATCTGCCCTCTTTCTAACTATACCCAAAATGACCTCAAAAAGGTTTTTAATTTGGGTGAAACTTGGCATGGACATCCTTAGCAATGTGTAGGAGTTTTCATATGTCCAGCCTACCTATATCACATGTGGGAAATACCACTTTTGCAATATGTGAGTTTGTTCTCTAATGAGCATGTTGATGGTGGTTACTTGCTCTTCATTTGTGTTCATCAACTTTTCTCAAATAAGGTGTGTGGTGTGGTGATGAACACTTCAAATGTGTGTCAAAAACTGAGGCCCTTACAGCGGGGGTACCCCATATCGCGGGTACCGACAGGCACAAAGCCGCTAAGCGGGATACGCACCCTGGACCCCCCATGCACGGCACCGGCCTTTCCTGGAGGTGACCAACTGACACCACAACACATGTCTGGGGGAGGCCCGAGAGGCCCACCTGGCCATCGGCAGGTGCCTCAAGCGCAACCGCCTTCGGTAGGACAGCAAATGCTGACTATGGATGAGCGCGGGAGAGAGGGAGCTAAATGTACGGTGAGCATATATAGGGAGTGCAATTATTTAAATTAATGCGTAATTTAAATGAGCATATGAGAGAGAGAGCGAAGTAGAACAAGTTTCTGTGTAAATGCCCACAGGGGGAAGTCAGGCTGTACATGGAGGCAACGACCCGCCTCGTTAAAAGGGGAAGCAAGACTCTACGCGCTTAGGGTCGGAACCAGGCTAAGCTGGACGTAGTCCTGGACCGTCCCCTGAGACTTAGCTGCCCCAAGCGCTGTTCCTAGACTCTATGGGATTTATTACAGAAGGGTATGGTCCTGTTCTACTAACGCTCTCGGGGTAGGACTTACAGTGTTGTTCCATGCCAAGGGTTTGGGAACGGATCCCAAACTTGGTTGAAAGGCATGTGTACCTGGGACAGCAACTTTCGTAACTCGGAAAGGACCTTCCCGACTTAGGGAGAGTTTATAGGTTCTTCACAGGAAAGTGCTTGCCACGGCACCAGGTTGCCTTCTTGCAGGTCCCTGACGCGTTTGGTCCTTTGGCGGTAGTGCTAGAGCACCAGCCGAGACCGTGCGTTGTGGGGTGCCACCTGCAGCCGGGCCTCGTCGACGAGGTCGTCATCTTCACGCTGGATCAGGTCCTGTGTGGCTTCTCCTGGGAGCCACGGAGTACCGTCCCCTTCTGGCTAAGGCCTTCAAGGGGTAGAAGGACCTGGACTCTTCTTGGGAGACCCAAGGCGTCTTTCCCCTTCTGGCTAAGGCCTTCAAGAGGTTGATAGACCCTGGGCGGCCCCCAGGAGGTACGGCCGAGGCACAGAGGCGTGCACTCGGGTGGAGCTGGCCCGGTTCTGCACCGTCGGGGCTGGTGCTTGGGCTGCTGTGACTACTTGGAGCTTCTCCAAGGTTGATATTGCAGCAGTGCAGTCTCCACTGACTTTCCGGGGTAGCCGCTCTCGGCTACTTCCCCGACCCGTCATAACCGGAGCTGGAGTCCTCACCATTGTGCACCGTCTTCATGACGCGCTGAGGCTCCTGAAACCCCACCTGGTGGCCGACGCTGACTGAGGCGTCGACCTTCTGCTTGCCCTCCCTCTGAGGGGGGGGGGGCGGAGCATCAGCTCTCTGCTGCCTCCCTTTGCGGAAGCGCTCTGCGAGCCTCTGGATGTCCCAGCACTCGGCAGCAGTATGATTGCTGGTGCCATGCACGGGGCATAGCTCGCCTTGGTAACCCTCTGGGGCTGGTGACTGTCGCTGCTTTTTGTTGGGGCGCGGCCCCCGAGCCCACTAGGTGCCGCTGCTGCGACAACGGGAGCCGCGGCCGATGACTTCATCTTGCCACTGCCCCGGTTCTTGGCCTTCTTGCTGCCTCCATAGGAAGCAGCGCCAGATCCGGGCTGTCCTCCTGACTCGGAGGCTGGCAGTGAGTGCCAGTTCCGCCTTTCGGCTGCTCTGGCGCACTTGTCCGCCAGGCTGAAGAGCTCAGAGACATCGCGGACCTCTCTGGTCGCGAGCTTCTCAAGCATCTTCTCGTCCCGGACACCCTGCCGGAACGCCACCACCACAGAAGCACTTTGAATGTGCGGGATGGTGTTGCGTTCCTGGGAGAACCGCTGGATGAAGGAGCGCAGTGATTTCCCAGGTTGTTGTTTGATGGCGTGGAGGTCAAGCTCCGTGCCAGGACGGGTGTAGGAACTGCCGAAGTTGGCAATGAACTGCCGGCAGAGCTCTCCCCAGGAAGTTATGGAACCCTGGGGGAGGTTCATGAGCCATGACCGGGCTGGGCCGGTCAAGGCGACGGGGAAGTATTTGGCCATAACAGCCTCATCCTGTCCTGCGGCAAGTACGGCGGTGGAGTAGATCTGGAGGAACTCCGTCGGGTTGACACTGCCATCGTACTTCTCGGGCAGGTGCGGCCGAAACTTGCGCGGCCACCTCGCGAAGCGAAGGTGGGGCGCCAGGCCGCACATCCTGCCCCTGTTGCTGCAGGCATTGGTGCCGCGAACGCTTGGTTCGCTGCTGGCACAGTGTACCCCGGTATGGGCAAGGCTGCGCCATAGACCAGGGACGCCGTTTGCAGGGCATATGGCTGTGGCATATGCTGCGTGGCGTAGGCCTGGGGCAGAGATCGCGTAGCGAAGGTCTGCGCCCCAGGCAGGGTCAAGGCTGACGTCATGCTGCTGCCGGCCTCTTGGTTGCGACGCCTTTCTCGTCGCCGCTCGAGGAATACTCGGGCATCTTGGCACAAGTGGCATCATTCCAGCTCTGTCCTCAGGTCCGCCGATAGGGGCCTGGTGGAGCTGGAGTCCGCCATCTGCTCGTCAACCGTTGGCATGCGCGTCAGCAACACAGCCGTTTGGCCAGGGCGTCGTCCCCACCAAAATCGAGGGTTTGCGGCGGCGACGACAAGATGGTCTACTTCGCGAATCCACTGCCGGGTCGCTGCCTGAGGCGCGTCCCCAGCAGGTGGATTGCACAGTAGCGCTCTTGCTGCAGCTAGCGCACCCCCATGGGAAACGCTCAGCGCTGCAGAAGATCTCACGCTGGCTGGAGCCTGCATTGCCAGAGTCGGCGTTCCCGGAGTCGGCTGCTGGCTTCCAGCTTGCGCCAACATGCTTCGTCCTGAGTGTGTCGACACGTATTCCCCGCTAGTCACGGTCCGCCGTGAACGCGGGGGAGGAGAGCTTGCCGCTGAAGGAAGCTTTGTCATCTGGGTCGGCGGAAACTCGTCGCGCAAGGGAAAAGCCCCCTACCTGGCGCGCCAAATGTCAAATTGTGTGGTTGACACTTCCCCCGGACCTGCTCTGGGCAGCCCGCGGAGGTTCTTTTTCGGAGGGGCTAGTCGCTTGCGGAGAGCTTAAGCGTAGGGACGAGTGAGGGAGGAGCTTGACACAGCGAGTTTTACGTGGTTCGGGCCGCCGGAGCGTAAAACCCTACGTCCACGGTGAGCAGAGGTGCTCGCTGTATTGCTTGTTGCTCAGAACCGGAGTCCTGAGCTTGAGGGTGAGTTATGCCTAGGGTGTGAGTTTCTGGAGAGCGAACCCTTGCTAACGCTGCCTACCCGAGCCTTTTATAGTCCAAGGCTCGAGTGGCTTACAAGGGGGGCCCGGGACCCGACAGGAGGTCCCGGGGAGATTGTCTGCCAACTACCGTATCTGCAGTTATGCTGGTAGTTGTCTCTGCCGAAGGCTTCCGAGTCTTCGTTCTGCTGCCCTGCCCATGCCGCAAGCTAGCCGTAGTGGCTGATGACGGCTGGGGCGGCAGGGGATGTCTTGTCGCTGTGTTTGTTGGCTGGCAGGTTCTGACACTACACGCCAGTCTGTGATGCGACTGGGCGCAACGGCACCTGACAGAGGCGTGCTCCGCGTCTCCGCGTCTTGGGAAGGCGCGGGCCTTGAATACCTTGTACGGGCAAGGTATGGTGCGCCTTTACGCCTGCTGCCTACCGCGCGGGGGCAGGCAGCGCCGTCCCGCTGGACATGTGGCGGGCCCGGAGCCCCCCTCTGAGGAGGGGGAGGTCCGGCCCCGCGGGACACATTGAGCCTTCGGACCTCTCCCCGCGGAGGGAGGAGGTCCAGCTTCTGTCGGCCACGTGGCGGGCCCGGAGCTCTCCTCTGAGGAGGGGCAGGTCCGACCCCGTGGGACACGTGGCACCTTCGGAGCCCTCCCCGCGGAGGGGAGGTCTGGCTGCTGTTGGGCACGTGGCGGGCCCGGAGCTCTCCTCTGAGGAGAGGGAGGTACGGCCCCGCTGGACACGTGGCGCCTTCGGAGCTCTCCCTGCGGAGAAGGGCGAGATCCTTAGGCATTTTCCCCTATGCGCGGGGGTACCCCATATCGCGGGTACCGACAACGGGTGTAGCTTCCGGCCACTTGGTGAACTTGTCGATGGCAACATAGTGGTACCGGAATCCCCCGACGGCTTTGGGGAATGGCCCTAGGATGTCCAACCCCCAAACCACAAATGGCCACGAGGGCGGGATCATCTCTACTGCCTGAGCCGGTGTGCGGATCTTCTTGGCATGGAACTGGCACGCCTTGCAGCTCTTAACCAGCTTGACGGCACCCCGGAGTGCTGTCGGCCAGTAGAAGCCATGCCGGAAGGCTTTACCGACAAGCGTGCGTGAGGAAGAGTGACTCCCACATTCGCCTCCATGGATCTCAGCGAGCAAGTCGCAGCCTTCCCCCTGGGTTATGCACCGCAATAGGACGTGGTTGGCGCCACGCCGGTAGAGATCCCCTTCTACCAGCGCGTATCTTTTAGCCATGCGCACGATCCGTTCAGCGGATACACGTTCACCAGGAAGGATATTGCCTTTCAAGTAGTCCCGGATCTCCGTGATCCATGCATCGGGTCTGACTTGAGCTTCTGGATCTTGAGCGCTGGGTAGCACGGAGTCCCGAGTGACGCTTACGATCCTTGGCGGCGTCCATGGTAGCAGGGCCGCCGGGACTGCCAGGTTCGAGGTGCTGGTCCAGCCCCCTTCGCCCGGCTCGGCAGGCCGGGCTGTGGGCCGTAGCAACGTCCCCTCAAAGACTTCGGGCACGGGGGCTCTGGTGGAGGCCTTCGTTGAGAGGTCGTCAGCCACGGCATTGCCAGCGCGCGGTACATGGCGCAGGTCAAAGGCGAGGAAGTCTTTCTCCAGCATCTGCACGTGGAGCAGATAAGCAGCTAGTTGCGGGTCATTTAAAGGAATATTCACCCTTGACTTGCTTGATGACTAGTTGGGTGTCGCCTTGTGCCAACAACTGGCGAGCGCCCAAAGACAAGGCTGTCTTCAGGCCAAAGATGAGTGCTTCATACTCTGCCATGTTGTTGGTTGCCTTGAAATTGAGACGCACCATGTACCAAAACTGCTCCCCCGATGGTATGAGAAGCAGTACGCCGGCACTGGCCCCTTGCTTTCACGAGGAGCCGTCGAAGAAAAGCGTCCAGTGAGGCCCGGTGAAGACTGGAGCTCGGGGCTTTGGTTCACCGTCTTTGTGGCCCCCTGGGTTGGTCATTGTTGGCATCCATTCGGCCACGAAGTCAGCCAGCGCTTAGCTCTTTACCGCGTGACGAGGAAGGAAGTCCAGCTCGAACTCCGCCAACTCCGCTGCCCATTTAGCGACATTGCCGGTCGCGTTGGGGCTGTGAAGAATGGCCTTCAGCGGGTATGAGGTGACCACCGAGATCTGGTGGGCTTGGAAGTAGTGGCGGAGCTTCTTGGATGCCACGAGTACTGCATACAGCAGCTTGTGGACCTCCAGGTACCTTGTCTTGGCGTCGTGGAGGACTTCACTGATGTAGTAGACAGGCCTCTGGATGGTCTGGACCCTCCCCCCTGGGCCTGAGATGTCTTCCTTCATTGACTCAGGCCGACAGGAGGTAGACAGGTCCGGGGGAGCCTCTGGGAGCTGGGACCCAAGGGCTTCTAGGCCGTCTTGGACCTTCAAGAGGTCGTCTTGTTCTCCTGGGAGGTCCCTCGGGACCTCCGGGGGGTTGGTTATCTTGGAGCTCCGGGAGGTCCCGTTGGACCTCCTGGAGGTTGTCTTGGAGCTCCGAGAGGTCCCATTGGACCTCCGGGAGGTCACCTTGGAGCTCTGAGAGGTCGTCTTAAGTCCCCGGGGTCTCCTGATGCTCGTCTTCTGCTACCGGAGCAGGCTGCGGTGATGAGGGGTCCGGCCGCTCTGCGACGAGGACCATGCTCACCACCTCTGTTGTTGCCGTGATGTAGAGCAGCAAGTGCTCTTCGGGCTCGGGGGCTACCATGATTGGTAGGGTTGTCAGGAGCTGTTTCAACTCTTGGAATGCTTCCTATGCTTCATCGGTCCAAGCAAAAGGACCGGATTTGTGCAGGAGCATAAAGAAGGGAAGTTCCCGCTCTGCTAGCCTCGGTATAAACCGACTCAGCACGGCTAGGCATCCCGTGAGTTTCTGGACATCCTTGATGCGGGCGGGGGGCCGCATCAGGTCGATGGCCTTGATCTTCTCTGGGTTGGCCTCAATCCCTCGCTGTGAGACCAGGAATCCTAGGAGCTTCCCAGAGGATACGCCGAACACACATTTGTCACGGTTCAGCTTAGTGCGCGTGGAGCGCAGTTTGTCAAAGACTAGAGCTAGGTTATCTAACAAGGATGAGCTCTGCCTGACCTTGACAACGATGTCATCGACATACACCTCAACTAAGTCTCTTATTAGCTCTCCAATGGTTTTGTGGATAGCACGTACAAAGGTGGGGATAGCATTCTTTAGACCATAAGGCATAGAGACATAACAATACAGGCCGTCTACTGTGATGAAAGAAGTGTGTTCATCATCTTCTCTAGACATAGGGATTTGATAAAAACCCGAGTAGGCGTCTAGGAAGCATAGCATATCACAGCCTGATGTAGAGTCTACTGTTTGATCTATTCTAGGGAGAGGGAATGGATCGTTAGGACATGCCTTATTGATACTGGTGTAGTCGATGCACATCCGGAGCTTCCCGCCGGCCTTCGGGACGACGACGGGGTTCGCCAACCACCGGGGGTGCTGGACTTCCCGTATGAAGCCAGCGTCCAGCAGCTTCTTGATTTCTTCTTGAATGAAGTTCTGCCGCTCGATGGACTGCTTGCGGGGCTTCTGTTGGACTGGCCGTGCGTCAGGGAAGATCTTCATATGGTGCTCGATCACCTCCCTAGGGATCCCTGGCATCTTCGACGGTTGCCATACAAACACGTAGACGTTGTGCCGGAGGAAGGTGATGAGCGCGCCTTCCTATTTGCTGTTCAGGCCCCCGGCTACCCGGGTGGTCTGGGCAGCATCAGCGCCGACTTGGACGACCTTTAGGGGGATGTCGCCCCCGTCGAGGGGTTGCACCCGGGGTGCTGAGGTCGAGGCACGGTGGCGTGCACTCGGGTGGAGCTGGCCCAGTTCTGCACCGCCAGGAGCTGGTGCTCGGGCTGCTGCAAGCGCTTGGAGCATCTCCAAGGCTGACACTGCAGCAGTGCGGTCTCCACGAATCTTGAGAACACCTGTTGGTGTAGGCATCTTCAAGATGAGGTAGCCGTAGTGGGCTACTGCCATGAACCGGTACAGGGCTGGCCTGCTGATGATGGCGTTGAAGGGGAGGTCGATCTCCGCCACGTCGAATAGAATGTACTCTGTTCAAAAACTGTCCGGTGCCCCAAAGGTCACTGGAAGGCTGATGTTGCCGTAGGGGACGACCTGTCCCGGACCGACCCCTGAGAACGGGCTCGATGGGGTGAGCTTGGCCATCGGGACCTGCAGCTTCTGGCAAGCTGCGCGGCTGATGAGGTTCAGCCCAGCCCCGCCATCTACCAGGACGTGGTACATCTTCACGTTGGCGATGGTGGGGGCTACCAAGAGCGGTAGCTGGCCATCCCCAGCCATGTTCCTGAGGCAGTCGGTGGCGTCAAAGCTAATGGGGGTTCCCATCCACTTGAGGTGCGGCGCGACACTTGGGAGAGGAGCCACCGATGCTACTGCTCTGCGCAGAGTCTTGACTGCGCTTCGGGACGAGGGATCAGAGGACCCGCCATAGATGACGTAGAGCGCCTTCCGGCGTTCATCGTCGCTGGAGCCCGAGTCCTCACGGCTGTGCACCACCTTCACGGCGCGTTGAGACTCCTGGAACTCCGTCTGGTGGTCAACGTTGTCTTGGACGTCGACCTTCTGCTTGCCCTCCCTTTGACGGATGGGAGGTGCGTCAGCAGGCTGCTGCTCCCCCCCTGTGGAAGCGCTCCACGAGCTTCTGGGTCTCCCGACACTCAGCAGCAGTATGGCTTCTGGTGTTGTGCACGGGGCACGGCTCGCCTTGGTCACCGTCCGGGGCTGGTGACTGTCGTGGCCTCTTGTCGGGGCGTGGCCCCCCGAGCTCCAGTGGGTGCTGCAGCTGCAGCAACTGGAGCTACGGTCGGCAGCATGATCTTGCCGCCGGCCTTCTTGACCTTTCTGCTGCTCCCATGGGGGGCAGCATTTGGTCTGGACTGTTCTCCGGCTTCGGAGACTGGCTGTGAGTGCCAGTTACGCCCTTCTGCTGCCCTGGCGCACTTGTCCGCCAGGCTGAAGAGCTCTGAGACGTCGCACACTTCTCTGGTCGCAAGCTTCTCGAGCATCTTCTTGTCCCGTACACCCTGCCGGAACGCCACTGTCGAAGTGTGCGATCGACACTTCCCCCGGGCCTGCACTGGGCAGCCCGCGGAGGTTCTTTTTTCGGAGGGGCTAGTTCCTAGCGGAGAGCTTGCGCGTATGGACGAGTTGGTGAGAGCTTGACACAGGAAGTTTTACGTGGTTCAGGCCGCCGGAGCGTAAAACCCTACGTCCACGGCGAGCTAAGGAGCTCGCTGTATTGCTTGCTGCTCAGGGCCGAGGGCCTGAGCTTGGGGGTGAGTTACAGCTTGAGAGTGTATGGCTAGCGTATGAGTTGCAGAATGCGAACCCTTGCTATCGACGCCTACCCGAGCATTTTATAGTCCAAGGCTCGGGCGGCTTACAAGGGAAGCCGGGACCCGACAGGTGGTCCCGGGATGATTGTTTATTATCTACCGTATCTGTAGTTATGCCGGTGGTTGCCTCCGGTCGAAGGCTTCTGAGTCTTCCTTTTGCCGCCCTGCCCATGCCGTGCGCCAGTCGTAGTGGTTGATGGCGGCGCAGGCGGCATGGGATGTCCTGTCGCGGCGTTTATTACCTGTCAGGTTCTGACACCGCGCGCCAGTCTGTGATGCGACTGGACGCAACGGCACCTGACAGGCGCGTGTTCCGCGTTTCCGCGTCTTGGGAAGACGCGGGCCTTGAATATCTTGTACGGGTAAGGTGAGGGGCGCCTTTACGCCCGCTGCCTACCGCTCGGGGGCAGGCAGCACCGTTCTTCTAGCCACGTGGCGGATCCGGAGCTCTTCTCTGAGGAGAGGGAGGTCCGTCCCCGCTGGACGCGTGGCGCCTTCGGACCTCACTCCCGCGGAGGGGGAGGTCCCTCTTCTGCATGCCACATGGCGGGCCCGGAGTTCACCTCTGAGGAGTGGGAGGTCCGGCCCCGCTGGACGCGTGGCGCCTTCGGACCTCTCTCCCGCGGAGGGGGAGGTCCGGCTTCTGTATGCCACGTGGCGGGCCCGGAGCTCCCCTCTAAGGAGAGGGAGGTCCGGCCCCGCCAGACGCGTGGCGCCTTCGGAGCTCTCCCTGCGGAGAAGGGCGAGCACCTTAGGCATTTCACCCTGTGCGCGGGGGTACCCCATATCTCAGGTACCGACAGTGGCCCCCGGGCCCATCTCGGGGGAGTTGGCAAGCCCGAGGTGGGACCTCCGTCTCTTCTGATCCGCGCACTTTCTCTAAGTCCCGACCTGACCGCTGCTGGAGCACGAACGGCCGCGGGGTCGGGAGAGCATGCGCCCACTTGATGTTTGCTTTTACTGCGGTGGTTCCCAAGGCTGCCACTTCTGCACGTTGGGGCGCTTTCTTCGGGAACCGCTGAAGGGCCTTGCCGGCTCATCTTCTTAGGAGACTGACTCCATGACCCCACCGCTTTAGCTAAGCGGCTTGGGCCCACCCGTCATTGGCTCTCGGTCTAGGAACCGAAGCGGTTGCGGGTGCGGGGTATTCGAAGAGTTCCGAATCGCTTGGAACTGCACCGGGAAGCTTTTTAGGGGGGGTCTCACCCACGTTGTAGCTTCCCTTCGCACTTCTCTGCGTTTCTTCTTGGACTCTTGCGCTTTTTCTCTTTTGCCTTTGAGCTCTCCCTTGCCATGGCTTCCAACCCGCTGCCAGAGAAGAAACGCGCTCGATCTCCTCCAGCAACGGCGCCGGTGCCAAGTCGGGATTCTGGGGTGCCCGACCCTCCCTCCGGTGGCGACTCGAAGAGGCCCCGGGCTGATGTGCTGGGGGAAGCCTCTGAGGCGTCCCCTGTTCCGCCAGTCCAAGCGACTGCGGAGCGGTCGTCGGAGATGGTAGCGGGCTCTGGAAACCCTACCACGGCTCGGAAGTCGGGGTTTAGAGCCCGCTGGAGTGTCCGTGCTTCCCGGCCTACCCCGTCTTGCGGGGAATCTGTGCCGATGCGCTCGGAGCCAGGGGCAACTGCTGCGGCCCCCAGGCCAGCGCGGACTTCTCCTGTTCCGGTGTGCCCGGACTCCGCGGCGGCGTCGTCTCTCCCTGCCGAGACGGCCACCGCGGCCCCCGAGCCAGCACAGGTTGATCCTGTACTAGGCGGCCTGGCTTCTTCTCCAGCACCGTCTTCCCCGGCTCGTCCCTCTCCCCAGGTCAAGGAGCCTGAAGCCGAAGAGAGCCCGGCTGGCCCGGCTGCCAGGGCCGCTGGGCCAGTTTCTCCTGATCGGCGTCTCGTCTCGGCGGCTGGCGCGTCGGCTCTTCCCAAGGACGAGGTAATGGAGGAGGTCGGAGGGACTGCCCCAGCTTCTGTTGCTCCATTGCCTCTGGCGGACGCCTTCGCGCTCGCCGAGTCGAGCGTCCGGCAGGTCTTGGCTGCACTAGGGCGCGAGCGGGAGGAGTATACGGTTGAACGGGACCGCCTCCTCACCTGGGGGAACCTTTTGCGGGAGAGGACCGCGAAGGTTAAGAGCGAGCTCGACTCCAGGCGGGAGTTGCTCGACTTCCGGGAAACGCTCGTCGACCGGATGAAGCGGGCTGTTGACCGCATGGACACCCAGTCGCGGCGGATCAACAGGGAGGCCCTGGAGGCTCACGCCCGGGCCGAAGAGAGCCTCTCAGCTGCTGTGGAAATACGGCAGCGGTTGGAGCGCCGCGAACTCGCCGTTGAGGAGCGGGAGCGTTCCGTGGCAGCTGAGGCAGAGAGGGTCGCCGCGCAGCTGGCTGCGGGCGAGGATGACCTCCGAGCTCGGATGGAGGAACTGGAGGTTCTGAAGGCAGACCTCGACTTGAGGGATGAACAGGTCTCCCATGATCGCCGGGCGGTCTTGGACCGCGAGTTGACTGCCGGCTTCAGGGCCGCTGAGTTGGAGCAGCTAGCCGAGACCCTCCGCCTTCAGGAGAGTTCCCTGGCGGCCCAGGAGAAGGAATTCTCCGAGAGGAACTTGGAGGCTCTGTGGGCGGCCCGCCGCGAGGTGGAGGAACTCTCAGCCCTACGGTCCTCCGAGGCCCTTGCGGTCTCAAGCTTCGTGGATCGGGCGGGGTCCGCCCTGATCCCTCTTGGTTTCAGTCCGGTGAGGGCCGCAACTCCTGCATTGCAGGTGGCAGAGGTGATCCCTGCATTGGAGTCGATCGGCGCCAAGCTGGACAGACTCGACTCGGTGGTCGCCAGCGAGCTTGAAGCCGAGGGCCGCGGCTTAGCTTTAGAGGTCGCCTCGCATGTGCTTGCATGCTTCAAGAGCCGCGACCCCTCTTTCTCACTGGAGCCAGCAAGAGAGGGCCCAGCCGCGGAGCGGGAGGAAGCTGCCAGGGCTGAAGTCGAGGATGTGGCCGCCCTTGTAGCAGCAAGGTTCCGGTGAGAGCCGGGTGGTCTTTAGGACTTTCTTTTCCCTTTTTTATTGAGTTTGTAGTCCAGCTCAAGGAGCCTTGCTTAAATTGACTCTTCTAGGATACTTGTGCCTGTGATGCTTTTCCCTCCTTCTTGGCTTTGCCTGGCTGAGTCCTTAGCTCCGCAAGGTACTCAGAGGTCATTTCCAATCTCGGAGCTTCGCTCAGACACTCCCTCCGGGTCCTAACTGTGTTAGGGCCCCCCGGAGGTCTCCAAACCTCGCCCTATGGGGGGGGGGGGCTCCAAATCTGCCGACCACGTGGTAGGTCCGGAGCTCCTCCTTAAGAGAGGGGAGCTCCGGTCATGTTGGACACGTAGGGCTTTCGGAGCCCTCCCGCTGAGGGGGGAGGTCCGATTCCTGCCTGCCACGTGGCGAGCCCGGAGCTCTCAAGGAAGGCGTTCCGGGCCTGCTGGACATGCGGGGCCCCCGGGCCCTGCCCCTCTGGCGGGGCAGGTCCCGGTCCTTCCTGTCCCAGGCCGGTGTAGCTGGTAGCTCCTTTCCCCCCGCTTCATGCAGTCCCTGTTGCCGTAACCTGAAGGTCCTGCACACAGGTAGAGGAAACGTAATTCTCCTCGGGGGGTCCTCCCCTCCTGTCTCCTAGTCTTATCCGTCTTATGGTCCTGGCCCGCTATACGGGGCTTGGGCAATTCTGTGCACAAGGCGCCGGAGCTCCGGCTCCCTCCGAGGTCCGGGTACGGCCGTCCGATCCCTAGTACCGGGCCATGCGCTGGGGAAGCAGAGTGCACGCGCTTTGGGTTCATGACCAGGCAAAGCGGACGTACTCCCCTGGACCTCCGGGGAGCAGGATGCGCATGCTTTGGGCTCTGGGCCGGCTAAGCTGGATACGCACCCTGGACCCCCCCATGCACAACGCTGGCCTTTCCTGGAGGTGACCAACTGACACCGCAACACCTGACTGGGGGAGGCCCGAGAGACTCACTCGGCCATCGGCAGGTGCCTCAAGCGCAGCCGCCTTCGGGAGGATAGCAAATGCCGACTATGGGTGAGCGCAGGAGAGGGGGAGCTAGACGTATGATGAACATACAAAGATAGTGCGATCATAAAAATTAATGCATAATTTAAATGAGCGCATGAGAAGGAGCTAAGTAGAACAGGTCTCTGTATTCGCGCCCATAGGTGGAATTCTGGCTGTTCGTGGGGGCAATGTTCCGCCTCGTCTACAAGGGAAGCAAGACTCTACGCGCTTAGGGTCGGAACCAGGCTAAACTGGACGTAGTCATGTACCGTCCCTTGAGACTTAGCTACCCCAAGCTCTGTTCCTAAGTTCTATGGGGTCTATTACAGAAGTGAATAACCCTGTTCTACCGATGCTCAGTAAGTAGGACTTACAGTGTTGCTCCATGGCAAGGATCTTTGGGAATGGATCCCACTCTCGGTTGAAAGGCATGTGTACCTGGGGCGGCAGCTTTCATGATTCGGAAGGGACCTTCCCTGCTGGGGGAGAGCTTATGGGTCCTTCTTGGAATATAGCGTGCCGCTTCACCAGGCTGCCTTCTTGCGGGCCCCCGTCGCGTCTGGTTCTTTGGCGGTAGTGCTTAGAGCATTAGCCGAGACCGTGCGTTGTGGGGTGTTCCCTGCAAGCCGAGTCTTGTCGAAGTTGTTGTCTTCACGCTGGATCAGGTCCTGCGTGGCTTCTCTCCGGGGCCCCCGGGGAGTTCTCCCCTTCTGGCTAAGGCCTTCAAGGTGTAGGTAGACCCGGGCTCGCCTTGGATGTCCTAAGGCGTCTCCCCCTTCTGGCAAGGCCTTCAAGGGGTTGACAGACCCTAGGCGGCCCCCGAGAGGTATGTTTGAGGCACGGTGGCGTGCCGCATTTGGCTAACGCCTTGGCCCGTCACCGTCAGAACTGGAGTCCTCACCGTCATGCACTGTCTTTATGACACGCTGAGGCTCCTGGTACCCCACTTGGTGGGTAGCGGTGACTGGAGCATCGGCCTTCTGTTTGCCATCCCTCTGAGGGTAGGGCGGTGCTTCAGCCCTCTGCTGTCTTCCATTACGGAAGCGCTCTGCGAGCCTCTGGATCTCCCAGCACTCGGCAGCTGTATGGTTGCAGGTGCCATGCACGGGGCATAGCCCGCCCTGGCCACTGTCTGGGGCCGGTGATTGCCGCTGCCTCTTGTCAGGGCGCGGCCCCCGAGCTCCGCTGGTTGTCGCAGCTGCGGCGACGGGGGCCGTGAATGGTGGCTTCATCTTTCCACTCCCCCGGTTCTTGGTCTTCTTGCCACCCCCATAGGCAGCAGCACCGGACCCGGGCTGCCCTCCTGACTCGGAGGTCGGTAGTGCGTGCCAGTTCCGCCCTTTGGCTGCCCTGGCGCACTTATCCGCCAGGCTAAAGAGCTCCGAGACGTCGCGGACCTCTCTGGTCGCGAGCTTCTCGAGCATTTTCTCGTCCCGGACACCCTGTCGGAACGCCACCACCACAGAGGCGCTTTGGATATGTGGGATGGTGTTGCGCACCTGAGAGAACCGCTGGATGAAAGAGCGCAACGACTCCCCAGGTTGTTGCTTGACGGCGTGGAGATCAAGCTCCGTGCCGGGACGGGTGTAGGAGCTGCCGAAGTTGGCGACGAACTGCCGGCAGAGCTCACCCCAGGAGGTTATGGACCCCTGGGGTAGATTCATGAGCCAGGACCGGGCTGGGCCGGTCAAGGCGACGGGAAAGTAGTTGGCCATGACAGCCTCAGCGCCTCCTGCGGCAAGTACGGCGGTGGAGTAGATCTGGAGGAACTCCGCCGGGTTGACGCTTCCGTCGTACTTCTCGGGCAAGTGCGGGCGAAACTTGCGCGGCCACCTTGCGAAGCGAAGGTGGGGCGCAAGGGCCGCACATCCTGCACCTGCTGCTGCAGGTACTGGTGCTGCGAGCAGGTGGTTCACACCTGGCACCACGTATCCCGGCATGGGCAAGGCTGCACCATAGGCCGGGGCCGCTACATGCGGCGCATATGGTTGTGGCATATGCTGCGCAGCATATGCCTGTGGCGGGGCTCGCATGGCGAAGACCTGCCCTTCTGGTTGTGTTGAGGCCGACGACATGCTGTCGCCTGCCTCCTGGTTGCGACGCCTTTCTCAGCGTCGCTCGAGGTACACCCGGGCGTCCTGCCCCAAGTGACACCGTTCCAGTTCCCTTCGCAGGTCCGTCGACAGGAGCCTGGAGGAGCTGGAATCCGCCGTTAGCCCGTCAACCGTGGGTGTGCGCGTCAGCGACACAGCCGGTTGCCCTGGGCGTCGTCCTCGTCGAAACCGAGGGTTCGCGGCGGCGACGACGAGGCGGTCCACCTCGCGGACCCATTGTTGGGTCGCTGAATGGGGCGCATCCCCCGCAGGCGGGTTGCGCAGCAGCGCTCTTGCTGCAGCTAGCGCACCTCCATGGTGTACGCTCAGCGCTGCAGAAGACCTCACGCTGGTCGGGGCCTGCATAGCCGGAGTCGGTGTTGCCGGAGTCGGCTGCTGGCTGCCCGCTCGTGCCGACACACTCTGTCCTGAGTGTGTCAACATGTACTCCCCAGTGGTCACGGTTCGCCATGAACGCGGAGGGGGAGAGCTTGCCGTTGAAGGAAGCTTGGTCATCTTTGTCGGCGGAAACTCGTCGCGCTAGGGGAAAAGCCCCTTCCTGGCGCGCCAAATGTTGAAGTGTGCGATCGACACTTCCCCCGGGCCTGTACTGGGCAGCCCGCGGAGGTTCTTTTTTCGGAGGGGCTAGTTCCTAGCGGAGAGCTTGCGCGTATGGACGAGTTGGTGAGAGCTTGACACAGGAAGTTTTACGTGGTTCAGGCCGCCGGAGCGTAAAACCCTACGTCCACGGCAAGCTATGGAGCTCGCTGTATTGCTTGCTGCTCAGGGCCGAGGGCCTGAGCTTGGGGGTGAGTTACAGCTTGAGAGTGTATGGCTAGCGTATGAGTTGCAGAATGCGAACCCTTGCTATCGACGCCTACCCGAGCCTTTTATAGTCCAAGGCTCGGGCGGCTTACAAGGGAAGCCGGGACCTGACAGGTGGTCCCGGGAGGATTGTTTATTATCTACCATATCTGTAGTTATGCCGGTGGTTGCCTCCGGTCGAAGGCTTCTGAGTCTTCCTTTTGCCGCCCTGCCCATGCCGTGCGCCAGTCGTAGTGGTTGATGGCGGCGCAGGCGGCATGGGATGTCCTGTCGCGGCGTTTATTACCTGTCAGGTTCTGACACCGCGCGGCAGTCTGTGATGCGACTGGACGCAACGGCACCTGACAGGCGCGTGTTCCACGTTTCCGCGTCTTGGGAAGACGCGGGCCTTGAATATCTTGTACGGGCAAGGTGAGGGGCGCCTTTACGCCTGCTGCCTACCGCTCGGAGGCAGGCAGCACCGTTCTTCTAGCCACGTGGCGGGTCCGGAGCACTTCTCTGAGGAGAGGGAGGTCCGGCCCCGCTGGACGCGTGGCGCCTTCGGACCTCACTCCCGCGGAGGGGGAGGTCCCTCTTCTGCATGCCACGTGGCGGGTCCGGAGTTCACCTCTGAGGAGAGGGAGGTCCGGCCCCGCTGGACGCGTGGCGCCTTCGGACCTCTCTCCCGCGGAGGGGGAGGTCCGGCTTCTGTATGCCACGTGGCGGGCCCGGAGCTCCCCTCTGAGGAGAGGGAGGTCCGGCCCCGCCAGACGCGTGGCGCCTTCGGAGCTCTCCCTGCGGAGAAGGGCGAGCACCTTAGGCATTTCACCCTGTGCGCGGGGGTACCCCATATCTCAGGTACCGACAGCCACCACCACAGAAGCATTCTGGATGTGGGGGATGGTGTTCCGTACCTGGGAGAACCGCTGGATGAAGGAGCATAGTGTTTCTCCAGGTTGTTGTTGGATGGCATGGAGGTCGAGCTCCGTGCCAGGCCGGGTGTAGGAGCTGCCGAAGTTCGCAGTAAACTGCCGGCAGAGCTCTCCCCAGGAGGTTATGGAACCCTGGGGGAGATTCATGAGCCAAGACAGTTCCGGGGCGGTCAAGGCCACGGGGAAGTAGTTGGCCATGACGGCCTCATCCCTCCTGCAGCAAGGATGGCGGTGGAGTAGATTCGGAGGAACTCCGCTAGGTTGACGCTGCCATCGTACTTCTCGGGCACGTGCTGCCGGAACTTGCGCGGCCACTTTGCGAAGCGAAGGTGTGGCGCGAGGGCCGCACATCCTGCTCCTGTTGCTGCAGGTGTTGGTGCCGTGAACGCTTGGTTAGCCGTCGGCACCGCGTACCTCGGTATGGGCAAGGCTGCGCCATAGACCGGGGGTGCCACTTGCAGGGCATATGGCTGAGGCATATGCTGCGTGGCATATGCCCGGGGCAGACCCCGCGTAGCGTACGTCTGCAGGCCAGGCTGAGTCGAGGCGGTCGACATACTGTTGCCGATCTCGCGGTTGCGACGCCTCTCACGGCGTCGCTTGATGGTCAGGCGGGCGTCTTCGCCCAGGTGACATCGCTCCAGCTCCGACCTCAGGTCCGCAGATGGGAGCCTGGTGGAGCAGGAGTCTGCCGTCTAGCCGTGAACCGTTGGCGTGCGCGTCAGCGACACACCTGGTTGACCGGGACGTCGTCCTCGTCGAAGTTGAGGGTTGGCGGCGGCGACGACGAGACGGTCTACGTCGGGAATCCACTGCTGGGTCGCTGACTGAGGCGCGTCCCCAGCAGGTGGATTGCGGAGTAGTGCTCGTGCTGCAGTGTGACACCCCAAAATCCTGTTCAGAGGGGAGTTTAAAATTTTTTGGACGAGTTGCATGTGTTGCAAAAATTCAAATTTAAACTGGAATTCAAATTAAACTCAAAACAGAAAAGAAATAGAAAAAGAAAAAGGAAAACAGAAAAAAACCGGCCAGTGGGCCGAAACCCACCAGCCGGCCCACCCTGCCCCCGCGCCAGCCCGCAGCCGCGCGCCCGCGCTCTCTCTCTCTCAGACAGGTGGGAAACACCTGTCATCCCTAACCCCTGATCGTCCGAAACTCGGACTGTTCACCCGCGCGCGCGCGATCGCAACCGACCGGATTTCCGGCCGAATTCTGGTTCCGGAGGACTCCCACTCGATCTAAACAAACCCACCGCCCTCCCCCGTCTATAAAAACCCCGGCCTCGTTCTGTTTTTCCCACGCGATCCGCCGTTTTTACTCTGGTGAGAACCCGAGCCCCTCCGGCGAATTCTGGCCGATCTACGCTCGGAAATTCCGATCTAACTCGCTGGTCTTGATCCACCGCCTCCGAGGAACCTCGCAGGTGCAGAAAACTCGGTGGTTTGCAGTTCAAACACAGCGCCGACGAGCCTCGCCGTGAATTCACCTCGGACCTCGTCGCCGACCGCCTTCCAGGACCTCCGAGCTCAAGAAAACCGCCGAGGTGAGATCCCCGACCTCCCCTCCACCGATCTATGCCATAAAATCACAGTTTTAGGAAGAATTGACGAAGATCCGAAACTCTCCGGCGAGATCGCCGCCTCCCGCCGCCGTGCGCCGCCGGGCAGCGCCGCCCGCGCTTGATCAGAGCGACGTGGCCGCTTGTGCGCCGTCTATTTAAATCGCACGGTAGAGTTTTAATCCCCACGCACCGGTTCGACGTTATAATCTCAGCCGTCTGTTTTAAATCGGACGGTCCACGTCAGCCCCGCGTTATAAACACTGGAAATCTTACGTGCTACCCCCTGGGGTTCTCGGGAAATAAGAGCTAGCCCCGGAAACTTCTGATCTAGCACCTGGAACTTCAGAAAATCATGTAAATTCATTTAAAATAAGTTTTAGCCCCTGGACTTAATAAAAATTAGGAAAAACTCCTCTGTTATGTATAGCTAGACCCCTGAAAATTGTTAAAGTAATATTATAGACCCTGTAGTGGGGTGAGTTCACCTTTTCAACTCTGTTTGATATTAAATTTAGGAAATTGAATATGTGGCTAGTATTTAAAATTTTAAAGTGGGACAAACATATTGTCAAATTTAAATTAAAGACTTTCTCAGTACTTAGAAAACTTTGGAGTGAGATAAAAATAGATTTTTGGCTGAAATAAATCTGTTTAATTTATTATTCACATTTATTAGTTACAGGGACACATTTTTAAGTGAAGAATAGTTCTGAAAATTAGGAAAATAAATGTAAAATAGTTTACATCAGAGGAAAAGGTCAAAAATAGGTTATTAAATATTTTAGATCAGAACCTATTCTGTTTAGATGATGTGTCTTGTTATTTTCATAATAAAGTTCACATTTAGGCATAGGAAATAAATCTGAAATATAGCAACTAGTAAATGATAAATGGAGTTTCTAAAATCCAAAGAATTCAGTTTAGGGTTGGTAGAAATTCTGAAGACACATATGGAGAAGGAAAATACCTTTCATGCATACTTGGTAGCTAAAAGGTGTAGTAATTGAATATAAGGAATTTATTTAAATTGGAAACTCATATATAAAGTATGCAAGCATAAATGTGAATACAAAAGTAGGAATCATATACACATGATTAAAAGTGCATGTAAGCCAAAGGTCAACACACATAGAGTAAACACAACACATAGAAGTTGTGAATAGCTTTGTTACATGTGAATGTGTGGTTTGTATGAAGTGGAAGTGTGAACTATGTCTTATGGATTGTTGTTTTTCTTTTGCTATGTGTGATGGTATGATGTAGAACCTGCTCAAGAGCAAGTTATCCCTTTCCAAGATCAGGACTACCCATTTCAAGAGCAGCAGGAAGGAGGCAAGTGTCCTTGACCACTTTGATCCTATGCTAGGATGTGTAGCTAGAATTATTTGCATTGTCAATTGAAATATGAAACCCATGCTAGGAAGTTTCCCTAGAATTGCATTACCTTGTTTCCTTGTAGCTTGGGTTGGGATTTATTTTATCATGTCATTTATTACTATGCATATGCTTAGCCATGCTTAGAATGGGATATTTGGGATATGAGATCATCAGTTTATTTTACCATACTCTTGAATGAGATATTGTGAGTTATGTAGAGGTAGGGATCAAGGCAAGTTGGATATTTTGGTTGTGTGCTGGGTGCACGAGACTCGAGTTTGTGTTTAGTACTTGCCTGGATCCTAAGGACCGGTTCATGAAGCATGTAACCTGGCTTTACCGTGCCAACCACATGCTGAGATGGGGCAGCTTGGCCAATTAATTAGGTGTATCCTCGGCGTAGTATGGGTGTGTTGGATGGTGCGGGGAATAGGTGTCAGCTAGACTACCATATGAACCACAAGGCTCAAGAGGGGGCCACTGCAGCGGGGTTGGAGCCTCTTGTATGCTGTTAGGGGTGAAACCTCAGTGGGCCCATGCTCGTCGGGAATCCCTTTGTAAAGGCTTCGTAGTGATCTCCTGGCTACACACCTGGGAAGTGTGAATGTGGTTCGTAGCCACTGGCATAATGGAGGTTCTTTTAGTCCACCCGGCAACGGGGGATGAAATCACTACATGTGGGTACAGTGGTGCAAACTCTGCAGAGTCAAAACTGTCATGACAGCCATGCTCACGGTCAAGAGCGGCTTGGACTTATTCATGATTAGAGGATTGATGGTTTTGGAAGTTGTGGATGTTAAGCGGGGAGCTTAACATTGGAGATGATGTTATGGTTATTGGATTATGATGATGGGATGGGAGATTGGGACCATTTCACCTGTGTAGTAATGTAGGTGCTTAATAAGCTAAGGTGATAGGTATTAATTGCGTAGTGCTTTAACCATGAGTTCAACCTCCCCTTGTTCTAGCCATGCATGACATAACTTTCCCACACTTGCTGAGTACCATCGGTACTCAACCTTGCATATTTTGTTGGTTTATATTGCTGCTCAGGTCAAGATAATGAGGTGGTATATAATGACCAAGACTTTGGACCCGAAGAAGGTTTCTAGGTTCATGGAGACCCCCGGGCAACGCCTGTAACGGAGCCCTCGAGAATAATAGTTCCGCTGCTAGTTTATTTACTTGTGATGAATATATTATTGTCCATCGAGACATTTGCTATGTAAGACTTATTTATATTCAACACCTGGCTTGTAATAAATGATGCTTCACTATTTGTCATCACATGTATGAGAAAATGATCCTGGCATACATGTGATATTCACTTGGTTGTTCTTCGGAAAAACCGGGTGTGACAGAAGTGGTATCAGAGCCAAGGTTACCCGTAGGAACGTGGACCTAGGTAGAAATGGACGTATTTAAGGGCCCTATTTTCTTAAAAACTATTTTACAAGGTGTGTGTTAAAAAGTGTTATTTAATGAAGTCACTTTCTTCATCTTACCCCAACTTTCATTCAAAATAGGATTTTTGTTTAAAAGTTTAACTAACCTAAGTTTAAATGCTTTTTTGTTTTAGATGGTTCGCATGATTCGCACCACTTGCAAGTCCACAGGAGGGAGAGTTCCCGTAGTTGCCCTTGCCGAAACAGAGGAGAGCCGTCTGGTGACGTACCTTTCCTACGAATTGGCAGTAGGAGGCTTGTTGCGCCGTCTTCGACGTATGCTCGAAGCCGCCGGCAATACGGGCAAGCTAATCATACACTATAGCTCCACCAGGACCATCTGGGAGAAGCGGGAAGAATGGAGTTCATAAATGAGGATTATCCATGAAAATCAGCTGCTCAAGATCCACCGCTCTCCAGCTTGTCGAGCAACACAGGTCGATGCGGAGAAGGATGTCACCTGGGAGGCCATCACCTGCCAGAGTCACATCTATCGTCGCCACCTGGACAGGACTGAGTACATGTATGTCCTCCAGCGTGAGAGTGGTACAACAGAGTATAAGTACCCGCCTGTGCAGCAAGGGACTTCCCATGAGCACATGGACTTGTGCCTGGAGGATTCTGCTATGCTCAGCACTCGACTGCAGGAGTGTCAGCAAGAACTTCAGGATGTTCGGGACACCCTGAAGGAAACGGAGGCGTTGCTGCGAGCCTGCTTAAGGGCGAGAGAAAGAGGAGATGGGAATGAACTGTGTGTCACCGTGAATGATACATGGACTCCTGACTCCCCAGATCGCCGGGCGATTAGGCGTCGTCGCACTTCTCCACCAGCAGCTTCCCCACCCAAAGCAGAGTTAGAAGGCAGCCGCAATGATGAGGAAGACCCCGAGGAGCCAGTTCAGTGAATACGAGTAGTGTAGAGTCCTTCCCTTAGTTTAGCAGGATTTCGAGTAGTCGAGTCGTTATCTTAGTTAATGGTGTGTTAATAATTGGTGTGACGTGAGTTGTGGAAGCCATGACCAATTGTCCATAGCCTCGTCTCCAGATTGTTTTGCTTTGGTGTGTGAACCCACATGAAATAATATTGCATTTATTTTATGTGAGATATGAACCCTCAGAAAAGTATAACAAAGCCTCAACACTTCAAAGTACAAACAAGTGAAAGTAGTAAGATGATACGTAATGCTTTAAATTAACATTGGTTGATCATGCCAGATGGCCGGAAGAGGAAAAGGACGTGCTGCCAACCCCGCCAACAACAACGATGAGGCCTCCAACCCTCATCTTTCTAGAGGCCAGGACAGGGGTGGTCGCCGTGAAGGAGTTGATCCCCTCCACCAAATGCTGGAGAATCAAAATCAGCTCATCCAGAACTTGACTCAAGTGGTGGCCAACTTGCATCAAGTTCCACCTCCACAAGTTGCACCACGCCAACCAAGGTTGAGTGAGTTTCTAGGAACTCAACCTCCAAAGTTTGCAAGTGCTGCTGAACCTCTGGAGGCAGATGATTGGCTAAAGACCATTGAGAGCAAGATGAGGATCATACAGTGCCAAGGGTCTGAGAGGGTGCTGTTTGCCTCTCATCAATTGCATGGACCTGCTGCTGATTGGTGGACCGCCTACGTGGCCGCCCATCATGACCCTGAGAACATCACTTGGGAAGAGTTCAAGCGTAGCTTCCGCAACCATTACATCCCAAGAGGTGAACTCAAAAACAAGAGGAAGGAGTTCTTGGGACTGCGGCAGGGAAACATGACGGTGAGAGAATACCTCACTAAATTTACTCAACTATCCCTTTATGCCCCACGAGACATAGAGACTGATGAGCAGAAACAAGATTGTTTCGTGGAAGGACTTACCGCAGAAATGCAGTGTGCAATGTCCTCAAATGAGTATGAAAGCTTCCAAAAGATGGTGGACAGAGCGTTTGTGGTAGAAAGGAAGCTGAAGGCCTTGGAAAATGAGAATAACAGGAAGGCCGGGTGGTCACATCAAGCCTCAGGGAGCAACACCCGCCCACGTCTGATGCAACAACCTGCAGGGCAGACGAACCGTGCTGCGGTACCCTACTCAGCACCAAGAGGGTACAACCCGAACTACAGGCCTCCGGCAGCACCAGCACAGCCGCAACGTCAGTTTGTACAGCAGCCTCGCCCCGCATATCCACCTCGACCAGCAGTGCAAGGACGTCCAAACCAACCCCAAGACAACAAAGGCCAGGCACCTAAGGTTGGGGTGCAATGTTTTAGCTGTGGTGAAGTGGGGCACTACGCCCATAAGTGCCCAAAGAAGAAGCCCACGCAGCCACAACAGCAGAATGTAATGAGAGGACGGGTGAACCACGTCACTATGGAGGAAGCACAAGAGGCACCCGACGTGGTAGTTGGTAAGTTTCCTGCCAATTTACACATTGCAACCCTGCTGTTTGATTCTGGTGCTACCCACTCGTTCATTGCTCAAGTGTTTGTTAAGAAGCATGACCTAGCAACAACACAAATGAACCATATGCTAGCCGTAAACTCTCCAGGTGGACACATAAGGACAAGACAAGTGTGTCCCAAAGTGAACCTAGACATTAATGGGGTAGTATTTACTGCTAACCTCATAGTGATAGATTCACAAGGGATAGATATTATTTTGGGTATGGATTGGTTGACCAAACATAAAGGAATCATCCATTGTTCGACCAGAACGGTGGAACTAACTCACCCTAGTGGCACAAGAGTAAAGTTCATAACAATACACGAGCCTAGGAGGGACATTAAATTAAATCAAGTTGAGGTGAAACTTGAGGAGATAAGGATCATCAGGGAATATCCAGATGTTTTTTCCGGAGGATTTGCCAGGAATGCCTCCTGATCGTGAAGTGGAATTCGCAGTTGAGCTAGTGCCTGGAACAGCCCCGATATAAAGAGACCTTATCGGATGGACTCCAAGCAGCTAGAAGAACTCAAGGATCATTTGAGAGAATTGACGGAGAAGGGGTATATTCGCCCTAGTTCCTCACCATGGGGAGCTCCGGTAATATTTGTGCCCAAAAAGGACAGAACCCAAAGGTTATGCGTGGATTACCGTGCCTCGAATGAGGTAACCATCAAGAACAAGTACCCATTACCCCGCATTGAAGACTTGTTTGATCAGTTGAGGGGAACTTGTGTGTTCTCGAAAATTGATCTCAGGTCAGGATACCACGAACTCAAGATAAGGCAATCTGATATTCCCAAGACAGCTTTCGTATCTCGGTACGGATTGTATGAATACACTGTCATGCCTTTCGGGCTAACTAATGCCCCGGCGTACTTCATGTATCTCATGAACAAGGTATTCATGGAATATCTGGACAAATTTGTGGTGGTTTTCATAGATGACATTCTCGTCTTCTCCAAAGATGAAGAAGAACATGAGAAACATCTAAGGTTGGTGTTGCAAAGGCTGAGAGAACACCAACTATATGCCAAGTTGAGCAAGTGTGAGTTTTGGCTGAAGAGAGTTCCCTTCTTAGGACATATAATCTCGGAGGGAGGAATCTCTGTGGATCCTGCCAAAATCGAGGATATAGAGAAGTGGAAAACCCCTGAAAATGTCAGGGAAGTTCGAAGCTTTTTGGGATTGGCTGGATACTATCGACGGTTTATTGAGGGATTCTCTAAGATCTCGAGACCCCTCACCAAACTGTTGGAGAAGGGAATCACATTCACATGGACGCCACAGTGCGAGACGAGTTTTCAGGAGCTAAAGAAAAGATTGACAACAGCCCCAGTGTTGGTTATGCCAGATATGCAGAAGAATTTCACGGTGTACTGCGATGCCTCTGGAAACGGGTTGGGATGTGTTCCCATGCAAGAAGGGCATGTCGTGGCTTATGCATCCCGACAACTCCGGAAGCACGAGAAAAACTATCCTACACATGACCTAGAACTAGCCGCAGTGGTACACGCGTTGAAAATTTGGCGACACTATTTGATGGGGAAGAGGACAGAGATATATACGGATCATAAGAGTCTGAAGTACATTTTCACACAGCCAGATCTCAACCTCAGACAAAGGAGATGGTTAGAGCTAAGCAATGACTTTGATGTGGGCATCAACTATCATCCTGGGAAAGCAAACGTCGTGGCCGATGCTTTAAGTCGGAAAGTGCAAGTCAATAAGTTGAGCTTAAAAGACATGTCTGCAGAATTGAAGGACGAGGTTATAAAGCTCAATCTATGCCTTGTGAATTGTGGTGAAGCCATCGCCATGGAAGTGGACTCCACACTAGAGCAAGACATACGCGATGGTCAAAAGAACGACGAGAAGATACAAGAAATCAGGCAACTCATCAAGGAAAATAAAGCTCCTGGTTTTAGAGAGGATGAACAAGGTACGGTGTGGCACGGGAAAAGGATCTGTGTGCCTAAAGTAAAGGAGATCCGTGAATTAATTTTGAAGGAGGCTCACGATTCTGACTATTCCATTCATCCTGGGAGTACGAAGATGTACCAGGACCTCAAGAGCAGGTATTGGTGGTATGGCATGAAGCGAGTTGTCGCGGAACATGTTGCCCTATGTGACACATGTCAGTTGGTGAAAGTAGAACATCAACGACCCGCGGGATTATTGCAACCACTCAAAGTTCCTGAATGGAAATGGGAAGAAATCGGTATGGATTTCATAGTGGGATTGCCTAGGACCCAACCAGGATATGATTCAATATGGGTCATCATTGACAGGCTAACCAAGGTAGCTCATTTCATCCCCGTGAAAGAAAGCTACAGCAGATCCAAATTGGCAGAGTTGTACATGTCAAGGATCGTGTGTTACCATGGAGTGCCAAAGAAGATTGTGTCGGATCAAGGGATGCAGTTCACCTCATGGTTCTGGCAAAAATTGCATGAAACCATGGGAACCCATCTGAATTTCAGCTCTGCCTATCATCCCCAAACTGACGGGCAGACGGAAAGAACCAATCAGATCCTTGAAGATATGCTGAGGGCATGTGCACTCAAAAACAATCGGAGTTGGGACAAGAACTTACCGTATGCGGAATTCTCCTATAACAACAGCTATCAAGCTAGTATGAAGATGTCACCGTTTGAAGCTTTGTACTGGAGCAAGTGCAGAACTCCCCTATTTTGGAACCAAACAGGGGAAAGTAAAATGTTTGGTCCAGAAGTACTCCAAGAGGCCGAGGCGAAGGTGAGGGAAATTCGCAACAACTTGAGGATAGCACAGACACGCCAAAAGAGCTATGCCGATGTACGAAGAAGAGAGCTCATTTTCAACGTGGGAGACTATGTCTATCTCAAGGTGTCCCCTATCCGAGGACTTTGTCGGTTCAAGGTGAAAGGGAAGTTGTCACCTCGATACATCGGACCCTTTCAAGTTCTGGAGAGGAAAGGCGAAGTGGCGTATCAACTGGAATTACCGGCTCGCCTATCGGATGTGCACGATGTATTCCATGTGTCACAACTCAAGAAATGCCTGAGGACGCCTGAAGAGGTGTTACCCATGAATGAAGTGGACGTAGCTGAGGATTAGTCTTATGCCGAGCAACCATACAAGATTTTGGAGACAATGGAACGCCTCACCAGAAATAAAAGAATCCGGATGTGCAAGGTGCAGTGGAAGCATCACTCAGAAGAGGAAGCCACCTGGGAGCGAGAAGATGAGCTTAAGGCACAATTCCCGGAATTATTTTCTTAGAACCACCAATCTCGAGGACGAGATTTATTTTAAAGGGGTAGAGCTGTGACACCCCAAAATCCTATTCAGAGGGGAGTTTAAAAATTTTTGGACGACTTGCATGTGTTGCAAAAAATCAAATTTAAACTGGAATTCAAATTAAACTCAAAACAGAAAAGAAATAGAAAAAGAAAAAGGAAAACAGAAAAAAACCGGCCAGTGGGCCGAAACCCACCAGCCGGCCCACCCTGCCCCCGCGCCAGCCCGCAGCGCGCGCCCGCGCTCTTTCTCTCTCAGACAGGTGGGACCCACCTGTCATCCCTATCCCCCGATCGTCCAAAACTCGGACTGTTCACCCGCGCGCGCGTGATCGCAACCGACCGGATTTCCGGCCGAATTCTGGTTCCGGAGGACTCCCACTCGATCTAAACAAACCCACCGCCCTCCCTCGTCTATAAAAACCACGGCCTCATTCTGTTTTTCCCACGCGATCCGCCGTTTTTTACTCTGGTGAGAACCCGAGCCCCTCCGGCGAATTCTGGCCGATCTACGCTCGGAAATTCCGACCTAACTCGCTGGTCTTGATCCACCGCCTCCGGGGAACCTCGCAGGTGCAGAAAACTCTGTGGTTTGCGGTTCAAACACAGCGCCGACGAGCCTCGCCGTGAATTCACCTCGGACCTCGTCGCCGACCGCCTTCCAGGACCTCTGAGCTCAAGAAAACCCCCGAGGTGAGATCCCCGACATCCCCTCCACCGATCTATGCCATAAAATCACAGTTTTAGGAAGAATTGACGAAGATCCGAAACTCTCCAGCGAGATCGCCGCCTCCCGCCGCCGTGCGCCGCCGGGCAGCGCCGCCCGCGCTCGATCAGAGCGACGTGGCCGCTTGTGCGTCGTCTATTTTAAATCGCACGGTAGAGTTTAAATCCCCGCGTACCGGTTCGACGTTATAATCTCAGCCGTCTGTTTTAAATCGGACGGTCCACGTCAGCCCCGCGTTATAAACACTAGAAATCTTACGTGCTACCCCCTGGGGTTCTCGGGAAATAAGAGCTAGCCCCAGAAACTTCTGATCTAGCCCCTGGAACTTCAGAAAATCATGTAAATTCATTTAAAAATCAGTTTTAGCCCCTGGACTTAATAAAAATTAGGAAAAACTCCTCTGTTATGTATAGCTAGACCCCTGAAAATTGTTAAAGTAATATTATACACCCTGTAGTGGGGTGACTTTACCTTTTTAACCCAGTTTGATATTAAATTTAGGAAATTGAATATGTGGCTAGTATTTAAAATTTAAAAAGTGGGACAAACATATTGTCAAATTTAAATTAAAAGCTTTCTCAGTACTTAGAAAACTTTGGAGTGAGATAAAAATAGATTTTTGGCTGAAATGAATCTGTTTAATTTATTATTCACATTTATTAGTTATAAAGACAAATTTTTAAGTGAAGAATAGTTCTGAAAATTAGGAAAATAAATGTAAAATAGTTTACATCAGAAGAAAAGGTCAAAAATAGGTTATCAAATATTTTAGATCAGAACCTATTCTGTTTAGATGACGTGTCTTGTTATTTTCATAATAAAGTTCACATTTAGGCATAGGAAATAAATCTGAAAATATAGCAACTAGTAAATGATAAATGGAGTTTCTAAAATCCAAAGAATTCAGTTTAGGGTTGGTAGAAATTCTGAAGACACATATGGAGAAGGAAAATACCTTTCATGCATACTTGGTAGCTAAAAGGTGTAGTAATTGAATATAAGGAATTTATTTAAATTGGAAACTCATATATAAAGTATGCAAGCATAAATGTGAATATAAAAGTAGGAATCATATACACATGATTAAAAGTGCATGTAAGCCAAAGGTCAACACACATAGAGTAAACACAACACATAGAAGTTGTGAATGGCTTTGTTACATGTGAATGTGTGGTTTGTATGAAGTGGAAGTGTGAACTATGTCTTATGGATTGTTGTTTTTCTTTTGCTATGTGTGATGGTATGATGTAGAACCTGCTCAAGAGCAAGTTATCCCTTTCCAAGATCAGGACTACCCATTTTAAGAGCAGCAGGAAGGAGGCAAGTGTCCTTGACCACTTTGATCCTATGCTAGGATGTGTAGCTAGAATTATTTGCATTGTCAATTGAAATATGAATCCCATGCTAGGAAGTTTCCCTAGAATTGCATTACCTTGTTTCCTTGTAGCTTGGGTTGGGATTTATTTTATCATGTCATTTATTATTATGCATATGCTTAGCCATGCTTAGAATGGGATATTTGGGATATGAGATCATCAGTTTATTTTACCATACTCTTGAATGAGATATTGTGAGTTATGTAGAGGTAGGGATCAAGGCAAGTTGGATGTTTTGGTTGTGTGCTGGGTGCACGAGACTCGAGTTTGTGTTTAGTACTTGCCTGGATCCTAAGGACCGGTTCATGAAGCATGTAACCTGGCTTTACCGTGCCAACCACATGCTGAGATGGGGCAGCTTGGCCAATTAATTAGGTGCATCCCCGGCGTAGTATGTGTGTGTTGGATGGTGCGGGGAATAGGTGTCAGCTGGACTACCATATGAACCGCAAGGCTCAAGAGGGGGCCACTGCAGCGGGGTTGAAGCCTCTTGTATGCTGTTAGGGGTGAAGCCTCAGTGGGCCCACGCTCGTCGAGAATCCCTTTGTAAAGGCTTCGTAGTGATCTCCTGGCTACACACCTGGGAAGTGTGAATGTGGTTCGTAGCCACTGGCATAATGGAGGTTCTTTTTGTCCACCCGGCAACGAAGGATGAAATCACTACATGTGGGTATAGTGGTGCAAACTCTGCAGAGTCAAAACTGTCATGACAGCCGTGCTCACGGTCAAGAGCGGCTTGGACTTATTCATGATTAGAGGATTGATGGTTTTGGAAGTTGTGGATGTTAAGCGGGGAGCTTAACATTGGAGATGATGTTATGGTTATTGGATTATGATGATGGGATGGGAGATTTTGACCATTTCACCTGTGTAGTAATGTAGGTGCATAATAAGCTAAGGTGATAGGTATTAATTGCGTAGTGCTTTAACCATGAGTTCAACCTCCCCTTGTTCTAGCCATGCATGACATAACTTTCCCACACTTGCTGAGTACCATCAGTACTCAACCTTGCATATTTTGTTGGTTTATATTGCTGCTCAGGTCAAGATAATGAGGTGGTGTATAATGACCAAGACTTTGGACCCGAAGAAGGTTTCTAGGTTCATGGAGACCCCCGGGCAACGCCTGTAACGGAGCCCTCGAGAATAATAATTCCGCTGCTAGTTTATTTACTTGTGATGAACTTATTATTGTCCATCGAGACATTTGCTATGTAAGACTTATTTATATTCAACACCTGGCTTGTAATAAATGATGCTTCACTATTTTTCATCATATGTATGAGAAAATGATCCTGGCATACATGTGATATTCACTTGGTTGTTCTTCGGAAAAACCGGGTGTGACATGCAGCTACTGCACTCCCGTGGGAGACACTCAGCGCTGCAGTGGATCATGGGCTTGCTGGAGTCGGCGCTGCCGGAGTCGGCTGCTGGCTTCCAGCTTGCACCGACACACTCCGTCCTGAGTGTGTCAAGACGTAGTCCCAGCTGGTCATCGTTCATCGTGAACGTGGGCGGGGAGAGCTTGCCGCTGAAAGAAGCTTCATCATCTTTGTCGGTGAAAGCTCATCGCGCAAGGGAAAAGCCCCCTACCTGGCGTGCCAAATGTCGAAGTGTGTTGTCGACACTTCCCCCGGGCTTGCTCTGGGCAGCCTGCGGAGGTTCTTTTTCGTAGGGGCTAGACACTCACGGAGAGCTTACGCATTAGGGACGATGTAAGGAGAAGCTTGACACAGAGATTTTTACGTGGTTCAGGCCGCCGGAGCGCAAAACCCTACCTCCACGGTGAGCAGAGGTGCTCGTTGTATTGCTTGGAGCTCAGAACCGGAGTCCAGAGCTTGAGGATGACCTGAGTGCTAGAATGTCTAGGGAGCAAGTGTGCAAAGAGTCAAACCCTTGCTAACGTGGACTACCCGAGCCTTTTATAGTCCAAGGCTCGGGCGGCTTACAAGGTGGGCCCGGGACCCGACAGGTGGTCCCGGGGAGATTGCCTGCCATCTACCGTATCTGCAGTTACGCCAGCAGTTGTCTCTGGTGAGGTCTTCTAAGTCTTCGTTCTGCCGCCCTGCCCATGACGCAAGCTAGTCGTAGCAGCTCATGATGGCAGGGGCGGCAGGGGATGTGTTGTCGCTGTGTTTATTGGCGTACAGCCTCTAACGCGGCGCGCCAGTCTTTACTGCGGTGTGACTGGGCGCAACAGCACCTGACAGAGGCGTGCTCCGCGTCTCCGCGCCTTGGGAAGGCGCGTGTCTTGAATACCTTGTACGGACAAGGTATGGCGCGTCTTTACTCTTGCTTCCTACCGCGCGGGGGCAGGTAGTGCGGCTTTGCTGGCCACGTGGCGGGCCCGGAGCTCTCCTCTGAGGAGAGGGAGGTCCGGCCCCGCTGGACACGTGGAGCCTTCGGAGCTCTCCCCGAGGAGGGGGTTGGTCCGGCTCTGCTGGCTACGTGGCGGGCCCGGAGCTCTCTTCTGAGGAGAGGGAGGTCCGGCCCCGCTGGACATGTAGAGCCTTCGGAGCTCTCCCCGCGGAGGGGGGAGGTCCGGCTCTGTTGGCCACGTGGCGGGCCCGGAGCTTTCCTCTGAGGAGAGGGAGGTCCGGCCCCGCGGGACACGTGGCGCCTTCGGAGCTCTCCCTGCGGAGAAGGGCGAGGTCCTTAGGCAGTTTCCCCTGTGCGCGGGGGTACACCATATTAAGGGTACCGACACAAGCAATTTACATAAATCCAATGTTATACTAAATGGTATTAAACAACCGTCTAAACACGTTTAAATAGTAAAATCAATTTACATAAATTAAAACAACTAAATTAATAATTCAATTATACACTAATAAAAGCAATTTACATAAACTAAAACAACTCAATTTATAATGCAATTAACACTAATACAAGCACTTTACATAAAATAATGACAACTCAATATACAATGCAGTTCAACACTTCATACAAGCAATTTGCATAAATTAAACATAAAAACACATAATTACTTGAGTCCGAAGGCGACGCGACGCACGGGAAGCTAGGGCGGTGCGGGCTGGGGGCCGCGCAGGGGAGACTGTGGGTGGCGCCAGGAGCTCCGGGGAGGCCGGGGGATCTCGGGCGGCCTGGGGAGCTCGAGGGAGGACTCGTGCGCTTTCGGTGGCGTCCGGTGCCGTGGCCGGCCTGCGGTGGGGCAGCGGCGACGGGAGAGCGCAGGGAGCGATGGGGTGGCGCCGGGGGCCTCCGGGGAGGCCGGGGGAGCTCGGGGCGGCCCGGGAGCTCGGTGTCCGGTCTAGGGCGCGAGGGCAGCGGCGGCCACGATCAGGGCCGGGGTGGCCGGCGGCGGGGGCAGGAGAGCGCCGTCGGTGGTGGGGCGATGCCGGGCGGAGAGGGGAGCGGGCGAGCGGCGGCGCCGAGGTGCCGGGGCTGTGGTGAACAGCGGCGGCAGGGCAGTGAGGAGAGCGGGCGAGCGAGGCAGCCCGCTCGCGAACAGGTATAAGGGGGTTATTTACAACGGTCCCTTAGTTGGCCGTCGTAACGATGGCCGTCGCATGGCCGTCGTAAATAGGCAGTTATTTATGATGGCCTAAGTCAGACCGTCGTAAACAATCATATTTACGACCACCAGCCCTAGAACCGTCGTAAATAAAGCTGGCCGTCGTAAATTATTGTGTTTCTTTTAGTGAACATATTTAATTTATCGGTACATGTTAATATTTGTTCAATAAAGTTTGTTAAAATTAGATAACAACTGACAACAGCCGCCCATCGGATGATCATTCATTTGACATCAGTAGCCACGCGGAAATCGAGATATGACGTGTGAAGTCCAAGCTCATGTGTCCTCTCTTTGTACACAAGTGCGGTAGCATAACCGCAGAGGGTAGTGAACCCCAAATAAAAAAAACCTAGTTGATTTATTTGCAAATTAATAGAGTTTTTGTTGTGGGCACGGTTTAAGTGATTCGGATTCTCTGAAGTAAGTGATTCTCTTTGATGTTTTATAATAAATTTATATAATTAGGACGCGGAATCACTTCACAGCAGGGGTGAAATCAGTCATGCGGACCGCGGGTGTCATTATCACTATCCAACGGTGTCATTATTACTATGAATACTGTTTGAAAGTAATTTCTACTAAATTTTTTGAAATCCATCAATTGTTTCTTCGACACAGCTTCGAAGATAACTTCTCTTACACCATAAGTTATGTCAATTACTTCTCACAAAAAAAACAGAGGCGTCCCCCCCCTCACCCTGCCGAGAGATTGCTGCTCAAGTCAATCGTGCGCGTGCTCTCTATCGGTCGTTGACGCCAAGGAATCAAGGAATCGACCATCGAGTATGTTGTGCCTGTTCATTCTCGCCAATTTTCATCACAAAGGACGACAAGTACAGCCTATTAGGTGTTGGCTAGAGCGGGGGCTTTATGCACTGTCAAGGTAGGCCCGAGCAGTCATCAGGTCTATTCATGAGATTTGGGGCTGTTGTCCCACCGTACTCATGTATGGCACGGCTCATGACTTGGCTATATTTTGGGTAGAGGTGGGAGATGGGCCGGGCCAAATTCGGGCGGGCCGAAGCTCGACGGGCCGGCACGGCCCAGGCACGAAAATGGCCCGAAATAGATTCGGTCCGGGCCGGCCCGGCACAGGATTTCAGGCTGTGCCGTGCCCGGGTTCGGAGGCTTCGGGCGGCCCGGCCCGTGCTCGGGCCAGCCCGGCCCGTGCTCGGGCCAGCCCAGCCCGAAAATGGCCCATCGGCCCGAAAAGGCCCGAAATGCCCAAATTTTTTTGGAATTTTCTCTGGATTTTTTTAGATTTATTTGGAATTTTCTTGATTTTTTATGGATTTTGATTTTTTTTTCGGTTTTACAGATTTTTTGGATTTTTTTATTTACAGATTTTTTTGAAATTTTTTCGATTTTACAGTTTTTTTAGATTTTTTATTGAATTATTTGGTTTTTTCTGTTATCGAGCCGTGCTTGGGCCGGGCCCGACCCGAAATAGGCCCGCCGGGCCGCGTGCCGTGCTCGGGCCGCCAGTTTGGTAATTCGGGCCGGCCGACCCGGCCCGAAAAGGCCCGGCGTGGTTTCAGGCCGTGGGCTGAATCGGCCCGAAGCACGAAAATTTCGGGCCGTGCCGGCCCGGCCCGGCCCGACTCCCACCTCTAATTTTGGGTCGTGCCAACACGGTATGGTCTCGTGGGCTAGGCGGTATCTCAAATCTAGCCACCTCGCGCATCTAGACCCGGTTGGACCCGTGTAATTATTGGTGTTTGAGCTGGCACATAAAAAATATGGCCCATGGGCATGGATACGATAGTAGGAATGAAAATAAATTTATTATTTTCTTAATTTTATTTCACTTTTGAACTATATTGTCAGTAATCTGCAGATACCTCCAACGTACAGGTATGAAGTGGCTCTGGACCCCGCCTCCATGCCGAGGCGGGCTCTGGCGCTGCCATGTGCCCTCCGGCTTCAAACCTTGTTTCCCCTCTAAGGAGAGCTCTGGAGCTGCCACGTGTCCTATAGCTCCGGACCTGGCCTCCCCGTTGTAAGGGCCCAAGTTTTTCACTTGCTAAAAGTGTTCATCTGTGACACCCGGTTCCGAAAATAGAACCAAGTGAATGCATATGTGTGCCCAGAATGTTCATAACACATACACATGTAATCCACAAACTAAATTCAGAATATAACCACGAATAAATAGAGTTTAAGTACTTTATTACAATGACTCAATGTCTCACTCATGAATTTCTATCTTATTCTTGCAGCGGAAGACTCTAAACGACAACGGAAAGTGACTAAAGACATCAGGCTCCAATCTTCAACTCCACACACATGTTGACGGTAGTTCGCACGTCTAGTACTCCACATGGTCCTCGAAGTACTCATCCCCTATAGCTGATGTTTATGTGGTAATACAAGGGTGAGTACATGTCGTACTCAGCAAGTGCGGGAAAAGTATGAAATGTAGCTTACAACAAGGTAGGAAATAAAAATGCTCATTGCAGCAAGCAAATTTTATTTCACAACGTGATAAAAACAACAACTATTTCTAGGTGAAATTTATCCCATCATAATCAAGTAATTCAGCAATTTCTCTCATCATAATTCACCACTTATCAAGTCTCATCCAACC
The DNA here is from genome assembly GCA_030760725.1 of Neostapfia colusana. NCBI lineage: Eukaryota > Viridiplantae > Streptophyta > Magnoliopsida > Poales > Poaceae > Neostapfia > Neostapfia colusana. Next base: position 103,567,438 of record JASWHV010000003.1, read on the forward strand.
ATAAGTCTTTCTCAAGTTCATCTCATACTCATAAATATTCATAATCATCTCATATTCATATAACCGAAACCAAACTCATTTTCATGACTCAAAACAGTCCCAAAACCAATCCCCATGACCATATCATAACCATACCGAATATTCATCCCAAATTTTCCTTCTAATCATGGAAGTTGGCCAGGTGCTTGTGACCAGAAGCACGGCTATCATGATAGTTTTACACTCTGTAGAGGTGGCACCACTTTACCCACAAGTTCGTGATTTTGTCACCTGTCGGCGACTGCAGAACCTCCATTATACCAGTACACAATCGTCGGTGTATGGCCAAGAGATCACAAAATAGCCTTTACAAAGGGGCTACTAGATGTATGAAATCACCGAGATTTCATCGGCAGGCTCGAATCACCATTCTCCCACCCACGGGCCCCCTCTTGTTCTATGCAGTTCTCAGAGCAGTCCTTCTCGACTCCCATTCACTGCGCCATCCAATGGTCCATAACAAGCTAGCAACACACCTAATTAGTCAGCTAAGCCACACCCATATTTGGCCTTGTGGTGGCACTATTTTCCTGGCATGTGCTGGCATAAACCGGTCCTTAAATCTACGGCAAGTACCACCATCTCATCCAGCAACATTCACGAACCAAGCTTGCCTTGATTTCCCCGATTCCATGCCCATTAACATCACCAAGATGTCATCATCATTATTCATATGAGAGCAGTAGCTAGACATGTTTTATTTTAGCTTCCTGTATCCTGTGAATTAAGCGAAGCAAAAAGTAAAAACGACCATTCCCGACTCATCAACTCTCCCGGCGACAAGGATGGTTAACAAAACTAGTAAAATACTATAAAATGGTGTCCCATCAAGATGACTCAAGCGTATGAGTTTTCGCAAACAAAATAGTTTCAAAACATGGGATCAATATGGTCAAGGGGCACTCGCCTTGCTCCCGTGGTTCTTGTTGTTCGAGCGTCTCAAAGTCTTGGTGCTGTAGATCCTCGTAGATGGCTTCTTGAGCTTGTTCTTCTACTCACGACCATGCCCATACAAAATTTACAACAATCAAACAGCATGCACAAACTTTACTCAAGAAGAGTCCTAATCTGATTGTATTCCGAATAAGAGTTCTATTCAGATTGTCGTTGAATCTTAACAACTTATCTTTAGTTGATTTGGTGCGGTAACATTGTGGGATTCGGGTCGGTTTCTTCTCCATACCGGTATCTCTACACGTACAGAATCCAAAAACCGTTCCAGAACTCGATACCTCCGCGGTGATGAGCTCCGGAAGCTCCACGTGTCCACCGGGGCCTGGGCTCCCCTTTACCGCAGAGACGAGCTCTGATTGTGCCGCGTGTCAAGCGGGCGAGACCTCCCTTCCCCTTCGGAGGTGAGCTCCGCGTGCGCCACGTATCCTAGCGGTCGGGACCCCCTCTCTTATTCCGAGGTGGCTCCACGCATGCCACGTGTCAGTGTCGGACCTTCCCTCTATTCGGAGGCGGCTCCGGGTGTGCCACGTATCCATTTTGGACCTCTCTCTCTTCGGAGGTGAGCTCCGTGAGTGCAACGTGTCAAGTAGCGTCGGACTTTTCCTTTTTCCTCAGAGACGAGCTCCGAATTAAACATGTGTCCAACAGTGACGGACCTCCCGGAGAAAAACTCCGGTGACGACACGTGTCTAATAGGACCGGACCTCTCGGAGGTGAGCTCCGAGATCGACACGTATCCCGCGCGACTGGTCCTCTGATTTCTGCAGTGACTAGCTCCGAAGGTGACATGTGTCCTGCGGAACTGCCTTTGCTTCTTCCGCAAAGGCTAGCTCCGGGAGCAACACGTGTCCCACAGGGTCGGACCTCTCCCCCTTTGTGGAGATGAGCCCCGAGCCTGCCACGCAGCCAGTTTAGCGGTGGACCTCTCCCCACTTCGCAGGGATGAGCTCCGAACACGCCACGTGGCCAGTGGCCCACGGAAGTTGTCTTCGGCGCTCTCTGGGAACTGGATTCGGCTCTTATTGGCTATGTTTTTGATATTTTTCTCTGTTCCTACTTCTTTTAAAATGTTTTCTCTTCATGAAACATGAATATATGCAGAAACCAAAAATGAGGGTGTCACATTGAGATACCTATAATCCACACCCATCCTTTGGGTCCCATCCTTCTTGTCTACAAAGAGCACGGGGGCTGCCCATGGTGACGAGATTGGGCGTATAAAACCCTTTTCTAGCTGCTCCTGAATTTGCTTCTTGAGCTCCACTAGTTCATTAGCGGGTATCCTATACGGCCTCTTCGCTATAGGTGCAGTTCCGGGTTCTAAATTAATAGCAAATTCAATGTCTCGGTCAGGTGGCATACCTGGAAGTTCTTCCGGGAACATATCTGAATATTCTTGAACCACCAGAATACTTTCCAATGTCGCTTCTTCGATGTGGTTCAGCACTGCTTTCTCCGTTATAGGTTGGGCTGCCTCGAACTCAATACGAGTACCGTGCTCACTGATCAACTGCACGATCCTATGAGCACATTGAATCACTCCGTTGGTCTTGCTTAGCCAATCCATTCCAAGTATTATGTCAATCCCTTGGGAATCCAAGATAATAATGTTGGCGAGAAAGTCTACCCCCCTTATTTTAAGGCTTACTTTCAGACATACTATATTTGTAGGAGCTAGAATTCAGATTTGAAAGAAGCGATTTCCCATCTATATGCACCAAGGTGTATGAACCAAGCAACTTTTTTTTTCTAATTTCAGCCTATATGAGGATGTGAACACGTGCCGAAGCATCTCACATCTCTCCACTATGTGTGTATGTGGACATCCGCCGAAGCGCCCATAACTCACACCAGCACACAAACCAAGCAATCATCACAAAATTTTAGCACACCACTCTTATTCAAGCTACTACGATCTAAACGTTCCTATTACAGCTTATTCAATGGGAAACCTAAACTTAATTGTGAGAACCAGTGCTGTTCTCGCCGTGTGACGGGGGTGGTCCAGACATGGGTGCACGCCATGGTGAGTCGGCAGTCCATGTATGGATAGATGACGCTGGTGCTCAATTTGCTGCTGCGTTGGCACGAGTCTCCTCTTGTTTCTCCAGCAAATACAGATTCTTGCGGAGGTAACGGATCTCTTCTTGTGCGCTTGCATAGTGGTTTCCTAACTCCACGAGCAACCTCTGAGACTTGTCAGCAGCTTGCTCACGGAAGGCGTAGCACAGTCCAGTGAGTGCATCCCATGCAGCATCATCGATGGCTTCTGCCCTTGTAGCTCTCCATGTGGGTGCGAAGTGCCGAGTCGCAACCCTACCATTAGATAGGATGGTTACGTCAGCCTTCCACTCTTCATGTTCGAGACGAGGGACTTTCTTGAGGAGATACTCCGGGTGTAAGTTGCAGCAATCCAAAAATTCTTTGAGCTCCCTGGATATGCGTCCTCCTTCCGTTCCGCCGGACCAAGATTCTTGAACTGAATGGTTGGCCCATTCATCACCTTCATTCTCGTCCTCAGCAAGAGGTGGCTCCTCCTCGGGTTCATCTCCTCCCGTCATAGCTTCATGAGGCTCCACGGGATGTAAGCCCGCGTGAAACTCCTCCTGAGGGGCGTACCAATGCCGTTCTTATGGATCATCATCCATATCGTCTTCGAATGGTTCCACTTCTTTCACGTCTTCTTCCTCATGCATAGAGCTATTGACTTCTTCTTCTTCATCATGAGGCTCCGTCTTCACTTCCTTCCAATATGGTCCATCGGACACCTCAATGGGGTTAAGAGCACTCCCACGTGGTGGTGGACCAGTTCTTATGCGTGCTGTGCTCCTGGTCACTGGCATCTATAAATAAGACATGAGAAACTTTAGAGAAGGAAAAAATAACTCCAAAACTTCAGAAGCTATGGAGCAAGAAATCAAAAGTGTTGCTGTCCAAAAGAAGAGAAAAGAGGGGCTGAAAATAGCACTTTGCAGTGGCTGAATTGACAAGTAAAGTGCAGCAACAAGTAATTTTCGAAAATAGAAGTTTAGAGGGGTGTACCTATGTGTTTTATAGTGTCCATTCTACGTAGGCTTATGTCCTACGGTCAACGTGGCTCTGATACCAATCTGTGACACCCGGTTCTGAAAATAGAACCAAGTGAATGCATATGTGTGCCGAGGATGTTCATCACACATACACATGTAATCCACAAAATGAATTCAGAATATAACCACGAATAAATAGAGTTTAAATAATTTGTTACAATGACTCAATATCTCACTCATGAATGTCCATCTTATTCTTGCAGCGGAAGACTCTAAACGACAGCGGAAAGTGACAAAAGACAGCAGGCTCCAATCTTCAACTCCACAGGCATGTTGACGGTAGTTCGCACGCCTAGTACTCCACATGGTCCTTGAAGTACTCATCTCCTGTAGCTGATGTTTATGTGGTAATGCAAGGGTGAGTACATGTCGTACTCACCAAGTGCGGGAAAAGTATGACATGCAGCTTACAACAAGGTAGGGAATAAAAAGGCTCATTGCAGCAAGCAAATTTTATTTCAGAACGTGATAAAAACAGCAACTATTTTTAGGTGAAATTTATCCCATCATAATCAAGTAATTCAGCAACATTCTCTCATCATAATTCACCACTTATCAAGTCTCATCCAGCCATAAGTCTTTCTCAAGTTCATCTCATACTCATAAATATTCATAATCATCTCATATTCATATAACCGAAACCAAACTCATTTTCATGACTCAAAACAGCCCCAAAACCAATCCCAATGACCATACCATAACCATACCGAATATCCATCCCATGTTTTCCTTTTAATCATGGAAGTTGGCCAGGTGCTTGTGACCAGAAGCACGGCTATCATGATAGTTTTACACTCTGCAGAGGTGGCACCACTTTACCCACAAGTTCGTGATTTCGTCACCCGTCGGCGACTGCAGAACCTCCATTATACCAGTACACAACCATCAGTGTATGGCCAAGATATCACAAAATAGCCTTTACAAAGGGGCTACTAGATGTATGGACTCACTGAGGTTTCACCGGCAGGCTCGAATCACCATTCTCCCATCCACGGTGTCATGCAGTTCTCAGTGCACTCCTCCTCGACTCCCATTCCCCGCGCCATCCAAGGTCCAAAAAAAGCTAGCAACACACCTAATTGATCAGCTAAGCCACACCCATACTTTGTGTTGTGGTGGCACTGTTTTCCTTGCATATTCTCGCATGAACCGGTCCTTAGATCTACGGCAAGTACCACCATCTCATCCAGCAACATTCATGAACCAAGCTTGCCTGGATCTCCCCGATTTCATGCCCATTAACATCATCAAGATCTCATCATCATTATTCATATGAGAGCAGTAGCTAGACATGTTTTATTTCAGCTTCCCGTATCCCGTGAATTAAGCGAAACAAAAAGGAAAACGACCATACCCGACTCATCAACTCTCCTGGCGACAAGTATGGATAACAAAACTAGTAAACTCCTATAAAAGGGTGTCCCATCAAGATGACTCAAGCGTACGAGTTTTCGCAAATAGAACAGTTTCAAAACATGGGATCAATATGGTCAAGGGGCACTTGCCTTGCTCCCGTGGTTCTTGCTGTTCGAGCATCTCGAAGTCTTGGTGCTGTAGATCCTCATAGATGGCTTCTTGAGCTTATCCTTCTACTCACGACCATGCACATACAAAATTTACAGCAATCAAACATCATGCACGAACTTTACTCAAGATGCAATGGGGTAGATGAATGCAAATCCTATGGTGCTGTTTTATTAAACCAGTTTGTATGTGTTCTTGCATGTTTTCACAGGCTTTCATGGGGTTTTATGATGAACAATGGTGTAGGGATCAAGTGTGGACGTGGTGATGATCTTGACTCAATATCTACATCAATTCCACCGTCAAAAACCGATCAAAACGTGATCTGTCCACACGTAGAAGTTTCTGCTTGAAGGGGGCGAAGAAAACGGATGCGTAGAAACAGCGGCGACGTTGTAAGATGGGTAATGGGGACCTACCTCACTTCCTTTTGGTGGCAGGGCCTTCCTCCTATCAATGGCAGCAATGGGGAATTTTTCTATGGAAAATTTTGGTAGGACAGATCGTCGGGCTTCTTCTCCGGCGACGGCGAGGCGTGACGGGGCTCGACGCCGGCCAAATTCCGGCAAGGGGGGGGACGTGGCGACTTGGCAGCAAGGAAGGGGGCTTGGCAGCAGGGGGGTACGTCCAAAATAGAGAGGATTTCGGCCAGGGGGTTGGGGTTATATTTATAAGGGGCAAAAAGGGAGAGTCCTACTCCAATTGGAGCTCAAATAAGAGTCCTATTCAATTTTTTTGGATCTTAATAAACTTATATCTTGTGATGCGTTAGCCTTGGGGATTTTATCCCCAAAATGTCGGGAAAATTCCCCTTTTTGGGAATTGGGGAATTTATAAATTTTGGGGGAAATTTGGGAATGGCTTATTTCAGCTATCTTTTTCCCATTCCTCACTATTTCTATGTCACTTGCTCCATTTCTCCATTCCCCTCTCCATTTCTATGTCCCATTCTCCATTTCTACATTCCCTTCTCCATTTCTATGTCCCCCTCCATTTCTACATTCCCTTCTCCATTTCTATGCCCCATTCTCCATTTCTATATTCCCTTCTCCATTTCTGTGGTTTTTCCTCCATTTCTATGGTTCCTTCCTCCATTTCTATGGTTCTTTCTCCATTTCTATGGTTCCTTCCTCCATTTCTATGGTTCTTTCTCCATTTCTATGGTTCTTTTCTCCATTTCTATGGTTCTTTCTCCATTTCTATAGTTCTTTCTCCATTTATATAGTTCTTTCTCCATTTCTATAGTTCTTTCTCCATTTCTACTTCTTTTATAATGTTTCTCTACATGAAAAATGTATGCAATGCATGAAAATGAATTTGAGGGTGTTACATCATCACACCCACACCTCAGCTCAATTGTGGTAAAAATATGAACAAATTGAAGAGCAAGTAACCACCGCAAATAGATTTATTATGAGATGAACTAACATAATTCAAAGGTGGCATTTCCCACGTACACCATAGAGGGGCTGAGCACACTATCAACTCCTAAGCTTTGTTAGGAATGCTCATGCCAAATCTCACACAAATCCAAACCTTTTTGAGGTACTTTTGGTTACGATGATTAAAAGGCTAGTTTGAACTTAAGTTAAAATTCAAACTGCTTTCATCCCATAAATTCAAAAGTGGGCTTCATATTCATACTCAGCACATTTTTATGAGCTCACACACCAAGTTTCACTCCATTTGGAGGTTATGTTGACATGAGCTATTTTGAGCTAGTTTAAACTGAATTTGAATTTCAGTTTGTCATTTGAAGCAAAATTCAGTCAAACCAATTCTCCACTTTGAATCATTCAAACTTCAAATGGCCAATTTATGGTTTGATCAAATTTCCAAGGGTATTAGGGTCCCTAATATTCAGAGCAGTAGGAATTCAATTTTGGAGGACAATTTGGGGAGGTGGGCCACCCTGTCAGCCATACATCAAGTTGAACCGACTCACAACCAGGGGCTCTGTTCTTCGGGCCAATGCTGCGGACGCCACGTCGCTCACCTGATTGCCACCAGCTGCTTCCGGGTTTCCAGCGCCGAATCGCTCGCCCCAGCCTCTTATCTCTGAACCCCGGAAGGCCACTGTCGGTACCCTGTGAACCAGGTATCCCCGCGTAGTGGATAAAAAGCACCTGGGCCCCACCTTCCCGTCTTAGGCGGGCCCCAGTGTAAGCCACGTGCTCTGACCCCATGGGCTGTCCCAGGGTTGCCACATATCTTCAGGTCCTGAGCTCGAAGACCGGCCGAGGGTGGCTCCGGAGCCATCACGCGTCCAGTGGTGCCGGACCCCATCCTCCACCAAGGAGGGCTCTGACGCTGCCACGTGCCCGGAACCTCCGAGCCACACCCAGAGAGAGCACCGGAGGTGCCACGTGTCCTGCAGCTCCGAATCCGACCTCCAGCATGGGAGGGCTCCAGTGCTGTCACGTGGGCAAAAACTCTGGGTGTACCTTCCCCCCTGGGGAAGGCCCTAGATGTGTCCTGCAGCTCCGGATCCAACCTCCAGCATGGGAGGGCTCCGGTGCTGCCACGTGCCCAACAACTCCGGACCACCCGCTAACTCCGCAAGACCACTCTGGTGGAGACGCGCGTCTCGGGGGCCACCCGCCCGGACGTCGCTCCGACAAGAAACGGGCAGATGGCCAAGGAATAAAGAAGAAGGTACACTGTCAGGCCAAGCATTCAAGGCTAGCGCCTTCCCTAGAAGCATGGCGCACGGCGCACGCCTCCGCCCTCTGTCTATTCGCCATTACGGTGAAAGACAGGGCGCGAGTCGTGATGGCGTAACAGTGCCGCCCAATGGTGCTGAACCGCCCTACAGAGCAAGGAGACGCGGCGACAAGACGAGTACTTCATCATCACCTGCTACCCGGACAGAGGCGCCCAGCGGGACAAGCGGCGTGCTGTAACTCCACCGACAACAACAATACGTGTAGCTGTAAATGCCTAGATCATGTATAGGCGCAAATAGCCGCGGGGCCACTTGTTGGGCCCCGGGCCGCATTGTAACTGCCCCAGCCTTGAGCTATAAAAGGACCGGGGCAGCCTCCGAGCAAGGGGTTCGCGACCCAGCCAACTCACTCATATGCGCGAACAATACAGCAGACACACCCGTGGATGTAGGGTATTACGCTCTGGCGGCCTGAACCACGTAAATCCTCGTGTCCTTCTCGCCGTTGTGCTCCGACCTTCGAGATCCTCTAGCCCCTCTAAAAAAAGAACCTCCGTGGGCTGCTTCCGAGCAGATCGGGGGAAGTGTCCTAGCAAACATTTCGACATTTGGCACGCCGGAAAGGGGGGATTTTTGTCCTTGAAGCTGTCCGTGACCCACAATGGCGAGCATCCAATCTGACGGAGGTCTTTTCCGCTCCTCACGCCGCCAGCGGTGGGTGAAGCAGAAAACGCCCTCTGGCCCCAAAGCGGGACCATCTGCGCTGACGCCAATCCCAGCGATGACGGTGCCGGTTCCCTCCTGGCAGCCTTCGGTTACCACGGTGTTGCAGGCGCCGGCCGAAGCCAGCCCGCATAGCATGCTGCTAGCAGCCCGCACACTCCTTCACAACCCTCCACGCGCGGGAGCTTCCCCATTCGCTGCCGAGAAGTGGCGCAACGACGTCAACTACCTGTTCGTCACCACGCTCAAATCATTAGCATCGGCGGGGGGCCGGGCACCGCCAAGCGCCCGCGACAGTAGCTCGACAGCGACAACAGCGAACGGCAGTGCCCGGTCAACAACTCCAAACAGCACAGTGCCAGGGAATGTCGGGAGATACAGAAGCTAGCGGAGCACTTCCGAGAACTTCGGCAGCGGCACCAAGATTGTGCGCCCTTTCGCCAGCGGGAGGGCAAGCAGAGAGCTGACCCAGAGGTCAGCAATGGTCAGGAGAAGGAGTGACAAGATGCGAACGAGCGTCGAAGGTAGTCTATGACCTGGGACAAGGCCCTGACCACACCCCGGATGAGCATCGAAAGGCGCTTCATGTGATGTACGGGGGTTGTGGGACATCGTGTCCCGGCGAGACGTCAAGATCCTCCGGCGAGAGGTCATGGCAGTGTCACCTATCCCCAAGCCGGCTCCCTACCGCAAGTGGATGGAGACGGAGATTAGCTTCACCGGCTCCGACTGCCCAAAGAACATGGCGGGGGCCGAGCCGCTACCACTCATCGTCTCCCCGACCATAGCTAACGTGAAGCTCTACCACGTGCTAGTTGACGGAGGAGTGGGCCTTAACCTCACTAGCCTTGCAGCCTTCCAAAATCTACAGATCCCCATGGGAAAGCTGGCCCTGTAGCGCCCATTCTCTGGAGTAGCCCCGGGGTCCATTCTCCCACGCGGTAGCATCACCCTCCCGGTGACGTTCGGGACACCTGAGAACTACTGCACCGAGAGCGTTGTATTCGACGTGACGGAGGTCAACCTCCCCTTCAACGCTATCCTCGGCAGGCCAGCGTTGTACCAGTTCATGGCCGTAGCCCATTATGGCTACCTAGCGCTGAAGATGCCGACCCCGAGTGGTGTCCTCAGAGTCCAGGCAGATCGGACCGCCGGAGTTACGGCGCTGGAGAAGCTCCAGGCCCTGGCAGCTTCAAAGGAGGAAGCCCCTGGGGGTGTTGTGGCAAGCAAGGAGCCACCTAGCACACGACAGCGTGGCTCATCCTCCGTGCCCCGCATACAACCTTCAGGTGCGGAGGAAGTCCCAGTCAGGGCTATCCAGATAGGCGAGGGCGCTGCCCAGACCACCCGCATTGCGGGAAACTTGGGTAGCAAATAGGAACTCGTGCTCATCACCTTCCTCCAGGCTAACTTCGATGTGTTTCCTTGGCAACCATCACAAATGCCTAGGATCCCCAGGGAGGTGATCGAGCACCATCTGAAGATCCACCCCGATGCTAAACCGGTGATGCAGAAGCCTCGGAAGCAGTCCGTCGAGCGGAAGAACTTCATTCGTGAAGAGATCAAGAAGCCGCTCGACGCCGGCTTCATCCGAGAAGTTCACCACCCGAGATGGTTGGCCAACCCCGTCGTGGTACCCAAGGCTGGCGGGAAGCTACGGATGTGCATCGACTACACCAGTCTAAACAAGGCATGTCCTAAAGACCCTTTTCCCCTCCCATGGATAGATCAAATTGTAGATTCTACTTCTGGCTGTGACCTGCTGTGCTTCCTGGATGCTTATTCTGATTTTCACCAAATACCTATGTCTAAGGAAGATGAAGAGCACAATGCTTTTATAACTCTAGATGGCCTTTATTGTTATGTCTCTATGCCATACGGCCTTAAAAACACCCTGCCTACCTTTGTGTGTGCCATGCATAAGACATTCGGGGATCTGATAAGGGAACTAGGAGGTGTATGTTGACAACATCGTAGGGAAGGTCAAGTTGCGTACATCTCTGTTGGACAACTTAGCCTTAGTCTTCGATAACTTACACACCACTCGGATGAAGTTAAACACGGATAAGTGCGTATTCGGAGTTCCTGCCAGGAAGCTCCGCGGTTCCCTGGTCTCGCACCGAGGAATCAATGCTAACCCCGACAAGGTCAAGGTTATAGAGATGATGCGACCCCCACCCGAGTTAAGGACGTCCAGAAGCTCACCGGATGCCTGGCCGCATTCAGTCGGTTCATCTCTCGACTAGCAGAGTGCGCCCTTCCGTTCTTTAAGCTTCTGCGGAAGTCTGGGCCTTTTGTCTGGACTGAAGAAGCTGACAAGGCATTCCAAGAGCTAAAGCAGTACCTCACCTCGCTACCAATCATGGTTGCCCCGGAGCCGGGAGAACATCTGCTGCTCTATACTTCCGCAAAGGAAGAAGTTGTTAGCATGGTCCTGGTCGCTGAACGGCCAGAACCTGAGCGATCCCAAGCACCAAGCAAAGAGCTTACTGCTGGTCGCGAGCCTCAGAACCCGGGTCCTGCAGCGGAGCTTGATGTAACTCTGGCCCAGGATGCTCCCGGGTCCCAGCTCCCAGGGGCTGGACACCAATACTAAGAAGTCGTAGACCTCTCGCTAATGGAGGGAAATATTTTGGATCCCTCAGGGAGGGTCCGGACCACCCAGCAACCGGTCTACTACATCAGCGAGGCCATCCACGATGCCAAGACACGGTATTCAGAGGTCCATAAGTTGCTCTATGCAGTTCTGATTGCGTCAAGGAAGCTCCACCAGTACTTCCAAGCTCACAAGGTGTCGGTGGTAATGACCTACCCACTGAAGGTAGTACTCCACAGCCCTAACGCAACGGGGAACATAGCAAAGTGTGCAGCTGAGATGGTGGAGTTTGACCTCGACTTCTTACTGCGCCACACCGTCAAAAGTCAGGTGCTGGCGGACTTCATGGCGGAATGGACTCCGCCACCATGCTGTCCAGGGGGTCAAGACGACGGAGACCTGGATCCCAGACCTCCGGTGCTCACCGGACATCACTGGATACTCTACTTCGACGGTTCCTCGCGAAAGAAGGGAGCCGCAGCGGGGGTCCTGCTCATCTCACCAGTGGGGGAGCAGTTCAAGGCTACAAACAACATGGCAGAATATGAAGCCCTCATATTTTGGATGAGTACCGCCCTGCCTCTGGGCGTGCAGCAGATGCTAGTCAAAGGAAATTCTCAGCTTGTCATCAAACAAGTCAGTCGTGAGTGCTCCTGTAACGACCCTCAACTAGCTGCCTACCTTATCCATGTGCAGAAGATGGAGAAGGAGTTACATGCCTTGGAGTTGTGCCATATCCCTCGCGCCAACAATGCGGTAGAGGATGACCTTTCAACGAAAGCCTCTACATGGGCCACAGTCCCTGAAGGCATGTTCGAAAGGAAGCTACTGCGTCCAACAGCCTGGCCTGCCGAACCAAGCGAAGGGGCGAGTCTAGCACCTCGAAGCTGGCAGTCCCGGCGGCCCTGCAACCATGGCGCCCGCCAAGGATCATATGCGTCACTAGGGACTCCGTGCAACCTGGTGTCCAAGATCCAAATGCTCAAGCAGGACCCGATGCATGGATCACGGAGATCCGGGCCTACTTGAAAGAAAATATCATTCTTGATGAACATGTATCCGCTGAACGGATCGTTTGTATGGCTAAAAGATACACACTGGTGGATAGTGATCTCTACCGGTGTGGTGCCAACACCGTTCTATTGCGGTGCATAACTCGGGAGGAGCGCTGCGAGCTACTCGCAGAGATCCATGGAGGCGAGTGCGGCAACCACGCTTCGTCCCGCACGCTGGTCGGTAAAGCCTTTCGGCATGGCTTCTACTGGCCGACAGCTCTCCTGGATGCTGTCGAGTTGGTCAAGAGATGCAAGGCATGTCAGTTCCATGCCAAGCAGATCCACACATTGACACAGACGATGCAGATGATCCCGCTCTCATGGTCATTTACAGTATCGGGGCTGAATATCCTGGGGCCATTCCCCAGGGCCGTCGGAGGGTACTGGTACCTCTATGTCGCCATAGACAAGTTCACCAAATGGCCGAAAGCAACCCCTGTATTCACCATCAACAAGCATTCTGCAGTAAAATTCATCAAGTCAATAATCTGCAGGTTTGGGGTCCCGAACAGGATCATTACTGACAACAGGACCCAGTTCACCAGTGCAGTATTTCAAGGATACTGCGATGACCTTGGTATCCAGGTGTGTTATGCGTCTGTTGCTCACCCAGAGAGCAACGGCCAGGTCGAGAGTGAGACACCCGGTTCCGAAAATAGAACCAAGTGAATGCATATGTGTGCCCAGGATGTTGATCACACATACACATGTAATCCACAAACTGAATTCAGAATATAATCACGAATAAATAGTGTTTAAGTACTTTATTACAATGACTCAACATCTCACTCATGAATGTCTTACTTATTCTTGCAGCGGAAGACTCTAAACGACAGCGGACAAATGACTAAAACAGCAGGCTCCAACTTCAACTCCACAGACATGTTGACGGCAGTGCGCACACCTAGTACTCCACATGTTCCTCGAAGTACTCGTCTCCTGTAGCTGATGTATATATGGGAATGCAAGGGTGAGTACATGTCGTGTTCAGCAAGTGCGGGAAAAGTATGACATGTATCTTACAACAAGGTAGGAAATAAAAATGCTCATTGCAGCAAGCAAATTTTATTTCACAAACAAGATAAAAACAGCATCTATTTCTAGATGAGTTAAATCCCAATATAACCAAGTAAAACAGAAACGTTTCTTCACCATAATTTTCACCATTTATCAAGTCTCAATGTGACGCCCTGGTTCCGAAAACCCCGGAACCGAGCTGATGCATATGTGTTCCCAGGATGTTCATCAGACATATACATGTAATCCACAAACTGAATTCAGAATATAACCACGAATAAATGGGTTTAAGTACTTTGTTACAAAGACTCAAGGTCTCATTCACAAGTCTCTAATTTATTCTAGCAGCGGAAGTCTTCTAAACGATAGCGGAAGCAACTAAACACAGCAGCAGCGGCTTCATCTCCATAACCACAGGCAAGTTGACGGTAGATCACACGCCTAATACTCCACATGGTCTTCGAAGTACTCCTCTCCTGTTACTGATGATGAAGTAATAACGCAAGTTTGAGTACATGACGTACTCAGCAAGTGCGGGAAAATGAGATATGTAGCTTACAGCAAGGTAGGCATAAAAAGGCTTATTGCAGAAAAGCAACGTTTATTTCACAAAACATGGTAAAAACAGCAGCTAAATTTAAGTGAATATAATCCTAACATATAATCAATTATAACATTGACATACCTCTTTCATGATTCACCACTTTTCATGTCTCATCCGAACATTTATCTTTCTCAACTTTTCTTCATGAATACCATCTCATATTCATGATCATTTCATCTCATAATCAATGCCATCTCATAACCGAGACCAAAGCTCATTATCACGACTCAACAGTCACAATCTCTTTACTAAAACTCAACAGTCTCGAAACCAAACCTCAATGACCAAACCTGTAAGGGCCTAATTTTTTGGCACATATTCAAAGTGTTCATCACAACCCCCACACTTCATTTGAAGAAACTTGATGAATACATTTGAAGAGCAAGTAACCACCATCAACATGTTCATTAGAGAACAAACTCACAAAATGCAAAAGTGGCATTTCCCACATGCATCATATAGGGGCTGGGCATATGAAAAAGTCCTACACCTTGCTAGGAATGTCCATGCCAAATTTCACCCAAATCCAAAACCTTTTTGAGGTCTTTTGGGTACAACTAAAAAGAGGGTGGTTTGAACTCAAATTCAAATTCAAACTGTTTCCATCCCATGAATTCAAAAGTGGGATGCATATTCTTGCTCAACACATTTTTGTGAGCTCACAGACCAATTTTCACTCCATTTAGAGTTGATCTTGACATGAGCTAAGTTTAGCAAATTCAAACTTTATTTGAATTTCAAACTGCATATGTGCTGAAATTTAATCAAACAAAAACCAATTTGAATTCTATCCAATTCAAATGGCCCAGGGGTAGATAATTCAAATGACCAGGGTTAATTGGGTCTCTACTGTTTAGAGCAGTGGGGAAATTTTAATTTCAGAGGTTAAACCCTGGGTGGGACCCACATGTCAGCCTCTATAGCAATTCAACTGACTGAAGTCACCGAGCTCGGTTACTCGCGCGCAAGCCAGCAGACGCCACGGCGAGAGATCGATCGGGACATCAGCTGCTTGCCGCCCCGACCCGCTGAACCGCCTCGCGGGCTTCTTATCTCTGCAGCCGACCTGATCGGAGGCAGAACCGCTCGCTTCTCTGCTCCCTCGCACAAGAAACGCCGCTCTCGCTGCCGATCACTCGGAACTGATCGGAGAACCGTGATCGCAGCCTCTCCACTCCCTCCAAGCTGCAAACCGGTACTAAGAACTCTCCTTCTCCTTCCCCGTTGCTGGAAATTGGCTGAACTCGGACGATCTCGACTATACCGAGAGTTCTTTTCGGTGACCTAAGTCCGCCGCACTTCGGGCTCCCGTGGACAGCCCAAACAAGAGGGTGTTACGCCCAAGCTAAGGCATCCCCGGACGCGTTATGGACCAGTGCTGCTCACCCCCAAGCCACAGCCCAAGTGCTTGATCGCCGGCGACAAATTTCAGTTTTCCCTTTCACTCGGTGCAGACCGACCTTCGGGTGCGGCTCCGCCGAATTCACACTCCAGAAAGGTTTAGAGAGTCTCAATCCGTTCCTACACCAACTAGACTTAGTGGCGCACAAATTACTTTCACAACCTCTAGCATGAGGACCCCTGTACATGGCGTATTTCAAAGCTTGCCGACGGCGGATCATGCGGGGAGCATCGGGCGCACGGTGAGAGCCTACTTCGGACCTCTCCCGAGCTGCTTCGAGCCCATGCCGAGCTTCCTTAGGGATCACCGATGCTTTCCGGCCTTTTTCTCGGTCGATTGGGGTGCTAGGAAGGTCGTCCGACACGGCCTAAGTTCTTCCGAAGCCGCCGCTCGTCGCCGACTATGTGCCGGTTATTCTCATGACGAGCTGAGCTCAGCATCATGTTCCCCGGGTGGATTTAGGTAGAGGCGGCCAGGATCATAGAGTTTGGCGCACCACAGAGGCCACCGGCGAGCTCTCCGGCAAGGTGTCGCGGCGGCCGGGCGCGGGAGGCGGGAGGTAGACGAAGCCTCCGGTCCCACGCGTCAGCAGCCGATATTTTAAACCGCGGGATTCACTGTGACACGGATCGGATGCGGCTGCGCGCGAAGAAATCCGTAGCCCCGTGTGTCTACCGATGAAGAGTTGACACGTAGCCCCGGTCCCACGCGCAGCGGTTTAAACTTTTTCCCGATTTTCAGATTTAGTTCAAACTTCAAACCCACATAACTTTGGATAGGAAACTCCAAATCGAGTGAACCAAATTTTGTTGGATTCAGCTATCTGAGTACTTTCCGGAAAATCAAGTTTCACTTCATGAAAATCCCTATTTCCCCAGAATTAATTCTTCAAATTTCAAATTGGTTAGAATTTTAACTGGATAACCCTTTGGAGGAAAATTCTTAAATTCTGCTGGGATGTTCACCAAAATATCTTTGAGCTACCATAAAAATTTCAGATCCATTTGAGCTCATTTGATCCACTTAATGGTGTGATTAATAAAACTGTTCCATAGAAAATAGAAAATGTCCAGAAACATTTCCAGAATTTCTCTGAAATTGTTTAGCTCATATATTTAGCTAGGAACCTTCAAATTAAGTGAGAGCAATTCCATTAGAACCCTCTGAAAATCTAGTTTTCAGAAATTCGTGGCTTGCTCCATGAAAATTCCTAGAAAAGCCTAAGAGCTCCAATTAAGGTCAAGTACATAATTATTTGTGGAGAGCTCAAATGAACTTTACTGCAAATAAAACCGGGCCAAGTCTCTGTTTAGATTTTAACAAACCACAGTAAAAATTTCAGAGTCGTTGGGTCTGTCTAGTGAGACTTATAATCTTCACAAATTTAAATTCAATTCAAATGCATGTAAATTAATACATATACATGTTATTTCATGTAGTCGCTAAGGTCGAGGAGGAACCCGAAGTCTTAGACTTCATCACTCCGGAAGAGCAGCTAGACTACGACCAAGAGCAGCAAGGCAAGCTCCGATTTGCATTAACCTCTTTACAAATTTTTATTGTTTTGAGAACTTCCTTTGAGTACCACTTGTTTCTTGCATTAGAGTCTTATTTGAAACCCAAATGCATAGCCAAGAAAATCCTGGGTGGGGATTAAGATGGAAAACCTTGTTATCCACTGCAATGCTAAGATAGAGTAGGATTCGGTACAAGTCGAGTAGTTGGAACTACTTGCAAGAATAGGCTAGAGGCACATCACTCGGGTAAAAGATAGCAAATGAAACACATGGCAAGAAAAATGAGACCGAGCGGAGAGTAAGGGCAGCACGACTTTGGGGCCTGGATGCTATAGCTCCGCTTGTGTCGATTGAGGACCGAGCCGTGTGCGGGCCTGTTGAACAAGCTAGAACAGTACCGAAGACCTACCGGCTATATGGGAACCGAGAAACCGATGTAACTCGGGTAGCTGGGTATTGAGGCATTGCCTGTCGTTCAGAGGGTAGGTTGAGAGCTCGAGGTGTAAATCGGCTGGCGGCACTGAGATGCGCGTGGAGAGACTTCTTGCTGGGGACGACAGGACCGGTTCAATATTTGGCTGACGGGTGAAAGGTGGTTGCGTACGGCGTCCGTGATGGTTGCTGTAGGCAACATCGAGTACGGACGTACGTGACGGGTTATTCGGATAACCCTGCAGTTGTAAATCAATTATAATGGCCGTCCCTCGCGGTCAGTGAGTACCACTTGTTCACTGTATCGTGACGTAGAAAGAACAGGCTAGATACCTGTTAAAAGTTTGCTGATTTGAAAGACCTACTTTGCTTGTTAATTTCTTGTTGTAGTTTTAGAGCTAATTAAAGTTCTTTTCATCTTTGGGCAAAGTACAAGAGAGAAATGCGTTTCTTGTTTGATTGCGGCTCTCTCATGTGCCTTAGCGTAAGGTTCTCCACAACCTGCTGCTAAAACTTGAAAGTAAGGTTCCACTAATTAGGCGAGTCCTTTGCTACTTATTTTACCTCATGTAACCTATCAACCATCATGTAGAAGTTCCATGTATAGGAGAGACGGGTCAGTCTTGCTGAGCCTTCGTGCTCACTGCTTGTGTTTGAAGCTTTTGCAGGGTTCTATGAGGAAGGGACTCCCGAGGAGGAGACGGAACCCCAGGAGGGGAACTCCGTTGAGTGGGAGTCGTGCACGCCGCCATGTTAGTGTGTGTGCGTGCTAGCGGGGACACGTTCACGGGCTGAACGTGAACTCGATGCGTAGTCTACGCCAGTGAGTGTAGACTGGACATATTTTGTTGTAAAAATGCTCATACACTGGTTTATGTAATAAAACTTTTCTTTCACTTTGTATTGTTGACGTGCGTTATCCGGTCCTGTGCAACGCAGCACCCCTCAGCGTGATCCTGGCTCGACAAGGCCGAAGGGGTCGTGTCAGCTTGGTACCAGAGCTCGCTTGAGGTTTAACGCACTACAAAGGTCATCTTTTTCAAAAATCCTGTGAGGAACGAGTTAGTAGCCCATATAAGGATGTTATTAGTGTATAAAAAGTGGCATAATAACCTATTTGCTTATGTCGGAAAATCGTGCATCTCGGGACGCTTTATGTCTTGGGGGGGTGCACGTAAGCGCTGTCCACCAGTGCCCACAAGCTGAAGGGTGGAGCCCCACGGGTGGCAGGTAATCCGACCCGCTTTAATATCCTCTACGACTCTTCATGTCGTTTGGGGTATTCGAGCAACGTCTGTCCCTGGCGTGCTTTGGGCAATTTGGGAGACCCCGTCACGTGGTCAGTAACGTGAACACGTAGCTCAAGGCATGTTTGGCTTGAGAACACCCGGGCAAGTGATGACGGCCGGGTGTATGAACTGAATGGATACCGGGCTCGGTGTGCAGCAGAGTCTGACGATTATTTGAGTTATCTGCAGGTAGTCTAACCATGAAAGGGTATACGTGTAGCATCCTTGTGCGAGTGACGCTTAGTACCACTGAACTAACAAAGCCGGCTAAGTCCGGTATAGGTTTTTCTTTGTGAGGACGTAGTACCGACATGAACTGGTGACGCATCGATGTCACACCCCACTAAATGAACAACTTCATTGTAAAACTTGAAAGTTTTAATCAAGAGTACTAAAACTTGATGTAACTCTTTCCCTTAATCAGGATATTCAAAGTTAACAGGTTTTCAACTTATAGGATACTAAGGACAGAGTCCCCTGTTTTCAGCTGAAATAAGGCTGAAGTTAATCAGAAGTTAGAGGTTGAGTTATTTCGAGGTTGGGGTCATATGATACATTTATGGAAAGCTTTGGAAGAGGTTTACAATTTTTCTGTTAAAGTCCAGAGGTGTTTCATCCCTTAACCAACCGAAAAATGCAGTAGAGTTGAAACTGTCCAAAAAACAGGGCAGAGCAAACACTCTCTGTAACTCTCTGTAAATTGAGCATAACTTCCTGCATAAAAATCCAAAAATAGAAAATGAGGTAGTTATAAAACAGTTATGAGATGGGTTACAATTTGGTAACAGAAAGTTTTGTCAGATTGGGAGCAGAATTAACAGGAATTCTTGGATCAAATCAGTACCTAAAGCAGGGAGGTGCTGTCCAATTTTCTCCAGAAATTCTATCAATTTTGACATCTCATAACTTTTGAACTAGGACGGCTCTTGGGCCAAACAAACACTTTCTGGAAAGCTATTGAAGTTATCTTTAACTTTGATGTTGAGCTCCGGAATTGGGTTTGCCTTTAGCATGGTCTAAATCAGGTTGAAATGGAAACTGGTCAGGGCTGTCATGTTGGACAGCAGATCAGCAGCCAAATTTGTTTAAGTTTGAACTATGTTTCCAAGTCTTATGAGTTCAATGACATGTTTTATGTTATAACTCAATGGTTTACTGTTCAAATAAATATTTGAGATTTCTCAAACATGTTTTTACAGATGACAGTGGATAAACAGTTGGAGAACGGGTGGGTGGTGTCCCACTGTTCTCACCGCAGCGGCTATCCGGAAGCATTGAGGCAAATGCTTCAATATTTCGGGTACAGCAAGATGCTGCAGTACTTCACCAAAGAAGAAGGCGAGGAGGGGAACAAGGCGTGGACAATCCATGTCGATGTTCCTGCAGAGCCTACGCCACCCGGTTGGGCACCGTTCACCATTACGGTGAGGGGCAGACAACCGGAGGGAATGTGGCAAGTGGCAGCCCGCGACACCATGTCGCGTTTCTGCCAGTTACACGTGAGAGCTATGGAGGGCACTCCATACGCGCTCGCTCCGGTGGAGGGACGGACTAGTCACGTGTGGGAAGGGAGGTACATGGAGGCAACAGATCCGGGTTGCCCAAGGTACAACCCCGCGGAGGCGAACCTCAGTCTCCAGATAAGGGCGGGAAAGGCCGTGATGGACAGCCAAGCTGTTCATACGACGTGTCTCGCGTGCAGCTCGAGGAGAGCAACAGCCATGGAGATCATTTCGAGAGTGCTCACAGCACACTCCTCAATGTTCTCCTTCCGACGATTAAGCGACTGAACGAACAGCATAATCAGTTGCATCATCTGAAGAAGGCAAAGAAGAAAAGCCGTGTCGACATCGTGGCTTTGCAACAACAGGTGCAGGCTCTGACCCAGCAGAATGAGGACCTTACTCAAGAGTGGAACGACGCTATTGAGGAGGGACAAGGCTGGGAAGAGGACTACAACCAGGCCATGGACGAGGTACACGCGTTGCAGGACCTCGTACCTCCGGTAATGGGCATACCAGTGGTAGGTGCCATACCCGTGGTCCTGGGTCTTCCGGCAATGGAGAACCCGAGCCGGAAGAGGAGGTTGTAGACCCTGAGCCACCAGCAGAGGTACCGGAAGAGGACGACCCACAGGAGGTCGAATTCTACTCCGAGTAGGAGGTTACCGTTGCCAAATAGGCAGCTAAGGTCATGTAACCAAAAATTTTGTAACCGGTGACATGTCATGTAAACAGTAGCATATGTATAGGTAGTGGCGACATAAGCACGACTTCTCGGAGACCAAGAATAATGTATCTTGTATAAAGTTTATGCTTTATCGATATATGTGAATGTTGTGCAAGTTATTCATGCGTCACTTCAATACCTACTGTTTCATATAGAATTTTAAGTATGACATGTACTGATCACTGCTGTTTTGAATTTCAGAATGACTCGTACTCGTGCCAACCCGGACATTGGAGGTTCCAGTCAGGGGGGAGAGACCTCCCAACAGCCTCCCGAGGATTCCTCGGGACAGCAACAGCAGCAACAACCGCCACCGCCACCGCCAACGGTTACTTTGGCGGATATTGTGGCAGAAATGGCGGGTTCTCATCAGCAGCACACGGAGTTGCTGCAAACTCTCATTACAAATACGTCTCGACCAGAGAGGCGTCAAGATCGTGAGGAGCGTCAATAGAGCTCCTACTCCAATTTTCTGGCGACTCATCCCCTGTATTCTCAAGGGCGGATGAACCCATCGATGCGGACAATTGGCTCCGCTCAATGGAGATGAAGTTCGGGCTGCTCCATGTGAGTGAGCAGCGCAAGACTCAGTTCGCGGTCCAACAGCTCCAGGGATCCGTGAGCGCGTGGTGGGCGAACTACTGTGCTTCACAGCCCACCGAGCGAGTTATGACCAGGACGGGATTCAGGACGGCCTTCAGGGCCTATCACATACCGCCGGGTATCATGAAGAGGAAGACGCAGGAGTTCTTACGTCTGCAGCAAGGGAGCCAAAATGCGCTGGAATATTCCAGGGCGTTCAATGATCTTGCGCTCTACGCGTCGTATCACACCGATACCGACGAGAAGCGGCGGGATCACTTCTACCAGGGGCTTAACCCGCTCCTGAAAAACAAGTTGGCGATGTTCAATCGCGGCAGCCTCAATGACATAATTGATGCTGCAATTGTTCAGGAAGACTCCGGCAAGGAGTTAGCGGCGGCGGAAAGGAAGCGAAGCGCGCCGCAAAGCAGCGGAGAAGGAGGTGGTCCTTCTCAAAAATACTGGATGGTGAATCGCCCACCATCGGGTCCACGCTGGCAGCCACCACAGAGGTCGATGCCATTCCGCAATCGGCCATATTCTCCACCGGCATTCCGGCCGGCACTGCCAGCACCACCTCCGCAACAACAACAGCAGCAGCGGGTGATGCCGCGTGCGTATGCACCTCAGCAGCGCATGCCGGGTTTTCGCCCCCCGTGCACTGGCTAAGCAGCAGCCACATGCTACAAATGTGGTCGTCCCGGACACTTCGCCAGCAGTTGTCCGAGAGGCAAGGCGGCGGAGTTGCACCGCAACTTCCGGGCAGGAATCAGCCCCGGAACCCCACTAATGCGCGGCGGGCAAACCCTAGGCCCAGCACCGTCCACCAACTTGCCATAGAGGACATGCCGGAGGGGGAGCTGATCCTTGCGGGTATGTTCCAACTCCACCAGCATCCCGCCATAATATTGTTTGATTCAGGTGCCACGCATAATTTTATTAGCCAAGCTTTCATTGCTAAACACAGCTTGCAAATACTACCCACCGATAGCCCGTATTTGATTTGTTCACCGGGTGGGAAGATTTCAGCAAGCATGATGGTTTCTAAAGTACCATTATGCTTAGCGGGTAGAGTGCACCCTACGTCTCTCATAGTTCTAGAGGGACAGAAGGTCGATGTCATCCTAGGGATGTCGTGGTTAACCCGCCACGGTGCTGTTTTAGACACCGTCCTCTGAGTCGTGCATCTACACTCAGAAATGCACGAGTCACACTCCTTATTTCTGGACAGTCCAAAAATAAAACTTCCAAGTGTATATCAATCCACAACCATCAGATTGGAAGACATTCCAGTGGTCCGGGAGTTCCCTGACGTGTTCCCGGATGATTTACCGGGGATGCCACCCGACAGGGAGGTGGAGTTCAAGATTGAACTTGCACCGGGAACCGTGCCAATATCCCGAAGGCCGTACAAGATGGCACCCAAGGAATTGGCTGAACTGAAGACACAGCTAATGGACCTGCTAGAGAAGGGTTTTATTAGACCGAGCTCCTCGCCATGGGGCAGTTCGGCATTGTTTGTGAAGAATAAAGACGAGACGTTGCGTCTTTGTGTGGACTATCGTCCACTAAACGCCGTAACCATCAAGAACAAGTACCCGTTGCCACGGATCGACATGTTGTTTGATCAGTTGGTCGAAGCAAAGATCTTCTCCAAGATGGACTTAAGATCCGGGTACCATTAGATTAAGATACGGTCTGAGGATATTCCGAAGACGGCTTTCTCGACGAGGTACGGACTTTATGAGTACCTGGTCATGTCCTTCGGCCTCACCAATGCGCCAGCTCATTTCATGTATCTGATGAACTCGGTATTCATGCCGGAGCTGGACAAGTTTTTCGTGGTCTTCATCGACGATATATTGGTATATTCCAAGTCAGAGGAAGAACACAAGAAGCATCTGCGTATAGTCTTGCAACGGCTGCGGGATCACAAGTTATACGCGAAATTCAGCAAGTGCGAATTCTGGATATCGCAAGTGCCTTTTCTCGGGCATATCATCTCAGCGGAGGGCATCGCTGTAGACCCTTGGAGCTCGCTGCCGTGGTACTTGCACTTAAAATGTGGAGGCACTACCTACTCGGTAACCTCGTACATTTATATACCGACCACAAAAGCCTCAAGTACATATTCACTCAGAAGGAGCTGAACATGAGGAAGCGAAGATGGTTAGAGTTGATAAAGGATTACGAGATAGAGATCCATTATCACCATGGCAAGGCAAACGTAGTGGCGGATGCGCTGAGCCGCAAGTCACACGTCAACAACCTGACCATCACACCGTTGGAAGAGAGCGAACCACCACTGCATGAGATTCCAAATGGAGCTCTCTACAACTTAGCTTTGATCCCCACCATCCGTGAAGAGATAGTGGAAGCCCAGAAAAATGACAAGGGCATGTCACATTTGTGGAGACGTATAGACAGTGGGGAGCTGAAATGTTTCCGGAAAGACAGAGGCGGCGTCCTATGGTTCAAGGACCGTATCGTCGTACCCCATAACCCGGAGTTACGGAAGAAAATCTTTGATGAGGCTCACTTGTCAAAGTTTTCTATTCATCCCGGCAGCAACAAAGTGTATCAAGAACTCAGAAGCATGTTCTGGTGGACACGGGTGAAGCGGGAGATCGCAAAGTACGTGTCCGAGTGTGATACATGTCGAAGGGTGAAGGCAGATCATATGCGGAAACCGGGACTGTTGCAACCACTGGGCGTTCCTGCCTGGAAGTGGGAAGATGTGAGCATGGACTTCATCGTCGGTTTACCCACCACCTTTCAGAAACATGATTCTGTGTGGGTGATCGTCGACCGGCTCACCAAAGTTGCCCATTTCATCCCGGTCAACACCAACTACAACGCCAAGAAGTATGCTGAACTGTACATCTCACGGATCCTATGCTTATACGGCGTACCCCGTACCATCATATCGGATCGGGGAACTTTATTTGTGTCCCGTTTTTGGGAGCAGCTACACGCTGCATTGGGGACGAAGCTGATCCGTAGTTCAGCATACCATCCGCAGACGGATGGACAAACTGAGCGGGTAAACAAAATTCTAGAAGATATGCTACGAGCTTGCACTATCAACCACGGCAAGAATTGGGATGATCACTTGCCGTTGGCTGAGTTCTCGTACAACAATGGGTACCAAGCCAGCACCAATATGGCGCCTTACGAGGCGCTATACGGGGGAAAATGCCACACACCACTGAATTGGAGTGAGTCTGGCGAAAGGGTTACCTTCGGGATGGATCTTGTCAATAACACGGAACAAAAGGTTCGGCTGATTCAAGCGAACCTAAAAGCCGCCAATCCCGACAGAAACAATATGCGGACCGGAGAAGGCGCCCACTACAATTTGAAGTCGGGAATCACGTATATCTACGTGTGTCTCCAATGAAGGGCTTAAACAGATTCGGGGTGAGAGGAAAGTTGGCACCCCGATTCATCGGTCCATTTCAGATTACTGAAAGATGTGGATCAGTAGCATACCGGCTGAAATTTTTTCTGGTGTGCACGACGTCTTTCACATTTCCCAGCAGAGGAAGTGTCTTAAGCTATCAACTACCATTCAGCTGGAAGATATAGAAGAACTGAAACTGGATCTCACGTATCGGGAGGAACCGGTTCAGATTGTTGATGAAAAGGCCCGAACCACACGCAATCGTACGTTGTGGTTCTACAAAGTTCTATGGAGTAATCGCTCCATGGACGAAGCGACCTGCGAGAGCGAAGGATTTCTTCACGCGAATTACCCCGACTTTTTCACGTCGCATATACGGTAATTTTCCACCGTCCTCTCTCTCATTTTCACCTTATAATCTCGGTACGAGATTCTTTTAAGGGGGGAGAAATGTAAGGGCCTATGTTTTTGACACATATTCAAAGTGTTCATCACCACCCCCACACTTCATTTGAAGAAACCTGATGAATACAATTGAAGAGCATGTAACCACCATCAATATGCTCATTGGAGAACAAACTCACAAAATGCAAAAGTGGCATTTCCCACATGCATCATATAGGGGCTGGGCATATGAAAGAGTCCTACACCTTTCTAGGAATGTCCATGCCAAATTTCACCCAAATCCAAAACCTTTTTGAGGTCTTTTGGGTACAACTAAAAAGAGGGTGGTTTGAACTCAAATTCAAATTCAAACTGTTTCCATCCCATGAATTCAAAAGTGGGATGCATATTCTTGCTCAACACATTTTTGTGAGCTCACACACCAATTTTCACTCCATTTAGAGTTGATCTTGACATGACCTAAGTTTAGCAAATTCAAACTTTATTTGAATTTCAAACTGCATATGTGCTGAAATTTAGTCAAACAAAAACCAATTTGAATTCTATCCAATTCAAATGGCCCAGGGGTAGATAATTCAAATGACCAGGGTTAATTGGGTCTCTACTGTTTAGAGCAGTGGGAGAAATTTAATTTCAGAGGTTAAACCCCGGGTGGGACCCACATGTCAGCCTCTATAGCAATTCAACCGACTGAAGTCACTGAGCTCGGTTACTCGCGCACAAGCCAGCAGCCGCGACGGTGAGAGATCGATTGGGACAGCAGCTGCTTGCCATCCCGACCCGCTGAACCGCCTCGCGGCCTTCTTATCTCTGCAGCCGACCTGATCGGAGACAGAACCGCTCGCTTCTCTGCTCCCTCGCACAAGAAACGCCGCCCTTGCTGCCGATCACTCAGAACTGATTGGAGAACCGTGATCGCAGCCTCTCCACTCCCTCCAAGCTGCATAACGGTACTAAGAACTCTCCTTCTCCTTCCCCGTTGCTGGAAATTGGCTGAACTCGGAAGATCTCGACTATACCGAGAGTTCTTTTCGGTGACCTAAGTCCGCCACACTTCGGGCTCCCGTGGACAGCCCAAACGGGAGGGTGTTACGCCCAAGATGAGGTGTCCCCGGACGCGTTAGGGACCAGTGCTGCTCACCCCCGAGCCACAGCCCAAGTGCTTGATCACTGCGACGAATTTCAGTTTTCCCTTTCACTCGGTGCAGACCGACCTTCGGGTGCAGCTCCACCGAATTCACACTCCAGAAAGGTTTAGAGAGTCTCAATCCGTTTCTACACCAACTAGACTTAGTGGCGCATAAATTACTTTCAGAACCTCTAGCACGAGGACCCCTGTACACAGCGTATTTCAAAGCTTGCCGACGGCGGATCATGCGGGGAGCATCGGGCGCACGGTGAGAGCCTACGTCCGACCTCTCCCGAGCTGCATCGAAACCATGCCGAGCTTCCTTAGGGACCACTGATGCTTTCCGGCCTTTTGCACGGTCGATTGGGGTGCTAGGAAGGTCGGCCGACACGGCCGAAGTTCTTCCGAAGCCGCTGCTCGTCGCCGACTATGTGCCGGTGATTCTCATGACGAGCTGAGCCCAACATCATGTTCCCCGGGTGGATTTAGGCCGAGGCGGCCAGGATCATGGAGTTTGGCGCACCACAGAGGCCACCGGCGAGCTCTCTGGCGAGGTGTCGCGGCGGCCGGGCGCGGGAGGCAGGAGGTAGACAAAGCCCCCGGTCCCACGCGTCAGCGGCTGATACTTTAAACCCCGGGATTCACTGTGGGACGGATTGGGTGCGGCTGCGCACGAAGAAATCCATAGCCCCGTGTGCCGACCGATGAAGAGTTGACACGTAGCCACGGTCCCACGCGCAGCGGTTTAAACTTTTTCCCGATTTTCAGATTTAGTTCAAACTTCAAACCCACATAACTTTGGCTAGGAAACTCCAAATCGAGTGAACCAAATTTTGTTGGATTCAGCTCTCTGAGTACTTTGCAGAAAATCAAGTTTCACTTCATGAAAATCCCTATTTCCCGAGAATTAATTCTTTAAAATTCAAACTGGTTAGAATTATAACTGGAGAACCCTTTGGAGGAAAATTCCGAAAATTTGCGGGGATGTTCACCAAAATATTCCGGAGCTACCATAGAAATTTTAGATCCATTTGAGCTCATTTGATCCACCTAATGGTGTGATTAATAAAACTGTTCCAGAGAAAATAGAAAATGTCCAGAAACATTCCCAGAATTTCTCTGAAATTGTTTAGCTCATATCTTTAGCTAGGAACCGTGAAATTAAGTGAGACCAACTCCATTAGAACCCTCTGAAAATATAGTTTTCAGAAAGTCATGGCTTGCTCCATGAAAATTCCTAGAAAACCCTAAGAGCTCCAATTAAGGTCAAGTACATAATTATTTATGGATAGCTCAAATGAACTTTACTGCAAATAAAACTTGGCCAAGTCTCTGATTAGATTGTAACCAAACCACAGTAAAAATTTCAGAGTCATTGGGTCTGTCTAGTGAGTCTTATAATCTTCTTAAATTTAAATTCAATTCAAATGCATGTAAATTAATACATATACATGTTATTTCATGTAGTCGCTAAGGTCGAGGAGGAACCCGAAGTCTTAGACTTCGTCACTCCGGAAGAGCAGCTAGCCTACAACCAAGAGCAGCAAGGAAAACTCCGATTTGTATTAACCTCTTTACAAATTTTTATTGTTTCGAGAACTTCCTTTGAGTACCACTTGTTTCTTGTATTAGAGTCTTGTTTGAAACCCAAATGCATAGCCAAGAAAACCATGGGTCGGGATTAAGATGGAAAACCTCGTTAGCCACTGCAATGCTAAGATAGAGTAGGATTTGGTATAAGTCGTGTAGTTGGAACTACTCGTGAGAATAGACTAGAGGCACATCGCTCGGGTAAAAGATAGCAAATGAAACACATGGCAAGAAAAATGAGACCGAGCGGAGAGTAAGGCAGCAGGACTTTGGGGCCTGGGTGCTATAGCTCCGCTTGTGTCGATAGAGGACCTAGCCGTGTGCGGGCCTGTTGACCAAGCTAGAACAGCGAAGACCTACCGGCTATGTGGGAACCAGGAAACCGATGTAACTCGGGTAGCTGGGTATTGAGGCATTGCCTGTCGTTTAGAGGGCAGGTTGAGAGCTCGAGGTGTAAATCGGCTGGCGGCACTGAGATGCGCGTGCAGAGACCTCTTGCTTGGGACGATAGGACTGGTACAATATTTGGCTGACGGGTGAAAGGTGATTGCATACGGCGTCCGTGATGGTTGCTGTAGGCAACATCGAGTACGGGCATACGTGACGGGTTATTCGGGTAACCCTGCAGGTGTAAATCTATTATAATCGCTGTCCCTCGTGGTCAGTGAGTACCACTTGTTGACTGTACCGTGGTGTAGAAAGAACAGGGTAGATACCTGATAAAAGTTTGCTGATTTGAAAGACCTACTTTGCTTGTTAATGTCTTGTTGTAGTTTTAGAGCTAATTAAAGTTCTTTTCAACTTTGGGCAAAGTACATGAGAGAAATGCGTTTCTTGTTTGATTGCGGACCTCTCATGTGCCTTAGCGTAAGGTTCTCCACAACCTGCTGCTAAAACTTGGAAGTAAGGTTCCACTAATTAGGCGAGTCCTTTGCTACTTATTTTACCTCATGTAACCTATCAACCATCATGTAGAAGTTCCATGTATAGGAGAGACGGGTCAGTCTTGCTGAGCCTTCGTGCTCACTGCTTGTATTTGAAGCTTTTGCAGGGTTCTATGTGGAAGGGAGTCCCGAGGAGGAGACGGAACCCCAGGAGGGGAACCCCGTCGAGTGAGAGTCGTGCATGCCGCCATGTTAGTGTGTGTGCGTGCTAGTGGGGACACGTTCACGGGCTGAACGTGGACTCGATGCGTAGTCGACGCCTGTGAGTGTAGACTGGACATATTTTGTTGTAAAAATGCTCATACACTTGTTTATGTAATAAAACTTTGCTTCCTCTTTGTATCGTTGACGTGCGTTATCTGGTACTGTGCAACGCAGCACCCCTCAGCGTGATCCTGGCTCGACAAGGCCGATGGGGTCGTGTCTAAACCTTAACCAAACCAATGACATCCCAATAACCAAACTGAATCATCGATCCCAACAACCATCCCATCTAACCATGGAAGTTGGCCAGGTGCTTGTGACCGGAAGCACGGCTATCATGATAGTTTTATACCCTGCAGAGTTTGCACCACTTTACCCACAAGTTTGTGATTTCATGACCCGTCGGCGACTGCAGAACCTCCATTATACCAGTACACAACCGTCGGTGTATGGCCAAGAGATCACAAAATAGCCTTTACAAATGGGTTACTAGATGTATGGACTCACTAAGGTTTCACCAGCAGGCTCGAATCACCATTCTCCCACCTACAGGACCCCTCTTGTGCCATGCAGTTCCCAGGGCAGTCCTCACTCGACTCCCATTCCCCATGCCTTCCACGGTCCATAAGAATCTAGCAACTTACCTAATTAGTCAGCTAAGCCGCACCCATACTTGGCCTTGTGGTGGCACTGTATTCCTGGCATGTGCTCGCATGAACCGGTCCTTAGATCTATGGCAAGTAACCACCATCTCATTCTACCACATCCACGAACCAAGCTTGCCTAGATCTCCCCCGGTTCATGTTCATTATCATCAAGTTCTCATTAACATTATGAGTGCAGTAGCTAGACACATTCTATCGCTTCCCATATCCCGTAGATTAGCGAAGCAGAAAAGAAAAACGACCATACCCGACTCATAAACTTCCCTGGCGACAAGGGTGGTTAACAAAACTAGTAAACTCCTATAAAAGGGTTTCCCATCAAGTTGACTCAGCATACACAATTTTCGCAAACAAAACAGTTTCCAAAAACATGGGATCAATATGATCAAGGGGCACTTCCCTTGTTCCTGTGGTTTCTGTTTCTCTTGGATCTCGAAGTCTTGGTGCTGGAATCCTTCGTAGATAGCTCCCTGAGCTTGTCCTTCTACTTACGGTCACGCACATACAATATTTACAGTAATCAATCATCATGCACAATCCTTATTCAAGATGCAATAGTGCATATGCATTCTAATCCTATGGCGCTGTTTCATTAGATCAGTTTATACGTGTTCTTGCATGTTTTAATGGCTTGCATGGGGTTTTACTATGAACAAAGGTGTAGGGATCAGGTGTTGACGTGGCGATGATCTTGACTTAAGATCCAGATCAACCCGATCAACACGTAATCTGTCCACTCAAAAAAGCTTCTGTTCGAAGGGATCAAAGAAACAGATGCAAAGAAAACCGCGATGATGTCGTAAGGTGGTAATGGAGACCTACCTTACTTCCTTCAGGTCCTTCCTCTTAGCAATGGCAGCAAAACAGATCGTCGGCTCTCCTCCGACGATTGTGTCGGCTCGTCGGTGGTCTCACCGGTGGTTGAACTCCGGCGAAGGGGGTTAACTCGGCGAGTTTGGGGCTAGGGCCTTTAAGTTGTCGGCTTAGGAAGATGTTACAACCAAGGGTGTTTCGGGTTCTATTTATAACCGGGAAAAGAAGAAGAAGAGTCCTATTCCAATTGGATTTCAAATAAGAGTCCTATTTGATTTGTGTTTGGATCTTAACAACTTATCTGCAATAGATTTGTTGCGGTATCAATTGTAGAAGAAATCGTGTCGGTTTCTTCTGTATCGGGCGCTCGCGCACAGGGCAAAACCGCTTAAGGACCTCGTCCTTCCGCAGAGATAAGCTCCGGAGGCTCCACGTGTCCAGCGGGGGCCTAGGATTCCCTTTTCCTCAGAGGCGAGCTCCACGTGCGCCACGCGTCCTGGCGGGCGGGGACCTCCCTCTCCCTCTAGAGACGAGCTCCGCGTACACCACGTGTCAGTTCTGGACCTCCCCTCTCTTTGGAGGTGAGCTCCGAGAGTGCCACGTTAGTGCCGGACCCCTCTTCTCTTCGAAGGTGGCTCCAAGAGTGCCACGTATCAGTGCCGGACCTCCCCTCTCTTCGGAGGTGGGCTCCGAAAGTGCCACATATCCTAGCAGCGCCGGATCTCCTTTCTGCTCAGAGATGAGCTCCGAGGTTGACACGTGTCCAGCTGCGTCGGACCTCTCTTTTCCTTGGAGGTAAGCTCCGAGAATGACACGTGTCAAGCAGTGTCCGACCTCCCGGAGGTGAGCTTCGAGGATGACACGTGTCCATCAGGACCTTCTCCTCGGAGGTGAGCTCCGAGGATGACACGTGTTCAGTAGTGTCGGACCTGTCGGAGGTGAGCTCCGAGAGCGACACATGTCAAACAGGGACGGACCTCTCGGAGACGAGCTCCGAGAGCGACACGTGTCCCGTGGGTTGGACCTCCCGCTTCTCTGCAGTGACTAGCTCCGAAGGCGACACGTGTCCAGCAAGGCTGGCCTCACTCCTCCACAGAGGCTAGCTCCGGGGGCAACACGTGTCCCACGGGGTCAGACCTCGCCCCTTCCGCAGAGGCAAGCTCCGAACCCTCCACGTGGCCAGTTAGCGGCGGACCTCTCCCCCTCCGCGGGGATGAGCTCCGAAGGCGCCACGTGGCCAGTGGCCACGGGAAGTGTCTACAACGCTCCTCGGCGAACTGGATTTGGCTCTTTTTAGCTATCTTTCTGATTCTTTTTCTGTTTCCTCTTGTTTAAAAATATTTTCTCTACATGAATTCTATATACATGCATGAATTACGAAATTGAGGGTGTTACACTCAAACAGCCATTAATCTTTCTCAAGTTCATCTCATACTCATAAATATTCATAACCATCTCATATTCATATAACCGAAACCAAACTCATTGTTATGACTCAAAACAGTCCTGAAACCAATCCCAATGACCATACCCAAATGTCCACACCAAGTTTTGCCTCTAATCATGGAAGTTGGCCAGGTGCTTGTGACCGGAAGCACGGCTATCATGATAGTTTTACATTCTGCAGAGGTGGCACCACTTGACCCACAAGTTTGTGATTTCATCACCCGTCGGCGACTAGAAAGAACCTCCATTATACCAGTACACAACCGTCAGTGTATGGCCAAGAGATCACAAAATACCTTTACAAAGGGGCTACTAGGATGTACGGACCCATTGAGGTTTCACCGGCAGGCTCGAATCTCCATTCTCCCACCCACGGGCCCCCTCTTGTGCCATGCAGTTCCCAGAGCAGTCCCCCTCGACTCCCATTCCCCGCACCATCCAACGGTACATAACAAGCTAGCAATACACCTAATTAGTCAGCTAAGCCGCACCCATATTTAGCCTTGTGGTGGCACTGTTTTCCTGGCATGTGCTTGCATGAACCGATCCTTAGATCTACGGCAAGTGAACCACCATCTCATTCAGCAACATCCACGAACCAAGCTTGCCTAGATATCCCTGATTCCATGCTCATAAACATCATCAAGTTATCATCATCTTTATTCATATGAGTATAGTAGCTACCAAGTCTTATTTCCGCTTCCCGTATCCCATAGGTTAAGCGAAGCAAAAAGGAAAAACGACCATACCCGACTCATCAACTTTTCCGGCGACAAGGATGGTTAACAAAACTAGTAAACTCCTATAAAAAGGGTATCCCATCAAGTTGACACAAGCATACATGTTTTCGCAAACAAAACAGTTTCAAACATTGGATCAATATGGTCAATGGGCACTTGCCTTGCTCCCGTGGTTCGTGTTGCTCAAGCATCTCAAAGTCTTGGTGCTGTAGTTCCTCGTAGAAGGCCTCTTGAGCTTGTCCTTCTACTTACGACCACGCACATAAAATTTTACAGCAATCAATCATCATGCACAAACTTCACTCATGATGCAATGGGGTAGATGAATGCAAATCCTATAGTGCAGTTTTATAAAACCAGTTTGTACGTGTTCTTGCATGTTTTAATGGGTTTTCATTAAGGTTTTATGATGAACAAGGTTGTAGAGATCAAGTGTGGAGGTGATGATGATCTTGTCACAAAATGTAGATCAATTCCACCATCAAAAATCAGTCAAAACATGATCTGTCCACACGCAAAAGTTTCTGCTCGAAGGGGGCGAAGAAAACGGATGCGTAGAAACAGCGGCGACGTCGTAAGATGGGTAATGAACACATACCTCACTTCTTCCTTGTGGCAGGGCCTTCCTCCTAGCAACGGCAGCAGCGGGGGATTTTTCTGCGGGAAATTATGGTAGGGCAAATCGTCGGGATTCTTCTCCAGCGGAGGCGAGGCGTGTGTAACACCCCAAAACCTGCTAAAGAGGGAAATTTAAAAATTTTTGGACGTAATGCATGTGAGAAAGCAATTCAAATTCAAACTGGAATTCAAATTCAAATCAAAATAAATAGAAAAGGAAAAGGAAAAAAAGAAAATGGCCAGTGGGCCGAAACCTGCTCTGCCGGCCCAAGACCCCCGCGCCAGCCCAAACCCGTGCCCCCCTCCCTCCCTCTCACTGACGCGCGGGGCCCGCATGTCATCCCTCTCCTCTCGCGCGCCCAACCGACCCCGGACTCTCTCTCGCGCCCGATCAAAACAACCCCCGGAACCCACGCTCCCAACCCCGATTTCCTGTCCCGGACGCCCCCAACATGATCTCAACAGACCGCCGCCCTCCCTCGTCTATTTAAACGCCAAAATCCGCCCCTTTTTCCTCCCCGATCAGCCATTTTTCTCTCCGGTGAGAACCGAAGCTTCTACCGCCGATTTCCTTTGATTCTTGCTCAAATTTCCTGATCTAACGTGTTGATCACGTTCCACCGCCGCCGGGGAGCCCTGCAGGTGAAGGAAACGACGTGTCTTGTGCCCCAACTGCCCCCCCCCCCGACGTGCACCGAAGACCATCGCCGTTGAAGCTCGCCGCCGACAGACTTCCAGGGCCTCCGAGTGCAGGAAAACCCCTCGGTGAGCATCCCCCCCTCCGCGATCGATCTGTGCAAAAAGATGCGAGTTCTAACGCACAGTGGCAAAAACCGAGGCTGCACCGACGAGATTGCCACCCCCACCGCCGCGCGCCACCGCACGCGCGGGCTGGCTCCGGCCAGGGCGACGTGGCCCCTTGAGGGTCGTCTATTTTAAATCGCACGGTAGAAATAAAACAGACGCGTACCGTTTCGGCGATCTAATCTGAGCCGTCTGTTTTAAATCGGACGGTCCACGTCGGCCCCGCATTATAAAGGCCGGGATTCTTATGCGCTACCCCCTGGGGATCTCGGAAAACACGAGCTAGCCCCGGAAACTTCTGATCTAGCCCCTGGACCTTCAGAAATTCATGTAAATTCATTTAAAAATCAGTTTTAGCCCCTGGACTTAATAAAAATTTGGAAAAACCCCTCTGTTATGTGTAACTAGGCCCCTTGAAAATTTAGTAAATAGTAAATTAAACCCTGTAGTAGGGTGGATTTGCCTTTTTGACCCTATAGGATATTAAATTCAGAAAGTTGAATATGTGACTAGGATTTAAATTTAAAAGGTAAGGCAAACACATGTGCAAATTCAAATTTAAACTCTCCTAGCACTTGGAAAACTTTAGAATGAGTTAAAAATAGATTTAAGGCTGAAATGAGATCTGCCTAAGTGTTGCTCATTTTTATTATCTCTAGGGACACATTTTAGGCTAGGAAATAATTCTAAAACTAGTAAAATAAATTTAAATTGTTTCACACCAGAGAGGAAGTTCAAAAATATTTTATTGAACATATTAGATCAGAACCTATTCTGTTTAAATGATATGACTAACTATTTTAATAGTAAAGTTCACTTTTAGGTATATAAATTAAATCTGAAAATATAGGAAAATAAGTATGCATGATTTGAAGATGTTAAATCAGGTCTTTATTCTCAAGAACTTCAAATTAAGATTTTGTAGAAGATCTAAAACCTATTTGGAGTAGGAAACTTTCTTTCATGCAAACTTTGTGGCTAAGAAGTGTATTAATTAATTATGAAGAAATTGTTCAAATTGGAAATTCATATATAGTGTTAAATAGAAATCTGAATACAAAAGTTAGAAATAATATATATATGTTTAAAAGTGCATGTAGTCCTTAAATCAACACATCTAGGGTAACCACAATACTTAGAAATGTGAATGACTTTCATATGTATGAATGTATGTATGGTTTGCATGAGTGAAAGTGTGAGCTATGGTTTATGGATTGTTGTTTTATTTTGCTATGTGTATTGGCATGAGTAGAACCTGCCCCAGAGCAAGTTCTCCTCTTCCAAGATCAAGACTTTCCATTCCCAGAGCAGCAGGAAGAAGGCAAGTGTCCTTGACCACTTTGATCCTATGCTAGGATGTGTAGATAGAATTATTTGCATTGTCA
Source organism: Neostapfia colusana (assembly GCA_030760725.1). NCBI lineage: Eukaryota > Viridiplantae > Streptophyta > Magnoliopsida > Poales > Poaceae > Neostapfia > Neostapfia colusana. The sequence goes on from JASWHV010000003.1 coordinate 103,603,301, forward strand.
ATTGAAATATGAAACCCATGCTAGGAAGTTTCCCTAGAATTGCATTATCTTGTTTCCTTGTAGCTTGGGTTGGGATTTGTTTTATTATGCCATTCATTCATAATACTTATGCTTAGCCATGTTTAGAATGGGATAAGTTGAATATGAGATCATCAACTTGTTTACCTTACTCTTGAATGAGACATCATGAGTTATGTAGAGGTAGGGATCGAGGCAAGTTTGACGATTTGGTTGGTGCTGGGTGCACGAGATTCGGGTTTGTGTTTAGTACTTGCCTGGATCCTAAGGACCAGTTCATGGAGCATGTAACCTGGCTTTACAGTGCCAACCACATGCTGAGATGGGGCAGCTTGGCCAATTAATTAGGTGTATCCCCGGCGTAGTATGGGTGTTTTGGATTGTGCGGGGAATAGGTGTCAGCTAGACTACCATATGAACCGCAAGGCTCAAGAGGGGGCCACTGCAGCGGGGTTGGAGCCTCTTGTATCCTGTTAGGGGTGAAACCTCAGTGGGCCCACGCTCGTCGGGAATCCCTTTGTAAAGGCTTCGTAGTGATCTCCTGGCTACACACCTGGGATGTGTGAATGTGGTTCGCGGCCACTGGCATAATGGAGGTTCTTTTAGTCCACCCGGCAACGGAGGATGAAATCACTACATGTGGGTACAGTGGTGCAAACTCTGCAGAGTCAAAACTGTCATGATAGACGTGCTCATGGTCAAGAGCGGCTTGGACTTATTCATGATTAGAGGATGATTGATTGGGAAGTTGAGGATGTTAAGCGGGAAGCTTAACATTGGAGTTGAGACTATGTGTACTTGATATTGATGATGGGTTGAGGGATTGGGACCATTTCACCTGTGTAGTAATGTAGGTGATTAATAAGCTAAGGTGATAGGTATTAATTGCGTAGTGCTTTAACCATGAGTTCAACCTCTCCTTGCTCTAGCCATGCATAACATAACTTTCCCAGACTTGCTGAGTACCCACGGTACTCAAACTTGCTTTTCTGTTGGTTTATATTGCTGCTCAGTCAAGAGAATGATGTGGTGTTTAATGACCAAGACTTTGGTCCCGAGGAAGGATTCTAGGTTCACGGAATCCCCCGGGCAACGCCTGTGACGGAGCCCACAAGATTTATATTCCGCTGCTGCTTTATTTACATGTTATGAACATTTTATCGTCCATCGAGACGTATGCTATGTAAGACTTATTTATATTCGAACACTTGGCTTGTAATAAATGATGCTTCACTATTTGTCATCACATTTATGAGAGAATGATCCTGGCATACATGTGATATTCACTCGGTTGTTCTTTGGAGAAACCGGGTGTGACAGAAGTGGTATCAGAGCCAAGGTTGCCCGTAGGAATGTGGACCTAGGTAGAAATGGACGTATTTAAGGACCTTATTTTCTTAAAAACTATTTTACAAAGGTATGGGTTGAAAGTGTTATCTAATGGGGTCACTTTATTCATCTTGTCCAAATTTTTATTCAAAATACAATTTTTGTTTAACTCTTATCTAACTTAATTTTAAATGCTTTATATTTTAGATGGTTCGTATGATCCGCACCGCCCGCAAGTCCACCGGAGGGAGAGTTCCTGTAGTTGCCCTTGCTTTGAGAGAGGAGAACCGTTCGGTGACGTACCACTCCTACGGGTTGGCAGTAGGAGGCTTGTTGCGCCGTCTTCGGGGTATGCTCCACGCAGCCGGCAATGTGGGCAAGCTGATCATACACTATAGATCCACCAGGACCATCCGTGAGAAGCGGGAAGAATGGAGCTCAGAGATGAGGATTATCCATGAAAATCAGCTGCTCAAGATCCACCGCTCTCCAGCATGTCGGGCGACTCAGGCCGATGCTGAGAAGGATGTCACCTGGGAGGCAATCACCTTCCAGAGTTACATCAACCGTCGCCACCTGGACAGGACTGAGTACATGTATGTCCTCCAGCGTGAGAGTGGCACCACGGAGTACAAGTACCCACCAGTGCAGCAGGGGACTTCCCATGAGAACATGGACCTGTGCTTGGAGGATGCTGCTATGCTCAGCACTCGACTGCAGGAGTGCCAGCAGGAGCTTCAGGATGTTCGTGACACCCTGAAGGAGACTGAGGCGTTGCTTCATGCCATCTTGAGGGCAGGAGAAAAAGGAGATGGGAATGAACTGTGTGTCACCATGAATGACATGTGGACTCCTGACTCCCCAGACCGCCAGGCGAGCAGGCGTCGCCGCACTTCTCCACCAGCAGCTTCCCCACCCAAAGCGGAATCAGAGGGCAGCCGCAATAATGAGGAAGACCCCGAAGAGCTAGCTCAGTGATACGATTCGTTTAGAGTCATTTCCCTTATTTCAGCAGGTCATCGAGTAGTCGAGTCATACCCTAGTTATTTGTGTGTTAATGTTTGGTGTGTGACGTGAGTTGTGGAAGCCATGGGCATTTGTCCACAACCTCGTCTTTAGGTTGCTTTGCTTTGATGTGTGAACCCCTATGAATTAAGAGTGCATTTATTTTTGCGTGAGACGTGACTCCCGAAAATCTACGTGAAACACTCAGAAAATGTTTAATATATTAAGGCCTCAAAAGTTTAACTTTAAACAAGCAATTTGGGAAGTTAATACGTAATGCTTTAAGTTAACATTTGGTTGATCATGATAGATGGCTGGAAGAGGAAAGGGTCGTGGTGCCAACCCCACCAACAACAACGATGAGGCTGGCAACCCTCATATTTCTGGAGGACAAGACAGGGGTGGTCGCCGTGAAGGAGCTGATCCTATCCACCAGATGCTTGAAAATCAGAATCAGCTCATCCAGAGCCTAACTCAAGTGGTGGCCAACTTGCACCATGCTCCACCCCCACAAGCTGCACCACGCCAACCAAGGTTGAGTGAGTTTCTGGGGACTCAACCTCCAAAGTTTGCAAGTGCTTCTGAACCTCTGGAGGCAGATGACTGGCTAAAAACCATTGAGAGCAAGATGAGGATCATACAATGCCAAGGGTATGAGAGGGTGCTGTTTGCCTCTCACCAATTGCATGGACCTGCTGCTGATTGGTGGACCGCTTACGTGGCAGCCCATCATGACCTCGAGAACATCACTTGGGAAGAGTTCAAGCGCAGTTTCCGCAACCATTACATACCAAGGGGTGAACTCAAAAACAAGAGGAAGGAGTTCTTGGGACTGCAGCAAGGAAACATGACTGTGAGGGAATACCTCACTAAGTTCACCCAACTATCCCGTTATGCACCACGGGACATCGAAACTGATGAGCAAAAACAGGACTGTTTTGTGGAAGGACTTACTATGGAAATGCAATGTGCAATGTCCTCCAACGAGCATGAAAGCTTCCAAAAGATGGTAGACAAAGCATTTGTCATGGAGAGGAAGCTGAAGGCCTTGGAGAATGAAAACAAGAGGAAGGCGGGATGGTCACACCAAGCCTCAGGTAGCAACACACGCCCACGTCTGATGCAGCAACCCGCAGGGCAGACGAACCATGCTGTGGTACCCTACTCAGCACCCAGAGGGTACAACCCAAAGTTCAGGCCTCCGTCAGCACCAGCACAGCTGCAGCGTCAGTTTGTACAGCAGCCTCGCCCCACATATCAACCTCGACCAGCAGGACAAGGACCACCGAACCAACCCCAAGACAACAAAGGCCCGGCACCTAAAGTTGGGGTACAATGCTTCAACTGTGGTGAAGTGGGGCACGACACCCATAAGTGCCCAAAGAAGAAGCCCATGCAGCCACAACAGCAGAATGTGATGCGAGGACGGGTGAACCACGTGACCATGGAGGAAGCGCAAGAGGCACCTGACGTGGTAATTGGTAAGTTTCCTGCCAATTTACACATTGCAACCCTGTTGTTCGATTCTGGTGCTATCCACTCATTCATTGCTCAAGGGTTTGTTAAAAAGCATGATCTAGCAACAACACAAATGAACCATATGCTAGCAGTGAACTCTCCAGGGGGAGAAATAAGGACAAGACAAGTGTGTCCCAAGGTGAATCTAGACATTAATGGGGTAGTATTTACTGCAAACCTCATAGTGATAGACTCACAAGGGATAGATATTATTTTGAGTATGGATTGGTTGACCAAACATAAAGGAATCATCCATTGTTCGACAAGAACGGTGGAACTAACTCACCCTAGTGGCACAAGAGTGAAGTTCATAACTGTACAAGAACCTAGGAGGGACCTTAAACTCAATCACGTTGAGGTGGAAGTGGAAGAGATCAGGATTTTCTAGGAATATCCAGACGTTTTTCCGGAGGAGTTGCGAGGTATTCCCCCGCCCCGCCCCCCCCCCCCCCCCGATCGTGAAGTAGAATTCGCGATTGAACTAGTGCCTGGAACCGCCCCGATATACAAGAGGCCTTATCGGATGGACTCCAAACAGCTGGAAGAACTCAAGGAACATTTACGAGAATTGGCAGAGAAGGGGTACATTCGTCCTAGTTCCTCACCATGGGGAGCTCTAGGTGATATTTGTGCCCAAAAAGGATGGGACCCAAAGGTTATGCGTAGACTACCGTGCGTTGAACGAAGTAACCATCAAGAACAAGTACCCATTACCCCGCATTGAAGACTTATTTGATCAGTTGAGGGGAGCTTGTGTGTTCTCAAAAATTGATCTCAGGTCGGGATACCACCAACTTAAGATAAGACAAAACGACATTCCAAAGACAGCTTCCGTATCTCGGTACGGGCTGTATGAATACACCGTCATGCCTTTCGGGCTAACTAATGCCCCGACATACTTCATGTATCTCATGAACAAGGTATTCATGGAATATCTGGACAAAATTTGTGGTGGTTTTCATTGATGACATTCTCGTCTTCTCCAAAGATGAAGAAGAACATGAGGGACATTTAAGGTTGGTGTTGCAAAAGCTGAGAGAACACCAACTATATGCCAAGTTGAGCAAGTGTGAGTTTTGGCTGAAGAGAGTTCCCTTCTTAGGACATATAATCTCGGAGGGAGGAATCTCCGTAGATCCCGCCAAGATCGAGGATGTGCAGAAGTGGAAGACCCCTGAAAATGTCGGGGAAGTTCGAAGCTTCTTAGGATTGGCTGGGTATTATCAACGGTTTATCGAGGGTTTCTCCAAGATTTCGAGACCCCTCACCAAATTTTTAGAGAAGGGAATCACATTCACATGGACACCGCAGTGTGAGACGAGTTTTCAAGAACTGAAGAAAAGATTGACAACAGCCCCAGTGCTAGTTATGCCAGATATGCAGAAGAATTTTTCGGTGTACTGTGATGCCTCTGGACACGGGTTGGGATGTGTTCTCATGCAAGAGGGGCATGTCGTGGCATATGCGTACCGGCAGCTCCGAAAACACGAGAAGAGCTATCCTACACATGACCTAGAGCTAGCTGCGGTGGTACACGCGTTGAAGATTTGGCGGCATTACTTGATGGGGAAGAGGACAGAGATATATACGGATCATAAGAGCTTAAAGTATATTTTCACACAACCATATCTCAACCTCAGACAAAGGAGATGGTTAGAGCTAATCAACGACTTTGATGTGTGAATCAACTATCATCCTGGGAAAGTGAACGTCGTAGCGGATGCTTTAAGCCGGAAGTGCAGGTCCACATGTTGAGTTCGAAGGACATGCCTACAGAATTGAAGGAAGAGATTGTAAAACTCAATCTATGTCTGGTGAATAGTGGTGAGGCCATCGCAATGGAAGTGGACTCCACATTAGAGCAAGAAATACGCAACGGTCAGAAGAATGATGGGAAGATACAAGAGATTAGATAACTCATCAAAGAAAATAAAGCCCCTGGGTTCAGAGAGGATGAACAAGGTACGGTGTGGCATGGGAAGAGAATCTGTGTGCCTGAGGTGAAGGAGATCCGTGGATTGGTTTTGAAGGAGGCTCATGATTCTGACTATTCCATTCATCCTGGGAGTACGAAGATGTATCAGGACCTCAAGAGCATATATTGGTTGTATGTCATGAAGCGAGATTTTGCGGAACATGTTGCCCTATGTGACAAATGTCAGTTGGTGAAAGCAGAACATCAACGACCCGCGGGACTATTGCAACCCCTCAAAGTGCCTGAATGGAAATGGGAAGAAATAGGTATGGACTTCATAGTGGGACTACCCAGGACCCAATCGGGATATGATTCGATATGGGTCATCATTGACAGGCTAACCAAGGTAGCTCATTTCATCCCCGTGAAAGAAAGCTACAGCGGATCCAAATTGGCGGAATTGTACATGTCAAGGATCGTGTGTTTCCATGGAGTGCCAAAGAAGATAGTGTCGGATCGAGGGACATAGTTCACCTTAAGGTTCTGGCAGAAGTTAAATGAAACCATGGGAACTCATCTGAATTTTAGTTCTGCCTATCCCCCCAGACTGATGGGCACACGGAAAGAACCAATCAGATCCTTGAGGATATGCTAAGAGCGTGTGCGCTCAAGAACAATAGGAGTTGGGATAAGAACTTACCGTATGCGGAGTTCTCCTATAACAACAGCTATCAGGCTAGTATGAAGATGTCACCATTTGAGGCTTTGTATGGGAGGATGTCACACCCGGTTTCTCTGAAGAACAACCGAGTGAATACCACATGTATGCCAGGATCATTCTCTCATACATGTGATGACAAATAGTGAAGCATCATTTATTACAAGCCAGGTGTTGAATATAAATAAGTCTTACATAGCACACATCTCGATGGACGATAATAAGTTCATGACATGTAAATAAAACAGCAGCGAAATATATATCTTGTGGGCTCCGTCACAGGCGTTGCCCGGGGGACCCCGTGAACCTAGAATCCTTCCTCGGGACCAAAGTCTTGGTCATTAAACACCACATCATTCTCTTGACTTGAGCAGCAATATAAACCAACAGAAAAGCAAGTTTGAGCACCGTGGGTACTCAGCAAGTGTGGGAAAGTTATGTCATGCATGGCTAGAGCAAGGAGAGGTTGAACTCATGGTTAAAGCACTACGCAATTAATACCTATCACCTTAGCTTATTAAGCACCTACATTACTACACAGGTTAAATTTAAATCCTAGTCACATATTCAAATTTCTGAATTTAATATCATATAGGGTCAAAAAGGTAAATCCACCCTACTGAAGGGTCTAATTTACTATTTCATAAATTTCCAGTGGTTTAACTACACATAACAGAGGGGTTTTCCTAATTTTTACTATGTCCAGGGGTTAAAACTGATTTTTAAATGAATTTACACGAATTTCTGAAGTTCCAGGGGCTAGATCAGAAGTTTCCGGGGCTAGCTCGTGTTTTCCGAGATCCCCAGGGGGTAGCGCGTAAGAATCCTAGCCTTTATAACGCGGGGCTGACGTGGACCGTCCGATTTAAAACAGACGGCTCAGATTAGTTTGCCGAACCGGTACGCGTGGGTTTTATTTCCACCGTGCGATTTAAAATACACGACCCTCAAGGGGCCACGTCGCCCTGGCCAGAACCAGCCCGCGCGCGCGGTGGCGCACGGTGGCGTGGGTGGCGATCTTGCCGGCGCAGCCTCGGCCTTTGCCGCTACATGTTAGAATCGCATCTTTTTGCACGGATCGGCTGCGGAGGGTTAGGGGATGCTCACCGAGGGGTTTTCCAGCACTCGGAGGTCCTGGAAGTCGGTCGGCGGCGAGCTTCAACGGCGATGATCTTTGGTGCACGTCGGGGTGGCCGTTGGGGCGCAAGACACGTCGTTTCCTTCACCTGCAGGGCTCCCCGGCGGCGGTGGAACGTGATCAGTACGTTAGATCGGGAAATTTGAGCAAGGATCGACGGAAATCAGCTGTAGAAACTTCGGTTCTCACCGGAGAGAAGAACGGCCGATCGGGGGGGGGGGGATAGGGCGATTGTCGGCGTTTAAATAGGCGAGGGAGGGCGGTGGTCTGTTGAGATCATGTTGGGGGCATCCGGGACCGGAAATCGGGGCTGGGAGCGTGGGTTCCGGTGGTTGTTTTGATCGGGCGCGAGAGAAGAGTCCGGGATCGGGTGGCGCGCGGGAGGTGAGGGATGACATGTGGGCCCCGCGTGTCAGTGAGAGGGAGAGAGGGGGCGCGGGTTTGGGTTGGTGCGGGGGATTGGGCCGGCTGGAGGGTTTCGGCCCACTGGCCGGTTGGGGTTTTCTTTTTCTTTTTCCTTTTCTTTTTCTGTTTTGATTTGAATTTCTGCACCACATGCAATACGTCCAAAAATTTTAAATTCCCCTCTTTAGCAGGTTTTGGAGTGTTACAGCTCTACCCCCCTTAAAAGAAATCTCGTCCTCGAGATTGGTGGTTCTAGGAAAACAATTCCGGAAACTGTGCCTTAAGCTCGCCTTCTCTCTCCCATGTGGCTTCCTCTTCTAAGTGATGCTTCCACTACACCTTGCACATCCGGATTCTTTTATTTCTTGTGAGGCGTTCTATTGTCTCCAAAATCTTGACCGGTTGCTTGGCATAAGACAGATCCTCTCGTACGTCAACCTCATTCATGGGTAACATCTCTTCAGGCGTCCTTAGACATTTCTTGAGCTGTGACACATGGAATACATCGTGCAGATCCGATAGGTGAGCCGGTAGTTCTAGTTGATATGCCACTTCGCCTTTCCTCTCCAGGATCTGAAAGGGTCCGATGTATCGAGGAGATAACTTCCCTTTCACCTTGAACCGACGAAGTCCTCGGATAGGGGACACCTTGAGATAAACATAGTCCCCCACGTTGAAAACAAGCTCTCTTCTCCGTACATCGGCATAGCTCTTTTGTCGTGTCTGTGCTATCCTCAATTGTTGTGGATTTCCCTCACTTTCGCCTCGGCTTCTTGTAGTACCTCTGGCCCAAACACTTTACTTTCCCCTGTTTGGTTCCAAAATAGTGGAGTTCTACACTTCCTTCCATAAACGCCTCAAATGGTGACATCTTCATACTAGCCTGATAGCTGTTGTTATAGGAGAACTCCGCATATGGTAAGTTCTTATCCCAACTCCTATTGTTCTTGAGCGCACACGCTCTCAGCATATCCTCAAGGATCTGATTGGTTCTTTCCGTCTGCCCATCATTCTGGGGGTGATAGGCAGAACTAAAATTTAGATGAGTTCCCATGGTTTCATGTAACTTGTGCCAGAACCTTGAGGTGAACTGTGTCCCTCGATCTGACACTATCTTCTTTGGCACTCCATGGAAACACACGATCCTTGACATGTACAATTCCGCCAATTTTGTAACACCCCAAAATCCTGTCAAGAGGGGAATTTAAAAATTTTTGGACGTATTGCATGTGTTGCAAAAATTCAAATTCAAACTGGAATTCAAATTAAATTCAAAACAGAAATGAAAAAGAAAAAGAAAAAAGAAAAAAAACCTCCCGGCCAGTGGGCCGAAACCCACCAGCCGGCCCACCCAACCCCCGCGGAAGCCCGCAGCCGCGCGCCCGCGCCCCCTCTCGCAGATAGGTGGGACCCACCTGTCATCCCTAACCCCCGCTCGTCCGAACCCGGGACTGTTTCCCCCGCGTGCGCGATCGCAACCGACCGGAAAACCGCGCGTTCCCAGCCGACTCCCAGTCCCAGAAGACTCCAGGTTGATCTAAACCAACCCGCCGCCCTCCCCCGTCTATAAAAACCCAGGCATCGTCCCGTTTTTCCCCACGATCCGCCGATTTTGCTCCCGATGAGAACCCGAGCTTCTCCGGCGGATCCTGCTTGATCTTCGCTCGGGAATTCTGATCTAACTCGCTGGTCTGGATCCACCGCCTCCAGGGAACCTCACAGGTGCAGAAAACTCGGTGGTTTGCGGTTCAAACACAGCGCCGACGAGCCTCGTCGTGAATTCACCTCGGACCTCGTCGCCGATCGCTTTCCAGGACCTCCGAGCTCAAGAAAACCCCCGAGGTGAGATCCCCGACCTCCCCTCTACCGATCTATGCCATAAAATCACAGTTCTAGGAAGAATTGACGAAGATCCGAAACTCTCCGGTGAGATCGCCGCCTCCCGCCGCCGTGCACCTCCGGGCAGCGCCGCCCGCGCTCGATCAGAGCGACGTGGCCGCTTGTGCGCCGTCTATTTTAAATCGCACGGTAGAATTCAAATCCCCGCGTACCGGTTCGACATTATAATCTCAGCCGTCTGTTTTTAAGTCGGACGGTCCACGTCAGCCCCACGTTATAAAGGCTGGGATTCTTACGTGCTACCCCCTGGGGTTCTCGGAAAATAAGAGCTAGCCCCTGGAACTTCAGAAAATCATGTAAATTCATTTAAAAATCAGTATTAGCCCCTGGACTTAATAAAAATTAGCAAAATCCCTCTGTTATGTGTAGTTAGACCCCTGGAAATTCCTAAAATAATATAATAGACCCTATAGTGGGGTGAATTTACCCTTTTAACCCTAAGTGCTATTAAATTTAGGAATTTGACTATGTGTTTAGTATTTAAAATTTAAAAGATGGGACAAACACATTGCAAATTTAAATTACAAACTTTACTAGTACTTGGAAAACTTTGGAGTGAGATAAAAATAGATTTTTGGCTGAAATGAATCTGTTTAATTAATTATTCACATTTATTAGTTATAGGGACATATTTTTAAGAAGAGAATAATTCTGAAAATTAGTAAAATAAATGTAAAATAGTTCACATCAGAGGAAAAGTTCAAAAATATATTATTTAATATTTTAGACCCAAAACCTATTCTGTTTAGATGAGGTGTCTTACTATTTTCATAATAAAGTTCACATTTAGGCATAGGAAATAAATCTGAAAATATAGCAAGCTAGGTGTGAATAACTAGAAAATGATAAATGAAGTTTCCAAAATCCAAAGAATTCAGTTTTGGGTTGGTAGAAGGTCTGAAGACATATTTGGAGTAGGAAATTTGCCTTCCATGCACACTTGGTAACTAAAAGGTGTATCAATTGAATATGAGGAATTTATTTAAATTTGGAAAACTCATATATGTAGTAGGCAAACATAAATATGAATACAAAAGTAGAAATCATACACATGTTTAAAAGTGCATGTAAGCCAAAATTAACACACATAGAGTAACCATAACACAAAGAAATGTGAATAGCTTTCATAAGTGTGAATGTGTGGTTTGTATGAAGTGGAAGTGTGAACTATGTGTTATGGATGTTGTTTTCTTTTGCTATGTGTGATGGTATGAGTAGAACCTGCTCCAGAGCAAGTTTTTCCTTTCCAAGATCAGGACTACCCATTCCTAGAGCAGCAGGAAGAAAGCAAGTGTCCTTGACCACTTTGTTCCTATACTAGGATGTGTAGATAGAATTATTTGCATTGTCAATTGAAATATGAAACCCATGCTAGGAAGTTTCCCTAGAATTGCATTACCTTGTTTTCCTTGAAGCTTGGGTTGGGATTTGCTTTATTATGTCATTCATTCATATTACTTATGCTTAGCCATGCTTAGAATGGGATAAGTGGGATATGATATCATCAACTTGTTTACCTTATTCTTGAATCAGATATTATGAGATATGTAGAGGTAGGGATCGAGGCAAGTTGGATGTTTTGGTTGGTGCTGGGTGCACGAGACTCGGGTTTGTGTTTAGTACTTGCCTGGATCCTAAGGACCGGTTCATGGAGCATGTAACCTGGCTTTACCGTGCCAACCACATGCTGAGATGGGCCAGCTTGGCCAATTAATTAGGTGTATCCCCGGCGTAGTATGGGTGTGTTGGATGGTGCGGGGAATAGGTGTCAGCTGGACTACCATATGAACCGCAATGCTCAAGAGGGGGCCACTGCAGCGGGGTTGGAGCCTCTTGTATGCTGTTAGGGGTGAAATCTCAGTGGGCCCACGCTCGTCGGGAATCCCTTTGTAAAGGCTTCGTAGTGATGTCCTGGCTACACACCTAGGAAGTGTGAATGTGGTTCGTAGCCACTGGCATAATGGAGGTTCTTTTAGTCCACCCGGCAACGGGGGATGAAATCACTACATGTGGGTACAGTGGTGCAAACTCTGCAGAGTCAAAACTGTCATGACAGCCGTGCTCACGGTCAAGAGCGGCTTGGATTTATTCATGATTAGAGGATGATGGATTGGGAAGTTGAGGATGTTAAGCGGGAAGCTTAACATTGGAGTTGAAACTATGTGTACTTGATATTGATGATGGGTTGAGGGATTGGGACCATTTCACCTGTGTAGTAATGTAGGTGCTTAATAAGCTAAGGTGATAGGTATTAATTGCGTAGTGCTTTAACCATGAGTTCAACCTCTCCTTGCTCTAGCCATGCATGTAATAACTTTCCCACACTTGGTGAGTACCCACGGTACTCAAACTTGCTTTTCAGTTGGTTTATATTGCTGCTCAGGTCAAGAGAATGATGTGGTGTTTAATGACCAAGACTTTGATCCCGAGGAAGGATTCTAGGTTCACGGAGTCCCCTGGGCAATGTCTGTGACGGAGCCCACAACATTTATATTCCGTTGCTGCTTTATTTACATGTTATGAAGATTTTATCGTCCATCGAGACGTATGCTATGTAAGACTTATTTATATTCGAACACTTGGCTTGTAATAAATGATGCTTCACTATTTGTCATCACATGTATGAGAGAATGATCCTGGCATACATGTGATATTCACTCGGTAGTTCTTCGGAGAAACCGGGTGTGAAAGCGTGACGGGGCTCGACGGCGGGGCTTGTCGGCGGGGCTCGACGGTGACCAAACTCCGGCAAGGGGGGGTGCAACTCGGCGATTTGGGGGGGGGGGGGGGCAGGGGGAAATTCGGCGAGTTGGAGGGGCAGGACAGCGGCGGGCAAAGGTGTAGGGGGGGCTGGGGGGTTGTATTTACAAGGGGAAAAAGAAGAGTCCTAATCAAGATGGGACTTGTGACACCCGGTTCTGAAAATAGAACCAAGTGAATGCATATGTGTGCCCAAGATGTTCATCACAGATACACATGTAATTCATAAACTGAATTCAGAATATAACCACAAATAAATAGTGTTTAAGTACTTTATTACAATGACTCAATGTCTCACTCATGAATTTCTAACTTATTCTTGCAGTGGAAGTCTCTAAACGACAGCGGAAATAACTAAACAGCAGGCTCCAACTTCAACTCCACAGGCATGTTGATGCTAGTGCACACGCCAAGTACTCCACATGTTCCTCAAAGTGTTCATCTCCTGTAGCTGAAGTTTATGTGGGAATGCAAGGGTGAGTACATGTCGTACTCAGCAAGTGCGGGAAAAGTATGACATGTAGCTTACAACAAGGTAGGGAATAAAAAGGCTCATTGCAGCAAGCAAATTTTATTTCATAAACATGGTAAAAACAGCAACTATCTCTAGATGAGTTTAATCCCAACATGACCAAGTAATTCAGAAACATTGTTTCATTATAATTCACCATTTATCATGCTTCAATCAGCCAATAATCTTTCTCAAGTTTATCTCATACTCATAAATATTCATAACCATCTCATATTCATATAAGCGAAACCAAAGTCATTGTCATGACTCAAAACAGTCCCAAAACCAATCCAAATGACCATACCCAAATATCTATCCCAAGTTTTGCCTCTAATCATGGAAGTTGGCCAGGTGCTTGTGACCGGAAGCATGGCTATCATGATAGTTTTACACTCTACAGAGGTGGCACCACTATACCGACAAGTTCGTGATTTCGTCACCCGTTGGCGACTGCAGAACCTCGATTATACCAGTACACAACCTTCGGTGTATGGCCAAGAGATCACAAAATAGCCTTCACAAAGGGGCTACTAGATGTATGGACCCACTGAGGTTTCACCGGCAGACTCGAATCACCATTCTCCCACCCACGGCCCCCTCTTGTGCCATGCAGTTCCCAGGGCAGTCCTCCTCGACTCCCATTCCCTGCGCCATCCAACGGTCCATAACAAGCTAGCAACACACCTAATTAATCAGCTAAGCCGCACCCATACTTGGCCTTGAGGTGGCACTGTTTTCCTGGCATATTCTCGCATGAACCGGTCCTTAGATATACGGCAAGTAAATCACCATCTCATTCAGAAACATCCATGAACCAATCTTGCGTAGATCTCCCCGATTCCATGCTCATTAACATCATCAAGTTCTCATCATCATTATTCATATGAGTGCAGTAGCTAAAAATGTTTTAATTCAGCTTCCCGTATCCCGTAAATTAAGTGAAGCAAAAAGGAAAAAAGACCATACCCGACTCATTCACTTTCTCGGAGACAAGGATGGTAACAAAACTAGTAAACTCCTATAAAAAGGGTGTCCCATCAAGTTGACTCAAGCATACACGTTTTCGCAAACAAAACAGTTTCAAAACATGGGATCAATATGGTCAACGGGCAGTTGCCTTGCTCCCGTGGGTCGTGTTGCTCAAGCGTCTCAAAATCCTGGTGCTGTAGTTCCTCGTAGACGGCCTCTTGAGGTTTTCCTTCTACTCACGACCACGCACATACAAAATTTACAGCAATCAATTATCATGCACAAACTTTACTCAAGATGCAAAGGGGGCGACCACACGTAAAGTTTCCGCTCGAAGGGGGCAAAGAAAACGGATGTGTAGAAACAGCGGCGATGTCGTAAGTTGGGGTAGTTAGTGCGAAGAAATCCTTCGGTCTCCCATGTCGCTTCATCTATGGAGTGATTACTCCATAGAACTTTGTAGAACCACAACGTACGGTTGCGTGTGGTTCAGGCCTTTTCATCAATAATCTGAACCGGTTCCTCCCGATACGTGAGATCCGGTTTCAGTTCTTCTATATCCTCCAGCTGAATGGCAGTTGATAGCTTGAGACACTTCCTCAGCTGGGAGATGTGAAAGACGTCGTGCACACCGGAGAGTGCTTTGGATAAATTCAGCCGGTATGCTACCGATCACATCTTTCGGTAATTTGAAATGGACCGATGAATCGGGGCGCTAACTTTCCTCTCACCAAGAATCTGTTCACGCCCTTCATTGGAGATACACGCAGATATACATGATCCACGACTTCGAACTGTAATGGGCGTCTTCTCTGGTCCGCATACTGTTTTTGTTGGGATTGGGCGGATATTAGGTTCGCTTGAATTAGTCAAACCTTTTCCTCCGCGTTGTTGACAAGATCAATCCCGAAGGTGACCCTTTCGCCAGACTCACACCAGTTTAGTGATGTGCGGCATTTTCTCCCGTATAGTGCCTCGTAAGGCGCCATCTTGATGCTGGCTTGGTACCCATTGTTGTACGAGAACTCAGCCAACGGTAAGTGATCATCCCAATTCTTACCGTGGTTGATGGCGCAAGCTCGTAGCACGTCCTCTAGAATCTGATTTACCCTCTCTGTTTGTCCATCCGTCTGCGGGTGGTATGCTGAACTACGGATCAGCTTCGTCCCCAATGCAGCGTGTAGCTGCACCCAAAAACGAGACACAAATAAAGTGCCCCGATCCGATATGATGGTGCGGGGTACGCCGTACAAGCATAGAATCCGTGAGATGTATAATTCAGCATACTTCTTGGCGTTGTAGTTGGTATTGACCGGGATAAAATGGACAACTTTGGTGAGCCGATCGACGATCACCCACACAGAGTCATGTTTATGTAAAGTGGTGGGTAAACCGACGATGAAGTCCATGCTCACGTCTTTCCACTTCCAGGCAGGAACGCCCAGTGGCTGTAGCAGTCCCGGTTTCCTCATATGCCTTCTCCCTTCGACATGTATCACACCCGGACACGTACTTTGCGATCTCCCACTTCATCCGTGTCCAACAAAACTTGCTTCTGAGTTCTTGATACATTTTGTTGCTGACGGGGTGAATATAAAACTTTTCAAGTGGGCCTCATCAAAGATTTTCTTCCGTAACTCCGGGTTACGGGGTACGACGATCCGGTCCTTGAACCATAGGACACCGTCTCCGTCTTTCCGGAAACATTTCAGCTCCCCACTGTCTACACATCTCCGCAAATGCGACATACCCTTGTCATGTTTCTGAGCTGCCGCTACCTCTTCACGAATGGTAGGGATTAAAGCTAAGTTGTAGAGTGCTCCATGTGGAATCACATGCAGTGAGGGCTCGCTCTCTGCCAACGGGGTGATGGTCAGATTGCTGACGTGTGACTTGCGACTCAGCGCATCCGCCACTACATTTGCCTTGCCAGGGTGATAATGGATCTCTATTTCATAATCCTTTATCAACTCTAACCATCTTCGTTGCCTCATGTTCAGCTCCTTCTGAGTGAATATGTACTTGAGGCTTTTGTAGTCGGTACATAGATGTACGAGGTCACCGAGTAGGTAGTGCCTCCACATTTTAAGTGCGAGCACCAAGGCAGCGAGCTCCAAGTCATGAGTTGGATAATTCTGCTCATGGTTTCTAAGCTGCCGTGATCCATACGCGACCACCCTTCGGTCTTGCATCAGCACACATCCGAGCCCAATGCCGGATGCATCGCAGTACACATCGAACGGTTTAGTTGTGTTTGGCTGCGCCAAAACCGGTGCTGATGTTAGGTGTTTCACTAATGCCTTGAACGCTGCTTCACATGCTGGACTCCAAACATATTTGGTAGCCTTCTTCAGCAGCTCCATCATAGGCTTGGCAATCTTTGAGAAGTTTGGAATGAACCTCCGATAATAGCCCGCAAGTCCGAGGAAACTCCGTACCTCGTGAACAGTTCTCGGGGACTTCCAATTCAGCAATTGTGTGATCTTACTCGGGTCCACAGCGATGCCCTCCACTGAGATAATATGCCTGAGAAAAGGCACTTGCGATATCCAGAATTCGCATTTGCTGAATTTCGCGTATAGCTTGTGAGCCCGCAGCCATTGCAAGACTATACGCAGATGCTTCTTGTGTTCTTCCTCCGACTTCGAATATACCAATATGTCGTCGATGAAGACCACGACAAACTTGTCCAGCTCCGGCATGAATACCGAGTTCATCAAATACATGAAATGAGCTGGAGCATTGGTGAGGCCGAAGGACATAACCAGGTACTCATATAGTCCGTACCTCATCGAGAAAGCCGTCTACGGAATATCCTCAGCCCGTATCTTAATCTGATGGTACCCGGATCTTAAGTCCATCTTGGAAAAGATCTTTGCTTTGACCAACTGATCAAACAACATGTTGACCCGTGGCAACGGGTACTTGTTCTTGATGGTTACGGCGTTTAGTGGACGATAGTCCACGCAAAGACGCAACGTCTCGTCTTTCTTCTTTACGAATAATGCTGAACAGCCCCATGGCGATGAGCGCGGCCTAATAAAACCCTTCTCCAGCAGGTCCGTTAACTGCGTCTTCAGTTCAGCCAATTCCTTTGGCGCCATCTTGTACGGCCTTCGGGATATTGGCATGGTTCGCAGTGCAAGTTCAATCTTGAACTCCACCTCTCGGTCAGGCGGCATCCCCGGCATCATCCGGGAACACGTCAGGGAACTCACGGACCACTGGAATATCTTCCAGTCTGACGATTGTGGACTGATAAACACTTGGAAGTTTTATTTCTGGACTGTCCAGAAATAAAGAGTGTGACTCGTGCATTTCTGGGTGTAGATGCACGACTCGGAGGACGGTGTCTAAAACAGCACCATGGCGGGTTAACCACGACATCCCTAAGATGACGTCGACCTTCTGTCCTTCTAAAATTATGAGAGCACAATGGCGCTTTTCGAACCATCATGCTTGCTGAAATTTTCCCACCCAGTGAACAAATCAAGTATGGACTATCGGTGGGTAGTATTTGCAAGCTGTACTTAGCAATGAAAGCTTGGCCAATAAAATTGTGCGTGGTGCCTGAATCAAATAATACTATGGCGGGATGCTGGTGGAGTTGGAACATACGCGCAAGGATTGGCTCTCCCTCCGGCACGTCCTCTATGGCAAGTTGGTGGACGGTGCCAGGCCTACGGTTTGCCCGCCGCGCATTAGTGGGGTTCCAGGGCTGATTCCTCCCTGGAAGTTGCGGTGCAACTCTGCCGCCTTTCCTCTCCGGACAATTGTTGGCAAAGTGTCCTGTACAACCACATTTGTAGCATGTGGCTGCTGCTTGGCCGGTGTTCGGGGGACGAAAGCCCAGCATGCGCTGCTGAGGTGCATACGCATGCGGCATCGCCCGCTGTTGCGGTTGTTGCTGCGGAGGTGGTACTGGCAGTGCCGGCCTAAATGCCGGTGTAGAATATGGCTGACTGCGGAATGGCATCGGTCTCTGAGGTGGCTGCCATCGTGGACCCGATAGTGGGCGATTCACCATCCGGTATTTTTGAGAAGGACCACCTCCTTCTCCGCTGCTTTGCGGCGTGCTTCGCTTCCTTTCTGCCACCGCTAACTCCTTGCCGGAGTCCTCCTGACAATCGCAGCATCAATAATGTCTTTGAGGCTGCCGCGATTGAACATCGCCAGCTTGTCCTTCAGGAGCGGGTTAAGCCCCTGGTAGAAATGATCCCACCGCTTCTCGTCGGTATCGGCATGATACGAAGCGTAGAGCGCAAGATCATTGAAAGCCCTGGAGTATTCCAGCGTGTTCCGGTTCCCTTGCTGCAGGCGTAAGAACTCCTGCGTCTTCCTCTTCATGAGACCCGGCGGTATGTGATAGGCCCTGAAGGCCATCCGGAATTCCGCCCAGGTCATAACTCGCTCGGTGGGTTGCGAAGCACAATAGTTCACCCACCAAGCTGTCTGACCGCGAACTGAGTTTTGCTCTGCTCACTCACTTGGAGCAGCCCGAACTTCATCTCCATCGTGCGGAGCCAGTTGTCCGCATCGAGGGGTTCATCCGCCATTGGTAATACCGGGGGATGAGTAGCCAGAAAATCGGAGTAGGAGCTTTGTTGGCGCTCCTCGCGATCTTGATGCCTCTCTGGTCGAGACGTATTTGCAATAAGGGTTTGCAGCAACTCGGTGTGCTGCTGATGAGAACCCGCCATCGCTGCCACGATGTTAGCCAAAGTAACCTCTGGCGGTGGTGGTTGTTGCTGTTGCTGCTGTTGTTGTCCCGAGGAATCCTCAGAAGGCTGTTGGGAGGTCTCTCCCCCCTGACTGGAACCCCAACGTCCGGGTTGGCACGAGTACGAGTCATTCTGAAAATTCAAAACAGCAGCGATCAGCACATGTCATACTTAAAATTCCATATGAAACAGTAGGTATTGAAGTGACACATGAATAATTTGCACAACATTCACATATATTGATAAAGCATATACTTTATACAAGATACAATATTCTCGGGTCTCCGAGAAGTCGTGCTCATGTCGTCACTACCTATACATACACTACTGTCTACACGACATGTCACCAATTACAAAAGTTTTGGTTACATCCTCCTCGCTGCCATACTTGGCAACGGTAACCTCCTACTCGGAGTAGAACTCGACCTCCTGCGGGTCGTCCTCCTCCGCTACCTCTGCTGGTGGCTCTGGATCCACGACCCCCTCTTCCAGCTCGGGTTCCCCCATTGCCGGAAGACCCAACACCACGGGTATGGCACCTACCACCGGTATGCCCATTACCGGAGGTATGAGGTCCTGCAACGTGTGCACCTCGTCCATGGCTTGGTTGTAGTCCTCTTCCCAGCCTTGTCCCTCCTCAATAGTGTCGTCCCGCTCTTGAGTAAGGACCTCGTTCTGCTGGATCAGAGCCTGCACCTGTTGTTGCAAAGCTGTGATGTCGACACGGCGTTTCCTCTTCGCTTTCTTCAGACGATGCAACTAATTATGTTGTTCATTCAGTCACTTAATCGTCGGAAGGAGAACATTGCGGAGTGCGCTGTGAGCACTCTCGAAGTGGTCTCCACAGATGGTGCTTTCTTTAAGCCTTGCAGCAAGACCCTCCGTATGAACAGCTTGGCTGTCCATCACGGCTTTCCTGCCTTCAATTGGAGGCTGAGGTTCGCCTCCGCGGGATTGTACCTCGGGCAACACGGATCTGTTGCCTCCATGTACCTCCCTTTGCACACATGATTATCCTGTCCCTCCACCGGAACGAGCGCGTATGGAGTGCCCTCCATAGCTCTCACGTGTAGTTGGCAGAAGCGTGACATGGTGTCGCGGGCTGCAACATGCCACATCCCCTCCGGCTGTCTACCTCTCACCGTAGCGGTGAACGGTGCCCAACCAGGTGGCATAGGTCCTGCAGGAACTTCAACATGTATTGTCCACGTCTTGTTCCCCTCCTCACCTTCTTCCTTGGCGAAGAACTGTGGCATCTCTCTGTACCCAAAATATTGAAGCATTTGCCTCAATGTTTCCGGGTAACCTCTGTGGTGAGAACAGTGGGATAAAACCCACCTGTTCTCCAATTGTTTATCCACTGTCATCTGTAGAAACATATTTGAGAAATGTCAAATATTTATTTGAACAGTAAACCATTGAGTTATAACATAAAACATGTCATTGAACTCATAAAACTTGGAACATAGTTCAAATTCAAACAAATTTGACTACTGATCTGCTGTCCAAGATGACAGCTCTGACCAGTTTTCATTTCAACCTGATTTAGACCATGCTAACAGCAAAAAAACTTCTGGAGCTCAACATTAAAGTTAAAGCTAACTTCAATAGCTTTCCATAAAGTGTTTTCTTGGCCTAATATCTTTCCTGGTTCAAAAGTTATGAGATGTCAAAGTTGACAGAATTTCTGGAGAAAATTGGACAGCACCTCCCTTCTTGAGGTACTGATTTGATCCAAGAATTCCAGTTAATTCTACACCAAATTTGACAAAACTTTCTGTTACAAAGTTGTAACCCGTCTCATGAACTTTTCAGAACTACCTCATTTTCTATTTTGGATTTTTATGCAGGAAGTTATGCTCAATTTACAGAGAGTTACAGAGAGTGTTTGCTCTGCCCTGTTTCCTGGACAGTTTCAACTCTACTGCATTTTTCGATTGGTTAAGGGATGAAACACCTCTGGTCATCAACAGAAAAGTTGTAAAGCTCTTCCAAAGATTTCCATAAATGTATCATATGACCCCAACCTCGAAAGAACTCAACCTCTAACCTCTGATTAACTTCAGCCTTATTTCTGCTGAAAACAGGGGACTCTGTCCTTAGTATCCTATAAGTTGAAAACTTGTTAACTTTGAACATCCTAATTAAGGGAAGGAGTTATTTCAAAGTTTTTGTTTTCTAGATTAAAAAACTTTCAAGTTTTTACAATGAAGTGGTTCATTTAGTGGGGTGTGATGTCGATGCGTCACCAGATCATGTCGGTACTACGTCCTCACAAAGAAAAACATATACCGGACTTAGCCGGCTTCGTTAGTTCAGTAGCACTAAACGTCTCTCGCACACGGATGCTACACGTCTACCGATTCGTGGTCAGACTACCTGCAAATAACTCACACAATCTTCAGACTCGGCTGCACACCGAGCCCGGTATCCATACAGTTCATACACCCGGCCGTCATCACTCGCCTGGATGTTCTCAAGCCAAACACGCCTTGAGCTACGTGTTCACGTTACTGACCACGTGACGGGGTCTCCCAAATGGTCCAAAGCATGCCAGGGTCAGACGTTGCTCGAATACCCCAAACGACATGAAGAGTCGTAGAGGATATTAAAGTGGGTCGGGTTATCTGCCACCCGTGGGGCTCCACCCTTTAGCTTGTGCGCACTGGTGGATAGCGCTTACGTGCACCCTCCAAGACATAAAGCGTCCCGAGATGCACGATTTTCCGATATAAGCAAATAGTTTAGTATGCCACTTTCTATACACTAATAACATCCTTATATGGGCTACTAACTTGTTCCTCACCGAATTTTTTGAAAAAGATGACCTTTGTAGTGCGTTAAACCTCAAGCGAGCTCTGATACCATGCTGACGCGGCCCCACGGCCTCGTCGAGCCAGGATCACGCTGAGGGGTGCTGCGTTGCACAGCACCGGATAACGCACATCAAAGATACAAAGCGGAAGCAAATTTTTTATTACATAAACCAGTTTATGAACATTTTACAACAAAATAAGTCTAGTCTACACTCACGAGTGTAGACTATGCATCGAGTTCACGTTCAGCCCGTGAATGTGTCCTCGCTAGCCCGCACCCACACTAACACGGCAGCGTGCACGACTCCCATTCGACAGGGTTCCCCTCTTGGGGTTCCGTCTCCTCCTCAGGAGTCCCTTCCTCATAAACCCCTGCAAAAGCTTCAAACACAAGCAGTGAGCACGATGGCTCAGCAACACTGACCCGTCTCTCCTATACATGAAACTTCTACATGAATGGTTGTAAGGTACATGAGGTAAAATAAGTTGCAAAGGACTCGCCTAATTATAACCTTACTTTCAAGTTTTAGCAGCAGGTTGTGGAGAACCTTACGCCAAGGCACATGAGAGAGCCGCAATCAAACAAGAAACGCATTTCTCTCATGTACTTTGCCTAAAGTTGAAAAGAACTGTAATTACCTCTAAACTACAACAAGACATTAACAAGCAAAGTATATCCTTCACTTCAGCAAACTTTTAACATGTATCTAGCCTGTTCTTTCTACGTCACGGTACAGTGAAGAAGTGGTACTCACTGACCTTGAGGGACGGTGATTATAATCGATTTACACCTGCAGGGTTACCCGAATAACCCGTCACGTACGCCCGTACTCGATGTTGCCTACAGCAACCATCACGGACGTCGTACGCAACCACCTTTCACCCGTCAGTCAAATATTGAACCGGTCCTATCGTCCCGAGCAAGAGGTCTTTGCGCGCGCATCTACAGTTCCGCCAGCCGATTTACACCTCTAGCTCTCAACCTACCCTCTGAAGGACAGGCAATGCCTCAATACCCAGCTACCCGAGTTATATCGGTTTCCCGGTTCACATATAGCCGGCAGGTCTTCAGTACTGTTCTATCTTGTTCAACAGGCCCGCACACGGCTCGGTCCTCAATCGACACAAGCGGAGCTATAGCGCCCGGGCCCCAAAGTCCTGCTGCCCTTACTCTCCACTCGGTCTCATTTTTCTTGCCATGTGTTTCATTTGCTATCTTTACCCGAGCGATGTGCCTCTAGCCTATTCTCACGAGTAGTTCCAACTACTCGACTTGTACCGAATCCTACACTGTCTTAGCATCACAGTAGCTAACGAGGTTTTCAAACCTAATCCCAACCAAGGGTTTTATTGGCTATGCATTTGGGTTTCAAACAAGACTCTAGTGCAAGAATTTATTGAGTGCTCAAAGTAAGTTCTCAAAATAGTAAAACTTTGTAAAAAGGTTAATGCAAACCGAAGCTTGCCTTGCTGCTCTTGGTCATAGGCTAGCTGTACTTCCGGAATGATGAAGTCTAAGACTTCGGGTTCCTCCTCAACCTTAGCGACTACATGAGAGAACATATACATGTATCGATTTGAATGCATTTAAAGTGAAGTTTAAACTTGTGAGGACTATAAGTCTTACTAACTGACCCAATGACTCTGAAATTTTTACTGTTGGTTGGATACAACCAAAACAGAGATTTGGCCAAGTTTCATTTGCAGCAAAGCTCACTTGAGCTCTCCAAAATAATTACATACTTGACCTTAATTGGAGCTCTTAGGGTGTTCTAGGGATTTTCATAAAGCAAGACATGACTTTCTGAAAACTAGGTTTTCAGAGGGTTCTAATAGAGTTGGTGTCACTTAATTTGAACGTTCCTAGCTAAAGATATGAGCTAAACAATTTCAGAGAAATTCTGAAAATGTTTCTGGACATTTTCTATTTTCTCTGGAACAGTTTTGTTAATCACACCATTAGGTTGATCAAATGAGCTCAAATGGATCCGAAATTTTTAGGGTAGCTCAGGGATATTTTGGTGAACATCTCAGCAAAATTTCAGGATTTTCCTCCAAAGGGTTCTCCAGTTAAAATTCCAAAGAGTTAAAACTTTGAAGAATTAATTCTGGAGAACTAAGGATTTTCATGAAGTGAAACATGATTTTTTCGAAACTACTTAGAGAGCAGAACCCAACAAAATTTGGACTTTTCTAGCCAAAGTTATGTGGGTTTGAAGTTTGAACTAAACCTGAAAATGGGGGAAATGTTTAAATTGCTGCGCGTGGGACCGGGGCTACGTGTCCACTTCTCAGCGGTCGACACACAGGGCCACGGAGTCTTTCGCATGCAGCCGCACCCGATCCGGTGCCACAGCAAATCCCGGTTTTAAAATATCGGCCGCTGACACGTGGGACCCGGGGGCTTCGCCTACCTCCGTGTAACACCCCAAAACCTGTTAAGAGGGGAATTTAAAAATTTTTGGACGTATTGCATGTGGTGCAGAAATTCAAATTCAAATTGGAATTCAAATTCAACTCAAAACAGAAAAGAAAAAGAAAAAGAAAAAGAAAAAAAAACAAAACCCCCCGGCTAGTGGGCCGAAACCCACCAGCCGGCCCACCTTACCCCCACGCCAGCCCGCAGCCGCGCGCCCCTTTTCCCTCTCACTGACACGCGGGGCCCACCGTTGTCTTCCTCCTCGCGCGCGCGCTCGGCGATCCCAGGACTCCTCTCTCTCCCGAATCAAAACTACCCCCAGAAACCCGCAACTCCAGCCGAATTCTGGTCCCGGACGACTCCGGCTCGATCTAAACAGACACGCCGCCCTCCCTAGTCTATAAAAACGCCGGCATCGCCCCGTTTTTCCCACCCGATCAGCTGTTTTTCCTCCTGGTGAGAACCAGAGCTTCTCCGGCCGTTTTCTCTCGATCTTCTCTCGGGATTTCTGATCTAACGCGTCAATCTTGTTCCACCGCCTCCGGGGAATCACGCAGGTGAAGAAAACTCGGTAGATTGCGCCCTAGACGCAGCTCCGACAAGCATCGCCGCTGTTCCATCTCGGACCTCTTCGCCGACCTCCTTCCAGGGCCTCCGAGCTCAAGAAAAACCCCGAGGTGAGATCCCCAACCTCCCCTCTACCGATCTATGCCATGAAATCCCAGTTTTAGGAAGAATAGACGAAGATCCGAAGTTTCCGGCGAGATCGCCGCCTCCCGCCGCTGCGCGCCGCCCGCGCTCGGTCAGAGCGACGTGGCCGCTTATGCGCCGTCTATTTTAAATCGCACGGTGGAGTTAAAACCCGCGCGTACCGGTTCGGCGATCTAATCTGAGCCATCTGGTTTAAATCGGACGGTCCACATCAGCCCCGCATTATAAAGGCTGGGATTCTTACGCGCTACCCTCTGGGGATCTCGGAAAATACGAGCTAGCCCCGGAAACTTCTGATCTAGCCCCTGGAACTTGAAAAATTCATGTAAATTCATTTAAAAATCAGTTTTAGCCCCTGGACTTAATAAAAATTAGGAAAACCCCTCTGTTATGTGTAATTAGACCCCTGGAAATTTATGAAATAATATAATAGACCCTGTAGTGGGGTGAGTTTACCTTTTTAACCCTATATGATATTAAATTTAGGAATCTGAATATGTGATGAGGATTTAAAATTTAAAAGGTGGGACAAACAAATTGTAAATTCAAATTTAAACTCTCCTAGCACTTGGAAAACTTTGGAGTGAGTTAAAAATAGATTTTTAAGCTGAAATGAATCTGTCTAATTGATTGTTCACATTTATTAGTTATAGAAACATATTTTAGGCGAGGAATAATTCTGAAAATTGGAAAAAATGAATTGAAATTAGTTCACATCAGAGGAGAAGTTCCAAAATATATTATTTAATATTTTTTATCAGAACCTATTCTGTTTAGATGATGTGCCCTACTATTTAATATTAAAGTTTACTTTTAGTCATAGAAAATAAATCTGGAAATTATAGGAAAATAGGTGTGCATGACTAGAAAATGATAAATGAAGCCTCCAAATCCAAAGACTTCAGTTTAGGGTTTGGTAGAAAATCTGAAAACCCATTTGGAGTAGGAAAATACCTTCCATGCAGACTTGGAAGCTAAAGGGGTGTGTTAATTGAATATAAAGAATTTGTTTAGAATTGAAATTCATATATAAAGTGTGCAAAAAAATCTGAATACAAAAGTTAGAAATCATATACATATGTTTAAAAGTGCATATAGACTAGAAATCAACACATGTAGAGTAAACACAACACATAGAAATGTGAATGATTTTCATATGTATGTATGTGTGGAGTGAAAGTGTGAACCATGTCTTATGGGTTGTTGTTTTCTTTTGCTATATGTGTTGACATGAGTAGAACCTGCCCCAGAGCAAGTTCTTCCCTTCCAAGATCAGGACTATCCATTCCCAGAGCAGCAGGAAGAAGGCAAGTGTCCTTGACCACTTTGATCCTATGCTAGGATGTGTAGATAGAATTATTTGCGTTGTCATTTGAAATATGAAACCCATGCTAGGAAGTTTCCCTAGAATTGCATTACCTTGTTTCCTTGTAGCTTGGGTTGGGATTTATTTTATCATATCATTTATTCATATTACTTGTGCTTAGCCATGCTTAGAATGGGATAATTGGGATATGAGATCATCAGTTTATTTACCATACTCTTGAATGAGATGTTATGAGTTATGTAGAGGTAGGGATCAAGGCAAGTTGGATGATTTGGTTGGTGCTGGGTGCACGAGACTCGGGTTTGTGTTTAGTACTTTCCTGGATCCTAAGGACCGGTTCATGGAGCATGTAACCTGGCTTTACCGTGCCAACCACATGCTGAGATGGGGCAGCTTGGCCAATTAATTAGGTGTATCCCTGGCGTAGTATGGGTGTGTTGGATGGTGCAGGGATTAGGTGTCAGCTGGACTACCATATGAACCGCAAGGCTCAAGAGGGGGCCACTGCAGCGGGGTTGGAGCCTCTTGTATGCTGTTAGTGGTGAAACCTCAGTGGGCCCACGCTCGTCGGGAATCCCTTTGTAAAGGCTTCGTAGTGGTCTCCTGGCTACACACCTGGGAAGTGTGAATGTGGTTCGTAGCCACTGGCATAATGGAGGTTCTTTTAGTCCACCCGGCAACGGGGGATGAAATCACTACATGTGGGTACAGTGGTGCAAACTCTGCAGAGTCAAAACTGTCATGACAGCCGTGCTCACGGTCAAGAGCGGCTTGGACTTATTCATGATTAGAGGATGATGACTTTGGAAGTTGTGGATGTTAAGCGGGGAGCTTAACATTGGAAATGATGTTATGGCTATTTGATTTTGATGATGGGATGGGAGATTGGGACCATTTCACCTGTGTAGTAATGTAGGTGCTTAATAAGCTAAGGTGGTAGGCAATAGTTGTGTAGTGCTTTAACCATTTGTTCAACCTCTCCTTGTTCCAGCCATGCATGACATAACTTTCCCACACTTGCTGAGTACCAACGGTACTCAACCTTGCATATTTGTTGGTTTAAATTGCTGCTCAGGTCAAGGGGATGATGTGGTGTTTAATGATCAAGACTTCGGACCCGAAGAAGGTTTCTAGGTTCATGGAGTCCCCCGGGCAACGCCTGTGACGGAGCCCACAAGAATAATATTCTGCTGCTATTTTATTTACTTGTGATGAACTTATTATCGCCCATTGAGACATATGCTATGTAAGACTTATTTATATTCGACACCTGGCTTGTAATAAATGATGCTTCACTATTTGTCATCACATGTATGAGAAAATGATCCTGGCATACATGTGATATTCACTCGGTTGTTCTTCAGAGAAACCGGATGTGACACTCCGGCCTCCCACGCTCGGCCGCCGTGAACCCTCGCCGGAGTGCTCGCCAGTGGCCTCTGCCATGTACCAAACTTCATAACCTTGGCCGCCTCTGCCTAATTCCACCCGGGAAACACGATGCTGGGCTCAGTTCGTCGTGAAAATCACCGGAACACGGCCAGCAACGAGTGGCGGCTTCGGAAGAACTTCGACCATGTTGGCCGGACTTCCTAGCACCCCAAATGATCGAGCTATCGGTCGTAGAGCATCAGTGGACTCTAGGGAAGCTTGGCATGGGCTCGAGGCAGCTTGGAATAGGCCCTAGGTAGGCTCTCACCGTATGCCCGATGGCATCCACCATTAGCACCGGTAGAAAAGCTAGAACTGGCCGGTGTACCAAGGTTTTCTTGCCACGGCTGCGAACGAAATTTGGTCGCTACCAAGCCTAGCTCGTGTAGGGACAGTTTGAGGATCTCTAAACAACTATGGAGTGAGAATTTGGCGGATCCGCACCTGAAGGTCGGTCTGGGACGAACAAAAGGGAAAACTGAAATTCGTCTTCGGTGATCAAACACTCGGGCTGTGGTTCAGGGGTGAGAAACACCAGCCTCTAACGCGTCCGAGGACGCCTTAGCTTGGGCGTGACACTCTCCCGTTTGGGCTGTCCACGGGAGCCCGAGGTGCGGTAAACTTAGGTCACCGGAAAGAACTTTCGGTGTTGGCGAGATCATCTGAGTTCAGCTAATTCCTATGACGGGGAAGGAAGAGGAGAGCCTTTAGTACCGTTTTGTAGCTTAGAGGTAGTGGAGCGGCTGTGATCACTGGTTCTCCGATCAGTTCCGAGTGAGCGGCGGCGAGGCGATTCTTTTCTTGCGCGAGAGCGACGCAACGATGGATAACGCCTCGGTTTGGCGCAGCTGCTGGGGTAAGAGGTGTAAAATCCCTAAAAAGTGGTAGCAAGAAGAAATTCAGCTGGTGTACACTTATGAAAAATGAGGGGAATTAAAACTTTGAATTATAATGGTGTAAGTCCAAACTGAGGGTTTAGAGTTCCCAAAAACTTCCAGACCTGCAGATCTAAATGCACAGCTTGGATCTTCATACACTAAATATGCACCCTTCCAAATTTCAGCTCATTTGGAGGAGTTTCTAAATTTGTTTGGGATTAAAAGGAAAAGCCCTCTAATCTGAATTTCAAATTCAGTTTCAAATTCCAATTTCCTCAATTTGCAAATTTGGTTCAACAAATGTGTTCTACACATTTGAAATAGCAGCCATGCCAAAAATCAGAAACTTTGGAGCTGGTTTGCTATGTTTTTGGGACAATACAAAATGGAGGATTCAAACTCCATTTCAAATTCAAATGATCAAACCCAATTCAATCTTCACACCAGAATTCAAACCATTTGAATTAAAGAAAGTTTAAACCCTGACTTGGTGTGAAAGTTTAGCCTTAAAGGTTGAGTTGCTGGGGGTAAAATATCAGAGAAAATTTGGATAAGAATTAGAAATGGTGGGACCCCTTGGTCAGCCACACACAAGAGCTGCCGCCTCAGCCGACTGCGGTCGAACAGCGGGGGTGCGACAGCTCCCGGTTCCGACCCACGCCCGAGGTGTGCCGCGCCACCTCCTGATTCTTCCGCCTACTTGATCATCCGCTCGTGCCACAGCCCCAGCACAACTCCCTTGCTCTCTCGGCCGTTTACCGACGTGCTTCCCCCTTCTCTGCTCGAGCACGCGAGCGAAAACCGCCGCCCTAGGCTAGTCGCTCGGGTTCCCGGTGTTGATCGTCTTCCGACGACACCAGCGCGTAGCTGAGCTAACCATCAGCTCCGCCGGAGCCTCCTCGACGCTTTCCAACAGTCCCTAGCTTGTGACGGACCCTCCATACCGGCGCCAAACTGTTCTGCTCTGAAGGAAAACAGAGCTCGACGTCGCCGCCGTGGTTCCCCGTCTACCGGCCGACTCCAACCTCCCCAGCGCGAGGAAAACCACCCAGAGGTGGGTCACGAAGTCTAGTTTCTCATACCGATGCCATTTGGTACTTTACCACCGACGGCTAGCCAGAATTTGGAGATTTCCGACGATACACGTGGAAGATAGCTCGAGACCGTTTTGGGAAATTCTTCCCACACGCTGAATCATCAGGTCTCCGTCCCTAGACACAGCTACTAGATCCCCTAGTGCCTCCCCACGCTGAAGCATGGCGCAAACCATCCCCTCTGCAACCCTAGCAATGAGAATCCATCGCCGCCGGCTGAAACAGTTCGGTTCACCGTCGAACTACACCTTGCACGAGTTTTCGCCCACTTTTGTATGCAAGAACGTGCTCCTCACATCACCCTGATGCTTGCGGTGCTCTCCCCAACTGGAATACTCGCCTGCTACGCAAGAACGACGGCGCCGGGGTGAGGTTTGCTGCTGCCACCATCGGGGAGGTATTCCCGGCCATTTAGCGCCGCCACCGAGCTCACTAGAGTGTTCCTCGTCGGATTTTGGGCACAGGCGGTGAGGATTGAGCCGTCTAAGGCACGGGACAGCCGTTCCGGCAAGGCACAGTCGTTCCTCCGGCGAGGAGGCCGGCCGGGCGCGAGGTAGACGAAGGTGAAGGGCTGACCCACCTGTCAGTGGCACTGGTTAGGCGTCGGATTGGTTTGCGGCTCGGGATCTATTGTGGCTGCACGGGTTAAACACCGTAGCCCTGGTGTTGCCGAAATTTCACTGATCCGATTTAAAACAGTGGGCCCAGTTCCAATTATTTGAAGTTTCTGTTAGGAAAATAATTCCAGGAATTAGCTGATCTTTCCAAGCTCATAACTTTGTGTAGAAAACTCCAAAAAGGGTGAGACCAATTTAGTTGCAATCCTCATGAGGAGTACTTCACAGAGAAACCAATTTTAAGGTATGAAAATTCCCAGGAATTTCTGTAGAATTGTTTTTAGTAAATCATTTAGGGATTCATTACAGGAGCAATTCTTTATGAAATATTCCCAAATTTGGGCAGCTAATCCTTTTCATAGTTACTGATCTCCAGTAAAAATTTGGTTTTCATTAGAGTTCATTTGCTAGGCTAAACTGCCCTCCCAAGTTCAGCCTTTATTTGAAAATTCCAATTTAAACAGAAACTTTTCAGAATTCCTGTCCAACTTCAAAAATTCATATCCCTCTGTTGGTAGCTCCAAAAATGGTGAAACAAATCCCACTGTATCCACTGTAAAAATTCCAAAGCCAATTAAGGATTATGAATAGCAGTAGCTATTTATAGAAGTTCAATTCTTATAAATCCTTAATACTTACACATGTATTTTGTTACATTTCATAATAGTGACCGAAGTTGAGAACGCACCGGAGCCCTTGGACATCCTCCCACCTGAAGCTAACTTCCCATTTGACTCGCAACCAGGCAAGCCCCGGTTTGCACTTAAGTACCTTTTATAAAGCTTTTTATTTGTATCACTTACGTCTAGGGTGAATGTTTGCATTAGAGTTAGGGTGATTGAAACCCCACTTGCATAACCTTTTAAATCCTATGGAGGGTTGGGTAGCTTACAGACTCGACAAGTAGAGAATGCCATGCTAATATGCTTAGGATCTCGGTAGAAGTCGAGTAGTTGGAATCTACTCGCGAGGTAAGGTTTTATCACATGGTTTGGTCAGAATAGAAAATGGCTTAAAAGTGGAGAAAATGAGGCCCAGCAGGGGGGATAGGAAGCAGTGAGTGGAGGTCTCACGTGCGTAGCCCTGTTGGTGTCGATTGAGGACCGAGTCGTGTGCAGGTCTGCTGAACAAGTATCGAACAGTACCGGATGGCATACTGACATAAGCAGGAAACCGATGTAAATGGTTAACCTGGGTGCCGAGGCTTACCCAACCATAAATAGGAGTGGGTTGAGGGTAGCAAGGTATAAATCTGCCGGTGGGCACACTCACGCTCCACGCGGGGACCTCCTGCCCGTTACGGATGGACCGGTTCGGTGTTTAGGTTGCCTTTGAAAGGTTGTTGCATACAACAGAGTAGGAAGGGGTGTGGAATCACGCTTCTGAAAGTGGGTGTATGCAACGTGTTGTCCGGGTGTCTCCTGATTGCAATCACCATCCCTCGCGGTTATTTGAGTACCGCTTGTTCACTGTTTCATGACATAGTAAGAAGTGAAGTAAGCCAGTTGAATGATAATATGATGTGATGATATATTAAGGTTTTGGAAACCATGTCTGCTGTAGATGTAGAGCTAATTAAGTTTAGTTTCCGCTTTGGGCATCACCACATCGGAGGAATTGTGGACTTCCAATGTGAGGGCGGCCTAAGGCACATGAATTTGCTGCTATAGAACTGAAAATAAGGATCAACTTATAGGCGTGTCTTTGTTGCAAAGTCCATTCTCCTATTTTACACATCCCTGCATGTAGAGTTCCATGCCTAGGCTAGTCGGTTAAGCCTTGCTGAGCCATCATGCTCACGGTTGCAATATTTGAGCTGTATGCAAGTGAGAGCTATGAGGAGGGGTCCGATGACGACGCAATGCCCCCGTCAGGGTACACGGCCGAGCTGGAGCCCTGTACGCCGCCGTGATTCTCCGGTTCCTTGCTGCTAGCGTGTAGCGTCCCCGGGCTGGACGGCTGTACTTTTGCATAGCTAGGATGAGAGGCCATATATGTATATTACTTCCGCTGTATGAATAGGTGTGGCGGACCAGAATCCGCTCATCCAGGATCGCAGAGGGTGGTGCCACGCGATGCGACACCCGACAGCACACATCATAAGAACATAATATATTACATGGGAAAGACAACTGAAACTGTACAAACAGGTACAAACTTCAGTTACAACTATTGTTTATATTACACAGCGGAAGTCTACACTATACAACTCACGCCTGCCTATCTAGCAAAAGTTGGTTGCCCAGCCCTAGGGCAACCCACACTAGCTGCACTCCTCAGCTCAGCGCGGCGTGTACGGCTCCCACTCAGCCGTGGTCCCCGCCGGAGGGTAACCCTCACCGGTGGACTCGTACTCCGAGTCCGTGGGTGGCTCCTCACCTGAAAAACACTTAAGCAGCAACCGTGAGCACGAAGGCTCAGCAAGGCTTAACCGACTCACCTAAGCATGAAACTCTACATGAGGGGTACAATGGATATAGGATAGTAACATTTCAGCAAAAAAACACGCCCTACAAGTTCATCCTTAGTTCATCTTTTAGCAACAAGTTAACAGTTCATGAAATCTGAAATTTAGTAAGCAGTATTTGGTGGCACACATGTAGCAATACAATTATATCAACCAGCAATATTGAATCAACAGGTTTCATCCATTAATCTACGTCACGACTCAGTGACCAAGTGGTACTCTTCACCGCGAGGGACAGCGAATCGACTCGATATACACCTGCAGGGAAACCCAAAGAGCACGTCACGTACGCCCACCCGTGGAGCTGCACAGCACGCTCACTCGATGTCGTACGGGACAACCTTTCACCCAACAGCCCAAACGTCGAACCGGTCGCACCGAAACGAGCAGGAGGTTCCCCACACGGAGCATCTCTCTATGCCCGTTGGCAGATTTCCACCTTGCTGCCCTCAGCCTACACCTATAAATCGGTGCGTTATGCCTCGACGCCCGGAGGTTTAGGCTACATCGGTTTATCGGGGCCCATATATCCGATATGCCTTCGGTACGTTCAAACTTGATCAGCGTGGGCCGCACACGGCTCGATCCTCAATCGACACGGACAGGGCTGCGCACACAAGACTCTCTCTTGCTGCGCCCTAGCCCCTGCCTAGTCTCATTTTCATTACTAAAGTGATCTCACGTCACTCCACCGAACCCGTGTGCCCCATGCCTATCTCGCGAGTAGATTCCAACTACTCGACTTGTACCGAAGTCCTATGACTCATTAAGCATAGCCTGTCTACTCGAGGTCTTAGACACTACCCTCACTCTTTTAGGAACCTTTGGTTATGCAAGTGGGGTTTCATTCATCCTATACCTAATGCATATACATACTTCATATGACACATGTAAACAAAGTAAAAACTTATAAAGAGGTTAATGCAAACCGGGGCTTGCCTTGTTGCTGCTGGTCAGTAGTTAGTTCTTCGTCCGGAAGAAGGAAATCCAGCACTTCCGGGGTCTCTTCTTCAATGGCTACACGTTGAATACAACACTACATGTAAATTTAAATGCAATGTGTGAACTTAAATACACAATTGCTAATAACTCTAGCTAGCCCTCCCCTTTGGGTTCTGAAATTTTTATGGTGGATAGGTAGGGTCCTAACCAGAGTTGTGACCAAGTTTTATTTGAAACAAAGTTCAATTGAACCTTGTACAAATAAAAGCCTCTTTGGTCAATAATTGAGCCTCTAAGTAATTCCAGGGTTTTTCATGGCTCCCACCATTACTTTCTGGAAACTAGAATTTACGATGGTTCTAATGGAGTTGGTTTCATGTCATTTGAAGAATTCTACAGAAAGTTAGTTCCTAATTAAGATTGGAGAAGATCTGAAAAATGTTTCTGTACATTTTTTCTATTTTCTCTGGGCAGTTCCCTTAATCACCCAATTAGGGTAACTAAATGAACTTGGATGAGTCTGAAAATTTTACTGGGATTCAGGGATTTTCCAATGAACCTTTCAGCCAAATTTCAGAATTTTTCATAAAGTAGTTCTCCAGATAAAATTCCCAACAGTTTAAACTTTAGGGATTTAATTCTGGATAACTATTCCCTTTCATGAGCTGAATTTGGTATTGCTGGAAAGTGCTCAGAGAGCTAAATCCAACAAAATTTGGTTCACCCGATTTGGAGCTTTCTAGCCAAAGTTATGAGGATTTGAAGTTTGGAAGAAATCTGAAAATCGGGGGAAAAGTTTAAACTCTCGGGGCCCGCGGGGACACGTGTCGAGCGCGGAGGTGTCCGGCACACCAGAGATACCACACGTGTCGAGCGCGGAGGTGTCCGGCACACCGGAGCTCACAGGGTATTTGCGCGCCCGCACAGCCGATCCCCGGCCACACCCGATCCCGATTTAAATTCTTCAGCCGCTGACACGTGGGCCAGCCGGCTTCGTCTTCCTCCCGCCGTTCTCTCGCGCCCGCGCCGCCGACCTCGCCGGAGCAGACTCGGGGCTTGCCGGCTCACCGCTGCCGGACCTCCCATGGTCTGAAAATCGCCGCCAGGGGGTTGTCGACGTCGAGGAACACGTCGGTGGTGACAGGTCGGGCTGGGGGTGACCGGAAATAGCTCGGCGACGTGCCGCGGCCTCGGTTGAGGTTCGACACCGTCGACCGTGGTTTCTAAACCCACCAACTCCTCGAACAAACGGCCCTACAGCATCAGTGGACCTCTAGGAAGCTCGACAAGGTGTCAAGATGGTTCAGGGATGGCGGCAAGTCGGTCGGCACCGTGTGACTGATCGTGCCCGCCATGACCGCCCTCGATCGAGCTCGAAATTCGTCACTCCTAGACAGTTTCACGCTACGGATGCAGAAAAGAACTTGATCGCCGGCTAGTTCAGCGTCTATGTGTAAGATTTGATGACCTCCGAAAGGTCATAGAGCGAGAATTTAAAGAAACCGTACCGGAAGCTTGGGTTACGGTCGCCGGAGCAAAAACTAGAAATTCTCTGCGGGTTCTTCACGGTTGGCTTCCAAACTTGGAGGAGAGCAGCACGGTGGTCGCGTGCTCCTGTTGCCTCTCTCACTGGACGGTGAAAACGCCTGTGGAACGCTGCCCATGGCGCCTGACTCTCGGCTGAGGCTAGGTCACCGCGGTGGCGATCGTCTTCGGGCAAAGGAGGTCGGAGCTCGGGGTTTCTGGCATTGGGGAGGTGGAGTGCGACCTCAGGTGGCTGTGTAGCAGCTCAGGGACGAATGAGGAGATGGTTTTGCTGGTTTTCCCGATTGAGCAGAGAGCTGTGGCGAGAAACAATTCCGCTGCTCGGGTTTGCCCGCGAGAAGATAAAGCCGGCCGACTCCTGCTCGGCTGAGGCGGTGCCGGTCGCGTGGGGGCGCGAGCCAGCCGCCCTGGGCGCAAGCGCGCGGAGAGGGAAGCAGCTAGTGGCGCCGGTAGCTGCTCGGTGGCATAGTCGACAGCTGCTCGGTGGAATTTCCCACCGAGACTCTGACTTTGGGTGCAAGTTTCTCCTTCTCCCCTCTATGACATGTATGTCCCACCCGGGGTTTTAACCTCTGAAATTTACTCCTAATCACTGTTGTAAACAGTGAGCCCCATAATACCCCTGGTGATTCAAATTATTCACCCCTGAGCCATTTGAATTGAATAGAATTCAAATTGGGTTCGGTTTGAGTGAATTTCAGCACAAGTTCAGTTTTGAATTCAAATAAAGTTTGAATTCGTCCCACTTAGCTCATGTCAAGATCAACTCCGAATGGAGTGAAAATTGGTGTGTGAGCTCACAAAAATGTGCTGAATAAGAATATGCCTCCCATTTTTAAATTCATGGGATAAAAACAGTTTGAATTTGAATGTGGTTTCAAACTGTCCTCTTTCTATCTATACCCAAAATGACCTCAAAAAGGTTTTTAATTTGGGTGAAACTTGGCATGGACATCCTTAGCAATGTGTAGGAGTTTTTATAATTCCAGCCCACCTATATCACATGTGGGAAATACCACTTTGTGCAAATGAAGGCTTTCCCCTCTAATCACGCTTTTGATGGAGGTTACTTGCTCTTCACAATATTTCACAATCTATCCACAACAAAACTGTGGTGTTGTGAGGTGACGAAAAGTTTTTTGCAAGTCCCTTTTCTTGGGCTTTTACATCCCTCCCCCCTTAAAAGAATCTCGTCCCGAGATTACAAAAGAAGTGATGGCGATGTAATAGGGACTTACCCGTGTTGAGAAGCCATGAACTCCGGGTAATTTGAGTGAAGGAACTCCTCGCTCTCCCACGTTGCTTCATCAGCGGTGTGGTTGCTCCAGAGGATTTTGTAGAACCACAACGTTCTGCTACGCGTGGTTCGGGCTTTCTCATCAAGAATTTCCACCGGATATTCATCATATGTTAAATCCGGTTTCAGCTCGCCGATGTCTTCGGTAGGAACAGCCGCTGTATGCTTCAAGCATTTTCGCAGTTGCGAAACATGGAAAACGTCATGGACACCAGCCAGAGATGCCGGTAGCTCCAATCTATACGCTGCTGGTCCACACTTTTCGGTGATAGCGTAGGGTCCAATGAAACGGGGAGCGAGCTTCCCCTTCACACCGAACCGGTGCACGCCCTTCATCGGAGACACGCGGAGGTACACGTGTTCCCCAACGTCAAAGTGCAACGGCCTACGCCTCTTATCAGCGTAGCTCTTCTGCCGGGATTGAGCGGCTTTTAAATTGGCTTGAATTGTCCGAACGCGCTCTTCGGCGTCGTTCACCACATCAACCCCGAATGTGACCCTTTCACCGGACTCGCACCAATTTAATGGGGTGCGGCACTTGCGACTGTAGAGAGCTTCGTAGGGTGCCATCTTGATACTCGCCTGATAGCCGTTGTTGTATGAGAATTCCGCCAATGGTAGGTGATTATCCCAGTTCCTACCATGGTGGATGGCACATGCTCTCAACATGTCCTCCAGAACTTGATTCACCCTCTCTGTCTGGCCATCTGTCTGAGGGTGGTAGGCGGAGCTCCTAATCAGTTTAGTACCCAAAGCAGCGTGCAACTGCTCCCAAAAGCGAGATACAAACAATGCACCTCGGTCTGAGACTATGGTCTTGGGTACACCATGCAGGCATAGAATCCTGGCAATGTATAACTCCGCATATCGGTTGGCATGGAAATGTGTATGCACGGGAATGAAGTGAGCTGACTTGGTCAGTCGGTCAACAATCACTCATATGGAATCATGCTTGTTGGCTGTTAGGGGTAATCCCACAATGAAATCCATGCTCACATCTTCCCATTTCCATGCTGGAATTTTCAGGGGTTGCAGCAGCCCTGATTTCCTCATATGATCAGCCTTCACTCGTCTACACGTATCACACTCGGATATGTACTTAGCTACCTCCCGCTTCATCCATGTCCACCAAAATTCCTTTTTCAAATCTTGGTACATTTTGTTGCTGCCCGGATGAATGGAGTATTTAGACAAGTGGGCTTCGTCGAGGATTTTCTTCCTCAGTTCCATATCTCGGGGTACACTATGCGGTCATTAAACCATAGCGTCCCCTCATCATCTTTCCGGAAACATTTAATCTCTCCATTGTCTATCCGTCTCCGGAGATGTGCCATGCCTTTATCATCTTTCTGAGCTGCAATGATGTCCTCCCTAATAGTCGGGATGAGGGCAAGGTTGTACAGCGATCCATAAGGAACCAAGTATAAACTTGGCTCTTCCTCCTCCACCGGTGTAACGGTGAGGTGATGGACATGGGATTTCCAACTCAGCGCGTCGGCAACCATATTCGCCTTGCCGGGGTGGTAGTGAATCTCAATCTCATAGTCCTTGATTAATTCTAACCACCTCCGTTGCC
This sequence comes from Neostapfia colusana, assembly GCA_030760725.1. Lineage (NCBI taxonomy): Eukaryota > Viridiplantae > Streptophyta > Magnoliopsida > Poales > Poaceae > Neostapfia > Neostapfia colusana. Next base: position 103,641,327 of record JASWHV010000003.1, read on the forward strand.
TCATGTTCAGCTCCTTCTGGGTGAAAATGTATTTCAAGCTCTTGTGGTCGGTGTAGAGATGCACCAAATTCCCCAGGAGATAGTGCCTCCACATTTTCAGAGCCAACACCACGGCAGAAAGTTCAAGATCATGAGTCGGGTAGTGCTGCTCATGGTTCCGAAGTTGGCGTGAGCCATAAGCGACCACACGTCCTTCCTGCATCAACACGCAGCCGAGCCCAATACCGGACGCGTCACAATACACGTCGAAGGGCTTTGTTGTATCCGGCTGAGCTAAGACCGGGGCTGTGGTCATGCTTCACCAATGCTCGGAACGCTCCTTCACACGCCGTGTTCCAAACATATCTCGTCCCTTTATTCAGCAACTCCGTCATTGGCTTAGCGAGTTTGGAGAAGCTTGGAATGAATCTCCTATAGTATCCCGCTAACCCGAGGAAGCTTCTGACTTCATGGACTGAAGTGGGAGCTTTCCATTTCAGCACTTGCTCTATTTTGCTTGGGTCAACCGCAATGCCTTCAGCTGAGATGATATGTCCCAAGAATGGCACTTGGCTGATCCAAAACTCGCATTTACTGAACTGGGCGTAGAGTTTATGGTCTCGCAATCGTTGAAGAACGATCCGCAACTGTTCGGCATGTTCGGCTTCTGTCTTGGAATAAACCAAGATATCGTCGATGAACACTACCACGAACTTGTCCAGCTCCGGCATGAACACCGAGTTCATGAGATACATGAAATGGGCTGGAGCGTTTGTGAGACCAAAGGACATGACGAGATATTCATATAATCCATATCTCATTGAGAAGGCCGTCTTCGGGATATCCTCCGCCCGGATCTTTATCTGGTGATATGCAGAGCGAAGGTCCATCTTGGAGAACACACATGCACCCACAAGTTGATCAAACAATATGTCGATGCGGGGCAGTGGGTACTTATTCTTGATGGTGACGGCGTTGAGCGGCCGGTAATCCACGCACAGCCTCAGGGTTTCATCCTTCTTTTTCACGAACAGCGCCGAGCATCCCCAAGGCGAGGAACTCGGCCTAATGAAACCCTTGCTCAACAGATCATTGAGCTGTTCTTTTAGTTCCGCCAGCTCATTTGGAGCCATCTTGTATGGCCTCCGTGATATGGGTATAGTCCCGGTTGCGAGCTCAATCTTGAACTCGACATCCCGCTCAGGTGGCATACCCGGTAGATCATCCGGGAACACGTCGGGATACTCCCGGACTACGGGGATGTCTTCTAACTTGAGAGCCTCAGCACTATTGATCGCTGAAACCTCTCTGACTGGATTATCTAATAGGAGGGACTGCGGACGGTGTAATGGGGAGTTGAGGTGAACCATCCGTGATAATGTTTCCAGGACAGCTCCATGGTAGCTTAGCCGTGACCTTCCAAAGATTGCATCAATCTTCTGCCCCCCTAGGATAATCATAGTGGTGGGATATATCTTCCCACCTAAGCACAGTGGTGCTTTTGGAACCATCATCGTTGCTGAAATCTTTCCTCCCGGTGAGCAGATCATATACGAACACTCGGTTGGAAAGGCTTCCAGCTGATGCTTAACCACGTACGATGCACTTATAAAGTTGTGGGTTGCACCAGAATCAAATAATATGACGATGGCTTGATTGTTGAGAGTAAACGTACCCGCCAGCACGTTGTCTCCCTCTGGGGCATCCTCATTGTCGAGGTTGCGGACGCCTCCAGTCCGCTGACCAACCTTCTTCACCGGAGGTCGGCCTCGAGCACCGCCCTGAAACTGGGCTTGCCCGCTGCTCTGCTGCCCCTGGGGACAGTCCTTCGCGAAGTGGCCCGCCTGGCCACATGTGAAGCAGGTGAAACGGGGCGGTCCCCCGCTGATCGGTGGACGGAATCCCGGGGCGTGTTGTGGCGGTGGAAACGCCCGGGGTACCGTCTGCTGCTGCTGCTGCTGTCTTGGCGGTGACATCGGCGGTCGGAACGGGGGTGCTTGGAACGAACGTCCCCCGAACTGTTGAGGCCACGCCGGTGGTCGCCACTGCTGCCCGGATGGTGTCCGATACACCATATGGTACTTCTGGGGCGTGCCACCACCGCTGCTAGGTGGAGCGCTGCGCTTCCTCTGCTCAGCTGCCAACTCAAGCTGAGCATCCTCTTGCACAATCGCGGCATTGACTAGGTCGTTGAAAGTGCCGCGATTCCACTGAACGAGGTGCGTCTTCATTTCGGGGTGTAACCCACGATAGAAATGCTCCCTCTTCTTCTCCTCCGTGGAGATATAGTCTGACGCATATTGCGCCAGATGGTTGAAGGCACGGGAGTAGTCGTGGGCACTCCTCCCGCCCTGCTTCAGCTTCAAGAATTCTTGGAACTTCCTCTTCATTATTCCGGGAGGAATGTGGTAGGCGCGGAACGCCTCCCGGAACTCTTGCCATTCCACGGCATGGCCAGCTGGACGTGAGGCGACATAGTTCGCCCACCACGCACCAGCGGCACCGTGGAGCTGCTGTGCTGCGAACAGGGTCTTCTGTCGCTCCGTACATTGGAGCAGCCCAAACTTGGACTCGATGGTCCGCAGCCAGTTGTCAGCCTCCAGTGGTTCTTCAGCTTCGGTGAACACTGGAGGGTGCGTACTCATGAAATCCGAGTACGACACTTCGCGGGGCTCACGAGGCCCTCGCTCTTGACGTCCCCCCACCTGGGACGTATTTTGCACGATCGTGCGGAGCAGGTCGGTCTGCTCCTCACGACCTCCCACCAATGTCGCTATCACATCCGCTAGAGTAAGCGGAGGCGGCGGTGGTGGCTGCTGCTGCGGGGTGCTGTCGTAGGCCGGTGGCTGGGAGTCATCACCTCCCTGTTGGCTAGAGCCACCAACCTCGTGCGTGGTCCTAGTACGAACCATCTGCAACCACACGACATTAAACATCAGTCCCGCAACATTTTGAATGCAGTCCAATACAAATAGGCATAAAAACATAATGACAATAAAACCTGCGATACATCTCGTATGTAGATAATGTAATAACTTTGCACAAGCTATACCATTACCAGACCAAACACAAGCTAGTTTAATCCAATTTGATGAACCTCCACTTTGGAAGCTCACCATAACTAGGTTTGGTCTCTACGAGACATTACTATCGCGTTGTCATCACGTATACCACCTTTAGGGTACATCACCCTCTCCAATGAGTTCAACTGTCATTCTTCTGTCAGAATGACCAGCTTCTACCTATCCCAAGTTTTGATCTGGTTCTGGGCATTTTCATGACTCAAGTTGAATACCAAAGTTAAAGTTAACTTCAGTATCTTTCCAACGAGTATTCAATTGCCCCCAGATCATCCTTGGTTAAAAAGTTATGCTAATTTAAAGTCAGCAGAATTTCTGGAAGAATTTTAACAGCACCTCCCTTGGAAGTGGCTGTTTTCAACCCTGATTTCCATTACATTCTGTGCTGAAATTTCAGAATCTTTGAATTGCAAAAATGTCACCCATCTTCTACTCTTTCTAAGGATGTATTATATGACAATTTTAGATTTTTCTACTGGGAGTTATGTTTGAAAAACAGAACAGTCCAGAGAATGTTTTACTCTGTCCTGGTTCTGGACAGTGTACATTCTCTAGGATTTAAGCCATCTTAAGGTGAGTTTCAGCTCTGGAAGTCTACAACAAAGTTGTAGAGTACTTCAATACCTTTCCAGAACTATATAGCACACCTCTCTCGGCTAAAAGACCTGTGAGTTATGCCCTGTTGAAGATCAGCAACCTTGCTGTCCTAAAACAGAGCACTCTGTTTTTCAGTCTTTTTGGAACTACACTCATCACTATCCCATTCTTATACCCAACCAGGGTCCTAAATGTTGAACCTATAGATTTTAATTCCTTGTTATTATTTTCATGCATATGCCTACAATATCTCGGTACTACGTTCCTCACAAAAGAAAAATCCTAACCGGATCATACCGGTATATACGTCTCAAGTGTGGCACTAAACGGTCTCTCGCACATGTTTTCTATACGGATACATACGTGGTTAGTACCTGCAGAAAACCACACAATAGTGATGCACTCAAAGGTTGTTCATTTCAGGCAGTTCCATATTTGAAAGTAAATACAAACGCCCGTATCATTGTCATACGGCCGTCCTTGAGTTAGGTCACGTCTCAAGGCACGTGATCGTGTTTCAACACCACACGACGGGGAACCCGAGTAGGTCATGAACGGGTCGTCACGGTTGGGAATGTTATCAACCCAACAGATACCACCTACTGCCCTGCAGGGCACGCCGATGGCAAGCGCTGCGTATGTCCTCCTGGGCTATTTCCAGATGAACACACTCTCGCGTTACTGACCATGCGATAAGGTCTCCACTTACTTGCCTAATGCACGCTAGGGATCAGCGTTGCATATGAACTCAGGAACATGAAGATTTCAAGAGTTTCATATTAACATCTCACACCAAGCTGTGAGACTCCATCTCTGAACCACGTTCCTCGTCAGGGGAGCTAACCGAAATTGAACCGCTTTCGGTGGCGTTCCTTACCATACTTACCAGAGCGTAGGTGTGTCATTACATAATTGAAATTCAGAATTATAACACGTAGGTTAGTATTTGCCACTTTAAGTAACTATGCTAATATAGTCCTTACTTGGGCAACTACCGATTCCTCACCGTATACCTAAGTTTTTCCCATAATGCAGTCCTTAAGTACCGTGCTATCCCCACTGCAGCTCTGATACCAGGCTGTGGCGGACGGAATCCGCTCATCCAGGATTGTAGAGGGTGGTTCCACGCGATGCGACACCCGACAGCACACATCATAAGAACATAATATATTACATGGGAAAGACAACTGAAACTGTACAAACAGGTACAAACTTCAGTTACAACTATTGTTTATATTACACATCGGAAGTCTACACTATACAACTCACGCCCACCTATCTAGCAAAAGTTGGTTGCCCAGCCCTAGGGCAACCCACACTAGCTGCACTCCTCAGCTCAGCGCGGCGTGTACGGCTCCCACTCAGCCGTGGTCCCCGACGGAGGGTAACCCTCACCGGTGGACTCGTACTCCGAGTCCGTGGATGGCTCCTCACCTGAAAAGCACTTAAGCAGCAACCGTGAGCACGAAGGCTCAGCAAGGCTTAACCGACTCACCTAAGCATGAAACTCTACATGAGGGGTACAATGGATATAGGATAGTAACATTGCAGCAAAAGGACACGCCTACAAGTTCATCCTTAGTTCATCTTTTAGCAACAAGTTAACAGTTCATGAAATCTGAAATTTAGTAAGCAGTATTTGGTGGCACACATGTAGCAATACAATTATATCAACCAGCAATATTGAATCAACAGGTTTCATCCATTAATCTACGTCATGACTCAGTGACCAAGTGGTACTCTTCACCGCGAGAGACGGCGAATCGACTCGATATACACCTGCAGGAAAACCCAAAGAGCACGTCACGTACGCCCACCCGTGGAGCTGCACAGCACGCTCACTCGATGTCGTACGGGACAACCTTTCACCCAACAGCCCAAACGTCGAACCGGTCGCACCGAAACGAGCAGGAGGTTCCCCACACGGAGCATCTCTCTATGCCCGTTGGCAGATTTCCACCTTGCTGCCCTCAGCCTACACCTATAAATCGGTGCGTTATGCCTCGACGCCCGGAGGTTTAGGCTACATCGGTTTATCGGGGCCCATATATCCGATATGCCTTCGGTACGTTCAAACTTGATCAGCGTGGGCCGCACACGGCTCGGTCCTCAATCGACACGGACAGGGCTGCACACACAAGACTCTCTCTTGCTGCGCCCTAGCCCCTGCCTAGTCTCACATTCATTACTAAAGTGATCTCACGTCACTCCACCGAACCCGTGTTTCCCCATGCCTATCTCGCGAGTAGATTCCAACTACTCGACTTGTACCGAAGTCCTATGACTCATTAAGCATAGCCTGTCTACTCGAGGTCTTAGACACTACCCTCACTCTTTTAGGAACCTTTGGTTATGCAAGTGGGGTTTCATTCATCCTATACCTAATGCATATACATACTTCATATGACACATGTAAACAAAGTAAAAACTTATAAAGAGGGTAATGCAAACCGGGGCTTGCCTTGTTGCTGCTGGTCAGTAGTTAGTTCTTCGTCCGGAAGAAGGAAATCCAGCACTTCCGGGGTCTCTTCTTCAATGGCTACACGTTGAATACAATACTACATGTAAATTTAAATGCAATGTGTGAACTTAAATACTTAATTGCTAATAACTCTAGCTAGCCCTCCCCTTTGGGTTCTGAAATTTTTACGGTGGATAGGTAGGGTCCTAACCAGAGTTGTGACCAAGTTTTATTTGAAACAAAGTTCAATTGAACCTTGTACAAATAAAAGCCTCTTTGGTCAATAATTGAGCCTCTAAGTGATTCCAGGGTTTTTCATGGCTCCCACCATTACTTTCTGGAAACTAGAATTTACGATGGTTCTAATGGAGTTGGTTTCATGTCATTTGAAGAATTCTACAGAAAGTTAGTTCCTAATTAAGATTGGAGAAGATCTGAAAAATGTTTCTGTACATTTTTCTATTTTCTCTGGGCAGTTCCCTTAATCACCCAATTAGGGTAACTAAATGAACTTGGATGAGTCTGAAAATTTTACTGGGGTTCAGGGATTTTCCAATGAACCTTTCAGCCAAATTTCAGAATTTTTCATAAAGTAGTTCTCCAGATAAAATTCCCAACAATTTAAACTTTAGGGATTTAATTCTGGAAAACTATTCACTTTCATGAGCTGAATTTAGAATTGCTGGAAAGTGCTCAGAGAGCTAAATCCAACAAAATTTGGTTCACACGATTTGGAGCTTTCTAGCCAAAGTTATGAGGATTTGAAGTTTGGAAGAAATCTGAAAATCAGGGGAAAAGTTTAAACTCTCGGGGCCCGCGGGGACACGTGTCGAGCACGGAGGTGTCCGGCACACCGTAGATACCACACGTGTCGAGCGCGGAGGTGTCTGGCACACCGGAGCTCATAGGGTATTTGCGCGCCCGCACAGCCGATCCCCGGCCACACCCGATCCCGATTTAAATTCTTCAGCCGCTGACACGTGGGCCAGCTGGCTTCGTCTTCCTCCCGCCGTTCTCTCTCGCCCGCGCCGCCGACCTCGCCGGAGCAGACTCGGGGCTTGCAGGCTCGCCGCTGCCGGACCTCCCATGGTCTGAAAATCGCCGCCAGGGGGTTGTCGACGTCGAGGAACACGTCGGTGGTGACAGGTCGGGCTGGGGGTGACCGGAAATAGCTCGGCGACGTGCCGCGGCCTCGGTTGAGGTTCGACACCGTCGACCGTGGTTTCTAAACCCGCCAACACCTCGAATAAACGGCCCTACAGCATCAGTGGACCTCTAGGAAGCTCGACAAGGTGTCAAGATGGTTCAGGGATGGCGGCAAGTCGGTCGGCACCGTGTGACCGATCGTGCCCGCCATGACCGCCCTCGATCGAGCTCGAAATTCGTCACTCCTAGACAGTTTCACGCTACGGATGCAGAAAAGAACTTGATCGCCGGCTAGTTCAGAGTCTATGTGTAAGATTTGATGACCTCCGAAAGATCATAGAGCGAGAATTTAAAGAAACCGTACCGGAAGCTTGGGTTACGGTCGCCGGAGCAAAAACTAGAAATTCTCTGCGGGTTCTTCACGGTTGGCTTCCAAACTTGGAGGAGAGCAGCACGGTGGTCGCGCGCTCCTGTTGCCTCTCTCACTGGACGGTGAAAATGCCTGTGGAACGCTGCCCATGGCGCCTGACTCTCGGCTGAGGCTAGGTCGCCGCGGTGGCGATCGTCTTCGGGCAAAGGAGGTTGGAGCTCGGGGTTTCTGGCGTTGGGGAGGTGGAGTGCGACCTCAGGTGGCTGTCTAGCAGCTCAGGGACGAAGGAGGAGATGGTTTTGCTGGTTTTCCCGATTGAGCAGAGAGCTGTGGCGAGAAACAATTCCGCTGCTCGGGTTTGCCCGTGAGAAGATAAAGCCGGCCGACTCCTGCTCGGCTGAGGCGGTGCCGGTCGCGTGGGGGCGCGAGCCAGCCACCCTGGGCGCCAGCGCGCGGAGAGGGAAGCAGCTGGTGGCGCCAGTAGCTGCTCGGTGGCATAGCCGACAGCTGCTCGGTGGAATTTCCCACCGAGACTCTGACTTTGGGTGCAAGTTTCTCCTTCTCCCCTCTACGACATGTAGGTCCCACCCGGGGTTTTAACCTCTGAAATTTACTCCTAATCACTGTTGTAAACAGTGAGCCCCATAATACCCCTGGTGATTCAAATTATTCACCCCTAAGCCATTTGAATTGAATAGAATTCAAATTGGGTTCGCTTTGAGTGAATTTCAGCACAAGTTCAGTTTTGAATTCAAATAAAGTTTGAATTCGTCCCACTTAGCTCATGTCAAGATCAACTCCGAATGGAGTGAAAATTGGTGTGTGAGCTCACAAAAATGTGCTGAATAAGAATACGCCTCCCATTTTTAAATTCATGGGATAAAAACAGTTTGAATCTGAATGTGGTTTCAAACTGTCCTCTTTCTATCTATACCCAAAATGACCTCAAAAAGGTTTTTAATTTGGGTGAAACTTAGCATGGACATCCTTAGCAATGTTTAGGAGTTTTTATAAGTCCAGCCCACCTATATCACATGTGGCAAATACCACTTTGTGCAAATGAAGGCTTTCCCCTCTAATCACGCTTTTGATGGAGGTTACTTGCTCTTCACAATATTTCACAATCTATCCACAAAAAAACTGTGGTGTTGTGAGGTGACGAAAAGTTTTTTGCAAGTCCCTTTTCTTGGGCTTTTACAATAGGTTTTGTAAAAGACTTCCGCTGTTTTATATCAAATAAAAGTTTGTATGTTGTTCTTTAATCTTTTCGTGTGTGCTGTTGGGTTCCACATCCTACGGCACCACCCTATGCGATCCTAGAGTGGGTGAACCACGGGGTGGTCCCCCACAGACGTGGTATCAGAGCCGCATTGGGAATAGCACGCTCGAAAAGAGTCTATTTTGAAAACTTAGAAGTAGTCGAGTGAGGGTTAGTCGCTGAGCCCACATAAGGTCTATGATAGTAGTAGATATTATAGTGGAAAAGCTAACATATTTGTTATACATTCTGTAACGACGCTCCGACGTCAGGTAAGAAGTAAGGTACGCCACTGCAGGCGGATCAATTGCGGTAACTCGCCATACGAGAAATGGTATGGAAGGATATACCGTGGCTTGGCACGGTAGTGAATATGTGTCCCTGAACCTCTCAATGGTTCTGAGAGCATATGAAAACGCTGATCTCCAGCGTGCTTTAGGCAAAAGTGAGAATACCCCATCGTGTGGTAAGCAACACAATAGTATGCAACTCTTGAATGTTCAATGTTCAAAGGGCCATATGCAGCGCTCGCCATCGGCGTGCCTCAACGGTCATGAGGCAGTAGGTGGTATCCGTTGGGTTGATAAAATTCCCAACCGTGACGACCCGTTCGCGCTCTACTCGGCTTCCCCGTCGTGTGGTGTGAAAACACGACCATGTACCTTGATGCGTGGCTTGACTCAAGGACGATCCGTATGGCAATGATACGGACCGTATGTTTTTATTATGATATGGAACTGCCTACAATGTAAAAAACCCTTGTGTGCACAATTATTGTGTGTTCTTCTGCAGGTACATTAACCATGTTAGTGCATGACGTGTAGTAACCGTTTATGAGTGACGTTTCTAGTTCCACCATTTGACACGTATATGCCGGAATACCGGTTTAGAATTTTTCTTTGGTGAGGAAACGTAGTACCGAGGCTGCATAAAAGTTTATTTTCAAAGAAAAGAGTCAAAATGAAGTTTAGGATTCTATTTAGGGGTTAGTAAACTCCTATATTGAACTAAGAGTCAATTGGGAGTATAGATTCAATTTCAAAAACTTAGGAACAATTTCCCCTGTTTTCGGCGGAAATTTTTCTGATCTTGAACAGGGCATAACTTAAGATTGGTTAAACCAATGGAGTTGTGGGATACCATTCTGGAAAGATTTTGAAGTCCTCTACAACTTTGCTGTGGAGCTCCAGAACAAAATCTCCCTCCACCTGGATGAGCTAAACCAACATGTGCTGATCGTTTGAATGATATGAATGCAGAATGGTGCGGACACGTTCAACGCAAGAGGAGGGAGGTCCAAGTCAAGTTCATGGTGATGAGCCTCCACCTCCGGAGCAAACCACGACGCAGCAGCAACCACCTCCTCCACCGCCAGAACTTCCAAGGAATCTTGCGGAGGTTCTCGCCGCAGTGCTCGTCTCGCGCGACGAACAAATCGAGTTGCTGCGGATGCTAGTCCAGCAGAATGCGTCCCATCAGGGAGGACGCCATGACAATGGGCAACGCCAGACCCAACAAAGTTCGTATTCAGAATTTATGGTGACCCATCCACCGGTCTTCACGGAGGCTGAAGAACCTTTGGAGGTGGACAGCTTTATCCGCACTCTGGAGGCGAAGTTCGGGCTGCTACGATGCACCGAACATCAGAAGAAGCTGTACGCAGCGCAACGGCTTCAAGGAGAAGCCGGTACCTGGTGGGCGAACTACACCGCCTCCTTACCGGCTGGCCATGCCGTCACGTGGACGGAGTTCCGGGAGGCGTTCCGCGCCTATCACATACCTCCCGGGGTTATGGAAATGAAGCTCCAAGAGTTCCTGGAACTACGGCAAGGCGAGAGGAGTGCTCATGAGTACTCCAGGTTGTTCAACCGGCTAGTGCAGTATGCGCCAGGATTTGTGGGGACGGAAGACAACAAGCGCAATGCGTTCTTCCGGGGCCTGAATTCCAAGATGAAGCTCCATCTCGCCCAAAGCAATCGCGGCACATTCAACGACCTAGTTAATGCCGTGATTCTACAGGAGAATGCTCAGCGCGAGCGCGGTTCTGACAAGAGGAAACCCAGTGCGCTGACAAGCAGCAGTGGTGGAACGCCACAAAAATACCGCGTGGTGTATCGCTCACCATCCGGTCAGAGATGACAGCCACCGGCGCGACCGCCTCAGTTCCGCGGTCGACAATATAATGTGCTGGGCTTCCGACCGACATATTCACCACAGCAACAGCAGCAGCAAAGGATGGTTCCGCGTGCACCTCCGTTTCAGCAGCGTGCACCGGGATTCCGTCCTCAAGTCGGCGGGACCCCGACACCTTACACGTGCTTCACGTGTGGCCGTGTTGGGCACATTTTGAGGGACTGCCCCGAGCCGCGACAGGGCAGGGGGGCAGCACCATATCAGGGTGCTAATCAGCCCCGCAACCAGCCCAAGAAGCCAGCACCAAAACCCGGCAACATCCACCACTTAGCCATCGAAGACGTTCCAGAAGGCGAACCCGTCCTCGCGGGTACGTTCTCCTATTTAGATCATCCCGTAGTCATACTTTTTGACTCCAGTGCCACCCATAATTTCATAAGACAGTCTTATGTTATTAAATATCAACTGTCTATCATTCCCATAAATAATTCATATTTGATACGTTCTCCGGGTGGGAAAATAACAGATGATAGAATGGTCTATAGAGCACCATTACAGTTGGGTGGGAATCTATATCCGACTTCTCTAATCATGTTAGAGAGTCAAAAACTTGATGTCATTTTAGGAATGTCATGGCTACATCGCCATGGTGCTGTTCTTGACATCATTCCACGTGTGGTTCGTTTAAACTCTCCACTTCATGAACCACATGTTCTTATTCTTGACCGTTCGGTTCAAGAAACTCCAGCCACATATAACACGGAAGCCTCAAAACTTGAGGATATTCGTGTGGTCCGTGAATACCCGGGTGTCTTTCCAGATGATCTCTCAGGCATGCCACCCAAAAGGGAATGTCGAGTTCAAGATTGAACTTGTACCTGGGACGACACCGATCGCATGGAGACCGTACAAGATGGCTCCGAATGAGCTGGCTGAACCGAAGGAGCAGCTCAATGACTTAATGAAGAAGGGTTTCATTCGACCGAGTTCCTCGCCATGGGGATGCTCGGCGCTGTTTGTGAAGAAGAAGGATGAAACCTTGAGGTTGTGTGTGGAGTACCGACCTCTCAACGCTGTCACCATCAAGAATAAATATCCACTGCCCCGCATCGATATTCTCTTCGATCAACTTGTGGGTGCGAGTGTATTTTCGAAGATGGATCTTCGCTCCGGATATCACCAAATCAAGATCCGAGCAGAGGATATTCCGAAGACGGCCTTCTCGACGAGATATGGGTTATATGAATACCTCGTCATGTCCTTTGGTCTTACCAACGGCCCGGCACACTTCATGTATCTCATGAACTCAGTGTTCATGCCGGAGTTGGACAAGTTTGTGGTGGTGCTCATAGACGACATCTTAGTTTACTCCAAATCTGAAGAAGAACATGCCAAACACTTGCATATCGTACTTCAACGATTAAAAGACCATAAGCTTTATGCAAAGTTCAGCAAGTGTGAGTTTTGGATCAGCCAAGTGCCATTCCTTGGTCACATTATTTCTGCAGAAGGCATTGCAGTTGATCCAAGAAAAATCGAACAAGTGCTGAAATGGAAGTCCCCCACATCAGTCCATGAAGTCAGAAGTTTCCTCGGGTTAGCAGGATATTACCGGAGGTTCATACCGAACTTCTCCAAGCTTGCTAAGCTGATGACTGAACTGTTTAAGAAGGGGATCAAATATGTTTGGAGATCAGATTGTGAAGAAGCTTTACAGGCATTAGTGAAGCATCTTACGACTGCCCCGGTGTTAGCTCAACCGGATACAACCGAGCCCTTCGATGTATATTGTGATGTGTCCAGTATCGGGCTTGGCTGTGTATTGATGCAAGGAGGCAGAGTGGTCGCCTATGGCTCACGTCAACTCCGTAACCACGAGCAGCACTATCCGACTCATGATCATGAGCTCGCTGCTGTGGTGTTGGCATTGAAATGTCGAGGCACTATCTGCTTGGGAACTTAGTGCACCTCTACACCGACCACAAAGGTCTAAAATATATATTCACTCAAAAGGAGTTGAATATGCGGCAACTGAGATGGCTAGAACTGATCAAGGACTACGAGATCGAGATTCACTACCATCCCAGAAAGGTAAACGTGGTGGCCGATGCCTTAAGCCACAAATCCCATGTCAACAACCTGTCCATCACCCCACTTGAAGAGGAGGAGCCGAGTCTGTACTTGGTTCCATATGGGACAATATATAATCTTGCTCTCGTCCCTACCATAAGAGAGGAGATTATGGAAGCCCAAAAGAAAAACATGGGGATGTCGCACATTCGGCGAAGGATGAAGAATGGCGAAATGAAATGCTTTCGAAGAGATGATAACGGTACTCTATGGTTTAAAGACTGTATAGTGGTACCCCGCGACATGAAGCTTCGGAAGAAAATCTTGGACGAAGCGCATTTGTCCAAGTATTCTATTCATCCAGGCAGCAACAAGATGTACCAGTATCTGAAAACCAGATTTTGGTGGACACGGATGTAAAGGGAAATCGCGAAATACGTATCAGAATGTGATATATGTCGGCGTGTGAAGGCCGACCATATGCGAAAAGCCGGACAGCTGCAACCCTTAAACATTCCGGCGTGGAAATGGGATGATATCAGCATGGACTTCATAGTCGGGTTACCTCTCACCTCCCACAACCATGATTCGATTTGGGTGATAGTCGATCGACTAACCAAGTCGGCACATTTTATCCCTGTACATACGGGCTACGTGGCCAAGAAATATGCGGAGCTGCACATTGCAAGGATCTTGTGCTTGCACAGTGTTCCCCGCTCCATTATTTCAGATCGCGGTGTGCTGTTCGTCGCCCGGTTTTGGGAACAGCTGCACGCATCATTGGGGACCAAACTGATCCGAAGCTCTGCGTATCACCCGCAGACGGATGGTCAAACTGAACGGGTGAACCAAGTGCTGGAAGACATGGTACGTGCTTGTGCCATCCACCACGGCAAGAATTGGGACGATCATTTGCCGTTGGCGGAGTTTTCTTACAACAATGGCTATCAAGCTAGCATCAAAATGGCACCGTATGAAGCTCTCCACGGCCGGAAATGTCGCACACCTCTCAACTGGTGCGAGTCCGGCGAGCGAGTTATCTACGGCATTGAACTTGTGAATGAGGCTGAAGAACGAGTGCGAGTAATACAAGCCAATCTCAAGGCTGCTCAATCTCTTCAAAAGAGCTATGCGGATGAAAGACGCCGCCCTCTCCACTTTAACATCAGGGACCAGGTATATGTCCGTGTGTCTCCGATGAAGGGAGTTCATCGTTTCGGAGTGAAGGGTAAACTTGTGCTGCGGTTCATTGGTCCGTTCACCGTCATTGAAAAGTGCGGGCCCGTGGCCTATCACTTGGAGTTACCGGCGTCGCTCGCGGGCATTCACAACGTCTTCCACATCTCTCAGCTGAGGAAGTGCCTCAAACCATCAGCTGAAATCCGCACAGAAAATATAGAAGTTCTTCAACCGGACCTCACGTACACGGAGTATCCAATCCGGATTATCGATGAAAAGACTTGTGCCACAAGACACCGGACCTTATGGTTCTATAAGGTCTTGTGGAGCAACCATACCGCTGATGAGGCGACATGGGAAAGCGAGGACTATATACGAACGTACTATCCGGACTTGCTATCATCATATACCCGGTAAAGTTCTCCCCGCTTTGCATTTCTTTTGGAATCTTGGGACAAAATTCTTTTAAGGGGGAGGGATGTAAAATCCCTAAAAAGTGGTAGCAAGAAAAAAAAATCAGCTCGTGTACACATATGAAAAATGAGGGGAATTAAAACTTTGAATTATAATGGTGTAAGTTCAAAGTGAGGGTTTAGACTTCCCAAAAACTTCCAGACCTGGAGATCTAAATGCACAGCATGGATCTTCATACACCAAATATGCACCCTTCCAAATTTCAGCTCATTTGGAGGAGTTTCTATATTTGTTTGGGATTAAAAGGAAAATCCCTCTAATCTGAATTTCGAATTCAGTTTCAAATTCCAATTTCCTCAATTTGCAAATTTGGTTCCACAAATGTGTTCTACACATTTGAAATAGCAGCCATGCCAAAAATCAGAAACTTTGGAGCTGGTTTGCTATGTTTTTGGGACAATACAAAATGGAGGATTGAAACTCCAATTTAAAATTCAAATGATCAAACCCAATTCAAACTTCACACCAGAATTCAAACCATTTGAATTCAAGAAAGTTTAAACCCTGACTTGGTGTGAAAATCTAGCCTTAAAGGTTGAGTTGCTGGGGGTAAAATATCAGAGAAAATTTGGATAAGAATTAGAAATGGTGGGACCCCTTGGTCAGCCACACACAAGAGCTGCCGCCTCAGCCGACTGCGGTCGAACAGCGGGGGCGCGACAGCTCCCGGTTCCGACCCACGCCCGAGGTGCGCCGCGCCACCTCCTGATTCTTCCTCCAAATTGATCATCCGCTCGTGCAACAGCCCCAGCACAACTCCCTTGCTCTCTCGGCCGTTTACCGACGTGCTTCCTCCTTCTCTGCTCGAGCTCGCGAGCGAAAACCGCCGCCCTAGGCTAGTCGCTCGGGTTCCCAGTGTTGATCGTATTCCGACGACACCAGCGCGTAGCTGAGCTAACCATCAGCTCTGCCGGAGCCTCCTCGATGCTTTCCAACAGTCCCCAGCTCGTGACGGACCCTCCATACTTGCGCCGAACCGTTCTGCTCCGAAGGAAAACAGAGCTCGACGTCGCCGCCGCGGTTCCCCGTCTACCGGCCGACTCCAACCTCCCCAGCGTGAGGGAAACCACCCAGAGGTGCATCACGAAGTCTAGTTTCTCATACCGATGCCCTTTGGTACTTTACCACCGCCGGCTAGCCGGAATTTGGAGATTTCCGACGATACACGTGGAAGATAGCTCGAGACCGTTTCGGGAAATTCTTCCCACACGCTGAATCATCGGGTCTCAGGCCCTAGACACAGCTACTAGATCCCCTAGCGCCTCCCCACGCTGAAGCATGGCACAAACCATCCCCTCTGCAACCCTAGCGACGAGAATCCGTCGCCGCCGGCTGAAACAGTTCGGTTCACCGTCGAACTACACCTTGCACGAGTTTTCACCCACTTTTGTATGCAAGAACGTTCTCCTCACATCACCCTGATGCTTGCGGTGCTCTCCCCAACCGGAATACTCGCCTGCTATGCGGGAACGACGGCGCCGGGGTGAGGTTTGCCGCTGCCACCATCGGGGAGGTATTCCCAGCCATTTAGCGCCGCCACCGAGCTCACTAGAGTGTTCCTCGTCGGATTTTGGGCACAGGCGGTGAGGATTGAGCCGTCTAAGGCACGGGACAGCCGTTCCGGCAAGGCACAGTCGTTCCTTTGGCGAGGAGGCCGGCCAGGCGCGTGGTAGACGAATGTGAAGGCCTGCCCCACCTGTCAGTGGCACTGGTTAGGCACCGGATCGGTTTGCGGCTCGGGATCTATTGTGGCTGCGCGGGTTAAACACCATAGCCCCGGTGTTGCCGAAATTTCACTGATCCGATTTAAAACAGTGGGCCCAGTTCCAATTATTTGAAGTTTCTGTTAGGGAAATAATTCCAGGAATTAGCTGATCTTTCCAAGCTCATAACTTTGTGTAGAAAACTCCAAAAAGGGTGAGACCAATTTCGTTGGAATCCTCATGAGGAGTACTTCACAGAGAAACCAATTTTAAGCTATGAAAATGCCCAGGAATTTCTGTAGAATTGTTTTTAATAAATCCTTTAGGGATTTATTACAGGAGCAATTCTTTATGAAGTATTCCCAAATTTAGGCAGCTAATCCTTTTCGTAGTTACTGATCTCCAGCAAAAATTTGGGTTTCATTAGAGTTCATTTGCTAGGCTAAACTGCCCTCCCAAGTTCAGCCTTTATTTGAAAATTCCAATTTAAACAGAAACTTTTCAGAATTCCTGCCCAACTTCTAAAATTCATATCCCTCTGTTGGTAGCTTCAAAAATGGTGAAAAAAAATTTGTTAGAACCATGGAGACTTACCCTAATCAAATCTTCCACTTTTAGCTATGTCAAAGCTCCTGAATTGAGCTCAAAATTCAGAGAAGCTTTGTGCTTGTGGGAATTTTGGAGACCACAATGTGCAATGACATTGCTCTAAATTTTGCTCAGATCATCCTTAGACTGTCTAGTATCCACTGTAAAAATCCCAAAGCCAATTAAGGATTATGAATAGCATGAGGGGGCCCGACTTCCATCACGGGGACGGGGCACCTCACCCGGGGATCGCATTGGGTGGTGCCGTGTTATGCGGCACCGAACAGCACACATATAAGGAATCCTGTATTACATAAATCAAAAGCGGAAGCTTACAACTGTTCTTTGTAAATACTTTACATAAAAGAGCTACAGTGGAAGTCTATAACCAGCTCACGATTGATTAACTACGAAGCACCGAGAAGAGGTCCAGCCCGCGGACTCCTCTCGCTAGCACACGAAGACATGGCAGCGGCTAGGTTCTCCAAGTGTGACATGACTCGGGAGTTTCCGAGTCTCACCGGACAACCTTTCTTATAGCGTCAAAGTTTACCTGCAAAACCACTTATATAGCAAGAGTGAGCACAAAGGCTCAGCAAGACTTAACTGTCTCTCCTAAGACATGAAACTCTACATGAAAGTAACCTAAGACTTAAACCGGTCATTTGCGAAAAGACTCGCCTACGAGTTCATCCTTATCTTTCAGATTTTAGCCATAATAGTAGTGACCTTGAGCCCAGCAACATTGGAACTCCACAATCAAACAAGAAACGCTTCATTCCAATGTTACTTGTCCCAAGATGGAAAATAACTTTAGTTTGCTCTATCTTTACTTCAAACATGGTTTTCATGCAATTTATAATTAGCATAACAGCATTTAAAACTTTACAAACTATTCCCACACAACTTGATTACTACGTCACAGCGCAGTGAGCAAGCGGCACTCATAACCGCTAGGGACAGTGATTCGAATCAA
Organism: Neostapfia colusana; assembly: GCA_030760725.1. Classification (NCBI taxonomy): domain Eukaryota; kingdom Viridiplantae; phylum Streptophyta; class Magnoliopsida; order Poales; family Poaceae; genus Neostapfia; species Neostapfia colusana. Next base: position 103,659,341 of record JASWHV010000003.1, read on the forward strand.
ACACTACCTGGATAACTCGACACATACGCCCGCCTCTGAAGACCCAACTCTGGCGTCCTTCATTACGTCGTATGTGGCAACCTTTCTCAGGCCACTAAACTGTAGAACCGGTCGTGCCGTCTCGGGCTCATAGGTCTAACGAGACGATGTGGTATGCCTCTACAATCTAGTGAACCTGGTACATCGGTTTCCTAGTTCCCATATATCAGTAAGCATCCGGTACACAACTCAATGCTTGCTCCCAGGGCCGCTTACGCTTCGGTCCTTGACCGACACGGGCAGAGCTACTCGACCAAGACCTGTCTTGTCGCTACCTAACTCTCCTGCCCGGTCTCATCTTTAGAAATGTAAACTTTAGTTTGCCTCTCTTTCCAACCCCACTTATGTGATCCTGAAACAAAGCTCGCGAGTATATTCCAACTACTCGTCTTCTACCGGATGTCCTAGCCTATTTAGCACAGCCTTATTCTACAGCGATGACACAATACTACCCTTGACCTCAGGGTTCATGTTTGGTTATGCAAGTGGAGTATAAAACATCCTTGACCTAATGCACATACAAACTTTGACCAATAGTAGTGAACAAAGGAAAACTTTAAAAACAACTTAAGTGCAAACCGGGGCTTGCCTTTGTTTTGCAGGTGACTAAAGTCAGAGAATATGAAGTTAGTTGTTGATGACTAGGAGTTCAATCACTGCCTTCTTGCCTCTTGATCCAAGCTTCACCTTTCCTCCACTCTTCCACGTTTGAGCACTATACGTTATGAACATGCATATAGATTTAATTGTAAAACATTTGCTAACAAGTGCTAAGGACAAGTTCAAAACTGGAACTCTGTTTAAGAATTTAAAATGACACTGGGGCTAGTGGTTTGGGTTTGTGTTTAAACACTATCATCAAGTGACGAGTGGGGGTTCATCACTTGGGTGGGGATCAACTAATGAGGTTGAACAGGACATAATGACCCAGGGCTCAAATGGAGCTGGGAATTTTCTTGTGAGTTCCTTGTCACAAAAAGGCCCTCTGGACAAAAATTTAGAATAATTCACTAAGTAGATCACCCTAAACAATTCCCTAAGCATTTAGCCAAACAGGAATTAATTCTGAATAAATTTGCACTTTCATGCGAATTCAAGTGGACTACAATTTCAGACATAGCTCAGGGAGTATGCATGATTTTTTTTTGATTCTTGGAGCTAGGGAATGTCCAGAACTGAATTTCCAAGTTTTGGAAATTCTCTGAAAATGTTTCTGTATTCATTTGAATACAGAAACTTGAAATCCGAATTACCCTAACTAAATCAACTCCAAATGAGCTAAAACTTTTACAGGAGTCTCCTAATATCCTAAAGAATATCCTGGCACAATTTGGGAATTTTTGGATGAACCAAACTTCCTCTAAAATTCTTTTACTGACAGGATTCAATGAATTCTCCAGAATTTTCTATTAGTTTTCATGCAAATTGGGTTGCATATTTGGATAGAGTTTTTCCTCCTGAATCCAACCCAATTTGAATCACTAAATTTGGAGCTTCCTAGCAAAAGTTATGAAGTTCTAAAGTTTGAACTAAATCTGGAATTCAAATTAATTCGGGAAATGTTCAAACCCTGACTGTGGGTCCCCCCTACACGTGTCAGCTGCTGGGATCACGCCACATGGGGCCACAGGATTTTTCCCGCGCCACCACACTAGATCCCGGGGCCGCAGCTGATCGGGGATTTAATTTTTCCGCCACTGACACGTGGGACCCGCCGGTCGTCTTCTTCCCCGAGCCGTTTCCTTTTTCCCGCGCCGCCCCCTCGCCGGAAACTCGTCGGAGCTCGCCAGAGTCGGCTTCCCGGACGTCTCCCGGTGCAGTACTCGCCGCCTGGGGGTTTTCAGGGACGAGCAATCCACTGGTGCGTTGATCTCGGGCTGCTGGTGACCGGAAACCGGTCGGCGACGTGCGCACCTTTCGGTACAGCTTCGGCGCCGTGGCCCGAGCACCCTAGCCCGCCAAACGTTCGGCGGATCCGCTCAAAAGCATTATTGGAGGTCAGACGAGCTCGGCACGACCTCAAACGGGCTCAGAAATGGCGGCAAGTAGGGGTTTACCGTGTGCCCGACGGTTCCTGCCATGATCGCCGCTCGGAAACTTCAAAATGGTCTGCTAATATGGGGTTTCAAGCCAGGATTGGGGAGGGGATCGGGTCGCCCTCAAGTCTATGTCCTTTGAGCACAGTTTAGTGACCTAAAGATGAGAAGGGAGTGGAAATTTGGAGAATTCATACCGGAACGTCGTTCTGTGGCCGCCGGCGAAGTTTCTCCGAATTCTCCCTCGGTGGTTCACGGCTTGCCTTGTGGTTTGGGTGGAAGCAGCAGGGCTCGCTGGCGCGTCCGGGGATGTCCTTGCTTGGGCGTGAAAGGCGCTAGACTCCGCTGTCCACAGGAGCCCGGCTGAGTTCAGTTCTCGGGCCAGTGTATGTACGAACGGTTCTTGGTCTGGGCAGCCGAAACCCTCTCGGGTTTGTGCCGAGAACGCAGAGGGAAGTCCCCTGGTGCTGATTTTCAGCTTGGGAGGCGCTGTGGCACGAGCCTAGCGGTCTCCCGATCAAGGACTCGAGGCGGCTATGAGCTGCGGCCTGATTTCCTTTCTTGCGTGGGGAAGAAGCAGCGAACGGGGGCTCGATCACTTGGGGATTGATCACACCGAGAGTTAAGGGCGCCACGAGCAGCTCTCCAGCACCGCTACTTCGGTGAGGAGGTGGCAGCAGTCTGCCCTCGGTTGCGCCTGGAGCTTCGCTCAGCAGCTCGGTTGAACCGATACAGGGAGCTGAAGACTTAGGCAGTAAGTAAATTCCCTCCTCTCAATGACAAGGGGTCCCACAGCTCCTCCCTCCAAAAGATCTCCAATTTTTGGCCTAGTGCAAAATTCAGCCATTGGTACTCAGATTCAAAAGTCATTTTGCCATTTGACAATTTGTGCCACAGTTTCAAGTTTAAATTCAAATTTGGATGAAATTTACATGTTCCTTTGACATTCATATCAAAGCCCCTCCAAATTTGCTCAAAACTTGGCTCCCTCATAATTTGGATCTGAGGAATTCAAATATGTCCTCTGATCCTTGAGTTGGCCATTGCAAATACAACTTTTCAAACAACAGTTTGAATTTCCTTTTTGGAAAGGCCTTCTTTGCCTTGAAGTAAACCATTTAATTCAAACTGAAATTTAAGTCCTCTTTGGTGATGACCCATCTGAATTTGGGTGAACACTTTGGTTTGCTCCTAGCCCATGCTTGATCAACCTTGGTCCCAAGCTGACCTTACAAGTTCAGTTTTGGACCATGCCCCTCAAATTTGAATTTGATGGTGATCTCAAGCAATGCTTTGAACAAATGGTATATGAGCTTAAAATCCCTCCCATTTTGGAACTTAAGCTCTTCAATACCTGAGGACTGCAATGGTCGTCTCATATATATGCTTTGGACCATCTGAACATGAATGCTTTGCAAGGGTTCAAAAATGTGGTTTAAACTTCCCTCCCCTCTACTCATAGAGAACGTGCATATGAGTTAGCTTTTTGGGAGTGAAATCCTTTCCCGGGTTAACATGTGTTCAACAGGAGTTAAAGAAGATTTTTGCTCTTCCCACATGTCCATGTTTGAGTTTAACATTTTATGTGACATAACTCAAGTCATTCCCTTGTCTAACATGTTTGAATTCAGCATGAACTCAACATGATCATAGTCCATTCCCTTTTGTCTCACCCTCAAATAAGAAAGTTGCCACCACATTCTCCTCAATTCAAATGTATGAGGCTCCATGTGTATACAAAAGTTTGGCGGCAATTTGAGCTGAGCCTTTGAGACTAAAAACCTTATTTTTGTTCTTTCCCATGTTCATGTATGCTTACACATGAGTTTAACTCCACCTTGGTCCAACACATTCAAAGGCATGCTTGAACCCCATGTGGTTGCACCTCATGTATACCATCCCATGTAAGAAAGTTTTTGTAAGTCCCATTTTTCATGAATAGAAACACAATGACGTTCCATCATCCGTTCCTTTGCATTCACGTTTTTGGGACTTTTACATAGCAGTAGCTATGTATAGAAGTTCAATTCTTATAAATCCTTAATACTTACACATGTATTTTGTTACATTTCATAATAGTGACCGAAGTTGAGAACGCACCGGAGCCCTTGGACGTCCTCCCACCTGAAGCTAACTTCCCGTTTGACTCGCAACCAGGCAAGCCCCGGTTTGCACTTAAGTACCTTTTATAAAGCTTTTTATTTGTATCACTTACATCTAGGGTGAATGTTTGCATTAGAGTTAGGGTGATTTAAACCCCACTTGCATAACCTTTTAAATCATATGGAGGGTTGGGTAGCTTACAGACTCGACGAGTAGAGAATGCCATGCTAATATGCTTAGGATCTCGGTAGAAGTCGGTAGCTGTCTCTGGCGAGGGCTTCTGAGTCTTCGTCTTGCCGCCCTGCCCACGCCACAAGCTAGGCGTAGTGGTTGATGATGGCAGGGGCGGCAGGGGCAGACTCAGAAGCCCTCACCAGAGACAGCTACCGGCGTAACTGCAGGATATGGTAGATGGCAGGCAATCTCCCCGGGACCACCTGTCGGGTCCCGGGCCCTCCTTGTAAGCCGCCCGTGCCTTGGACTATAAAAGGCTCAGGTAGACAACGTTACAAGGGGCTCGGCTCTTTGTACTCTCACACTGGGGTTCGGCAGAACGCCACCTTACAGTAGACATTTTAGCACTCAGCTCATCCTCAAGCAATACAACGAGCACCTCTGCTCACCGTGGACATAGGGTTTTATGCTCCGGCAGCCTGAACCACGTAAAAAACCCCTGTGTTCATCTGTCTCCTTCGTCCTACTACGCTTAAGCTCTCCGTGGGGGACTAGCCCCTCCGAAAAAGAACCTCCACGCCGCTGCCCAGTGCAGGCCCGGGGGAAGTGTCGACAGCTACACTTCGACATTTGGCGCGCCAGGTAGAGGGCTTTTCCCTCGCGCGACGAGCTTACGCCGACGAAGATGACGAAGCTTCCTTCAGCGGCAAGCTCTCCTCGCCCACGTTCCCGACGAACGGTGACCAGCGAGGACTACATCTCGACACACTCGGGACGGAGTGTGTCGGGGCAAGCTGGAAGTTAGCAGCCGACTCCTGCAACATGGACTCCAGCAAGCCCAAGATCTGCTGCAGCACCAAGTGTCTCCCATGGGAGCACACTAGACGCAGCATGAGCGCTTCTACGCAACCCACCTGCTGGGGACGCGCCTCAGGCAGCGACCCAGCAGTGGATTCGCGACCTAGACCATCTCGTCGTCGCCGCCGCCAACCCTCAGCTTCGGCGGGGATGACGTCCCAGTCAACCGGATGTGTCGCTGTCGCGCACGTCAGCGGTTGGCGGGCAGACGGCAGACTCCCGCTCCACCAGGCTCCCATCGGCAGACCTCAGGTCGGAGCTGGAACAATGTCACCTGGGCGAAGATGCCCGCGTGGCCATTGAGCGACGACGAGAAAGGCATCACAACCAAGAGGCCGGCGACAGCATGTCGACCGCCTCGACCCAGCCTGGGCCGCAGACATTCGCTACACGATCTCTGCCCTAGGCATACGCCACGCAGCATATGCCTCAGCCATATTGACACGACCCCACGGTCTTGTCGAGCCAGGATCACGCTGAGGGGTGCTGCGTTGCACAGCACCGGATAACACACGTCAAAGGTACAAAGCGGAAGCGAAATTTTATTACATAAACAAGTTTATGAACATGTTTACATCAAAATAGTTCCAGTCTACACTCACGGGCGTAGACTACGCGTCAAGTCCACGTTCCGCCCTTGAACGTGTACTTGCTAGCACACACGCACACTAACTCTGCGGCGTGCACGACTCCCACTCGACGGGGTTCCCCTCCTGGGGTTCTGTCTCCTCTTCGGGAGTCCCTTCCTCATAGAACCCTGCAAAAGCTTCAAACACAAGCAGTGAGCACGAAGGCTCAGCAAGTCTGACCCATCTCACCTAAACATGGAACTTCTAAATGAGGGGTGGTGGGTTACATGAGGTAAAAATCATTTTCAAGGACTCGCCTAATTAGTAGAACCTTACTTTCAAGTTTTAGCAGCAGGTTGTGGAGAACCTTACGCTAAGGTACATGAGAGAGCCGCAATCAAACAAGAAACACATTTCTCTCATGTACTTTGCCCAAAGTTGAAATGAACTTTAGTTAGCTCTAAACTACAGCAAGTCATTAGCAATCAAGTCCATCTTACAATCAGCAACATTTTAATATGTAACTAGCCTGTTCTTTCTACGTCACGGTACAGTGAACAAGTGGTACTCACTGACTGCGAGGGACGGCGATTATAATCGATTTACACCTGCAGGGTTACCCGAACAACCCGTCACGTACGCCCGTACTCGATGTTTCCTACAACAACCATCATGGACGCCGTACGCAACTACCTTTCACCCGTTAGCCAAATATTGAACCGGTCCAATCGTCCCGAGCAAGAGGTCTCTGCACGCGCATCTCAGTGCCGCCAGCCAATTTACACCTCGAGCTCTCAACCTACCCTCTGAACGACCAGCTATGCCTCAACATCCAGCTACCCGAGTTACATCAGTTTCCCGGTTCCCATATAGCCGGTAGGTCTTCGGTACTGTTCTAGCTTGTTCAACAGGCCCGGACACGGCTCGGTCCTCAATCGACACAAGCGGAGCTACAGCACACAGGCCCCAAAGTCCTGTTGCCCTTACTCTCCGCTCGGTCTCATCTTTCTTGCCATGTGTATCATGTGCTATCTCTACCCGAGTCGAGTGCCTCTAGCCTATGCTCGCGAGTAGTTCCAACTACTCGACTTGTACCGAATCCTACCCTAACTTAGCTTTGCAGTAGCTAACGGGGTTTTGCAATCCTAAACCAAACCAATGGTTTTCTTGGCTATGCACCTGGGTTTCCAAACAAGACTAATGCAAATAATAATGATACTCAAGTAAGTGCTCAAAACAATAAAAATTTGTAAAAGGTTAATGCAAACCGGAGCTTGCCTTGCTGGTCTTGGTCGTAGGCTAGCTGTTCCTCCGGAGTAACGAAGTCTAGGACTTCGGGTTCCTCCTCGACCTTAGCGACTACATGATAGAAGCAATACATGTATTAATTTAAATGCAGTTGTATTAACTTTTAATCTTGTGAAGTCTATAACTCTTACTAGACCAGCCCAATGACTGTGAAACTTTTACTGTGGCTGGGTTACAACCTAAACAGAGACTTGGTCAAGTTTTAGTTGCAGCAAAGCTCATTTGAGCCCTCCACAATTAATCATGTACTTGACCTTAATTGAAGGCTTTTAGGGTGTTCTAAGGATTTTCATGAAACAAGCTATGACTTTCTGAAAACTAGATTTTCAGAGGGTTCTAATGGAGTTGGTCTCACTTAATTTGAAGGTTCCTAACTAAAGATATGAGCTAAACAATTTCAGAGAAATTTCTGAAAATGTTTCTGAGCATTTTGTATTTTCTCTGGAACAGTTTCACTAATCACACCATTAGGTGGATCAAATGAGCTCAAATGGATCTGAAATTTTTATGGTAGTTCAGGGATATTTTGGTGTACAACCCAGCAAAATGTCAGGATTTTCCTCCAAAGGATTCAGCAGTTAAAATTCCAAACAGTTTAAATTTGAGGAATTAATTCTGGATAATTAAGGATTCTCATGAAGTGAAACTTGATTTTCTGGAAAGTGCTCAGAGAGCTGAATCCAACAAAATTTGGTTCACTCGATTTTGAGCTTTCTAGCCAAAGTTATGAGGATTTGAAGTTTGGAAGAATTCTGAAAATCGGGGAAAAAGTTTAAACTCTCGGGGACCCGCGGGGACACGTGTTGAGCGCGGAGGTGTCCGGCACACTGAGGCCCACAGGGTATTTGCACGCCAGCACAACCGATCCTGGCCACACCCGATCCCGATTTAGATTCTTCAGCCGCTGACACGTGGGCCAGCCGGCTTCGTCTTCCTCCCGCCGTTCTCTCGCGCCCGCGCCGCCGACCTCGCCGGAGCAGACCCGGAGCTCGCCGGCTCGCCGCTGCTGGACCTCCCATGGTCTGAAACTCACTGCCAGGGGGTTGTCGATGTCGAGGAACACGTCGGTGGTGTCAGGTCGGGCTGGGGGTGACCGGAAATAGCTCGGCGACGTGCCGCGGCCTCGGTTGAGGTTCGGCGCCGTCGACCGTGGGTTCTAACCCGCCAACACCTCGAACAAACGGTCCTACAGCATCAGTGTACCTCTAGGAAGCTCGACAAGGTGTCAAAAGGGTTCAGGGATGGCGGCAAGTCGGTCGGCACCGTGTGACCGATCGTGCCCGCCATGACCGCCCTTGATCGAGCTCGAAATTCATCACTCCTAGACAGTTTCACGCCACGGATGCAGAAAAGAACTTGATCGCCGGCTAGTCCAGCGTCTATGTGCAAGATTTGATAACCACCGAAAGATCATAGAGCGAGAATTTGAAGAATCCGTACCGGAAGCTCGGTTTACGGTCGCCGGAGCAAAAACTGGAAATTCTCTGTGGATTTTTCACGATTTCTTCCAAACTTGGAGGAGAGCAGCACGGTGATCGCGCAATCCTGTTGCTGTAACACCCCAAAATTTTGTTAAGACCCTAAATCATGTTAAGAGGGGAATTTAAAATTTTTTGGACGTGTTGCATGTTTTGCAAAAATTCAAATTCAAACTGGAATTCAAATTAAACTCAAATCAGAAAAGAAATAGAAAAAGAAAAAGAGAAAACAGAAAAAAACCGGCCAGTGGGCCGCAACCCACCAGCCGGCTCAACCAGCGCCCGCGCCAGCCCACAGCCGCGCGCGCCGCTTCCTCCCACTGACAGGTGGGGCCCGCCAGTTCATCGTCTACCTCGCGCCAGCGCCAGACTCTCTCACCCGAATCGAAACCGATCGGGAATTCTCGCGTATTCCAGCCGAATTCCGTTCGGGGGTGACGCAAACTCGATCTAAACCACCCCGCCGCACTCCCCCGTCTATAAAAACCCCGGCCTCGTTCTGTTTTTCCCACGCGATACGCCGATTTTCCTCCGGTGAGAACCGAGACTTCTCCGGCGAATTCTGGCCGATCTAAGCTCGGAAATTCCGATCTAACTCGCTGGTCTTGATCCACCGCCTCCGGGGAACCTTGCAGGTGCAGAAAACTCGGTCACTTGCGGTGTAAACACAGCGCTGACGAGCCTCGCCGTGAATTCACCTCGGACCTCGTCGCCGATCACCTTCCAGGACCTCCGAGCTCAAGAAAACCCCCGAGGTGAGATCCCCGACCTCCCCTCCACCGATCTATGCCATAAAATCACAGTTCTAGGAAGAATTCTCGAAGACCCGAAAGTCTCCGGCGAGATCGCCGCTTCCCGCCGCCGTGCGCCGCCGGCAGCGCCACCCGCGCTCGATTAGAGCGACGTGGCCGCTTGTGCGCCGTTTATTTTAAATCGCACGGTAGGGTTTAAATCCCCGCGTACCGGTTCGACGTTATAATCTCAGTCGTCGGTTTAAAATCGGACGGTCCATGTCAGCCCCGCGTTATAAAGACTGGAAATCTTACGTGCTACCCCCTGGGGTTCTCGGGAAATAAGAGCTAGCCCCGAAAACTTCTGATCTAGCCCCTGGAACTTCAGAAAATCATGTAAATTCATTTAAAAATCAGTTTTAGCCCCTGGACTTAATAAAAATTAGGAAAAACTCCTCTGATAAGTGTAGCTAGACCCCTGGAAATTCTGAAAATAATATTATAGACCCTATAGTGGGGTGAGTTTACCTTTTTAGCCCTGTTTAGTATTTAATTTAGGAAATTGAATATGTGGCTAGTGTTTAAAAATTAAAAAGTGGGACAAACATATTGTCAAAATTTAATTAAAGACTTTCTCAGTATTTAGGAAACTTTGGAGTGAGATAAAAACATATTTTGGGCTGAATTGAATCTGTTTAATTTATTATTCACATTTAGGGACATTTTTAAGTAAAGAATAGTTCTAGAAAATAGGGAAAATAATTGTGAAATAGTTTACATCAGAGGCAAAGGTCAAAATATGTTATTAAATTATTTAGGACCAGAACCTATTCTGTTTAGATGATGTGTCTTACTATTTTCATAATAAAGTACACATTTATGCATAGGAAAATAAATCTGAAAATATAGCAACTAGTAAATGATAAATGGAGTTTCTAAAATCCAAAGAATTCAGTTTAGGGTTGGTAGAAATTCTGAAGACACATATGGAGAAGAAAAATACCTTTCATGCATACTTGGTAGCAAAAAGGTGTAGTAGTTGAATATAAGGAATTTATTTAAATTGGAAACTCATATATATATAGTATGTAAGTATAAATGTGAACACAAAAGTAGGAATCATATACACATGATTAAAAGTGCATGCAAGCCACAAATCAACACACATAGAGTAACCACAACACATATAATGGTGAATGACTTTCATAAATATGAATGTGTGGTTTGTATGAAGTGGAAGTGTGAACTCTGTCTTATGGATTGTTGTTTTTCTTTTGCTATGTGTGATGGTATGATGTAGAACCTGCTCAAGAGCAAGTTATTCCTTTCCAAGATCAGGACTACCCATTTCAGGAGCAGCAGGAAGGAGGCAAGTGTCCTTGACCACTTTGATCCTATGCTAGGATGTGTAGATAGAATTATTTGCATTGTCAAATGAAATATGAAACCCATGTTAGGAAGTTTCCCTAGAATTGCATTACCTTGTTTCCTTGTAGCTTGGGTTGGGATTCATTTTATCATGTCATTTATTATTATGCATATGCTTAGCCATGCTTAGAATGGGATATTTGGGATATGAGATCATCAGTTTATATTACCATACTCTTGAATGAGATATTGTGAGTTATGTAGAGGTAGGGATCAAGGCAAGTTGGATGTTTTGGTTGGTGCTGGGTGCACGAGACTCGGGTTTGTGTTTAGTACTTGCCTGGATCCTAAGGACCGGTTCATGGAGCATGTAACCTGGCTTTACAGTGCCAACCACATGCTGAGATGGGGCAGCTTGGCCAATTAATTAGGTGTATCCCCGGCGTAGTATGGGTGTGTTGGATGGTGCGGGGAATAGGTGTCAGCTGGACTACCATATGAACCGCAAGGCTCAAGAGGGGGCCACTGCAGCGGGGTTGGAGCCTCTTGTATGCTGTTAGGGGTGAAACCTCAGTGGGCCCACGGTCGTCGGGAATCCCTTTGTAAAGGCTTTGTAGTGATCTCCTGGCTACACACCTGGGATGTGTGAATGTGGTTCGTAGCCACCGGCATAATGGAGGTTCTTTTAGTCCACCCGGCAACGGGGCATGAAATCACTACATGTGGGTACAGTGGTACAAACTCTGCAGAGTCAAAACTGTCATGACAGCCGTGCTCACGGTCAAGAGCGGCTTGGACTTATTCATGATTAGAGGATTGATGGTTTTGGAAGTTAAGCGGGAGCTGAACATTGGAAATGATGTTATGGTTATTGGATTATGATGATGGGATGGGAGATTGGGACCATTTCACCTGTGTAGTAATGTAGGTGCTTAATAAGCTAAGGTGATAGGTATTAATTGCGTAGTGCTTTAACCATGAGTTCAACCTCTCCTTGTTCTAGCCATGCATGATATAATTTTCCTACACTTGCTGAGTACCAACGGTACTCAACCTTGCATACTTGTTGGTTTAAATTGCTGCTCAGGTCAAGGGGATGAGGTGGTGTTTAATGATCAAGACTTCAGACCCGAAGAAGGATTCTAGGTTCATGGAGTCCCCCGGGCAACGCCTGTGATGGAGCCCACAAGAATAATATTCCGCTGATATTTTATTTACATGTTATGAACTTATTATCGTCCATTGAGACAGATACTATGTAAGACTTATTTACATTCGACACCTGGCTTGTAATAAATGATGCTTCACTATTTGTCATCATATGTATGAGAAAATGATCCTGGCATACATGTGATATTCACTCGGTTGTTCTTCGGAAAAACCGGGTGTGACAGAAGTGGTATCAGAGCCATGGTTGCCCGTAGGAACGTGGACCTAGGTAGAAATGGACGTATTTAAGGGCCCTATTTTCTTAAAAACTATTTTTACAAGATGTGTGTTGAAAAGTGTTATTTAATGAGTCACTTTCTTCATCTTACCCCAATTTTCATTCAAAATAGGATTTTGTTTAAAAAGTTTATCTAACCTAAGTTTAAATGCTTTTTGTTTTTAGATGGTTCGCATGATTCGCACCGCTCGCAAGTCCACAGGAGGGAGAGTTCACGTAGTTGCCCTTGCCGAAAGAGAGGAGAGCCGTCCGGTGACGTACCTTTCCTACGGATTGGCAGTAGGAGGCTTGTTGCGCCGTCTTCGACGTATGCTCGAAGCCGCCGGCAATACGGGCAAGCTAATCATCCACTATAACTCCACCAGGACCATCCGTGAGAAAAGGGAAGAATGGAGTTCAGAGATGAGGATCATACACAAAAATCAGCTGCTTAAGATGCACCACTCTCCAGCTTGTCGAGCGACACAGGTCGATGCGGAGAAGGATATCACCTGGGAGGCCATCACCTGCCAGAGTCACATCTATCGTCGCCACCTGGACAGGACTGAGTACATGTATGTCCTCCAGCGTGAGAGTGGTACAACGGAGTATAAGAATCCGCCAGTGCAGCAAGGGACTTCCCATGAGCACATGGACTTGTGCTTGGAGGATGCTGCTATGCTCAGCACTCGACTGCAGGAGTGTCAGCAAGAGCTTCAGGATGTTCGGGACACCCTGAAGTAAACGGAGGCGTTGCTGCGAGCCTGCCTTAGGGCGAGAGAAAGAGGAGATGGGAATGAACTGTGTGTCACCACGAATGATACATGGACTCCTGACTCCCCAGATCGTCGGGCGATAAGGCGTCGTCGCACTTCTCCACCAGCAGCCTCCCCACCCAAAGCAGAGTCAGGAGGAAGCCGAAATGATGAGGAAGATCCCGAGGAGCCAGCTCAAGAAAACGAGTAGTGTAGAGTCCTTCCCTTAGTTAGCAAGATGTCGAATAGTCGAGTCGTTAAGTTAAGTTAATGGTGTGTTAATGCTTGGTGTGTGACGTGAGTTGTGGAAGCCATGAGCAATTATCCACAGCCTCGTCTTTAGATTGTTTTGCTTTGGTGTGAGAACCCACATGAAATAATATTGCATTTATTTTTTGTGTGAGAAATGAACCCTCAGAAAAGTATAACAAAAGCCTCAACACTTCAAAGTACAAACAAATGAAAGTAGTAAGATGATACTAAATGCTTTCAAATTAACATTGGTTGATTCTGCCAGATGGCCGGAAGAGGAAAAGGACGTGCTGCCAACCCCGCCAACAACAACGATGAGGCATGCAACCCTCATATTTCTGGAGGCCAGGACCGGGGTGGTCGCCGTGAAGGAGTTGATCCCCTCCACCAAATGCTGGAGAATCAAAATCAGCTCATCCAGAACTTGACTCAAGTGGTGGCCAACTTGCATCAAGTTCCACCTCCACAAGCTGCACCACACCAACCAAGGTTGAGTGAGTTTCTAGGAACTCAACCTCCAAAGTTTGCAAGTGCTGCTGAACCTCTGGAGGCAGATGATTGGCTCAAGACCATTGAAAGTAAGATGAGGATCATACAGTGCCAAGGGTATGAGAGGGTGCTGTTTGCCTCTCATCAATTGCATGGACCTGCTGCTGATTGGTGGACCGCCTACGTGGCCGCCCATCATGACCCTCAGAGCATCACTTGGGAAGAGTTCAATCGTAGCTTCCGCAACCATTACATCCCAAGAGGTGAACTCAAAAACAAGAGGAAGTAGTTTTTTGAACTGCAGCAGGGAAACATGACGGTGAGGGAATACCTCACTAAATTTACTCAACTATCCCGTTATGCCCCACGGAACATAGAGACTGATGAGCAGAAACAAGATTGTTTCGTGGAGGGACTTACCGCAGAAATGCAGTGTGCAATGTCCTCAAATGAGTATGAAAGCTTCCAAAAGATGGTGGACAGAGCGTTTGTGGTAGAAAGGAAGCTAAAGTTCTTGGAAAATGAGAATAAGACGAAGGCCGGGTGGTCACATCAAGCCTCAGGGAGCAACACCCGCCCACGTCTGATGCAGCAACCTGTAGGGCAGACGAACCGTGCTGCGGTACCCTACTCAGCACCAAGAGGGTACAACCCGAACTACAGGCCTCCGGCAGCACCAGCACAGCTGCAACGTCAGTTTGTACAGCAGCCTCGCCCCGCATATCCACCTCGACCAGCAGTGCAAGGACCCCCAAACCAACCCCAATACAATAAAGGCCAGGCACCTAAGGTTGGGGTGCAATGTTTTAACTGTGGTGAAGTGGGGCACTATGCCCATAAGTGCCCAAAGAAGAAGCCCGCGCAGCCACAACAGCAGAATGTAATGAGAGGACGGGTGAACCACGTCACTATGGTGGAAGCACAAGAGGCACCCGACGTGGTAGTTGGTAAGTTTCCTGCCAATTTACACCTTGCAATCCTGCTGTTTGATTCTGGTGCTACCCACTCGTTCATTGCCCAAGGGTTTGTTAAGAAGCATGACCTAGCAACAACACAAATGAACCATATGCTAGCCGTAAACTCTTCGGGTGGAGAAATAAGGACAAGACAAGTGTGTCCCACGGTGAACCTAGACATTAATGGGGTAGTATTTACTGCTAACCTCATAGTGATAGATTCACAAGGGATATATATTATTTTGGGTATGGATTGGTTGACAAAACATAAAGGAATCATCCATTGTTCGACCAGAACGGTGGAACTAACTCACCCTAGTGGCACAAGAGTAAAGTTCATAACAATACACAAGCCTAGGAGGGACATTAAATTAAATCAAGTTGAGGTGAAAGTTGAGGAAATCAGGACCATCAGGGAATATCCAGATGTTTTTCCGGAGGAGCTGCCAGGTATGCCTCCCGATCGTGAAGTGGAATTCGCAATTGAGCTAGTACCTGGAACAGCCCCGATATACAAGAGACCTTATCGGATGGACTCCAAGCAGCTAGAAGAACTCAAGGATCATTTAAGAGAATTGACGGAGAAGGGGTATATTCGTCCTAGTTCCTCACTATGGGGAGCTCCGGTGATATTTGTGCCCAAGAAGGACGGAACCCAAAGGTTATGCGTGGATTACCGTGCCTTGACTGAGGTAACTATCAAGAACAAGTACCCATTACCCCACATTGAAGACTTGTTTGATCAGTTGAGGGGAGCTTGTGTGTTCTCGAAAATTGATCTCAGGTCGGGATACCACCAACTCAAGATAAGGCAATCTGATATTCCCAAGACAGCTTTCGTATCTCGGTACGGACTGTATGAATACACTGTCATGCCTTTCGGGCTAACTAATGCCCCGGCATACTTCATGTATCTCATGAACAAGGTATTCATGGAATATCTGGACAAATTTGTGGTGGTTTTCATAGATGACATTCTCGTCTTCTCCAAAGATGAAGAAGAACATGAGAAACATCTAAGGTTGGTGTTGCAGAGGCTGAGAGAACACCAACTATATGCCAAGTTGAGCAAGTGTGAGTTTTGGCTGAAGAGAGTTCCCTTCTTAGGACATATAATCTCGGAGGGAGGAATCTCCGTAGATCCCGCCAAAATCGAGGATATCCAGAAGTGGAAGACCCCAGAAAATGTCGGGGAAGTTCGAAGCTTCTTGGGATTGGCTGGATACTATCGACGGTTTATTGAAGGATTCTCCAAGATCTCGAGACCTCTCACCAAACTGTTGGAGAAGGGAATCACATTCACATGGACGCCACAGTGCGAGACGAGTTTTCAGGAGCTAAAGAAAAGATTGACAACAGCCCCAGTGTTGGTTATGCCAGATATGCAGAAGAATTTCACAGTGTACTGCGATGCCTCTGGAAACGGGTTGGGATGTGTTCTGATGCAAGAAGGGCATGTCGTGGCATATGCATCCCGGCGGCTTCGGAAGCACGAGAAAAACTATCCTACACATGACTTAGAACTAGCCGCAGTGGTACACGCGTTGAAAATTTGGCGGCACTATTTGATGGGGAAGAGGACCGAGATATATACGGATCATAAGAGTTTGAAGTACATTTTCACACAGCCAGATCTCAACCTCAGACAAAGGAGATGGTTAGAGCTAATCAATGACTTTGATGTGGGCATCAACTATCATCCCGGGAAAGCAAACGTCGTGGCCGATGCTTTGAGTCGGAAAGTGCAGGTCAATACGTTGAGCTTGAAGGACATGCCTGCAGATTTGAAGGACGAGGTTATAAGGCTCAATCTATGTGTAGTAAATAGTGGTGAAGCCATCGCCATGGAAGTGGACTCCACACTATAGCGAGACATACGCGAAGGTCAAAAGAATGATGAGAAGATACAAGAGATCAGACAACTCATCAAGGAAAATAAAGCTCCGGGTTTTAGAGAGGATGAACAAGGAACGGTGTGGCACGGGAAAAGAATCTGTGTGCCTGAAGTAAAGGAGATCCGTGAATTGATTTTGAAGGAGGCTCACGATTCTGACTATTCCATTCATCCTGGGAGTACGAAGATGTACCAGGACCTCAAAAGCAGGTATTGGTGGTATGGCATGAAGCGAGATGTCGCGGAACATGTTGCTCCATGTGACACATGTCAGTTGGTGAAAGCAGAACATCAACGACCCGCGGGATTATTGCAACCACTCAAAGTGCCTGAATGGAAATGGGAAGAAATCAGCATGGATTTCATCGTGGGATTGCCTAGAACCCAATCAGGATATGATTCGATATGGGACATCATTGATAGGCTAACCAAGGTAGCTCATTTCATCCCCGTGAAAGAAAGCTACAGCGGATCGAAATTGGCAGAGCTGTACATGTCAAGGATCGTGTGTTACCATGGAGTGCCAAAGAAGATTGTGTCGGATCGAGGGACACAGTTCACCTCAAGGTTCTGGCAGAAGTTACACGAAACCATGGGAACCCATCTGAACTTTAGTTCTGCCTATCATCCCCAAACCGACGGGCAGACGGAGAGAACCAATCAGATCCTTGAAGATATGCTGAGGGCATGTGCACTCAAAAACAATAGGAGTTGGGACAAGAACTTACCGTATGCGGAGTTTTCCTATAACAACAGCTATCAAGCTAGTATGAAGATGTCACTGTTTGAAGCTTTGTACGGGAGGAAATGCAGAACTCCCCTATTTTGGAACCAAACAGGGGAAAGTAAAGTGTTTGGTCCAGAAGTACTAGAAGAAGCCGAGGCGAAGGTGAGGGAAATTCGCAATAACTTGAGGATAGCACAGACACGCCAAAAGAGCTGTGCCGATGTACGAAGAAGAGAGCTCGTTTTCAACGTGGGGGACTATGTCTATCTCAAGGTGTCCCCTATCAGAGGACTTCGTCGGTTCAAGGTGAAAGGGAAGTTGTCACCTCGATAAATCGGACCCTTTCAAGTTTTGGAGAGGAAAGGCGAAGTGGCGTATCAACTAGAATTACCGGCTCGTCTATCGGATGTGCACGATGTAGTCCATGTGTCACAACTCAAGAAATGCCTGAGGACGCCTGAGGAGGTGTTACCCATGAATGAAGTGGACGTAGCGTAGGATTTGTCTTATGCCGAGCAACCATACAAGATTTTGGAGACAATGGAACGCCTCACCAGAAATAAAAGAATCCGGATGTGCAAGGTGCAGTGGAAGCATCACTCAGAAGAGGAAGCCACCTGGGAGCGGGAAGATGAGCTAAAGGCACGATTTCCGGAATTGTTTTTTTTAGAACCACCAATCTCGAGGACGAGATTTCTTTTAAGGGGGGTAGATCTGTAACACCCCAAAATTTTGTTAAGACCCTAAATCATGTTAAGAGGGGAATTTAAAAATTTTTGGACGTGTTGCATGTTTTGCAAAAATTCAAATTCAAACTGGAATTCAAATTAAACTCAAATCAGAAAAGAAATAGAAAAAGAAAAAGAGAAAACAGAAAAAAACCAGCCAGTGGGCCGCAACCCACCAGCCGGCCCAACCAGCGCCCGCGCCAGCCCGCAGCCACGCGCGCCGCTTCCTCCCACTGACAGGCGGGGCCCGCCAGTTCATCGTCTACCTCGCGCCAGCGCCGGACTCTCTCACCCGAATCAAAACCGATCGGGAATTCTCGCGTATTCCAGCCGAATTCCGTTTGGGGGCGACGCAAACTCGATCTAAACCACCCCGCCGCCCTCCCCCGTCTATAAAAACCACGGCCTCGTTCTGTTTTTCCCACGCGATCCGCCGATTTTCCTGCGGTGAGAACCGAGACTTCTCCGGCGAATTCTGGCCGATCTAAGCTCGGAAATTCCGATCTAACTGCTGATCTTGATCCACCGCCTCCGGGGAACCTTGCAGGTGCAGAAAACTCGGTGACTTGCGGTGTAAACACAGCGACGACGAGCCTCGCCGTGAATTCACCTCGGACCTCGTCGCCGATCACCTTCCAGGACCTCCGAGCTCAAGAAAACCCCGGAGGTGAGATCCCCGACCTCTCCTCCACCGATCTATGCCATAAAATCACAGTTCTAGGAAGAATTCTCGAAGATCCGAAAGTCTCCGGCGAGATCGCCGCTTCCCGCCGCCGTGCGCCGCCGGCAGCGCCGCCCGCGCTCGATCAGAGCGACGTGGCCGCTTGTGCGCCGTTTATTTTAAATCGCACGGTAGGGTTTAAATCCCCGCGTACCGGTTCGACGTTATAATCTCAGCCGTCGGTTTAAAATCGGACGGTCCACGTCAGCCCCGCGTTATAAAGACTGGAAATCTTACGTGCTACCCCCTGGGGTTCTCGGGAAATAAGAGCTAGCCCCGGAAACTTCTGATCTAGCCCCTGGAACTTCAGAAAATCATGTAAATTCATTTAAAAATCACTTTTAGCCCCTGGACTTAATAAAAATTAGGAAAAACTCCTCTGATAAGTGTAGATAGACCCCTGGAAATTCTGAAAATAATATTATAGACCCTGTAGTGGGGTGAGTTTACCTTTTTAGCCCTGTTTAGTATTTAATTTAGGAAATTGAATATGTGGCTAGTGTTTAAAAATTAAAAAGTGGGACAAACATATTGTCAAAATTTAATTAAAGACTTTCTCAGTATTTAGGAAACTTTGGAGTGAGATAAAAACATATTTTTGGCTGAATTGAATCTGTTTAATTTATTATTCACATTTAGGGACACATTTTTAAGTAAAGAATAGTTCTAGAAAATAGGGAAAATAATTGTGAAATAGTTTACATCAGAGGCAAAGGTCAAAATATGTTATTAAATTATTGAGGACCAGAACCTATTCTGTTTAGATGATGTGTCTTACTATTTTCATGATAAAGTACACATTTATGCATAGGAAAATAAATCTGAAAATATAGCAACTAGTAAATGATAAATGGAGTTTCTAAAATCCAAAGAATTCAGTTTAGGGTTGGTAGAAATTCTGAAGACACATATGGATAAGAAAAATACCTTTCATGCATACTTGGTAGCAAAAAGGTGTAGTAGTTGAATATAAGGAATTTATTTAAATTGGAAACTCATATATATATAGTATGTAAGTGTAAATGTGATCACAAAAGTAGGAATCATATACACATGATTAAAAGTGCATGCAAGCCACAAACCAACACACATAGAGTAACCACAACACATATAATGGTGAATGACTTTCATAAATATGAATGTGTGGTTTGTATGAAGTGGAAGTGTGAACTCTGTCTTATGGATTGTTGTTTTTCTTTTGCTATGTGTGATGGTATGATGTAGAACCTGCTCAAGAGCAAGTTATTCCTTTCCAAGATGAGGACTACCCATTTTAGGAGCAGCAGGAAGGAGGCAAGTGTCCTTGACCACTTTGATCCTATGCTAGGATGTGTAGATAGAATTATTTGCATTGTCAAATGAAATATGAAACCCATGTTAGGAAGTTTCCCTAGAATTGCATTACCTTGTTTCCTTGTAGCTTGGGTTGGGATTCATTTTATCATGTCATTTATTATTATGCATATGCTTAGCCATGCTTAGAATGGGATATTTGGGATATGACATCATCAGTTTATATTACCATACTCTTGAATGAGATATTGTGAGTTATGTAGAGGTAGGGATCAAGGCAAGTTGGATGTTTTGGTTGGTGCTGGGTGCACGAGACTCGGGTTTGTGTTTAGTACTTGCCTGGATCCTAAGGACCGGTTCATGGAGCATGTAACCTGGCTTTACAGTGCCAACCACATGCTGAGATGTGGCAGCTTGGCCAATTAATTAGGTGTATCCCCGGCGTAGTATGGGTGTGTTGGATGGTGCGGGGAATAGGTGTCAGCTGGACTACCATATGAACCGCAAGGCTCAAGAGGGGGCCACTGCAGCGGGGTTGGAGCCTCTTGTATGCTGTTAGGGGTGAAACCTCAGTGGGCCCACGCTCGTCGGGAATCCCTTTGTAAAGGCTTCGTAGTGATCTCCTGGCTACACACCTGGGAAGTGTGAATGTGGTTCGTAGCCACTGGCATAATGGAGGTTCTTTTAGTCCACCCGGCAACGGGGGATGAAATCACTACATGTGGGTACAGTGGTACAAACTCTGCAGAGTCAAAACTGTCATGACAGCCGTGCTCACGGTCAAGAGCGGCTTGGACTTATTCATGATTACAGGATTGATGGTTTTGGAAGTTAAGCGGGGAGCTTAACATTGGAAATGATGTTATGGTTATTGGATTATGATGATGGGATGGGAGATTGGGACCATTTCACCTGTGTAGTAATGTAGGTGCTTAATAAGCTAAGGTGATAGGTATTAATTGCGTAGTGCTTTAACCGTGAGTTCAACCTCTCCTTGTTCTAGCCATGCATGATATAATTTTTCCACACTTGCTGAGTACCAACGGTACTCAACCTTGCATACTTGTTGGTTTAAATTGCTGCTCAGGTCAAGGGTATGAGGTGGTGTTTAATGATCAAGACTTCGGACCCGAAGAGGGATTCTAGGTTCATGGAGTCCCCCGGGCAACGCCTGTGACGGAGCCCACAAGAATAATATTCCGCTGCTATTTTATTTACATGTTATGAACTTATTATCGTCCATCGAGACAGATACTATGTAAGACTTATTTACATTCGACACCTGGCTTGTAATAAATGATGCTTCACTATTTGTTATCATATGTATGAGAAAATGATCCTGGCATACATGTGATATTCACTCAGTTGTTCTTCGGAAAAACCGGGTGTGACAGTTGCCTCTCTTGCTGGACCGTGAAAACGCCTGGAACGCTGTCCACGGGCGCCTGACTCTCGGCTGAGGCTAGGTCGCCGTGGTGGTGATCGTTTTCGGGCAAAGGAGGTCGGAGCTCGGGGTTTCTGGCGTTGGGGAGGTGGAGTGCGACCTCAGGTGGCTGTCTAGCAGCTCAGGAACGAAGGAGGAGATTGTTTTGCTGGTTTTCCCGATTGAGCAGAGAGCTGCGGCGAGAAACAATGCCGCTGCTCGGGTTTGCCCGCGAGAAGATAAAGCCGGCCGACTCCTGCTCGGTGGAGGCGGTGCCTGTCGCGTGGGGGCGCGAGCAAGCCGCCCTGGGCGCCAGCGCGTGGAGAGGGGAAGCAGCTGGTGGTGCCGGTAGCTGCTCGGTGGCACAGCTGACAGCTGCTCGATGGAATTTCCCACCGAGGCTGTGACTTTGTGTGCAAGTTTTGCCTCCTTCTCTCTATGACATGTGGGTCCCACCCGGGGTTTTAACCTCTGAAATTTACTCCTAATCACTGTTGTAAACAGTGAGCCCCATAATACCCCTGGTGATTCAAATTATCCACCCATGAGCCATTTGAATTTAGAATTCAAATTGGGTTTGGTTTGAATAAATTTCAGCACAAGTTCAGTTTTGAATTCAAATAAAGTTTTAATTTGTCCCACTTAGCTCATGTCAATATCAACTCCAAACGGAGTGAAAATTGATGTGTGAGCTCACAAAAATGTGCTGAATAAGAATATGCCTCCCACTTTTAAATTTATGGGATAAAAACAGTTTGAATTTGAATATGGTTTCAAACTGCCCTCTTTCTAACTATACCCAAAATGACATCAAAAAGGTTTTGAATTTGAGTGAATCTTGGCATGGACATCCTTAACAATGTGTAGGAGTTTTCATATGTCCAGCCCACCTATATCACATGTGGGAAATACCAATTTTGCAATATGTGAGTTTGTTCACTAATGAGCATGTTGATGGTGGTTACTTGCTCTTCATTCGTGTTCATCATCTTTCCTAAAATGAGGTGTGTGTGTATGGTGATGAACACTTCAATATGTGTCAAAAACTGAGGCCCTTACATTCCTCCCCCCTTAAAAGAATCTCGTCCCGAGATTATAAGGTGAAAATGAGAGAGAGGACGGTGTAAAATTACCGGATATGCGACGTGAAAAAGTCGGGGTAGTTGGCGCGAAGAAATTCTTTGCTCTCCCATGTCGCTTCGTCCATGGAGTGATTACTCCATAGAACCTTGTAGAACCACAACATACGGTTGCGTGTGGTTCGGGCCTTTTCATCAATAATCTGCACCGGTTCCTCTCGATAGGTGAGATCCGGTTGCAGTTCTTCAATGTCTTCCAGCTGAATTGTAGTTGATAGCTTGAGACACTTCCTCACCTGGGAAATGTGAAAGACGTCGTGCACACCGGAAAGTGCTTCTGGTAATTTCAGCCGTTATGCTACCGATCCACATCTTTCGGTAATCTGGAATGGACCGATGAATCGGGGTGCCAACTTTCCTCTCACCTCAAATATGTTTACGCCCTTCATTGGATACACCCATAGATATACGTGATCTCCAACTTCGAATTGTAATGGGCGCCTTCTCCGGTCCGCATACTGTTTCTGACAGAATTGAGTGGCTTTTAGGTTCGCTTGAATCAGTCGAACCTTTTCTTCCTCGTTGTTGACAAGGTCAATCCCGAAGGTAACCCTTTCGCCAGACTCACACCAATTCAGTTGTGTGTGGCATTTCCGCCCGTATAGCACCTCGTAGGGCGCCATCTTGATGCTGGCTTGGTACCCATTGTTGTACGAGAACTTGGCTAACGGCAAGTGATCATCCCAATTCTTGCCGTGGTTGATAGCGCAAGCTCGTAGCATGTATTCTAGGATCTGATTTACCCGCTCGGTTTGCCCATCCGTCTGTGGGTGGTATGCTGAACTACGGATCAGCTTCGTCCCCAAGGCAGCATGCAGCTGCTCCCAAAAACGGGACACAATTAAAGTGCCCCGATCCGATATGATGGTACGGGGTACGCCGTACAAGCATAGGATCCGTGAGATGTACAGTTCAGCGTACTTCTTGGCGTTGTAGTTGGGGTTGACCGGGATGAAATGGGCAACTTTGGTGAGCCGATCGATGATCACCCATACAGAATCATGTTTCTGCAAGGTGGTGGGTAAACCGACGATGAAGTTCATGCTCACATCCTCCCACTTCCAGGCAGGAATGCCCAGTGGTTGCAGCAGTCCCGGTTTCCTCATATGGTCTGCCTTCACCCTTCGACATGTATCACACTCAGACACGTACTTTGCAGTCTCACGCTTCATCCGTGTCCACCAAAACTTGCTTCTGAGTTCTTGATACATTTTGTTGCTGTCGGGGTGAATAGAAAACTTTGACAAGTGAGCCTCATCAAAGATTTTCTTCCGTAACTCCGGGTTTCGGGGTACGACGATCCGGTCCTTGAACCATAGGACGCCGTCTCCGTCCTTCCGGAAACATTTCATCTCCCCACTGTCTACACGTCTCCGCAAATGCGACATGCCCTTGTCATTCTTCTGGGTTGCCGCTATCTCTTCACGGATGGTGGGGATCAAAGCTAAGTTGTAGAGAGCTCCATGTGGAATCACATGTAGTGGTGGTTCGCTCTCTTCCAACGGTGTGATGGTCAGATTGTTGACGTGTGACTTGCGGCTCAGCGCATCTGCCACTACGTTTGCCTTGCCTGGATGATAATGGATCTCTATTTCGTAATCCTTTATCAGTTCTAACCATCTTCGTTGCCTCATGTTCAGCTCCTTCCGAGTGAATATGTACTTGAGGCTTTTGTGGTCGGTATATAAATG
The DNA here is from genome assembly GCA_030760725.1 of Neostapfia colusana. Lineage (NCBI taxonomy): Eukaryota > Viridiplantae > Streptophyta > Magnoliopsida > Poales > Poaceae > Neostapfia > Neostapfia colusana. Next base: position 103,683,499 of record JASWHV010000003.1, read on the forward strand.
TACGAGGTTACCGAGTAGGTAGTGCCTCCACATTTTCAGTGCAAGCACGACGGCAGCGAGCTCCAAATCGTGGGTTGGATAATTCGGCTCATGGTTTCTAAGCTGCCGTGATCCATACGCGACCACTCTTTGGTCTTGCATCAGCACACATCCGAGCCCAACGCCGGATGCATCGCAGTACACATCGAACGGCTTTGTTGTGTCTGGCTGCGCCAAAACCGGTGCTGATGTCAGGTGCTTGACTAAAGCCTTGAATGCTGCTTCACACGCTGGACTCCAAACATATTTGGTAGCCTTCTTCAGCAGCTCTGTCATTGGCTTGGCAATCTTCCAGAAGTTCGGAATGAACCTCCGATAATATCCCGCGAGTCCGAGGAAACTCCGCACCTCGTGAACAGTCCTCGGGGATTTCCAATTCAGCACTTGAGTGATCTTGCTCAGGTCTACAGCGATACCCTCCGCTGAGATGATATGCCCGAGGAAAGGCACTTGCGATATCCAGAACTCGCATTTGCTGAATTTCGCGTATAGCTTGTGATCTCGCAGCCGTTGCAAGACTATACGCAGATGCTTCTTGTGATCTTCCTCCGACTTGGAATATACCAGGATGTCGTCGATGAAGACCACGACAAACTTGTCCAGCTTCGGCATGAATACCGAGTTCATCAAGTACATGAAGTGAGCTGGAGCATTGGTGAGGCCGAAGGACATGACCAGGTACTCATAAAGTCCGTACCTTGTCGAGAAAGCTGTCTTTGGAATGTCCTCAGCCCTTATCTTAATCTGGTGGTACCCGGATCTTAAATCCATCTTGGAAAAGATCTTTGCTTCGACCAACTGATCAAACAACATGTCGATCCGTGGCAACGGGTACTTGTTCTTGATGGTTACGGCATTTAATGGACGATTGTCCACGCAAAGCCGTAACGTCTCATCCTTCTTCTTGACAAATAATGCCGAACAGCCCCATGGCGAGGAGCTCGGCCTAATAAAACCCTTCTCCAGAAGGTCCGTGAGCTGAGTCTTCAGTTCAGCCAACTCCTTGGGCGCCATCTTGTACGACCTTCGGGATATTGGCGTGGTTCCCGGTGCCAGTTCAATCTTGAACTCCACCTCTCTATCGGGTGGCATCCCCGGCAAATCATCCGGGAATACGTCAGGGAACTCTCGGACCACTGGAATATCTTCCAATCTGATGGTTGTGGCTTGATAGACACTTGGAAGTTTTATTTCTGGACTGTCCAGAAATAATGAGTGAGACTCGTGCACTCCTTGAGCTTTGTGGCGAGATGCTCTGTATGAACAGCTTTGCTGTCCATCACGGCGTTTCCCGCCCTCATCTGGAGGCTAAGGTTTGCCTCCGCAGGGTTGTACCTTGGGCAACTCGGGTCCGTTGCCTCCAGGTACCTTTCTTCCCACACATGCTGAGCCCGTCCCTCCACCGGAACGAGCGCGTATGGAGTGCCCTCCATAGCCTGCACATGTAGTTGACAGAAACGTGACATGGTGTCACGGGCTGCCACTTGCCACATCCCTTCCGGTTGTCTTCCTCTCACCGTGACGGTGAACGGCACCCAACCGAGTGGCGTAGGTCCTGCAGGGACTTCGACATGGATCGTCCATGTCTTGTTCCCCCCTTCGCCTTCTTCCTTGGTGAAGTACTGCGGCATCTGGTGGTACCCGAAATATTGGAGCATTTGCCACAATGCTTCCGGGTAGCCGCTATGGCGAGAACAGTGGGATACCACCCATCCGTTCTCCAACTGTTTGTCTGCTGCCATCTGTAAAAATATATTTGAGAAATGTTAAATATTTATTTAAACAGTAAACCTCTGAGTTATAACATAAGACATGTCATTGAACCCATAAAACTTGGAAACATAGTTCAAATTTTAAACAAATTTGACTGCTGATCTGTTGTTCCCATGACAGCCCTGACCAGTTTCCATTTCAACCTGATTTAGGCCATGTTGAAGGCAAAAACAATTCTGGAGCTCAACATCAAAGTTAAAGCTAACTTCAATAGCTTTCCAGAAAGTATTTGCTTGGCCTAAGATCTGTCTTGGTTTAAAAGTTATGAGACGTCAAAATTAATAGAATTTATGGGGAAAATTGGACAGCACCTCCCTGTTTTAGGTACTGATTTGATCCAAGAATTCCAGTTAATTCTCTTCATAATCTGACAAAACTTTCTGTTACAAAGTTGTAACCCATCTCATAAGATTTCCAGAACTACCTCATTTTCTATTTTTGGATTTTTAAACAGGAAGTTATGCTTAATTTACAGAGAGTTTACAGAGAGTCTTTACTCTGTCCTGTTTTCCGGACAGTTTTAACTCTACTGCATTCTTCGAGTGGTTAAGGGATGAAACACCTCTGGACCTCAACAGAAGAGTTCTAAATCTCTTCCAAAGCTTTCTAGAAATGTATCATACGACCCGAACCTCGAAAGAACTCAACCTCTAACCTCTGGTTAACTTCAGCCTTAATTCAGCTGAAAACAGAGTGCTCTGTCCTTAACAACCTATAAGTTGAAAACTTGTTAACATTGAATATCCTGTTCAAGGGAAGGAGTTACATCAATTTTTACTGCTTTGGATCAAAACATTCAAGTTTTTAAATGAAGTTGTTCATTTAATGGGGTGTGACGTCGATGTGTCACCAGATTTTGTCGGTACTATGTCCTCACAAAGAAAAACCTATACCGGACTTAGCCGGCTTCGTTAACTCAGTGGCACTAAACGTCACTCACACACGGATGCTACACGTCTACCGTTTCATGGTCAGGCTACCTGCAGAAACTCAAACAATCATCAGACTCGGCTGCACACCGAGCCCGGAATCCATACAGTTCGTACACCCGGCCGTCATCACTCGTCCGGATGTTCTCAAGCCAAACATGCCTTGAGCTATGTGTTCACGTTTCAGACCACGTGACGGGGTCTCCCAAATTGTACCATGCACGCCAGGGACAGACGTTGCTCGAATACCCCAAACGACATGAAGATTCGTAGAGGATATCAAAGCGGGTCGGGTTACCTGCCACCCGTGGGGCTCCACCCTTCAGCTTGTGCGCACTGGTGGACAGCGCTTACGTGTACCCCCCAAAACATAAACGTCCCGAGATACATGATTTTCCGACATAAACAATTTGGTTAGTATGCCACTTTCTATATGCTAATAACATCCTTACACGGGCTACTAACTCGTTCCTCACTGGATTTTGAAAAAGATGACCATTGTACTGTGTTAAACCTCAAGCGAGCTCTGATACCAATGCTGACACGACCCCACGGTCTTGCTGAGCCAGGATCACGCTGAGGGGTGCTGCGTTGCACAGCACCGGATAACACACGTCAAAGGTACAAAGCGGAAGCAAAATTTTATTACATAAACAAGTTTATGAACATGTTTACATCAAAATAGGTCCAGTCTACACTCACGGGCGTAGACTACACATCAAGTCCATGTTCTGCCCTTGAACGTGTACTTGCTAGCACACACGCACACTAACTCTGCGGCGTGCACGACTCCCACTCGATGGGGTTCCCCTCCTGGGGTTCCGTCTCCTCTTCGGGAGTCCCTTCCTCATAGAACCCTGCAAAAGCTTCAAACACAAGCAGTGAGCATGAAGGCTCAGCAAGTCTGACCCGTCTCACCTAAACATGGAACTTCTAAATGAGGGGTGGTGGGTTACATGAGGTAAAAATCATTTGCAAGGACTCGCCTAATTAGTAGAACCTTACTTTCAAGTTTTAGCAGCAGGTTGTGGAAAACCTTACGCTAAGGTACATGAGAGAGCCACAATCAAACAAGAAACGCATTTCTCTCATGTACTTTGCCCAAAGTTGAAATGAACTTTAGTTAGCTCTAAACTACAGCAAGTCATTAGCAATCAAGTCCATGTTTCAATCAGCAATATTTTAATATGTAACTAGCCTGTTCTTTCTACATCACGGTACAGTGAACAAGTGGTACTCACTGACCGCGAGGGACGGCGATTATAATCGATTTACACCTGCAGGGTTACCCGAACAACCCGTCACGTACGCCCGTACTCGATGTTGCCTACAACAACCATCACGGACGCCGTACGCAACTACCTTTCACCCGTTAGCCAAATGTTGAACCGGTCCAATCGTCCCGAGCAAGAGGTCTTTGCATGCGCATCTCAGTGCCGCCAGCCAATTTACACCTCGAGCTCTCAACCTACCCTCTGAACGACCAGCTATGCCTCAACATCCAGCTACCCGAGTTACATCAGTTTCCCGGTTCCCATATAGCCAGTAGGTCTTCGGTACTGTTCTAGCTTGTTCAACAGGCCCGCACACGGCTCGGTCCTCAATCAACACAAGCGGAGCTACAGCACACAGGCCCCAAAGTCCTGTTTCCCTTACTCTCCGCTCGGTCTCATCTTTCTTGCCATGTGTATCATGTGCTATCTCAACCCGAGTCGAGTGCCTCTAGCCTATGCTCGCGAGTAGTTCTAACTACTCGACTTGTACCGAATCCTACCCTAACTTAGCTTTGCAGTAGCTAACGGGGTTTTGCAATCTTAAACCCAACCCAGGGTTTCCAAACAAGACTCTAATGCAAATAATAATAATACTCAAGTAAGTGCTCAAAACAATAAAAATTTGTAAAAGGTTAATGCAAACTGGAGCTTGCCTTGCTGCTCTTGGTCGTAGGCTAGCTGTTCCTCCAGAGTAACAAAGTCTAGGACTTCGGGTTCCTCCTCGACCTTAGCGACTACATGATAGAAGCAATACATGTATTAATTTAAATGCAGTTGTATTAACTTTTAATCTTGTGAAGTCTATAACTCTTACTAGACCAGCCCAATGACTGTGAAACTTTTACTGTGGCTGGGTTACAACCTAAAAAGAGACTTGGTCAAGTTTTAGTTGCAGCAAAGCTCATTTGAGCCCTCCACAATTAATCATGTACTTGACCTTAATTGAAGGCTTTTAGGGTGTTCTAAGGATTTTCACGAAACAAGCTATGACTTTCTGAAAACTAGATTTTCAGAGGGTTCTAATGGAGTTGGTATCACTTAATCTGAAGGTTCCTAACTAAAGATATGAGCTAAACAATTTCAGAGAAATTTCTGAAAATATTTCTGAGCATTTTCTATTTTCTCTGGAACAGTTTCACTAATCACACCATTAGGTGGATCAAATGATCTCAAATGGATCTGAAATTTTTATGGTAGTTCAGGGATATTTTGGTGAACAACCCAGCAAAATTTCAGGATTTTCCTCCAAAGGATTCTCCAGTTAAAATTCCAAACAGTTTAAAATTTGAGGAATTAATTCTGGAGAATTAAGGATTCTCATGAAGTGAAACTTGATTTGCTGGAAAGTGCTCAGAGAGCTGAATCCAACAAAATTTGGTTCACTCGATTTGGAGCTTTCTAGCTAAAGTTATGAGGATTTGAAGTTTGGAAGAATTCTGAAAATCGGGGAAAAAGTTTAAACTCTCGGGGGCCCGCGGGGACACGTGTTGAGCACGGAGGTGTCCGGCACACTGAGGCCCACAGGGTATTTGCGCGCCAGCACAACCGATCCCGGCCACACCCGATCCCGATTTAGATTCTTCAGCCGCTGACACGTGGGCCAGCCGGCTTCGTCTTCCTCCCGCCGTTCTCTCGCGCCCGCGCCGCCGACCTCGCCGGAGCAGACCCGGAGCTCGCCGGCTCGCCGCTGCTGGACATCCCATGGTCTGAAACTCGCCGCCAGGGGGTTGTCGACGTCGAGGAACACGTCGGTGGTGTCAGGTCGGGCTGGGGGTGACCGGAAATAGCTCGGCGACGTGCCGCGGCCTCGGTTGAGGTTCGGCGCCGTCGACCGTGGGTTCTAACCCGCCAACACCTCGAACAAACGGTCCTACAGCATCAGTGTACCTCTAGGAAGCTCAACAAGGTGTCAAAAGGGTTCTGGGATGGCGGCAAGTCAGTCGGCACCGTGTGACCGATCGTGCCCGCCATGACCGCCCTTGATCGATCTCGAAATTCATCACTCCTAGACAGTTTCACGCCACGGATGCAGAAAAGAACTTGATCGCCGGCTAGTCCAGCGTCTATGTGCAAGATTTGATAACCACCGAAAGATCATAGAGGGAGAATTTGAAGAATCCGTACCGGAAGCTCGGTTTACAGTCGCTGGAGCAAAAACTGGAAATTCTCTGTGGATTCTTCACGGTTTGCTTCCAAACTTGGAGGAGAGCAGCACGGTGATCGCACGCTCCTGTTGCCTCTCTTGCTGGACTGTGAAAACGCCTGTGGAACGCTGTCCACAGGCGCCTGACTCTCGGCTGAGGCTAGGTCGCCACGGTGGCGATCGTTTTCGGGTAAAGGAGGTCAGAGCTCGGGGTTTCTGGCGTTGGGGAGGTGGAGTGCGACCTCAGGTGGCTGTCTAGCAGCTCAGGAACGAAGGTGGAGATTGTTTTGCTGGTTTTCCCGATTGAGCAGAGAGCTGCGGCGAGAAGCAATGTCGCTGCTCGGATTTGCCCGCGAGAAGATAAAGCCGGCCGACTCCTGCTCGGTGGAGGCGGTGCCGGTCGCGTGGGGGCGCGAGCAAGCCGCCCTGGGCGCCAGCGCGCGGAGAGGGGAAGCAGCTGGTGGCGCCGGTAGCTGCTCGGTGGCACAGCCGACAGCTGCTCGGTGGAATTTCCCACCGAGGCTGTGACTTTGTGTGCAAGTTTTGCCTCCTTCTCTCTATGACATGTGGGTCCCACCCGGGGTTTTAACCTCTGAAATTTACTCCTAATCACTGTTGTAAACAGTGAGCCCCATAATACCCCTGGTGATTCAAATTATCCACCCATGAGCCATTTGAATTGATTAGAATTCAAATTGGGTTTGGTTTGAATGAATTTCAGCACAAGTTCAGTTTTGAATTCAAATAAAGTTTGAATTTGTCCCACTTAGCTCATGTCAAGATCAACTCCAAACGGAGTGAAAATTGATGTATGAGCTCACAAAAATGTGCTGAATAAGAATATGCCTCCCACTTTTAAATTCATGGGATAAAAAAGTTTGAATTTGAATATGGTTTCAAACTGCCCTCTTTCTAACTATACCCAAAATGACCTCAAAAAGGTTTTGAATTTGAGTGAAACTTGGCATGGACATCCTTAGCAATGTGTAGGAGTTTTCATATGTCCAGCCCACCTATATCACATGTGGGAAATACCACTTTTGCAATATATGAGTTTGTTCTCTAATGAGCATGTTGATGGTGGTTACTTGCTCTTCATTCGTGTTCATCATCTTTCCTAAAATGAGGTGTGTGTGTATGGTGATGAACACTTCAAATATGTGTCAAAAACTGAGGCCCTTACACATATGCCCTGCAAATGGCGCCCCCGGTTTATGGCGCACCTTTGCCCATGCCGGGGTACGCGGTGCCAACAGCGGACCAAGCGCTCGCGGCACCGACACTTGCAGCAACAGGAGCAGGGTGTGCAGCTTTGGCACCACACCTTCGCTTCGCGAAGTGGCCACGCAAGTTCCAGCCACACCTGCCAGAGAGGTACGACGGCAGCGTCAACCCGGCGGAGTTCCTTCAGATTTACTCCACCGCCATCCTTGCTGCAGGAGGGGATGAGGCCGTCATGGGCAACTACTTCCCCGTCACCTTGACCGGCCCAGCATGGTCTTGGCTCATGAATCTCCCCCAGGGTTCCATAACCTCCTGGGCAGAGCTCTGCCGGCAGTTTACTGCAAACATCGGCAGCTCCTACACCCGGCCAGGCATGGAGCTCGACCTCCACGCCATCCAACAACAACCCAGAGAGTCGCTGCGCTCCTTCATCCAGCAGTTCTCCCAGGTACGGAACACCATCCCCCATATCCAAAATGCTTCTGTGGTGGTGGCGTTCCGACAGGGTGTAAGGGACAAGAAGATGCTGAGAAGCTCGTGACCAAAGAAGTGCGCGACGTCTCGGAGCTCTTCAGCCTGGCGGACAAGTGCGCCAGGGCAGCAGAAGGGCGCAACTGGCACTCACAGCCAGCCTCCGAAGCCGGAGGACAGCCCGGATCTGGCGCTGCTTCCCATGGAAGCAGCAAGAAGATCAAGAACAAGGGCGGTGCCAAGATGAAGCCACTGACCGCAGCCCCTGTTGCTGCAGCAGCAGCACCCAGTGGAGCTCAGGGGCCACGCCCCAACAAGAGGTCGCAACAGTCACCGGCCCCAGATGGTGACCACGGCGAGCCGTGCCCCGTGCACAACACCAGCAGCCACACTGCTGCTGACTTCTGGGAAATACGGAAGCTCTCGGAGTGCTTCCGCAAGGGGAAGCAACCACGTGCGGATTCCCCTCCCTTCCATCAGAGGGAGGGCAAGCAGAAGGTCGACGCTCTGGACAACGTCGACCACCAGAGGGAGTTCCAGGAGCCCCAGCGCGCCGTAAAGGCAGTGCACGACCACGAGGGCTCCAGCTCCAGCGACGATGAGCACTGGAAGGCGCTCTACGTCATCTATGGGCGGGTCCTCTGACCTCTCGTCTCGGAGTGCAGTCAAGACTCTGTGCCGAGCAGTGGCGTCGGTGGCTCCTGTCCCAAGCGCAGCGCCGCACCTCAAGTGGATGGGCACCCCCATCAGCTTCGATGCCACCAACTGCCCCAAGAACATGGCTGGGACCAGGCAGCTACCGCTCTTGGTAGCTCCTACCATTGCCAACATGAAGATGTACCACGTTCTGGTAGATGGCGGGGCCGGCCTGAACCTCATCAGCCGCGCAGCTTTCCAGAAGCTGCAAATCCCGATGGCCAAGCTCACCCCCTCGAGCCCGTTCTCAGGGGTAGGGCCGGGACAAGTCCTCCCCTACTGCAACATCAGCCTTCCAGTCACCTTCGGGGCACCGGGCAGCTACCGGACAGAATACATTCTTTTCGATGTGGTGGAGATTGATCTCCCCTTCAACGCCATCATCGGCAGGCCAGCCCTGTACCGATTCATGGCGGTAGCCCTCTACGGCTACCTCATCCTGAAGATACCTACACCAACAGGCATCCTCAAGATCCGTGGAGACCGCACTGCTGCAGTGTCAGCCTTGGAGAAGCTCGAAGCACTTGCAGAAGCCCGAGCACCAGCCCCTGGCGGTGCAGAACCGGGCCAGCTCCACCCGAGCGCACGCCGCCGTGCCTCGGCCCCACCTCCCGGGGGCTGCCCTGGCCCTGTCAACCTCTTGTCGGCATGAGCCAATGGAGGAAGTCATCCCGGGTCCCCCAGGTAGAAGCCACGCAGGACAAGCTCCGGCGCGAAGACATCGACCTCGTCGACGAGGCTCGATTACAAGCAACGCTCCACAATGCACAGTACCGGCTGGCCCTCCGGCGCTACCACCAAAGGACCGTGCATATCCGGGAGCTCAAAGAAGGCGACCTGGTACCGTGGCGCATACTTTCTCGCAAAGGGACCGACAAACTCTCCCCCAGCTGGGAAGGTCCCTTCCGAGTCACAAAAGTTTGCCGCCCCGGGTACGTACGCCTTTCCACCAAGGATGGGGATCCGCTCCCGAACCCTTGGAACATGGAACACCTCCGTAAGTTCTATTCCTAGAGCATTGGTAACACAGGTCTTTTCTTTTCTGTAATAGATCCCATAGAGTATAGGAACAGCGCTCGGAGCAACTAAGTCCCAGGGGACAGTCCAGGACTACATCCAGCTTGGCCTGGTTCCGACCCTAAGCGCGTAGGATCTTGCTTCCCCTCATAATGGGGTGGTCATTGCCTCCATGTTTAGCCTGCCTTCCTCCTATGGGTATTTATACAGAAAGAATCCTGTTCTACCACGCTCTTACTTATGTGCTCTTTTAAATTACACATTAATTTTTATGACCGCACTTTCCGTGTATGCTCACCGTACACTTAGCTCTCCTTTCCCACTCTCATCCCTAGTCGGCATTTGCTATCCTACCGAAGAAGATCGTGCTTGAGGTACCTGCCGATGGTAAGGGGGCCTCTCGGGCCTCCCCCAGTCAGGTGCTGCGATGCCAGTTGGTCACCTCCAGGAAAAGCCTGCGCTGTGCATCGGGGGTCCAGGGTGCGTAGCCTGCTTTGCCTGGTTCCGACCCAAAGCGTGCGCACCCTGCCCTTCGGAGGTCCAGAGGAGTACAGCCTGCTTTGCCTGGTTCTGTACCGAAAGCCTGTGCACTCTGACTCCCCAACGTTACGGTCTAGTACTAGGGGCCGGACGGTCGTACCCTGACCTCGGAGGGAGCCGGACCCCCGGCGCCGGGCGCACTGAATTGCCCAAGCCCCATATACAAGACCAGGACCGTAAGCCAAATAAGACTATGAGATAGGGAGGGGAGAGCGTCCAAGGAGAATTACGGTTCCCTTACTTGTGTGCAGGACCTCCTGGCCTTAGCTCCCCCGCAGGAGTATGGTAGGTGTGCCCAAACCATTGGCCACACCTACCAGGGGGCCACTACGGGGACCGCGTGAAGAGAGACCGGAGCTCCTAACTACTCCAACGCAAGACCGGAGGATCCGGACCTCGCCCCCTTCACAGGGGTGGGTTCCGAATGCCCCACGTGTCCGGTGGGGCCGGGGCCCCCCTCTCCTCAGAGGATAGCTCAGGGCCCGCCACGTGGCCGGTAGAACCGGACCTGGCCCCCTCCGCAGGGGCGAGCTCCGAAGGCTCCACGTGTCCCGTGGGGCATGACCACCCTCTCCTCAGAGGAGCTCCCGGCCCGCCACGTGACCAGCAGATCCGGACCTCCCCCCGTCCTCACGGGGCAAGCTCCGAAGACCCTTCGGGCCCTTATCACAACAAGGACCCGAGGAAGGTGTCTATGCAAGACTTCAAGATCAGTGAAGACCTCCTGAAGTCCTTGCGGAGCTAAGGACTCGGGCAGGCCAAGCCAAGAAGAAGATAAAAAATGCAGACACAAAAAACAACAAGACTCTATTCATTCATCAAAGCTCCATGAGCTGGACTACAGACTCAACAAAATTGAAAAAGAAAAGATACAAGGCCTTCCGGCCGCGGGGGCGACTACTTAGGAGTCCCCGGACTCCCACTGGAACCTGGAGGCTACGAGGGCGGTCACGTCCCCGACTTCGACCTTGGCAGCTTCCTCCCGCTCGACGACGGGGCCCAGTCTTACCGGCTCCAGAGAGAGGGAAGGATCTCGGCTCCGGAAGCACGGCAGCACGTGCATGGCGACCTCCTTCGCCAAGCCCCGTCCCTCTGCCTCAAGCTCGTTGGCGATCACAACATCGAGCCTGTCCAGCTTGGCGCCGATGGACTCGAGCGCCGGAATTGCCTCAGCCACCTCCTGCGCCGGAGCCCCCGTCCTCACGGTGCTGAAGCCGAGGGATACCAGGGCGGACCCTGCCTGGCCGATGAAGCTCCAGACCGCTCGGGCCTCGACGGACCGCGAAGCCTGGAGCTTCTCCACCTCTTGGCGGGCTGCCAGTAGGGCGCCGGGCCCCTCCTCCGAGAGCTTCTTCTCCTTGGCCGAGAGGGAGTTCTCTCGGAGCTCGAGGTCCATGGCAAGCCGCTCCAGCTCTGACGCCCGGAAGTCGGCCGCCAGCTCCCGCTCCAGCGCCGCCTGACGCTCCCGGGAGGCCTGCTCCTCCCTCTCGGCCAGAGCTGCCTCCCAAAGCTCGAGCTCTCCGACCTGGGCCTTCAAGCCACCCTCACCGGCCTCCAGCTTCTCGGCGACCTTCTTCTCCTCGGTCGCCACTGCGTGCTCCCGATCCGCAACGGCGCACTCACGACGCGCCAGCTGCAGCCGCAGCTCCTCCAGAGCATCGGAGTGTGCCTGGGCCCTGGCATGAACCTCGCGGGTCTCCTGGTGGAGCCGCCGGGTCTCGGAGTCCAGGCGGTCGACGGCCCTCTTCTGAAGGTCAAGGAGCGCCTCCATGGCATCAAGCCTCGACCACAGAAGTGCACGAAGACGGCGGCCATGGCAACGGAGTTGGGGAAGAGGTGATGAAGCTGGAGACCGTACGTCTCCAGTAACGTCACAAAGAACGAAGAGATTGGCGGGACGAACCCCGCCAAGCCATAGGCGGTAAAGAAGACAATCTCCCACGCCCTCAGACGCAGGGGGAGAATCCCTCGCCGGAGGCAGCGCCGCTGCTCCACTGAATGCCATTCCAGCAACTTACGCACCATTCTAAGGTCTTCTGACCGGGCAAAGCTCGGCGGAGGCAGGTTGGAAGCCATTGGCGGCAGAAGCACAAGACTTGGAAGACGAAGGCGCAAGAGCTCAGAGAAACAAGGAGGGCTCAGGCGTGGGGAACTGTGAAGGGAAGCCTGCGATGCAGATGAGATCCCCTTTTAAACTTCCCAGACGCGATTCAAAGTGATTTGAAACTCTTCGAATACGCTGCTTGGGACGACCACCTCAGCTCCAAGCCCTGGAGTCGATGACAAGTAGGCCCAGGCCATCCTGCGGAAGCGGTATACCAAGAGGTCAGAACCCAGGCGGAGAACCCAGCGGTTCCCAAAAAGGCGCTACAACATGCAGAAGTGGCAGCCATGGGAACCGCCGCAGTAAAAGCAACCATCAAGCAAGGCTCACGCCACCACGATCCCACGACTGTTTGTGCTCCAGCAACGGTCAAAGCGGGTCTTCGAGAAGGTGCGCGAAGTAGAAGGGACAGGGGCCCCACCTCGGGCTCAATATCTCCCCCGAGATGGGCCAGGGGGCCACTGTCGGTACCCTCAATATGGGGTACCCCCGCGCACAGGGGAAATCACCTAAGGACATTGCCTCCTCCGCAGGGGCAAGATCCGAAAGCCCCACATGTCCTGCGGGGCCGGACCTGCCTCTCCTCAGAGGAGGGCTCCGGGCCCGCCACATGGCCGGCAGAGCCGGACCTCCCTTCTCCGTAGGGGGAGCTCCGAAGGCTCCACTTGTCCAGCGGCGACGGACCTCCCTCTCCTCAGAGTAGAGCTCTGGGCCCGCCACGTGGCCAGCAGAGCCGGACCTCCCCCCTCCGCAGGGAGAGCTCCGAAGGCTCCACGTGTCCAGCGGGGCCGGACCTCCCTCTCCTCAGAGGAGAGCTCTGGGCCCGTCACGTGGCCAGCAGAGCCGGACCTCCCACCTCCGTGGGGAGTGCTCTGAAGGCTCCACGTGTCCAGTGGGGCTGGACCTCCCTCTCCTCAGAGGAGAGCTCCGGGCCCGCCACGTGGCCAGCAGAACAGCGCTACCTGCCCCCGCGTGGTAGGCAGCAAGAGTAAAGACGCGCCATACATTGTCAGTACAAGGTATTCAAGACCCGCACCTTCCCAAGACGTGGAGACGTGGAGCACGCCACTGTCAGGTGCCGTTGTGCCCAGTCACATCGGTAGTGAAGAATGGCAATGCCGCGTCAGAAGCTGTACACCAATAAACACAGTGACAAGACATCCCCTGCCGCCACTGCCGTCATCAACCACTACGCCTAGCTTGCGGCGTCGGCAGGGCGGCAAGACGAAGACTCAGAAGCCCTCGCCAGAGACAGCTACCGGCGTAACTGCAGGATACGGTAGATGGCAGGCAATCTACCCGGGACAACCTATCGGGTCCCCGGCCCACCTTGTAAGTCGCCCGAGCCTTGGACTATAAAAGGCTTGGGTAGGCAACGTTACAAGGGGCTCGGCTCTTTGCACTCTCACACTGGGGATCGGTAGAATGCCACCTTGCAGTAGACATTTTAGCACTCAACTCATCCTCAAGCAATACAACGAGCACCTCTGCTCACTGTGGACGTAGGGTTTTATTCTCCGGCGGCCTGAACCACGTAAAAAACCCCTGTGTTCCTCTGTCTCCTTTGTCCTACTACGCTTAAGCTCTCCGTGGGGGACTAGCCCCTCTGAAAAAGAACCTCCGCGGGCTGCCCAGTGCAGGCCCGGGGGAAGTGTCGACAGCTACACTTTGACAGGGGGAATTCCCCTAAAATGTCGGGGAAATTCCCCCATTGGGGGAATTTAGGAAAATTTGGGGATGGCTCAGTTTAGCTATTTTATTTCCATTTCTCTCCATTTCTATGTTCCTTTCTCCATTTCTATGGCTCTTTTCTCCATTTCTATGGTTCTTTCTCCATTTCTATGGTTCTTTCTCCATTTCTACTTCTTTTCGAATGCTTCCCTACATGAAAAATATATGCAATGCATGGTAGTGAAATTGAGGGTATTACAGAGAGAGCCAATGCTGAGATACTAAGGGGCCTCAGGACACGTACCTACGCTGACCTGGAAAAGCATGGTGCCAACTGGATTGAGGAGCTTCCGTGCACACTATGGGCTAGCCGGACATCACCCAGCCGAGCCACAGGGGAGACTGCCTTCTTCCTGGTCTACGAAGATGAGGCCGTCCTCCATCCGGAGATCACCTTGTGCTCCCCTCGTGTCAAGGCATACGACGAAGCCACGCAGGACCAGGCCTGGTGTGAAGATCTCGAGCTTGTCGACGAGCACAGATGGCAGGCTGCAATCCGGAACGCGCGGTACCGCCAGGCGATCCGACGCTACCACCAGCGGTCCGTGAGGAGCAAAGAGCTGCAGGTCGGTGACCTCGTGCTTCGACGAATACTTACCCGAGAGGGGTCTAACAAGCTTTCCCCCCATTGAGAAGGACCCTTCCGGGTGACGCAAGTATGCTGACCAGGATGCGTCCGCCTGGAGATGGAGGGTGGCAACCCGATTCCAAATCCTTGGAACATTGAGAACCTCCGCAAGTTTTACCCGTAGCTTAGGGTAAGGCGTTTTCCCCAGTAAATGGGCCATAGAGACTAGGACCGGTGCACCGAATAGCCAAACTCCGGGGGGGGGGGGGGGACTGCCCTTGCTACAACAGGATAAGTCATTCGGACCTTTGTACAGCCTGACTCCTCGTATGTACCGCCATTAAAAAGGGAATGGTAGCCTCGCTTTCGAGCTCGCGTGTATTTTTTCCACACATCTCAACGTGTACATGTTTGTATTTCTCTGCCTCGTCCTTGGCCGAAGTTGTGCGACAAGGAGGAAATGTCAGAAGCACCTGTAAGTGTCCCCGGACCCCCTTGGTTACCTTCCTAGTTGGGTCTGGTGGTGCCAATACGATGCCCCCTCCAGAGCGCTAGGTCATGGGGTCCCAGGTAGTGTAGCCCACGTAGCTTGCCCTGTGCCCTGAGCGCGCATGCTCTGCCCTGTCAGAGCAGGACCCAGGTGCTGGGTGCCTGGGATGGGACTCCGATCCGTGAGGCTAGAACCTCAGATTTCCGAGGGGGCCACTCATGGACCCCAGAGGCCGGAGTCACCCGAGGGGTCCAAAGCTGATGTCTTGTAGCTTTTTGGCAGGTGTCCCCAATCACTTGGGAACACCTGCCAGGGGGCCATCACAACAGGTCAAGCCAAGCAAGATGAAAGGCCATTAAAAAGTCTTCCATTCATCACAGGGATACAAGACAAAACGCAAAAGACAAAGGAAAAGATACAAGAGCCGGGGGCCGCCTAGGACTCGCCCGTGTTACCCCTAAACCGCCCGGCGACGAGAGCTCCTAGGTCCTCGACCGCAGACCGGGCTGCCGCCTCTCTCGCAGCGACGGGGCCTTGGATGACTGGCTCCAGGGAGGCACTGGGGTCCCATCTTCGGAAGCCGGTCAACACATGTGTCGCGACCTACTTAGCCACGGCTTTTCCCTCTGTCTCCAGCAGATCAACGACAACGTCTTCCAACGCCGCCATCTGCGAGCCTGCAGAGTTGAGCGCAGGGAGCACATGGCTCATCTCCTGCGAAGGCTCGCCAACGCACACTGGGCTGAAGCCGAAAGGCACCAGAGCTGACTCAGCACGGCCCAGGAAGTCCCAGACTTGCTGGACCTCTGCCTAGCACAAGGTCCGGAGCTCCTGAAGCTCGCACCGAGACGCTGCCAGGGCTGCTGCGTCGGACTCAGAGACTCTTCTCTCCTTGGCAGCCAACGTCGCCGCCCGAGCATCAAGATCGCGGGCACGGCGCTGCAGTCCTTCCTCACGAAGCGACACGTCAGAATCTGCAGCCTGGAGGACCTGGCGCTCCTTCACCCGCCTCTCTCGCTCCTCGTTTAGAGAGGCCTGTTGGTGGTCCAAGTCGTCGGTCCTAGACTTCAGCTTGACCTGCTCCCACTGCAAGTGCGGTGAAGCCTCCTCCTCCTTCGCCGCTAGCTCGTGCTCACGCTCGTCTATGGCGGTCTTGCGACGAGTCAGCACTAGCCGCAGCTCCTCCAAGGAGGCGAGTCGACTATTGGCCGTCATATGGGCCTCCTTGGCTTTGGCCCAAAGCCTCTTGGACTGCTCGTCCAGCCGATCAACTAGGTCCCGCTGCCGGTTGGTCAGTTCCTTCTCCTCTCGCAGACGAGCCTCCTTCACCTCCAGCCTCCTCTTTGTCTCCCGGGTCCGGAGCTTGAGCAGCCTTTCCCAGCCAATGAGGCGCTCCTCCTCCTCTCGGATCGCTCCCTGCTCCTGGTCCAGCGACAACAGAACCCGACGGGGACTTGCATGAGCCAAGGCCATGGCCTCGGACAAAGGGATCCGCTCGACGCGTGCCGGGGCCTCCTGAGCATCGACCTCCAGGGTTTCAACAGCCGCCGGAGTAGGCACCGGGACACAGTGCCCCAGGGCAGTTCCGGCTTGTCCCTCGGAAGAGGGCAAGTGAGCTCCTGGCCTGGGGACGCTATCCTCCAGAGTAGGAGCTGCGGCATCTGACGTGCCCCTGTCAGCGGTGGGAGCGGGCTCATCGCTGTGAACTGATGGAGCCCCATCAGCTACAACCAGCTCAGAATCATGCATCGGAGCCTGGACTGACGGAAGGTCCTGGCTGGAGTCTCCTGCGCCGGGGGCCGCTGGAGAGACATCTGCAGAAGAGGCAGGAGGCATGGACGTCGTTGGCACGGAAGGGCCCACACCCTGAACAGGAGCAGTCCCGGGAGCTGTCGGCGAACCGCTGGGTACCACGGGCACCGGAACGCTCCCAGGAGCTCTGGCGGACGGAACCCTGCGTAGAGGACAGAGGTCAGCAGACAACCCCAGAGCATAAAAAAACAGGACAAGCAGTAAAGGGCGGCCTTGGATGACCTACCTAGGGCCGGCGAAATCCCATGAAGCGTCATGGAGATGCTTATTCGGGCCTCTAGAGCCACCAGAACCTCCGGCAGCAACCGGCCTCTTCGCCGACAAAGAAGGTGTTGGAGCTGCAGGAGCGCCTCCTGTGGGCGTGGATGCAGGACAGGCCACACCACTTCCGGACGTGCCCCCCATTACTACCTCGGGCGCGCTTGGGGCCGCCGCGGACATCACAGGGCTAGGTGCGGAGACAAAGCTCTCGTGAAAGTGCATCTAGGCATCTCTTGTGGGTTTTGGTTGATTTATGACAAAGAAATGAGACCCTAACAAAATTTTTGAGATGAGCGCAGGTTCTCAAAGAAATTAGGAAGAAAGGGAAAAAAGAAAAGAGAAGAAAGATCCAAATTGATAAGAGATCAAAAGCTTGAAAGATTAGATCACTTAGTATAGAGTGTGTTGGGGAAACACACCCCAAGAGCTCAAGTGGAAGAAATCACACTAACTGCAAAAATTCAGCTTGTGCGGACTAATCCGATATCAACCGTACTAGTCCGATTTTCTTTCTGACCACAAAGCGGACTAGTCCGATATGGACTGGACTAGTCCGATATATCTCTGAGTAGACATCGGACTAGTCCGCACTCCTACGGACTAGTCTGGTATCTCACAACACTTAGGGTTTTCTACACACTGCACACCGGAATAGTCCGGAGTCGACCATGGACTAGTCCGGACATCGCAAACCCTAACGTAAAAATTGGAAACCCTTCTATAAAAAGAGGTGTACGGCCATACCAACATAACTCTTTGACCTCCTGCACCGCCACACCTCCCAAGAGCCAAAAATTCACATCTCTCCACACATTCTAACCCAAAAAGATCAAATCTTTGGAGATTAGCAATTGATCAAAGGAGAGACTTGTTCTACACATCTTGAGCTCTTGGGTTTGATCTCTCGCACACTCTTGTTCGTTAATTGTTCATCTGTTGAGTGTGTTTGGTTGTGTTCATTCATTGTAACACTTGGGGAGCCCTCAACTTGTGAGAAGGCCCCTTGAACGATTTATTTGCCCTTTGTGATTAGTGGAAGAGAATCGGCCTTCGTGGCGATTCGACGAGGGTAGGGTTGGTGAAGACCCGGTCCTTAGTGGACTCCTCAATGGGGACGTAGATTTCCTTCGTGGAATCGAACCTCGGGATAAACACTTGTCTCCTACTCTCATTCATTCATTGTTCATCATATTCTACTGTTTAATTCATTTTGTGCAATTTACATTGAAGCATTGAAACAAAAGTTGATATCTGTCATTCATTGATTCACTTTGCAATACATCTAAGTATCAAATTAATTTCCGCTGCATAAAGTACTAGAAGTGAGAATATTGATCAATTTTGATATCTCTGGTCCACGCATACCAGACTAGTCCGCACAGTACCGGACTAGTCTGATTTTTCTCTGTGTAGAAAACGTACTAGTCCGCACTGTACCGGACTAGTCCGATTTCCCTGTATTTGATAAACCTACCAAGTGTTTCAAGGATTAATAAAGCACCGAAAAGCCTATTCACCCCCCTCTAGGCTACATTCAATTGGTATCAGAGCCAAACTCTTCAAAAGAGACTCACCGCTCGAAGAGACGATGTCGGACATCAAAGATATACACAAGAAGATCGACGATCAAAAGGGTGATGATGAAAGGACTCAAAAGTGAAAGAAGCTACTCGACGCCATTCAAGACAGTGAGGACGATGATGAGGAGGTGCTCCAACTCAAGGCTCTTCTACGGAAGAAGGCAATCTCCCCAAAAGGGAAGAAGAACACCGATGATGAAAAGAAGAAGAAAGGGGGTAGTCACACAGACTACTCCCGATATCCTTTTGATTATGAGCATTTGAATTCTAACAACAGTCATTACTTATCAATTCCTCTTGGGAAGGCACCTTACTTTGATGGCAATGATTATTTAATGTGGAGCCAAAACATGAAAATGCACCTTATATCTCTTAACCGAAGTTTGTGGCACATAGTGTGTACAGGGATTGATATCCAGGATGATGACGAAGAGCTGACCCCGAGCCAAGAACAAGCCATTCATCGGAATGCTCAAGCTGCAGCTGTGATCACGTCATCACTAAGTCGAGACGAGTTCACCAAGGTGGATGGACTCGAAATTGCCAAGGAGATATGGGACACACTACAAACAGAACATGAAGGTGACCATCACGTACGGGAAGCCAAGATAGAAATGATTGAAGGTGAATTGGGAAGATTTGCGATAGAAGAAGATGAATAACCACAAGATATGTACAATCGACTGAAGAATATTATCAACAAAGTCCGAGATTATGGCAGCAAGAAGTGGAATGATCATGAGGTCGTGAAGTTGATTCTCAGAGCATTCATGTCTCGCAACGTGACTCTTTGCTCTATGATTAGAGAAAGCCCCGGGTACCGGAAATTGACCCTAGACGAACTTATTGGCAAGATCATCAACATTGAAATGATGGAGAAGCAAGCCAAGCATGTCAAGGAAATTGCCGATCTCACCTCGGCAAAGAAGAAAGGAGTTGCTTTGAAGTCAACTTGTAAACCCGTATCAAAGGAAGCTCGAGAAGCTTATGGAGAAGACGACGGCGATGATGAAAGTAGTGATATCGATGAAGAAGACATGATCTTGTTCATGAAGAAGTTCAAGAAAATGATGAGCAGAAGAAAGGGTAGCAGCTCAAACGAAGGAAGACAAAGGGACAAACAAAGACCCAAGATGTGACGAGCGTGCTATAACTGCGGATAATACGATCACTTCATAGTAGATTGTCCATATGAAGAAAACAAGAAGAAGACAAAAGACAACAAGCCTCAACCAAAGAAAATGTTCAAGAAGAATAAGCAATATGTCCAAGCGCATCTAGGGAAGGAGTAGGACTCCAATGATGAATCCTCATCCGAAGAAGAAGAGGAGATGGCCACCATAGCCATAAAGAAGACTACCAAGAAATCCACTCTCTTCCCAACCATGGGCACACGGAAGGACACCGACAATACTTGTCTAATGGCAAAGGAAGGTAAAAAAAAGGTAATAACTAAATCTTCCTTCTCGCAATCTTTTACTAGTGACAGTGATAATTCTAGTGAGGATGATAGCAGTGATGAAAATGATTATATGCTTAGGGGTTTAGACAAAAAGACAGCTGCTAAAATGAAATTTCTACTTGATAAGCTTGTTGATATGGAGAAGTTAGTCAATCGTCAGAAAGATATGATCATCTCCCAAAAGGAGGAATATCATGAGATTGAAAAGCTTCTTGAACTTGAAAAGGAACAAAATAAATCACTAGAGCTTGAGTTAGCTTCAAGCAAGGAAGCTTGCTTGAAGTTGAAAGACTCAAACACCATCATCAAGGATGAACTTGCTAACTTAACCAAAGTTAACGAGATCCTTGAGGTACAAGTTGAGTCACTCAAGCAAAATAGTTCTTCATCCACTTCAACTAGTGTTACTTGTGCTTGTACTAAAAGTGACACTAACTTGAAGAAAAAGCCAAACTTGATAAAGGACAAGCAATCTTCTCAAAGTGGCATATTTGACAAGGAGAAGATCAAGCATGCACGCAGTGCATACTCGTTCACAAGACCTCCTAATGTCAAATATGGCATTGGATATTCTAATGGTGAAAAGCAAAACGCTAGAAGCCACAAGAATAACAAGGGGTGCATTGCCTTTGTCAAGGGAAACCATTCTCAAGTTGAAAAACTCAATAATGTTGATAAATCTAACACTGTGAACACATATGAACAACAACTTCTATTTAGAACTTTTGATACTTCATATGTACTTATGAAAAGTAATCTTGGAAGAGTTTATGCTAAATATGTTGGGCCACGCCATGGGAACACCAAGTCTTATGTGTCGGTGCCAAAATCACTTGTGACTAACCTCAAAGGACCCAAGCAAGCTTGGGTACCTAAGACCAAGGCATAAATTGTTTTTGCAGACTTGTTCATCCGGTGGAGCAAAATGGGTGCTAGATAGTGGATGCACCAATCACATGACCGGAGAAAGAAGAATGTTCGTGGAATACGATGAAAATGAAGATCCAAGCGAAGGCATTTACTTTGGTGATAATAGTCAAGGAAGAGCGCTTGGTACCGATAAAATTGCAATTTCATCACAACATACTCTCTCTCATGTTTTACACGTTGACTCCTTGGATTATAACCTTTTGTCCATATCTCAATTATGTAACAAGGGTTATAATTGCTTATTCACTAATGAGGGTGTGACTGTCTTTAGAAGGAGTGATAACTCAATTGCATTCAAGGGTGTGTTGAAGGGAAAACTTTATCTAGTTGACTTCAACAAAGGTAAAGCCGAACTTGACACATGCTTGATTGCAAAGACCAACATGGGTTGGTTGTGGCATAGACGAATAGCACATGTTGGTATGAGAAATCTTCAAAAACTCTTCAAAGGCAATCACATTCGAGGTTTAAAGGATATTGTTTTTGAGAAATACAGGCCGTGTAGAGCGTGCCAAGCAGGGAAGCAAGTAGGAACACCCCATCCCGCGAAGAATGTCATGACTACAACTAGACCACTTGAGCTCCTCCACATGGATCTATTTGGTCCAATTGCTTACATAAGCATCGGCGGTAACAAATACGGTCTATTCATTGTTGATGATTTTTCACGCTTCACGTGGGTTTTCTTTTTGCATGATAAGAAAGAAACTCAAGGAACCCTCAAGAAGTTCATCAAGCGTGCCCAAAATGAATTCTCATTGAAGATCAAGAACATACGAAGTCAAAATGGGACAAAATTCAAGAACACCCAAATTGAGAAGTATCTAGATGAAGAAGGAATAAAGCACGAATTTTCAGCATCATATACTCCTCAACAAAACGGAGTATCCGAAAGGAAGAACAGAACTCTCATTGGGATGACAAGGACAATGCTTGATGAATACAAGACTTCGGACAGGTTTTGGGCTGAAGCGGTTAACACCGCTTGTCACACCATAAACCGACTATATTTTCATCGGTTACTCAAGAAAACTTCATATGAACTACTCACGGGTAACAAGCCAAACATTTCATATTTTCGAGTTTTTGGTTCAAAATATTACATTTTAAATAAGAAGCCAAGGGCTTTGAAGTCCGATGAAGGTTTCTTACTTGGCTACGATTCGAACTCCTACGCTTATCGTGACTTCAACAAAACCTCCGGACTTGTTGAAGTAGAACGTGACGTAGTGTTCGATAAAACTAATGGCTCTCAAGAATAGCAAGTTGATAAGTGTGTGCTAGATCAAGAAGAAGCTCCATGTCAAGCATTGAGAAGAATGGCATTGGGCGATGTTCGACCACGAGTGCCAACTTCAAATGTGAATGAAGAAAATGAACCACAGATGGAGGAAAATGATCAAGGGGGAGCTTCCATACAAGATCAACCTCAAGAAAATCAAGAAGACCAAAACATCAATGAGGACAACTATCCAGGGGAAGAAGAAGATGATAATGAAAATGCAAGACCACAAGTGCCACATCCAAGAGTACACCAAAGCATCCAAATAGATCACACCGTTGACAACATAATCGGTCACATCCGAAAGGAAGTAATAACTCGATCTTGCATAGCTAATTTTTGTGAACACTATTCTTTTGTATCTTCTTTAGAACCATACAGGGTTGAAGATGCATTAAAGGATCCAGATTGGGTGATGGCGATGCAAGAAGAATTAAACAACTTCAAAAGGAACGAAGTGTGGGAGCTTGTTGAAAGACCCAATTCCAACGTCGTCGGCACTAAATGGGTCTTCCGCAACAAGCAAGACAAACATGGAGTGGTGACAAGGAACAAGGCACGACTTGTGGCAAAAGGATACTCACAAGTCGAAGGTTTGGATTTCGACGAGACTTTTGCTCCCGTAGCTTGGCTTGAATCGATTCGTATACTACTCTCATATGCTACTCACCATGATTTCAAGCTTTATCAAATGGACGTGAGAAGCTCCTTTCTCAAGGACCGATCAAGGAGGAGGTGTACATGGAGCAACCACCCAGTTTTGAAGATCAAGAGCTCCAAAGGATGGAGATGCCGGGAGTGTCCAAGGTTACTTGAGAACCTTGATGAAAGTAATCAGCAGGAGGAGAAGATTTGATATCTTCGATTACATCTGGAATGATGACATGGTAAACGTATCCTGCACACCAAACTGTTCCTGTAGCTATGCACCTTACTTGATGTTCATGATTGAGAAAGTCGTAGGAATTGAGTTTGTGAAGGATGTAGAGAAAACTGATCTAAGGCCTCAGAAGCCTCCTCAGGCCTCCCTCCCAGCTGCCACCTCACCTGGATCACCTGAAGAACATCCAGAGAGAGCTCAAGAAGATGCAAGGCCTTCATCCAAGACTAGGGCCTCTCCACACAAAGGTTCCTCTAGTGGAGTTATGAAGTTTTTGGCTGCTATTTTCAGTTCTTGCCGCAAAACTGAGATGAAGCTTCATAAGATGAACAAGGCAAGAAAAGAAGAAATGAGATACATGAAGGCCAATGTCAAAAAAATATGCCAAAAACTGGAGATTGAGCCCATTGGATCCCTGGTCATCTCAGAGGACTCTGGATCTGATTTTACAGAGCTTCCTCCTCTCTCTCCATCAGAGCGTGCCTACTTTGGCACGACGAGTGGTTCCTCTCCTCCTCCTCCTCCTCAGCCTGATGATGAAGACGAAGAGAGGACCGACAACGAGGAGTGAGTTGGCAACGACAAGTAGATCCCTCCTCTCCTTCTTTTTGGTGCCTTGATGCCAAAGGGGGAGAGATTGAGGGGGAGTCTTAGGTCGTAGGTCTTCCCTTTCTTGTCCTAGCTTAAGAAATGAGCTTTTGTAAGACCTATACTATCATTATGCTTTTTTAAGACTTATGCTACCATTATGCTTTTGTAATACTTATGTTATCATTATGCTTTTTGTGAGATGACTATGTTATGCTTATGATTAATGATGTATGTTTAAAACTGTTATGATTATGCTCATTATGATATTCACATCAAAATTATTGCTCACACATGTAGTTTTGCACCCCACCATAAAGAGTGCACATATGTCTTATGTCTTCATTGCCTATATTGTTCAAAACTCAAATGTGTACACTTTACGAAAATCTGAACTTTTCTTATTATATTTGTGTGATCTCAATTGGTTGTCATCAATCACCAAAAAGGGGGAGATTGAAAGTGCATCTAGGCATCCCTTGTGGGTTTTGGTTGATTTATGACGAACAAATGAGACCCTAACAAAATTGTTGAGATGAGCGCAGGTTCTCAAAGAAATTAGGAAGAAAGCGCAAAAAGAAAAGAGAAGGAGGATCCAAATTGATAAGAGCTCAAAAGCTGAAAATATTAGATCACTTAGTATAGAGTGTGTTGGAGAAACACATCCCAAGAGCTCAAGTGGAAGAAATCACACTAACTGCAAAAATTCAGCACGTGCGGGCTAGTTCGATATCAACCGGACTAGTCCAATTTTCTTTCTGACCACAAAACGGACTAGTCCGATATGGACCGGACTAGTCCGATATATCTCTGAGTAGACATCGGACTAGTCCGCACTCCTACGGACTAGTCCGGTATCTCCCAAAACTTAGGGTTTTCTACACACCGCACACCGGACTAGTCCGGAGTCAACCACGGACTAGTCCGGACATCGCAAACCCTAACGTAACCATTGGAAACTACGGCCATACCAACATAACTCTTCGACCTTCTGCGCCGTCACACCTCGCAAGAGCCCAAAATTCATATCTCTCCACACATTCTAACCCAAAAAAGATCAAATCTTTGGGGATTAGCAATTGATCAAAGGAGAGACTTGTTCTACACATCTTGAGCTCTTGGGTTTGATCTCTCGCACACTCTTGTTCGTTAATTGTTCATCTATTGAGTGTGTTTGGTTGTGTTCATTCATTGTAACTCTTAGGGAGCCCTCAACTTGTGAGAAGGCCCCTTGAACAATTTATTTGCCCTTTGTGATTAGTGGAAGAGAATCGGCCTTTGTGGCGATTCGACGAGGGTAGGGTTGGTTAAGACCCGGTCCTTAGTGGACTCCCCAACGGGGACGTAGATTTCCTTCATGGGATCGAACCTCGGGATAAACACTTGTCTCCTACTCTCGTTCATTCATTGTTCATCATATTCTAGTGTTTAATTAATCTTGTGCAATTTACATTGAAGCATTGAAACAAAAGTTGATCTCTGTCATTCATTATTTCACTTTGCAATACATCTAAGTATCAAATTTAATTTCCGCTGCATAAAGTACTAGAAGTGAGAATATTGATCAATTTTGATATCTCTAGTCCACGCATACCGTACTAGTCCGCACAGTATCGGACTAGTCTGATTTTTCTCTGTGTAGAAAACGGACTAGTCCGCACTCTACCAGACTAGTCTGATTTCCCTGTATTTGATAAACCTACCAAGTGTTTCAGGGATTAATAAAGCATCGAAAAGCCTATTCACCCCCCTCTAGGCTACATTCATCCCGTCCGTGTGAGTTAGCCTCCATTTCTTTCTTGGAGAGCTAGGCTGAGGTGCGATGGGTGCTTTCCCCTTTCCCTTATCCAATATTGGGGTGGAGGAACTTGGAGCAGAGGAACCCGGCGTGGCAGTACATGAAGCAGCCGGGACCGGATCAGAAGAGGCAGCACTTCCATCACTCGCTCCAGTCACCCCGTGGATCGTTATCCCACAGGAAGCATTGCCGACCTGCCGGGGAGCGACGTTGATGTCGTCCAGTGTCGGCATCGACCTTAGGAGCTGCGATCTCAGCCCCTGGTTCATGAAGATGGGCATACACGGCGCTGGAGGGATGATGAGGTCGTCAGAGATTGGGTCAGCCGCAACGTCGGCGCATATCGTCCCCAATACTCTTGAGGGGAGCGATGCGCCGGCCCAGGAAGTCGGCTAACACCATCAGCGAGGACAGCCCCTGGTCTGCCAGGAACTTAATCCTCGCCAGCACCGGAGAATAGATGCTCTCAAGGTGCGATGCCTCCTCCCAGTCAGATCGCGTGGTCGAAGGAGGAGAATTCGACAGATCCAGCCGGTTGTAGACGTCGGTCTTCAGAATGATCCAGTCTTCCCTCCAGTGCTTCCACTTGCTAGAAGAGAAGGGAGAGATGTACGTTGCCACAGACCTGGTGCGATGCTGGAACTAGTAGGCACCTAGGAAGCTCGAGCTCCTCCCCAACGACTGGAGAACAAAGAATGCCGGGAACAGACGCACCGACGGCCGCACCTCCACAAACATCTCGCAAAGATGGACGAAAATCAATACCAGCACGAGGGAGTGCGGCGTCAAGTGCTGAAGCTGGAGCCTGTAGGATTCCAACAGAGTCAGGAAGAAGGAAGAAGCAGGGAAGGCGAACCCCGCCAGTATGTACCCGAGGAAGACGACGACCTCGCCGGGCTCAAGTTCTACGAGCGGGAGGGATCCGCAGTGAATCCTCCCGTTATACTGAGGCGCTTGCCGGCCAATCAAGCGCTGACATCTCCGGCCGTAGAGTGCCTCAAACGGTGCCATCTTGATACTCATCTGATAGCTGTTGTTGTACATCACACGCCTCACGTCGCTAGCACTTTTGAGACGAGACTCTCGGAGGTTCGACGCCATTGGAGCAGGAAGAGAAAGCGAGAAGACGAAGCACAAGAGAACAAATGAAGGAGAGAACTCCTGCCAGCAGCAGAGGTATCTTTATTTGCCCCATATCCCTCGAGAACCGCCAATCGAGACGTGCCCGAAATAATCGCGCCCGCGTCAACTGAACTGTCAAGAACAGAGGCACTGGGCCCACTCGACAGTTAGTATGAGCAAAGGGCAGCGTGGTTAAGATAAGGGAAAAGTGATTCCCCGATAAAGCCTGACAAGGGGAAGAACAGGGGCCGTTCAGGGAACCGACGCAGGCAATGCAGCAGTTGCACGAAACAGGCATCTCCCACAACACTCCAGCAATGAAGAGGCACCTGTCTGCGACGACAGAGAAGTCTCTTTGACCGAGGGCAGGCAACCTCTTTGTCTCCCAGGAACGGCCGCTCACCCACTACGCGGGAATCACGCCGTCGTTTTGATTCCCAAATATTTGCAAGTTTGAAACCACCACATGGAGGAGATAGAGGCCCCACCTACGGGTTCAATACCTCCCCCAAGATGGGCCCGAGGGCCACTGTCGGTACCCTGCGAACCAGATACCCCCGCGTAGTGGATAAAAAGCACCTGGGCCCCGCCTTCCCGGCTTAGGCGGGCCCCAGTTTAAGCCATGCACTCTGGACCCCGTGGTTTGTCCCCGGTTGCCACATGTCTTCAGGCCCTAAGCCCGAAGACCGACCGAGGGTGGCTCGGGAGCCGTCATGTGTCTAGTGGTGTTGGACCCCATCCTCCACCGAGGGCTCCGACGCTGCCACGTGCCCGGAACCTCCGAGCCACACCCAGAGAGAGTACCGGAGGTGCCACATGTCCTGCAGCTCCAGATCCGACCTCCGGCATGGGAGGGCTCCGGTGCTGTCACGTGGGCAAAAATTCCAGGTGTAACTTCCTCCCTAGGGAAGGCCCCAGATGTGCCACGTGCCCTGCAGCTCCGGTTCCAACCTCCAGCATGGGAGGGCTCCGGTGCTGCCACGTGCCCAGCAAATACGGACCACCCGCTAGCTCCGCAAGACCACTCCGGTGGAGACGCGCGTCTCGGGGGCCACCCGCCCGGACGTCAATGCGACGAGCAACGGGCAGATGACCAAGGAGTAAAGAAGAAGGTACGCTGTCAGGACGAGCATTCAAGGCTCGCGCCTTCCCCAGAAGCATGGCGTACTGCTCATGCCTCCGCCCTCTGTCTGTTCGCCATTACGGTGAAAGACAGGGCGGCGAGGCATGATGGTGCAAAAGTGCCTCCCCAAGCGCTGAACCGCCCTGCAGAGCAAGGAGACATGGTGACAAGACAGGTACTTCATCATCACCTGCTACCCAGACAGAGGCGCCCGGTGGGACAGGCGCCGTGCCGTAACTCCACTAACATCAACGGTACATGTAGCTGTAAATGCCTAGATCATTTATAGGCGCAGATAGCCACGGGGCTACTTGTCGGGCCCAGGGCCGCAATGTAGCTGCCCCATCCTTGAGATATAAAACGACCGGGGCAGCCTCCGGGCAAGGGGTTCGTGACCCAGCCAACTTACTCACTCATACACGCGAACAATACAACAGACAAACCTGTGGACGTAGGGTATTACGCTCCGGCGGCCTGAACCACGTAAATCCTCGTGCCCTTCTCGCTGTTGTGCTCTGACCTTCGAGATCCTCTAGCCCCTCTGAAAAAAGAACCTCCGCGGGCTGTTTCTGAGCAGACCGGGGGAAGTGTCGTAGTGACCACTTCGACAGCCACAACATCGTTTCATTCGAGTACCGACGCCCTCGCACAGAGAAGCAGCCGCCACACTCGCCGTTTTTGTGCGCCGATCACCCCACCAGCAACCCTTCGCTCTCATGCACCTCACGCCGAATTGAGGCCGCAAGAAGGAGCTCAAGGAACCTCTGCACCTTTCGGACCACCTCCATGGACGCCTGCTCGCGCGGTTGCCAGACCTTGACAAGTTTTTTGTCCCGGTGGCCGAGTTTTTCCACTTCCACGCCAACTCGTCGCCCCGGCAACATCGTCCACCTTCCGATCTATATTTTGACCTCAGAGGTGCGTGAGAAGGTCTACTAGCTGTCGTCATACAAATTTAGAACCCTAGTATGGACCACGCCGGCCAGAATTTGAGGTCTACCACCGGCGGGTTCACTGAATAGTAGTTAGAAAACCTAGAAATTTGTCAGACACATTTAGTTAGCGGGCAACTGGGTCTAGAGGAAGATTCCTTGGCCTGCTGCGATCATCCTCGAGCAAACCCCGAGCCAAACCATCACGTATAGCTTTGAATTGCTAGAAAATACTTCATCGCCGGTGAAAACACAGCAGGTCGTCGGTGAGGTCGGTATTGCGACCGTTGTCACCACCATAGGTTCAAATCTTTGATCTCCTAGTAACACCGGTGCTGTAGGAAGAAACGGCTGAGCGTTTGGGGCTTTCACAAGCTAGGCTACGTCGCCGAAGTTGCTCCGCTTCAGTGCACCACAGGGAGCTACTTTCTTGTCACCGTCGACCACCTAGGACACCACCAGCGTGTTCCTCACATCGAGCTAGGCCCTAGCGGCAAGTTTCGTGAAGCATGGCGCAGGGGATTGGTAGGCGGCGAGCTTTGCCGAAGTACGCCGCCGTGGGGCTGTCGGGTGGCAGGAGGTAGAAGAAGACGGCAGGCCCCAGCTGTCAACCTCAGTCTGGAGCGCGCGCGCCATGTTTAATTTAAACAAACCGACGGGTTCCGCTGTCAGTGGCTGAGTCAACACAGGAATTGATTCTCTGTAGGAAAATAAATCTGAAATTCAACTCCAACTTTAGAAATCCATAACTTTGGCTAGGATTGCCCAAATCAAGTGAACTAAATTTTGTTGGATTCAGCTCTCTGAGTACTTTCCATCAAACCAAGTTTCACTGCATGAAAATCCTTATTTCTCCAGAATTAATTTTCCAAATTTAAACTGTTGGGAATTTTAACTGGAGGTTCCTTTGGTGGAAAATTCTGAAATTTGGCCAGGATGTTCCCTGTAATGTCCCTGAGTCACCATAAAAATTTCAGATCCATCCGAGCTCATTTAGTCCACCTAATGATGTGATCAAGGAAACTGATCCGGAGAAAAAGAAAAATGTCCAGAAATATTTTTCAGAGTTTCCCTGAACTTCTTTAGCTCATATATTTTGCTAGGATTCTACAAATTTGATGAAACCAATTCCATTAGAACCCTCTGAAAATCTAGTTTCCAAAAAGTCATGGCTTGCTCCATGAAAATCCCTAGAAAGCCATAAGAGCCCTAAATATGTCCAAATACACCTTTATTTATGCAGGGTTCAAATGAGCTTTGCTTCAAATGAAATTTGGCCAAGTCTCTGTTTAGGTTGTCACCAAACCTCATCAAACTAACTCAATTGCATTCAAATTTGACACGCATTGTATTTTCATTTCGTGTAGTCGCTAAAATCAAAGAAGACCCAGAGGTTTTGGAATTTATTACTCTGGAAGAACAGTTAGTTAACGACCAGCAGCAAGTCAAGCTCCGGATTGCATTAACCTGTTTTAAAGTCTTATGTTTTGATCACCTACTTTATGTATTTCCTACAAATGTGCATTAGAGTCTTGATTGGAAACCCAATTGCATAGACAAGAGACCAGGGGTTTTGTCTTAGGATTTAAACCTTGAGTAGCCACTGCAATGCTAAAATGGTATAGCATTCGTGTAACACCCTCAAATTCATTACCATGCATTGCATACATTTTTCATGGAGAGAAGCATTATAAAAGAAATAGAAATGGAGAAAGAACTATAGAAATGGAGAAAGAACCATAGAAATGGAGAAAGAACCATAGAAATGGAGAAAGAACCATAGAAATGGAGGAAGGAACCATTCAAATGGAGGAAGAACCACAGCAATGGAGAAAGGAATATAGAAATGGAGAATGGGGCATAGAAATGGAGTAGGGAATATAGAAATGGAGAATAGGACATAGAAATGTATAGGGGAATGTAGAAATGGAGAATGGGACATAGAAATGGAGAGGGAAATGTAGAAATGGAACAAGTGACATAGAAATGGTGAGGATGGGAAAAAGATAGCTGAAATGACCCATTCCCAAATTTCCCCTAAATTTCCCCAAAATTTCTAAATTCCCCAATTCCACAAAAGGGGAATTTTCCCCAAATTGGCCGCACCAATTAAGGGGGAGACCCCTTGGCCGCAGCCCTTAAGGGGGGAAACCCTATTCCCCACCTTTAGAACTCTTTGGTTAAGTCCCCCACCTCTAGAACTCTTTGGCTAAATTCCCCACCATTAGGACTCTTTGTTTCCACCTTTAGGACTGTTTGGTTGAGTCCCATCTTGCTAGGACTCTTTGCTTCCACCCCTAGTACTGTTTGGTTGAGTCCCATCTTGCTAGGACTCTTTGTTTCCACCCCTAGGACTCTTTTTTCTCTTTATAAATATAACCCCCACCCCCTGGCCGCACCCCTCTTCCTTTTTGGTCGTCCCCCCTGCTGCCAATCCCCCTTCCTTGCTGCCAAGTCACCAAGTCCCCCCCCCCCTGCTGGAATTTGGCCGCCGTCGAGCTCCATCATGCCTCGCCGTCGACGGAGAAGAAGCCCGACGATCTGTCCTTCCCTAATCTTCCATAGAAAAATTTCTCGCTGCTGCCATTGCTAGGAGAAAGGATCTGCCACAAGGAGGAAGTGAGGTAGGTATCCATTACCCATCTTACAACATCGCCACTGTTTCTACGCATCCGTCTTCGCCCCCTTCGAGCAGAAACTTTTACGTGTGGATAGATCGCGTTTTGATTGATTTTTGACGGTGGAATTGATCTAGAACTTGAGTCAATATAATCACCACGTCCATACTTGACCCTACACCCTTGTTCATCATAAAACCCCATGAAAACCCATTTAAACATGCAAGAACACGTACAAACTGGATTAATAAAACTGCACTGTAGGATTTGCATTCTCTACCCCATTGCATCTTGAGTAAAGTTTGTGCATGATGATTGATTGCTGTAAATCTTGTATGTGCGTGATCGTGAGTAGAAGAACAAGCTCAAGAGGCCATCTATGAGGAATTACAGCACCAAGACTTCGAGACGCTTGATTAACAAGAACCACGGGAGCAAGGCAAGAGCCCCTTGACCATATTGATCCCATGTTTCGAAACTGTTTTGTTTGCGAAAACTCATGTGCTTGAGTCAACTTGATGGGACATCCTTTTATAGGAGTTTACTAGTTTTGTTAACCATCCTTGTCACCAGGAAAGATGATGAGTCGGGTATGGTCGATTTTCCTTTTTACTTCTCTTAATTTATGTGATACGGGAAGCTGAACTAAAACATGGTTTGCTACTGCACTCAGGAGAATAAAGATGATGATAACTTGATGATGTTGATGAGCATGGAATCGGGGAGATCTAGGCAAGATGGTACGTGGATGTTGCTGAATGAGATGGTGGTTTACTTGCCATAGATCTAAGGATCGGTTCATGCCAGCACATGCCAGGAAAACAGTGCCACTACAAGGCCAAATATAGGTGTGGCTTAGCTGACTAATTAGGTGTGTTGCTAGCTTGTTATGGACTGTTGGATGGCGCGGGGAGTGGGAGTCGAGGAGGACTTCCCTGGGAACTGCATGGCACAAGAGGGGGCCCGTGGGTGGGAGAATGGTGATTCGAGCCTGCCGGTGAAACCTTAGTGGGTCCATACATCTAGTAGCCCCTTTGTAAAGGCTATTTTGTGATCTCTTGGCCATACACCGACGGTTGTGTACTAGTATAATGGAGGTTTTGCAGTCATCGACGGGTGACGATATCACGAACTTGTGGGTAAAGTGGTGCCACATCTGCAGAGTGTAAAACTATCATGATAGCCGTGCTTCCGGTCAAGCACCTGACCAACTAACATGATTAGAGGGAAAACTTGGGATGGTTATTCGGTATGGTCATTGGGATTGGTTTTGGGACTGTTTTGAGTCATGACAATGAGTTTGGTTTTGGCTGAATGAATATGCGATGGTTATGAATATTTATGAGCATGAGATGAACTTGAGAAAGATTAATGGCTGGTTGAGACTTGACAAATGGTGAATTATGGTGAAGGGCTATTGCTAAATTACTTGATTATGATGGGATAAATTTCACCTCTAGATAGTTTCTGTTTGTATCATGTTTGTGAAATAAAATTTGCTTGCTGCAATGAGCCTTTTTATTGCCTACCTTGTTGTAAGCTACATGTCATACTTTTCCCGCACTTGCTGAGTACGACATGTACTCACCCTTGCATTCCCACAAACAATTCAGCTACAGGAGAAGAGTACTTCGAGGAACATGTGGAGTACTAGGCGTGCGAACTACCGTCAACATGCCTGTGGAGTTGAAGATTGGAGCCCGCTGTTTTAGTCGCTTTCCGCTGTCGTTTAGAGTCTTCCGCTGCAAGAATAAGTTGGAGATTCATGAGTGAGACATTGAGTCATTGTAATAAAGTACTTAAAGACTATTTATTCATTGTTATATTCTGAATTCAGTTTGTGGATTACATGTGTATGTGTGATGAACATCCTGGGCACACACATGCATTCACTTGGTTCTATTTTTGGAACCGGGTGTCACAAGACCGGGGGAAGTTTTGTAGCGAACACTTCGACATTTGGTGTGCCAGATAGGGGGGGGGGGGGCTTTTTTGGTTCTTGAAGCCGTTCGTGAAGCCCACAATGGTGAACATACAGCCTTTTGGAGGTTCTTCCCGCCCCTTGCGCCGCCAGCGGCAGAGTGAGCAGGAAGCGTCCTCTGGTCCCAGATTGGGACCGCCTGCACCAGCACCAGCCCCTATGGCAACGGTGCCTGTTGCCTCCTCGCAGCCTTCGGCGGCAACAGCGACAGCGTCGCAAGCGCTGACTGAAGCAAGTCCGGAGAGCGTGCTGTTGGCAGCCCACGCGCTCCTGCACAACTCACCAAGTGCGGGAGCTTCCCCCTCCGCTGCAGAACAATGGCGCAACGACGTCGAGAACCTGCACGTCGCCGCGCTCAACTCGCCGTGTCATCGGAGACGGCGACCAGGGACGGGACAAATGCCACCCCGTAACCTAACAAGATATTACAGGACGGCGACAACCCACTCGACGGCGACGTCTAGGCTCCCCACCACAGACCTCAGGGGTGAGCTGAACCGCCGCCACCGTCAGAAGGAAGATGGCCATGTCACCATCGAGCGACAGCGTGAGTGGCGTCGTAGCCTGGGGGAGGAGTATGGTACCCTGGGTACCATAAGCCCCGTCTACATGGGCCAGAACCCCGTCTCCCCAGGCTCAGTGGGGGGCTGCATGGCTCTGGCCCCACACCTTCATATGGCAGTGTGGACATGCAAGTTCCGGTCACATTTGCCGGAGAAGTTTGACGGGACAGCCAACCCCGTCGAGTTCCTACAGATCTACTCCACCGCTATCCTAGCTACAGAGGGGATGAGGACATCATGGCCAACTACTTCCCAGTAGCCTTTACCGGGTCAGCCCGGTCATGGCTCATGAACTTGCCCCAGGAGTCTGTGACCTCCTGGGAAAAGTTGTGCTGTCAGTTCACAGCCAACTTTGGGAGTTCCTATGTCCGGCTGGGCTCGGAGGCCGACCTCCACACCATACAACAGCAACCGGGAGAGTCGCTGCGCTCTTTCATCCAGCGCTTCTCCCTGGTCAGGAACACCATCCCCAGCATCTCCAGCACATCTGTCGTCCTCGCCTTTCGACAAGGCGTCCGCGTCAAGAAGATGCTCGAGAAGTTGGCCACGCATGACGTGCAGGACGTCTCTGAGCTCTTCAGCTTGGCGGACAAGTGTGCCACGGCCGCAGAGGGACGTAACTGGCACACACCGCCCAGCAAGGGGGATGAGTCCGCCAGGGAGGGCCCTGGTGGCAGGAAGAAGAAGGCTGGCGGCAAGGACAAGCTGCCGGCCGGAGCCCATACTGCAGCAGCAGTAGCGGCCACAGGGGGCCGGGGGCCGCACACCGACAAGTGCCCTCAACAGCTGTCCAGCAGCGACGATGGCGCCCAGAGGTGCCCGGTCCACGACACCAACCGGCACAGCGCCAGCGAGTGCCGGGAGATCCAGAGGCTGGTGGAGCGCTTCCGAGAGCTCCGACAGCAGCGCCAGGACGGCGTGCCCTCCCGCCAGTGGGAGGGCAAACAGAAAGCTGACCCAGAGGACGGTGACTACCAGGAGATGGAGTTCCAAGACGCCAAGCGGGCGTTGAAGGTCCTCTATGACCAGGAAGAGAGCTCCAGCTCCGACCACAGCAAGTGACGCAAGACGCTCCACGCCTAACCAGGCGGTCCCTCTTCCACCGTGAAGAGTAGGTGGCCCAAGGTAGGGCTACTTGGTGCCTCGGCCAGAGCTTACATGAGGAGGAGTGACAAGCCTATCCCCCGACCAGTACGAGCATGCCGCCTAGGCGCGTCCACCTTTCTGCAGGGGATGGGCACCTCTACCTAGACCACAGGCCACCTCTGTAAGTCTATCCCCAAGTAGTGGTAGAATATTTTTTCTTCTTCTCTTTCTTGTAAGGGTAACATAGAGACCGGGAACAGAGCTTAGAACAGCTAAAGTCCTGGAAGGGTCCAGTCATTCTCAGTACCCAGAGCGAATCGCTGCCTTCTTGCACAGCCTGTTGCCCCCTATTGCCCGAAGGAAGCCAGAAATAAGAAAAAATGTATCCTGTCCGGTGCGCTCCATTACAATCTATGTTTGCTCATGCATAGCAGCTATAAATGGCATGTTCAGAGCCATCTTACACGCTAGTCCTACACACTAGACCTACACATTTGTGGCAAAGTTTATTTCGTCTCCATACCACCTAGGGGGTCAGAACGACGGCGGCCCGGAGCCTGAGCCCTGGTTTTCACCGGACCCCACTAGACACTCTTCTGCGACAGCCTTCGCGCAAGCCAGGTGGCAAAGCGGGGTCCTGCTCTCCTTGCAGTTAGGAGAGCAGTTTAAGTACATGGTACATCTTGAATCCAAATCTACTAATAGCATGACAAAGTATGAAGCCATCATATTTAACTTGAGTACTGCCCTTTCTCTAGGAATACGGCAGATGCTAGCAAAAAGGAGGCTCCCAACTCACCGTCAAACAAGGCGAGCGAGAGTATTCCTATACTGATCAACAGCCAGATGCCTACCTTATCCGTGTGCAAGAGGTGGAGAAGGGATTTCATGCTTTGGAGTAGCGCCATATCCCCCGCGCCAACAACGCGGTGGCAGACAACCTTTCAATAAAAGCCTCTGCATGGGCTCCGGCCCCCGAAGGCACCTTTGAAAGGAAGCTACTGTGTCATACAGCCTGGTCTGCCAAACCAGGCGAAGGGGGCGAGCCTAGCACCTTGAAGCTGGTAGTCCCAGCGGCCCTGCAGCCATTGCACTCGCCAAGGATCATATGCGTCATCGGGGACTCCGTGCAACCTTGCGCCCAAGATCTGAAAAGCTCAAGTAGGTCCTCATGCATGGACCAAGGAGGTCCGAACGTACTTGAAGGACAACATCCTTCCTGATGAACTTGTATCAACTGAACCGATCGTTAGTATGGCTATAAGATACACACTAGTAGACGGAGATCTCTACTGGCATGGCGCCGACAGCGTTCTATTGTAGTGCATTACCCGGGAGGAGGGCTGTGAGCTATTCGCAGAGATCCATGAGGGCGAGTGCGGCAACCGCTTCGTTCCACACGCTGGCCGGTAAAGCCTTCTGGCATGGCTTCTACTGGCCGATAGCCCTTCTGGATGCTGTCGAGCTGGTCGAGAGATGGCAGGAGTAACAGTCCCACACCAAGCAAATCCACACACCGGTGCAGACGCTGCAAATGACCCTGCCCTCATGACAGTTCGAGGCATGATGGCTAGGCATCCTGGCGCTGGGACTCAGTTTCGGGGAACCAGGCAGCACATGCCCCTGGGCAAGGCCACAACCACGTCGCCCAAGCCTGGACCATCTCAATACGTCTGTGGTAACCGGACCCCCGGGAGGCCTGATGCTGACAACCTGCCTCATCCAGTCTACTTGGTAGGTGCGCCCCCCACTAATTGGCCACACCTACCAGGGGCCATCACGGGGTAAACCACGCGCGCAGGGCATTGGACCACTCCAGCAACGAGCAGAAGACTCGGAGGACCGACTACGACAAGCTGAAGACAAGGGATGAACTCTCCTCAGCTCTTTTGCATTACTAGGGATCCGGGAAGAATGATGGCAACATCGCCAGGGCACCCTGAGTCCTTATTCCGCTAGGGTTCCAGAGTCCGGGAACAAGCTTGAGACATTGGCAAAGTGCTGCCCATGTCAGCTAAGTCATTCTGGACCTTTGCGCTCCCTTACCAATACAACTTTCCTTTCAAGCTTGCGTATACTTTTGGCGTACCCCTCAACTTGTGCATAGTTGTATTTATCTGTCTCGCCCTTGGCCAAAGTCCTGATACAAGGCGGAAATGGCTAAGGCACCTGTAATGCCTCCGGACCCCCTGGCTACCTTCCTGCTTGGGCCCAGTCGGCACACCACCCCGGGAAAGAGGGTAACCGAGGTCCGGAGGCAATACACCGAATTGCCCAGGCCCCATAGCTTAGCAGAGGACCATACGCCATAATGGGGCCATTGAGCGGAGAGAATGCAACTGCACGGCACGGATTATCCTTTTCTTTTAGTGTCTGTGCAAGTCACAGGGCTCCGGTCCATGGGGCCGTATCTCCAACTCTCCCAAGGGGGCCACTCTCGGACCCCCAAAACCGGCGCCTCTCGAAGGCCCCGGGGCTTGTGTCCTACACAGGCACCTGTTTGCCAGGGGGGTCATCGCGACTAGTAAAACTAAGCAAAGTCGCCCGGACCCTGACAACTCGTAAAAAGAGAGAGAGAGAGAGGGGGGGGGCGGGTACGCATCTATGACAAGGAACAAGAAAACAACAACTGCTTTGGCGAGTTAAGGGACCCTCCGATCTTTGCGGCGTCAAGGTTCAGGGGACCTCATGGAAGCTAAAAATGGTTCTGCCTACCGGACCCAATACCGAGCGATTGATAGAAGGAAGATCAACAGAACCACTTTTTCATTCATCAACACAGAAATACAAGACAAGACAATGAAAAATTAGGACAGAGATATTTTCATTGATATTGGGGTCCCAACATACAAAAGGGGATACAAGACAACTAAGGAACTCAACAACTACAAGTCGAGTAGTCTTCTGCTCCGTTGATTTCTTGGTTGTGCCCCGAGCAGATCTCTGTGCAGTGAGACAGCCACCTGCTATTAGACCGAGGTCGGCAGCAGTGCACGCTGGACTGAGACAACGATGACATCCAAGTGTTGTATCAGGCGGTGCATGCTGGACCGCGGCAACAGTAACATCCAGTACCAGGTGGGCAAAATCGTTGTCTATGGCAGATTTTGTTGTCTACAGCAGTACCAGGAGGAAGGCTTGATCACTCTGGACCTAGCCTTCCTCCGGTACCGATCGACAGTCCTCCTGCGGCAGAGTGCCTAGAGGACGTGCTCCACCCGACGCTGGTGTTGGGGCTCACTGCAGGTCGAAGACCCTGTCCCCGACGGCCTCCCCTACCATCGGTGCGCCATCAGGATGCTTGTGCCTCTATCCAAGACTGTCAGGGAGAGAGATCCGTCAGAGACCCTCACCAGAGGCCGCACACACACGAACATCTCGCAGAAGTGGACGAAGACGGCTAACAGTGAGGGAGTATATGGTGGGCGAGAGTATCTGGAAGCGGCGACTTCCAGCGCGCAAGAGGAGAACGAAGGCCACATGGTGAGGAAGGGTGCCGACCCACACCACAAGGCCTCCTATTGTACCCGTCCTCGGCCGCAGGCAGTGCAACAGGAACGGCGATTGGGTCACCACCGCTGCACACCGAGGGCTGTCTGCCTCCCCCAATGATGGGCTGGACTCAGGTCCACTTGTCATCCACTGGAGGCCGAAAGGATAACCCCTCGGGAACGCCCGGCGGTTCTCAAGAAGAACGGTGCGACCGACTCTTCGGCTGCCACAATGAACAGCCCAGGGCGACCCCTCGAGCACGTCGCCCTAGCACTACCCAATGACAGGAAGGCCTGGACCCAAGTCAGGCACTGGCGGGAGAGGCAAGTATGAACCCAGGAGCGTCTAGCGGTTCCCGAGAGAAGCGGCACGGCACCCTGACGGTTCACGAGCACTCGCAGTAATTGCCGTGTGGCAGCCCCTCGGCTGCCACGCCGTGACTGGTAAAATCAGAGAGGACACGATGAGGCGCGGCCGCTTTGACTGAGTGCGCCCGCTACACCAAGGACGAACAACCTTTTCATCTCCCAGTTATGGCCGCTCGCCCACTACGTGGAAATCACGCCGTCACTTCGATTTCCAGAAAATAGCAAGTTCGAAACCACCACGTTGAGGAGATAGGGGCCCCACCTGTGGGCTCAATACCTCCCCCAAGATGGGCCCTGGGGCCACTGTCGATACCCTGCAAACCGTGTACCCCCGCGTAGTGGATAAAAAGCACCTGGGCCCCGCCTTCCCGGCTTAGGCGGGCCCCAGTGTAAGCCACGCGCTCTGGGCCCCGTGGGCTGTCCCGGGGTTGCCACGAGTCTTCAGGCCCTGAGCCTGAAGACTGGCCGAGGGTGGCTCGGGAGCCGTCACGTGTCCAGTGGTGCTGGACCCCATCTTCCACCAAGGAGGGTTCCGACGCTGCCACGTGCCCGGAACCTCCAAGCCACACCACCCGCAAGAGAGAGCACCGGAGGTGTCACGTGTCCTGCAGCTCCGGATCCGACCTCCAGCATGGGAGGGCTCTGGTGCTGTCAAATGGGAAATAACTCCGGGTGTACCTTCCCCCCGGGGAAGGCCCCAGATGTGCCACATGTCCTGCAGCTCCGGATCCGACCTCCTGCATGGGAGGGCTCCGGTGCTTCCACGTGCCCAATAACTCCGGACCACCCGCTAACTCCGCAAGACCACTCCGGTGGAGACGCGTGTCTCAGGGGCCACCCACCCGGACATCGCTCCGACGAGCAACGGGCAGATGGACAAGGAGTAAAGAAGAAGGTACGCTGTAAGGCCAAGCATTCAAGGCTCGCACCTTCCCCAGAAGCATGGCGCACGGCGCACGCCTACGCCCTCTGTCTGTTTGCCATTACGGTGAAAGACAGGGCGGTGAGGCGTGATGGCGCAACAGTGCCTCCCAACGGCGCTGAGCCACCCTGCAGAGCAAGGAGACGCGGCGACAAGACAGGTACTTCATCATCACCTGCTACTCGGACAGAGGCACCCGTTGGGACAGGCGGCGCACCGTAACTCCACCGACAGCGACGATACGTGTATATGTAAATTCTAAATCATGTATAGGCGCAGATAGCCGCAGGGCAACTTGTCGGGCCCCGGACCGCATTGTAACTGCCCCGGCCTTGAGCTATAAAAGGACGGGGGCAGCCTCCGGGCAAGTGGTTCGCGACCCTGCCAACTGACTCACTCATACACGTGAACAATACAGTAGACACACCCGTGGACATAGGGTATTACGCTCCGGTGGCCCGAACCACATAAATCCTCGTGTCCTTCTCGCCATTGTGTTCTGACCTCCG
The DNA here is from genome assembly GCA_030760725.1 of Neostapfia colusana. Lineage (NCBI taxonomy): Eukaryota > Viridiplantae > Streptophyta > Magnoliopsida > Poales > Poaceae > Neostapfia > Neostapfia colusana. The sequence goes on from JASWHV010000003.1 coordinate 103,723,807, forward strand.
AGATCTACTAGCCCCCACCGTAAAAAGAACCTCCGCGGGCTGCTTCTGAGCATACCGGGGGAAGTGTCGTAGCTGTAACACCCCAAAATTTTGTTAAGACCCTAAATCATGTTAAGAGGGGAATTTAAAAATTTTTGGACGTGTTGCATGTTTTGCAAAAATTCAAATTCAAACTGGAATTCAAATTAAACTCAAATCAGAAAAGAAATAGAAAAAGAAAAAGAGAAAACAGAAAAAAACCGGCCAGTGGGCTGCAACCCACCAGCCGGCCCAACCAGCGCCCGCGCCAGCCCGCAGCTGCACGCGCCGCTTCCTCCCACTGACAGGTGGGGCCTGCCAGTTCATCGTCTACCTCGCGCCAGCGCCGGACTCTCTCACCCGAATCGAAACCGATCGGGAATTCTCGTGTATTCCAGCCAAATTCCGTTCGGGGGCGATGCAAACTCGATCTAAACCACCCCGCCGCCCTCCCCCGTCTATAAAAACCCCGACCTCGTTCTGTTTTTCCCACGCGATCCGCCGATTTTCCTCCGGTGAGAACCGAGACTTCTCCTGCGAATTCTGGCCGATCTAAGCTCGGAAATTCCGATCTAACTTGCTGGTCTTGATCCACCGCCTCCGGGGAACCTTGCAGGTGCAGAAAACTCGGTGACTTGCGGTGTAAACACAGCGCCGATGAGCCTCGCTGTGAATTCACCTCGGACCTCGTCGCCGATCACCTTCCAGGACCTCCGAGCTCAAGAAAACCCCCGAGGTGAGATCCCCGACCTCCCCTCCACCGATCTATGCCATAAAATCACAGTTCTAGGAAATATTCTCGAAGATCCGAAAGTCTCCGGCGAGATCGCCGATTCCTGCCACCGTGCGCCGCCGGCAGCGCCGTCCGCGTTCGATCAGAGCGACGTGGCCGCTTGTGCGCCGTTTATTTTAAATCGCACGGTAGGGTTTAAATCCCCGCGTACCGGTTCGACGTTATAATCTCAGCCGTCGGTTTAAAATCGGACGGTCCACGTCAGCCCCGCGTTATAAAGACTGGAAATCTTACGTGCTACCCCCTGGGGTTCTCGGGAAATAAGAGCTAGCCACGGAAACTTCTGATCTAGCCCCTGGAACTTCAGAAAATCATGTAAATTCATTTATAAATTAGTTTTAGCCCCTGGACTTAATAAAAATTAGGAAAAACTCCTATGATAAGTGTAGCTAGACCCCAGGACATTCTGAAAATAATATTGTAGACCCTGTAGTGTGGTGAGTTTACCTTTTTAGCCCTGTTTAGTATTTAATTTAGGAAATTGAATATGTGGCTAGTGTTTAAAAATTAAAAAGTGGGACAAACATACTGTCAATATTTAATTAAAGACTTTCTCAGTATTTAGGAAACTTTGGAGTGAGATAAAAACATATTTTGGGCTGAATTGAATCTGTTTAATTTATTATTCACATTTAGGGACACATTTTTATGTAAAGAATAGTTCTAGAAAATAGGGAAAACAATTGTGAAATAGTTTACATCAGAGGCAAAGGTCAAAATATGTTATTAAATTATTTAGGATCAGAACCTATTCTGTTTAGATGATGTGTCTTACTATTTTCATAATAAAGTACACATTTATGCATAGGAAAATAAATCTGAAAATATAGCAACTAGTAAATGATAAATGGAGTTTCTAAAATCCAAAGAATTCAGTTTAGGGTTGGTAGAAATTCTGAAGGCACATATGGAGAAGGAAAATACCTTTCATGCATACTAGGTAGTTAAAAGGTGTAGTAATTGAATATAAGGAATTTATTTAAATTGGAAACTCATATATATAGTATGTAAGTATAAATGTGAACACCAAAAGTAGGAATCATATACATATGATCAAAAGTGCATGCAAGCCACAAATCAACACACATAGAGTAACCACAACACATATAATTGTGAATGACTTTCATAAATGTGAATGTGTGGTTTGTATGAAGTGGAAGTGTGAACTATGTCTTATGGATTGTTGTTTTTCTTTTGCTATGTGTGATGGTATGATGTAGAACCTGCTCAAGAGCAAGTTATTCCTTTCCAAGACCAGGACTACCCATTTCAAGAGCAGCAGGAAGGAGGCAAGTGTCCTTGACCACTTTGATCCTATGCTAGGATGTGTAGATAGAATTATTTGCATTGTCAAATGAAATATGAAACCCATGTTAGGAAGTTTCCCTAGAATTGCATTACTTGTTTCCTTGTAGCTTGGGTTGGGATTCATTTTATCATGTCATTTATTATTATGCATATGCTTAGCCATGCTTAGAATGGGATATTTGGGATATGAGATCATCAGTTTATATTACCATACTCTTGAATGAGATATTGTGAGTTATGTAGAGGTAGGGATCAAGGCAAGTTGGATGTTTTGGTTGGTGCCGGGTGCACGAGACTCGGGTTTGTGTTTAGTACTTGTCTGGATCCTAAGGACCGGTTCATGGAGCATGTAACCTGGCTTTACAGTGCCAACAACATGCTGAGATGGGGCAGCTTGGCCAATTAATTAGGTGTATCCCCGGCGTAGTATGGGTGTGTTGGATGGTGCGGGGAATAGGTGTCAGCTGGACTACCATATGAACCGCAAGGCTCAAGAGGGGGCCACTGCAGCGGGGTTGGAGCCTCTTGTATGCTGTTAGGGGTGAAACCTCAGTGGGCCCACGCTCGTCGGGAATCCCTTTGTAAAGGCTTCGTAGTGATCTCCTGGCTACACACCTAGGAAGTGTGAATGTGGTTCGTAGCCACTGGCATAATGGAGGTTCTTTTAGTCCACCCGGCAACGGGGGATGAAATCACTACATGTGGGTACAGTGGTACAAACTCTGCAGAGTCAAATCTGTCATGACAGCCGTGCTCACGGTCAAGAGCGGCTTGGACTTATTCATGATTAGAGGATTGATGGTTTTGGAAGTTAAGCGGGGAGCTTAACATTGGAAATGATGTTATGGTTATTGGATTATGATGATGGGATGGGAGATTGGGACCATTTCACCTGTGTAGTAATGTAGGTGCTTAATAAGCTAAGGTGATAGGTATTAATTGCGTAGTGCTTTAACCATGAGTTCAACCTCTCCTTGTTCTAGCCATGCATGATATAATTTTCCCACACTTGCTGAGTACCATTGGTACTCAACCTTGCATATTTTGTTGGTTTATATTGCTGCTCAGGTCAAGATAATGAGGTGGTGTATAATGACCAAGACTTTGGACCCAAAGAAGGTTTCTAGGTTCATGGAGACCCCCGGGAAACGCCTGTGACGGAGCTTACAAGAATAATATTCCGCTGCTATTTTATTTACATGTTATGAACTTATTATCGTCCATCGAGACAGATACTATGTAAGACTTATTTACATTCGACACCTGGCTTTTAATAAATGATGCTTCACTATTTGTCATCATATGTATGAGAAAATGATCCTGGCATACATGTGATATTCACTCGGTTGTTCTTCGGAAAAACCGGGTGTGACAGAAGTGGTATCAGAGCCAAGGTTGCCCGTAGGAACGTGGACCTAGGTAGAAATGGACGTATTTAAGGGCCCTATTTTCTTAAAAACTATTTTTACAAGATGTGTGTTGAAAAGTGTTATTTATTGAGTCACTTTCTTCATCTTACCCCAATTTTCATTCAAAATAGGATTTTGTTTAAAAAGTTTATCTAACCTAAGTTTAAATGCTTTTTGTTTTTAGATGGTTCGCATGATTCGCACGGCTCGCAAGTCCACAGGAGGGAGAGTTCCCGTAGTTGCCCTTGCCGAAAGAGAGGAGAGCCGTCCGGTGACGTACCTTTCCTACAGATTGGCAGTAGGAGGCTTGTTGCGCCGTCTTCGACGTATGCTCAAAGCCGCCGGCAATACGGGCAAGCTAATCATCCACTATAACTCCACCAGGACCATCCGTGAGAAAAGGGAAGAATGGAGTTCAGAGATGCGGATCATACACGAAAATCAGCTGCTTAAGATCCACCACTCTCCAGCTTGTCGAGCGACACAGGTCGATGCGGAGAAGGATGTCATCTGGGAGGCCATCACCTGCTAGAGTCACATCTATCGTCGCCACCTGGACAGGACTGAGTACATGTATGTCCTCCAGCGTGAGAGTGGTACAACGTAGTATAAGTATCCGCCAGTGCAGCAAGGGAATTCCCATGAGCACATGGACTTGTGCTTGGAGGATGCTGCTATGCTCAGCACTCGACTGCAGGAGTGTCAGCAAGAGCTTTAGGATGTTCGGGACACCCTGAAGGAAACGGAGGCGTTGCTGCAAGCCTGCCTGAGGGCGAGAGAAAAAGGAGATGGGAATGAACCGTGTGTCACCGCGAATGATACATGGACTCCTGACTCCCCAGATCGTCGGGCGATAAGGCATCGTCGCACTTCTCCACCAGCAGCCTCCCCACCCAAAGCAGAGTCAGAAGGAAGCCGAAATGATGAGGAAGATCCCGAGGAGCCAGCAAAAGAAAACGAGTAGTGTAGAGTCCTTCCCTTAGTTAGCAAGATGTCGAATAGTCGAGTCGTTAAGTTAAGTTAATGGTGTGTTAATGCTTGGTGTGTGACGTGAGTTGTGGAAGCCATGAGCAATTGTCCACAGCCTCGTCTTTAGATTGTTTTGCTTTGGTGTGAGAACCCACATGAAATAATATTGCATTTATTTTTTGTGTGAGAAATGAACCTTCAGAAAAGTATAACAAAAGCCTCAACACTTCAAAGTACAAACAAATGAAAGTAGTAAGATGATACTAAATGCTTTCAAATTAACATTGGTTGATTCTGCCAGATGGCCGGAAGAGGAAAAGGACGTGCTGCCAACCCCGCCAACAACAACGATGAGGCATGCAACCCTCATCTTTCTGGAGGCCAGGACCGGGGTGGTCGCCGTGAAGGAGTTGATCCCCTCCACCAAATGCTGGAGAATCAAAATCAGCTCATCCAGAACTTGACTCAAGTGGTGGCCAACTTGCATCAAGTTCCACCTCCACAAGCTGCACCACGCCAACCAAGGTTGAGTGAGTTTCTAGGAACTCAACCTCCAAAGTTTGCAAGTGCTGCTGAACCTCTGAGGCAGATGATTGGCTGAAGACCATTGAAAGTAAGATGAGGATCATACAGTGCCAAGGGTATGAGAGGGTGCTGTTTGCCTCTCATCAATTGCATGGACCTGCTGCTGATTGGTGGACTGCCTACGTGGCCGCCCATCATGACCCTGAGAACATCACTTGGGAAGAGTTCAAGCGTAGCTTCCGCAACCATTACATCCCAAGAGGTGAACTCAAAAACAAGAGGAAGGAGTTTTTGGGACTGCAGCAGGGAAACATGAAGGTGAGGGAATACCTCACTAAATTTACTCAACTATCCCGTTATGCCCCACGGGACATAGAGACTGATGAGCAGAAACAAGATTGTTTCGTGGAGGGACTTACCGCAGAAATGCAGTGTGCAATGTCCTCAAATGAGTATGAAAGCTTCCAAAAGATGGTGGACAGAGCGTTTGTGGTAGAAAGGAAGCTAAAGGCCTTGGAAAATGAGAATAAGAGGAAGGCCGGGTGGTCACATCAAGCCTCAGGGAGCAACACCCGCCCACGTCTGATGCAGCAACCTGCAGGGCAGACGAACCGTGCTGCGGTACCCTACTCAGCACCAAGAGGGTACAACCCGAACTACAGGCCTCCGGCAGCACCAGCACAGCCGCAACGTCAGTTTGTACAGCAGCCTCGCCCCGCATATCCACCTCGACCAGCAGTGCAAGGACCCCCAAACCAACCCCAAGACAATAAAGGCCAGGCACCTAAGGTTGGGGTGCAATGTTTTAACTGTGGTGAAGTGGGGCACCATGCCCATAAGTGCCCAAAGAAGAAGCCCGCGCAGCCACAACAGCAGAATGTAATGAGAGGACGGGTGAACCACGTCACTATGGAGGAAGCACAAGAGGCACCCGACGTGGTAGTTGGTAAGTTTCCTGCCAATTTACACCTTACAACCCTGCTGTTTGATTCTGGTGCTACCCACTCGTTCATTGCCCAAGGGTTTGTTAAGAAGCATGACCTAGCAACAACATAAATGAACCATATGCTAGCCGTAAACTCTCCGGGTGGAGAAATAAGGACAAGACAAGTGTGTCCCAAGGTGAAACTAGACATTAATGGGGTAGTATTTACTGCTAACCTCATAGTTATAGATTCACAAGGGATAGATATTATTTGGGGTATGGATTGGTTGACAAAACATAAAGGAATCATCCATTGTTCGACCAGAACGGTGGAACTAACTCACCCTAGTGGCACAAGAGTAAAGTTCATAGCAACACACGAGCCTAGGAGGGACATTAAATTAAATCAAGTTGAGGTGAAAGTTGAGGAAATCAGGACCATCAGGGAATATCCAGATGTTTTTCCGGAGGAGCTGCCAGGTATGCCTCCCGATCGTGAAGTGGAATTCGCAATTGAGCTAGTACCTGGAACAGCCCCGATATACAAGAGACCTTATTGGATGGACTCCAAGCAGCTAGAAGAACTCAAGGATCATTAAAGAAAATTGACGGAGAAGGGGTATATTCGTCCTAGTTCCTCACCATGGGGAGCTCCGGTGATATTTGTGCCCAAGAAGGACGGAACCCAAAGTTATGCGTGGATTGCCGTGCCTTGGATGAGGTAACTATCAAGAACAAGTACCCATTACCCCGCATTGAAGACTTGTTTGATCAGTTAAGGGGAGCTTGTGTGTTCTCGAAAATTGATCTCAGGTCGGGATACCACCAACTCAAGATAAGGCAATCTGATATCCCCAAGACAGCTTTCGTATCTCTGTACGGACTGTATGAATACACTGTCATGCCTTTCGGGCTAACTAATGCCCCAGCATACTTCATGTATCTCATGAACAAGGTATTCATGGAATATCTGCACAAATTTGCGGTGGTTTTCATAGATGACATTCTCGTCTTCTCAAGATGAAGAAGAATATGAGAAACATCTAAGGTTGGTGTTGTAGAGGCTGAGAGAACACCAACTATATGCCAAGTTGAGCAAGTGTGAGTTTTGGCTGAAGAGAGTTCCCTTCTTAGGACATATAATCTCGGAGGGAGGAATCTCCGTAGATCCCACCAAAATCGAGGATATCCAGAAGTGGAAGACCCCTGGAAATGTCGGGGAAGTTCGAAGCTTCTTGGGATTGGCTGGATACTATCAACGGTTTATTGAAGGATTCTCCAAGATCTCGAGTCCTCTCACCAAACTGTTGGAGAAGGGAATCACATTCACATGGACGCCACAGTGCGAGACGAGTTTTCAGGAGCTAAAGAAAAGATTGACAACAGCCCCAGTGTTGGTTATGCCAGATATGCAGAAGAATTTCACAGTGTACTGCGATGCCTCTGGAAACGGGTTGGGATGTGTTCTCATGCAGAGCAGCCCAAACATCATCTCCATCGTACAGAGCCTGTTGTCCACATTCTATGGGCTCATCCGCCCGCGAGAATACCGGGTGATGCGTCGCAAGGAAATACGAGTAGGAACTTTGTTGGTGTTCCTATCAGTCTTGATGCCTCTCAGGACGAGACGTATTGGCGATCAGCATCTGCAGCAACTCGCTGTGCTACTGGTGCGAGCACGCCATGGCCGCAACTATATCTGCCAACGTGACCGTTGGCGGTGGTGGTGGCTGTGGTTGCTGCTGCTGCTGCTGCTGCTGTCCCGAGGAAGTCTCGGGAGGCTGTTGGGAGGCTTCTCTCCTCTGACTGGAACCCCCAACCTCAGGGTTGGCACGAGTACGAGTCATTCTGAAATTCAAAACAGCAACGGTCAGCACATGTCATTCTTAAGATTCCATGGAAAAACAGTAGGTATTGCAGTGACACATGAATAAAGTCGCACAACATTCACATATATTGATAAAGCATAAACTTTATATAAGATACATTATTCTCGGATCTCCGAGAAGTCGTGCTCATGTCGTCACTAAATATACACATGCTACTGTCTACCCGACATGTCGCTGTTACAAAAGGTATTATACACCACCCTCGCTGCCCTACTCGGCAACGATAAACCCCCTACTCGGAGTAGAATTCGACCTTCTGTGGGTCTTCCTCCTTCGCTAGTTCTGCTGGTGGCTCAGGGTCCATGACCTCCTCTTCGGGTTCAGGTTCCGGTATTGCCGGGATACCCAAAACCACGGGTACTGCACCTACCATCGGTAGGCCCACTACCGGAGGTACGAGGTCCTGCAAAGCATGCACCTCGTCCATGGCCTGGTTATAAATCCATCTCCCAGTTCTGCCCCTCCTCAATAGCGTCATCACGCTCTTGAGTAAGGACCTCGTTCTGCTGGGTCAAGGCTTGAACCTGCTTCTGCAAAGCCGTGATGTCAACATGGCTTTTCTTCTTCGCCTTCTTCAGACGACACAACTAAATGTGCTGCTCATTCAGTCGCTTGACCGTCGGAAGAAGCAGATTACGGAGTGCGCTGTGGGCACTCTCGAAATGGTCACGGCAGCAGGTGCTCTCCTTGAGCTCCACGGCAAGTCGAGCTGTATGGACAGCTTGGTTGTCCATCACATTCTTCCCTGCCATCAAATGGAGGCTGAGGTTCGCCTCCGCTGGATTGTACCTTGGGCAACTCGGATCAGTCGCCTCAAAGTACCTCTCCCACCACATGTGGTTAGCTCGTCCCTCCACTGGGACAAGCGCATATGGAGTGCCCTCCATAGATCTCACGTGTAGTTGGCAGAAATGCGACATAGTGTCGTGAGCTGCCACTTGTCACATGTCTTCCGGTTGTCTCCCTTTCACCGTGACGGTGAATGGTGCCCAACCCGGTGGCGTAGGTCCTGTTGGAACATCGACATGAACAGGCCATGTCTTGTTCCCCTCCTCGCCTTCTTCCTTGGCAAGGAACCATGGCGTCTCCACATATCCAAAATTTTGAAGCATTAGCTTTCAACAGATCCGGATACCCGCTGCGTTGAGAACAATGGGATACCGCCCATCCGTTCTCAAAATTGTTACCCTCTGGCATCTGTAGAAACATATTTGAAAATGACCAAATATTAATTTCAACAGTAAATCAGTGAGTTATAACATAAAACATGTCATGGAACTCATAAAACCTGGAAACACAAATCAAACTTAGGACAAATTTGATTTTTGGTCTGCTGCCCAAACTGACAGCACTGACCAGTTCCCCTTCTACCCAGATTTAGACCATGTTAAGGGCAAAATCAGTTCTGGAGCTCAACATCAAAGTTAAAGTTAGCATAACTATATTTCTGGAATGTATTTGTATGCCCTCAGATCTATCCCGGTTCAAAAGTTATGAGATGTCAAATTCAACAGATTTTCTTGACAAAATTGGGCAGCACCTACCTGCTTGAGGTACTGATTTAATCCAAGAACTCCAGCTAATTCTATACCAAATTTGACAAAACTTTATGTTACAAAGTTGTAACCTATCTCATGAACTTTTCATAACTACCACATTTTCTATTTTTGGATTTTTATGCAGGAAGTTATGCTCATTTTACAGAGAGTTACAGAGAGTATTAGCTCTGCCCTGTTTTCTGGACAGTTTCAACTCTACTACCTTTTTGTACCAGTTAAGGGATGATACACCTCTGGACTTCAATAGAAAAGTTTTAAAGTTCTTCCAAAGCTTTCCATAGATGTATCTGTCGAAGTGTTCGCTACTGTCACACCCGGTTTTTCCGAAGAACAACCGAGTGAATATCACATGTATGCCAGGATCATTTTCTCATACTTATGATGACAAATACTGAAGCATCATTTATTACAAGCCAGGTGTCGAATGTAAATAAGTCTTACATAGTATCTGTCTCGATGGACAATAATAAGTTCATAACATGTAAATAAAATAGCAGCGGAATATTATTCTTGTGGGCTCCGTCACAGGCGTTGCCCGGGGGTCTCCATGAACCTAGAAACCTTCTTCGGGTCCAAAGTCTTGGTCATTATACACCACCTCATTATCTCGACCTGAGCAGCAATATAAACCAACAAAATATGCAAGGTTGAGTACCAATGGTACTCAGCAAGTGTGGGAAAATTATATCATGCATGGCTAGAACAAGGAGAGGTTGAACTCATGGTTAAAGCACTACGCAATTAATACCTATCACCTTATCTTATTAAGCACCTACATTACTACACAGGTGAAATGGTCCCAATCTCCCATCCCATCATCATAATCAAATAACCATAACATCATTTCCAATGTTAAGCTCCCCGCTTAACTTCCAAAACCATCAATCCTCTAATCATGAATAAGTCCAAGCCGCTCTTGACCGTGAGCACGGCTGTCATGACAGTTTTGACTCTGCAGAGTTTGTACCACTGTACCCACATGTAGTGATTTCATCCCCCGTTGCCGGGTGGACTAAAAGAACCTCAATTATGCCAGTGGCTACGAACCACATTCACACTTCCCAGGTGTGTAGCCAGGAGATCACTACGAAGCCTTTACAAAGGGATTCCCGACGAGCGTGGGCCCACTGAGGTTTCACCCCTAACAGCATACAAGAGGCTCCAACCCCGCTGCAGTGGCCCCCTCTTGAGCCTTGCGGTTCATATGGTAGTCCAGCTGACACCTATTCCCCCCACCATCCAACACACCCATACTACGCCGGGGATACACCTAATTAATTGGCCATGCTGCCCCATCTCAGCATGTGGTTGGCACTGTAAAGCCAGGTTACATGCTCCATGAACCGGTCCTTAGGATCCAGGCAAGTACTAAACACAAACCCGAGTCTCGTGCACCCAGCACCAACCAAAACATCCAACTTGCCTTGATCCCTACCTCTACATAACTCACAATATCTCATTCAAGAGTATGGTAATATAAACTGATGATCTCATATCCCAAATATCCCATTCTAAGCATGGCTAAGCATATTCATAATAATAAATGACATGATAAAATGAATCCCAACCCAAGCTACAAGGAAACAAGGTAATGCAATTCTAGGGAAACTTCCTAACATGGGTTTCATATTTCATTTGACAATGCAAATAATTCTATCTACACATCCTAGCATAGGATCAAAGTGGTCAAGGACACTTGCCTCCTTCCTGTTGCTCTTGAAATGGGTAGTCCTGGTCTTGGAAAGGAATAACTTGCTCTTGAGCAGGTTCTACATCATACCATCACACATAGCAAAAGAAAAACAACAATCCATAAGACATAGTTCACACTTCCACTTCATACAAACCACACATTCATATTTATGAAAGTCATTCACCATTATATGTGTTGTGGTTACTTTATGTGTGTTGATTTGTGGCTTGCATGCACTTTTAATCATGTGTATATGATTCCTACTTTTGTGTTCACATTTATACTTACATACTATATATATATATGAGTTTCCAATTTAAATAAATTCCTTATATTCAACCACTACACCTTTTTGCTACCAAGTATGCATGAAAGGTATTTTTCTTCTCCATATGTGCCTTCAGAATTTCTACCAACCCTAAACTGAATTCTTTGGATTTTAGAAACTCCATTTATCATTTACAAGTTGCTATATTTTCAGATTTATTTTCCTATGCATAAATGTGTACTTTATTATGAAAATAGTAAGACACATCATCTAAACAGAATAGGTTCTGGTCCTAAATATTTAATAACATATTTTGACCTTTGCCTCTGATGTAAACTATTTCACAATTATTTTCCCTATTTTCTAGAACTATTCTTTACTTAAAAATGTGTCCCTAAATGTGAATAATAAATTAAACAGATTCAATTCAGCCCAAAATATGTTTTTATCTCACTCCAAAGTTTCCTAAATACTGAGAAAGTCTTTAATTAAATTTTGACAGTATGTTTGTCCCACTTTTTAATTTTTAAACACTAGCCACATATTCAATTTCCTAAATTAAATACTAAACAGGGTTAAAAAGGTAAACTCACCCCACTACAGGGTCTACAATATTATTTTCAGAATTTCCTGGGGTCTGGCTACACTTATCAGAGGAGTTTTTCCTAATTTTTATTAAGTCCAGGGGCTAAAACTGATTTTTAAATAAATTTACATGATTTTCTGAAGTTCCAGGGGCTAGATCAGAAGTTTCTGGGGCTAGCTCTTATTTCCCGAGAACCCCAGGGGGTAGCACGTAAGATTTCCAGTCTTTATAACGCGGGGCTGACGTGGACCATCCGATTTTAAACCGACGGCTGAGATTATAACGTCGAACCGGTACGCGGGGATTTAAACCCTACCGTGCGATTTAAAATAAACGGCGCACAAGCGGCCACGTCGCTCTGATCGAACGCGGGCGGCGCTGCCAGCGGCGCACGGCGGCGGGAAGAGGCGATCTCGCCGGAGACTTTCGGATCTTCGAGAATTCTTCCTAGAACTGTGATTTTATGGCATAGATCGGTGGAGGAGAGGTCAGGGATCTCACCTCAGGGGTTTTCTTGAGCTCGGAGGTCCTGGATGGTGATCGGCGACGAGGTCCGAGGTGAATTCACGGCGAGGCTCGTCGGCGCTGTCTTTACACCGCAAGTCTCCGAGTTTTCTGCACCTGCAAGGTTCCCCGGAGGCGGTGGATCAAGACCAGCGAGTTAGATCGGAATTTCCGAGCTTAGATCGGCCAGAATTTGCCGGAGAAGTCTCGGTTCTCACCGGAGGAAAATCGGCGGATCGCGTGGGAAAAACAGAACGAGGCCGGGGTTTTTATAGACGGGGGAGGGCGGCGGGGTGGTTTAGATCGAGTTTGCGTCGCCCCCGAACGGAATTCGGCTGGAATACGCGAGAATTCCCGATCGGTTCCGATTCGGGTGAGAGGGTCCGGCGCTGGCGCGAGGTAGACGATGAACTGGCGGGCCCCACCTGTCAGTGGGAGGAAGCGGCGCGCGCAGCTGCGGGCTGGCACGGGCGCTGGTTGGGCCGGCTGGTGGGTTGCGGCCCACTGGCCGGTTTTTTTTCTGTTTTCTCTTTTTCTTTTTCTATTTCTTTTCTGATTTGAGTTTAATTTGAATTCCAGTTTGAATTTGAATTTTTGCAAAACATGCAACACGTCCAAAAATTTTTAAATTCCCCTCTTAACATGATTTAGGGTCTTAACAAAATTTTGGGGTGTTACAGCTCTACCCCCCTTAAAAGAAATCTCGTCCTCGAGATTGGTGGTTCTAAGAAAACAATTCCAGAAATTGTGCTTTTAGCTCATCTTCCCACTCCCAGGTGGCTTCCTCTTCTGAGTGATGCTTCCACTGCACCTTGCACATCCGGATTCTTTTATTTCTGGTGAGGCGTTCCATTGTCTCCAAAATCTTGTATGGTTGCTCGGCATAAGACAAATCCTCAGCTACGCCCACTTCATTCATGGGTAACACCTCCTCAGGCGTCCTCAGGCATTTCTTGAGTTGTGACACGTGGAATACATCGTGCACATCCGATAGATGAGCCGGTAATTCTAGTTGATACGTCACTTCGCCTTTCCTCTCCAAAACTTGAAAGGGTCCGATGTATCGAGGTGACAACTTCCCTTTCACCTTGAACCGACGAAGTCCTCTGATAGGGGACACCTTGAGATAGACATAGTCCCCCACGTTGAAAACGAGCTCTCTTCTTCGTACATCGGCATAGCTCTTTTGCGTGTCTGTGCTATCCTCAAGTTATTGCGAATTTCCCTCACCTTCGCCTCGGCTTCTTGTAGTACTTCTGGACCAAACACTTTACTTTCCCCTGTTTGGTTCCAAAATAGGGGAGTTCTGCACTTCCTCCCGTACAAAGCTTCAAACGGTGACATCTTCATACTAGCTTGATAGCTGTTGTTATAGGAAAACTCCGCATACGGTAAGTTCTTGTCCCAACTCCTATTGTTTTTGAGTGCACATGCCCTCAGCATATCTTCAAGGATCTGATTGGTTCTCTCCGTCTGCCCGTCGGTTTGGGGATGATAGGCAGAACTAAAGTTCAGATGGGTTCCCATGGTTTCGTGTAACTTCCGCCAGAACCTTGAGGTGAACTGTGTCCCTCGATCCGACACAATCTTCTTTGGCACTCCATGGTAACACACGATCCTTGACATGTACAGCTCTGCCAATTTGGATCCACTGTAGCTTTCTTTCACGGGGATGAAATGAGCTACCTTGGTTAGCCTATCAATGATGACCCATATCGAATCATATCCTGATTGGGTTCTAGGCAATCCCACAATGAAATCCATGCTGATTTCTTCCCATTTCCATTAAGGCACTTTGAATGGTTGCAATAATCCCGCGGGTCGTTGATGTTCTGCTTTCACCAACTGACATGTGTCACATAGGGCAACATGTTCCGCGACATCTCGCTTCATGCCATACCACAAATACCTGCTTTTGAGGTCCTGGTACATCTTCGTACTCCTAGGATGAATGGAATAGTCAGAATCGTGAGCCTCCTTTAAAATCAATTCACGGATCTCCTTTACTTCAGGCACACAGATTCTTTTCCCGTGCCACACCGTTCCTTGTTCATCCTCTCTAAAACCCGGAGCTTTATTTTCCTTGATGAGTTGTCTGATCTCTTGTATCTTCTCATCATTCTTTTTACCTTCGCGTATGTCTCGCTCTAGTGTGGAGTCCACTTCCATGGCGATGGCTTCACCACTATTTACTAGACATAGATTGAGCCTTATAACCTCGTCCTTCAATTCTGCAGGCATGTCCTTCAAGCTCAACTTATTGACCTGCACTTTCCGACTCAAAGCATCGGCCACGACGTTTGCTTTCCCGGGATGATAGTTGATGCCCACATCAAAGTCATTGATTAGCTCTAACCATCTCCTTTGTCTGAGGTTGAGATCTGGCTGTGTGAAAATGTACTTCAAACTCTTATGATCAATATATATCTCGGTCCTCTTCCCCATCAAATAGTGCCGCCAAATTTTCAACGCGTGTACCACTGCGGCTAGTTCTAAGTCATGTGTAGGATAGTTTTTCTCGTGCTTCCGAAGCTGCCGGGATGCATATGCCACGACATGCCCATCCCAAGTTAGTGAGCAGCAGAAGACACAGTTCGCGGCCAAGCAACTTCAAGGGTCCGCGAGCGCTTGTTGGGCGAACTTTTGCGCCTCTCAACCCACCGAGTGAGTTCTGACCTGGGCAGGATTCCGGATGGCCTTCAGGGCATATCACATACCACCAGGTATAATGAAGAGGAAGACGCAGGAATTCATTCACCTGCAGCAAGGAAACCGGAACGCACTAGAGTATGCCTGTGTGTTCAATGATCACGCCCTCTATGCTTCCTATCACACCAATACGGATGAGAAGAGGCGGGACTACTTTTACCAGGGGCTAAATCCGCTCCTGAAAGACAAGCTGGTGATGTTCAATCGCGGCAGCCTCAACGAGATTATTGATGCTGCAATTGTACAGGAGGACTCTGGCAAGGAGTTGGCGGCAGTGGAGAAGAAGCGCAGCATGCCGCAAAGCATCAGAGAGGGAAGTGGTCCTCCCCAGAAATATCGGATGGTGTATCGCTCACCATCGGGTCAACGCTGGCAGCCACCTCAGCGACCGATGCAATTTCTCAATCGGCCGTATCCACAGCCGGTGTTCCGACCGGCTTTACCAGCACCTCCGCAGCAACAACAGCAGCAGTGGGCGATGCCGCGTGCATTTGCACCTCAGCAGCGCATGCTAGGCTTTCGTCCCCCAATCACAGGCTAGCCACCATACACATGCTCCAAGTGCGGTTGCCAGGGGCTCTTTTCCAATAATTGCCCTGAGAAGCAAGCCAGCGGAGTGGCACCACAGTTTCCGGGGAGGAATCAGCCCCGGAATCCCATCAATGCACAGCGGGCAACCCTAAGCCCGGCACCGTCCATCAACCAGCCATAGAGGACGTGCGGAGGGAGAACCCATTCTTGCGGGTATGTTCCAGCTCCACAAACATCCCGCCATAGTTTTATTTGATTTGGGTGCCACACATAATTTCATTAGCCAAGCTTATATTGTGTAACACCTTCAATTTCACTACCATGCATTGCATACATTTTTCATGTAGAGAAGCTTTTAAAAAGAAGTAGAAGTGGAGAAAGAACCATAAAAATGGTGAAAGAACCATATAAATGGAGAAAGAACCATAGAAATGGAGAAATGAATATAGAAATTGAGAAGGGAATATAGAAATGGATAAAGGGACATAGAAATGGAGAGAAATGGAAATAAGATAGCTAAATTGAGTCATTTCAAATTTTCCCAAAATTCCAAATCTTCCCCAGATTTTCCCCAAATTCCCCAAGGGGGAATTTCCCCCACCTTTGGGGGGGGGAGGGAGTTTTCCCCAATTTGGCCGCAGCCCTAGAGGGGGAAAACCGCTAGGACCCTTTGATTGAGTCCAAATTGGACTAGGACTCTTTGGTTGAGTCCCAATTGGACTAGGACTCTTGTTCCCCCCCCCCCTTATAAATACAACCCCCCAGCCCTCCCTACACTTTTGACCACAGCCCCCCCAACTCGCCGAGTTGCCCCTGCCCCCCCCCCCCAACTCCCTGAGTTGGCCACCGCCCCTTGCCAGAGTTTGGTCGCCGTCGAGCCCTGCTGGCGAGCCCTGCCGTCGAGCCCCGCCGTCGAGCCCCGTCGTCGAGACCCGCCGTCGAGCCCCGTCACGCCTCTCTGTTGCCGGAGAAGAAGCTGACGATCTGCCCTACCATAATTCCCCACAGAAAAATCCCCCGCTGCTGCCGTTACTAGGAGGAAGGCCCTGCCGCAAGAAAAAAGTGAGGTAGGCCTTCATTACCCCTCTTGTGACAGCGCCGCTGTTTCTACGCATCCGTTTTCTTTGCCCCCTTCGAGCATAAACTTTTTCGTATGGACAGATCGTGTTTTGATCAATTTTTGATGGTGGAATTGATCTAGATATTGTGTCAAGATCATCACCACGTCCACATTTGATCCCTACACCCTTGTTCCTCATAAAACCCCATGAAAGCCCATTAAAACAAGAAAGAACACGTACAAACTGGTTTTACAAAACTGCAATATAGGACTTGCATTCATCTACCCCATTGCATCTTGAGTAAAGTTTGTGCATGATGATTGATTGCTGTAAATTGTGTATGTGCGTGGTCGTGAGTAGAAGGACAAGCTCAAGAGGCCGTCTACGAGGAACTACAGCACCAAGATTTCGAGACGCTTGAGCAACACGAACCACGGGAGCAAGGCAAGTGCACCTTGACCATATTGATCCCATGTTTTGAAACTGTTTTGTTTACGAAAAATCGTATGCTTGTGTCAACTTGATGGGACACCCTTTTATAGGAGTTTACTAGTTTTGTTAACCATCGTTGTCGCCAGGAAAGATGAAGAGTCGGGTATGGTCGTTTTTCCTTTTTGCTTCGCTTAACTTATGGGATACGGGGAGCTGAAATAAAACATTGTTAGCTACTGCACTCATATGAATAATGATGAAGATAGCTTGATGATGTTAATGAGCATGGAATCGGGGAGATCTAGGCAAGCTTGGTTCATGGATGTTGCTGAATGAGATGGTGGTTTACATGCCGTAGATCTAAGGACCGGTTCATGCAAGCACATGCCAGGAAAACAGTTCCACCACAAGGACAAATATGGGTGTGGCTTAGCTGACTAATTAGGTGCGTTGCTAGCTTGTTATGGACCGTTGGATGGCGTGGGGAATGGGAGTCGAGAGGGACTGCCCTGGTAACTGCATGGCACAAGAGGGGGCTCGTGGGTGGGAGAATGGAGATTCGAGCCTGCCGGTGAAACCTCAGTGGGGCCGTACATCCTAGTAGCCCCTTTGTAAAGGCTATTTTGTGATCTCTTGGCCATACACCGATGGTTGTGTACTGGTATAATGGAGGTTCTTTATAGTCGCTGACGTGTGACGAAATCACGAACTTGTGGGTAAAGTGGTGCCACATCTGCAGAGTGTAAAACTATCATGATAGCCGTGCTTCCGGTCAAAAGAACCTGGCGAACTTCCATGATTAGAGGTAAAACTTGGGATGTTTATTCGGGTATGGTTGTGGTATGGTCATTGGGATTGATTTTGGGACTGTTTTGAGTCATGACGATGAATTTGGATAAGGTTATATGAGTATGAGATGGTTATGAATATTTATGAGTATGAGATGAACTTGAGAAAGATTATTGGCGGGTTGAGACATGATAAATGGTGAATTATGATGAAGGAATGTTTCTGATTTAACTTGGTTATGATGGGATTAAACTCACCTAGAGATAGTTGCTGTTTTTACCATGTTTATGAAATAAAATTTGCATGCTGCAATGAGCCTTTCTGTTTCCTACCTTGTTGTAAGCTACATGTCATACTTTTACCGCACTTGCGGAGTACGACATGTACTCACCCTTGCATTCCCACATATACATCAGCTACAGGAGAAGAGTACTTCGAGGAACATGTGGAGTACTAGGCGTGCGCACTACCGTCAACATGCCTGTGGAGTTGAAGATTGGAGCCTGCTGTATTTAGTTATTTCCGCTGTCGTTTAGAGTCTTCCACTGCAAGAATAAGATAGATATTCATGAGTGAGACATTGAGTCAATGTAATAAAGTACTTAAACACTATTTGTTCGTGGTTATATTGTGAATTCAGTTTGTGGAATACATGTGTATGTGTGATGAACATCCTGGGCACACATATGCATTCACTTGGTTCATTTTTCGGAACTGGGTGTCACATATTGCTAAGCACAGTTTGCAAATACCCCCTACTGAGTGTCCATATTTGATTTGTTCACCGGGTGGAAAAATTTCAGCAAGCATGATGGTTCAAAAAGCACCATTGTGCCTAGGGGGTAGAGTATACCCTACGTCTCTCATAGCTTTAGAGGGAAAAAAGATCGATGTCACCTTAGGGATGTCGTGGTTAACCCGCCACGGCGCTGTTTTAGACACCGTCCTACGAGTCGTGCATTTGCACTCAGAAATGCACGAGTCTCATTCATTATTTCTGGACAGTCGAGAAATAAAACTTCCAGCTGTATACCAATCCACCACTATCATATTGTAAGATATTCCAGTAGTCCATGAGTTTCCCGATGTATTCCTGGATGATTTACCGGGTATGCCACCCGACTGGGAGGTGGAGTTCAAGATCGAGCTTGCACCGGAAACTATGCCAATATCCAGAAGCCCGTACAAGATGGCGCCAAAGGAATTGGTGGAATTGGAAACGCAGTTGACGAACCTGCTGGAAAAGGGGTTTATTAGGCTGAGCTCCTCGCCATCGGGCTGTTCGGCTTTATTTGTTAAGAAGAAGGACGAAACGTTGCGGCTTTGCGTGGACTATCTGTAAAAGTCCCAAAACTTGTAAATGGAAAACATTAGTGGTGAATAAAGTTGAGTTTAAATACAAGAAATGCGACTTGCAAAAGCTTTTGTTGAAACATGTAATTGTTGTCATGTGCAAGAAGGTTTTAAATTCAGTTTGAAATAAAGGGTTCACTTCAAGGAAAAGGAGGCCATTTACCAAAAAGGAAATTCAAACTGTTGGTTAAAAATTTGTATTTGCAGTGGCCAACTCAAAGATCAGAGGGCATATTCAAATTCTTCAGGTTTGAATTAGTAAGAATGCCAATTTTCAGAAAGTTTGGAGTTGCTTTGATATGAATAACAAAGGGACTTATTAATTTCCTTGAAATTCAAATTCAAATTTGGACTTGGAGTAAACCTTGCCCTATGTCCAAATGAGTTCACAAATTTGAGCTCTACATGTTGGAATTTATTACCTGCCAAATTTGAGAGATATTTGTGAGAATTTTGGGGGACAAGAAGAAGGGAAAGAGGGGTGGACCCCACATGTCATTGGAAGAAAACTTACAACCAAAGGAAGCCTGTTCCTCTGTTCAGACACGAGCTCGGAGCAAACAACCGCAGGGCGCCACCGAGGCTCGATTTAGCGATCACCGCCTCGTTTCTCCTCGCGCTGGCAACCAGCTTCACCGTTTCCTTCACGCTCAGCGTGATCCTTCTCACCTCTGAACCGAGCTGTTTGAGTTTCGTCTCCTCCTCGCACGTGATAACAGCCAAGCACGCCACCGCCTCGGTTGCTACTGGAAACCCACAAAAACACGCGTGTGACGTCTCCCTGAGCTGCAAAACAGCAAGGATGGACTGTCCTCTAAACTCCTCGGCACAAAAACCACAGTTCCCGGCGTTCTCCTCACTAGGACAGCTTCCCCGGGCGGCGACCTAAAACAACCGCGAACCGGGTGCACGTGGACAGCCCCCACCGGGGACTTTCACGCCCGAGCAAGGACACCCCGGACGCGCTGTTGAACTGTGCTGCTCACCCCCAAACCTCAAGCCAAGCCGTGGACTACCAAGCGAGAATTCGGGAAAATTTTGCCGTGGCCACAAAGCGACGTTCCAGTATGAAACCTCAAATTCCCACTCAATTCTAGTCCTTAGTTCACTAATCTGTTCAAAAATGATCTATACTCGATGGCGATTGATTTTCCTTCACAACCCTAGCTAGAAACCGATGGGGTGTGAGGTATTTCATGTCTTCCCGAGCTCCACCGTCGCCACAACTCACGGGCGCACGGTGACAACCGAATTGCCGCCATTTCCGAGCCATGTTGAGGCCATGCCGAGCTAGCCCATCCTCCACTGGTGCTTTTGAGTGGTTTGGTCGAGCTTTTGGCGGGCTATAAGGGCCGGGCGACGGCGCCAAGCTTCACCAAATGCCGCCGCACGTCGCTGGCCTACTTCCGGCCACTGGCAGCCCGAGAGCACCGCACCAATGGTTTTCTCGTAGCTGAAAACCCCCAGGCGGTGGGTACCAAGCCGAGAGGCAGCCGGGAAGCCGACTCCGGCGAGCTCCGGTGGGATTCCGGCGAGGGGGCAGCGCGGGAGCGGAAACAGCCCAAGGAGGAAGAAGACAGGGCGGGTCCCGCATGTCAGCGATGAAAATTTAATTTGCTGATCTGCTGCGGCTCTGGGATCCTTTGCAACAGCGCGGGAAGAATTCAGCGGCCCCGTGTGGCTGATCCCAATGAGTGACACGTGGTCCCCTGGACCCACACGCAGGATTTGAACAATTCCCGGATTATTTGAATCCCCAAATTCAATTCAAACTTTAGAACCTCATAACTTTTGCTAGGAAGCTCCAAATTTAGAGATTCAAATTGGGTTGGATTCAGATTGAAAAACTCTAACCAAATAAGCAACCCAATTTGTATGAAAATCATTATTAAATTCGGAAAAAAAATTTAAAACTTTTCAGCAAGAGAATTTTAGAGGGAGTTTGGTTTTTCCAAAAATCCTCAAATTTTGCCATAATATTCTTTAGGATGTTAAGGAACTTCTGTAAAAGTGTCAGATCATTTGGAGTTGATTTGCTTAAGATAATTCTGATTTAAATTTTCTGTGTTCAAATGAATGCAGAAACAATTCCAGAGAATTTCCGAAACTTGGAAATTCAGTTCTGGGAAATTCTTAACTCCCAAAATCCTAGGAAAATTCATGTATGCTCCCTGAGGTATGTTCGAAATTATACTTCACTTGAATTTGCATGAAAGTGCAAATTTATTCAGAATTAATTCCTTTTTGCTTAAATGCTTAGGGAATTGTTCTGAGTGATGTACTCACTGAAAAATTCTAAATTTTGGTCCAGATGACTTTCTTGTGACAAGGAACTCACAAGAAAATTTTCAGATTCATAGGAGTCTTGGATCAGTACTGTTCTATTTAACCTCTTAGATGATCAACACACACATGTGATGAGAAATACTTATCACTTGATCATAGTGCTTAAACAAAAACCTAAACTGCTAGCCCCAGTGCCATTTTAAATTTTTAAACAGAGTTCCAGTTTTAAACTTTTCTTTAGAACTTGTTAGCAAAAGCTTTACAATTAAACATATATGCATATTCATAACGTGTAGTGATTAAACGTGGAAAAGTGGAGGAGAAGTAAAGCTTGGATCAAGGAGCAAGAAGGGCAGTGATTAAGCTTCAAGTCATCAGCAGCTAACTTCATAATTACCTGACTTTAGTCACCTGCAAAACCAAGGCAAGCCCTGGTTTGCATTTAAGTTGTTTTATAAAGTTTTTACTTTGTTCACTACCATGGGTTAAAGTTTGTATTTGCATTAGGTCAAGGTTGCTTTATACTCCAAATGCATGACCCAATAAAACCGAGAGTCAAGGGTAGAATATAGTTTCCTCTGTATAAGGTTGCCGTGCTAATTAGGTTATGACATCTGGTAGAAGGCGAGTAGTTGGAATCTACTCGCAAGCTATAGTGGGGATCACACGGGTATGATTTAAAAGAGGCAAACTAAAGTTTATTTTTCTAAAGATGAGACCGGGCAGGAGGGTTAGGCAGCGACAAGACGAGGTCTTGGTCTAGTAGCTCTGCCTGTGTCGGTTATGGACCGAAGCGTGTGTAGCCCCACTTAGCAAGTAAAAGAGTTGTGTACTGGATGCTTACTGCTATATGGGAAGCAGGAAACCGATGTACCGGGTTCACTGGATTGTAGAGGCATACCACATCGTCTCATTAGACCTTTGAGCCCGAGACGGCGCGACCGGTTATACAGTCGAGTGTCCTGTGAAAGGTTGCCCCATACGACGTAATGAAGGATGCCAGATTTGGGTCTTCAGAGGCGGGTGTACGTGTCGAGTTATCCGGGTAGTGTTTGATTCGAATCACCGTCCCTCGTGGTTATTGAGTACCGCTTGCTCACTGTGTTGTGCCGTAGTAAGCAAGTTGTGTGGGAACAGTTTGCAAAGTTTCTAATTGCTTCTATGATTATCGTAAATTGCATGAAAACCCTGTTTGAAGTAGAGACAGAGCAAACTGAAGTTAATTTCCACCTTGGGACAAGTAACATTGGAATGAAGTGTTTCTGTTTTGATTGCGGAGTTCCAATGTTGCTGGGCGCAAGGTCACTACTGTGATGGCTAAAATCTGAAAGTTAAGGATGAACTTGTAGGCGAGTCTTTTTGCAAATTACATTTTTAGGTCTTAAGTTACTTTCATGTAGAGTTGCATGCTTTAGGAGAGACGGTTAAGTCTTGCTGAGCCTTTATGCTCACTCTTGCTATATGAGTGGTATTGCAGGTTAAGACGATGCTTATAAAGAAGGTTGTCCAGTGAGACTCGGAAACTTCCGAGTCGGGTATCATATGGAGAACCTAGCCGCTGCCATGTTTTCGTGTTGCTAGCGAGAGGAGTCCGCGGGCTGGGCCTCCTCTTGAGTGCTCATTAGATATTCAATGTGAGTTATTTGTAGTCTTCTGCTGTAGCTATTTGATGTAAATTATTTACAAAGAAAATTTGTAAGCTTCCGCTTTTGATTTACGTAATACAGTTTTCCTTATATGTGTGTTGTTGAGTGCCACATAACAAGGCACCACCCAATGCGATTCCCGGGCGGGTGGCTCAGCCCCGTGACTGAACGGGCGGCGTCGGGCCCTTTCAGCGTGGTATCAGAGACGCATTGGTAATAGCACACGGAATAAGGATCGTATTACGACAAAAACTTAGGATACGGTGAGGAAACGGTATTAGGCCCACATAAGGACTAGTAGTATAGTTACTTAAAGTGGCATCACTAACATACTTGTTATAATTCTGAATTTTGATTATGTAATGAAGCACCTACGTTCAGGTAAGCATGGTAAGGAACGCCACCAAAAGCGGTTCAGTTTTGGTTAGCTCCCCTGACGAGGAAAGTGGTTCAGGGATAGGTCTCACAGCTTGGTGTGAGATGTTAATATGAAACTCTTGGACTCTTCATGTTCTTGAGTTCATATGAAACGCTAATCCCTAGCGTGCATTAGGAAAGCAAGTGGAGACCTCATCATGCGGTCAGTAACGTGATTGTGTGTTCTTCTGGAAATAGCCTAGGAGGACATACGCAGCGCTTGCCATCGGCGTGCCCTGCAGGGCAGTAGGTGATATCTGTTGGGGTGATAAAATTCCCAACCGTGACGACCCATTCGCGCTCTACTTAGGTTCCCCATCGTGTGGTGTAAAAACACGATCACGTACCTTGAGACGTGGCTTAACTCGAGGACGTCCGTATGGAAATCATACGGGCGTATGTTTTTACATTTAAATATGGACCTGCCTGAAATGAAACAACCCTTGACTGCATCACTATTGAGTGTTCTTCTGCAGGTACTAACCACATGCGTATCCCGTGTAGTACACGTGTGCGAGAGACCGTCTTAGTGCCACTGATAAAACGTATATGCCGGTATAATCTGGTTAGGATTTTCTTTTGGTGAGGCTACGTAGTACCGACAAGTTTCTTACGGTGCATCAACACCGTACTACACTTAATAACCTCTTTCCTATGAAGAAATGATTCCTGAACTAACTTTCAACTAAAAATGGAAGTTTGAAACAAATATTAGTTACTGAACTCTTATTTGAGCTAAGATTCAAATGAGAGCATGACTAGGCTTCAAAGATTTCAAAAACAGAGTGCTCTGCTTCTGGCAGGAATTCTTGCTGGACTTTGATGGAGCATAACTCTGAGTTGATATAACCAATTAAGGTGTATGATATAGTTCTGGAAATATTTTCAAGTGCTATACAACTTCTTTGTAGACCTCCAGAGCAAAATCACATGTCAAGTTGGTGAAAAGTCCAGTTGAAGGCAAACTGTCCAGAACCAGTACAGTAGCAGAAACCTCTCTGGACCTTTCTGTTTTTAAGCCATAAATTCCTGTAGAAAAATCCTTAAGGAGCCTACGATACACCGTTGGAAAGTTTATGAAATGTGCAACATTTTTGTAGTTCCAAGCTTGTTCAGATTCTTATTGCATATACAACTGTGATGAAGTTGCCACATACAAAGGAGATGCTGGCAAATTTTATCCAGGAATTCTGTCAAATTTGGAAAATTATAACTTTTGATCCAGAGATGATCTGAAGGCATATGAGTACTCGTTGGAAAGATACTGAAGTTTACTAAAACTTTCGTATGTAACATAAGTCAAGAATCTGTAGTTAACTTGAGTAAATTTTGGAGTTTGTATGAACTCGTTAGGGTGGTCCAGCTGATTAGTTTAGCGTACTTAAGATTTGTTTAAACATGAATATGGTTATGCTTTCATAAAATTTATGACATTTTAATGTTTTACTTATCTTTACTCACTACTGAGATAGAATTTTGATTAACTCAAAATTTTGTTTCGTGCAGTATGGTACGCGCACATTCTCAAATGGAGAGTGGAGGTTCGAGTCGAGGTGGGAACGACTCGACTTCATCACAAGAGCCATCGCTAACCGGATTGGCGGAAATTATGGCGTCCAAACTCTAGTTCAGCAAGGGATAAATAGAGAAGCTCAACATCACATGCAAACCCCGAACACTTATCTGGATTTCTTGGCGACACAACCGCCGGTATTCTCCGAAGCGGCTGACCATTGTGAAGCAAATCACTGGTTACGTGTCATTGAGTCCAAATTTGGGTTGATTCAATGTGATGACTTCTCGAAGACTCTATATTCCGCTCAGCAGCTTCACGGCTTTGCTGTAGCATGGTGGGCAGAATACCTTGCAATCCAACCAGAAGGGCATCGTTGGGCGGAGTTCCAGGATGCATTTCGTGCTCGCTTCGTTCCTGCGGGCGTAATGCAAACAAGTCTGGATGAATTCTGGAATCTAAAGCAAGGGGAAATGAGTGTTATTGAGTATGCGAAGGAATTCAATCGCTTAGCTCAATATGTCCCTGATTATGTGAAGTCACCAACCATGAAGGGTTATCATTTTTACCGAGGGCTAACTGCTAGGCTGCGATGTGAGTTGGCTCACGTTAGCCAAGAAAATTTGGATGAGTTTGTTAGCTGTGCTATCACTCAGGAATATTATTCCAATCTCTACCTTAAACAAAAGAGGGAGAGGGACTCATCACAGGATGAATGCAATCATCTGCCTCAGAAGTATTGGTGGGTAATCCGTTCACCTTCCGGTCGAGAGGTTCCACAAGAAGTGCAGTCATTCTTGGAGTATGACGACTCGTATGCTCCACAGAGGTTTTATTTACCTCCACCGCAGCAACAAATTATTTCTTGTGAACCTCAGTATCAACAAGGTGCACCAGAATATGTTTGCCCTCAAGAAGTTGAAGATGCTCAAGGTGATTTCTCAGCAGAACCGAGTGGTATCCCACTTCAGATTGACAATGAACACATCATCAATGAAGTAACTGAATCGAGAAGCAACATTATGTCTGCGGGTCCAGATCCAAAGAGTGATCTTGGACAGCAAAGAAAAGCTATGTCCAAAGTGGGAACTGTTAATTATGTGTCAGTCGATGATCTGCCAAAGGGAGGACCTGTTCTTGCAGGCAGGTTCACCTTAAATGACAAGCCGGTTGTCATTCTATTCGACTCCGGTGCGACACATAACTTCATTAGCAAGGTGACGGTGATACGGGATTAGATCTCCACAATTATCACAAATGGTTCTTACCTTATTCATTCGCCAGGTGGAGACATATCGACTAATGAAGTTGTTTCTCGAGCACCACTTTGTTTGGGTAGAAAAATTTATCCTACCACCCTCATTATTCTCGAAGACCAAGGAATTGATGCCATATTGGGAATATCATGGTTGACCTTCCATAAGGCTGTTCTGGATATCGACAACAGGAGTGTTCATTGGGACTCTCCACTTCACGGGCGTCATACATTGTATCTCGGCAAGGCGGTTTCCAAAAACCCGGAAGTATGTAATGCCGAAGCTTGCAAGTTAGAAGACATTCCGGTAGTCCGTGAATATCCGGACGTGTTTCCCGAAGATCTTCCAGGATTACCACCTGAGCGCGAGGTGGAATTCAAAATAGAGTTGATACCGGGAACCACGCCGATCTCTCGGAGACCATACAAAATGGCTCCGAATGAATTGAGCTGAAGAAGCAACTCAAAGATCTGATGGACAAGGGGTTTATTCATCCAAGTTCATCACCATGGGGTTGCTCGGCTTTATTTGTGAAGAAGAAGGATGAGATGCTGAGGCTATGCATCGATTATCGTCCGTTAAATGCTATGACGATAAAGAACAAGTATCCACTACCAAGAATTCATATTCTCTTCGATTAGATAGTGGGTTCTAAAGTCTTCTCCAAGATGGACTTAAGGTCGGGATATCATCAAATCAAGATTCGAGCGGAAGATACCCCGAAAACAGCATTCTCGACAAGATATGGACTCTATGAGTATCTTGTCATGTCATTTGGGTTGACCAATGCTCCGGCTCACTTTATGTATCTTACGAACTCGGTGTTCATGCCGGAGCTGGATCAGTTCATCGTGGTATTTATCGACGACATCTTGGTCTATTCCAAATCAGAAGAGGAACACACTAAACATTTGCATATTGTGCTCCAACGCTTGAGAGATCACAAGCTCTATGCAAAGTTTAGTAAGTGTAAATTCTGGATCAACCAAGTGCCGTTTCTTGGACATATTATTTCAGCAGAAGGCATTGCTGTTGATCCAAGCAAGATTGAACAAGTGCTGCAATGGAAGTCTCCAACATCAGTCCATGAAGTTCGTAGCTTCTTGGGTTTGGCGGGATATTATCGGAGGTTCATCCCGGGCTTCTAAAAAATCTCCAAACCTATGACGGAGCTACTGAAAAAGGGCATCAAATATGATTGGATCAAGCCATGTGAGGAAGCTTTTCAAGCGTTGGTGAAACACGTCACAACAGCCCCGGTTTTAGCTCAACCAGATACAACCAAGCCCTTTGATGTTTATTGTGATGCGTCTGGCATCGGACTTGGTTCTGTGCTCATGCAAGGAGGACGTGTGGTCACATATGGATCACAACAATTACAGATTCATGAACAACATTATCCAACTCATGATCTCGAGCTTGCTGCCGTGGTGTTAGCTTTAAAGATGTGGAGACATTACCTATTGGGAAATCTGGTTCATCTCTACGCCGACCACAAAAGCTTGAAGTACATATTTACTCAAAAAGAGTTGAATATGCGACAACGGCGATGGTTGGAGCTGATCAAGGACTATGAGATTGAAATTCATTATCATCCGGGCAAAGCAAATGTGGTTGCCGATGCACTCAGCCGGAAATCTCATATTCATAATCTGACCATTACGCCAATAGAAGAGGAAGAACCGAGTCTCTACTTGGTTCCATATGGAGCTCTACATAATCTAGCTCTCATACCCTGTGATATGAGGCTGTGGAAGAAAATTTTGAAAGAGGAGGTTATGGAAGCTCAAAAGCGAGACAAGGGCATGTGTCATATCAGGAGAAGGTTGAAGAACAGGGAAGTAAAATGTTTCCGGTTAGATGAGGAAGGTACCTTATGGTTCAAGGACCGGATAGCTGTACCCCGTGATATGAGGCTGTGGAAGAAAATTTTGGATGAGGTTCACTAATCCAAATTTTCTATTCATCCAGGCAGCAACAAGATGTACCAGGAATTGAAGACTAAATTTTGGTGGACCCGGATGAAGCGAGAGGTTGCTAAATACGTATCAGAATGTGATATGTGTCAGCGAGTTAAAGCCGACCACATGAAGAAAGCAGGAACCTTGCAACCGCTAAGTGTTCCGGCACGGAAGTGGGAGGATGTTAGTATGGACTTCATTGTTGGACTACCTCTCATGGCTAATAAGCATGACTCGGTTTGGGTAGTCGTGGATCGGTTAACCAAGTCAGCGCATTTCATCCCGGTACATACGGGATTCCATGCCAAGAAGTATGCGGAGCTATATATTGCAAGAATACAATGCATACATGGAGTTCCCCGGACGATAATCTCCGATCGAGGCGCGTTGTTCGTTGCTCGTTTCTGGGAGCAGCTACATGCCTCACTGGAGACCAAATTGATTAGAAGCTCTGCATATTATCCTCAAACCGATGGGCAAACGGAGAGGGTGAATCAAGTTCTCTAATATATGCTTCAAGCATGTGCCATTCACCACGGTAAAGGATGGGACGATCATCTACCGTTGGAGGAATTCACTTATAACAATGGATATCAAGCGAGCATCAAAATGGCACCGTATGAAGCTCTCTACGGCCGGAAGTGTCACACACCCTTGAACTGGTTTGAATCTGGCGAGAGCGTGATTTACGGGATTGATCTCGTAGATGAAGCTGAAGAGCGGGTAATGCTTATTCAAGCAAATCTTAAAGCCACTCAATCCAGACAAAACGGCTATGCAGATAGGAGATGTCGTCCTCAGGACTTCCATGTTGGGGACCACGTATACCTCCGCGTATCTCCTATGAAGGGAATTCACCGATTCAGAGTGAAAGGAAAATTAGCTCCACGTTTTATTGGTCCCTTCGTCATCATTGAAAGATGTGGACCCGTGGCATACCGTTTGGAGTTACCGGCAGCCTTAGCCGGAGTTCATAATGTCTTCCACATATCTCTGTTTCGGAAGTGTTTGAAAGTTCCAACGGAGATTCTCACGGGAGGAGCAGCAGATTTAAAGCCGGACCTTACTTATGTTGAGCGTCCAACCCGGATAATTGATGAAAAGACTCGCGAGAAAAGAAACCGGACGCTGCGATTTTTCAAAGTGCTATGGGAAAATCACACGTCCGAGGAAGCTACATGGAAAGCGAGGAATATTTACAACGCAATCATCCGGAGTTGTTAGAGGCTTATGTACAATAGTCATCCTCCCCACATTGTTCTTAATCATGAATCTCGGGACGAGATTCTTTTTAAGGGCGGGGGGAATGTAAAAGTCCCAAAACATGTAAATGGAAAACTTTGGTGGTGAATAAAGTTGAGTTTAAATCCAAGAAATGCGACTTGCAAAAGCTTTTGTCGAAACATGTAATTGTTGTCATGTGCAAGAAGATTTTAATTTCAGTTTGAACTAAAGGGTTTACTTCAAGGAATAGGAGGCCATTTACCAAAAAGGAAATTCAAACTGTTGGTTAAAAATTTGTATTTGCATTGGCCAACTCAAAGATCAGAGGGCATATTCAAATTCTTCAGGTTTGAATTAGTAAGAATGCCAATTTTGAGATCACCGCAGCGCTCCACCGAGGCTCGATTCAGTGATCACCGCCTCGTTTCTCCTCGTGCTGGCAACCAGCTTCACCGTTTCCTTCACGCTCGGCGTGATCCTCCCCACCTCTGAACCGAGCTGTTTGTGTTTCGTCTCCTCGCACGAGATAACAGCTCAGCACGCCACTGCCTCGGTTGCTACAGGAAACCCACAAAAACACCCGTGTGACGTCGCCCTGAGCTGCAAAACAGCAAGGATCGACCGTCCTCTAAACTCCTCAGCGCAAAAACCACAGTTCTCGGCGTTCTCCACACTAGGACAGCTTCCCCGGGCGGCGACCTAAAACAACCGCGAACTGGGTGCACGTGGACAGCCCCCACCGGGGACTTTCACACCCGAGCAAGGGCACCCCGGACGCGCTGTTGAACCGTGCTGCTCACCCCCAAACCTCAAGCAAAGCCGTGGACTACCGAGCGAGCATTCAGGAAAATTTTGCCAGCAGCCACAAAGCGACGTTCCGGTATGAAACCTCAAAATTCCCACTCAATTCTAGTCCTTAGTTCACTAAACTGTGCACAAATGATCTAGACTCGATGGTGATCGATTTTCCTTCACAACCCTAGCTAGAAACCAACAGGGTGCGAGGTATTTCATGTCTTCCCGAGATCGACCATCACCACAACTCACGGGCGCACGGTGACAACTGAATTGCTGCAATTTCCGACCCATGTTGAGGCCATACCGAGCTAGCCCATCCTTCACCGAATGCCGCCGCACGTCGCTGGCCTACTTCCGGCCACCGGCAGCCCGAGAGCACCGGACCAATGGTTTTCTCGTAGCTGGAAACCCCAAGGCGGCGAGTACCGAGCCGAGAGGCGGCCGGGAGCCAACTCCGGCGAGCTCCAGTGGGATTCCGGCGAGGGGGCAGCGCGGGAGCGGAAACAGCCCGAGGAGGAAGAAGATCGGGCGGGTCCCGCATGTCAGCGACGAAAATTTAATTTGCTGATCTGCTGCGTCTCTGGGATCCTTTGCGACAGCGCGGGAAGAATTCAGCGGCCCCGTGTGGCTTATCCCAGCGAGTGACACGTGGTCCCCTGGACCCACACGCACGATTTGAATGCAGAACCAATTCCAGAGAATTTCCAAAACATGGAAATTCAGTTCTGAGAAATTCTTAACTTCAAAAATCCTAGGAAAATTCATGCATGCTCCCTGAGCTATGTTTGAAATTAAAGTTCACTTGAATTTGCATGAAAGTGCAAATTTATTCAGAATTAATTCCTTTTTTCTTAAATGCTTAGGGAATTGTTCTGAGTGATATACTCACAGAAAAATTCTAAATTTTGGTCCAGATGACTTTCTTCTGACAAGGAACTCACAAGAAAATTTTCAGCTCCATTGGAGTCTTGGATCAGTACTGTTCTATTTAACCTCTTAGATGATCAACACACACAAGTGATGAGAAATACTTATCACTTGATCATAGTGCTTAAACCAAAACCTAAACCACTAGCCCCAGTGTCATTTTAAATTCTTAAACAGAGTTCCAATTTTAAACTTGTCTTTAGAACTTGTTAGCAAAAGCTTTACAATTAAACATATATGCATATTCATAACGTGTAGTGATTAAACGTGGAAAAGTGGAGGAATCTTGGATCAAGGAGCAAGAAGGGCAGTGATTAAGCTTCAAGTCATCAGCAACTAACTTCATAATTATCTGACTTTAGTCACCTGCAAAACCAAGACAAGCCCCGGTTTGCATTTAAGTTGTTTTATAAAGTTTTTACTTTGTTCACTACCATGGGTTAAAGTTTGTATGTGCATTAGGTCAAGGATGCTTTATACTCCAAATGCATAACCCAATAAACCCGAGAGTCAAGGGTAGAATATAGATTCCTCTGTAGAAGGTTGCCGTGCTAATTAGGTTATGACATACGGTAGAAGTCGAGTAGTTGGAATCTACTCGTGAGCTATAGTCAGGATCACACGGGCATGATTTAAAAGAGGCAAACTAAAGCTTATTTTCTAAAGATGAGACTGGGCAGGAGGGTTAGGCAGCGACAAGATGAGGTCTTGGTCAAGTAGCTATGCCTGTGTCGGTTAAGGACCAAAGCGTGTGCAGCCCCGCTGAGCAAGTATTGAGTTGTGTACCGGATGCTTACTGCTATATGGGAACTAGGAAACCGATGTACCGGATTCACTGGATTGTAGAGGCATACCACATCGTCTCATTAGACCTATGAGCCCGAGACGGCGTGACCAGTTCTACAGTCGAGTGTCCTGCGAAAGGTTACCACATACGACTTAATGAAGGACGCTAGATTTGGGTATTCAGAGGCGGGCGTATGTGTCGAGTTATCCAGGTAGTGTTTGATTCGAATCACCGCCCCTCGCGGTTATTGAGTACCGCTTGCTCACTGTGTTGTGACGTAGTAAGCAAGTTGTGTGGGAACAGTTTGCAAGTTTTTAATTGCTGCATGATTATCATAAATTGCATGAAAACCCTGTTTGAGGTAGAGACAGAGCAAACTAAAGTTAATTTCCACCTTCGAACAAGTAACATTGGAC
This sequence comes from Neostapfia colusana, assembly GCA_030760725.1. Lineage (NCBI taxonomy): Eukaryota > Viridiplantae > Streptophyta > Magnoliopsida > Poales > Poaceae > Neostapfia > Neostapfia colusana. The sequence continues at coordinate 103,756,359 of JASWHV010000003.1, forward strand.
TGAAGCGTTTCTTGTTTGATTGCGGAGTTCCAATGTTGCTGGGCGCAAGGTCACTACTGTGATGGCTAAAATCTGAAACTTAAGGACGAACTTGTAGGCGGGTCTTTTTGCAAATTACATGTTTATGTCTTAAGTTACTTTCATGTAGAGTTGCATGCTTTAGGAGGGACGGTTAAGTCTTGCTGAGCCTTTGTGCTCACTCTTGCTATATGAGTGGTATTGCAGGTTAAGACGACGCTTATAAAGAAGGTTGTCCAGTGATACTCGGAAACTTCCAAGTTGGGTATCGTATGGAGAACCTAGCCGCTGCCATGTTTTCGTGTTGCTAGCGAGAGGAGTCCGCGGGCTGGACCTCCTCTTGAGTGCTCATTAGATATTCAACGTGAGTTATTTGTAGTCTTCCGCTGTAGCTATTTTATGTAAATTATTTATAAAGAACATTTGTAAGCTTCCACTTTTGATTTATGTAATACAGTTTTCCTTATATGTGTGCTGTTGGGTGCCGCATAACACGGCACCACCCAATGTGATTCCCGGGGCGGGTGGCTCGGCCCCGTGACTGAACGGGCGGCGTCGGGCCCTGTCACTATCGTCCACTAAATGCAGTTACAATCAAGAACAAGTACCCATTGCCATCGATCGACATGTTGTTTGATCAGTTGGTCGATGCAAAGATCTTTTCCAAAGTGGACTTAAGATCAGGGTACCACCAGATTAAAAAACGCGCTGAGGACATTCCGAAGACGGCTTTCTCGATGTGGTATGGACTTTATGTGTACCTGGTCATGTCCTTCGGTCTCACAAATGCTCCAGCTCATTTCATGTACTTAATGAACATGGTATTTATGGCGGAGCTGGACAAGTTTGTCGTGGTCTTCATCGATGACATCCTGGTTTATTTCAAGTCGGAGGAAGAACACGAGAAGCATCTGCGTATAGTCTTGCAACGGTTGCGGGATCACAAACTATACGAGAAATTCAGCAAGTGCGAATTCTGGATATCGCAAGTACCTTTCCTCGGGCATATCATCTCAGCGGAGGGCATCGCTGTAGACCCGAGCAAGATTATACAAGTGCTGAATTGGATGTCCCCGAGGTCTGTCCATGAGGTACGGAGTTTCCTCGGACTCGTGGGATATTATCAGAGGTTCATTCCGAATTTCTCAAAGATTGCCAAGCTTATGGCCGAGCTGCTTAAGAAGGCTACAAAATATGTTTGGAGTCTAGCATGTGAGGCAGCGTTAAAGGCTTTAGTGAAGCACCTAACATCAGCACCGGTTTTGGCGCAGCCAGACACAACAAAACCGTTCAATGTGTACTGCGATGCATCCGGCATCGGGCTCGGATGTGTGCTGATGCAAGACCGACGGGTGGTCGCATATGGATCATGGCAGCTCCGGAATCATGAGCAGAACTATCCAACTCATGACATAAACTCTCTACCGTGGTACTCGCACTCAAGATGTGGAGGCACCACATACTCGGTAACCTCGTACATTTATATACCGACCACAAGAGCCTCAAGTACATATTCACTCAGAAGGAGTTGAACATGAGGCAGCAAAGATGGTTAGAGCTGATAAAGGATTATGAAATAGAGATCCATTATCACCCCGCAAGGCAAACAAGGTGGCGGATGCGTTGAGTCGCAAGTCACACGTTCATAATCTGACCATCACCCCGTTGGAAGAGAGCGAGCCACCATTGCGTGTGATTCCCAATGGAGCTCTCTACAACTTAGCTCTTATCCCCACCATCCGTAAAGAGATAGCGGGAGCCCAGAAACATGACAAGGGTATGTCACATTTGTGGAGATGTGTACACATTGCGGAGTTGAAGTGTTTCCGGAAGGACGGAGACGATGTCCTTTGGTTCAAGAACAGGATAGTCGTACCCCGTAACCCGGAGTTATGGAAGAAAATTTTTGACGAGGCTCACTTTTCAAAGTTTTGTATTCACCCCGGTAGCTACAAGATGTATCAAGAACTCAGAGGCAAATTTTGGTGGACACGGATGAAGCGAGAGATCGCTAAATATGTGTCCGAGTGTGATACATGCCGGAGAGCTAAAGCTGACCACAAACCGGAATTGTTACAACCGCTAGGCATTCCTGCCTGGAAGTGGGAGGATGTGAGCATGGATTTCATCGTCGGTTTACCCACTGCATTTCAGAAACATGATTCAGTGTGGGTGATCGTCGACCGGCTCAAAAAGGTTTCCCATTTTATCCCGGTCAATACCAACTACAACGGCAAGAAGTATGCTGAACTGTACATCTCACAGATTCTTTGCTTATACGGCGTACTCCGCACTATCATCTCGGATTGGGGCACTTTATTTGTGTCTCGTTTTTGGGAGCAGTTGCATGCAGACTTGGGTACAAAACTGATCCGTAGTCCAGCATACCACGCGCAAACGGATGGGCAAACCAAGCGGGTAAATCAAATCCTAGATGACATGTTACAAGCTTGGGACGATAGGACCGGTTCAACACATGGTGAACCGATGAAAGGTAGTTGCATACGACGTCCGTGGTGGTTGCTGTAGGCAACATCGAGTACAGGCGTACGTGACGGGTTATTTGGGTAACCCTGCAGGTGTAAATCGATTATAATCGCCGTCCCTCGCGATCAGTGAGTACCACTTGTTCACTGTACCATGATGTAGGAAGAACAGGCTAGTTGACACGATAAAAGTTGCTGTTTGAAAGCTTTACGTTGTTTGTTAATGAAATGCTTTAGTTTAGAGCAAATCAAAATTCTTTTCAACCTTAGGCAAAGCACATAAGAGAAATGCGTTTCGTGTTTGATTGCAGATTTCTTATTTGTCTTGGCACAAGGTTCCCCACTAACTTTAGGCTAAAACTTGAAAGTAAGAGTCAACTAATTAGGCATGTATTTTGCAACATACTTTCCTATTATACACTGCCAACACAGCATGTAGAGTTTCATGTTTAGGTGAGACGGGTCAGTCTTTCTGAGCCATCGTGCTCACTGCTTGTTATTGAAGCGTTTGCAAGGTGCTATGTGGAGGAGGCTCCCGAGGAGGAGACAGACCGCCAAGAGGGAAACACCGTCGAGTGGGAGCCATGCACGCCGCCGTGTTAATGGGGTGTGTGTGCTAGTGACGACACGTTCACGGGCGGAACGTGAACTTTTTTGGCTTAGTCTACGCCCACAAGTGTAGACTATAAACGATACTTTATGTATATTATGTTTCTAAACAGTTTACGTAATAAAATTTAGCTTCCGCTTATTGCCTTTTATGTGTGTTATTCTGTGCTGTCTATCGCAGCACCCCTCAGCGAGATCCTGGTTTGTCTTGACCGTCGGGTCCTTGCACCCGTTGTGGTGGGCTTCGGAGCAGCCACGTGTCCTCCGGCTCTGAACCCCACCTCCCCGCTGAGGTTAGCTCCGGAGCTGCCACCTGTCCTCCAGCCCCGGACCCAGCCTCCCCGCTGAGGCGAGGTCCGATGCCGCCACGTGTCCTTCTGCTCTGGAACCGGCCTCCCTGCTGAGGTGAGCTGTGGAGCTGTCATGTGTCCTCTGGCTCCAAACCAGGCCTCTTGGCTGAGACGGGCTCCGGAGCTACCACGTGTCCCACGACTCGCCATGGGCCATGGGCCTCAAGAGTCAAGGAAGACGTGACCAGTACAGTCACACATTCAAGACTCGCGTGTTCCCCAGGAGCACGGCCTGCAGCGCACGCTTCCGCCCACACCTGCCAAGCATTACAGTGACAGGACAGGACGGTGTGGCGTGACAACGGCAGCAACAGTACAGCGCCTCGCAGCTGACCGAGTAGGCTGCGGCGACAAGATGGAGCCTTCTCCCACCATCGTCAACCGCTACTTAGCCTAGGATGCTCGGCGTGTCAGGCGGCCCGCCTTAGCTCCATCAACAGTGGATACTACAAGTAGCCATTAATACCCTAGATTGTGTATAGGGTACGAACTACCGCGAGGCCACCTTTCGGGCCCCGGATCATAGTGTAACTACGCAGCCTTGGGCTATAAAAGGACCGGGCAGCCTCCAAGAGAAGGAACGGGCAATCTAAGCCTCAGGGATCCATCTAGACAAGCTCAGGCTTGGAAACACACAACAATACAACACACTCTCCCGTGGACGTAGGGTACTACGCTCCAGCGGCCCGAACCACATAAATCCTCGTGTTCACCTCGTGTTCTTCAGGCTCAAACAGTCCAGGAACTTAGCACCTCCAAACAACGAACCTATGCGGGCTGCTCCAGTAGCGGTACCGGGGGGAGTGTCGTAAAACCACTTCGACATTTGGTGCACTAGGAAGGGGAAGCGCTTCACGTTCTCTCGACGACCAAGCATCACCACCATGGTGAACATCCAGTCCATTGGTGGCTCCTCTTGTCCCCTTCATTGTCTCTAGGGGAGGGAGGAGGAGGGCACTTCCCGCTCCAAACCGGGTCGATCTGGCCGAGCAGGCGGCCGCACAGTTCCCGCTTCTGAGGCAGCTACTGCTGCCGCCGCTAGGTGGCCTTCTGACGCCACAGCAGGAACGACGCCGGCAGTTTCGAGCCCGGAGAGCGTGCTGGCTGCAGCACGCGCTCTTCTCCACAACCCTTCATGTGAGGATGCTCCCCCGGAGGCAGCAGAGTAGTGGTGCAATGACGTTGACCACCTCCTCACCGCCGCCATCAACACGACCGCCCATAGGAGGCAATGGGCAGATCTGTCACAGGCAATGTTGCGTACGCCGTCGGTGGCCCATGAGACGGCCACAACATGCACGGCGACCACGGCCAGGCTTGCCAGAGCCGACCTCAGGGCCAGGCTTGACGGCCGCCGTGTGAGAAAATATGGCCGTGTCACCATCGAGCAACGTCGCGAGAGACACCGCAACCTCTAGGCCGAATATGGCACTCCGAGTGTCGTACCCGCCGGACATGCTGCGCAGACCCCTGCTTCTCCGGTAGCTGGCAGAGGCTGTGCGGCACTCACCCCGTGCCTTTGGATGGTGGTATGGCCACACAAGTTCCAGCCTCACTTGCTGGAGAATTACAACGGGTCGTCAACCCTGTCGAGTTCCTGCAGATCTACTCCATCAAAATCCTAGCTTTAGGAGGGTATGAGGCCATCATGGCTAACTACTTTCCCGTGGTCCTGACTGGCACTTCCCAGTCATGGCTCATGAACCTTCCCCCGGACTCCATATTCTCCTAGGAAGAGTTGTGCTAGCAGTTCACGGCCAACTTCGGGAGCTCTTAACGTTCCCCTGGCAATGCGCTCAACCTCCACGTCGTGCGACAGCGCAAGGTGGAGTCACTGCAGTCCTTCATCCAGCGGTTCTCCCAGGTACGAAGCACCATCCCCCGCATCTCTAATGCTTCTGTCATCGTTGCATTACGCAAAGATGTGAGAGATAAGAAGATGCTCGAGACGTTAGCCACACACGACATGCAAGACGTCTCCGAGCTCTTGAGCCTGGCGGACATGTGCGCCAGGACTGCGGAAGCCCGAGACTGGTATTCACGACCTGCTTCTGAGGCGGAGAAAGCCGGTGAGCCTACTGTAGAGGCTGCTGCTCAAGGCGGTGGCAAGAAGAAGGCTGGAGGCAAGGACAAGCCTCTAGCCCGGGTGCCCAACGCCGCAGCTGAAGCTGCCGGTGGGAGCCGTGGTCCACACTCTGACAAGCGCCCGTGATAGCCATTCATCAGTGACAACGGCCAGCGGTGCCCGGTGCACAACTTCAAGCGCCTCAGTGCTAGCGAGTGCCGGGAGATCAAGAAGCTCGCGGAGTGCTTCCGCGAGAAGAAGTAGCAGCACCAAGATGGCGCACCCTTCCGCCAGCGGGAGGGCAAACAGAAAGCTGACTCTTAGGCCGACACGGAGAACGAGATGGAGTACCAGGACGCCAAGCGGGCGTTGAAGGCTGTCTACGTCCATTCGGACTCCGACTCCAGCACCGAGAACGAGCTTCGCAAGACGCTCCATGTGATGTATGGGGCTTCCTGGGACATCACGTCCCGGCGTGCCGTCAAGACTCTGTGTCGGGCGGTGGCTGCAGCTGCACCTGCCCCTGGGCCGAAACCCCACCATAGGTGGATGGAGACGCCGATCAGCTTCAACGCCTCTGACTGCCCCATGAACATGGCGGGAGCCGGGCAGATTTTGCTACTCGTCGCCCCCACCATCACCAACGTCAAGCTCTACCACATGCTGATCGATGGTGGGGCGGCCCTCAGCGTCATTAGACCTGCAGCTTTCGAGAAGCTGCAGATCCTCATGTCTAGGATCACCCCCTCGCGCTCATTCTCGGGGGTGGGTCAGGACCCCATCTGGTCATACGGTAGCATCTCCCTCCCGGTGACTTTGGGAACGCCCGAGAACTACTGCACGGAGAGCATCGTGTTCAACGCCGTGGAGGTAAACCTCCCCTTCAACACCATCGTTGGCAGACTGGCCCTGTACTGGTTCATGGTTGCAGCCCATTACGGCTACCTAGTCCTAAGGATTCCGATGCCGAGTGGCGTCCTCAAGATCCGCATAGACCTCTCCAACGCCGTCTCAGCGCTGGAGAAGCTCTAGGCTCTGGTAGCAGCGCAGGAAGCTACCTCCGGCAACGGTGAAGGTAGCCGGCCGCCACCAAGCACGGGCTAGCGAGGGTCGACATATGCACCCCGTGTGCAGCCCTCGGATGGCAGGGACGACCCTATAAAAATCGTCCAGATCAGCTCGGACGCCGCCCAGACCACCCACATCACGGGGAACGTGGGTGACAAATAGGAACTCGCGCTCGTCACATTCCTCCAGGCTAATGTCGACGATTTTGCCTGTAAATCATCACAGATGCCTAGGATCCCCAGGGAGGTGATTGAGCACCATCTAACGATCTACCCCGACGCCAGGACAGTACAATGGAAGCCTGAAAACTAGTCCGTTGAGCAGTGGAACTTCATCCATGAAGAAATTAAGAAGCTGCTCGACGCCGGCTTCATCCGAGGGGCTCACCATCCACGATGGTTGGCTAACCCTGTTGTCGTCCCCAAGGATCCTTTCCCTCTCCCTCGCATAGATCAAATAGTGGATTCTACCTCCGGCTGCGATCTACTGTGCTTCCTAGACGCTTACTCTGGTTTCCATCAAATAACAATGTCTAGAGAAGATGAGGAGCATCCCGCTTTCATAACAGTAGATGACCTATTTTGCTATGTGTCCATACCTTATGGTCTACGCTTCCCACCTTGGTATGTTCTATGCATAAGACATTCGGAAACCTCATTTGAGACCTAGTAGAGGTGTATGTCAATGACATCGTTGTTGAAATCAAGTCCCTTGCATTCTTGCTCGACAACCATGCCTTAGTCTTTTGACAGGTTGCATTCAACACGCACGAAGTTGAACCCGGACAAGAGTGTGTTCAGAGTCTCTGCCAAAAAACTACTCGGCTTCCTAGTTTCACACCGGGGAATCAAAGCTAACCCATAGAATATAAAGGCATTCGAAGAGATGCGGCCTCCTGCACGTATGAAAGACGTGCAGAAGCTCACGGGTTGCTTGGCTGTGCTCATTCGGTTTATCTCTAGACTGGCAGAGCGCACTCTCCCATTCTTCAATCTTCTACGCAAGTTTGGACCCTTTGTATGGACCAAGGAGGCAGATGAGGCATTCCAGGAGCTGAAGAAGTACCTTACAAAGCTGCCAATCATGGTGGCTCTGGAACAAGGCAAGCCTCTACTCCTATACATCGCTGTCACATCAGAAGTCGTGAACATGGTCCTGGTCACGGAGCAGCCAAAACCACAATGACCCAAAGTCCTAGACGAGGCTCCTCAAAGGGGGGCCAGGCGGCAAGAAGCTAGTCGGGTCCCATCCCGCAGGTTCTGACAACCAAGATGCATCTGGGTCCCAGCTCCCGGAGTGCAGTCGAGGACACGAGGGCTAGGAGCCCTCGGGTCCTGGACCACTGCAAGAAGATGCACTGGACCCCCCGGGGACGGTCCGGACCATCTAGCGTCCAGTCTACTATATCAGCGAGGTCCTCCATGATATCATGATGAGATATTTGGAGGTGCATAAGCATTTCTATGCAGTCCTCGTTGCATCAAGGAATTTACGCCATTACTTCCAAGCTTACAAGATTTTAGTGCTCACTTCGTACCCACTGAAAGCTGTTGTCGAAGTGTTCTCTACGACACTTTCCCCGTTACCGCTACTGGAGTAGTCCGCAGAGGTTTGTTGTTTGGAAGGGCTTAGGCTCTAGATCAATCAAGCTTGAGGAACACAGTATGAACACCAGGATTTATGTGGTTTAGGCTGCAAGAGCATAAAACCCCACGTCCACGGGAGTGTGAGTTGTATTGCTTGTGGCTTGCGCGCGTGCATGTAAGAGTTTGAGGGTCTGAGATTAGAATCGGAAACCCCTCTATCGGAAACTCCCCAGTCCTTTTATATCTCAAGGCCGGGCAATTACATTGAGACCTGGGTCCCGATGGGTGGCCTCTTGGCCATCCATACCCTATACACGATCTAGGGTATTAATAACTACTTGTAGTGTCCACTGTCGATGGAGTTAGGGTGCACCACCTGACACGCCGGGCATCTCAGACCGAGTAATGGTTGACAATGGCAGGAGAAGGATCTATCTTGTTGCCGCAGCCTACTCGGTCAGCCGTGCAGTTACTACCGTTGTCACGTCACACCATCCTATCCTGTCTCTGTAATGACTGCCAGGAGTGGGTGGAGGCGTGCGCTGCGCGCCATGTTTCTTGGGAACACGCGAGTCTTGAATGCGTGACTGGACTGTGCATGTCCTCCTTTACTCCAGAAGCCCATGGCCCACGGTGGGTCTAGGACATATGGCGGCTCCGAAGCCCGCCTCAGCAGGGAGGCCGGGCTTAGAACGGAAGGACACGTGGTAGCTCCGGAGCCCTCCTTAGTGGGGAGGCCAGTCTCGGAGCCGGAGGACATGTGGCAGCACCGGAGTTCACCTCAATGGAGAGGACAGGTCCGGAGCTGGAGGACACGTGGCAGCTCCAGAGCCCTCCTTAGTTTGGAGGCCTTGCGCTTAACCAAGGGACACGTGGCAGCGCCGGACCTTGCCTCAGCAGAGAGGCGAGGTCTAGGGCCGGAGGACACGTGACAGCTCCGGAGCCGTCCTTAGCGTGGAGGCTTGGCCCAGAGCCAAGGGACACATGACAGTGCCAGAACCTGCCTCAGCAAGGAGGAGGGGTCTGGAGCTACTTCCTGTATATACGCGGGGGTACCCGGTCTGCAGGGTACAGACAGTGGCCCTAGGGCCCACCTTGGCGGAGGCAATGATCCCGCAGGTGGGGCCTCTGTATTTCCTTACCGCGTGGCTGCTTTGAACTTGTATCTTGGCAGTTGAAGTGGCAGCACGTTCCTGGCGTAGTGGGTGAATGGCCTGATTTGCAGTTGAAGCAGCAGCACGCCCCTGGCGTAGTGGACACGTGGCCGTGCTTGATTGGAGGGTGGTTGCGACATGCTCAAGGAGCGGTTTAGGGCATTGACTACGTCAGTTTTTGAGATGACCGCTGCAGTTTCGTTGTGCTACTTTTCTTGGGAACTGCCCAAGCCTCTTTCTAGGGATGCTGCTGGCCTGGCCCCCATTGTCTGACAGGCGGACCTGGGTCCCACTTGTCATTGGTGATGCGGGTAGCACGGGGTGGTGCTAGGCTAGGCGCCGTGCACAAAATCCTCCCAAGGGTCGCAGGAGTAGCAAAGGAAACTTTACAGCGAAAGGTGATCGTTTCCTTACTTTCTTCCTTGCGCCTTGTGCCCTTCATCTTCCTCCTTTGCGCTCTAAACTTCCACGTTCAACCAAATCCATCCACCACCTGCTCCAATGGATACCAGCCTTCGCTCCTCCCGCCTTCGGACCGATGAAGATCTTGAGCGCGTAAGGCGGCTGCTCGGCTGGCAGTCGGCCGACTATGGCAGAAGGATTCACCGCGGGACAAACCCGGTCACCGGCCTGCAGCTCGGCGAGATCGTCCTCTTCACGTCTTATGTGCTATCCGGGTTCACTCTGGCCATCTAACGCCACAAGCTCTCACATTGGTGGCAGTCTTTGTCCACTTCTGCGAGATGTCCGTGTGCTTGCGATCGTCGGTGCGGCTGTTCCGTGTCTTCTTCATACCGCAGGCCTCGGGGAGAAGCTCAAGGCACCTAGGGGATTACTACTTCCAACACCGAGGGAAGAACTCCGAGCCGTACATCGCGCCCTTCTCCCCCGGAAAGTGGGATCACTGGAGCGAGGATTCGGTGATCGCCTAGACTGACGTCCATGATCGCCTGGACCTGCCGAGTGGCCGCCCGGTCATCGTGCACCCCGTCGGGGATGAGATCCCCACCCTGCAGGAAGCCTACAGGCCCGTGCTGGCGAGGATTAAACTCCTGACACAGCAGGGCCTGACTTCATTGATTGTCTTGGCTGACTTCCTGTCGCGCCGCATCGCTCCCGTCCAACAGCAAACCCATGCAGCCTAGTTGTATACCGGGGAGAATGATCTCACCCTCCTGCAGCGGCCCCATGCCCCAGCGGTCAGGGGAGGCCCGATCCGATCTCGTTCCCCAGCAAGGGGAAGGAGTGTGTGTCGGCTGGCGGACCCGCACCCATGGCACGCTCCTGCACACCGCCCAGGGTCGCCGCAGAGTCGAGCAAGCGGGCCGCTTCCCCCAAGAAGAGGAGGTTGGTTCACGGTGATGGGAGCTCTGTCTCGAAGCCCTGAGCAGAAAAGCCTCAAGCAAAGAGTGGCTCGGCGTTGGGCCCGGTGGGCGGCGCCGGCAGTAGCTCTAGCCGCGCCGCAGTCGGGGGAGCTCCGGCTGGCGCAAAGAAGAGACCTGATGTGCCGCCGGCTCCAAAGCCGATGGAAGCTGGTGGCTCCAGCACCCCCCCCCCCACGCGTGCGCAATAAGCTTCACGCCTCCTGGAACTGCCAGGCGCCCAGGTATGATGCTGACCTTAGGGTAGGCTGTACTCTTATCACTGTCTTGTTTGTGTGATTGATTATGACTTCTATCTCGCATAGCATCGACGCAGGGCGACACCTTTATCGCAGCAAACTACTGCATCTTCCTCGCAACAGCCCGCGGGGCAGAGCCCTTTTGCCGCTGGCAGTACCGGAGATCCAGCGCCTAGCCAGCTCGGGAAACTGACTCTCCGGCCCCCAGGACCGGCCTCCTGACGGACGCAGACGTCCTTGGTGGCGGCGTGGCTGCTTCGGGGCAACCTGCAGGGTCGCCCCCTCCTTCTCTACCGGCGGGTGTATTGGCAGCTCCGCCAGAAGACGATGAGTCCATTGAGGCTATGGGGTGTCCCCGCTTGCAGATGCCGGAAGCGGTCCCCCTCCCCACGGCCATGAAGGTAGCACTCTTCGGCTTGGACCAGGTGCAGGAGGCACTTAGCCGGGAGTGGGACGAGCTGAAGGTGGAGCGGGAGCACATCAGGGACTGGTGCGACTTGCTGAAGGAGCGGACCCAGGCCGCCAAAGAGCAAGTGAGGGCAAAGATGGAGCGGTTGGAGGTCATGCATGAGGCAATCGACCTGGAGCGGGCCGCAGTCAAGAGACTTGACAGGATGACCTGGGAGCTCTTGGCTGAGGCCAAAAGACTCCACACCGAAGCCGATGCCAGCTACGTAGCTCTCTCAAAGGTGCAGCAGGACGCCATCCGGCGGGAGCAGGAGCTGCAGGAGAGGGACCCAGACTTCGGTGAAGCAGCCTAGGTGGCAGAGTGGGAGCACCTGGGGAAGCAGCTCCAGGACGTCCACGAGTGAAAGCTCACTGCCTCATCCAAGGAGGCCTCCCTGGAACGTCGTGCTGCGGAGCTGGCTGCCAGGGAGTGGGATCTGGCAAACCTGGATCTGGTCCGGGAGCTGGCCGTTACTTGCAAGACGGTGGAGGAGCTCTGAGCTTCCCGCATTCTCGAGGTGGAGAAGGGACTTCCTGGGGTGCGTGGGGACGACGTTGGAGCCCTTTTGCTTCAGCCCCTTGCGCTGGTGGGGTCCAGTGCAGGAGGTGAGCCAAGTGCCCCCTGCGCTGGACTCGGCCGGAGCAAAGCTGCTGGCGTTGGAGGGCGTCGTCGGGGGTGAGTTGGAGGCCAATGGCAAGGCCCTGGCTCAGCAAGTGGAGGAGCACGTGCTTACATGGTTCCGAAGCTAGGACCCCAATGTCTCCCTGGAGCCGGTGGTGCAAGGTCCCGTCGCAGAGGCGACGGAGGCGGCCAGGTCCAGCGTGGAGGACACCGCCAAGCTCGTGGCTGCGAGGTCCAGCGCCAGTAGGCTCCTAGGGCTCCAGCTTGCCTTGTGTATCTGCCAACACCTTTACTTGAACAAAAACTTGCTGTTGAAGCTTTTGTTTCTTGTGTTGCAGCTGAATCTCTTGGGGTACTTACCAGCGCAAGGACCCAAAGAAACTTTGCCGATGTAGCTTGGCTTCGCCGATGTAGCTAGCTTGTCTCCTCGGGTCCTTAGCAGCGTAAGGACCCGAAGAAGCTTTGGTGGTGTTATTAGATTGTTGTAGTCGATCACTCCAAGTCCTTGCTTGCTGCTGTGGTGGTCCCGGCGTCCTGCCCGCGTAGATCACTGTAGTGGCCTCCTGGTAGGTGCGGCCCGTAGGTTGGGGCACACCTACCAAGTTGGTGGTTGAAGCAGGACGTCGACGGCGGCCCCCCTGGGAGGTCCGGAAAACTAGGACCTGCACAGGCATGACAGAGAAAAGGAGTAAAAGTGCTCACTAGTCACAATTCTCTACTCCTAATTTTATTGTGGCTTACGGTCCTTGGCTAAGCTGCGGCTCATGGGAAATTCAGTGTGGTAGCATCAAGGTTTTGGTTACTACTTTGCTCAGGAGTATGGGTCATCCAGTTCCCCGGTACTCAGCCGTGGCGCTGGAGAGGCAAAGTACACACTCTTAGGGTGCAGGACCAGGCTAAGCAGGCTGCACACCTTGGACCTCCCGCTGGCATTATCTTTTTAGGGGAGGGACCATTCGGCGCCATAGGACCCCCGAGCAAGAAAGTAACCAAGAAACCCCTGATACACCACAGGTACCTCATGCGGACCCGCCTGTAGCAGGATAACACGACTCTAACTATGGGTAAATACAGGCAAAAGTGACTGACCATACGGCCGGAGCGATATGGGGAAGCAAGCATTAGAATGAAAGCAGCAGTCCCCGGGGTACGGTTTTTCTTTTGTCCAGAAGTGTGTGCCGTCCGGCCCCCAAGTACTCAGTTGTAGCGCTGGGGAGACAAAACATACAGACTTAGGTTGCAGGACCAGGATAAGCAGGCTGCACGCTCTGGACCTCCCACGGGTGTTAACCTTTCAGCGAGGAGACCTTCCAGTGCCACGGAATTCCGAACAAAGAAATAGGACGGATCCCGGACACACCATATAACAGTTGATATATGGAAGTGAGCATAAACTGAAATATAATAGAAAGGAAATAAGAGCACGCAGGGTGAGACAGATTTCTCTCGGATCAGGATACTTCATAGGAGGAGGCAGGCTTTACAACAAGGCAGTGACCTGCTCCGGATGACAAGAGTAGCAGGACCCCTCTGGAGCTTGGCCGTTTTGAGCGCTGCTCCTAGACTCTATGACACCCTAACAAATAAAAAACGGTCCTACCACTGTGCTAAGGGTAGAACTAACAGAGGTACCCCATCATCCGTGGCCAGGCTGACGCACCCGGGGCGGGACATTTGTGTCATTCGAAAGGGACCCTCCCAGCAAGGGGAGAGTTTGTTTGCCCCTTCGCGAGAAAGTATGCGCCGAAGCACCAGGTCACCCACCTCAAGCTGTCTACTAAGCACGAACTGCTGATGGTAGCGCCGGAGCGACTAGAGGTACCGTTCGTTTTGAGCAGCTTCTTGCCACCTCTTGTCGACGAGGTCGATGTCTTCACGTTGGATCTGGTCCTGCGCGTCTTCGTCATATGCCTGGACACATGGTAGCCCATGGTGGTCTCCGGGGGTAGGACGGCCTCAGCCCCATGCACCAGAAAAAAGGGCGTTTCCCCTGTTGCTCAGCTGGGTGATGTCAGGCTAGCCCACAGTGCACACAGAAGCTCGTCTACCCAATCAGCACCATGCTTTTTCAAGCAGTCGTAGGTGTGTGTCTTGAGACATCTGAGTATCTCAGCATTAGCCCTCTCGACTTGTCTGTTGCTTTCTGGATACGCAACAGATGCGTAGCAGATCTGGATTCCGAGGCCTTCGCAGTACTCTTGGAACACTGCACTAGTGAACTAGGTCCCGTTGTCGGTGATGATTCTGTTCAGGACCAGCAGATGATTGACTTGATGAACTTGACTGCTGACTGCTTGTTGATTGTGACTACAGGGGTCGCTTCCGGCCACTTGGTGAAATTGTCTACGGTAATGTAGAGGTACTTGTACCCTCCAAAGGACCCGGGGAAGGGTCACAGGATGTCCAGCCCCCACACAGCGAAGGGCCATGAGGGCAGGATCATTTGCAGCATCTACGCCGGTGTGTGGACCTGCTTGGCGTGGAACTGGCACGACTTGCATCTCTTGACCAGCTCGATGGCATCCTGGAGAGCTGTCGGCCAGTAGAAGCCCTGCCAGAAGGCTTTTCCTACCAGCGTGCGGGAAGATGCGTGGTTCACGCACTCGCCTCCATGGATCTCTACGAGCAAGTCGCAGCCCTCTTCCTGGGTTATGCACCGCAATAGGACTCCATTGGCGCCACGCTGATATTGATCCCCCTCTACCAGCGTGTATCTCTTAGCCAACCGAACGATCCGTTCAGCATATGCATGTTCATCAGGAAGGATGTTGTCTTTCAAGTAGTCCCGGATCTCTGTGGTCCATGCATCGGAACCTACTTGAGCTTCTGTATCTTGAGCGCCGAGTTGCACGGAGTCCTCGGTGACGCTTATGATCCTATGCAGGCTCCATGGTAGCAGGGCCGCCGGGACCGCCAACTTCAAGGTGCTGGTCTCACCCTCTTCGCCTTGTTCGGCAGGCCAGGCTGTAGGTCTCAACAACTTCCTTTCAAAGACTACCTCAGGCACAGGAGCCCAGGCGGAAGCCTTCGTTGACAGGTCGTCGGCAATTGTGTTGTTGGCACGAGGGACATGGCACAGGTCTAAGACTTGGAAGTCTTTTTCTAGCTTTTGCACTTGGAGGAGGTAGGCTGCAAGATGAGGATCATTGCAGCAGCATTCTCTCTTGACTTGCTTGATAATCAGCTGAGAATCACCTTTGAATAACAACTGCTGGACGCCAAGAGACAGTGCGGTATTTAACCCAAAGATGAGAGCCTCATAATCCGCCATGTTGTTGGTTGCTTTGAACGCACCATGTACTTGAACTGCTCCCCGGGTGAGGAGCAGGACCCCCGCTCTGGCACCTTGCTTGCGGAGGAGCCGTCGAAGTAGAGTGTCCAGTGGGGCTCAGTGAAGACTGGAGCTCCGGGCTCCAGCTTATCGTTGTCATGGCCCCCTAGGTGGCATGGTGGTGGTGTCCACTTAGACACGAAGTCAGCCAGCGCCTGACTCTTTACTGCATTGCGAGACAAGAAGTCGAGCTCGAACTCCGCCAGCTAGGCAGCCCACTTTGCAACGTTCCCGGTTGCGTTGGGGCTGTGGAGCGTGGATTTCAGTGGGTACGAAGTGACCACTAAAATCTTGTCATCTTGGAAGTAGTGGCACAGCTTCATTGAAGCAACGAGGACTGCATAGAGCAGCTTATGCACCTCCAAGTATCTCATCTTGGCGTCGTGGAGGACCATGCAAATGTAGTACACAGGACGCTGGATGGTCCGGACCCTCCCTGGGGGGTCTGGTGCGTCTTCTTGCAGAGGTTGGGGACCCAAGGGCTCCTAGCCCCCATGTCCGGGACTACACTCCGAATGCTGGGAACCGGATGCATCTTGGTCATTAGGTCCGGCAGACTGGGACCTGACTAGCTTCTCACCACCTGGCCCCCCTGCGAGGTCCGAGTCCTGGAACTCGGAACCTGCAGTAGTGTGACGGACCGGAATCCATACGCTCAGGATCTGAGAGGGTGGTGCCGCACAATGCGACACCCGACAGCACACATCATAAGGAAGACATTGCATTACATCGAAAACCAACCGAATATATACAAAGTAGTACAATACTTCAGTTACAAACTAAGTATTGAGGTTACAACAGAGGAAGCTAAGTTTATACAACTCACACCCATCTATCTAGCAAAAGCCGGTTGTCCAGTCCTATGGACAACCCACACTAGCTGCACTCCTCAGCTCAGCGCGGCATGTAAGGCTCCCACTCAGCCGTGGTTCCCAACGGAGGGTAGCCCTCGCCAGTGGACTCATACCCTGAGTCCGTGGGGTAATCCTCACCTGAAAAACACTTATAGCAGCAACCGTGAGCACGATGGCTCAGCAAGACTTAACCGACTCACCTACACAAGAAACTCTACATGCAGGTTATACAAACATAGGATGGCACATTGCAGCAAGGACACGCCTACAAGTTCATCCTTAATTCATCTTTTAGCCACAAGTTAACAGTTCATGGAATATGAAATTTAGTGAGCGATATTTGGTGGCACACATGTAGAAATACAATTTAATCATAACAGCGCAATATTGAATCATATCATTTCATATATTAACATACGTCAAGACTCAGCGAACAAGCGATAATCATAACCGCGAGGGACGGCGAATCGACTCGATATACACCTGCAGGGACACCCGAATAGCACGTCACGTACGCCCACCCATGGAGCTGCACAGCAAGCTCACTCGATGTCGTACGGGACAACCTTTCACCAAACAGCCCAAACGTCGAACCGGTCGCACCCAAACGGACAGGAGGTTCCCTACATGGAGCATCTCTCTATGCCCGTAGGCGGATTTCCACCTTGCTGCCCTCAACCTACACCTATAAATCGGTGCGTTATGCCTCGACGCCCGGAGGTATAGGTTACATCAGTTTATCGGGGCCCATATATCTGATATGCCTTCGGTACTTTCAATACTTGTTCAGCGGGGCCGCACACGGATTGGTCCTCAATCGACACGGACAGGGCTGCACCCACAATACTTCCTCTTGCTGCGCCCAAGCCCCTGCCTAGTCTCATTTTCTTACGTAAGTGATCTCACATCCCTCGAACCAATCCTGTGTGTCCTGACACCTATACTCGCGAGTAGATTCCAACTACTCGACTTGTACCGAAGTCCTATGCACATTAAGCACAGCCAGACTACTAAGGGTCTTAGACACTACCCTCACTCTTGTAGGAATAATCTGGTTATGCAATTGGGGTTTCATCCATCCTACACCTAATGCACATACATACCTCATGCTAAGTATACATAAAGCAAAACTTGGTAAAACTTGTTAATGCAAACCGGGGCTTGCCTTGTTGCTGCTGGTCAGTGGTTAGTGCTTCGTCCGGAAGGAGAAAGTCTAGCACCTCCGGGGTTTCCTCGCATTCAGCGACTACACGTAAGCAATATACTATATGTCAATTTAAATGCAATGTGTTAAATTGGATATGTAAAGACATAACTCTAGCTAGCCCTCCCCTTTGGTTCTGAAATTTTTATGGTGGCTTGGTAGGGTCCTAACCATATATTTGACCAAGTTTCATTTGAAACAAAGTTCATGTGAGCCCCGTACAAATAAAAACCTATTTAGTCCTTAGTAGAGCCTCTAAGGATTTCCAGGGATTTTCATGGCTCCAACCATTACTTTCTAGAAACTAGAATCGGAAATGGTTCTAATGGAATTGATTTCATGTTATTTAAAGAATTCTAGATGAATTTATGCCCTAAACAAGATTTGAAAAAAAAATCTGAAAAATGTTTCTGTACATGTTTCCATTTTCTCAGGGCAGTTCATTTAATCACACCATTAGGGGGACTAAATGAACTTGGATGGATCTGAAATTTTTAATGTGACTAAAGGATTTCTAAAGGAACACCCCAGACAAATTTCAGAATTTTCCACAAAGGAATCTCCAGATAAAATTCCCAACAATTTAAACTTTAGGGAATTAATTCTGGAAAAATAATAAGTTTCATGAGCTGAAACTTAATTTGCTGGATGGTACTCAAAAAGATGAATCCAACAAAATTTGGTTCACTGAATTTGGAGCTTCCTAGCAAAAGTTATAGGCCTTTGAAGTTTGAACCAAATCTGAAAATCATAGAAATGTTTAAACTCGGGTTGTGGGTCCCATTCCTTAAGCCGGCCCACTGAGATCGCGGCCACACCGCAGCCCACGGGGTTTTACCCTCGCTGTTGCACTGGATCCCAGCCGCAAAACGGATCCCCGCCGGAAAACAGAGACTGACCGGTGGACCCGGCCCCCCTTCGTCTTCCTCACTACAACCCGCGACCCCCGCGGCGGCGCTTCGCCGGAGAGCTCGTCGCTGGCCATTTTACCACATGACCTTCGACAGATTTCGCCGCCTGTGCCAAATTTTTCTCGGAGAACACGTTGGTGCCCTCTGCGAAGCTCGGCGATGGCCGGAACCACGCTCGCGTCGGTGACAGCGGCGACCCCCACTCCAGTGATGTCGCCCGAGGTACTCAGGGCCCTATTTTTTGAACGGTTTGCTCCTACAGCTCTGCGGTGGCATGCTGAGCACGAAAATAAACTCGGTTTTCCATGGAAACGGCCGGAGCTAGGACCTCACCGTCGAACTAGGGCTAAAATGGCGGATACTCGAAAAACTCAAATAGCAGCGCCAAAACTTAATGGTTTCTTATGGTTCTTGATCCTAGGTGGCCGTGGGGACGTGTAGAACATGTGGGTAGCTTGGCCCACGCGTTGGTGGACCGATCACCATGAATTTTGGATTCTTGGCTAGCTCGGTTCTTTGAACACCGAGAAATAAACGAGGAAATTCTCCCCCGACAGGGCATGAAAAGGGTTAGGTTTTCACCGTGAGTTTGAGCAGCCTCGGGCGTGTCTAGTTGCTGTTGATCGTCGTTCATGAGAGCGCTCAGATCGGCGGCGCACCGAGGACCCGCAAGAGCGGCTGAAACGGCGATACATTCGGTTGAGCGCGTGCGAAAGTCGGCAGGGTTTCTGTGTGAGCTGCGAGAGGTGGCTTCGTGGACAAGCCAAGGCCCGGCGCTAGCCTCCAGCACGACACCAGTTCATCACGGTGGCGGTTCAGCAGCTGCTCGGTGGCGCCCGCTGCCGTGTCCCGTGGAGCAGAGCCCCTGGGTTTGCTTGATCAGTGCATTTGACTGCCAGGTGGGCCCCTGCTTCCCCCTAATCTTCTCCTTTGTTGGTGCAAATATCTCAGCTACTCAAACTTGAATGGAAGGCTTAGCCATCAATCCAGGGGATGGATTTGAATTCATCAGTTTGAAATTGGGTTGGCCAAATTCGTTTCACATTTGAATTTGAAATTCAAATTCAGTTTTTGAATTAATGCAAATTTAGCTCAAGACAAGATGAACACTAATGGGGATGAAAATTGGGGGACTAACTTAGAAAAATGTACTGAGTTTGAATATGGAGTCAACTTTTGAACTCAAGTGCTGAAAACTAGTTGAAATTTGAATTTGCATTCAAATAGCCCCTCTTACTAATGTCTCCAAAAGTGGCTCAAAAGAGTTTGGATTTATATGAAACATGGCATGAGCATTCCTAAAATTATTTCGGACCAATTAGTGAACTCATCCTCTCATGTTAATGTGTTTGAGCTCTTACTTTTTGGAGTTATGGATTTTTCCTCTAATCACCCTCTTGATGGTGTTTACTTGCTCTTCACAAGTGTTCATGAGCTATCCACCAAAGAAGCTGTGGTGTTGTGAGGTGATGAACATTTTTGCAAGTCACTTCTTGGGCTTTTACATCCCTACCCCCCTTAAAAGAATCTTGTCCTGAGATTATAAAAGAAGAGACGAAGATGTACGAGGAATTACATGTGATGAGATGCCATGAAATCTGGGTAGTTTGAGTGAAGGAATTCCTTACTCTCCCATGACACTTCTTCAGCGGTGTGGTTGCTCCACAGTATCTTGTAGAATCACAGCGTTCGGCTACATGTGGTCCGAGCCTTCTCATCAATAATTGCCACCGGATATTCATCATACGTCAAATCTGGTTGCAGCTCGCCAATGTTTTCGGTGGGAACAGCAGCCCTATACTTTAGACATTTCCGTAGTTGTGAAACATGGAAAACATCATGAACACCAGCGAGAGATGCTGATAGTTCCAGTCTATATGCCACTGGTCCACACTTCTCGGTGATAGCAATAGGGTCCAATGAATCGGGGAGCGAGTTTCCCCTTCACGCCGAATTGGTGTACGCCTTTCATCGGGGATACACGGAGATACATGTGTTCCCCAACATCGAAGTGTAGTGGCCTACGCCTCTTATCAGCATAACTTTTCTGTCGGGATTGAGCGGCCTTCAAGTTGGCTTGAATAATCTGAACGTGCTCTTTGGCGTCGTTCACCACATCAACACCGAACGTGACCCTTTCACCGGACTCTTACCAATTCAATGGGATGCGGCATTTGCGACCGTAGAGAGCCTCATATGGTGCCATCTTGATACTCGCCAATTCCGCCAACGGTAGATGATCATCCCAGTTTCTACCGTGATGGATGGCACACGCTCTCAACATGTCTTCTAGTACTTGGTTCACCCTCTCAGTTTGCCCATCTGTCTGAGGGTGATAGGCGGAGCTTCTAATCAGGTTAGTACCCAATGCAGCGTGCAACTGCTCCCAGAAACGATATACAAATAGTGCGCCTCGATCTGAGATTATAGTCTTGGGTACCCCATGTAAGCATAGAATCCTTGCAATGTACAACTCCGCATATTTGCTGGCATGTCAATGTGTATGCACGGGAATGAAGTGAGCCAACTTGGTTAATCGGTCAACGATTACCCAAATGGAACCGTGCTTGTTAGAAGTCAGGGGTAATCCCACAATGAAATCCATGCTCACATCTTCCCACTTCCATGCTGGAATTTTCAGGGGTTGCAACAGCCCTGATTTTCTCATGTGATCTGCTTTTACTCGTCTACACGTATCACACTCAGATACGTATTTAGCCACTTCCCGCTTCATCCGTGTCCACCAAAATTTTCTTTTTAAATCTTGGTACATTTTGTTGCTGCCCGGATGAATGGAGAATTTAGACAAGTGAGCTTCATCAAGGATCTTCCTCCTCAGCTCCATATTCCGGGGCACGACTATGCGGTCATTGAACCACAGCGTCCCCTCATCATCTTTCCCGAAACATTTGATTTCCCCGTTGTCTATCCGTCTCCAAAGATGTGCCATGCCCTTGTCAACTTTCTGAGCTGCAATGATATCTTCCCTAATGTACGAATGAGGGCAAGGTTGTAGAGTGATCCATAAGGAACCAAGTATAAACTCGGCTCTTCCTCCTCTACCGGTGTCATGGTGAGGTTATGGACATATGATTTCTGACTCAGCGCGTCGGCAACCACATTCACCTTGCCGGGGTGGTAATGAATCTCAATCTCATAATCTTTGATTAGTTCTAACCACCTCCTTTGCCTCATATTCAGCTCCTTCTGGGTGAAGATATACTTCAAGCTCTTGTGGTCGGTGTAGAGATGCACCAAATTCCCCAGGAGATAGTGCCTCCACATTTTCAGCGCCAATACCACCTCAGCGAGCTCAAGATCAGGAGTCAAATAGTGCTGCTCATGGTTTCGAAGTTGGCATGATCCATACGCGACCACACGTCCTTCTTGCATCAACACGCAGCCGAGCCCGATACTAGACGCATCACAATACACGTCAAAGGGCTTGGTCGTATCCGGTTGAGCTAAGATCGGGGCTGTTGTGAGATGCTTCACCAATGCTTGGAACGCTCCTTCACATGCTGAGTTCCAAACATACTTTGTTCCCTTTTTCAGTAGTTCTATCATCGGCTTAGCAAGCTTGGAGAAGCTTTGAATGAATCTCCTGTAATATCCTACTAAACCAAGGAAGCTTCTGACTTCTTGGACAGAAGTGGGGGCTTTCCATTTCAGCACTTGCTCAATTTTGTTTGGGTCAACCGCAGTGCCTTCCGCTGAGATGATATGTCCCAAAAATGGTACTTGGCTGATCAAAAACTCGCATTTGCTGAACTTTAAATAGAGCTTATGGTCCCGCAATCGTTGAAGAACGATTCTCAAGTGTTCGGCGTGTGCTGCTTCTGACTTGGAGTAAACCAAGATATCATCAATGAACACCACAACGAACTTGTCCAGCTCCGGCATAAACACCGAGTTCATAAGATACATGAAATGTGCCAGAGCGTTAGTGAGACCAAAAGACATGACGAGATATTCGTATAAGCCATATCTCGTTGAGAAGGCCGTCTTCAGAATATCCTCCGCCTGGATTTTTATTTGATGATACCCGGAGCAAAGGTCCATCTCGGAGAACGCACTTGCCCCAACAAGCTGATCAAACAGGATGTTTATGTGGGGCAGTGGGTATTTGTTCTTGATGGTGACGGCGTTGAGCAGCTGGTAATCCACACACAGCCTCAAGGTTTCATCCTTCTTCTTTACGAACAGCGCCGAGCATCCCCATGGCGAGGAACTCGGTCTAATGAAACCTTTGCTCAACAGATCATTGAGCTGTTATTTCAATTCAGCCAGCTCGTTCGGAGCCATTTTGTATGGTATCCGTGATATGGGAGTAGTCTCGGGTGCAAGTTCAATATTGAACTCCACATCTCATTCAGGTGGCATGCCCGGGAGTGAAATTGCCTAGAGGGGGGGTGAATAGGCTAAAATACCTGAAATGACTTAATTAAACGAGATTAGAACTCTGGAGCCGGACTAGTCTGGCTCAGGGTTGTACTAGTCCTATCAACCTGCTGGAAAGGCCTAAAAGGCCGGACTAGTCTGCCTTGGTGGCGGACTAGTCTGGTCAAACTACCGGAAAGATCTAAAACTTGATTTTAAGGGGTTTTCTCCAAATTTTAGTTTAACAAAATGTGGATGAGACAACTAGCACTTCTATACGACAAGTGTGACAGAATATTGAAATGAATTGCAAGAGTGTGACGATGTATAGCGAAATAATTAAAACAAACCCTAAGCAATCTTGATCTTGAAAGAAATGTACATGCAAGAGAGACACTGAGGACTTTTTCCCGAGGTTCGATTCCACTCAGGAATCTACGTCCCCTTTGAGGAGTCCACAAAGGACCGGGTCTAACAACCCTTTCCTCACCAAGTCGCCACTAAGGCCAACCCAGTTCTTCACTATCTCAAGGGTGAACTTACAAAGTTTTGGGGCTGCTCACAATCCGAGGCTCCCACTTGATCACTTCCACAAACTTCACAGATTTCACAAGCCACATATCACACCAAGTGCACGAGATCACTCCAAGAGCCTAAACGTGAAGTTCTTCCTTCTCCTCTTCTCACACACCTAAATTCACTTAAGAATTGGCTCTAGAGGGTGATTAGGCAAGAGAGAAGGATTAGGGGGGCTCTTGGATCGCTGTGGCGGCGCTAGGGTTCAAGATTTTCTTAAATGACGTCGGGGCATCTCCTTTTATAGAAGTCTCGAAGCCAACCGTTGCCACCTACCGAAAGTCTAGACTAGTTCGCCTCACACCGGACTAGTCCGATCTCACACAGGAACTATTTGTCCGGGTGAGAACGGACAAGTCTGGAGGACCCGGACTAGTCCGGACACTAAGGCGGACAAGTCCGGTCCACCAAGACTTAGCCGTGGGAGCTCTCATCTCACACCCATACGGACTATTCCGCCTTAGAACGGACTAGCCCGAACTCACACAGGAACTCTTAGTCCGTGTGAAAACGGACAAGTCTGGCTAGCCCGGACTAGTCCGGCCACTCAGGCGGATAAGTCCGGTCTACCAGGATTTAGCCCCAAAAACACTCTCACCTAGAGAGAAATGGACTAGTCCGTCCAAAACGGACAGGTCCGATCTCAGTCAGGAACTCTTAGTCCGCCCTAAAACGGACTAAGTCGTAGGACTTTCGGACTAGTCCGGCCTCTTCCCCCAGACAAGTCCGGCCTGCCCAACTTCACCTCTCTCCACTAAGGATTTGACACTTCTAACTGTTTGAGATCTCTTCAATGATCTCAATGCACTTGACACACACACTCTTTCTTTGACACGGCTAGCCTACTAAAGACTCAAGTGAAACCCTAATTTCTACTCTTCGAGTCTTCGACGCCGTTCTTCATCTTTTTCTTTTCTTTTGAGAGTTTAGGTGCCCGCCTTGGAAATGTCCTGTGCTTATGATCATCATAGCTCTTTAGTCTCTTAATTTGTCGTCATCAATCATCCAAAACCCATGGGGATGCCTAGATGCACTTACAGGGAGATCATCCAGGAACACGTCGGGATACTCTCGGACTACAGGGATATCCTCTAACTTGGAGGCTTCAGTATTATGGGCGGCTGAAACTTCCGGGACTGGATTGTCAAGTATGAGGGACTGCAGACGGTGTAGTGGGGAGTTGAGGTAAACCGTCCGTAATAATGTTTCTAGGACAGCGCCATGGTAACTTAGCCATGACATCCCTAAGATTGCATCAATCTTCGGCCCCTCAAGAATAATCATAGTAGTGGGATATATCTTCTCACCTAAGCAGAGTGGTGCTTTCGGAATCATCATAGTTGCTAAAATCTTTCCTCCCGGTGAGCAAATCATATAAGAGCACTCGGATGGAAAGGCTTCTAGTTGATGCTTAACCACATATGATGCACTTATAAAGTTGTGGGTTGCACCAGAATCAAATAATATGATGATTGCTTGATCGTTGAGAGTGAACATACCCGCCAGCACGTTTTCTCCCTCTGGGGCGTCCTCATTGTCGAGGTTGCGAACGCCCCCGGTTCGCTGACCAACCTTCTTGACCGGAGGTCGGCCTCAGGCACCGCCCTGATATTGGGCTTGCCCGCTGCTCTGCTGCCCCTGGGGACAGTCCTTCGAAAAATGGCCCACCTGGACGCACGTGTAGCAGATGTAGCGAGGCAGTCCTGTGCTGATCGGCGGACGGAAACCCGGGGTGCGTTGTGGCGGTAGAAATGCCCGGGGTACCATATGCTGCTGCTGTTACGGTCACGGTGGTGGCATCGGTGGTTGGAACGGGGGTGGCTGGAAAGGACGACCCCCGAACTGCTGATGTCGTGCCGGTGGATGCCACTGCTGACCGGATGGTGTCCGATAAATCCTGCAGTATTTTTGAGGAGCTCCACCCCTACTGCAGGGTGGAGCTCTGCGCTTTCGCTGCTCAGCCGCCAATTTCTGCTGAGCATCTTCTTGCATGATCGCAGCGTTGACAAGATCGTTGAACGTGCCGCGATTGCATTGTACGAGATGCGTCCTCATCTCGGGATTTAACCCCCAATAGAAATGCTCTCGCTTCTTCTCCTCGGTGGAGACATAATCCGATGCATACTGCTCCAGATGGTTGAAGGCACGGGAGTAGTCGTGGGCACTCCTCCCGCCCTGCTTCAGCTCCAAGAACTCTTGGAACTTCTGCTTCATTATCCCGGGAGAGATATGGTAGGTGTGGAACGCCTCCCGGAATTCTTCCCACTCCATGGCCTGGCCAGTTGGCAGTGAGGCGACATAGTTCACCCACCATGCATCAGCAGCAATGTGAAGCTGCTGTGCTGCGAAAAGAGTCTTCTGCCGCTCCGTGCATTGGAGCAGCCCGAACTTGGACTCGATCGTCCGCAGCCAGTTGTCGGCCTCCAGGAGTTCTGCCGCTTCGGTGAACACCGGAGGATGCGTACTTATGAATTTCGAGTATGTCACAGTGTGGGGCTCACGAGGCCCCCTCTCTTGACGCCCCCCGCCTGGGACGTATTCTGCACGATCGTGCGGAGCAGATCGGCCTGCTCCTCACGATTACCCACCAGTGCCACGATCACATCCGCTAGTGTAAGCGGAGGCAGCGGTGGTGGTTGTTGCTGCAGGGTTCTGTCGTAGGCAGGTGGCTGGGAGTCATCACCCCCATTGGCTAAATAAACTGTGAGTTATGATCTGTTAGAGTTCAGCAAACTTGCTGCCAAAACAGAGCACTCTGTTTTTCAATTCCTTCGAACTAACTAATCAATTGTTGAATTTTCCTACCCAACCAGGGTCCTAAATATTGAAACTTGTTTATTATAGTTCCTTGTTACCATTATCATTAATGCAAATTCCTATTATATGTCGGTACTACGTTCCTCTCAAAAGAAAAATCCTAAACAGATTATACCGGCATATACGTCTCAATTGTGGCACTAAACGGTCTCTCGCACACGAGTACTACACGGAATACATACGTGGTTAGTACTGCAGAAGAACACTCAATAATGATGCACTCAAGGGTTGTTGTCATTTCAGGCAGGTCCATATTATAAAGTAAATACATACGCCTGTATCATTGCCATACGACCGTCCTTGAGCTAAGCCACGTCTCAAGGTACGTGATCATTTTTTCACACCACACGACGGGGAACCCGAGTAGAGCGCGAACGGGTCGTCACAGTTGGAAATTTTATCAACCCAACAGATACCACCTACTGCCCTGCAGGGCACGCTGATGGCAAGCGCTGCATATGTCCTCCTAGGCTATTTCCAGAAGAACACACTATCACGTTACTGACGACATGATGGGGTCTCCACTTGATTGCCTAATGCACGCTAGGGACCAGCGTTTCATATGAACTCAGGAACATGAATAGTCCAAGAGTTTCATATTGACGTCTCACACCAAGCTGTGAGACCTATCCCTGATCCACATTCCTCATCAGGGGAGCTAACCGAAATTGAACCGCTTTAGGTGGCGTTCCTTACCATTTTTACCTGAGCGTAGGTGCGTTGTTACATAATCAAAATTTAGAATTATAACACATATGTTAATCATGCCACTTTTAAGTAACTATGCTAATATAGTCCTTACTTGGGCATACTAGTGAATCCTCACCGTAATCCTAAGTTTTCCCGTGATACAGTCCTTAATTAGTGTGCTATCCCCTAAGCAGCTCTGATACCAGCCTGTGACAGACCAGAATCCTTATGCTCAGTGTAAAATCCCCAAAAGTGGTAGCAAGAAAAACTCAGTTCATGTACACTTAGGAAAAATGAGGGGAATTAAAACTTTGAATTATAACGGTGCAAGTTCAAAGCGAGGATTCAAACTTCCCAAAATTCCAAACATGGAGATCTAAATTCATAACTTGGATCTTCATATTTCAAATATTTAACCTTCCAAATTTCAGCTCATTTGGAGGGGTTTTAGTATTTGTTTGGGATTAAAAGAGGAAGCCCTCTAATCTGAATTTCAAATTCAGTTTCAAATTCCAATATCCTCAATTTGCAAATTTGGGTCCACAAATCAGTTCTACACATTTGAATTAGCAGCCATGCCAAAAATGAGAAACTTTGGAGGTTGTTGCTATGCTTTCGGAAGGAGAATTCAGATTTCATTCAAATTCAAATGATCAAACACAATTTAAACTCCACACCAGAATTCAAACCATTTGAATTCAGCAAATTTAAACCATGACTCTCAGGATCTCAGAGGGTGGTGCCGCACGATGCGTCACCCAACAGCAAACATCATAAGGAAGACATTGCATTACATCAAAAATCAACCGAATATGTACAAAGTACTACAAGACTTCAGTTACAAACTAAGTATTGAGGTTACAACAGCGGAAGCTAAGTTTATACAACTCACGCCCATCTATCTAGCAAAAGCCGGTTGTCCAGCCCTATGGACAACCCACACTAGCTGCACTCCTCAGCTCAGCGCGGCATGTACGGCTCCCACTCAGCCGTGGTCCCCGACGGAGGGTAGCCCTCGCCGGTGGACTCATACCCCTAGTCCGTGGGGTAATCCTCACCTGAAAAACACTTATAGCAGCAACCGTGAGCATGATGGCTCAGCAAGACTTAACCGACTCACCTACACATGACACTACATGCAGGTTATACAAACATAGGATGGCACATTGCAGCAAGGGACACGCCTACAAGTTCATCCTTAATTCATCTTTTAGCCACAAGTTAACAGTTCATGGAATATGAAATTTAGTGAGCGATATTTGGTGGCACACATGTAGCAATACAATTTAATCATAACAGCAATATTGAATCATATCATTTCATATATTAACCTATGTCATGACTCAGGGAACAAGCGGTACTCATAACCGCGAGGGATGGCGAATCGACTCAATATACCCCTGCAGGGATACCCGAATAGCAGGTCACGTACGCCCACCCGTGGAGATGCAAAGCACGCTCACTCGATGTCGTACGGGACAACCTTTCACCAAACAGCCAGAACGTCGAACTGGCCGCATCCAAACGGACAGGAGGTTACCTACAAGGAGCATCTCTCTATGCCCGTTAGCGGATTTCCACCTTGCTGTCCTCAACTTACACCTATAAATCAGTGCTTTATGCCTCGATGCCCGGAGGTATAGGTTACATTGGTTTATCAGGGCCCTTATATCCGATATGCCTCCGGTACGTTCAATACTTGTTCAGCGGGGCTGCACACGGATGGGTCCTCAATCGACATGGACAGGGCTGCAACCACAAGACTTCCTCTTGCTGCGCCCTAGCCCCTGCATAGTCTCATTTTCTTACAAAAGTGATCTCACATATCTCGAACCAATCCCGTGTGTCCCTACACCTAAACTCGCGAGTAGATTCCAACTACTCGACTTGTACCGAAGTCCTATGAACATTAAGCACAGCCAGACTACTCGAGGTCTTAGACACTACCCTCACTCTTGTAGGGATAATCTGGTTATGCAATTGCGGTTTCATCCATCCTACACCTAATGCACATACATACCTCATGCTAAGTATACATAAAGCAAAACATGGTAAAACTTGTTAATGCAAACCGGGGCTTGCGTTGTTGCTGCTGGTCAGTGGTTAGTGCTTTGTCCGGAAGGAGAAAGTCTAGCACCTCCGGGGTTTCCTCGCCTTCAGCGACTACACGTAAGCAACATAATATATGTCAATTTAAATACAATGTGTTAAATTGGATATGTAAAGACCATAACTCTAGCTAGCCCTCTCCTTTAGTTCTAAAATTTTTATGGTGGCCTGGTAGGGTCCTAACCAGATATTTGACCAAGTTTCATTTGAAACAAAGTTCATGTGAGCCATGTACAAATAAAAACCTCTTTGGTTCTTAGTAGAGCCTCTAAGGATTTCCAGGGATTTTCATGGCTCCAACCATTACTTTCTGGAAATTAGAATTGGAAATGGTTCTAATGGAATTGGTTTCATGTTATTTGAAGAATTCTAGATGAAGTTATGCCCTAAATAAGATTTGAAAAAATATGAAAAATGTTTCTGTACATTTTTCCATTTTCTCTGAGCAGTTCACTTAATCACACCATTAGGGGGAGTAAATGAACTTGGATGGATCTCAAATTTTATTGTGACTCAAGGATTTTCAATTGAACATCCCAGTCGAATTTCAGAAATTTTCACAAGGGAATTCTCCAGATAAAATTCCCAACAGTTTAAATTTGAGGGAATTAATTCTCGAAGAAGAAAAGGTTTCATGAGCTGAAACTTGTTCTGCTGGATAGTACTCAAAATGATGAATCCAACAAAATTTGGTTCACTGAATTTGGAGCTTCCTAGCAAAAGTTATAGGCCTTTGAAGCTTGAACCAAATCTGAAAATCATAGAAATGTTTAAACTCGGGTTGTGGCCCCCACTCCTTAAGCCGGCCCACTGATATCGCGGCCACACCGTAGCCCGCGGGGTTTTACCCACGCTGCCGCACCGGATCCCAGCCGCAAAACGGATCCCCGCCGGAAAACTGAGACTGACTGGTGGACCCCCCCCCCCCCCCCCCCCCGTCTTCCTCGCGGCAACCAGCGACCCCCGCGGTGGCGCTTCACCGGAGAGCTTGCTGCCTGCCGTTTTACCACACGACCTTCGATGGATTTCACCGCCTGTGCCCAATTTTTCTCGGAGAACAAATTGGTGCCCTCTCCAAAGCTCGGTGATGGCCGGAACCACGCTCGCGACGGTGACAGCGGCGACCCCCACTCTGGTGATGTCGCCCGAGCTACCCAGGGCCCTATTTTTGGAACGGTTTGCTCCTACAGCTCCGCAGTGGCATGCTGAGCACGAAAATGAACTCGGTTTTCCATGGAAACGGCTGGAGCTAGGACCTCACCGTCGACCTAGGGTTAAAACGGCGGATACTCAAAAAACTCGAATAGCAGCGCCAAAACTCGATGGTTTCTGATGGTTCTTGATCCTAGGTGGCCTTGGAGACGTGTAGAACATGTGGGTAGCTTGGCCCACGCGGTGGTGGACCAATCACCACGAATTTTGGATTCTTGGCTAGCTCGGTTCTTTGAACACCGAGAAATAAACGAGGAAATTCCCCAACCCCCCCCCCCCCCGGCAGGGCATGAAAAGGGTTAGGGTTTTCACCGTGAGTTCGAGCAGCCTCGGGCACGTCTAGTTGCTGTTGATCGTCGGTCACGAGAGCGCTCAGATTGGTGGCGCACCGAGGACCCGAGAGAGCAGCCAAAACAGCGATACTTTCGGTTGAGCGCGTGCGAAAGCCGGCAGGGTTTCCGTGTGAGCTGCGAGAGGTGGCTTCGTGGGCAAGCCAAGGCCCGGCGCTAGCCTCCAGCACGACACCAGTTCATCGCGGTGGCGGTTCGGAAGCTGCTCGGTGGCGCCCGCTGCCGTGTTCCGTGGAACAGAGCCTGGGGGTGTGCTTGATCAGTGCATTTGACTGCCAGGTGGGCCCTTGCTTCCCCCCTAATCCTCTCCTTTGTTGGTGCAAATATCTCAGCTACTCAAACTTGAATGGAAGGCTTAGCCATCAATCCAGGAGATGGATTTGAATTCATCAGTTTGAAATTGGGTTGGCCAATTTCGTTTCACATTTGAATTTGAAATTCAAATTCAGTTTCTGAATTAATGCAAATTAACTCCTGACAAGATGAACTCCAATGGGGATGAAAATTGGGGGACTAACTCAGAAAAATGTGCTGAGTTTGAATATGGAGTCAACTTTTGAATTCAAGTGCTGAAAACTAGTTGAAATTTGAATTTGCATTCAAATATCCCTTTTTACAAATGTCTCCAAAAGTGGCTCAGAAGAGTTTGAATTTACATGAATCTTGGCATTGAGCATTCCTAAAATTATTTAGGACCAACTAGTGAACTCATCCTCTCATGTTAATGTGTTTGAGCTCTTACTTTTTGGAGTTATGGGTTTTTCCTCTAATCACCCTCTTGATGGTGTTTACTTGCTCTTCACAAGTGTTCATGAGCTATCCACCAAAGGAGCTGTGGTGTTGTGTAACACCCCAAAAATCTTGTTAAGACCCTAAATCATGTTAAGAGGGGAATTTAAAAATTTTTGGACGTATTGCATGTTTTGCAAAAATTCAAATTCAAACTGGAATTCAATTTAATTTCAAAACAGAAAAGAAACAGAAAAAGAAAAAGGAAAACAGAAAAAAAACCAGCCAGTGGGCCGAAACCCACCAGACGGCCCACCCAGCACCCGCGCCAGCCCGCGGCCGCGCGCGCCCCTTCCTCCCACTGACAGGCGGGGCCCGCCAGCTCTTCTTCTACCTCGCGCCCGCGCCGGGATTCTCTCACCCCGGATCAAAACCGACCCGGATTCCTGCGCGTCCCCGCCGAATTCCGTTCGTAGGCGACGCAAACTCGATCTAAACCACCCCCCCGCCCTCCCCCGTCTATAAAAACCCCGACCTCATTCTGTTTTTCCCACGCGATCCGCCGTTTTTACTCCGGTGAGAACCCGAGCCTTCTCCGGCGAATTCTAGCCGATCTAAGCTCGGAAATTCCGATCAAACTCGCTGGTCTTGATCCACCGCCTCCGGGGGACCTGCAGGTGCAGAAAACTCGGTGACTTGCGGTTCAAACACAGCGCCGATGAGCCTCGCCGTGGTTTCACTTCGGACCTCGTCGCCGACCGCCTTCCAGGACCTCCGAGCTCAAGAAAACCCCCGAGGTGAGATCCCCGACCTCCCCTCCACCGATCTATGCCATAAAATCACAGTTCTAGGAAGAATTCCCGAAGATCCGAAACTCTCCGGCGAGATCGCCGCCTCCCGCCGCCGTGCGCCGCCGGCAGCGCCGCCCGCGCTCGATCAGAGCGACGTGGCCGCTTGTGCGCCGTCTATTTTAAATCGCACGGTAGACTTTAAATCCCCGCGTACTGGTTCGGCGTTATAATCTCAGCCGTTTGTTTTAAATTGGACGGTCCACATCAGCCCCGCGTTATAAAGACTATAAATCTTACGTGCTACCCCCTGGGGTTCTCGGGAAATAAGAGCTAGCCCCGGAAACTTCTGATCTAGCCCCTGGAACTTCAGAAAATCATGTAAATTCATTTAAAAATCAGTTTTAGCCCCTGGACTTAATAAAAATTAGGAAAAACTCCTTTGTTATGTATAGCTAGACCCCTGAAAATTTTTAAAATAATATTATAGACCGTGTAGTGGGGTGAGTTTACCTTTTTAACCCTGTTTGACATTTAATTTAGGAAATTCAATATGTGGCTAGTGTTTAAAATTTAAAAAGTGGGACAAACATAATGTCAAAATTAAATTAAAAACTTTCTCAGTATTTAGAAAACTTTGGAGTGAGATAAAAATATATTTTGGGCTGAAATGAATCTGTTTAATTTATTATTCACATTTAGGGACACATTTTTAAGTAAAGAATAGTTCTGGAAAATAGGGAAAATAATTGTAAAATAGTTTGCATCAGAGGAAAAGGTCAAAAATATATTAGTAAATATTTTAGATCAGAACCTATTCTGTTTAGATGATGTGTCTTGTTATTTTCATAATAAAGTTCACATTTAGGCATAGGAAATAAATCTGAAAATATAGCAACTAGTAAATGATAAATGGAGTTCTAAAATCCAAAGAATTCAGTTTAGGGTTGGTAGAAATTCTGAAGACACATATGGAGAAGGAAAATACCTTTCATGCATACTTGGTAGCTAAAAGGTGTAGTAATTGAATATAAGGAATTTATTTAAATTGGAAACTCATATATATAGTATGTAAGTATAAATGTGAACATAAAAGTAGGAATCATATACACATGATTAAAAGTGCATGCAAGCCACAAATCAACACACATAGAGTAACCACAACACATATAATGGTGAATGACTTTCATAAATATGAATGTGTGGTTTGTATGAAGTGGAAGTGTGAACTATGTCTTATGGATTGTTGTTTTTCTTTTGCTATGTGTGATGGTATGATGTAGAACCTGCTCAAGAGCAAGTTATTCCTTTCCAAGATCAGGACTACCCATTTCAAGAACAGCAGGAAGGAGGCAAGTGTCCTTGACCACTTTGATCCTATGCTAGGATGTGTAGATAGAATTATTTGCATTGTCAAGTTAAATATGAAACCCATGCTAGGAAGTTTCCCTAGAGTTGCATCACCTTGTTTCCTTGTAGCTTGGGTTGGGATTTATTTTATCATGTCATTTATTATTATGCATATGCTTAGCCATGCTTAGAATGGGATATTTGGGATATGAGATCATCAGTTTATTTTACCATACATTTGAATGAGATATTGCGAGTTATGTAGAGGTAGGGATCAAGGCAAGTTGGATGTTTTGGTTGTGTGCTGGGTGCACGAGACTCGGGTTTGTGTTTAGTACTTGCCTGGATCCTAAGGACCGGTTCATGGAGCATGTAACCTGGCTTTACAGGGCCAACCACATGCTGAGATGGGCAGCTTGGCCGATTAATTAGGTGTATCCCTGGCGTAGTATGGGTGTGTTGGATGGTGCGAGGAATATGTGTCAGCTGGACTACCATATGAACCGCAAGGCTCAAGAGGGGGCCACTGCAGCGGGGTTGGAGCCTCTTGTATGCTGTTAGGGGTGAAACCTCAGTGGGCCCATGCTCATCGGGAATCTCCTAGCTACACACCTGGGAAGTGTGAATGTGGTTCAGAGCCACTGGCATAATGGAGGTTCTTTTAATCCATCCGGCAACGGGGGATGAAATCACTACATGTGGGTACAGTGGTGCAAACTCTGCAGAGTCAAAAACTGTCATGACAGTTGTGCTCACGGTCAAGAGCGGCTTGGACTTATTCATGATTAGAGGATTGATGGTTTTGGAAGTTGTGGATGTTAAGCGGGGATCTTAACATTGGAAATGATGATATGGTTATTTGATTATGATGATGGGATGGGAGATTGGGACCATTTCACCTGTGTAGTAGTGTAGGTGCTTAATAAGCTAAGGTAATAGGTATTAATGTCATAGTGCTTTAACCATGAGTTCAACCTCCCCTTGTTCTAGCCATGCATGACATAATTTTCCCACACTTGCTGAGTACCATCGGTACTCAACCTTGCATATTTGTTGGTTTATATTGCTGCTCAGATCAAGATAATGAGGTGGTGTATAATGATCAAGACTTTGGACCCGAAGAAGGTTTCTAGGTTCATGGAGTCCCCCGGGCAACGCCTGTGACGAAGCCCTCAAGAATAATATTCCGCTGCTAGTTTATTTACTTGTGATGAACTTTTTATTTTCCAACGAGACATTTGCTATGTAAGACTTATTTATATTCGACACCTGGCTTGTAATAAATGATGCTTCACTATTTGTCATCACATGTATGAGAAAATGATCCTGGCATACATGTGATATTCACTCGGTTGTTCTTCGGAAAAACCGGGTGTGACAGAGGTGGTATCAGAGCCAAGGTTGCCCGTAGGAACATGGACCTAGGTAGAAATGGACGTATTTAAGGGCCTTATTTTCTTAAAAACTATTTTTACAAGGTGTGTGTTGAAAAGTGTTATTTAATGAGTTACTTGCTTCATCTTACCCCAATTTTCATTCAAAATAGGATTTTTGTTTAAGAGTTTATCTGACCCAAGTTTAAATTCTTTTTGTTTTAGATGGTTCGCATGATTCGCACCGCTCGCAAGTCCACTGGAGGGAGAGTTCTCATAGTTGCCCTTGCCCAAAGAGAGGAGAGCCGTTCGGTGACGTACCTTTCCTACGGATTGGCAGTAGGAGGCTTGTTGCGCCGTCTTCGACGTATGCTCAAAGCCGCCGGCAATACGGGCAAGCTAATCATCCACTATAACTCCACTAGGACCATCCGTGAGAAGAGGGAAGAATGGAGTTCAGAAATGAGGATTATACACGAAAATCAGCTGCTTAAGATCCACCTCTCCAGCTTGTAGAGCGACACAGGTCGATGCGGAGAAGGATGTCACCTGGGAGGCCATCACCTGCCAGAGTCACATCTATCGTCGCCACCTGGACAGGACTGAGTACATGTATGTCCTCCAGCGTGAGAGTGGTACCACGGAGTACAAGTACCCGCCAGTGCAGCAAGGGACTTCCCATGAGCACATGGACTTGTGCTTAGAGGATGCTGCTATGCTCAGCACTCGACTGCAGGAGTGTCAGCAAGAGCTTCAGGATGTTCGGGGCACCCTAAAGGAAACGGAGGCACTGCTGCAAGCCTGCTTGAGGGCGAGAGAAAGAGGAGATGGGAATGAACTGTGTGTCACCGTGAATGATACATGGACTCCTGACTCCCCAGATCGCCGAGCGATCAGGCGTCGTCGCACTTCTCCACCAGCAGCCTCCCCACCCAAAGCAGAGTCAGAAGGCAGCCGAAATGATGAGGAAGATCCCGAGGAGCCAGCTCAAGAGAACGAGTAGTGTAGAGTCCTTCCCTCAGTTAGCAAGATGTCGAATAGTCGAGTAGTTACGTTAAGTTAATGGGGTGTTAATGCTTGGTGTGTGACGTGAGTTGTGGAAGCCATGAGCAATTGTCCACAGCCTCGTCTTTAGATTGTTTTGCTTTGGTGTGTGAACCCACATGAAATAATATTGCATTTATTTTTCGGTGTGAGAAATGAACCCTCAGAAAAGTATAACAAAGCCTCAACACTTCAAAGTACAAACAAAAGAAAGTAGTAAGATGATACTAAATGCTTTCAAATTAACATTGGTTGATTCTGCCAGATGGCCGGAAGAGGAAAAGGACGTGCTGCCAACCCCGCCAACAACAACGATGAGGCATGCAACCCTCATCTTTCTGGAGGCCAGGACCGGGGTGGTCGCCGCGAAGGAGTGGATCCCCTCCACCAAATGCTGGAGAATCAGAATCAGCTCATCCAGAACTTGACTCAAGTGGTGGCCAACTTGCATCAAGTTCCACCTCCACAAGCTGCACCATGCCAACCAAGGCTGAGTGAGTTTCTAGGAACTCAACCTCCAAAGTTTGCAAGTGCTGCTGAACCTCTGGAGGCAGATGATTGGCTCAAGACCATTGAGAGCAAGATGAGGATCATACAGTGCCAAGGGTATGAGAGGGTACTGTTTGCCTCTCATCAATTGCATGGACCTGCTGCTGATTGGTGGACCGCCTACGTGGCCGCCCATCATGACCCTGAGAACATCACATGGGAAGAGTTCAAGCGTAGCTTCCGCAACCATTACATCCCAAGAGGTGAACTCAAAAACAAGAGGAAGGAGTTTTTGGGACTGCAGCAGGGAAACATGACGGTGAGGGAATACCTCACTAAATTTACTCAACTATCCCGTTATGCCCCACGGGACATAGAGACTGATGAGCAGAAACAAGACTGTTTCGTGGAGAGACTTACCGCAGAAATGCAGTGTGCGATGTCCTCAAATGAGTATGAAAGCTTCCAAAAGATGGTGGACAGAGCATTTGTGGTGGAAAGGAAGCTGAAGGCCTTGGAAAATGAGAACAAGAGGAAGGCCGGGTGGTCACACCAAGCCTCAGGGAGCAACAACCGCCCATGTCTGATGCAGCAACCTGCAGGGCAGATGAACCGTGCTGCGGTACCCTACTCAGCACCAAGAGGGTACAAACCGAACTACAGGCCTCCCGCAGCACCAGCACAGCCACAACGTCAGTTTGTACAGCAGCCTCGCCCCGCATATCCACCTCGACCAGCAGTGCAAGGACCCCCAAACCAACCCTAAGACAACAAAGGCCAGGCACCTAAGGTTGGGGTGCAATGTTTTAGCTGTGGTGAAGTGGGGCACTACGCCCATAAGTGCCCAAAGAAGAAGCCCGCGCAGCCACAACAGCAGAATGTAATGAGAGGACGGGTGAACCACGTCACTATGGAGGAAGCACAAGAGGCACCCAACGTGGTAGTTGGTAAGTTTCCTGCCAATTTACACCTTGCAACCCTGCTGTTTGATTCTGGTGCTACCCACTCGTTTATTGCTCAAGGGTTTGTTAAGAAGCATGACCTAGCAACCACACAAATGAACCATATGCTAGCCGTAAACTCTCTAGGTGGAGAAATAAGGACAAGACAAGTGTGTCCCAAAGTGAACCTAGATATTAATGGGGTGGTATTTACTGCTAACCTCATAGTGATAGATTCACAAGGGATAGATATTATCTTGGGTATGGATTGGTTGACAAAACATAAAGGAATCATCCATTGTTCGACCAGAATGGTGGAACTAACTCACCCTAGTGGCACAAGAGTAAAGTTCATAACAATACACGAGCCTAGGAGGGACATTAAATTAAATCAAGTTGAGGTGAAAGTTGAGGAAATCAGGACCATCAGGGAATATCCAGATGTTTTTCCGGAGGAGTTGCCAGGTATGCCTCCCGATCGTGAAGTGGAATTCGCAATTGAGCTAGTGCCTGGAACAGCCCCGATATACAAGAGACCTTATCGGATGGACTCCAAGCAGCTGGGAGAACTCAAGGATCATTTGAGAGAATTGACGGAGAAGGGGTATATTCGTCCTAGTTCCTCACCATGGGGAGCTCCGGTGATATTTGTGCCCAAGAAGGACGGAACCCAAAGGTTATGCGTGGATTACCGTGCCTTGAATGAGGTAACCATCAAGAACAAGTACCCATTACCCCGCATTGAAGACTTGTTTGATCAGTTGAGGGGAGCTTGTGTGTTCTCGAAAATTGATCTCAGGTCGGGATACCACCAACTCAAGATAAGGCAATCTGATATTCCCAAGACAGCTTTCGTATCTCGGTACGGACTGTATGAATACACTGTCATGCCTTTCGGGCTAACTAATGCCCCGGCATACTTCATGTATCTCATGAACAAGGTATTCATGGAATATCTGGACAAATTTGTGGTGGTTTTCATAGATGACATTCTCGTCTTCTCCAAAGATGAAGAAGAACATGAGAGACATCTAAGGTTGGTGTTGCAAAGGCTGAGAGAACACCAACTATATGCCAAGTTGAGCAAGTGTGAGTTTTGGCTGAAAAGAGTTCCCTTCTTAGGACATATAATCTCAGAGGGAGGAATCTCCGTGGATCCTGCCAAAATCGAGGATATACAGAAGTGGAAGACCCCTGAAAATGTCGGGGAAGTTCGAAGCTTCTTGGGATTGGCTGGATACTATCGACGGTTTATTGAGGGATTCTCCAAGATCTCGAGACCCCTCACCAAATTGTTGGAAAAGGGAATCACATTCACATGGACGCCACAGTGCGAGACGAGTTTTCAGGAGCTAAAGAAAAGATTGACAACAGCCCCAGTGTTGGTTATGCCAGATATGCAGAAGAATTTCACAGTGTACTGCGATGCCTCTGGAAATGGGTTGGGATGTGTTCTCATGCAAGAAGGGCATGTCGTGGCTTATGCATCCCGACAGCTTCGGAAGCACAAGAAGAACTATCCTACACACGACTTAGAACTAGCCGCAGTGGTACACGCGTTGAAAATTTGGCGACACTACTTGATGGGGAAGAGGACAGAGATATATACGGATCATAAGAGTTTGAAGTACATTTTCACACAGCCAGATCTCAACCTCAGACAAAGGAGATGGTTAGAGCTAATCAATGACTCTGATGTAGGCATCAACTATCATCTTGGGAAAGCAAACGTCGTGGCCGATGCTTTAAGTCGGAAAGTGCAGGTCAATAAGTTGAGCTTGAAGGACATGCCTGCAGAATTGAAGGACGAAGTTATAAGGCTCAATCTGTGCCTGGTAAATAGTGGGGAAGCCATTGCCATGGAAGTGGACTCCACACTCGAGCAAGAAATCCGCGAGGGTCAAAAGAATGACGAGAAGATACGAGAGATCACACAACTCATCAAGGAAAATAAAGCTCCTGGTTTTAGAGAGGATGAACAAGGAACGGTGTGGCACGGGAAAAGAATATGTGTGCCAGAAGTAAAGGAGATCCGTGAATTGATTTTGAAGGAGGCTCATGATTCTGACTATTCCATTCATCCTGGGAGTACGAAGATGTACCAGGACCTCAAGAGCAGGTATTGGTGGTATGGCATGAAACGAGATGTCGCGGAACATGTTGCCCTATGTGACACATGTCAATTTGTGAAAGCAGAACATCAATGACCCACGGGATTATTGCTACCACTCAAAGTGCCTGAATGGAAATGGGAAGAAATCAGCATAGATTTCATCGTGGGATTGCCTAGGACCGAATCAGGGTATGATTCGATATGGGTCATCATTGATAGGCTAACCAAGGTAGCTCACTTCATCCCCGTAAAGGAAAGCTACAGTGGATCCAAATTGGCGGAGTTATACATGTCAAGGATCGTGTGTTACCATGGAGTGCCGAAGAAGATAGTGTCGGACCGAGGGACACAGTTCACCTCAAGGTTTTGGCAGAAGTTGCATGAAACCATGGGAACCCATCTAAATTTCAGCTCTGCCTATCATCCCCAAACTGACGGGCAGACGGAGAGAACCAATCAAATCCTTGAAGATATGCTGAGGGCATGTGCACTCAAAAACAATAGGAGTTGGGACAAGAACTTACCGTATGCGGAGTTTTCCTATAACAACAGCTATCAAGCTAGTATGAAGATGTCACCGTTTGAAGCTTTGTATGGGAGGAAGTGCAGAACTCCCCTATTTTGGAACCAAACGGGGGAAAGTAAAGTGTTTGGTCCCGAAGTACTACAAGAAGCTGAGGCGAAAGTGAGGAAAATTCGCAACAACTTGAGGATAGCACAAACACGCCAAAAGAGCTATGCCGATGTACGAAGAAGAGAGATCGTTTTCAACGTGGGAGACTATGTCTATC
The DNA here is from genome assembly GCA_030760725.1 of Neostapfia colusana. Classification (NCBI taxonomy): domain Eukaryota; kingdom Viridiplantae; phylum Streptophyta; class Magnoliopsida; order Poales; family Poaceae; genus Neostapfia; species Neostapfia colusana. The sequence continues at coordinate 103,796,437 of JASWHV010000003.1, forward strand.
TCAAGGTGTCCCCTATCAGAGGACTTCGTCGGTTCAAGGTGAAGGGGAAGTTGTCACCTCGATACATCGGACCCTTTCAAGTTCTGGAAAGGAAAGGCGAAGTGGCGTATCAACTAGAGTTACCGACTCGTCTATCGGATGTGCACGATGTATTCCATGTGTCACAACTCAAGAAATGCCTGAGGACGCCTGAAGAGGTGTTACCCATGAATGAAGTGGACGTAGCTGAGGATTTGTCTTATGCCGAGCAACCATACAAGATTTTGGAGACGATGGAACGCCTCACCAGGAATAAAAGAATCCGAATGTGCAAGGTGCAGTGGAAGCATCACTCAGAAGAGGAAGCCACCTGGGAGCGAGAAGATGAGCTCAAGGCACAATTTCCGGAATTGTTTTCTTAGAACCACCAATCTAGAGGACGAGATTTTTTTAAGGGGGGTAGAGCGGTAACACCCCAAAAATCTGGTTAAGACCCTAAATCATGTTAAGAGGGGAATTTAAAAATTTTTGGACGTATTGCATGTTTTGCAAAAATTCAAATTCAAACTGGAATTCAATTTAAATTCAAAACAGAAAAAGAAAAAGGAAAACAGAAAAAAACCGGCCAGTGGGCTGAAACCCACCAGCCGGCCCACCCAGCACACGCGCCAGCCCGAGGCCGCGCGCGCCCCTTCTTCCCACTGACAGGCGGGGCCCGCCAGCTCTTCTTCTACCTCGCGCCCGCGCCGGGATTCTCTCACCCCGTATCAAAACCGACCCGGATTCCTGCGCGTCCCCGCCGAATTCCGTTCGTAGGCGACGCAAACTCGATCTAAACCACCCCGCCGCCCTCCCCCGTCTATAAAAACCCCGACCTCGTTCTGTTTTTCCCACGCGATCCGCCGTTTTTACTCCGGTGAGAACCCGAGCCTTCTCCGGTGAATTCTAGCCGATCTAAGCTCGGAAATTCCGATCTAACTCGCTGGTCTTGATCCACCGCCTCCGGGGAACCCTGCAGGTGCAGAAAACTCGGTAACTTGCGGTTCAAACACAGCGCCGATGAGCCTCGCCGTGGTTTCACTTCGGACCTCGTCGCCGACCGCCTTCCAGGACCTCCGAGCTCAAGAAAACCCCCGAGGTGAGATCCCCGACCTCCCCTCCACCGATCTATGCCATAAAATCACAGTTCTAGGAAGAATTCCCGAAGATCCGAAACTCTCCGGCGAGATCGCCGCCTCCCGCCGCCGTGCGCCGCCGGCAGCGCCGCCCGCGCTCGATCAGAGCGACGCGGCCGCTTGTGCGCCGTCTATTTTAAATCGCACGGTAGACTTTAAATCCCCGCGTACCGGTTCGGCGTTATAATCTCAGCCGTTTGTTTTAAATCGGACGGTCCACGTCAGCCCCGCGTTATAAAGACTGGAGATCTTACGTGCTACCCCCTGGGGTTCTCGGGAAATAAGAGCTAGCCCCGGAAACTTCTGATCTAGCCCCTGAAACTTCAGAAAATCATGTAAATTCATTTAAAAATCAGTTTTAGCCCCTGGACTTAATAAAAATTAGGAAAAACTCCTCTGTTATGTATAGCTAGACCCCTGAAAATTTTTAAAATAATATTATAGACCCTGTAGTGGGGTGAGTTTACCTTTTTAACCCTGTTTGACATTTAATTTAGGAAATTGAATATGTGGCTAGTGTTTAAAATTTAAAAAGTGGGACAAACATATTGTCAAAATTAAATTAAAAACTTTCTAAGTATTTAGAAAACTTTGGAGTGAGATAAAAATATATTTTGGGCTGAAATGAATCTGTTTAATTTATTATTCACATTTAGGGACACATTTTTAAGTAAAGAATAGTTCTGGAAAATAGGGAAAATAATTGTAAAATAGTTTGCATCAGAGGAAAAGGTCAAAAATATATTAGTAAATATTTTAGATCAGAACCTATTCTGTTTAGATGATGTGTCTTGTTATTTTCATAATAAAGTTCACATTTAGGCATAGGAAATAAATCTAAAAATATAGCAACTAGTAAATGATAAATGGAGTTCTAAAATCCAAAGAATTCAGTTTAGGGTTGGTAGAAATTCTGAAGACACATATGGAGAAGGAAAATACCTTTCATGCATACTTGGTAGCTAAAAGGTGTAGTAATTGAATATAAGGAATTTATTTAAATTGGAAACTCATATATATAGTATGTAAGTATAAATGTGAACATAAAAGTAGGAATCATATACACATGATTAAAAGTGCATGCAAGCCACAAATCAACACACATAGAGTAACCACAACACATATAATGGTGAATGACTTTCATAAATATGAATGTGTGGTTTGTATGAAGTGGAAGTGTGAACTATGTCTTATGGATTGTTGTTTTTCTTTTGCTATGTGTGATGGTATGATGTAGAACCTGCTCAAGAGCAAGTTATTCCTTTCCAAGATCAGGACTACCCATTTCAAGAACAGCAGGAAGGAGGCAAGTGTCCTTGACCACTTTGATCCTATGCTAGGATGTGTAGATAGAATTATTTGCATTGTCAAGTTAAATATGAAACCCATGCTAGGAAGTTTCCCTAGAGTTGCATCACCTTGTTTCCTTGTAGCTTGGGTTGGGATTTATTTTATCATGTCATTTATTATTATGCATATGCTTAGCCATGCTTAGAATGGGATATTTGGGATATGAGATCATCAGTTTATTTTACCATACTTTTGAATGAGATATTGTGAGTTATGTAGAGGTAGGGATAAAGGCAAGTTGGATGTTTTGGTTGTGTGCTGGGTGCACGAGACTCGGGTTTGTGTTTAGTACTTGCCTGGATCCTAAGGACCGGTTCATGGAGCATGTAACCTGGCTTTACAGTGCCAACCACATGCTGAGATGGGGCAGCTTGGCCGATTAATTAGGTGTATCCCCGGCGTAGTATGGGTGTGTTGGATGGTGCGGGGAATAGGTGTCAGCTGGACTACCATATGAACCGCAAGGCTCAAGAGGGGGCCACTGCAGCGGGGTTGGAGCCTCTTGTATGCTGTTAGGGGTGAAACCTCAGTGGGCCCACGCTCGTCGGGGATCCCTTTGTAAAGGCTTCGTAGTGATCTCCTGGCTACACACCTGGGAAGTGTGAATGTGGTTCGGAGCCACTGGCATAATGGAGGTTCTTTTAGTCCACCCGGCAACGGGGGATGAAATCACTACATGTGGGTACAGTGGTGCAAACTCTGCAGAGTCAAAAACTGTCATGACAGCCGTGCTCACGGTCAAGAGCGGCTTGGACTTATTCATGATTAGAGGATTGATGGTTTTGGAAGTTGTGGATGTTAAGTGGGGAGCTTAACATTGGAAATGATGATATGGTTATTTGATTATGATGATGGGATGGGAGATTGGGACCATTTCACCTGTGTAGTAGTGTAGGTGCTTAATAAGCTAAGGTAATAGGTATTAATGGCATAGTGCTTTAACCATGAGTTCAACCTCCCCTTGTTCTAGCCATGCATGACATAATTTTCACACACTTGCTGAGTACCATCGGTACTCAACCTTGCATATTTGTTGGTTTATATTGCTGCTCAGGTCAAGATAATGAGGTGGTGTATAATGATCAAGACTTTGGACCCGAAGAAGGTTTCTAGGTTCATGGAGTCCCCCGGGCAACGCCTGTGATGAAGCCCTCAAGAATAATATTCTGCTGCTAGTTTATTTACTTGTGATGAACTTTTTATTGTCCAACGAGACATTTGCTATGTAAGACTTATTTATATTCGACACCTGGCTTGTAATAAATGATGCTTCACTATTTGTCATCACATGTATGAGAAAATGATCCTGGCATACATGTGATATTCACTCGGTTGTTCTTCGGAAAAACCGGGTGTGACATGTTGTGAGGTGATGAATTTTTGCGAGTCACTTCTTTGGCTTTTACAGGTAGGAGCCTTGTCTGGGACTTGTGGTCGTTGTGGTTCCAACCGCTTCACGACCAGGACCATGCTTCCTGTGCTGTGGCGGCGATGCAGAAGAGTTGAGCCTCGCCTTGTTCCGGAGCCACCATGATCAGCAGCGTTTTGAGGTACTTCTTCAGCTCTTGGAATGCCTCATATGACTCCTCTGTCCAGACAAAGGGTCCGGACGTGCTCAGAAGATTGAAGAACGGGAGAGCGCGCTCTGTCAGTCTAGAGATAAACCGACAGAGCACAGCCAAGCATCCCATGAGCTCTGCATGTCCTTGATACTGGTCGGACGCCGCATATCGTTGATTGCCTTTATCTTCTCTGGGATAGCTTCAATTCCCCATTGTGAGACCTGGAAGCCGAGTAGCTTTCTGACAGAGACACCGAACACACACTTGTCTATATTCAACTTCGTGTGTGTCGAACGCAACCTGTCAAAGACTAAGGCTAGGTTGTCGAACAAGGATGTATGCGACTTGACCTTAACAACGATGTCATCGACATATACCTCTACTAGGTCTCAAATGAGGTTCCCAAATGTTTTATGCATGGCACGTACAAAAGTGGGAAGGGCATTCTTAAGACCATAAGGCATGGATACATAGCAAAAAGGCCAATTACTGTTACAAAAGCACTATTCTCCTCATCTTCTCTATACATTGGTATTTGGTGGAAATCAAAGTAAGCATCTAGGAAGAACAGTAGATTGCAGCCGGATGTAGAATCCACTATTTGGTCTATGCGAGGGAGAGGAAAAGGATCCTTAGGGCATGCCTTATTGATAGTGGTGCAGTCGATGCACATCCGAAGCTTCCCGGTAGCCTTGGGGACGACAACCAGGTTGGCCAGCCATCGTGGATGGTGGACCACTCGGATGAAGCCGGCGTAGAGCAGCTTCTTTATTTCTTCACGGATGAAGTTCTCCCGCTCAAAAGATTGTTTCCAAGGCTTCTGTTGCACCGGCCTGGCATCGACACTTGAGGATCTTGAGGATGCCACATGGCGTCGGCATCTTCAAGACCAGATAGCCGTAGTGGGCTACAGCCATGAACCGGTATAGGGCTGGCCTGCCGATGATGGAGTTAAAGGGGAGGCTAACCTCCGCAACTTTGAAGATGACGCTCTCCGTGCTGTAGTTCTCAGGCGTTCCAAAAGTCTCCGGGAGGGAGATGCTACCGCACGTCCAGATAGGGTCCTGACCCACCCCCGAGAATGGACGCGAAGGGTTGAGCCTGGACATGGGGATCTGCAGCTTCTTGAAATCTGGAAGGCTAATAATGCTGAGGGATGTCCAACCATCGATCAGCATGTGGTAGAGCTTAACATTGGCGTTGGTGGTGGCGATGAGGAGTGGCAACTTACCGGCACCCGCCATGTTCTTGGGGCAGTCGGAGGCGTCGAAACGGATTGGCGTCTTCATCCACTTATGGTAGGGTGCCGGCCCGGGGGCAGGAGCAGCCGCAGCCACTGCCATCGCAGGGTCTTGACGGGACGCCGAGACGTGATGTCCTAGGATCCCTCATACAAAGCGGGGCATCTTGCAATGCTCATTTTTGGTGCTGGAGTTGGAGTGCACGCGTCCTGGTACTCCATCTTCTGCTCCACGCCAGCCTCAGGGTCAGCTTTGTTCTTGCCCTCCCGCTAGCAGAAGGGTGCGCCGTCCTGGTGCTGCCGCTGCTGCTGCTCCGGAAGCGCTCCGCAAGCTTCTTGATCTCCCAGAACTCGTTAGCGCTGTGGTGCTTGGAGTTGTGCACGGGCACCATTGACCGTCGTCGCTGTTGGATGGCTGTCACGGGCGCTTATTAGCGTGTGGACCACGGCTCCCACCGGCCGCTGCAGCTGCGGCGGTGGGCGCCCAGGCTAGAGGCATGTCCTTGCCTCCAGTCTTCTTATTGCTGCTGCCTTGAGCAGCAGCCCCTGCGGAAGGCCCACTGGCATTCGCTGCCTCGGAGTGTAACACACTCAAATTCATTACCATGCATTGCATACATTTTTCATGTAGAGAAACATTTTAAAAGAAGTAGAAATGGAGAAAGAACCCTAGAAATGGAGAAATAACCATAGAAATGGAGAAAGAACAATAGAAATGGAGAAAGAACCATAAAAATGGAGAAGGGAATATAGAAATGGAGAAAGGGACATAGAAATGGAGAGGGGAATATAGAAATGGGAAAAGGGACATAGAAATGGAGAGAAATGGAAATAAGATAGCTGAAATGAGCCATTGCCAAATTTCCCCCAAAATTTCCAAATTCCCCAATTCCCCCCCCCCCCCAAAATGGAAATTTTCCCCACATTTGCGGGAAATTTATCCCCAATGCTGGCACAGCCTAAAGGGGGAAAAATCCCTAGGACTCTTTGGTTAAGTTCAAAATTGACTTGGACTCCTGGTTAAGTTCCAATTGGAGTAGGACTCCTCTTTTCTCCCCGGTATAAATACAACCCCCAGCACCCCCCTGGCCGCAGCCCCATCCCCCTCCTAAATCACCGAGTTGGAGCCCCCCCTCCAAGTCACCGAGTTGGCCACCCCCCTGCCGGAGTTTGGTCACCGGTGAGCCCCACCGATGAGCCCCGCCGTTGAGCCCCACCGACAAGCCCCGCCATCGAACTCCGTCGTTGAACCCCGCCGTCGAGCCCCGTCGTCGAAACTCGCCGACGAGCCCCATCATGCCTCGCATCTCTGGAAAAGAAGCCCGACGATCTGTCCTACCCTAATCTTCCATAGAAAAATCTCCCGCTGCTGCCATTGCTAGGAGAAAGGCCCTGCCACAAGAAGGAAGTGAGGTAGGTCTTCATTACCCATCGTACGACGTCGCCGCTGTTTCTACGCATCCGTTTTCTTCGCTCCTTTCAAACAAAAACCTTTGCTTGTGGACAGATCGTGTTTTGATCAATTTTTGATGGTGGAATTGATCTAGATCTTGAGTCAAGATCATCACCACGTCCACACTTGAACCCTACACCCTTGTTCGTCATAAAACCCTATGAAAGCCCATTAAAATGACACGACCCCACGGTCTTGTCGAGCTAGGATCACACTGAGGGATGCTGCGTTGCACAGCACCGTATAACACACGTCAAAGGTACAAAGCAGAAGCGAAATTTTATTACATAATCAAGTTATGAACATGTTTACATCAAAATAAGTTCAGTCTACACTCGCGGGCGTAGACTAAGCATCAAGTGCACGTTCAGCCCTTGAACGTGTCCTTGCTAGCACACACGCACACTAACTCTGCGGCGTGCACGACTCCCACTCGACGGGGCTCCCCTCCTCGGGTTCCGTCTCCTCTTCGGGAGTCCCTTCCTCATAGAACCCTGCAAAAGCTTCAAACACAAGCAGTGAGCACGAAGGCTCAGCAAGTCTGACCCGTCTCACCTAAACATGGAACTTCTACATGAGGGTTGATGGGTACATGAGGTAAAATCATTTGCAAAGGACTCGCCTAATTAGTAGAACCTTACTTTCAAGTTTTAGCAGCAGATTGTAGAGAACCTTACGCTAAGGCACATGAGAGAGCCGCAATCAAACAAGAAACGCATTTCTCTCATGTACCTTGCCCAAAGTTGAAAAGAACTTTAGTTAGCTCTAAACTACAGCAATTCATTAGCAATCAAGTCCATCTTTCAACCAGCAACATTTTAACATGTAACTAGCCTGTTCTTTCTACGTCACGGTACAGTGAACAAGTGGTACTCACTGACCGTGAGGGACGGCGATAATAATCGATTTACACCTGCAGGGTTACCCGAACAACCCGTCACGTACGCCCGTACTCGATGTCGCCTACAACAACTGTAAGGGCCTCAGTTTTTGACACTCATTTGCAGTGTTCATCACCACACCACACACACCATTTGAGGAAAAATGATGAACACAAATAAAGAACAAGTAACAATTATCAACATGCTCATTAGGGGACAAACTCACACATTGCAAAAGTGGTACTTCCCACATGTGATATAGATGGGCTGGACATATGAAAACTCCTATACTTTGCTAAGGATGTCCATGCCAAGTTTCACCCAAATTCAAAACATTTTTGAGGTCATCTTGGGTGTAGATAGGAAAGGGGCAGTTTGAAAACATATTCAAATTCAAACTGTTTTCACCCACTGAATTTAAAAGTGGAAGGCATATTCTTGCTCAGCACATTTTTGTGAGCTCACACACCAATTTTCACTCCATTTGGAGTTGATCTTGACATGAGCTAAGGGGGAGAAATTCAAACTTTATTTGAATTTCAAACTGCACTTGTGCTGAAATTCATTCAAACCAAACCTCATTTGAACTTTGATCAATTCAAATGGCTCTTGGGTGAATAGTTTGAATTGCCAAGGGTAGAATAGGGTTCACTGTTTACCACAGCTGTTAGGAATAAATTTCAGAGGTTAAAAGAGGAGTGGGACCCACATGTCAGCCTCAGCCTCAAAGCAAACCGACTGAAACACAGTTCAGTCGGTTCCCGGCAGCTGTGCGCGCGCGCCACCGAAGGGGGCAGCCGGCGCCAGCTCCTGCTGCGTGCCCCAAGCCGGAGACCAGACCGCCGGGCTATTTATTCCCTCCCCGGTGTGCTTCAGTCGCCATTCCTCGAGCTGCCGACGCACACGACTTGTTTTTCCACTGCCATCGCCGCCGCTCGAGTTCCTGCTTGATCAAGCCGATCGCAGCTCCCTCTTTCCATTCCAAGGTCCCAGCAAGGTACTAGCAACCATCCTCCATCCTCCCCATTGCTGGAAATCAATTGAAACCGAGTGATATCGGCTGTGCCGAAAGATCAAACTCGGAACTGGAAACCGCCGCACCTCGGGCTCTCGTGGACAGCCCAACCTGGGCGTTGTCACGCCCGAGCCAAGGCACCCTTGGACGCGCAAGTGATCGGTGCTGCTCATCCCCGAGCCACAGCTCGAGTGGTTGCTCACCGGCGGCGAATTTCCATTTTTCCCCTTTCTGTGTGCAGAACGACCCTCGGGTACGATTCTGTTTAATTCGTGCTCTAGAAAGGATTAGAGGGCCTCAGGCCACTCCCACACGAACTAGACACGGTGACGCACAAGTTGCCTTCACAACTCTGGGCCGGAGAACTTCTGTGCCCGGCGTAATTCAAGGTCTACTAATGGCGGAACGCACGGGGGGTATCGGGCGCACGGTGAGGACCTATTTCGGGCCTTCCCCGAGCTGCCCCGAGTTCATGTCGACCTTCTCTGAGGTCCACTGATGCTCTCCGACCGATTTCCCAAGTAGCTGAGGCACTAGGAGCATCAGCCGACATGGCCGAAGTCGTTCCGATATGGCGGCTCGTCGCCGACCATGCTCCGGCCGTTGTCATGAGCAGCTGACCCTCGGATCATGTTCCCCAAGTAAAAGTAGGCAGGGGCGGCCAGAATCAAGGAGTTTGAAGCTGTACAGCAGCCAGCGGCGAGCTCTCCGGCGAGGTCCCTCGGCGGCGGAGCGCGGGTGTCGCGAGGTTGAAGAAGGGGGTGGACCCCAGCTGTCAGCGGCCGATATTTTGAATCGGGATCCGGCTGCGGCCGGGATCGGGTGTGCTGGCGCGCAAAAGCCTTGTGGGCCGCGGTGTGCTGTCGCTTCGGCGTGCGACGCGTGTCCCCTGGGCCCACGCGCGAGTTTAAACTTTTCCCCGATTTTCAGATTTCCTTCAAACTTCAAATCCTTATAACTTTGGCTAGAAAGCTCCAAATTGAGTGAACCAAATTTTGCTGGATTCAGCTCTCTGAGTACTTGCCAGAAAATCAAGTTTCACTTCATGAAATTCCTTAATTCTCCAGAATTAATTCCTTAAAGTTTAAACTGTTAGGAATTTTAACTGGAGAATCATTTGGAGGAAAATCCTGAAATTTTGCTGAGATGTTCACCAAAATATCCTTGAACTACCATAAAAATTTCAGATCCATTTGAGCTCATTTAGTGCACCTAATGGTGTGATTAGTAAAACTGTTCCAGAGAAAATAGAAAATGTTCAGAAACATTTTCAGAATTTTCTCTGAAATTGTTTAGCTCATATCTTTAGTTAGAGACTTCCAAATTAAGTGAGACCAATTCCATTAGAACCCTCTGAAAATCTAGTTTTCAGAAAGTCATAGTTTGTTTCATGAAAATACCTAGAACACCCTAAAAGCCTTTAATTAAGGTCAAGGACATAATTAATTGTGGAGGGCTCAATTGAGCTTTGCTGCAACTAAAACTTGACCAAGTCTCTGTTTAGGTTGTAACCAAGCCACAGTAAAAGTTTCACAGTCATTAGGTCTATCTAGCAAAAGTTATAGACTTCACAACTTCCAACTTAATACAAATGCATTAACTTAATACATACATTGTTCTTATCATGTAGTCGCTAAGGTCGAGGAGGAACCCGAAGTCCTAGACTTCGTTACTCCGGAGGAACAGCTAGCCTACGACCAAGAGCAGCAAGGCAAGCCCCGGTTTGCATTAACCATTTTATAAATTTTTATTGTTTTGAGCACATATTTGTTTTCTTTATGTTGTGCATCAGAGTCTTGTTTGGAAACCCCACTGCATAGCCAAGAAAACCATGGGTTGGGGTTTAGGATTGCAAACCCCGTTAGCCACTGCATTGCTAGGATAGAGTAGGATTCGGTACAAGTCGAGTAGTTGGAGCTACTCGCGAGAATAGGCTAGAGGCACATTGCTCGGGTAGAGATAGCACATAACACACATGGCAAGAAAATGAGACCGAGCGGAGAGTAAGGGCAGCAGGACTTTGGGGCCTGTGTGCTGTAGCTCCGCTTGTGTCGATTGAGGACCAAGCCGTGTGCGGGCCTGATGAACAAGCTAGAACAGTACCGAAGACCTACCGGCTATATGGGAACCGGGAAACTGATGTAACTCGGGTAGCTGGGTGTTGAGGCATTGCCCGTCGTTCAGAGGGTAGGTTGAGAGCTCGAGGTGTAAATCAGCTGGCGGCACAGAGATGCGCGTGCAGGGACCTCTTGCTCGGGACGATGGGACCGGTTCAATATTTGGCTAACGGGTGAAAGGTAGTCGCGTACGGCGTCCGTGATGGTTGTTGTAGGCAACATCGAGTACGGGCGTACGTGACGGGTTGTTCGGGTAACCCTGCAGGTGTAAATCGATTATAATCGCCGTCCCTCGCGGTCAGTGAGTACCACTTGTTCACTGTACCGTGACGTAGAAAGAACAGGCTAGTTACATGTTAAAATGTTGCTGATTGAAAGTTGGATATTGATTGTTAATGATATGTTGTAGCTTAGTGCTAACTAAAGTTCTTTTCAACTTTGGGCAAAGTACATGAGAGAAATGCGTTTCTTGTTTGATTGCGGCTCTCTCATGTGCCTTAGCGTAAGGTTCTCCACAACCTGCTGCTAAAACTTGAAAGTAAGGTTCTACTAATTAGGCGAGTCCTTGCAAATGATTTTTACCTCATGCAACCCATTACCTCATGTAGAAGTTCCATGTTTAGGTGAGACGGGTCAGACTTGTTGAGCCTTCGTGCTCACTGCTTGTGTTTGAAGCTTTTGCAGGGTTTTATGAGGAAGGGACTCCCGAAGAGGAGACGGAACCCCAGGAGGGGAACCCCGTCGAGTGGGAGTCGTGCACGCCGCAGAGTTAGTGTGCGTGTGTGCTAGCAAGGACACGTTCGAGGGCTGAACGTGCACTTGATGCTTAGTCTACGCCCGCGAGTGTGGACTAAACTTATTTTGATGTAAACATGTTGATAAACTTGTTTATGTAATAAAGCTTCCGCTTCCGCTTTGTACCTTTGACGTGTGTTATGCGGTGCTGTGCAACGCAGCACCCCTCAGCGTGATCCTGGCTCGACAGGACCCAAAGGGGTCGTGTCAGCGTGGTATCAGAGCTCGCTTGAGGTTTAACACAGTACAAAGGTCTCCCTTTTAAAAAAATCCAGTGAGGAACGAGTTAGTAGCCCGTATAAGGATGTTATTAGTATATAGAAAGTGGCTTAGTAACCTATTTGTTATGTCGGAAAATCGTGCATCTCGGGACGTCCATGTCTTGGGGGGTGCACGTAAGCGCTGTCCACCAGTGCGCACAAGCTGAAGGGTGGAGCCCCACGGGTGGCAGGTAACCCGACCCGCTTTGATATCCTCTACGACTCTTCATGTCGTTTGGGGTATTCGAGCAACGTCTGTCCCTGGCGTGCGTGGTGCAACATGGGAGACCCCGTCACGTGGTCTGAAACGTGAACACGTAACTCAAGGCGTGTTTGGCTTGAGAACATCCGGGCGAGTGATGACGGCCGGGTGTACCAACTGTATGGATTCCGGGCTCGGGGTGCCGCCGAGTCTGATGATTGGTTGAATTTCTGCAGGTAGCCTTACCACGAAACGGTAGACGTGTAGCATCCGTGTGCGAGTGACGAGTAGTGCCACTGAACTAACGAAGCCGGCTAAATCCGGTATAGGTTTTTCTTTGTGAGGACGTAGTACCGACATGATCTGGTGACGCATCGACGTCACACCCAACTAAATGAACAACTTCATTTAAAAACTTGAAGGTTTTGATCCAAAGTAGTAAAACTTGATGTAACTCCTTCCCTTGAACAGGACATTCAAAGTTAATAAGTTTTCAACTTATAGGATGTTAAGGACAGAGCACCCTGTTTTCAGCTAAATCAAGGCTGAAGTTAATCAGAGGTTAGAGGTTGAGTTCTTTCGAGGTTGGGGTCGTATGATACATTTCTGGAAAGCTTTGGAGGAGCTTTACAACTTTTCTGTTGAGTTCCAGAGGTGTTTCATCCCTTAACCACTCGAAAAATACAGTAGAGTTGAAACTGTCCAGAAAACAGGACGTAGTAAAGACTCTCTGTAGACTCTCTGTAAATTAAGCATAACTTCCTGCATAAAAATCCAAAAATAGAAAATGAGGTGGTTCTGGGAAGCTTATGAGATGGGTTACAACTTTGTAACAGAAAGTTTTGTCAGATTAGAAACAGAATTAACTGGAATTCTTGGATCAAATCAGTACCTAAGGCAGGGAGGTGCTGTCCAATTGGTTCCAGAAATTCTGTTAACTTTGACATCTCATAACTTGTGAACCAGGACAGATCTTAGGCCAACCAAATACTTTCTGGAAAGCTATTGAAGTTAACTTTAACTTTGATGTTGAGCTCCAGGACTGATTTTGCTTTTAACCTGGCCTAAATCAGATTAATATGGAAACTGGTCAGGGCTGTCATGGGAACAGCAGATCAGCAGTCAAATTTGTTTGAAAATTTGAACTATGTTTCCAAGTGTTATGGGTTCAATGACATATCTTATGTTATAACTCAATGGTTTACTGTTCAAATAAATATTTGACATTTCTCAAATATATTTTTACAGATGGCAGCAGATAAACGGTTGGAGAACGGGTGGGTAGTTTCCCACTGTTCTGACCGTAGCGGCTACCCGGGAGCATTGTGGCTAATGCTCCAATATTTCGGGTACAACCAGATGCCGCAATACTTCGCCAAGGAAGAAGGCGAAGAGGGGAACAAGACGTGGACGATCCATGTCGAGGTTTCTGCAGGGCCTACGCCACCCGGTTGGGTGCCATTCACCGTCACGGTGAGAGGAAGACAACCGGAAGGGATGTGGCAAGTGGCAGCCCGTGACACTATGTCACGTTTCTGCCAACTACACGTACAGGCTATGGAGGGAACTCCATACGCACTCGTTCCGGTGGAGGGACGAGCTCAGCATGTGTGGGAAGATTTCAGCAAGCGTAATGGTCTCCAAAGCACCATTATGCTTAGCGGGTAGAGTGTACCCCACGTCTCTCATTATCTTAGAGGGACAGAAGGTCGATGTCATCCTAGGGATGTCGTGGTTAACCCGCCACGGCGCTGTTTTAGACACCGTCCTCCGAGTCGTGCACTTAAACTCAGGAGTGCACGGTTCTCACTCATTATTTCTGGACAGTCCAGAAATAAAACTTCCAAGTGTCTATCAAGCCACAACCATCAGATTGGAAGACATTCCAGTGGTCCGAGAATTCCCTGATGTATTCCCGGATGATTTGCCGGGGATGCCACCCGATAGAGAGGTGGAGTTCAAGATTGAACTTGCACCGGGAACCATGCCAATATCCCGAAGGCCGTACAAGATGGCGCCCAAGGAGTTGGCTGAACTGAAGACTCAGCTCACGGACCTTCTGGAGAAGGGTTTTATTAGGCCGAGCTCCTCGCCATGGGGCTGTTCGGCATTATTTGTCAAAAAGAAGGATGAAACGTTGCGGCTTTGCGTGGACTACCGTCCATTAAATGCCGTAACCATCAAGAACAAGTACCCGTTGCCACGGATCGACATGTTGTTTGATCAGTTGGTCGAAGCAAAGGTCTTTTCCAAGATGGATTTAAGATCCGGGTACCATCAGATTAAGATCAGGGCTGAGGACATTCCAAAGACAGCTTTTTCGACAAGGTACGGACTTTATGAGTACCTGGTCATGTCCTTCGGCCTCACCAATGCTCCAGCTCACTTCATGTACTTAATGAACTCGGTGTTCATGCCGGAGCTGGACAAGTTTGTCGTGGTCTTCATCGACGACATCCTGGTATATTCCAAGTCGGAGGAAGATCACAAGAAACATCTGCGTATAGTCTTGCAACGGCTGCGGGATCACAAGTTATACGCAAAGTTCAGCAAATGCGAATTTTGGATATCGCAAGTGCCTTTCCTCGGGCATATCATCTCAGCGGAGGGTATCGCTGTGGACCCGAGCAAAATCACGCAAGTGCTGAATTGGAAATCCCCGAGAACTGTTCATGAGGTACGGAGTTTCCTCGGACTCGCGGGATATTATCGGAGGTTCATTCCGAACTTCTCGAAGATTGCCAAGCCAATGACAGAACTGCTGAAGAAGGCTACCAAATATGTTTGGAGTCCAGCATGTGAAGCAGCATTCAAGGCTTTAGTCAAGCACCTAACATCAGCACCGGTTTTGGCGCAGCCAGACACAACAAAACCGTTCGATGTGTACTGCGATGCATCCGGCATTGGGCTCGGATGTGTGCTGATGCAAGGCCGAAGAGTGGTTGCGTATGGATCACGACAGCTTAGGAACCATGAGCAAAATTATCCAACTCACGATTTGGAGCTCGCTGCCGTGGTACTTGCACTGAAAATGTGGAGGCACTACCTACTCGGTAACCTCGTACATTTATATACCGACCACAAAAGCCTCAAGTACATATTCACTCAGAAGGAGCTGAACATGAGGCAACGAAGATGGTTGGAACTGATAAAGGATTACGAGATAGAGATCCATTATCATCCGGGCAAGGCAAACGTTGTGGCAGATGCGCTAAGCCGCAAGTCACACGTCAATAATCTGACCATCACACCGTTGGAAGAGAGCGAACCACCACTACATGTGATTCCACATGGAGCTCTCTACAACCTAGCTTTGATCCCCACCATCCGTGAAGAGATAGCGGCAGCCCAGAAGAATGACAAGGGCATGTCACATTTGCGGAGACGTGTAGACAGTGGGGAGTTGAAATGTTTCCGGAAGGACGGAGACGGCGTCCTATGGTTCAAGGACCGGATCGTCGTACCCCGAAACCCGGAATTACGGAAGAAAATCTTTGATGAGGCTCACTTATCAAAGTTTTCTATTCACCCCGGCAGCAACAAGATGTATCAAGAACTCAGAAGCAAGTTTTGGTGGACACGGATGAAGCGAGAGACTGCAAAATACGTGTCCGAGTGTGATACATGTCGACGGGTGAAGGCAGACCACATGCGGAAACCCGGACTGCTGCAACCACTGGGCATTCCTGCCTGGAAGTGGGAGGACGTGAGCATGGATTTCATCGTCGGTTTACCCACCACCTTACAGAAACATGATTCTGTGTGGGTAATCGTCGATCGGCTCACCAAAGTTGCCCATTTCATCCCGGTCAACACCAACTATAACGCCAAGAAGTACGCTGAACTGTACATCTCACGGATCCTATGCTTATACGGCGTACCCCGTACCATCGTATCGGACCGGGGCACTTTATTTGTGTCCCGTTTTTGGGAGCAGCTACACGCTGCCTTGGGGACGAAGCTGATCCGTAGTTCAGCCTACCACCCGCAGACGGATGGGCAAACGGAGCGGGTAAATCAAATCCTAGAAGACATGCTACGAGCTTGCGCTATCGACCACGGCAAGAATTGGGATGATCACTTGCCATTAGCCGAGTTCTCGTACAACAATGGGTACCAAGCCAGCAGCAAGATGGCGCCCTACGAGGCGCTATACGGCAGGAGATGCCGCACACCACTGAACTGGTGTGAATCTGGCGAGAGGGTTACCTTCGGGACTGATCTTGTCAACAACGCGGAAGAAAAGGTTCGATTAATTCAAGCGAACCTAAAAGCCGCTCAATCCCGACAGAAACAGTATGCGGACCGGAGGAGGCGCCCATTACAATTCGAAGTTGGAGATCACGTATACCTACGAGTGTCTCCAATGAAGGGCGTAAACAGATTTGGGGTGAGAGGAAAGTTAGCACCCCGATTCATCGGTCCATTCCAGATTACCGAAAGATGTGGATCGGTGGCATACCGGCTAAGATTACCAGAAGCACTTTCCGGTGTGCACGACGTCTTTCACGTTTCCCAGCTGAGGAAGTGTCTCAAGCTATCAACTACCGTTCAGCTGGAAGACATTGAAGAACTGCAACCGAATCTCACCTATCGGGAGGAACCGGTGCAGATTATTGATGAAAAGGCCCGAACCACACGCAACCGTACGTTGTGGTTCTACAAGGTTCTATGGAGTAATCACTCCATGGACGAAGCGACATGGGAGAGCGAAGAATTCCTTCGCACTAACTACCCCGACTTTTTCACGTCGCATATTCGGTAATTTTCCACCGTCCTCTCTCTCTCATTTCACCTTATAATCTCGGGACGAGATTCTTTTAAGGGGGGAGGAATGTAAGGGCCTCAGTTTTTGACACTCATTTGCAGTGTTCATCACCACACCACACACACCATTTGAGGAAAAATGATGAACACAAATAAAGAACAAGTAACAATTATCAACATGCTCATTAGGGGACAAACTCACACATTGCAAAAGTGGTACTTCCCACATGTGATATAGATGGGCTGGACATATGAAAACTCCTATACTTTGCTAAGGATGTCCATGCCAAGTTTCACCCAAATTCAAAACATTTTTGAGGTCATCTTGGGTGTAGATAGGAAAGGGGCAGTTTGAAAACATATTCAAATTCAAACTGTTTTCACCCACTGAATTTAAAAGTGGAAGGCATATTCTTGCTCAGCACATTTTTGTGAGCTCACACACCAATTTTCACTCCATTTGGAGTTGATCTTGACATGAGCTAAGGGGGAGAAATTCAAACTTTATTTGAATTTCAAACTGCACTTGTGCTGAAATTCATTCAAACCAAACCTCATTTGAACTTTGATCAATTCAAATGGCTCTTGGGTGAATAGTTTGAATTGCCAAGGGTAGAATAGGGTTCACTGTTTACCACAGCTGTTAGGAATAAATTTCAGAGGTTAAAAGAGGAGTGGGACCCACATGTCAGCCTCAGCCTCAAAGCAAACCGACTGAAACACAGTTCAGTCGGTTCCCGGCAGCTGTGCGCGCGCGCCACCGAAGGGGGCAGCCGGCGCCAGCTCCTGCTGCGTGCCCCAAGCCGGAGACCAGACCGCCGGGCTATTTATTCCCTCCCCGGTGTGCTTCAGTCGCCATTCCTCGAGCTGCCGACGCACACGACTTGTTTTTCCACTGCCATCGCCGCCGCTCGAGTTCCTGCTTGATCAAGCCGATCGCAGCTCCCTCTTTCCATTCCAAGGTCCCAGCAAGGTACTAGCAACCATCCTCCATCCTCCCCATTGCTGGAAATCAATTGAAACCGAGTGATATCGGCTGTGCCGAAAGATCAAACTCGGAACTGGAAACCGCCGCACCTCGGGCTCTCGTGGACAGCCCAACCTGGGCGTTGTCACGCCCGAGCCAAGGCACCCTTGGACGCGCAAGTGATCGGTGCTGCTCATCCCCGAGCCACAGCTCGAGTGGTTGCTCACCGGCGGCGAATTTCCATTTTTCCCCTTTCTGTGTGCAGAACGACCCTCGGGTACGATTCTGTTTAATTCGTGCTCTAGAAAGGATTAGAGGGCCTCAGGCCACTCCCACACGAACTAGACACGGTGACGCACAAGTTGCCTTCACAACTCTGGGCCGGAGAACTTCTGTGCCCGGCGTAATTCAAGGTCTACTAATGGCGGAACGCACGGGGGGTATCGGGCGCACGGTGAGGACCTATTTCGGGCCTTCCCCGAGCTGCCCCGAGTTCATGTCGACCTTCTCTGAGGTCCACTGATGCTCTCCGACCGATTTCCCAAGTAGCTGAGGCACTAGGAGCATCAGCCGACATGGCCGAAGTCGTTCCGATATGGCGGCTCGTCGCCGACCATGCTCCGGCCGTTGTCATGAGCAGCTGACCCTCGGATCATGTTCCCCAAGTAAAAGTAGGCAGGGGCGGCCAGAATCAAGGAGTTTGAAGCTGTACAGCAGCCAGCGGCGAGCTCTCCGGCGAGGTCCCTCGGCGGCGGAGCGCGGGTGTCGCGAGGTTGAAGAAGGGGGTGGACCCCAGCTGTCAGCGGCCGATATTTTGAATCGGGATCCGGCTGCGGCCGGGATCGGGTGTGCTGGCGCGCAAAAGCCTTGTGGGCCGCGGTGTGCTGTCGCTTCGGCGTGCGACGCGTGTCCCCTGGGCCCACGCGCGAGTTTAAACTTTTCCCCGATTTTCAGATTTCCTTCAAACTTCAAATCCTTATAACTTTGGCTAGAAAGCTCCAAATTGAGTGAACCAAATTTTGCTGGATTCAGCTCTCTGAGTACTTACCAGAAAATCAAGTTTCACTTCATGAAATTCCTTAATTCTCCAGAATTAATTCCTTAAAGTTTAAACTGTTAGGAATTTTAACTGGAGAATCATTTGGAGGAAAATCCTGAAATTTTGCTGAGATGTTCACCAAAATATCCTTGAACTACCATAAAAATTTCAGATCCATTTGAGCTCATTTAGTCCACCTAATGGTGTGATTAGTAAAACTGTTCCAGAGAAAATAGAAAATGTTCAGAAACATTTTCAGAATTTTCTCTGAAATTGTTTAGCTCATATCTTTAGTTAGAGACTTCCAAATTAAGTGAGACCAATTCCATTAGAACCCTCTGAAAATCTAGTTTTCAGAAAGTCATAGTTTGTTTCATGAAAATACCTAGAACACCCTAAAAGCCTTTAATTAAGGTCAAGGACATAATTAATTGTGGAGGGCTCAATTGAGCTTTGCTGCAACTAAAACTTGACCAAGTCTCTGTTTAGGTTGTAACCAAGCCACAGTAAAAGTTTCACAGTCATTAGGTCTATCTAGCAAAAGTTATAGACTTCACAACTTCCAACTTAATACAAATGCATTAACTTAATACATACATTGTTCTTATCATGTAGTCGCTAAGGTCGAGGAGGAACCCGAAGTCCTAGACTTCGTTACTCCGGAGGAACAGCTAGCCTACGACCAAGAGCAGCAAGGCAAGCCCCGGTTTGCATTAACCATTTTATAAATTTTTATTGTTTTGAGCACATATTTGTTTTCTTTATGTTGTGCATCAGAGTCTTGTTTGGAAACCCCACTGCATAGCCAAGAAAACCATGGGTTGGGGTTTAGGATT
The DNA here is from genome assembly GCA_030760725.1 of Neostapfia colusana. Lineage (NCBI taxonomy): Eukaryota > Viridiplantae > Streptophyta > Magnoliopsida > Poales > Poaceae > Neostapfia > Neostapfia colusana. The sequence goes on from JASWHV010000003.1 coordinate 103,816,075, forward strand.
GCAAACCCCGTTAGCCACTGCATTGCTAGGATAGAGTAGGATTCGGTACAAGTCGAGTAGTTGGAGCTACTCGCGAGAATAGGCTAGAGGCACATTGCTCGGGTAGAGATAGCACATAACACACATGGCAAGAAAATGAGACCGAGCGGAGAGTAAGGGCAGCAGGACTTTGGGGCCTGTGTGCTGTAGCTCCGCTTGTGTCGATTGAGGACCGAGCCGTGTGCGGGCCTGATGAACAAGCTAGAACAGTACCGAAGACCTACCGGCTATATGGGAACCGGGAAACTGATGTAACTCGGGTAGCTGGGTGTTGAGGCATTGCCCGTCGTTCAGAGGGTAGGTTGAGAGCTCGAGGTGTAAATCAGCTGGCGGCACAGAGATGCGCGTGCAGGGACCTCTTGCTCGGGACGATGGGACCGGTTCAATATTTGGCTAACGGGTGAAAGGTAGTCGCGTACGGCGTCCGTGATGGTTGTTGTAGGCAACATCGAGTACGGGCGTACGTGACGGGTTGTTCGGGTAACCCTGCAGGTGTAAATCGATTATAATCGCCGTCCCTCGCGGTCAGTGAGTACCACTTGTTCACTGTACCGTGACGTAGAAAGAACAGGCTAGTTACATGTTAAAATGTTGCTGATTGAAAGTTGGATATTGATTGTTAATGATATGTTGTAGCTTAGTGCTAACTAAAGTTCTTTTCAACTTTGGGCAAAGTACATGAGAGAAATGCGTTTCTTGTTTGATTGCGGCTCTCTCATGTGCCTTAGCGTAAGGTTCTCCACAACCTGCTGCTAAAACTTGAAAGTAAGGTTCTACTAATTAGGCGAGTCCTTGCAAATGATTTTTACCTCATGCAACCCATTACCTCATGTAGAAGTTCCATGTTTAGGTGAGACGGGTCAGACTTGCTGAGCCTTCGTGCTCACTGCTTGTGTTTGAAGCTTTTGCAGGGTTTTATGAGGAAGGGACTCCCGAAGAGGAGACGGAACCCCAGGAGGGGAACCCCGTCGAGTGGGAGTCGTGCACGCCGCAGAGTTAGTGTGCGTGTGTGCTAGCAAGGACACGTTCGAGGGCTGAACGTGCACTTGATGCTTAGTCTACGCCCGCGAGTGTGGACTAAACTTATTTTGATGTAAACATGTTGATAAACTTGTTTATGTAATAAAGCTTCCGCTTCCGCTTTGTACCTTTGACGTGTGTTATGCGGTGCTGTGCAACGCAGCACCCCTCAGCGTGATCCTGGCTCGACAGGACCCAAAGGGGTCGTGTCAACAACAATCACGGACGCCGTACGCAACTACCTTTCGCCCGTCAGCCAAATATTGAACCGGTCCCATCGTCCCGAGCAAGAGGTCTATGCACGCGCATCTCAGTGCCGCCAGCCGATTTACACCTCAAGCTCTCAACCTACCCTCTGAACGACGGGCAATGCCTCAATACCGAGCTACCTGAGTTACATCGGTTTCCCGGTTCCCATATAGTCGGTAGGTCTTCGGTACTGTTCTAGCTTGTTCAACAGGCCCGCACACGGCTCGGTCCTCAATCGACGCAAGTGGAGCTACAGCACACAGGCCCCAAAGTCCTGCTGCCCTTACCCTCCACTTGGTCTCATTTTCTTGCCATGTGTTTCATGTGCTATCACTACCCAAGTCGAGTGCCCCTAGCCTATGCTCGCGAGTAGTTCCAACTACTTGACTTGTACCGAATCCTACACTATCTTAGCATTGCAGTAGCTAACGGGGTTTGCAATCCTAAACCCAACCCAGGGTTTTCTTGGCTATGCAGTGGGGTTTCCAGACAAGACTCTAATGCAAAGAATAAAGTAACCAAGTATGTGCTCAAAACAATAAAGCTTGTAAAAGGTTAATGCAAACCGGAGCTTGCCTTGCTGCTCTTGGTCGTAGGCTAGCTGCTCCTCCGGAGTAACGAAGTCTAGGACTTCGGGTTCCTCCTCGACCTTAGCGACTACATGATAAAAGCAATACATGTATTAATTTAAATGCATTTGTATTTACTTTTAATCTTGTGAAGCTTATAAGTCCCACTAGACAGACCCTATGACTGTGAAACTTTTTCTGTGGTTTGGTTACAACCTAAACAGAGACTTGGTCAAGTCTTAGTTGCAGTAAAGCTCATTTGAGCCCTCCACAATTAATTATGTCCTTGACCTTAATTGAAGGCTCTTAGGGTGTTCTAAGGATTTTCATGAAACAAACTATGACTTTATGAAAACTAGATTTTCAGAGGATTCTAATGGAGTTGGTCTCACTTAATTTGAAGGTTCCTATCTAAATATATGAGCTAAACAATTTCAGAGAAAATTCTGAAAATGTTTCTGAACATTTTCTATTTTCTCTGGAACAGTTTCACTAATCACACCATTAGGTAGATCAAATGAGCTCAAATGGGTCTGAAATTTTTATGTTAGTTCAAGGATATTTTGGTGAACATCATAGCAAAATTTCAGAATTTTCCTCCAAAGGATTCTCCAGTTAAAATTCCAAACAGTTTAAATTTTGAGGAATTAATTATGGAGGAATAAGAGTTTTCATGAAGTGAAACTTGATTTTCTGGAAAGTGCTCAGGGAGCTGAATCCAACAAAATTTGGTTCACTCGATTTGGAGCTTTCTAGCAAAAGATATAAGGATTTGAAGTTTGAACTGAAACTGAAATTTGGGGAAAAGTTTAAATTCCTGCTCGTGGGCCCCGCACACAGTGCGTAGTCTCCCTCCTCGCGCCAACTGCGCGGCGGCGGCGATCTCCAGCGACCTTCACCAGAATTGAGTTCCCGGCCACCCACCGGCCCGAAACTCGCCGCCTGCCCCTTTACTGACCCCCTGGACTCGATGGTGGGGTCGCCGGCCGCCGGCGATGACCGGAAATCCGTGCGCACCGGTGACAGCACCTGCTAGGGTTCCGGTGAGGTCGGTCCCGCTCTCCCGTGCACCAAATCGATCGGAAATTGGGCGGAGAGCATCAGTGGAGCATGGGGAACACGAACCAGGGCTGGGTGGAAGCTAAAAATACCGGTAACCATGCTCTCGACGGTGAGCCGAGGTGCTCAGCCATGGCGGCGGGGAAAACGGCCATATCATGGCTGATTCTCGATGGTTTTCTCTGATTCCAGTTCGAGCATGGGCGCTATCGTGTGTGGAAGCTACTAGGTAACGGGCTTGCCCAACCCTCGCGCATAGAGCACGAATTTCACCCGAAGGTGAGCTCGGTCCTTATGAACTGATCGAGGGTAAATTTGGAAATTCTTGGCCGAGGGTTGATCAATCGCCAAACGGCTTTCGGCTACTCCATATTCATACAATCACGCACCTTTCTTGTGTAGACAAGAGGACGTGACAACGGCTGTGTGGTGCTGTCCATGAGAGCCCGATCGGCGGCGATGCTTGGTTCGCCGGAGAAACGGTTCGGTACAGCTCGAGGACGCTTGCTCCCTGGCCAACATGGTGTCTAGGAGGTTGCTCACGATATCCAGGTGCCGTTTTGCTGTGGAGGAGGCTGTGCTCGCGAGTGATCGGGCTTGATCAAGCGTGAGCTCGAGCGGCGGCGGTTGCAGTGGAAGAACAGGCCGAGTACGTCGGCAGCTCGGGGAATGGGTGATCGAAGCACGCCGGGGAGGGGATAAGTAGCCCAGCGGCTGGTCTCCGGCTTGGGGCGCGGAGCAGGAGCTGGCGCCGGCTGCCCCGCGGTGGCGCGCGCACACTTCACCCGGGAACCGAGTGAGCTGTGTTTCAGTCGGTTTGTGTTGAAGTGGTGGCTGACATGTGGGTCCCACTTCCAATTTTAACCTCTGAAATTTACTCCTAATCACTGTTGTAAACAGTGAGCCCCATAATACCCCTGGCAATTCAAATTATTCACCCATAAGCCATTTGAATTAGTTAGAATTCAAATGGGGTTTGGTTTGAATGAATTTCAGCACAAGTTCAGTTTTGAAATTCAAATAAAGTTTGAATTTCCCCCACTTAGCTCATGTCAAGATCAACTCAAAATGGAGTGAAAATTGGTGTGTGGGCTCACAAAAATGTGCTGAGTAAGAACATGCCTCCCACTTTTGAATTCATGGGATAAAAACAGTTTGAATTTGAATATGGTTTCAAACTGCCCTCTTTCTAGTTATACCCAAAATGACCTCAAAAAGGTTTTGAATTTGGGTGAAACTTGGCATGGACATACTTAGCAATGTGTAGGAGTTTACATATGTCCAGCCCACCTATATCACATGTGGGAAATACCACTTTTGCAATATGTGAGTTTGTTCTCTAATGAGCATGTTGATGGTGGTTACTTGCTCTTCATTTGTGTTCATCATCTTTCCTCAAATGAGGTGTGTGGTGTGGTGAGGAACACTTCAAATATGTGCCAAAAACTGAGGCCCTTACATTCCTCCCCCCTTAAAAGAATCTCGTCCCGAGATTATAAGGTGAAAATGAGAGAGAGGACGGTGGAAAAATTACCGGATACGCGACGTGAAAAAGTTGGGGTAGTTGGCGCGAAGAAATTCTCCGCTCTCCCATGCCGTTTCGTCCATGGAGTGATTACTCCATAGAACCTTGTAGAACCACAACGTACGGTTGTGTGTGGTTCGGGCCTTTTCATCGATAATCTGCACCGGTTCCTCCCGATAGGTGAGATCCGGTTGCAGTTCTTCAATATCCTCCAGCTGAACGGTAGTTCATAGCTTAAGACACTTCCTCAGCTGGGAAATGTGAAAGACGTCGTGCACACCGGAATGTGCTTCTGGTAATTTCAGCCGGTATGCCACTGATCCACATCTTTCGGTAATCTGGAATGGACCGATGAATCGGGGTGCCAACTTTCCTCTCACCCCAAATCTGTTTACGCCCTTCATCGGAGACACACGTAGATACACGTGATCCCCGACTTCGAATTGTAATGGGCGCCTTCTCCGGTCCGCATACTGTTTCTGACGGGATTGAGCGGCTTTTAGGTTCGTTTGAATTAGTCGAACCTTTTCTTCCGCGTTGCTGATGAGGTCAATCCCGAAGGTAACCCTTTCGCCAGATTCACACCAATTCAGTGGTGTGCGGCATTTCCGCCCGTATAGCGCCTCGTAGGGCGCCATCTTGTTGCTGGCTTGGTACCCATTATTGTACGAGAACTCGGCTAACGGCAAGTGATCATCCCAATTCCTGCCGTGGTTGATAGCGCAAGCTTGTAGCATGTCTTCTAAGATCTGATTTACCCACTCCGTCTGCCCATCCGTCTGCGGGTGGTATGCTGAACTACTGATCGGTTTCGTCCCCAAGGCAGCGTGTAGTTGCTCCCAAAAACGGGACACAAATAAAGTGCCCCGATCCGATATGATGGTACGGGGTACACCGTACAAGCATAGGATCCGTGAGATGTATAGTTCAGCGTACTTCTTGGCGTTGTAGTTTGTGTTGACCGGGATGAAATGGGCAACTTTGGTGAGCCGATCGACGATCACCCACACAGAATCATGTTTCTGCAAGGTGGTGGGTAAACCGACGATGAAATCCATGCTCACGTCCTCCCACTTCCAGGCAGGAATGCCCAGTGGTTGCAGCAGTCCCGGTTTCCGCATGTGGTCTGCCTTCACCCTCCGACATGTATCACACTCGGACACATATTTTGCAGACTCACGCTTCATCCGTGTCCACCAAAACTTGCTTCTGAGTTCTAGATACATCTTTTTGCTGCCGGGGTGAATAGAAAACTTTGACAAGTGAGCCTCATCAAAGATTTGCTTCCGTAATTCCGGGTTACGGGGTACGACGATCCGGTCCTTGAACCATAGGACGCCGTCTCCGTCCTTCCGGAAACATTTCAGCTCCCCACTGTCTACACGTCTCCGCAAATGTGACATGCCCTTGTCATTATTCTGGGCTGCCGCTATCTCTTCACGGATGGTGGGGATCAAAGCTAGGTTGTAGAGAGCTCCGTGAGGAATCACATGTAGTGGTGGTTCGCTCTCTTCCAACGGTGTGATGGTCATATTATTGACGTGTGACTTGCGGCTCAGCGCATCTGCCACTATGTTTGCCTTGCCCGGATGATAATGGATCTCTATTTCGTAATCCTTTATCAGTTCTAACCATCTTCGTTGCCTCATGTTCAGCTCCTTCTGAGTGAATATGTACTTGAGGCTTTTGTGGTCGGTATATAAATGTACGAGGTTACCGAGTAGGTAGTGCCTCCACATTTTCAGTGCAAGTACCACGGCAGCGAGCTCCAAATCGTGAGTTGGATAATTCTGCTCATGGCTTCTAAGCTTCCGTGATCCATACGCGACCACTCTTCGGTCTTGCATCAGCACACATCCGAGCCCAATGCCGGATGCATCGCAGTACACATCGAACGGTTTTGTTGTGTCTGGCTGCGCCAAAACCGGTGCTGATGTCAGATGGTTGACTAAAGCCTTGAATGCTGCTTCACATGCTGGACTCCAAACATATTTGGTAGCCTTCTCCAGCAGCTCTGTCATTGGCTTGGCAATCTTCGAGAAGTTCGGAATGAACCTCCGATAATATCCCGCGAGTCCGAGGAAACTCCGTACCTCATGAACAGTTCTCAGGGATTTCAAATTCAGCACTTGAGTGATCTTACTCGGGTCTACAGCGATACCCTCCGCTGAGATGATATGCCCGAGAAAAGGCACTTGCGATATCCAGAATTCGCATTTGCTGAATTTCGCGTATAGCTTGTGATCCCGCAGCCGTTGCAAGACTATACGCAGATGCTTCTTGTGATCTTCCTCCGACTTAGAATACACCAGGATGTCGTCGATGAAGACCACGACAAACTTGTCCAGCTCCGGCATGAATACCGAGTTCATTAAGTACATGAAGTGAGCTGGAGCATTGGTGAGGCCGAAGGATATGACCAGGTACTCATAAAGTCCGTACCTCATCGAGAAAGCTGTCTTTGGAATTTCCTCCGCCCTTATCTTAATCTGATGGTACCCGGATCTTAAGTCCATCTTGGAAAAGATCTTTGCTTCGACCAACTGATCAAACAACATGTCGATCCGTGGCAACGGGTACTTGTTCTTGATGGTTACGGCATTTAATGGACGATAGTCCACGCAAAGCCGTAACGTCTCATCCTTCTTCTTGACAAATAATGCCGAACAGCCCCATGGCGAGGAGATCGGCCTAATAAAACCCTTCTCCAGGAGGTCCGTGAGCTGAGTCTTCAGTTCAGCCAACGCCTTGGGCGCCATCTTGTACGGCCTTCGGGATATTGGCATGGTTCCCGGTGCAAGTTCAATCGTGAACTCCACCTCTCTATCAGGCGGCATCCCCGGCAAATCATCCGGGAACACATCAGGGAACTCTCGGACTACTGGAATGTCTTCCAATCTGATAGTTGTGGCTTGATAGACACTTGGAAGTTTTATTTCTGGACTGTCCAGAAATAATGAGTGAGACCCGTGCACTTCTGAGTTTAAGTGCACGACTCGAAGGACGGTGTCTAAAACAGCGCCGTGGCGGGTTAACCACGCCATCCCTAGGATGACATCGACCTTCTGTCCCTCTAAGATAATGAGAGACGTGGGGTACACTCTACCCGCTAAGCATAATGGTGCCTTGGAAACCATTACGCTTGCTGAAATCTTCCCACCCGGTGAACAGATCACATAAGGACTATCGGTGGGTACTATTGGCAAACTGTGTTTAGCAATGAAAGCTTGGCTAATAAAACTATGCGTGGCGCCTGAATCAAACAGTACTATAGCGGGATGCTGGTGGAGTTGGAACATACCCGCAAGGATTGGCTCGCCCTCCGGCACGTCCTCAATGGCAAGCTGGTGGACGGTGCCGGGCCTAGGGTTTGCCCGCCGCGCATTAGTAGGATTCCGGGGTTGATTCCTCCCCGGAAACTGTGGTGCCACTCCGCCGCCTTGCCTCTCCGGGCAACTTCTCGCGAAGTGTCCTGGACGACCGCACTTGTAATATGTGGCCGCTGCTGGTGTAGTGCTCGGGAGACGAAAGCCCGGCATGCGTTGCTGAGGTGCATACGCACGCGGCATCGCCCGCTGCTGCTGTTGTTGTTGCGGTGGTACTGGCAGTGCTGGCCTGAATGCCGGTGAAGAGTACGGCCGACTGCGCAACGGCATCGACCTCTGGGGTGGCTGCCAGCGTGGACCTGATGGTGGGCGATTCACCATCCGAAACTTCTGAGAAGGACCGCCTCCTTCTCCGCTGCTTTGCGGCGCGCTTCGCTTTCGCTCTGCCGCCGCCAACTCCTTGCCGGAGTCCTCCTGAACAATCGCAGCATCAATGATGTCGTTGAGGCTGCCGTGATTGAACATCGCCAACTTGTCCTTCAGGAGCGGGTTAAGCCCCTGGTAAAAGTGGTCCCGCTTCTTCTCGTCCGTATCGGCGTGATACGACGCATAGAGCGCGAGATCGTTGAACGCCCTGGAGTATTCCAGCGCGTTCCGGCTCCCTTGTTGCAGGTGTAAGAATTCCTGCGTCTTTCTTTTCATCAGACCTGGCGGTATATGATAGGCCCTGAAGGCCGTCCGGAACTCCGTCCAGGTCATCACTCGGTCGGTGGGCTGTGAAGCACAGAAGTTGGCCCACCACGCGCTCGCGGATACTTGGAGCTGCTGGACCGCGAACTGAGTCTTGCGCTGCTCGCTTATCTGGAGCAGCCCGAACTTCATCTCTATCGCGCGGAGCCAGTTGTCCGCGTCAAGAGGTTCATCCGCCCTTGAGAATACAGGGGGATGAGTCACCAGGAAGTCGGAGTAGGAGCTCTGTTGACGCTCCTCACGATCTTGACGTCTCTCTGGGCGAGACGTATTGGCGATTAGAGTTTGCAGCAACTCCGTGTGCTGCTGATGTGAACCCGCCATTGCCGCGACGATGTCAGCCAATGTAACCGTTGGCAGTGGCGGTGGTGGTGTTTGCTGTTGCTGTTGCTGCTGTTGCTGCTGCTGTCCCGAGGAGTCCTCAGGAGGCGGTTGAGAGGTCTCTCCCCCTTGGCTAGCACCCCCAACATCAGGGTTGGCACGAGTACGCGTCATTCTGAAATTCAAAACAGCAGCAATTAGCACATGTCTTACTTAAAATTCCATTTGTAAGGTATTGAAGTGACACATGAATAATTTGCACAACATTCACATATATTGATAAAGCATAAACTTTATACAAGATACATTATTCTCGGGTCTCCGAGAAGTCGTGCTCATGTCGTCACTACCTATACATACGCTACTGTCTACACGACATGACACCGATTACAAAAGTTGGGTTACACTACCCTGGCTGCCCTACATAGCAACTGTGACCCCCTACTCGGAGTAGAACTCGACCTCCTGCGGGTCGTCCTCCTCCGGTACCTCTGCTGGTGGCTCTGGATCTATCACCTCTTCTCCCATTCCGGGTTCTCCCATTGCTGGAAGACCCAAGACCACCGGTACGCCTAACACCGGAGGTACGAGGTCCTGCAATGCATGCACCTCGTCCATGGCTTGGTTGTAATCTTCTTCCCAGCCTTGCCCTTCCTCAATAGCGTCGTCTCGCTCTTGAGCAAGGTCCTCGTTCTGCTGGGTCAGGTTCTGTACCAGTTCTTGTAATGCCGCGATGTCGACACGGCTTTTCCTCTTCGCCTTCTTCAGACGATGCAACTGATTGTGTTGTTCATTCAGTCGCTTGATCGTCGGAAGGAGCACATTACGGAGTGCACTGTGAGCACTCTCGAAATGATCTCCACGGCTTGTGCTCTCCTTGAGCTTGGTGGCAAGATGCTCAGTATGAACAGCTTGGCGGTCCATCACGGCGTTTCCCACCCTCATCTGGAGGCTGAGATTTGCCTCCGCGGGGTTGTACCTTGGGCAACCCGGATCCATTGCCTACCGGTACCTCTCTTCCCACACATGCTGAGCCCGTCCCTCCACCGGAACGAGCGCGTATGGAGTACCCTCCATAGCCTGCACGTGTAGTTGGCAGAAACGTGACATGGTGTCACGGGCTGCCACTTGCCACATCCCTTCCGGTTGTCTTCCTCTCACCGTGATGGTGAATGGCACCCAACCGGGTAGTGTAGGTCCTGCAGGGACTTCGACATGGATCGTCCACGTCTTGTTCCCCTCTTCGCCTTCTTCCTTGGCGATGTACTGCGGCATCTGGTCGTACCCGAAATATTGGAGCATTTGCCACAATGCTTCCGGGTAGCCGCTACGGTGAGAACAGTGGAACACCACCCACCCGTTCTCCAACTGTTTATCTGCTGTCATCTGTAAAAATATATTTGAGAAATGTCAAATATTTATTTAAACAGTAAACCTCTGAGTTATAACATAAGACATGTCATTGAACCCATAAAACTTGGAAACATAGTTCAAATTTTTAAACAAATTTGACTGCTGATCTGCTGTTCCCATGACAGCCCTGACCTGTTTCAATTTCAACCTGATTTAGGCCATGTTAAAGCAAAACTAGTTCTGGAGCTCAACATCAAAGTTAAAGCTAACTTCAATAGCTTTCCAGAAAGTATTAGCTTGGCCTAAGATCTGTCCTGGTTCAAAAGTTATGAGATGTCGAAGTTAACAGAATTTCTGGAGATAATTGGACAGCACCTCCCTGCTTTAGGTACTGATTCGATCCAAGAATCCCAGTTAATTCTGTTCCTAATCTGACAAAACTTTCTGTTACAAAGTTGTAACACATCTCATAAGATTTCCACAACTACCTCATTTTCTATTTTTGGATTTTTAAGAAGGAAGTTATACTTAATTTACAGAGAGTTTACAGAGAGTGTTTGCTCTGCCCTGTTTTCTGGACAGTTTCAACTCCACTGCATTTTTTGATTGGTTAAGGGATGAAACACCTCTGGACCTTAACAGAAGAGTTGTAAAGATCTTCCAAATCTTTCCAGAAATGTACCATATGACCCCAACCTCGAAAGAACTCAACCTCTAACCCCTGATTAACTTCAGCCTTGATTCAGCTGAAAACAGAGTGCTCTGTCCTTAACAACTTATAAGTTGAAAACTTGTTAACTTTGAATATCCTGTTCAAGGGAAGGAGTTACATCAAGTTTTACTACTTTGGATCAAAACCTTCAAGTTTTTACAATGAATTTGTTCATTTAGTTGGGGTGTGACATCGATGCGTCACCAGATTATGTCGGTACTACGTCCTCACAAAGAAAAACCTATACCGGACTTAGCCGGCTTCGTTAATTCAGTGGCACTAAACGTCACTCGCACACGGATGCTACACGTCTACCGTTTCGTGGTCAGGCTACCTGCAGAAACTCAAACAATCATCAGACTCGGCTGCACACCGAGCACGGAATCCATACAGTTCGTACAACCGGCCGTCATCACTCGCCCGGATGTTCTCAAGCCAAACACGCCTTGAGTTACGTGTTCACGTTTCAGACCACGTGACGGGGTCTCCCAAGTTGCACCACGCACGCCAGGGATAGACGTTGCTCGAATAACCCAAACGACATGAAGAGTCGTAGAGGATATCAAAGCGGATCGGGTTACCTGCCACCCGTGGGCTCCACCCTTCAGCTTGTGCGCACTGGTGGACAGCGCTTATGTGTACCCCCAAGACATAAACGTCCCGAGATACACGATTTTCCAACATAATCAAATAAGTTAATATGCCACTTTCTATACACTAATAACATCCTTATATGGGCTACTAACTCGTTCCTCACTGGATTTTTGAAAAAGATGACCTTTGTAGTGCGTTAAACCTCAAGCGAGCTCTGATACCAACGCTGACACGACCCCACGGTCTTGTCGAGCCAGGATCACGCTGAGGTGTGCTGCGTTGCACAGCACCGTATAACACACATCAAAGGTACAAAGCGGAAGCGAAATTTTATTACATAAACAAGTTATGAACATGTTTACATCAAAATAAGTTCAGTCTACACTTGCGGGCGTAGACTAAGCATCAAGTGCACGTTCAGCCCTTGAACGTGTCCTTGCTAGCACACACGCACACTAACTCTGCGGCGTGCACGACTCCCACTCGACGGGGCTCCCCTCCTCGGGTTCCGTCTCCTCTTCGGGAGTCCCTTCCTCATAGAACCCTGCAAAAGCTTCAAACACAAGCAGTGAGCACGAAGGCTCAGCAAGCCTGACCCGTCTCACCTAAACATGGAACTTCTACATGAGGGTTGATGGGTACATGAGGTAAAATCATTTGCAAAGGACTCGCCTAATTAGTAGAACCTTACTTTAAAGTTTTAGCAGCAGATTGTAGAGAACCTTACGCTAAGGCACATGAGAGACCCGCAATCACACAAGAAACGCATTTCTCTCATGTACTTTGCCCAAAGTTAAAAAGAACTTTAGTTAGCTCTAAACTACATCAATTCATTAGCAATCAAGTCCATCTTTCAACCAGCAACATTTTAACATGTAACTAGCCTGTTCTTTCTACGTCACGGTACAGTGAACAAGTGGTACTCACTGACCGCGAGGGACGGCGATTATAATCGATTTACACCTGCAGGGTTACCCGAACAACCCGTCACGTACGCCCGTACTTGATGTTGCCTACAACAACCATCACGGACGCCGTACGCAACTACCTTTCGCCCGTCAGCCAAATATTGAACCGGTCCCATCATCCCGAGCAAGAGGTCTCTGCACGCGCATCTCAGTGCCGCCAGCCGATTTACACCTCAAGCTCTCAACCTACCCTCTGAACGACGGGCAATGCCTCAATACCGAGCTACCCGAGTTACATCGGTTTCCCGGTTCCCATATAGCCGGTAGGTCTTCGGTACTGTTCCAGCTTGTTCAACAGGCCCGCACACGGCTCGGTCCTCAATCGACGCAAGTGGAGCTACAGCACACAGGCCCCAAAGTCCTGCTGCCCTTACCCTCCACTTGGTCTCATTTTCTTGCCATGTGTTTCATGTGCTATCACTACCCAAGTCGAGTGCCCCTAGCCTATGCTCGCGAGTAGTTCCAACTACTCGACTTGTACCGAATCCTACACTATCTTAGCATTGCAGTAGCTAACGGGGTTTGCAATCCTAAACCCAACCCAGGGTTTTCTTGGCTTTGCAGTTGGGTTTCGAGACAAGACTCTAATGCAAAGAATAAAGTAACCAAGTATGTGCTCAAAACAATAAAGCTTGTAAAAGGTTAATGCAAACCGGAGCTTGCCTTGCTGCTCTTGGTCGTAGGCTAGCTGCTCCTCCGGAGTAACGAAGTCTAGGACTTCGGGTTCCTCCTCGACCTTAGCGACTACATGATAAAAGCAATACATGTATTAATTTAAATGCATTTGTATTTACTTTTAATCTTGTGAAGCTTATAAGTCCCACTAGACAGACCCTATGACTGTGAAACTTTTTCTTTGGTTTGGTTACAACCTAAACAGGGACTTGGTCAAGTCTTAGTTGCAGTAAAGCTCATTTGAGCCCTCCACAATTAATTATGTTCTTGACCTTAATTGAAGGCTCTTAGGGTGTTCTAAGGATTTTCATGAAACAAACTATGACTTTCTGAAAACTAGATTTTTAGAGGATTCTAATGGAGTTTGTCTCACTTAATTTGAAGGTTCCTATCTAAAGATATGAGCTAAACAATTTTAGAGAAAATTCTGAAAATGTTTCTGAACATTTTCTATTTTCTCTAGAACAGTTTCACTAATCACACCATTAGGTGGATCAAATGAGCTCAAATGGGTCTGAAATTTTTATGGTAGTTCAAGGATATTTTGGTGAACATCCTAACAAAATTTCAGAATTTTCCTCCAAAGGATTCTCCAGTTAAAATTCCAAACAGTTTAAACTTTGAGGAATTAATTCTAGAGAAATAAGAGTTTTCATGAAGTGAAACTTGATTTGCTGGAAAGTGCTCAGAGAGCTGAATCCAACAAAACTTGGTTCACTCGATTTGGATCTTTCTAGCCAATGTTATAAGGATTTGAAGTTTGAACTGAAACTGAAATTCGGGGAAAAGTTTAAATTCCTGCTCGTGGGCCCCGCACACAGTGCGTCGTCTCCCTCCTCGCGCCAACTGCGCGGCGGCGGCGATCTCCGGCGACCTTCACCAGAATTGAGTTCCCGGCCACCCCCGGCCCGAAACTCGCCGCCTGCCCCTTTACTGACCCCCTGGACTCGATGGTGGGGTTGCAGGCCGCCGGCGATGACCGGAAACCCGTGCGCACCGGTGACAGCACCTGCTAGGGTTCCGGTGAGGTCGGTCCCGCTCTCTCGTGCACCAAATCGATCAGAAATCGGGTGGAGAGCATCAGTGGAGCATGGGGAACATGAACCAGGGCTGGGTGGAAGCTAAAAATACCGGCACCCATGCTCTCGACGGTGAGCCGAGGTGCTGAGCCATGGCTGCGGGGAAAACGGCCATATCATGGCCGATTCTCGATGGTTTTCTCTGATTCCAGTTCGAGCATGGGCGCTATCGTGCGTGGAAGCTACTAGGTAACGGGCTTGCCCAACCCTCGCGCATAGAGCACGAATTTCACCCGAAGGTGAGCACGGTCCTTATGAACTGATCGAGAGTAAATTTGGAAATTCTTGGCCGAGGGTTGATCAATCGCCAAACGGCTTTCGGCTACTCCATCTTCATAAAATCACGCACCTTTCTTGTGTAGAGAAGAGGACGTGACAACGGCTGTGTGGTGCTGTCCACGAGAGCCCGATCGGTGGCGATGCTTGGTTCGCCGGAGAAACGGTTCGGTACAGCTCGAGGACGCTTGCTCCCTGGCCAACACGGTGTCTAGGAGGTTGCTCACGATGTCCCGGTGCCATTTTGCTGTGGAGGAGGCTGTGCTCGCGAGTGATCGGGCTTGATCAAGCATGAGCTCGAGCGGCGGCGGTTGCAGTGGAAGAACAGGCCGAGTACGTCGGCAGCTCGGGGAATGGGCCATTGAAGCACGCCGGGGAGGGGATAAGTAGCCCAGCGACTGGTCTCTGGCTTGGGGCGCGCAGCAGGAGCTGGCGCCGGCTGCCCCCCGGTGGCGCGCACACTGCACCCGGGAACCGAGTGAGCTGTGTTTCAGTCGGTTTGTGTTGAAGTGGTGGCTGACATGTGGGTCCCACTTCCAATTTTAACCTCTGAAATTTACTCCTAATCACTGTTGTAAACAGTGAGCCCCATAATACCCCTGGCAATTCAAATTATTCACCCATGAGCCATTTGAATTAGTTAGAATTCAAATGGGGTTTGGTTTGAATGAATTTCAGCACAAGTTCAGTTTTGAAATTCAAATAAAGTTTGAATTTCCCCCACTTAGCTCATGTCAAGATCAACTCCAAATGGAGTGAAAATTGGTGTGTGGGCTCACAAAAATGTGCTGAGTAAGAACATGCCTCCCACTTTTGAATTCATAGGATAAAAACAGTTTGAATTTGAATATGGTTTCAAACTGCCCTCTTTCTAGTTATACCCAAAATGACCTCAAAAAGGTTTTGAATTTGGGTGAAACTTGGCATGGACATCCTTAGCAATGTGTAGGAGTTTTCATATGTCCAGCCCACCTATATCACATGTGGGAAATACCACTTTTGCAATATTTGAGTTTGTTCTCTAATGAGCATGTTGATGGTGGTTATTTGCTCTTCATTTGTGTTCATCATCTTTCCTCAAATGAGGTGTGTGGTGTGGTGATGAACACTTCAAATATGTGCCAAAAACTGAGGCCCTTACATAAAACATGCAAGAACACGTACTAACTGGTTTAATAAAACTGCAATATAGGATTTACATTCATCTACACCATTGCATCTTGACTAAAGTTTGTGCATGATGATTGATTGCTGTAAATTTTGTATGTGCGTGGTTGTAAGTAGAAGGACAAGCTCAAGAGGCCGTCTACGAGGAACTACAGCACCAAAACTTCAAGGCGCTTGAGCAACACGAACCACGGGAGCAAGGCAAGTGCCCCTTGACCATATTGATCCCATGTTTTGAAACTATTTTGTTTGCGAAAACGTGTATGCTTGAGTCAATTTTATGGGACACCCTTTTATAGGAGTTTACTAGTTTTGTTAACCATCCTTGTCACCGGGAAAGTTGATGAGTCGGGTATGGTTGTTTTTCCTTTTTGCTTCGCTTAATTTACGGGATACAGGAAGCTGAACTAAAACATGTTTAGCTACTGCACTCATATGAATAATGACAATGAGAACTTGAAGATGATAATGAGCAAGGAATCGGGGAGATCCAGGCAAGATTGGTTCGTGGATGTTGCTGGATGAGATGGTGGTTTACTTGCCGTAGATCTAACGGCCGGTTCGAGCGAGAATATGCAAGGAAAACAGTGCCACCACAAGGCCAAATATGGGTGCGGCTTAGCTGATTAATTAGGTGTGTTGCTAGCTTGTTATGAATCGTTGGATGGCGCGGGGAATGGGAGTCGAGAGGGACTGCCCTGGGAACTGCATGGCACAAGAGGGGGCCTGTGGGTGGGAAAATGGAGATTCAAGCCTGTCGGTGAAACCTCAGTGGGTCCGTACATCCTAGTAGCCCCTTTGTAAAGGCTATTTTGTGATCTCCTGACCTTACACCGACGGTTGTGTACTGGTATAATGGAGGTTTCTCTAGTCACTGACGGGTGACGAAATCACGAACTTGTTGGTTAAGTGGTGCTACCTCTGCAAAGTGTAAAACTATCATGATAGCCGTGCTTCCGGTTACAAGCACCTGGCCAACTTCCATGATTAGAGGAAAAACTTGGGATGTTTATTCGGGATGGTTGTGGTATGGTCATTGGGATTGGTTTTGGGACTGTTTTGAGTCATGACAATGAATTTGGTTTCGGTTATAAGAAAATGAGATGGATATGAATATTTATGAATATGGGATGAACTTGAGAAAGATTATTGGCTGGTTAAGACTTGATAAATGGTGAATTATGATGAAAGAATGTTGCTGATTTACTTGGTTATATGGGATTTAATTCATCTAGACTTAGTAGCTGTTTTACCATGTTTGTGAAATAAAATTTGCTTGCTGCAATGAGCCTTTTTATTCCATACCTTGTTGTAAGCTACATGTCATACTTTTCCCACACATGCTGAGTACGACATGTACTCACCCTTGCATTACCACATAAACATCAGCTACAGGAGAAGAGTACTTCTAGGACAATGTGGAGTACTAGGCGTGCAAACTACCGTCAACATGCCTGTGGAGTAGAAGTTGGAGCCTGCTGTTTAGTTATTTCCTCTGTCATTTAGAGACTTCCGCTTCAAGAATAAGTTAGATATTCATGAGTGAGACATTGAGTCATTGTAATAAAGTACTTAAATACTATTTATTCGTGGTTATATTCTGAATTCAGTTTGTGGATTACATGTATATGTGTGATGAACATCCTGGGCACACATATGCATTCACTTGGTTCTATTTTCGGAACCGGGTGTCACAAATTGGTATCAGAGCCACGTTGACTGTAGGACGCAAGTCTAGGTAGAATGGACACTCTAAAACACATAGCAACACCCCTCTAAACTGCTATTTTTGAAAATTGCTTGCTGCTGCACTTCACTTGTCAATTCAGCCACCGCAAAGTGCTATTTTCAGCCATTCTTTTCTCTTCTTTTGGACCGCAACACTTTTGCTTTCTTGCATCATAGCTTATGAAGTTTTGGAGTTATTTCTTCCTTCTCTAAATATTCTCATGTCCTATTTATAGATGCTGGTGTTCAGGAGCACAGCACGCATAAGGACTCGTCCACCACCACGTAGGAATGCACTTGACCCCATTGAGGTGTCCGATGGACCATATTGGGAGGAGGTGAAGATGGAACCTCATGATGAAGAGGAAGTCAATATGTCTATGCATGAGGAATAAGATCCAGAAGAGGTGGAACCATTCGAAGACAACATAGAAGATGATCCACAAGAACGGCATTGGTACGCACCTCAGGAGGAATTTCACGCGGGCTTACACCCCGTGGAGCCTCATGAAGCTATGTCGGGAAGAGATGAATCCGAAGAGGAGCCACCCGTTGCTAAGACAAATAATGCAGGTGATGAATGGGCCAACCATTCGGTTCAAGAATTCCGGTCCGACGGAATGGAAGGGTGTCACACATATCCAAGGAGCTCAAAGAATTTCTGGATTGCTGCAGCTTATATCCAGAATATCTTCTCAAGAAAGTCCCTTGTCTCGGACATGAAGAGTGGAAGGCCAAAGTAACCATCCTATCTAACGGTAGGGTTGTCACCCGGCACTTCGCACCCACATGGAGAGCTACAAGGGCAGAAGCTATTAATGATGCTGCATGGGAAGCACTCACAGGACTGTGCTACACCTTCCGTGAGCAGCATGAGGACACCACTTTTGAGCTGCACCCGTATCGGAAGAGTGGTACAAGGGAGATTATTGGACCCTGTCAAAGTGTGCGATCGACACTTCCCCCGGGCCTGCACTGGGCAGCCCGCGGAGGTTCTTTTTTCGGCGGGGCTAGTCTCCTAGCGGAAAGCTTGCGTGGATGGACGAGTTAGCGAGAGCTTGACACGGCGAGTTTTACGTGGTTCAGGCCGCCGGAGCGTAAAACCCTACGTCCACGGCGAGCTACGGAGCTCGCTGTATTGCTTGCTGCTCAGGGCCGGAGGCCTGAGCTTGGGGGTGAGTTACAGCTTGAGAGTGTATGGCTAGCGTATGAGTTGCAAAGTGCGAACCCTTGCTATCGACGCCTGCCCGAGCCTTTTACAGTCCAAGGCTCGGGCGGCTTACAAGGGAAGCCGGGACCCGACAGGTGGTCCCGGGAAGATTGCTTGTTATCTACCGTATCTGTAGTTACGCCGGTAGCTGCCTCTGGTCGAAGGCTTCTGAGTCTTCATCTTGCCGCCCTTCCCAAGCCGCATGCTAGTCGTAGTGGTTGATGACGGCGCAGGCGGCATGGGATGTCTTGTCGTGACGTTTATTGGCTGACAGGTTCTGACACCGCGCGCCAGTCTGTGATGCGACTGGGCGCAACGGCACCTGACAGACGCGTGCTCCGCGTTTCCGCGTCTTGGGAAGACGCAGGCCTTGAATACCTTGTACGGGCAAGGTGAGGAGCGCCTTTACGCCCGCCGCCTACCGCTCGGGGGCAGGCAGCACCGTTCTTCTGGCCACGTGGCGGGTCTGGAGCCCTTCTCTGAGGTGAGAAGGGTCCGGCCTGCGGGGCACGTGGAGCCTCCGGACCTCTCCCCGCGGAGGGGGAGGTCCAGCCTCTGTATGCCACGTGGCGGGCCCGGAGCTCTCCTCTGCGGAGAGGGGGGTCCAGCCCCGCTGGACGCGTGGCGTCTTCGGACCTCTCTCCCGCGGAGGGGGAGGTCCGGCTTCTGTATGCCACATGGCGGGCCCGGAGCTCTCCTCTGAGGAGAGGGAGGTCCGGCCCCGCCGGACGCGTGGCGCCTTCGGAACTCTCCCTGCGAAGAAGGGCGAGTACCTTAGGCATTTTACCCTGTGCGCGGGGGTACCCCATATCTCAGGTACCGACAGTGGCCCTCGGGCCCATCTCGGGGGAGATAGCGAGCCCGAGGTGGGACCTCCGTCTCTTCCGATCCGCGCACTTTCTTTAAGTCCCGAATTGGCCGCTGCCGGAGCACGAACGGCCGCAGGGTTGCGAGAACGTGCGCTCACTTGATGATTGCTTTTACTGCGGCGGTTCCCAAGGCTGCCACTCCTGCACGTCGCGGCGCTTTCTTCGGGAACCGCCGAAGTGCCTTGCCGGCTCATCTTCTCAGGAGGCTGACTCCCTGAACCCACCGCTTTAGCTAAGCGGTTTGGGCCCACCCGTCATCGGCATTCGGTCTAGGAACCGAAGCGGTTGCCGGTGCGGGATATTCGAAGAGTTCCGAATCGCTTGGAATTGCACCGGGAAGCTTTTTAGAGGAGGTCTTACCCCCATTGCAGCTTCCCTTCGCACTTCTCAGCACTTCTTCTCGAACTCTTGTGCTTTTGAGTTCTCCCTTGCCATGGCTTCCAACCCGCTGCCAGAGAAGAAATGCGCTCGATCTCCTCCGGCAGCGGCGTCGGTGCCAAGTCGGGATTCCTGGGTGCCTGACACCCCCTCCGGTGGCGACTCGAAGAGGCCCCGGGTTGATGCGCTGGGGGAAGCCTCTGGGGCGTCCCCTGTTCCGCCAGTCCTAGCGACTGCGGAACGGTCGTCGGCAACGGCCGCGGGCTCTGGAAGTCCTACCCCGGCTCGGAAGTCGGGGTTCAGAGCCCGCTGGAGTGTCCGCGCTTCCCGGCCTTCCCCGTCTTGCGGGGAATCTGCGCCGATGCGCTCGAAGCCAGGGGCAACTGCCGCGGCCCCCAGGCCAGCGCGGACTTCTCCTGTTCCGGTGTGCCCGGACTCCGTGGCGGCGTCGTCTCTTCCTGCCGAGACGGCAACCGCGGCCCCCGAGCCAGCACAGGTTGATTCTGTACTAGGCGGTCTGGCTTCTTCTCCAGCACCGCCTTCCCCGGCTCGTCCCTCTCCTCAGGTCAAGGGGCCAGAAGCTGAAAAGAGCCCGGCTGGCCTGGCTGCCAGAGCCGCGGAGCCAGCTTCTCCTGATCGGCGTCTCGTCTCAGTTGCTGGTGCGTCGGCTCTTCTTGAGGACGAGGTAATGGAGGAGGTCGGAGGGACTGCCCCAGCCTCTGTTGCTCCATTGCCTCTGGCGGACGCCTTCGTGCTTGCCGAGTCGAGCGTCCGGCAGGTCTTGGCTGCGCTAGGGCGCGAGCGGGAGGAGTATACGGTTGAACGGGACCGCCTCCTCATCTGGGGGAACCTTTTGCGGGAGAGGACCGCGAAGGTTAAGAGCGAGCTCGACTCCAGGCGGGAGCTGCTCGACTTCAGGGAAGCGCTCGTCGACCGGATGAAGCGGGCTGTCGACCGCATGGACACCCAGTCGCGGTGGATCAACAGGGAGGCCCTGGAGGCACACGCCCGGGCCGAAGAGAGCCTCTCTGCTGCTGTGGAAATACGGCAGCGGTTGGAGCGCCGCGAACTCGCCGTTGAGGAGC
Organism: Neostapfia colusana; assembly: GCA_030760725.1. Lineage (NCBI taxonomy): Eukaryota > Viridiplantae > Streptophyta > Magnoliopsida > Poales > Poaceae > Neostapfia > Neostapfia colusana. The sequence continues at coordinate 103,837,027 of JASWHV010000003.1, forward strand.
GGGAGCGTTCCGTGGCAGCTGAGGCAGAGAGGGTCGCCGCGCAGCTGGCCGCAGGCGAGGATGACCTCCGAGCTCGGATGGAGGAGCTGGAGATTCTGAAGGCAGACCTTGACTTGCGGGAGGAACAGGTCTCCCATGATCGCCGGGTGGTCTTGGACCGGGAGTTGACTGCCGGCTTCAAGGCCGCTGAGTTGGAGCGGCTAGCCAAGACTCTCCACCTTCGGGAGAGTTCCCTGGCGGCCAAGGAGAAGGAATTCTCCGAGAGGAACCTGGAGGCTCTGCAGGCGGCCCGCCGCGAGGTGGAAGAGCTCTCCGCCTTGCGGTCCTCCGAGGCCCTTGCGGTCTCAAGCTTCGTGGATCGAGCGGGGTCCGCCCTGATCCCTCTTGGCTTCAGTCCGGTGAGGGCCGCGACTCCCGCGCTGAAGGTGGCAGAGGTGATCCCTGCGTTGGAGTCGATCGGCGCCAAGCTGGACAGGCTCGACTCGGTGGTCGCCAGCGAGCTTGACGCCGAGGGCCGCAGCTTAGCTTTAGAGGTCGCTTCGCATGTGCTGGCATGCTTCAAGAGCCGCGACCCCTCTTTTTCGCTAGAGCCAGCGAGAGAGGGCCCAGCCGCGGAGCGGGAGGAAGCTGCCAGGGCTGAAGTTGAGGATGTGGCCGCCCTTGTAGCCGCAAGATTCCGGCGAGAGCCAGGAGGTCCTTAGGACTTGTTTCTCCCTTTTTTATCGAGTCTGTAGTCCAGCTCATGGAGCCTTGTTTAATTTGACTCTCTTGTATACTTGTGTCTGTGATGCTTTTTCTCTCCTTCTTGGCTTTGCCTGGCTGAGTCCTTAGCTCCGCAAGGTACTCAGAGGCCATTTCCAATCTCGGAGCTTCGCACAGACACCCTCCCCGGGTCCTAACCGTGTTAGGGGCCCCCGGAGGTCTCCGAACCTCTCCCTATGGGGGGCTCCAAATCTGCCTGCCACGTGGCGGGTCCGGTGCTCGTCCTCAAGAGATGGGAGCTCCGGCCATGTTGGACACGTAGGGCTTCCGGAGCCCTCCCACTGAAAAGGGGGGGGGAGGTCCGGTTCCTGCCTGCCACGTGGCGAGCCCAGAGCCCTCCTCAAGGAAGGAGAGAATTCCGGGCCCGCTGGACACATGGGGCCCCCGAGCCCCGCCCCTGCTGGAGGGGCAGGTCCCGGTCCTTCCAGTCCCAAGCCGGAGTAGCTGGTAGCTCCTTTCCCCCCGCTTCACGCAGTCCCTATTGCCATAACCTGGAGGTCCTGCACACAGGTAGAGGAAACGTAATTCTCCTCGGGGGGTCCTCCCCTCCTGTCTCTTAGTCTTATTCGTCTTATGGTCCTGACCCGCTATACGGGGCTTGGGCAATTCTGTGCACGAGGCGCCGGAGCTCCGGCTCCCTCCGAGGTCCGAGTACGGCCGTCCGATCCATAGTACCGGGCCATGCGCTGGGGAAGCAGAGTGCACGCGCTTTGGGTTCATGACCAGGCAAAGCGAACGTACTCCCCTGGACCTCCGGAGGGCAGGATGCGCATGCTTTGGGCTCTGGGCCGGCTAAGCTGGATACGCACCCTGGACCCCCCATGCACAACGCTGGCCTTTCCTGGAGGTGACCAACTGGCACTGCAACACCTGACTGGGGGAGGCCCGAGAGACTCACTCGGCCATCGGCAGGTGCCTCAAGCGCAGCCGCCTTCGGTAGGATAGCAAATGCCGACTATGGATGAGCGCAGGAGAGGGGGAGCTAGATGTACGATGAACATACATAGATAGTACGATCATAAAAATTAATGCATAATTTAAATGAGCGCATGAGAGAGAGCTAAGTAGAACAGGTCTCTGTATTCATACCCATAGGTGGAATTCTGGCTGTACATGGGGGCAATGTTCCGCCTCGTCTACAAGGGAAGCAAGACTCTACATGCTTAGGGTCGGAACCAGGCTAAACTGGACGTAGTCCTGTACCGTCCCTTGAGACTTAGCTACCCCAAGCTCTGTTCCTAAATTCTATGGGGTTTATTACAGAAGTGGATAACCCTGTTCTACCGATGCTCAGTAAGTAGGACTTACAAGGTTGCTTCATGGCAAGGATTTTTTTGGAATGGATCCCACTCTCGGTTGAAAGGCATGTGTACCTGGGGCGGCAGCTCTCATGATTTGGAAGGGACCTTCCCTGCTGGGGGAGAGCTTATGGGTCCTTCTTGGAATATAGCGTGCCGCTTCACCAGGTTGCCTTCTTGCGGGCCCCCGTCACGTTTGGTTCTTTGGCGGTAGTGCTTATAGCATTAGCCGAGACCGTGCGTTGTGGGGTGTTCCCTGCAAGCTGAGTCTTGTCGAGGTTGTTATCTTCACGCTGGATCAGGCCCTGCGCGGCTTCTCTCGGGGGCCCCCGGGGAGTTCTCCCCTTCTGGCTAAGGCCTTCAAGGGGTAGGTGGACCCGGGCTCGCCTTGGATGACCTAAGGCGTCTTCCCCTTCTGGCAAGGCCTTCACGGGGTTGACGGACCTTAGGCGGCTCCCGAGAGGTATGTTTGAGGCACGGGGGCGTGCTGTAGTTGGCTAACGCCCAGGCCCATCACCGTCGGAACTGGAGTCCTCACCGCCATGCACTGTCTTTATGACACGCTGAGGCTCCTGGAACCCCACCTGGTGGGCAGCGGTGACTGGGGCGTCGGCCTTTTGTTTGCCATCCCTCTGAGGGTAGGGCGGTGCTTCAACCCTCTGCTGTCTTCCTTTGCGGAAGCGCTCTGCGAGCCTCTGGATCTCCCAGCACTTGGCAGCAGTATGGTTGCAGGCGCCATGCACGGGGCATAGCCCGCCTTGGTCACTGTCTGGGGCCGGTAACTGCCGCTGCCTTTTGTCAGGGCGTGGCCCCCGAGCTCCACTGGTCGTCGCAGCTGTGGCGACGGGGGCCGTGAATGGTGACTTCATCTTGCCACCCCCCCCCCCCCCCGGTTCTTGGTCTTCTTGCCACCCCCATAGGCAGCAGCACCGGACCCGGGCTGCCCTCCTGACTCGGAGGTCGGCAGTGCGTGCCAGTTCCGCCCTTCAGCTGCTCTGGCGCACTTGTCCGCCAGGCTGAAGAGCTCCGAGACGTCGCGGACCTCTCTGGTCGCGAGCTTCTCGAGCATTTTCTCGTCCCGGACACCCTGTCGGAACGCCACCACCACAGAGGCGCTTTGGATATGTGGGATGGTGTTGCGCACCTGAGAGAACCGCTGGATGAAAGAGCGCAGCGACTCCCCAGGCTGTTGTTTGACGGTGTGGAGGTCGAGCTCCGTGCCGGGACGGGTGTAGGAGCTGCCGATGTTTGCGACGAACTGCCGGCAGAGCTCACCCCAGGAGGTTATGGACCCCTGAGGTAGATTCATGAGCCAAGACCGGGCTGGGCCGGTCAAGGCGACGGGGAAGTAGTTGGCCATGACAGCCTCGTCCCCTCCTGCGGCAAGTACGGCGGTGGAGTAGATCTGGAGGAACTCCGCCGGGTTGACGCTGCCGTCGTACTTCTCGGGCAGGTGTGGGCGGAACTTGCGTGGCCACCTTGCGAAGCGAAGATGGGGTGCAAGGGCCGCACATCCTGCACCTGCTGCGGCAGGTATAGGCGCTGCGAACACTTGGTTCGCACCTGGCGCTGCGTATCCCGGCATGGGCAAGGCTGCACCATAGACCGGGGTCGCCACTTGTGGCGCATATGGTTGTGGCATATGCTGTGCAGCATACGCCTGTGGCGGGGCTCGCATGGCGAAGACCTGCCCTTCTGGTTGTGTCGAGGGCGACGACATGCTGTCGCCTGCCTCCTGGTTGCGACGCCTTTCTCGGCGTCGCTCGAGGTACACCCGGGCGTCCTGCCCCAAGTGGCACCGTTCCAGTTCCCTTCGCAGGTCCGTCGACAGGAGCCTGGAGGAGCTGGAATCCGCCGTTAGCCCGTCAACCGTGGGTGTGCGCGTCAGCGACACAGCCGGTTGCCCTGGGCGTCGTCCTCGCCGAAACCGAGGGTTCGCGGCGGCGACGACGAGGCGGTCCACCTCGCGGACCCATTGCTGGGTCGCTGAATGGGGCGCATCCCCCGCAGGCGGGTTGCGCAGCAGCGCTCTTGCTGCAGCTAGCGCACCTCCATGGTGTACGCTCAGCGCTGCAGAAGACCTCACGCTGGTCGGGGCCTGCATAGCCGGAGTCGGCTGCTGGCTGCCCGCTTGTGCCGACACACTCCGTCCTGAGTGTGTCGACATGTACTCCCCAGTGGTCACGGTTTGCCGTGAACGCGGAGGGGGAGAGTTTGCCGTTGAAGGAAGCTTGGTCATCTTCGTCGGCGGAAACTCGTCGCGCTAGGGGAAAAGCCCCCTACCTGGCGCGCCAAATGTCGAAGTGTGCGATCGACACTTCCCCCGGGCCTGCACTGGGCAGCCCGCGGAGGTTCTTTTTTCGGCGGGGCTAGTCTCCTAGCGGAAAGCTTGCGCGGATGGACGAGTTAGCGAGAGCTTGACACGGCGAGTTTTACGTGGTTCAGGCTGCCAGAGCGTAAAACCCTACGTCCACGGCGAGCTACGGAGCTCGCTGTATTGCTTGCTGCTCAGGGCCGGAGGCCTGAGCTTGGGGGTGAGTTACAGCTTGAGAGTGTATGGCTAGCGTATGAGTTGCAAAGTGCGAACCCTTGCTATCGACGCCTGCCCGAGCCTTTTATAGTCCAAGGGTCGGGCGGCTTACAAGGGAAGCCGGGACCCGACAGGTGGTCCCGGGAAGATTGCTTGTTATCTACCGTATTTGTAGTTACGCCGGTAGCTGCCTCTGGTCGAAGGCTTCTGAGTCTTCATCTTGCCGCCCTGCCCATGCCGCATGCTAGTCGTAGTGGTTGATGACGGCGCAGGCGGCATGGGATGTCTTGTCGCGACGTTTATTGGCTGGCAGGTTCTGACACCGCGCTCTAGTCTGTGATGCGACTGGGCGCAACGGCACCTGACAGACGCGTGCTCCGCGTTTCCGCGTCTTGGGAAGACGCAGGCCTTGAATACCTTGTACGGGCAAGGTGAGGAGCGCCTTTACGCCCGCCGCCTACCGCTCGGGGGCAGGCAGCACCGTTCTTCTGGCCACGTGGCGGGTCCGGAGCCCTTCTCTGAGGTGAGAAGGGTCCGGCCTGCGGGGCACGTGGAGCCTCCGGACCTCTCCCCGCGGAGGGGGAGGTCCGGCCTCTGTATGCCACGTGGCGGGCCCGGAGCTCTCCTCTGCGGAGAGGGGGGTCCGGCCCCGCTGGACGCGTGGCGTCTTCGGACCTCTCTCCCGCGGAGGGGGAGGTCCGGCTTCTGTATGCCACGTGGCGGGCCCGGAGCTCTCCTCTGAGGAGAGGGAGGTCCGGCCCCGCCGGATGCGTGGCGCCTTTGGAGCTCTCCCTGCGGAGAAGGGAGAGTACCTTAGGCATTTTACCCTGTGCGCGGGGGTACCCCATATCTCAGGTACCGACAGACCCCATGTAGGAGCTATTTCCAACCCACAAGCTGCTGACAAGTCTCAAAGGTTGCTCGTGGAGTTTGGAAACCGCTATGCAAGCACACAAGAAGAGATCCGTTACCTCCGCAAGAAGCTGTATTTGCTGGAGAAACAAGAGGAGACTCATGCAAACGCTGGAAAAAATGGAGCACCAGCATCATCTATCCCTACAAGGATAGCCGACTCACCATGGTGTGCGACCAAGTATGGACCACCCCTGTCACACGGCGAGAACAGCACTGGTTCTCACGATTAAGTTTGGTTTTCCATTGAATAAGCTGTAATAGGAACGTTTATATCGTAGTAGCTTGAACAAGAGTGGTGTGCTGAATTTTTGTGATGATTGCTTGTGTTTGTGTGCTGATGTGAGTTGTGGGACGCTTTGGCGAATGTCCACATCCACACATAGTGGAGAGATGTGAGATGCTTTGGCACGTGTTCACATCCTCACATAGGCTGAAATTAATAAAAGAAGATACTTTGTTCATACACCTTGATGCATATAGTTGGGGGGATCAATTTAAACTTCTATTTCCTATTCTACTCTACTCTATCTCACAGATGGTGAGGGAAAACTCCAATTGTCAAAGGAGGAATGCTCGTGGCAACAATGAACCACGGGAGGATGGCAATGTTGAAGTTCCTGAAAATGCTAACCCCGGGGCTGATGCAAGCAACCTTGAACGGTTGATGGCTATGCAGAACAAGCTCATGCAAACTATGATAAAAATGTTGGGTAAGCTGCAGGCCAATAAAAACAACAACCCTAACCCCGTTCCTGCAACCCCACCGCCGCCACCGCCACCACCGCCGGCTCACAACAAATTGGGAGAGTTCATGAGGACTAGGCCGCCTACTTTTGCACAAGCCAATGATCCCATGGAGGATGATGATTGGCTGAAGTCCATGGAAAAGAAGCTTTCTATTGTTCAGTGCAATGATCGGGAGAAAGTTCTCTTCGTGTCGCACCAACTTATGGGAGCAGCCGCTGACTGGTGGGACGCTCTTTGCAATGCTCATGTCAACCAGGAGCCTATCACTTGGGCTGAATTCAAGGAGAGTTTCCTCTCTCATTACGTTCCTGCAGGAGTCATGATGCTAAAAAGGCAAGAGTTTGAAGGTCTCCTCCACGGAAGGAAGAGCGTGAATGAGTACCTCAACAAGTTCACGCAGCTGTCAAGGTGTGCTCCAGAAGATGTCAACTCAGATCAAAGAAAGCAATACTTGTTCATAAGAGGATTGAACAATGAGATCCAAGTTCAGCTGCTCAACAATGATTATGCAAACTTCCAGAAGCTCGTTGACAAAGCTATAGTGGTTGAGAGCAAGATCCATGAGATCGAGCAAGAGGGCAAGAGGAAGATGCCATACCAGGGACAGCCACAAGGGAGCAATGTACGTCCCCGTTTCATGCCACCAGCTGCATTACATTATGGCTCGTCCGCTGCTACTTCCCACCCTGCAAATCCACCTCGCCCTAATCATCAACCGCAGCAACGTCCTGCTATGCAAGCACCTCGTATGCCTTTGCCTCCTGCACCCCGTCCCAACATGGGCACTGTAAAACCCTCAAATTCATTTCCATGCATTGCATACATTTTTCATGTAGAGAAGCATTATAAAAAAAGTAGAAATGGAGAAAGAACCATAGAAATGGAGAAAGAACCATAGAAATGGAGGAAGGAACCATAGAAATGGAGGAAAAACCGCAGAAATGGAGAAGGAATATAGAAATGGAGAATGGGGCATAGAAATGGAGAAGGGAAATATAGAAATGGAGAATAGGGCATAGAAATGGAGAGGGGAATGTAGAAATGGAGAATGGGACATAGAAATGGAGAGGGGAATGTAGAAATGGAGAATGGGACATAGAAATGGAGAGGGGAATGTAGAAATGGAGAATGGGACATAGAAATGGAGAGGGGAATGTAGAAATGGAGAATGGGACATAGAAATGGAGAGGTACGGTATATTCATACAAACCATACCGTGTTCAAAACACAGTGTTGGGTATGTCGGATGGCTTAATCTTCAGCTGGAAGAATCCCGACCGAAGATTAATCTTGGAGAAAATTCGAGCACCTTTCATTTGGTCGAACAGGTCCTCTATACGGGGCAGCGGGTATTTATTCTTGATCGTCACCTCATTGAGAGACCTATAATCCACACACATCATTTGGGTCCCATCCTTCTTGTCCACGAAGAGCACGGGGGCTCCCCACGGTGACAAGCTTGGGCGTATAAAACCCAACCCTTTTCTAGCTGCTCCTGAATTTGCTTCTTAAGTTCCACTAGTTCATTAGCGGGCATCCTATATGGCCTTTTCGCTATAGGTGCAGTTCCAGGTACTAAATCAATGGCAAATTCAATGTCCCAGTCAGGTGGCATACCTGGAAGTTCTTCCGGGAACACATCTGAAAATTCTTGAACCACCGGAATGCTTTCCAATGTTGCTACTTCGACGTGGTTCAACGCTGCCTTCTCAGTCGCCGGTTGGGCTGACTCGAATTCAATACGAGTACCGTGCTCATTTGTCAACTGCACGCTCCTCTCAGCACATTGAATCACTCCGTTGTGCTTTCTTAACCAATCCATTGCAAGTATTATATCAATCCCTTGGGAATCCAAGATAATAAGGTTGGCAAGAAAGTCTACCCCTTATTTTAAGGCTTACTCTCGAAATAGAATTCAGAATTGAAAGAAGCGATTTCCCAACTATATGCATCAAGGTGTATGAACTAAGCAACTTCTTTCATTAATTTCAGCCTATATGAGGTTGTGAACACGTGCCGAAGCATCTCACATCTCTCCACTATGTGTGGATGTGGACATTCGCCGAAGTGTCCCACAACTCACATCAGCACAAAAACCAAGCAATCATCACAAAAGTCCAACACAACAGTGCTATTCAAGCTACTACAATCTAAGTGTTCCTATCACAGCTTTATTCAATGGAATCCTAAACTTAATCGATCGTGTGAACCGGTGCTGTTCTCACCGTGTGACGGGGGTGGTCCATACATGGGTGCACACCATGGTGAGTCAGCAATCCATGTAGGGTTCGATGACGTTGGTGCTCCATTTGCTCCCGCATTGGCACGAATCTCCTCTTATTTCTCCAGCAAAACAGCTTCTTGCGGAGGTAACAGATCTCTTCTTGTGCGCTTGCATATCGGTTTCCTAACTCCACGAGAAACTTCTGAGACTTGTCAGCAGCCTGTGGGTTGGAAAGAGCTGTTACATGGGGTCCAAGGATCTTCCTTGTACCACTCTTCCGATACGGGTGCAGCTTGAAAGTGGTGTCCTCAAGCTGCTCACGGAAGGCGTAGCACATTCCGGTGAGTGCATCCCATGCAGCATCATCGATAGCTTCTGCCCTTGTAGCTCTCCATGTGGGTGCGAAGTGCCGGGTGACAACCCTACTGTTAGATAGGATGGTTACTTCAGCCTTCCACTTTTCATGTCCGAGACGAGGGACTTTCTTGAGAAGATATTATAGGCTGCAGCAATCCAGGAACTCTTTGAACTCCTTGGATATGTGCCCTCCTTCCATCCCGTCGAATCGGAATTCTTGAACTGAACGGTTGGCCCGTCCATCACCTTCATTATTGGCCTCGGCAAGGGTTGGCTCCTCTTCGGATTCATCTCCTCCCGACATAGCTTCATGAGGCTCCACGGGGTGTAAACCCGAGTGAAACTCCTCCTGTGGTTCGTACCAATGCCGTTCTTGTGGATCATCCTCCATGTCGTCTACAAATGGTTCCACCTCTTCCGGATCCTCTTCCTCATGCATAGAGCTATTGACTTCATCTTCATCATGAGGTTCCATCATCACCTCCTTCCAATATGGGCCATCGGACACCTCAATGGGGTTAAGTGCACTCCCACGTGGTGGTGGACGAGTCCTTATGCGCGCTGTGCTCCTAATTACCGGTATCTTTAAATAAGACATGAGAAACTTTAGAGAAGGAAGAAATAACTCCAAAACTTCAGAAGCTATGAAGCAAGAAAGCAAAAGTGTTGCTGTCCAAAAAAAGAGAAAAAGAGGGGCTAAAAATAGCAGTTTGTGGTGGCTGAATTGACAAGTAAAGTGCAGCAGCAAGCAATTTTCGAAAATAGCAGTTTAGAGGGGTGTTCCTATGTGTTTTAGAGTGTCCATTCTACATAGGCATGTGTCCTACGGTCAACGTGGCTCTGATGCCAATCTGTGACACCCGGTTCCAAAATTAGAACCAAGCGAATGCATATGTGTGCCCAGCATGTTCATCACACATACACATGTAATCCACAAACTGAATTCAGAATATAACCACGAATAAATAGTGTTTAAGTACTTTATTACAATGACTCAATGTCTCACTCATGAATATCTAACTTATTCTTGCAGCGGAAGACTCTAACGACAGCGGAAAGTGACTAAAGACAGCAGGCTCCATCTTCAGACTCCACATGCATGTTGACCGTAGTTCGCACGCCTAGTACTCCACATGGTCTTCGAAGTACTCATCTCCTGTAGCTTATGTTTATGTGATAATGCAAGGGTGAGTACATGTCGTACTCAGCAAGTGCGGGAAAAATTAGACATGTAGCTTACAACAAGGTTGGAAATAAAAAGGCTCATTGCAGCAAGCAAATTTTATTTCACAAACATGATAAAAACAGCAACTATTTCTAAGTGAAATTTATCCCAACATGACCAAGTAATTCAGCAACATTTTCTCATCATAATTCACCCCTAATCAAGTCTCATTCAGCCATTAATCTTTCCCATGTTTATCTCATTCTCATAAACATTCATAACCATCTCATTTTCATATAACCGAAACCAAACTCAATGTCATGACTCAAAACAGTCCCAAAACCAATCCCAATGACCATACCATAACCATACCGAATAACCATCCCAAGTTTTCCCTCTAATCATGGAAGTTGGCCAGGTGCTTGTGACCGGAAGCACAGCTATCATGATAGTTTTACACTCTGCAGAGGTGGCACCAATTTACCCACAAGTTTGTGATTTCATCACCCGTCGGCGACTGCAGAACCTCCATTATACCAGTACACAACCGTCGGTGTATTGCCAAGAGATCACAAAATAGCCTTTACAAAGGGGTTACTAGATGTATGGACTCACTGAGGTTTCACCGGCAGGCTCGAATCACCATTCTCCCACCCACGGGCCCCCTCTTGTGCCATGCAGTTCCCAGGGCAGTCCTCTCTCAACTCCCATTCCCTGCGCCATCCACGGTCCAACTCGGCGAGTTGGGGGCTAGCGCCTCCAAGTCGCCGACTTGGGGGGGTGAGGGGGGTCTGCGGCCAGGGGGGTAGGGTTCTATTTATAAGGGGGAGGGGGGAGAATCCTAATCCAATTGGAGCAAAATCCTAACAAACTTTTCCCCAAATAATTTGGTGCGGCAGCAATGTGGGGGAAATTCCCCAAATGTTGGGAAAATTCACATTTGTTGGGAAATTAGGGAATTTGGAGATTTGGGGGAAATTGGAATTGGCTCATTTCAGCTATCTTTTTCCCATTCCTCACCATTTCTATGTCACTTACTGCATTTCTACATTCCCCTCTCCATTTCTATGTCCCACTCTCCATTTCTACATTCCACTTTCCATTTCTATGTCCCATTTCTCCATTTCTATATGCCCTTCTAAATTTATATTGTTCCTTCCTCCATTTCTATGGTCCTTTCTCCATTTCTATAGTTCTTTTCTCCATTTCTATGGTTCCTTCTCCATTCCTATGGTTCTTTCTCCATTTCTATAGTTCTTTCTCCATTTATACTTCTTTTATAATGCTTCTCTACATAAAAAATGTGTGCAATGCATGGGAATGAATTTTGAGGGTGTTACAGTTGGGTTGGGTTTAAGCACTATGATCACGTGTTAAGTGCTTTTCATCACTTGTGTGTTGATTACCTAAAGAGGTTGAACAAAACAGTGGTGATCCACAGCTCCAATGGAGCTAAAAATTTTCATGTGAGTTCCTTGTCAAAATAAAGTCATGTGGAGCAAAAATTAGCACTTTTCATTCAGTGGTTTATTATGAACAATTCTCTAAGCAATTAAGCACAGAGTAATTAATTCTGAGGTAACACCCATGTTCATGTCAAAATTAGTGAACTACAATTTCAAATATAGTTCATAGAGCCTGCATGAATTTTCCTAGGATTTTTTGAGCTAAGAATTGCCCAGAACTCAATTTCCATGTTTTGGAAACTCTCTGAAAAATGTTTCTGTATTCATTTGAACATAGCAACTTAAAATCTGAATTTTGCTAATCAACTCAACTCCAAATGAGCTGAAACTTCTACAGAAGTTCAATAATACCCTAAAGGATATTCTAGCAAAATTTGTGGATTTTTGAATAAACCAAACTCCCTCTAAAATTATTTTACTGAAAAGATTTAAATAATTTTCCAGAATTAAATAATGACTTTCATACAAATTGGGTTGCATATTTGGATAGAGTTTGTCAACCAGAATCTAACCAAATCTTAATCACTAAATTTGGAGTTTCCCAGCAAAAGTTATGCTCTTCTAAAGTTTGAGGAAAATCTAAAATTTGAATTAAATCGTGGAAATGTTAAAACCTTACTGTGGGTGCGGAGAAACACGTGTCTGTAAAATCCCAAAAAGTGGTAGCAAGAAAAATTCAGCTCATGTACACTTAGGATAAATGAGGGTAATTAAAACTTTGAATTATAAAGATGTAAGTTCAAAGTGGTGATTCAAACTTCCCAAAACTTCCAAACATGGAGATCTAAATATATAACTTGGGTCTTCATATTCCAAATATTCAACCTTCCAAATTTCAGCTCATTTGGAGGAGTTTCAATATTTGTTTGGGATTAAAAGGAGAAGCCCTCTAATCTGAATTTCAAATTCAGTTTCAAATTCCAATTTCCTCAATTTGCAAATTTGGTTCCACAAATGTGTTCTCCACATTTGAATTAGCATCCATGCCAAAAATTAGAAACTTTGGACTTGGTGTGCTATGTTTTTGGAGCAAGGCAAAAGGGAGAATTCAAATTTCATTCAAATTCAAATGATCAAACACAATTCAAACTTCACACCAGAATTCAAAACATTTGAATTTGGCAAATTCAAACCTTAACTTTGGGGTGAAGCAAGGCATTCAATTATGAGTAGCTGGGGGGAAAATTTTGGATTAAAAAAAATAAAGTAGTGGGGCCCAACAGTCAGCCTCACAGATTCACTTTTCCCCTCTCTCTCTGTTTCCCGGTTGATCACAGTGGCGCCAGCTCCCAGAAAAACCTCCTCCTGACGCTTCCACCGAGCTGCTTCATGCGCCGCTCCCGACGTCGGTTTGATCGCGTGGTGATCAAGCAGCGACCGAGTGCCTCTGCTCTCTTCCTCACGCTAACCCGCGGACTCCACAGCCTCTGTTCTGCTCCCACGCGCGAACGCGAGCCGCCGACGCTGTCTCTACGGTTTTCGGTCGCAAGCTGGTGTTGATTCCTCCCTGCTCGAGTTGCCAACACAAAAGGGGAGCGCTGACGTGGGTACAAGGTAGTCCCCTGCTCAGCTTTGACGCTTGGGGCTGCTGTTGGCCCTAATTCAAGGATCGGCGCAAAGAACCGAAGCCACCGGCGGGAACCGATGTCGGGCCACCGCGGACAGAGCGCCACGGCCACCCTCTTCCCCAACTTTCTGTACACAAAAGGTGCGTTTGCATGTCCTGATCATGTAGCCGGAGGCCGTTTAGCGGTTGCTAAAACCGGTGGCAAGAATTTCGCCGTTTTCTGAAACTTTGTGCAGGCGGGTAGGGCTCGGTCTAACCCAAAATTAGTGTTGCACGATCCATTAGATCTTGAGCAAGCTTGCACACAACTTTCCTACTTCCTAGCGCCCCTCCTCGACGAAGAACCGAGCAAAAACATCAAGAAATGAGGGAGTTCTAGCTGTTTTCTTAGTCGCCGGTGCAAAAGCACCTCGGGTCACCGTGGAGCCACCGGTTGCCGGCTGTTTCACCGGCGGCCGAGGCCATTACTATCTTCTGCAATGTCCACTGGTGCTCCCGAAACAAAAATCTGAGCGTTTGGTGAGGTATGGGGCTCGGTTGACCTCGCCGGAACCCTAGGGGCACGCTATCACCGTGGCGCACCGCCCTCCGGGCATCGCCGGCCGCCGGAGGCCATGCCAGAGAGTTCAGCGTGCCAACTTAGTGGGGGTGGCAAGTTTGAAGCCGGGGGGTGGCTGGGAAGTTGATTCCGGCGGCCCTCACCAGAGCACGCCGCCGCTGCCTCTGTTTTGGTGCGAGGTAGAAGACAGGACTGGCAAGTGGAACCCACTGTCGATTTAAACATTTCCAGATTTTCCTAATTCAGTTCAAACTTTGGAGACCAATAACTTTGTGTAGAAAACTCCATAAATGGTGAGACCTATTTTGTTGGAATCCTCATGAAGAGTACTTCACAGAGAAATAAATTGCTTGCTATGAGAATGCCCAGGAATTTTTGTAGAATTGTTTTTATTAAATACTTTAGAGATTTATTACAGGAGCAATTCTTTATGAAACATTCTCAAATTTGGACAGCAAATCCTTTTCATTGTTATTGATCTCCAGTAAATAGTTAGGCTAAATTGGAGTTCATTTGCTAGGCCAAATTGCCTTCCAAAGTTCAGCCTTATTTGTAAATTCAAATTTAAACAGAAACTTTTTCAGAACTCCTATCCAACTTCAAAAATTCATATCTCTCTGTTGGTAGCTCCAAAAATGGTGAAACAAATTTTGTTAGAACCATGGAGAATTACCCTAATCAGATCTTCCACTGTTATCTATGTCAAGGCTCTTGATTTGGGCTCAAAATTTAGAGAAGCCTTGTGCTTGTGGGAATTTTGGAGACCACAATGTGCAATAACATTTCCCCAATTTTTTCTCAGACCATCCTTAGAGTGTCTAGTCTCCCCTGTAAAAATACCAAAGCCAATTAAGGATCCTAAATAGCAGTAGCTATGAATAGAAGTTTACTTCTTATAAGTCCTTAATACTTATACATATATTTTGTTACATTTCATTTAGTGACCGAAGTTGAGGACGCACCGGAGCCCTTGGACGTCCTCCCACCAGAAGCTGACTTCCCATTTAACTCGCAACCAGGCAAGCCCCGGTTTGCATTTAAGTACTTTTGCAAATTCTTTATTTGTATCACTTATGTCTAGGGTGAATGCTTGCATTAGAGTTAGGGTGATTGAAACCCCAATTGCATAACCTTTTAAACCCTATGGAGGGTTGGGTAGTTTACAGACTCGACGAGTAGAGAATGCCATGCAAATATGCTTAGGATCTCGGTAGAAGTCGAGTAGCTGGAATGTACTCGCGAGGTAAGGCTTTATCACACGATTTGGTCAGAATAGAAAATTGCTTAAGAGTGGAGAAAATGAGATCCAGCAGGGGGGATAGGAAGCAGTGAGCGGAGGTCTCACGTCCGTAGCCTCGTTGGTGTCGATTGAGGACCGAGTCGTGTGCGGGCCTGCTGAACAAGTATAGAACAGTATCGGATGGCATACTGACATAAGCAGGAAACCGATGTAATTGGTTAACCTGGGTGTCGAGGCTTACCGAACCGTAAATAGGAGTGGGTTGATGGTAGCAAGGTGTTAATCTGCCGGTGGGCACAGTCATGCTCCACGCGGGGACCTCCTGCCCGTTACGGATGGACCAGTTC
Organism: Neostapfia colusana; assembly: GCA_030760725.1. Lineage (NCBI taxonomy): Eukaryota > Viridiplantae > Streptophyta > Magnoliopsida > Poales > Poaceae > Neostapfia > Neostapfia colusana. The sequence goes on from JASWHV010000003.1 coordinate 103,852,204, forward strand.
GGCATTTGGGTTGCCTTTGAAAGGTTGTTGCATACAACAAAGTAGGAAGGGGTGTGGAATTACGCTTCTGAATGTGGGTGTATGCAACGTGTTCTCCGGGTGTCTCCTGATTGCAATCACCGTCCCTCGCGGTTATTTGAGCACCGCTTGTTCACTGTTCTGTGACGTAGTAAGAAGTGATGTAAGCCAGATGAATGATAATATGCTGTGATGATATATTAATTTTTTGGAAACCATGTCTGCTGTAGATGTAGAGCTAATTAAGTTTATTTTCCGCTTTGCGCATCACCACATTGGAGGAAAGCGTTTCTTGTTTGATTGTGGACTTCCGATGTGAGGGCTGCCTAAGGCACAAGAATCTGCTGCTATAAAACTGAAAGTAAGGATCAACTTATAGGCGTGTCTTTGTTGCAAAGTCCTTTTTCCTATCTTACACATCCTTGCATGTAGAGTTCCATGCCTAGGCTAGTCGGTTAAGCCTTGCTGAGCCATCGTGCTCGCGGTTGCAATATTTGAGCTGTATGCAGGTGAGAGCTATGAGGAGGGGTCCGAGGACGAGGCAATGCCCCCAACGGGGTACATGGCCGAGCTGGAGCCCTGCACGCCGCCGTGATCTCCGGTTCCATGCTGCTAGTGTGTAGCGTCCCCGGGCTGGACAGCTACACTTTTGCTTAGTTAGAATGAGAGAGTGTTAATAAAGAATACTTCTGCTGTATAATTATGTTTTGTAAAAGACTTCCACTGTTTTATATCAAATAAAAGTTTGTATGTTGTTCTTCATTCTTTTCGTGTGTGCTGTTGGGTGCCGCATCGCACGGCACCACCCTATGCGATCTTGGAGTGGGTGAACCACGGGGTGGTCCCCACAGTGTCACTCACTGCAATCAAGCCACACAGCGCCACAGGATTATTTCCCGCGCTGTCACAGATGATCCGAGCCCACAGACGATCCCGCACCTGGTTTTCTTCTCACTGACAGCGGGCCCGGACCTGGTAATCGTCTACCTCGCGCCTCCCGCGCGATAGCGTTGCCGTGCTCACTGGAGCACCTCGTAACACGGTTGTCAAGCCAACTCCTGAGCTGCCACTTGCCGCTAGTGCCTAATTCGACTCGAGGAACCCTCTGGTGTGGTCTACCCGAGCCGGCAGAGCCTCAAACTTAGCTCGCGACGGCGCAACGGCTCGGTGGAAGTCCGGCGACGTCGCCCCGACGCCCTACACCCTCCAACCAATGGTCTCCAAGCCCTAGAGAACCGGCAGATGCTAGAGAAGCTCGGCATGGGGGTGAAAAGGCTCGGAAATGGCTCCAAATTAGGGTTTATCGTGCGCCCGAGGCCCCCCCCAGACATTGCCGCTGTTGGAAAAGCTCGGAGTAGGCCCTCTACGGTGGGTTTCATGCTATGGTTGTGAAGTAAACTTATGCGCCATCGAGTCTAGTTCCTGTGTGTGATGTTTCGTGGACTCTAAACAAGAATCAAATGGGAATTTCACAGTTCCTTACCCGAAGGTGATTTTGCACCGGCCGGAAGAAAACTGCAAAATTCGCTGTCGACGATCAACCTTTCGGCTCAAGCTTCGGAGGTGATCTGTAGGAATGTCTTGCACGTTCAGAGGAGGTCTTGCTCAGCCGTGACACGCCCTGGGTGAGGCTGTCCACGAGAGCCTCCCGTTGCAATTTCCTTCGGCCGCCATGGAAACACGGTGTTCTCGGGTTGTGGAGGCTGAGCTCACGTGGGGATGGTGCGAGGTGGTCGTGGGGGAGACCGTGGTGCGGTTTTGCTGCTCAGCCGAGGTTTTCACGCGAGCTTCTGGTGTGGCCGAGCGATCGACAGAACAACGGCAGTCTCTGCTCGGTTTCTTGCGCGAGGGAGGGGGAAACAGCGAGGGTTCTCGGGGTTATGGCCAAAAGAACACGGGCTGAGGTGATGAGAACGGGGAAGCAGCTCGCCAGCGCAAACACACGGCAAAGGAGAGGCAGTTCTCGGCGTGGCTCGGTGTCGGGCTGTGCTGCTCGCCTCTGTTGGAGTGAAACCGACTGAAGAACAAAAACAGAGACTTTGCGACCTACCTTCTGGCCGGCAGAACCAGGAGAAGGGGGTGGGACCAGCACCTCGAAGCTGGCGGTCCCATCGGCCATGTTACCATGGTGCCCGCCAAGGATCGTAAGCATCACCGGGGACTCCTTGCAACCCGGCGCTCAAGATCCAAGTGCTCAAGTAGGTCCCTACGCATGGATCACGGAGACCCGGGACTACTTGAAAGACAATTTCCTTCCCAATGAATGTGTATCCGCTGAACGGATCACTCGTGTAAAAGCCCAAGATTTCACTTGCTAGAGTGTTCATCACATCACCACACCACAGCTCATCTTGTGGAGAGCTCATGAACACATGTTAAGAGCAAGTAACTACCATCAATAGGTTGATTAGAGGAAAAACTCACGAATCCCGAAAGTAGGGTTTACCACATGTAAACATGAGGGACTGAGCTCACAATTAGGCCCTAAACCTTATTAGTAATGCTAATGCCAAGTTTCACGCAAATCCAAAACATTTTTAGGCACTTTTGTATACAATTGTAAAAGGCCTAATTTGAATGCAAATTCAAATTTCAGCTACTTTCATCACTTTGGTTCAAAACTTGACTTTGTATTCAAACTCAGCACAGTTTCTGAGTTAGTCCACAAATTTTCATCCCCATTGGAGTTGATCTTGTCGGGAGCTAGATTTGAATTAATTCAAAACTGAATTTGAAATTCAAATTCAAGTGTGAATCAAATTTAACAAAACCAGCTAAATTTGGGGGAATCAAATTCAGCTCATGACTTTGTGGCTGAGATACTATCAGTAAAAACAAAAGAGAAGAATTAGAGGGGAAGGAGACACTACAGGAATCGCAACAATAGACGACGGCCAGAATTATTGACGACGGGGCCGTCGTCAATAACCTTGTTGACGACGGCCAGAAAACACCGTCGTCAATTAATCATTTACTGATGACGGTTAACCTAGTACCATCATCTATAAGTTCTCGGGGCATATAGACGACGGTACACTGTGGACAATAAAGGCGTGGGGTTTATAGACGACGGTGTAAGCGCACCGTCGTCTTTAAGGCCCGATATACTCAGCGCCGCAGCTCTCTCTCTCACTCGCGCCATCGCTCTGTCTTACTCACGCCGCCGCCGCCGGAGCCGACCGCCGTTGCCACAAACCAACAACGTCAGGTATGCCGCCTCCCTCCCTCCTCCCCTCCTCCGACCATACGCGCGCAGCGTCGGCCGCCGCCGTCCCACCGGCCGTCGCCGCCCCTGCGCCCCCGCCGGCCACCGCCGCCTCTGCGCCATGGGAGACCCACTGCTGGCCCTTCGCCCCTGTGCCCCCGCCGGCCGGTGCTGGCCCTGCCGCCCCTGCGCCCTCGCTAGCCCCGCCGCCCCTGCGCCATGGCCGACCCGCTGCTGGCCCTTTGTCCCTGCGCCCCCACCGGCCACTGCTTGCCCCTGCGACATGTCCAGCCGCCGCTGCCCCTGTGCCCTCGCCGGACACCGCTAGCCCTTGCGCCCCTGCCGGTTTCGGCCACCCCTGCGCCCCCACCGGCCCTGCGCCCCCGCCGCCGCGTCTGCGCCCTTGCCGGACGCCGCCGGCCCTTGCACCCCCGCCGGCCGCCGCCGCTGCGCCCCCGCTGTCGCTCCGCGCCCCGCCGGCAAGCCCTGCCCCTGCGCCCCTGCTGTCCGGCACCGCCCCTGTGCCCGGCCTGGTGCTGCCGCCCCTGCGCCCCCCGTCTGCTGATGACCCTGCGCCCCCGCCGGCCGCCACCGCCCCTGCGTGCCCTGCCGGCGGCCGGCCCCGCCGGCTGCGCTCCTGCGTGCCCTACCACTACCACTACTACCCATAAAAACCATGATGGTTGATGTTGTTCTTCCCAGTGTCTATTGCCCCCAGGTTTTCTTCTTCCCCATTGCGCAACTGCAAACATCATGGAGGTTCCGTGACGACTGGTACGCTGTTGGTGTGGATATCGTCGATAGATGCTCTAGTTCTCTAGATGGGGTTGATCGTTGTTTGTAGTCAAGCCAGGCGATGCTCAATAAAGTTCTACGATTTTATTCTTTTCTCTCTCTTTTCATGGTGTTGGTTTAAGGCGACCGTCGGGAGGGCTGCCGGCGAGTCAATCAACCAGCATTACGAGGCTTTTTCCCATATATGCTGCAGTATATGTATCTCCTTCCCATGCACCCTTCTGGTTCTGGCGTGGATGAGGCATCCTCGACTGTCTGATTGAGCCATACTCTCCTTATCTGTACGTCTCTGCGGCTGCGCCCCTGCGTGCCCAACCGTGGCTGCTCCATCCCCGTCGTGGCTCAACACTTTGATTAACAATGTTTGATTAGCAATGTTTATTAGAGATTAATGTCTGATTAGAAATGTTTATTAGAGTTTATTAGCACTTTGATTAGCACCACTTTTGCTTTATTCATGTTCTATTGTTGATGAGGACCAAGGTTCTAGAAGGCGCTAGGCGCTAGGCGGACGGTGACCCTCTGCCTAGAGCCTAAGTGTGCCTAGGCAATTCCTAGGCGGCTGGATTCCACCGTTGTCAATAAATCATTTATTGACAACGGTTGACCTAGCACCGTCGTCTATAAGCTCTCGAGCCTTATAGATGATGGTGGACCGTCGACAATAATGGTCCTCGTCAATATGGGTCATAACCTGGGCCTTCCCAGGAACTTATAGACAATGGTTGACCTACACCGTCGTCAATTAAGCCTTGTTGACAACGGTGTAAACCCTCTGTCGTCTTTAAGGTCCCAATACTCGGGCCAGCCCCTCGGTTCTGTCTTTCACTCTCGCTGCCGCCACCTCCCTCTCACGCCGCCGACGTCGCCGCCGCCGTCACCGCCGACCGACCACCACCAGGTACGCCGCACCACTCCCTCCCTCCTCCCCTTCTCCGCCCATGCATCCCGGCTCTGCTCCCCCCAGGGCCGCCCCTCGCCGGCAGCGCCCCGCTCACCCCACGGCCCGCCCCTCGCCGGCCGCGCCGCGCCTCCCCTGGGCCGTCCCTCGCCGGCCACGCTCCGCTCCCCCACGGCCCGCCCCTCGCTGGCCGCGCCGCGCCTCCCTCGGGCTGCCCTTCGCCGGCCGCGCCCCGCCTTCCCCCGGGCTGCCCCGCGCCGACCGTGCCACGCCTTCCCCCTGGCCGCGCCCCGCCTCCCACCCCATGCCGCCCAGCCGGAAGCCGGCAGCCACCGCCCCGCTGGCCCCCGCCAGCCGTAGGCCACCTCGCCGCCCTGAGCCCTCGCCGGCTGTGCCCCTCCCCCCGGATGCCCCTGAACACAGCGCCGCCTGGGGCCGCCACGCCAGCCGCCGCCGCCCCGCCAGCCGTAGGCTGCCCCGCCGCCCTGAACCCTCGCCAGCCACGCCCCCCTCCCCCCGTCTGCTCCTGCACGCGCAGTCCGGAGAGAAGTTCGAGAAGGAGCAGAGCAGAGATGCTTTGACTTTGATGCCCATGCACAGTAGCCTGCACACTGTTTCGAATCTTTTTCTTTGACCTGTCCTTCCTCAAAGCGAGAACTAACTCTCGCTTCTTCTTTGACTCGCAACATACGTATGACAGCTATAACCGTATAGTTGTCCCCTTTTTACTTGAAGAACTGCACCGGATAGGGGGGTGTAATGTTAAATAGACGGCGTTATGCTTTCGAAATAGTAGTTTATTCGTTGTTATTAATTAATATATGTACATAAAGGGGTTTCAGGACGACCCGGTCCGGCACGGCCCGACCCGACACGACACGCAATATATGCATTCGGATGTGGAATTATCATCTAAGACCAACTTTCCTTCTTCTCTTTCTCTCGTTCTTTCCTCTCTCGTAAATGATTTGTCTGCTTTGAAGGTATACTCTCAAAAATTTCTGAAAACCGCACTTGGATGTATAGTGGTTGGAAAAAGGATGGGAGACACTTAGAGGAGTGGTTCACCAATACGAATGGTTTCATAGAATGAGTTTTCTCGTTGTCAAACAACAGGAAGGTGCAGTGCCCATGTATGAAAATGTCAGAATGCGAAGTGTTTCGACAAAGTGTCATTGACGTATCACTTGTGTGGAAATGGTTTCATGCAACGTTATGAGTTGTGGACATTTCACGGCGAGACACCTTCTCGAGTTGTAGAAGATTGAGATGAGGATGATAACAATGGGGTCGATAGGATGGCCAAGATACTTGAAGCCATAAATCCTGAATTGACGGAGGATCCTCCTACAACGGAGGTTAAAACGTTTTTCAAGCTTGTCGAAGCTTCTGAACAGCCGGTGCATGAACACACCAAAGTGTCGATCCTCAGTTTCATGACTAGATTTATGGCAATTAAGTCTATGTTTTCCTTCTCCAATACCTGCTACAATGAACTCGTCAAATTGATCAGCGATGTCCTTCCACAGCCTCATAAATTGCCTAAATATATGTATCAGTCTAAGAAAATGATTTCCGGGCTTGGTATGGACTATGAGAAGATTGATATGTGCCCAGACAACTGCATGCTTTTCTAGAAAGAGCATGCCAACAAGAACAAGTGTTTAAAATGTGATAAAGCAAGATTTGTCTTAGTTGTTACTGATGACGGTACAAAAGTAATGACAGAAGTCGCACAGAAACAGCTTCGCTACTTGCCTGTGACACCTAGGTTGAAGCGCTTTTTTCTCTCGAAAAAAACTGCCGGACACATGAGGTGGCACAAAGAAGGTCTACGTAAGAACGACAGAATGATGGTGCACCAGTCTGATGGCGAGGCATGAAAAGCGCTTAACCGCTTCGATCCAGATTTCGCCAATGAAGCAAGAAATATTCGCATCGGATTGGCGACAGATGGCTTCTCACCGTTCAGTACAAATGCAATACCGTACTCTTTCTGGCCCGTATTCTGGAAGTTTCTTTGAAGGTTTTCTGAAAAAGAATTATTGAGGGAGTTTGGTTCATCCAAAAATCCTCAAATTTTCCCAGAACATTGTTTATCATATTGTTGACCATCTAGCAAATTTGCATCTCATTTTAAGATGATTTGAGTAGAAATTTGCTAAATACAAACTGCTGTGTTCATAAGAGTCCAGAAACATTTTCAGAAATTGTTGCCCACTTGTAAAATCTATTCTAGGCAAATCATAGCTCCAAAAATCATAGGAAAATTTATGCAAGCTCAATGAGACATACTTGAAATTGTAGTTCACTTAATTGGGCACGAAAATGCACATTAATCCAGAATCAATTCTTTTGAGTAGAAATGCTTAAGGAATTGTTCTGGAGGAACTGCTCAATTAAAAGGTCTAAATTTTGGACCAAAATACTTTCATGTGACCAGGAACTCACATGTAAATTATAAGCTCAAGTTGAGCTTTAGAACTCCCTGTTATTGTTCTTCATACTTATGTATAGGGGAAAAATATATAAGACATTGTAGGGACAACATAATTTGACTCCACATTAGCTGAAAATTGGCAAGCTGAATCCTTAAGTAGTATAGAACATGCTGTAAAAGTTTTGAAGCCATTGGAGTTCTTGTTCTTCAGTTGCATTCAAATCTTTTCAGTTCATCTTTTATGGTCATTAAGAAAGTTAGATAGTGTTTAGCTAAAACACTAAGACCAATTTAGTTCTTTCATAATGCACAACAGGGGCAAACCAAGCCATTCTTGGCATTTCCACACAGCCTCTGTTCCTAAGAAATCCAATCTTTAATTCTTTCCATTGGATTCTATAAAAATTGTGCATATACATTTCATTAGGATTCACGACGAAGGGGATTCGAAGGAGCGATTCATTGAAGTGGATCATACTACGGAGAATCAAGGGTTGATCAGCAAGGATCACTAACTGATTATTTACTACTACCCTGCAAAACAGGCAAGCTCCGGTTTGCATTTAACAACTTTTAAGTTTTTATTTTGTATTCACTTTCGGTTAAGATATGAAATGTGCATTAGGTCTAGTGCTTTGATACTCCTATTGCATAACCAAATGGACCCATGGAGTGTTGGGTAGATGTCTTTCACCATGTAGAATGGCCATGCTTAAGTAAGGTTCGGTAGAAGTCGAGTGGTGAGATACTACTCGCTTGATCAGGACAACAGGGGCATACTGGATTGGTTCATAAAATGTGTAGCAAGTTAAAGTTGAGACCGGAAGGTTGTAGGGGCAGCAGGACATAGGGGCCTGGGTGCTATAGACCTGTCCGTGTCGGTCAAGGACTGATCCGTATGCGGCCTGTTGAACAAGTTTGAGTTGTGTACCGGACTCATGCTGGCTATATGGGACCCAGTAAACCTATGTACCTCGGGAAGCTTGCGTTGAGCCTTTTCAGGTCACCTCAGGCGAGACGGCCGGTGTGCAGTATGTGGGTAATATTCTCATGTCTTCTCATGTCGGTAGGTGCACCATGAGAGTGGCTACTGTACGGGGCAATTTGCTCGATTCAACGGGGGTGAAACTGGGAAAAGGCTGCCACGTACTGCTTAAGCCTAAGAATGGACTTGCAAAAGTGTTCATTTCATCACCTCACAACACCACACCTCATTGGGTGGATAGCTCTTGAACACTTGTGAAGAGCAAGTAAACACCATCAAGAGGGTGATTAGAGGGGAAAGCCATAACTTCAAAAGTAGGAGTCATACACATAAACATGAAAGGTTGAGCTCACCCCTAGAACTTAAATATTCTTAGGAAGGCTCAGGCCAAGTTTCATGCAAAACCAAGCCTTTTTGAGGCACTTTTGGAGCCATTTGAAAAAGGGGCCAATCTGAATGCAAATTCAAATTGCAGCCATTTTCATCATTTGAATTGAAAAGTTGACTTCATATTCAAACTCAGCACATTTTTCTGAGTTAGTCACCAATTTTCATTCCCATTGGAGTTCATCTTGTCAGGAGCTAAATTGGCATTAATCCAAAACTGAATTTGAATTTCAAATTTAAATGTGAAGGGAATTTGGCCGAACCAGTTTCAAACTGATGAATTCAAATTCCTCCTCTGGATTGATGGCTAAGCTTTCCATTCAAGTTTGAGTAGTTGAGATATTTGCACCAACAAAGGAGAGTATTAGGGGGGAGGCAGGGGCCCGCCTGGCAGTCAAATGCCCTGATCAAACTTTTCCACGGGCTCTGTTCCACGGGACACAGCAGCGGGCGCCACCAAGCAGGTGCCGAACAGCCACCACGACGAGCTGCTGTCGTAATGGAGGCTAGCGCCGCGCCTTTGCCTGCCCACGAAGCCATCTCTCGCAGCTCACATGGAAACCCGGCCGGCTTTCACAAGCACTCCACCGAAAGTATCAAAGTTTTGGCCGCTCTCCTCGGGTCCTCGGTGCGCCGCCGATCTAAGCGTTCTCGGGACCGACGATCAACAGCAATTAGACGCGCAAGGGGCTGCTCGAACTCATGGTGAAAACCCCAACCCTTTTCGTGCCCTGTCAGGAGAGAATTTCCGTGTTTAGTCCTCGGTGTTCAAATTACCGAACTAGCCAATAATCCAAAACTCATGGTGATCGGTCCACCACCGCGTAAACCAAGCTAAACACATGTTCTACACGTCCCCACGGCCACCTAGGATCAAAGACCATCAGAAACCATCGAGTTTTGGCGCTGCTATTTGAGTTTTTCGAGTATCCGCCATTTTAGCCCTACGTCAATGGTGAGGTCCTAGCTCCGGCCGTTTCCATGGCAAACCAAGTCCATTTTTGTGCTCAGCATGCCACAGCAGAGCTGTAGGAGCAAACCGTTCCAAAAATAAGTGCCTAAGTAGCTCGGGCGACATCGCCGGAGTGGGGATCGCCGTTGTCACCGTTGCGAGCGTGGTTCCGGCCATCGCCGAGCTTCGGTGAGTGCACCAAGGTGTTCCCCGAGAAAAGATGGGCACATGCGGTGGAATCCGTCGAAGGTCGTGTGGTAAAATGGTTGGAGGCGAGCTCTCCGGCGAAGCGCCGCCGCGGGGGTCGCGGGTTGTCGCGAGGTAGACGAAGGGGGGGGGGGGGCGGGTCCACCAGTCAGTCCCTGTTTTCCAGCAGGGTTCCGCTTTGCGGCCGGGATCCGATGTGGCAGCACGGGTAAAACCCCGTGGGCTGTGGTGTGGCCGCGATCTCAGTGGCCCGGTTTAAAGAGTGGTGCCCACAACCCGAGTTTAAACATTTCTATGATTTTCAGATTTAGTTCAAACTTCAAATGCATATAACTTTTGCTAGGAAGCTCCAAATTCAGTGAACCAAATTTTGTTGGATTCATCTTTTTGAATAATCACCATAAGAACAAGTTTCAGCTTATGAAACTTATTCCTATTCCAGAATTAATTCCCTAAAATTTAAATTGTTGGGAATTTTATCTGGAGAATTCTTTTATAGAAAATTCTGAAATTTGGCTAGGATGTTCATATTAAAATCCTTGAGTCACAGTAAAAATTTCAGATCCATCCAAGTTTATTTACTCCCCCAAAGGGTGTGATTAATTGAGCTGCCCTAAGAAAATGGAAATAAATATACAGAAACATTTTTCAGATTTTCTCAAATCTTGTTTAGGGCATAACTTCCTCTAGGATTCTTCAAATAACATGAAACCAATTCCATTAGAACCATTTCAACTTCTAGTTTCCAGAAAGTAATGGTTGGAGCCATGAAAATCCCTGGAAATCCTTGGAGGCTCTACTAATGACCAAATAGGCTTTTATTTGTACAGATCTCAAATGAACTTTGTTTCAAATGAAAGTTGGTCAAGACTCTGGTTAGAACCCTACCAAGCCACCATAAAAAATTTCAGAGCCAAAGGGGAGGGCTAGCTAAAGTTATGGTATTTACATATTCAGTTTCAAACTTTGCATTTGAATTGACATATAGTATATCGCTTACGTGTAGTCGCTGAAGGCGAGGAAGCTCCGGAAGTGCTGGACTTTCTTCTTCTGGACGAAGCCCTAACATCTGACCAGCAGCAACAAGGCAAGCCCCGGTTTGCATTAACCAATTTTACAAAGTTTTGCTTTATGTATACTTATATGTGGTATGTATGTGCATTAGGTGTAGGATGGATGAAACCCAAATGCATAGCCAGATTATTTTCCACAAGAGTGAGGGTAGCATTTAAGTCCTCGAGTAGTATACGCTGTGCTTAATGTTCATAGATCTTTGGTACAAGTCGAGTAGTTGGAATCTACTCACGAGTATAGGAGTCGGGACACACGGGATTTGTTCGAGTGATGTGAGATCAGTTTAGTAAGAAAATGAGACTAGGCAGGGGCTAGGGCGCAGCAAGAGGAAGTCTTGTGGGCGCAGCCCTGCCCGTGTCGATTGAGGACCGATCTGTATGCGGCCCCGCTGAGCAAGTTTGAATGTACCGAAGGCATATCGGATATATGGGGTCCGATAAACCGATGTAATCTAAACCTCCGGGCGTCGAGGCATAGCACACCGATTTATAGGTATAGGTTGAGGGCAGCTAGGTGGAAATCTGCTAACGGGCATAGAGAGATGCTCCGTGCAGGGAACCTCCAGTCCGTTTCAGTGCGACCGGTTCTACGTTTGGGCTGTTGGGTGAAAGGTTGTCCCGTACAACATCAGTGGAGCGTGCGGTGCAGCTCTGAGTGTGGGCGTACGTGACGTGCTATTCGGGCATCCCTGCAGGTGTATATCAAATCGATTCGCCGTCCCTCGTGGTTATGAGTACCGCTTGTTCACAGTGTCGTGACGTAGGTTAATATATGAATGGTATGATTCAATATTGCTGATATGATTAAATTGTATTGCTACATGTGTGCCACCAAATATTGCTCACTAAATTTCAGATTTCATGAACTATTAACTTGTGGCTAAAAGACGAATTAAGGATGAACTTCTAGGCGTGTCTTTTGCTGCAATATGCCATCCTATAGTGTTATGACTTGCATATAGAGTTTCATGCGTAGGTGAGTCGGTTAAGCCTTGCTGAGCCATCGTGCTCACGGTTGCTGCTATGAGTGTTTTTCAGGTGAGGACTAACCCACGGACTCGGGTTATGAGTCCACTGGCGAGGGCTACCCTCCGCCGGGGACCACGGCTGAGTGGGAGCCATACACGCCACGCTGAGCTGAGGAGTGCAGCTAGTGTGGGTTGCCCATAGGGCTGGGCAACCAACTTTTGCTAGATAGATGGGTGTGAGTTGTATAAACATAGCTTCCCCTTTTGTAATCCAAATACTAGTTTGTAACTGAAGTCTTGTACTAGTTTGTACATATTCAGTTGGTTTTTATGTAATGCAATGTTTCCTTATGAAGTGTGCTGTCGGGTGTCGCATCGTGCGGCACCACCCTCTGAGATCCTGAGCGTGTGGATTCTGGTCCGCCACAGGCCGGTATCAGAGCCGCATTGGGGATAGCACACTAATTAAGGACTGTATTACGGGAAAACTTAGGTTATGGTGAGGATTCGCTAGTTTCCCAAGTAAGGACTATATTAGCATAGTTACTTAAAGTGCCAAGACTAACATATGTGTTATAATTCTGAATTTTGATTATGTAACGACGCACCTACGCTCAGGTAAGAATTGTAAGGAACGCCACCGAAAGCGGTTCAATTTCGGTTAGCTCCCCTGACGAGGAATGTTGTTCAGGGATAGGTCTCACAGCTTGGTGTAATACGTTAATATGAAACTCTTGGACTTATCATGTTCCTGAGTTCATATGAAACACTGATCCCTAGCGTGCACTAGGCAAGCAAGTGGAGACCCCATCGTGTGGTCAGTAACGCGATAGTGTGTTCGTCTGGAAATAGCCCAGGAGGACATTGCAGCGCTTGCCATCGGCGTGACCTGCAGGGCAGTAGGTGGTATCTGTTGGGTTGATAAAATTCCCAACCGTGACGACCCGTTCGTGCTCTACTCGGATTCCCCGTCGTGTGGTGTGAAAACACGATCACGTACCTTGAGACGTGGCTTAACTCAAGGACGGCCGTATGGCAATGATACGGGCGTATGTATTTACTTTCAAATATGGACCTGACTGAAATGAAAATAACCCTTGAGTGCATAATTACTGTGTGTTCTTCTGCAGGTACTAACTACGTATGTATCCCGTGTAGTATACGTGTGTGAGAGACCGTTTAGTGCTACAATTGAGACGTATATGCCGGTATAATCCGGTTAGGATTTACTTTTTGGTGAGGAACGTAGTACCGACATATAATAGGCATTTGCATGAAAGATAATGGTAATAAGGAACTAAAATAACCAAGTTTCAATGTGTAGGACCCTGGTTGGGTAAAAAAAGTTCAATAGTTGATCAGTTTAGTTCAAAGGGATTGAAAAACAAAGTGCTCTGTTTTGGGAGCAAGTTTGCTGAACTTTAACAGAACATAAATCATAGTTTTATTTAGCCAATGGAGGTGTGGGATATAGTTCTGTAAAGGTGTTTAAGTACTCTACAACTTTGTTGTAGACTTCCAGAGCTGAATCACACCATGAACTTGCTGAAACTCCAGATGATTGTAAACTGTCCAGAACCAGGACAGATTCAAAACACTCTCTAGACTGTTCTGTTTTTCAAGCATAACTTCCTGTAGAAAAATCTAAAATTATCATATGATACATTTCTGGAAAGGGTAGGAGATGTGTTACATCTTTGTAATTCAAAGTTTCTGCAATTTCAGCGCAGAACTCAGAGGAAATTAGAGTTGAAAACAGCAACTTTCAAAGGAGGTGCCATTGAAATTCTTCCATAAATTCTGTTGATCTTGAATTATCATAACTATTTAACCAGGGCTGATATGACGGCAAATAAATACTCGTTGGAAAGATACTGAAATTAACTTTAACTTTGGTATTCATCTTTAGTCATGAAAATGCCCAGCACCAGATCAAAATCTGGAATATGTAGAAACTGTTCATTTGGGCAGAGGTATGACAATTGAACTCATTTGAGAGATTGTTGTGCCCTAGAGGGTTTAAGTACTTCCAATGGGGTAGAACATACTCATGAGTGGTTATATTCAACTAGTGAAAGATTTCAGTATATGTCCAACTCAAGTTTCTTTTGCTAGAGACCATGTTTGTGTCGTATTGAAGATAAAAGGGTAGTATACGTGATGACACAGCGATATTAACGTCTCGTAGTGACCAAACCTAGTTGAGATGAACTTCCAAAGAGGAAGTCCATCAAGTTGGATTTAACTAGCTTGTATTTGGCCTGGTAATGGTGTAGCTTGTGCAAAGTTATTACATTATCTATATACGAGATGTATCGCATGTTTTACTGTCATTATGTTTTACACCTATTTCATTGGACTGCATGAAGTATGTTGCGGGGCTGATTTTTATTGTCATATGGTTGAAGATGGTTCGCACTCGGGCCACGCATGAGGTCGGTGGCTCTAGCCAGCAGGTGGGTGATGACTCTCAGCCACCTTCCTACGACAGCACCCCGCAGCAACAACCACCACCGCCCTCCGCTTAGATTAGCAGATGTAATCGCGGCACTGGTGGGTAATCGTGAGGAGCAGACCGACCTGCTCCGCACGATCGTGCAAAATACGTCCCAAGCGGGGGGGGGGGGGGGGGGGGTCAAGAGAGGGGGCCTCGTGATCCCCACGTTGTGATGTACTCGGACTTCATGAGTACGCACCCTCCTGTGTTCACTGATGCAGCAGAACTCCTGGAGGCCGACAACTGGCTGCGGACGATCGAGTCTAAGTTCGGGCTGCTCCAATGCACGGAGCGGCAGAAGACTCCCTTTGCGGCGCAGCAGCTTCACGGTGCCTCTGGCGTATGGTGGGCGGACTATGTCGCCTCACTGTCAGCTGGCCACGCCGTGTAGTGGGAAGAATTCTGGGAGGCGTTCCACGCCTACCATATCCCTCCTGGGATAATGAAGCAGAAGTTCCAAGAGTTCTTGGAGCTGAAGCAGGGTGGGAGGAGTGCCCACGACTACTCCTGTGACTTCAACCATCTGGCGCAGTATGCGTCGGATTATGTCTCCACGGAGGAGAAGAAGCGAGAGCATTTTTATCGGGGATTAAATCCCGAGATGAAGACGCATCTCGTCCAATGCAATCGCGGCACGTTCAATGATCTCATCAATGCCGCGATCATGCAAGAAGATGCTCAGCAGAAATTGGCGGCTGAGCAGCGAAAGCGCAGCGCTCCCCCAGCAGTGGGGGTGGAGCTCCTCAGAAATACCGCATGGTGTATCGGACACCATCCGGTCAGCAGTGGCATCCATCGGCGCGACCTCAGCAGTTCAGGGGTCGTTCTTTCCAGCCACGTCCGTTCCAACCACCGATGCCACCACCGCGACCGCAACAGCAGCAGCAGATGGTATCCCGGGCGTTTCCACCGCTACAACGTGCCCCGGGTTTCTGTCCGCTGATCAGCGGAGGACCGCCTCGCTACAACTGCTACACGTGTGGCCAGGTGGACCGTTTCTCGGAGGACTGTCCCTAGGGGCAGCAGAGCAGCGGGCAAGCCCAATATCAGGGTGGTGCTCGAGGCCGACCTCCGGTCAAGAAGGTTGGTCAGAGAACCGGGGGCTTCGCAACCTCGACAATGAGGACACCCCGGAGGGAGAAAACATGCTGGCGGATACGTTCACTCTCAACGACCAAGCAATCATCATTTTATTCGATTCGGGTGCAACCCACAGTTTCATAAGTGCATCCTATGTGGCTAAGCATCAAATGCAAGTCTTCGCAACCGACTGCTCATATATGATCTGCTCACTGGGAGGGAAGATTTCAGCAAATATGATGATTCCAAAAGCACCTCTGTGCTTAGGTGGGAAGATATATCCCACCACCTTGATAATTCTTACGGGACAGAAGATTGATGCAATCTTAGGGATGTCATGGTTACACTACCATGGCGCTGTCCTGGACACTCTGTCATGGATGGTTCATTTGAATTCTCCATTCCACCGTCTACATTCCATGGTGTTAGACAACCCTGTCCCGGAAGTTTCAGCAACTTATAACACTGAAGCTCTCAAGTTAGAGGACATCCACGTAGTCCGGGAATACCCCGACGTGTTTCCGGATGATCTTCCGGGATGCCACCTGAGCGGGCTGTGGAGTTCAAGATAGAACTTGCACCTGGGGCTACTCCCATATCATGGAGACCATACAAAATGGCTCCAAACGAGCTGGATGAATTGAAAGAACAGCTCAATGATTTGTTGAGCAAAGGTTTCATTAGGCCGAGTTCCTCGCCTTGGGGATGCTCGGCGCTGTTCGTAAAGAAGAAGGACGAAACCTTAAGGCTGTGTCTGGATTACCGGCCGCTCAACGCCATCACCATCAAGAACAAATACCCACTAACCCGTATTGACATTCTGTTTGATCAGCTTGTGGGTGCAAGTGTGTTCACTAAGATGGACCTTCGCTCCGGGTATCATCAAATAAAATCCGGGTGGAGGATATCCCGAAGACGGCCTTCTCGACGAGATATGGCTTATACGAATATCTCGTCATGTCTTTTGGTCTCACTAATGCTCCGGCACATTTCATGTACCTCATGAACTCGGTGTTCATGCCGGAGCTGGACATGTTCGTTGTGGTGTTGATGGATGATATCTTGGTTTACTCCAAGACAAGCAGAACACGCTGAACACTTGAGAATCGTTCTTCAGCGATTGCGGGACAATAAGCTCTATGCCAAGTTCAGCAAATGTGAGTTTTTGATCAGCCAAGTGCCATTTTTGGGACATATCATCTCAGCGGAAGGCATTGCGGTTGACCCAAGCAAAATTGAACAAGTGCTGAAATAGAAAGCTGTGAGGGCCCGGACCCGATCGCGGGGCCGTGCCGCTCGCCCGGGAATCGCATTAGGTGGTGCCGTGCGATGCGGCACCCAACAGCATACATAATAAAGCACCATATTACATAAATCAAGCGGAAGCTTACAAAGTGTGAATTTTACAAATACTTCTCAAAAATAAGCTATAGCAGAAGACTGATACAACTCACATCTCATATCTATGCTAAGCAACAGAGAAGATGTCCAGTCCGCGGACCCCTCTCACAAGCAACAAGACCACAATAGCAGCGGCAGGGGTTGTCATGAGTGCACCATTCGGAGAGTTCCGAGTCAAATCGGACAACCGTACATTTCAGCATAGGGTTATTACCTGCAAAACAACTCATGCAGTATCTGTGAGCACGAAGCTCAGAAAGACTTAACCGTCACCCTAGTCATGAAACTCTACATGCTGAAAATAGAAGGCTGAATTTAGAAGTTTGCAAAAAAGATGAACTTGAGCTAAAGGAGAGCCCTTACTTCAAGTTTTAAGCAACTTATATAGCCCTCGCACAATTTACATCGAGACTCCACAATCAAACAAGAAACACTTCATCTCGATGTCACTTGTCCGAAGTGAAAGTAACTTTAGTGAGCTACCCTAGACCCATACAGACCTTGTGCCATTAACGTCGAGACTCCAAAATCAAACAAGAAACGCTTTGCCTCGACGCTACTAGCCCAAGGTGGAAAATAAATTTAGTGAAGGTGTTGATCATTTCCTCATCTCCATTATGAGGATTACTCACAAAGCATCTTAACTTTTTCCATGTTTATTACTACGTCACGACGCAGAGAACAAGTATGCTCACTACCGCGAGCGACGGTGATTGCAATCAAAAACACCCGGCTGACACGACACGCACGCCCGTACCCGACGTCGCACACAGCAACCATCACTGACGTCGTACGCGGCAACCTTTCACACGACACCCAAATGCGGACTTCTCTATCCTTTCAGCATCTGCATCAGACGGTGAGGTATGCCTCGACACCCAGGTTAACATGTTACATCGATTTCCTTGGTCCCATATTACCAGTATGCATCCGGTACACAACACAAACTTGTCCCACAGGGCCGCACACGAGAACGGGCCTTAATCGACTCATACATAGACTAGGTCCACAGGACCACGTCCTCGAGCCTTCCATCCACTGCCCGGTCTCCATTCCCAACTATGAGGATCAATTCCTAGCTCTTCCGATTGATCCCCCTTAAATCCCGGTTCATGAGTACGAAACTGCCCACTCGAGTTTTTCTTCTTTTAATCCACTTCTGTTAACTTGAGATCAGCAGTTATAATCAATTGATAACCTATTCTACATTATTGTAAGGGCCTCAGTTTTTGGACACATATTTAAAGTGTTCATCACCACACACACACCTGATTTGAAGAAAGTTAATGAACACATTTGAAGAGCATGTAACCACCATCAACATACTCATTAGAGAAACAAACTCACATATTGCAAAAGTGGTATTTCCCACATGTAATATATAGGGGCTGGGCATATGAAAAACTCCTACACATTGCTAGAAATGTCCATGCCAAGTTTCACCCAAATTCAAAACCTTTTGAGGTCATTTTGGGTGTAGCTAGAAAGAGGGCAGTTTGGAACTACATTCAAATTCAAACTGTTTCTATCACATGAATTCAAAAGTGGGAGACATATTCTTACTCAGCACATTTTTGTGAGCTCACACACCAATTTTCACTCCATTTGGAGTTAATCTTGACATGAGCTAAGTGGGGCAAATTCAAACTTTATTTGAATTTCAAACTGAACATGTGCTGAAATTTATCCAAATCAAACCCAATTTGAATTCTAACTAATTCAAATGGCTCAAAGGTTGATAATTCAAATCACCAGGGGTTTGTGGGGATTACTGTTTACAACAGTGATAAGGAGTTAAAATCAGAGGTTAAAATTGAGGGTGGGACCCACATGTCATAGAGATAAGAGTGAAGACTTGCACACAAAGTCACAGCCTCGGTGGGAAATTCCACCAAGCAGCTGCCGGTTCAACGCCACCGAGAGCTGCCCGTGCGCCACCGAGGAGGAGCAGCGCCACCAGCTGCTTCCCGCTTCCACACACGAGCCCAGGGTCGGTCCCGGGGTCCTCTTAAGGGTTCCACCGAGGCGATCATCTCTCATTTCCTTCTCCTCAGTGCACACCGAGTCCCCCGGCTTCCGCCTCTCTGCTCGATCGGGAAACCACGAAAACATCGTGCCCCCTCCTTTCCCGAGCTGCTAGGCAGCACCCTGAGGTCGCACTCCACTTCCCCGATGCCCAAAAACCCCGAGCTCCGGCCTCCCTTGCCCGAGAACGATCGCCACAGCGGAGACCTAACCTCAGCCGAGGGTCAGGCGCTCGTGGACAGCGTTCCACAGGGGCGTTCACGGTCCAGAAAGAGCGGCAGCAGGAGCGCGCGACCACCATTTTGCTCTCCTCCAAGTCTTGAAGCAGACCGTGAAGAATCCGCTACGAATTTCCAGATTTTGCTCCGGCGGTCTTAAACCGAGATTCCGGTACGGATTCTTCGAATTCCCGCTCTATGATCCTTCTTAAGTTATCAAATCCTACACATAGGCACTGGACTAGCCGGCGATCAATTTCCTTTCTGCATCCATGGTATGAAACCGACTAGGAGAGACAAATTTTGAGCTTGATCGGGGATGTTCATGGCGGGCACGATGGGTCACACGGTGCCGACCAACTTGCCGCCATCTTTGAACACCTTTGAAACCTTGCTGAGCTTCCTAGAGGTGTACTGATGCCGTAGAACTGACTGTTTGAGGTCTTGGCGGGTTAGAACCCACGGCCGACGGCGCCGAACCTCAACCGAGGCCGCCGCACGTCGCCGGGCTATTTCCAGTCACCGCCAATCGAACTGACACCACCGACGTGTTCCTTGACGTCGATAACCCCCGGCGGCCAGTTTCAGACCGTGTGATGGCCGGCAGCGTCAATCCGGCGAGCTCCGAGTCTGCTCCGGCGAGGGGAGGCCGCGCGGGTGCGAGGGCGCATCGGGAGGAAGAAGAAGAACGCGGGGCCCGGTCGTCAGTGAATTAAAAATTTTAATCGGGATCGGGTGCGGCTGGGATCCGTTGTGCTGGCATGCAGGAAACCCGCGGACCACGGTGTGCCGACGCCTCAGCGCGCGACACGTGTCCCCGTGGCCCACCCGCAAGTTTAAACTTTTCCCCGATTTTCAGATTTCATTCAAACTTCAAATCCTCATAACTTGGGCTAGGAAACTCCAAATCGAGTGAACCAAACTTTGTTGGATTCAGCTCTCTGAGCACTTTCCAGAAAATCAAGTTTCACTTCATGAAAATCCTTATTTCTCCAGAATTAATTCCTCAAAATTTAAACTGTTGTGGAATTTTAACTGGAGAATCCCTAGGAGGAAAATTCTGAAATTTTGCTGGGATGTTCTCCAAAATATCCCTGAACTACCATAGAAATTTCAGGTCCATTTGAGCTCATTTGATCCACCTAATGGTGTGATTAGCGAAACTGTTCTAGAGAAAATAGAAAATGTTCAGAAACATTTTTAGAATTTTCTCTGAAATTGTTTAGCTCATATCTTTAGCTAGAAACCTTCAAATTAAGTGAGACCAACTCCATTAGAACCCTCTGAAAATCTAGTTTTCAGAAAGTCATAGTTTGTTTCATGAAAATCCTTATAACACCCTAAAAGCCTTCAATTAAGGTCAAGTACATAATTAATTGTCGAGGGCTCAAATGAGCTTTGCTGCAACTAGAACTTGACCAAGTCTCTGTTTAGGTTGTAACCAAGCCACAGTAAAAGTTTCACCGTCATTGGATCTGTCAAGAAGAGTTATAGACTTCATAAGTTTAAATTCAAGCAAATGCATTTAAATTAATACATATACTTGTATATCATGTAGTCTCTAAGGTCAAGGAGGAACCCGAAGTCCTAGACTTCGTTAATCTGGAGGAGCAGCTAGCCTACGACCAAGAGCAGCAAGGCAAGCTCCGGTTTGCATTAACCGTTTTACAAATTTTTATTGTTTTGAGCACTTACTTGAGTATTATGATTCCTTGCATTAGAGTCTTGTTTGGAAACCCAACTGCATAGCCAAGAAAACCATGGGTTGGGTTTAGGATTTGCAAACCCCGTTAGCTACTGCAATGCTAAGATAGTGTAGGATTCGGTACAAGTCGAGTAGTTGGAACTACTCGCGAGAATAGGCTGGAGACACTCGACTCGGGTAGAGATAGCACATGATACACATGGCAAGAAGAATGAGACCGAGCGGAGAGTAAGGGCAGCAGGACTTTGGGGCCTGTGTGCTATAGCTCCGCTTATGTTGATTGAGGACCGAGCCGTGTGCGGGCCTGTTGAACAAGCTAGAACAGTACCGAAGACCTACCGACTATATGGGAACCGGGAAACCGATGTAACTCGGGTAGCTGGGTGTTGAGGCATAGCTGGTCGTTCAGAGGGTAGGTTGAGAGCTCGAGGTGTAAATCGGCTGGCGGCACTGAGATGCGCGTGCAGAGACCTCTTGCTCGGGACGATTGGACCGGTTCAACATTTGGCTAACGGTTGAAAGGTAGTTGCGTACGGTGTCCGTGATGGTTGTTGTAGGCAACATCGAGTACGGGCGTACGTGACAGGTTGTTCGGGTAACCCTACAGGTGTAAATCGATTATAATCGCCGTCCCTCACGGTCAGTGAGTGCCACTTGTTCACTGTACCGTGATGTAGAAAGAACAGGCTAGTCACATGTTAAAATGTTGCTGATTGAATGATGGACGTTGATTGTTAATGATATGCTGTATTTTACAGCTAATTAAAGTTCCTTTCAACTTTGGGCAACGTACATGAGAGAAATGCGTTTCTTGTTTGATTGCGGCTCTCTCATGTGCCTTAGCGTAAGGTTCTCCACAACCTGCTGCTAAAACTTGAAAGTAAGGTTCCACTAATTAGGCGAGTCCTTTGCAACATGTTTTTATCTCATGTACCCATCACCCCTCATGTAGAAATTCCATGTTTAGGAGAGACGGGTCAGTCTTGCTGAGCCTTCGTGCTCACTGCTTGTGTTTGAAGCTTTTGCAGGGTTCTATGAGGAAGGGACTCCCGAGGAAGAGACGGAACCCCAGGAGGGGAACCCCGTCGAGTGGGAGTCGTGCACGCCGCCGTGTTAGTGTGCGTGTGTGCTAGCAAGGACACGTTCACGGGCTGAACATGAACTTGATGCGTAGTCTACGCCTGTGAGTGTAGACTGGACATATTTTGCTGTAAAAATGTTCAGAAATCAGTTTATGTAATAAAATGTTTGCTTCCTCTTTGTACCTTTGATGTGTGTTATCTGGTGCTGTGCAACGCAGCACCCCTCAGCGTGATCCTGGCTCGACAAGACCGTGGGGTCGTGTCAGCATTGGTATCAGAGCTCGCTTGAGGTTTAACGCACTACAAAGGTCATTTTTTTCAAAAATCCAGTGAGGAACGAGTTAGTAGCCCATATAAGGATGTTACTAGCATATAGAAAGTGGCATACTAACCTAACTGATTATGTCGGAAAATCGTGCATCTCGGGACGTGTATGTCTTGGGGGGTGCACGTAAGCGCTGTCCACCAGTGCGCACAAGCTGAAGGGTGGAG
Organism: Neostapfia colusana; assembly: GCA_030760725.1. Taxonomy (NCBI): domain Eukaryota; kingdom Viridiplantae; phylum Streptophyta; class Magnoliopsida; order Poales; family Poaceae; genus Neostapfia; species Neostapfia colusana. The sequence goes on from JASWHV010000003.1 coordinate 103,874,635, forward strand.
CCCCACGGGTGGCAGGTAACCCGACCCGCTTTGATATCCTCTACGACTCTTCATGTCGTTTGGGGTATTCGAGCAACGTCTGTCCCTGGCGTGCGTGGTGCAATTTGGGAGACCCCGTCACGTGGTCTGAAACGTGAACACGTAGCTCAAGGCGTGTTTAGCTTGAGAACATCCGGGCGAGTGATGACGGCCGGGTGTACGAACTGTATGGATACCGGACTCGGTGTGCAGCCGAGTCTGACGATTGCTTGAGTTATCTGCAGGTAGTATAACCACGAAACGGTAGACGTGTAGCATCCGTGTGCGAGAGACACTTAGTGCCACTGAACTAACGAAGCCGGCTAAGTCCGGTATAGGTTTTTCTTTGTGAGGACGTAGTACCGACATAATCTGGTGACGCATCGACGTCACACCCCACTAAATGAACAACTTCATTGTAAAACTTGAAGGTTTTGATCCAAAGCACTAAAACTTGATGTAACTCTTTCCCTTAATCAGGATATTCAAAGTTAACAAGTTTTCAACTTATAGGTTGCTAAGGACGGAACACTCTGTTTTCAGCTGAATTAAGGCTGAAGTTAATCAGAGGTTAGAGATTGAGATATTTCGAGGTTGGGGTCATATGATACATTTCTGGAAATCTTTGGAAGAGCTCTACAACTCTTCTGTTGAGGTCAAGAGGTGTTTCATCCCTTAATTAATCGAAAAATGCAGTAGGGTTGAAACTGTCCAGAAAACAGGGCAGGGCAAAGACTCTCTGTAAACTCTCTGTAAATTGAGTATAACTTCCTGCATAAAAATCCAAAAATAGAAAATGAGGTAGTTCTGTAAAGCTTATGAGATGGGTTACAACTTTGTAACATAAAGTTTTGTTAGATTGGGAACAGAATTAACTGGAATTCTTGGATCAAATCAGTACCAAAGCAGGGAGGTGCTGTCCATTTTTCTCCAGAAATTCTGTTAACTTTGACCTCTCATAACTTTTGAACCAGGACAGATATTAGGCCAAGCAAATACTTTCTGGAAAGATATTAAAGTTAGCTTTAACTTTGGTGTTGAGCTCCAGAATTGGTTTTGCCTTTAACAAGGCTTAAATCAGGTTGAGATGGAAACTGATCAGGGCTGTCATGTTGAACAGCAGATCAGCAGTCAAATTTGCTTAAAATTTGAACTATGTTTCCAAGTTTATGGGTTCAATGACATGTCTTATGTTATAACTCAATGGTTTACTGTTTAAATAAATATTTGACATTTATCAAAAATATTTTTACAGATGACAACAGATAAGCAGTTGGAGAACGGGTGGGTGGTGTCCCACTGTTCTCACCACAACGGCTATCCGGAAGCATTGAGGCATATGCTTCAGTATTTCGGGTACAACCAGATGCTGCAGTACATCGCCAAGGAAGAAGGCGAGTAGGGGAACAATACGTGGACAATCCATGTTGAAGTCCCTGCAGGACCTACGCCACCCGGTTGGGTGCCGTTCACCGTCACGGTGAGAGGTAGGCAACCGGAAGGGATGTGGCAAGTGGCAGCCTGTGATACCATGTCACGTTTCTGCCAGCTACACGTGAGAGCGATGGAGGGCACTCCATACACACTCGTTCTGGTGGAGGGACGGGCTCATCATGTGTGGGAAGGAAGGTACCGTGAGGCAGCCGATCCGGGTTGCCCAAGGTACAGTCCCGCGGAGGCAAACCTTAGCCTCCAGATGAGGGCGGGAAACGCCGTGATGGACAGCCAAGCTGTTCATACGGAGCATCTCACCGCAAAGCTCAAGGAGAGCACAAGCCGTGGAGACCATTTCGAGAGTGCTCACAGTGCACTCCGCAATGTGCTCCTTCCGACGATCAAGCGACTGAATGAACAGCTCAATCAGTTGCATTGTCTGAAGAAGGCAAAGAAGAAGAGCCGTGTTGACATCGCGGCGTTACAAGAGCTGGTGCAGACTCTAACCCAGCAAAATGAGGACCTTACTCAAGAGCGGGACGACGCTATTGAGGAAGGGCAAGGCTGGGAAGAAGACTACAACCAAGCCATGGACGAGGTGCATGCATTGCAGGACCTCGTACCTCCGGTATTGAGCATACCGGTGGTCTTGGGCCTTCCAGCAATGGGAGAACCCGAAATGGGAGAAGAGGTGGTAGATCCAGAGCCACCAGCAGCGGCACTGGAGGAGGACGACCCGCAGGAGGTCGAGTTCTACTCCGAGTGGGGGGTTACAGTTGCCAAGTAGGGCAGCTAGAGTAGTGTAACCCAACTTTTGTAATCGGTGACATGTCGTGTAGGCAGTAGCGTATGTATAGGTAGTGACGACATGAGCACGACTTCTCGGAGACCCGAGAATAATGTATCTTGTATAAAGTTTATGCTTTATCAATATATGTGAATGTTGTGCAAATTATTCATGTGTCACTTCAATACCTACTGTTGCATATGGAATTTTAAGTATGACATGTGCTAATCGCTACTGTTTTGAATTTCAGAATGACTCGTACTCGTGCCAACCCGGACATTGGGGGTACTAGCCCAGGGGGAGAGACCTCCCAATCGCCTGCCGAGGACTCCTCGGGACAGCAGCAGCAACAGCAACAGCAAACACCGCCACCGCCACTGCCAACGGTTACATTGGCTGACATCGTCGCGGCAATGGCGGGTTCACATCAACAGCACACGGAGTTGCTGTAAACTCTTATCACCAATACGTCTCGCCCAGAGAGACGTCAAGACCGTGAGGAGCGTCAACAGAGCTCCTACTCCGACTTCCTAGCGACTCATCCCCTGGTATTCTCAAGGGCAGATGAACCTCTCGACGCGGACAACTGGCTCCGCGCAATAGATATGAAGTTCGGGCTGCTCCAAATAAGCGAGCAGCGCAAGACTCAGTTCGCAGTCCAGCAGCTCCAAGGATCCGCGAGCGCGTGGTGGGCAAACTTTTGTGCTTCACAGCCCACCGACTGAGTTATGACCTGGACGGAGTTTCGGACGGCCTTCAGGGCCTATCACATACCGCCAGGTCTGATGAAGAGGAAGGCGCAGGAATTCCTACACCTGCAGAAAGGGAGCCGGAACGCGCTGGAATACTCCAGGGCGTTCAACGATCTCGCGCTCTACGCGTCGTATCACGCCGATACCGATGAGAAGCGGCGGGACTATTTTTACCGGGGGCTTAACCCGCTCCTGAAGGACAAGTTGGCGATGTTCAATCGCGGCAGCCTCAACGACATCATTGATGCTGCGATTGTTCAGGAAGACTCCGCCAAGGAGTTAGCGGCGGCGGAGAGAAAGCGAAGCGCGCCGCAAAGCAGCAGAGAGGGAAGCGGTTCCTCCCAGAAATTTCGGATGGTGAATCGCCCACCATCAGGTCCACGCTGGCAGCCACCCCAGAGGTCGATGCCGTTCCGCAGTCGGCCGTACTCTTCACCGGCATTCAGGCCGGCACTGCCAGTGCCACCTCCGCAACAACAACAGCAGCAGCGGGGCGATGCCGCGTGCGTATGCACCTCAGCAGCGCATGCCGGGCTTTCATCCCCCAAGCACCTCACAAGCAGCGGCCACATGTTACAAGTGTGGTCGTCCAGGACACTTCGCCAGCAGCTGCCCGGAGAGGCAAGGCGGCAGAGTTGCACCGCAATTTCCGCGGAGGAATCAGCCCCGGAACCCCACCAATGCGCGGTGGGCAAACCATAGGCCCGGCACTGTCCACCAGCTTGCCATAGAGGACGTGCCGGAGGGTGAGCCAATCCTTGCGGGTATGTTCCAACTCCACCAGCATCCCGCCATAGTATTGTTTGATTCAGGCGCCACACATAGCTTCATTAGCCAAGCTTTCATTGATAGATATAGCTTGCAAATACTACCCACCGATAGTCCTTATGTGATCTGTTCACCGGGTGGAAAAATTTCAGCAAGCATGATGGTCCCAAAAGCGCCATTGTGCTTAGAGGGTAGAGTTTACCCTACGTCTCTCATAATCTTAGAGGGACAAAAGGTCGATGTCATCTTAGAGATGTCGTGGTTAACCCGCCACGGCGCTGTTTTAGACACCGTCCTCCGAGTTGTGCACTTAAACTCAGAAGTGCACAAATCTCACTCGTTATTTCTGGAGAGTCCAGAAATAAAACTTCCAAGTGTCTATGAATCCACCACCATCAGATTGGAAGATATTCCAGTTGTCCGAGAGTTCCCTGATGTATTTCCAGACGATTTGCCGGGGATGCCGCCCGATAGAGAGGTGGAGTTCAAGATTGAACTTGCATCGGGAACCATGCCAATATCCCGAAGGCCGTACAAGATGGCGCCCAAGGAGTTGGCTGAACTGAAGACTCAGCTCACGGACCTCTTGGAGAAGGGTTTTATTAGGCCGAGCTCCTCGCCATGTGGTTGTTCGGCATTATTTGTGAAGAAGAAGGATGAGACGTTGCGGCTTTGCGTGGACTATCGTCCGTTAAATGCCGTAACCATCAAGAACAAGTACCCGTTGCCACGGATCGACATGTTGTTTGATCAGTTGGTCGAAGCAAAGATCTTTTCCAAGATGGACTTAAGATCCGGGTACCATCAGATTAAGATAAGGGTGGAGGACATTCCGAAGACAGCTTTCTCGATGAGGTACGGACTTTATGACTACCTGGTCATGTCCTTCGGCCTCACCAATGCTCCAGCTCACTTCATGTACTTGATGAACTCGGTATTCATGCCGGAGCTGGACAAGTTTGTCGTGGTCTTCATCGACGACATTCTGGTATATTCCAAGTCGGAGGAAGATCACAAGAAGCATCTGCGTATAGTCTTGCAACGGATGCGGGATCACAAGCTATACGTGAAATTCAGCAAGTGCGAATTCTGGATATCGTAAGTGCCTTTCCTCGGGCATATCGTCTCAGTGGAGGGTATCGCTGTAGACCCGAGCAAGATCACTCAAGTGCTGAATTGGAAATCCCTGAGAACTGTTCATGAGGTACGGAGTTTCCTCGGACTCGCGGGATATTATCGGAGGTTCATTCCGAACTTCTCAAAGATTGCCAAGCCTATGACAGAGCTGCTAAAGAAGGCTACCAAATATGTTTGGAGTCCAGCATGTGAAGCGGCATTCCAGACTTTAGTTAATCATCTAACATCAGCACCGGTTTTGGCGCATGTAACACCTCAAAATCCTGTTAAGAGGGGAATTTAAAATTTTTTGGACGTATTGCATGTGGTGCAGAAATCCAAATTTAATTTGGAATTCAAATTCAAATTCAAACCAGAAAAGAAATGGAAAAAGAAAAAAGAAAAACAGAAAACCTGGCCAGTGGGCCGAAACCCACCAGCCGGCCCACCTCGCCCCGCGTTAGTCCGCAGCCGCGCGCCCCGTTTTCTTCTCACTGACATATGGGGCCCGCCATCTTCTTCCTCCTCACGCGCGCGCTCGGCCGACCGGGACTTCTCTCTCCCCCGAATCGAAACCACCCCGGATACCCGCGTATCCCAGCTGAATTTCGGTTCTGGACGACTCCAGCTCGATCCCAACCGAACGCCGCCCTTCCCCGGCTATATAAACACTGGCATCGTCCCGATTTTTACCCGCGATCGGCTGTTTTTCCTCCCGGTCAGAACCGAAGCTCCGATCACCGTTTTCTCTCGATCTTTGCTCGGGTTCTTTGATCTAACGCGTCGATCGTGTTCCACCGCCTCCGGGGAACCACGCAGGTGCAGAAAACTCGGTGGTTTGCGCTTCAAACACAGTGCCGACGAGCATCGCCGTGAATTCACCTCGGACCTCGTCGCCGACCGCCTTCCAGGACCTCCGAGCTCAAGAAAACCCCCGAGGTGAGATCCCCGACCTCCCCTCTACCGATCTATGCCATGAAATCCCAGTTTTAGGAAGAATTGACGAAGATCTGAAGTATTCCGGCGAGATCGCCGCCTCCCGCCGCCGCGCGCCGCCGGGCAGCGCCGCCCGCGCTCGGTCCGAGCGACGTGGCCGCTTGTGCGCCGTCTAATTTAAATCGCACGGTAGAATTGAAATCCCCGCGTACCGGTTCGACGTTATAATCTCAGCCGTCTGTTTTAAATCGGACGGTCCACGTCAGCCCCGCGTTATAAAGGCCGGGATTCTTACGCGCTACCCCCTGGGGATCTTGGAAAATACGAGCTAGCCCCGGAAACTTCTGATCTAGCCCCCGGAACTTTAGAAAATCATGTAAATTCATTTAAAAATCAGTTTTAGCCCCTGGACTTAATAAAAATTTGGAAAACCCCTCTGTTATGTGTAGTTAGACCCTGGAAATTTATGAAATAATATAATAGACCCTGTAGTGGGGTGAGTTTACCCTTTTAACCGTATATGATATTAAATTTAGGAATTTGAATATGTGATTAGTATTTAAAATTTAAAAGATGGGACAAACACATTGTAAATTCAAACTTAAACTTCCCTAGCACTTGGAAAACTTTGGAGTGAGTTAAAAATAGATTTTAAGCTGAAATGAATCTGTCTAATTGATTGTTCATAGTTATTAGTTATAGGGACACATTTTTAGGTTAGAGAATAATTCTGAAAATTGGTAAAATAAATGTAAATTAGTTCACATCAGAGGAGAAGTTCAAAAATATATTATTTAATATTTTAGATCAGAACCTATTCTGTTTAGATAATGTGTCTTACTATTTTCATAATAAAGTTCACATTTAGGAATAGAAAATAAATCTGAAAATATAGGAAAATAGGTATGCATAATTAGAAAATGATAAATAAAGTCTCCAAATCCAAAGATTTCAGTTTAGGATTTGGTAGGAGATGTGAAACCCCATTTGGAGTAGGGAAATACCCTCCATGCATACTTGGTAGCTAAGATGTGTATCAATTGAATATAAGGAATTTGTTCAAATTGGAAATTCCTATATAGTGTGCAAACATAAATCTGAATACAAAAGTTAGAAATCATATGCACAAGTTTAAAAGTGCATGTAAGCCAAAAATCAACACACATAGAGTAACCACAACACTTAGAAATGTGAATGACTTTCATAGATGTGAATGTGTGGTTTGTATGAAGTGAAAGTGTGAACTATGTCTTATGGATTGTTGTTTTCTTTTGCTATGTGTGTTGGCATGAATAGAACCTGCCCCAGAGCAAGTTCTTCCCTTCCAAGACCAAGACTTTCCATTCCTAGAGCAGCAGGAAGAAGGCAAGTGTCCTTGACCACTTTGATCCTATGCTAGGATGTGTAGATAGAATTATTTGCATTGTCAATTGAAATATGAAACCCATGCTAGGATGTTTCCCTAGAATTGCATTATCTTGTTTCCTTGTAGCTTGGGTTGGGATTTGTTTTATTATGTCATTCACTCATATTACATGTGCTTAGCCATGCTTAGAATGGGATAATTGGGATATGAGATCATCAGTTTATTTACCATACTCTTGAATGAGATGTTATGAGTTATGTAGAGGTAGGGATCAAGGCAAGTTGGATGATTCGGTTGGTGCTGGGTGCACGAGACTCGGGTTTTTGTTTAGTACTTGCCTGGATCCTAAGGACCGGTTCATGGAGCATGTAACCTAGCTTTACCGTGCCAACCACATGCTGAGATGGGGCAGCTTGGCCAATTAATTAGGTGTATTCCCGGCATAGTATGGGTGTGTTGGATGGTGCGGGGAGTAGGTGTCAGCTGGACTACCATATGAACCGCAAGGCTCAAGAGGGGGCCACTGCAGTGGGGCTGCAACCTCTTGTATGCTGTTAGGGGTGAAACCTCAGTGGGCCCACCCTCATCGGGAATCCCTTTGTAAAGGCTTCGTAGTGATCTCCTGGCTACACACCTGGGAAGTGTGAATGTGGTTCGTAGCCACTGGCATAATGGAGGTTCTTTTAGTCCACCCGGCAACGGGGGATGAAATCACTACATGTGGGTACAGTGGTGCAAACTCTGCAGAGTCAAAACTGTCATGACAGCTGTGCTCACGGTCAAGAGCGGCTTGGACTTATTCATGATTAGAAGAGGATGACTTTGGAAGTTGTGGATGTTAGGCGGGGAGCTTAACATTGGAAATGATGTTATGGTTATTTGATTATGATGATGGGATGGGAGATTGGGACCATTTCACCTATGTAGAAATGTAGATGGTTAATAAGCTAAGTTAATAGGTATTAATTGTGTAGTGCTTTAACCATGAGTCCAACCTCTCCTTGTTCTAGCCATGCATGACATAACTTTCCCACACTTGCTGAGTACCAATGGTACTCAAACTTGCATATTTGTTGGTTTATATTGCTGCTTAGGTCAAGAGAATGATGTGGTGTTCAATGACCAAGACTTCGGACCCGAAGAAGGATTCTAGGTTCATGGAGTCCCCCGGGCAACGCCTGTGATGGAGCCCACAAGAATAATATTCCGCTGCTATTCTATTTACATGTTATGAACTTATTATCGTCCATCGAGACGTATGCTTTGTAAGACATACTTATACTCGACACCTGGCTTGTAATAAATGATGCTTCACTATTTGTCATCACATGTATGAGAAAATGATCCTGGCATACATGTGATATTCACTCGGTTGTTCTTCCGTGAAACCGGGTGTGACAGAAGTGGTATCAGAGCCAAGGTTGCCCGTAGGAACGTGGACATAGGTAGAAATGGACGTAGTTAGGGACCCTATTTTCTTAAAAACTATTTCACAAAGGTGTGGGTTGAAAAGTGTTATTTAATGGGCCACTTTATTCATCTTACCTCAACTTTTATTCAAAATAGGATTTTTGTTTAAAATCTTATCTAACTTAATTTTAAATGCTTTATGTTTAGATGGTTCGCATGATCCGCACCGCCCGCAAGTCCACTGGACGGAGAGTTCCCGTAGTTGCCCTTGCCCTGATAGAGGAGAACCGTCCGGTGACGTATCTCTCCTACGGATTGGCAGTAGGAGGCTTGTTGCGCCGTCTTCGACGCATGCTCCAAGCCGCTGGCAATACGGGCAAGCTAATCATACACTATAGCTCCACCCGGATCATCCGGGAAAAGCGTTAAGAATGGAGTTCGGAAATGAGGATTATCCATGAAAATCAGCTGCTTAAGATCCACCGCTCTCCAGCTTGTCGAGCGACACAGGTCGATGCTGAGAAGGATGTCACCTGGGAGGCCATCACCTGCCAGAGTCACATCTACCGTCGCCACCTTGACAGGACTGAGTACATGTATGTTCTTCAGCGTGAGAGTGGTACGACTGAGTACAAGTACCCGCCAGTGCAGCAAGGGACTTCCCATGAGCACATGGACCTGTGCTTGGAGGATGCTGCTATGCTCAGCACACGACTGCAGGAGTGTCAGCAGGAGCTTCAGGATGTTCGTGACACCCCTGAAGGAGACCGAGGCGTTGCTTCGAGCCAGCTTGAGGGCGAGAGAAAGAGGAGATGGGAATGAACTGTGTGTCACCGTGAATGACACATGGACTCCTGACTCCCAAGATCGCCGGGCGATCAGGCGTCGTCGCACTTCTCCACCAGCAGCCTCCCCACCCAAAGCGGAGTCAGAAGGCAGCCACAATAATGAGGAAGATCCCGAGGAGCCAACTCAGTGATACGAGTCGCGTAGAATTCTTCCCCATAGTTCAGTAGGTTATCGAGTAGGCGAGTCAATACCTTAGTTAATAGTGTGTTAATGTGTGGTGTGTGACGTGAGTTGTGGAAGCCATGAGCAATTGTCCACAACCTCGTCTTCAGGTTGTTTTGCTTTGATGTGTGAACCCCTACGAAATTAATAGTGCATTTATTTTTGCGTGAGACATGAACCCTCAGAAAAATATAAATACAACAAGGCCTCAACATTACAAAGTGTAAACAAGTGAAATTGCTAAGATAATACGTAATGCTTTAAATTGACATTTGGTTGATCATGATAGATGGCCGGAAGAGGAAAGGGTCGTGGTGCCAACCCCGCCAACAACAACGATGAGGCTGGCAACCCTCATCTTTCTGGAGGCCAAGACAGGGGTGGTCGCCGTGAAGGAGTTGATCCCATCCACCAAATGTTTGAGGATCGAAATCAGCTCATCCAGAACCTGACTCAAGTGGTGGCCAATTTGCACCAAGTTCCACCTCCACAAGCTGCACCACGCCAACCAAGGTTGCGTGAGTTTCTAGGTACTCAACCTCCAAAGTTTGCAAGTTCTGCTGAACCTCTGGAGGCAGATGATTGGCTAAAGACCATTGAGAGCAAGATGAGGATTATACAATGCCAAGGGTATAAGAGGGTGCTGTTTGCCTCTCACCAATTGCATGGACCTGCTGCTGATTGGTGGACCTTCTTACGTGGCCGCCCATCATGACCCTGAGAACATCACTTGGGAAGAGTTCAAGCGTAGCTTCCGCAACCATTACATACCAAGGGGTGAACTCAAAAACAAGAGGAAGGAGTTCTTGGGATTGCAGCAAGGAAACATGACTGTGAGGGAATACCTCACTAAATTCACTCAACTGTCCCGTTATTCCCCATGGGACATAGAGACTGATGAGCAGGAACAGGATTGCTTCGTGGAAGGACTCACAGCAGAAATGCAGTGTGCAATGTCCTCCAACGAGTATGAAAGCTTCCAAAAGATGGTGGACAAAGCATTTGTTGTAGAAAGGAAGCTGAAGGCCCTGGAAAATGAAAACAAGAGGAAGGCGGGATGGTCACACCAAGCCTCGGGTAGCAACACCCGCCCACGTCTGATGCAGCAACCTGCAGGGCAGACGAGCCGTGCTGCAGTACCCTACTCCGCACTGAGAGGGTACAACCCGAACTTCAGGCCTCCGTCAGCATCAGCACAGCCACAATGTCAGTTTGTACAGCAGCCTCGACCCACATATCAACCCCGACCAGCAGTACAAGGACCCCCAAATCAACCCCAAGACAACAAAGGCCAGGAACCTAAGGTTGGGGTGCAATGCTTTAACTGTGGTGAAGTGGGGCACTACGCCCATAAGTGCCCAAAGAAGAAGCCCGTGCAGCCGCAACAGCAGAATGTGATGCGAGGACGGGTGAACCACGTGACCATGGAAGAAGCGCAAGAGGCACCCGACGTGGTAGTTGGTAAGTTTCCTGCCAATTTACACATTGCAACCCTGTTGTTCGATTCTGGTGCTACCCACTCGTTCATTGCCCAAGGGTTTGTTAAGAAGCATGATCTAGCAACAAGACAAATGAACCATATGCTAGCAGTAAACTCTCCAGGTGGAGAAATAAGGACAAGACGAGTGTGTCCCAAGGTGAATCTAGACATTAATGCGGTAGTATTTACTGCCAACCTCATAGTGATAGATTCACAAGGGATAGGTATTATTTTGGGCATGGATTGGTTGACCAAACATAAGGGAATAATCCATTGTTCGACCAGAACGGTGGAACTAACTCACCCTAGTGGCAGAAGAGTAAAGTTCATAACAATACAAGAGCCTAGGAGGGACATTAAATTAAATCAAGTTAAGGTGAAAGTGGAGGATATCAGGATTATCAGGGAATACCCAGACGTTTTTCCGGAGGAGTTGCCAGGTATGCCTCCCGATCGTGAAGTGGAATTCGCGATTGAGCTAGTGCCTGGAACAGCTCCGATATACAAGAGACCTTATCGGATGGACTCCAAGCAACTGGGAGAACTCAAGGATGATTTAAGGAAATTGACAGGGAAGGGGTACATTCGTCCTAGTTCCTCACCATGGGGAGCTCCAGTGATATTTGTACCCAAGAAGGACGGAACCCAAAGGTTATGTGTAGACTACCGTGCCTTGAATGAAGTAACCATCAAGAACAAGTACCCATTACCCCGCATTGAAGACTTGTTTGATCAGTTGAGGGGAGCTTGTGAGTTCTCGAAAATTGATATCAGGTCGGGATACCACCAACTTAAGATAAGGCAAACGGATATTCCAAAGACAGCTTTCGTATCCCGGTACAGGTTGTATGAATACACCGTCATGCCTTTCGGGCTAACTAATGCACCGGCATCCTTCATGTATCTCATGAACAAGGTTTCATGGAATATCTAGACAAATTTGTGGTGGTTTTCATAGATGACATTGTCGTCTTCTCCAAAGATGAAGAAGAACATGAGAAACATCTAAGGTTGGTGTTGCAAAAGCTGAGAGAACACCAACTATATGCCAAGTTGAGCAAGTGTGAGTTCTGGCTGAAGAGAGTTTCCTTTTTAGGACATATAATCTCGGAGGGAGGATTCTCCGTAGATCCCGCCAAGATTGAGGATGTACAGAAGTGGAAGACCCCTGAGAAGTCGGGGAAGTTCGAAGTTTCTTTTGATTGGCTGGATACTATCGACGGTTTATTGAGGGTTTCTCTAGGATCTCGAGACCCCTCACCAAACTGTTGGAGAAAGGAATCACATTCACATGGACGCCACAGTGCGAGATGAGTTTTCACGAGCTAAAGAAAAGATTGACAACAGCCCCAGTGCTAGTTATGCCAGATATGCAAAAGAACTTTTTGGTGTACTGCGACGCCTCTGGAAACGGGTTGGGATGTGTTCTCATGCAAGAGGGGCATGTCGTGGCGTATGCGTCCCGGCAGCTCCGAAAACACGAGAAGAACTATCCTACACATGACCTAGAACTAGCCGCAGTGGTACACGCATTAAAGATTTGGTGGCATTACTTGATGGGGAAGCGGACAGAGATATATACGGATCATAAGAGCTTAAAGTACATTTTCACACAGCCAGATCTCAACCTCAGACAAAGGAGATGGTTAGAGCTGATCAACGACTTTGATGTAGGCATCAACTATCATACTGGGAAAGCGAACGTCGTGGCAGATGCTTTAAGCCGGAAGGTGCAGGTCAATACGTTGAGCTTGAAGGACATGCCTGTAGAATAGAAGGACGATGTTATAAGACTCAATCTATGCCTGGTGAATAGTGGTGAAGCCATCGCCATGGAAGTGGACTCCACACTAGAGCAAGACATACGCGATGGTCAAAAGAATGACGAGAAGATACAAGAAATCAGACAACTCATCAAGGAAAATAAAGCCCCTGGTTTCAGAGAGGATGAACAAGGTACGGTGTGGCACGGGAAAAGAATCTGTGTGCCTGAAGTAAAGGAGATCCGTGAATTGATTTTGAAGGAGGCTCACGATTCCGACTATTCCATTCATCCTGGGAGTACGAAGATGTACCAGGACCTCAAGAGCAGGTATTGGTGGTATGGCATGAAGCGAGATGTCGCAGAACATGTTGCCCTATGTGACACATGTCAGTTGGTGAAAGCGGAACATCAACGACCCGCGGGATTATTGCAACCACTCAAAGTGCCTGAATGGAAATGGGAAGAAATCGGTATGGATTTCATAGTGTGATTGCATAGGACCCAATCAGGATATGATTCGATATGGGTCATCATCGACAGGCTAACCAAACTAGCTCATTTCATTCCCGTGAAAGCGGATCCAAATTGGCAGAGTTGTACATGTCAAGGATCGTGTGTTACCATGGAGTGCCAAAGAAGATAGTGTCGGATCGAGGAACACAGTTCACCTCAAGATTCTGGCAGAAGTTGCATGAAACCATGGGAACCCATCTGAATTTTAGTTCTGCCTATCATCCCCAAACTGAAGGGCAGACGGAAAGAACCAATCAGATCCTTGAGGATATGCTGAGAGCGTGTGCACTCAAAAACAATCGGAGTTGGGTAAGAACTTACCGTATGCGGAGTTCTCCTATAACAACAGCTATCAGGCTAGTATGAAGATGTCACCGTTTGAAGCTTCGTATGGGAGGAAGTGCAGAACTCCCCTATTTTGGAACCAAACGGGGGAAAGTAAAGTGTTTGGGCCCGAGGTATTACAAGAAGCCGAGGCGAAAGTGAGGGAAATCCGCAACAACTTGAGGATAGCACAGACACGACAAAAGAGCTATGCCGATGTAGGGAGAAGAGAGCTCGTTTTCAACGTGGGGGACTATGTCTACCTCAAGGTGTCCCCTATTCGAGGACTTCATCGGTTCAAGGTGAAAGGGAAGTTATCACCTCGATACATCGGACCCTTTCAAGTTCTGGAGAGGAAAGGCGAAGTGGCATATCAACTGGAACTACCGGCTCGCCTATCGGATGTGCATGACGTATTCCATGTGTCACAACTCAAGAAATGTCTGAGGACGCCTGAAGAGATGTTACCCATGAATGAGGTTGACGTAGCCGAGGATCTGTCTTATGCCGAGCAACCGGTCAAGTTTTTGGAGACAATGGAGCGCCTCACAAGAAATAAAAGAATCCGGATGTGCAAGGTACAGTGGAAGCATCACTCGGAAGAGGAAGCCACATGGGAGCGAGAAGACGAGCTTAAGGCACAATTTCCGGAATTGTTTTCCTAGGACCACCAATCTCGAGGACGAGATTTCTTTTTAGGGGCGTAGAGCTGTAACACCCCAAAATCCTGTTAAGAGGGGAACTTAAAAATTTTTGGATGTATTGCATGTGGTGCAGAAATTCAAATTTAATATGGAATTCAAATTCAAATTCAAACCAGAAAAGAAATGGAAAAAGAAAAAAACAAAAACAGAAAACCCGGCCAGTGGGCCGAAACCCACCAGCCGGCCCACCTCGCCCCCGCGCCAGCCCGCAGCCGCGCGCCCCGTTTTCTTCTCACTGACATGTGGGGCCCGCCATCTTCTTCCTCCTCGCACGCGCGCTCGGCCGACCGGGACTCCTCTCTCCCCCGAATCGAAACCACCCCGGATACCCGCGTATCCCAGCTTAATTTCGGTTCTGGACGACTCCAGCTCGATCCCAACCGAACGCCGCCCTTCCCCGGCTATATAAACACCGGCATCGTCCCGATTTTTACGCGCAATCGGCTGTTTTTCCTCCCGGTGAGAACCGAAGCTCCGATAACCGTTTTCTCTCGATCTTTGCTTGGGTTCTTTGATCTAACGCGCCGATCGTGTTCCACCGCCTCCGGGGAACCACGCAGGTGCAGAAAACTTGGTGGTTTGCGCTTCAGACACAGCGCCGACGAGCATCGCCGTGAATTCACCTCGGACCTCGTCGCCGACTGCCTTCTAGGACCTCCGAGCTCAAGAAAACCCCCGAGATGAGATCTCCGACCTCCCCTATACCGATCTATGCCATGGAATCCCAGTTTTAGGAAGAATTGACGAAGATCCAAAGTATTCCGGCGAGATCGCCGCCTCCCGCCGCCGCGCACCGCCGGGCAGCGCCGCCCGCGCTCGGTCCGAGCGACGTGGCCGCTTGTGCGCCGTCTATTTTAAATCGCACGGTAGGATTGAAATCCCCGCGTACCGGTTCGACGTTATACTCTCAGCCGTCTGTTTTAAATCGGACGGTCCACGTCAGCCCCGCGTTATAAAGGCCGGGATTCTTACGCGCTACCCCCTGGGGATCTCAGAAAATAAGAGCTAGCCCTGGAAACTTCTGATCTAGCCCCTGGAACTTCAGAAAATCATGTAAATTCATTTAAAAATCAGTTTTAGCCCCTGGACTTAATAAAAATTAGGAAAACCCCTCTGTTATGTGTAGTTAGACCCCTGGAAATTTATGAAATAATATAATAGACCCTGTAGTGGGGTGAGTTTACCCTTTTAACCCTATATGGTATTAAATTTAGGAATTTGAATATGTGATTAGTATTTAAAATTTAAAAGATGGGACAAACACATTGTAAATTCAAACTTAAACTTTCCTAGCACATGGAAAACTTTGGAGTGAGTTAAAAATAGATTTTAAGCTGAAATGAATCTGTCTAATTGATTGTTCACATTTATTAGTTATAGGGACACATTTTTAGGTTAGAGAATAATTCTGAAAATTGGTAAAATAAATGTAAATTAGTTCACATCAGAGGAGAAGTTCAAAAATATATTATTTAATATTTTGTGAGGACCCCCGCCGTCCCGATCACGCACGGGGACGGGGCACCTCGCCCGAGAATCGCATTGGGTGGTGCCGTGCGATGCGGCACCCAACAGCACACACAATAAAATACCATATTACATAAGCCAAGCGGAAGCTTACAAAGTGTAAGTTTTACAAATATTTCTCAAAATACTCTACAGCAGAAAACTAACACAACTCACGTCTCATATCTGTGCTAAGCAACAGAGAAGACATCCAGCCCGCGGACCCTTCTCACTAGCATCACGATGACAACAGCAGCGGCAAGGGTTTCCATGAGTTTACCACTCGGAGAGTTCCGAGTCTCATCGGACAACCGTACTCAGTAGCATAGTGCTATTACCTGCAAAACAACTTGTATAGTATCCGTGAGCATAACGCTCAGCAAGACTTAACCGTCGGCCCTAAGCATGAAATTCTACATGATGGTAAAAACTTAACATAGGATAGCACATTGCATATGAACTCGCCTAAAAATGGATCCTTACTTTCAAATGTTATTAGTAGCAAATTAAGCATAACATTGGGCACCTCACATCGGGAGTCCACGATCAAACAAGAAACGCTTTCTCCTGATGTAACTTGCTCAGGGTGGAAATGAATTGAATTTGCACTAACCTATTCACAAATCATAACAGTACGTTATCAGTATTAACTTCCAAACAATGATGATTAATTCTTATCTCAGTGCAAGTTACCTCTACGTCACGATGCAGTGAACAAGCGGTACTCATAACCGTGAGGGACGGCGAATCGACTCGTTATACACCTGCAGGGATACCCGAATAGCACTTCACGTACGCCCATACTCGGAGCCGCACACAGCACGCTCCCCTGATGTCGTACGGGACTTTCACCAAACAGCCCAAACGTCGAACCGGTCGCACCGAAACGAGCAGGAGGTTCCCTACACGGAGCATCTCTCTATGCCCGTTAGCAGATTTCCACCTTGCTGCCCTCAGCCTACACCTATAAATCGGTGCGTTATGCCTCGACGCCCGGAGGTATAGGTTACATCGGTTTATCGGGTCCCATATATCCCATATGCCTTCGGTACGTTCAATACTTGTTCAGCAGGGCCGCATACGGATCGGTCCTCAACCGACACGGACAGGTCTAAGCACCCAGGCCCCCATGTCCTGTTGCCCCTACACCCTGCCCGGTCTCATTTCAACTTACTAGCAACCTTTTGAACCGATCCCCTATGCTCCCAATTTCCAATACTCGCGAGTAGCGTCCATCCACTCGACTTCTACCGAGTCCTACTTAAGCATGGCATATTCTACACGGTGGAAGGACACCTACCCAAATACTCCATAGGTTTTCTGGTCATGCAAGAGTAGTATCAAACATCTAGACCTAATGCACAATTCATCCTAACCGACGTATTGTATACAAAGTAAAAACTTAGTGGTAGTTAAATGCAAACCGGGGCTTGCCTGTTTTGCAGGGTCTAATAGTATATAATTCAGTTAGAATCTTGTCTCCCTTGAGGCTTGATCAACTGGTCCACTTCAATGGAATCGCTCCGTCGAACTTCTCCATTGGTTGCCTCCGTCGTAAGTCCTATTGATATGTATATGCATATGTTCTTATAATGCAATTTAAAGAGGTAAAGACTCAACATGTTAATAACAGGGAACTGTGTGGGAGTACTAAGAATGAAGTTTTTGTCCCTGTGGTGCAGAGGAATTAGAGGAAGAACCACATGTCCATAAGAATTTCCATTAACATGTTTTCTGGTTCCTAATGGACATGTGACATGAGTTGAAATGGGTTGAAAGGAACTAAAGGTCCTGATCTCCAATGACTTCACAATTCCTATCTGAAGTCATACATTACACAGAGACTTAGCTTGCCAAATTGCAGCTAAGGTGAGTGGAAATTGTGTCTTCTATAATTCCCACTATAATTCTCTATGTGTTGCTCATATGCATATGCATGGAGAACAAGAACAGGTGAATCTAAAGTTCAATTTGATCTGAAACTTTACAGGTGAGTTCCTGGTCACCTGAAAGTGTTCTGGACCAAAATTAAGGACTTTTCATTGTGTAGTTCCTCCAGAATAATTCTATAAGCAATTATGCTACAAGGATTTAATTCTGAAGTAAGGTGCATTTTCATGCCCAATAAGGTGAACTACAATTTCAAGTATGGCTCATAGAGCATGTCTGAATTTCCTATGATTTTTGTAACTAAAGATTTCCCAGAAGTGATTTTACAAGGAAAAACAATTTTCTGGAAAAGTTTCTTGATAATTTTAAGTGCAGCAGATTGTACTCTGGAAATTCCTACACAAATCAACTTCAATTGATCTGAAACTTTGCTGAAAGTCCAATAATATTCTAAAGAATATTCTGGAAAAAATTGAGGATTTCTGGATAAGCCAAACTCTCTCAATAATTCTTTTATAGAAAAACTTAAAAGAATTATCCAGAATTTAATATTGAATTTCATACAAATTGGCGTTCATATTTGGATAGACCTTTGCAAAAGGAATCCAACCCAATTTGAATCACCTAATTTTGAGTTTCCTACACAAAGTTATGAATTTTCAAAGTTGGAGCTGAAACTGGAATTGTTTTGCTATTGGAAAAGGACTCGGGCCCACGTTTTAAATTGCAGCCAGTGAGATTCCAGCCACACCGGGCCACACCATTTTGGCGCGCAGCCACACGGGATCACTGAGCCACAACTGATCAGATTTTAAACTCTCGGTCGCTGATACGTGGGGCCCGCCCGGATCATCTTCTTCCCCGGGACGTTTCCCTCCCCCGCGCTATCCCGATGCCGGACCTTCGCCGGAGCTCACCGGATCGGTGTTTCCGGCCATCTCCCGGTTGGAGACTCGCCGCCCGGGGATTCTCAGGGTCGGGGAGCACGTTTGCGGGGTTGGCGTGGGTGCTAGATCACCGGAAATGTGCCAGCGACATGCGGCCATCTCGGGAAAAGTCCGACGCCGTCGACTAGTGATCCTAGCCCGCCAAACTTGCTAGGAACTGGCTTTACAGCATCCTTGGATGCTAGGGAAGCTCGGCGTAGCCTTGGAATTGCTTGGCAACAGCGGCAAATGGTTCTTCACCGTGCACCCGAGACACCTTCCACGTTTTGAGCTCGGAAAACTCGGAAATTGGACGGTCTACATGCGTTTCTAAGCTAGGGTTGTGAAGAACAATTGTTCGCCGACTAGTTTTGGCCCTTTGTGCAATATCTGGGGAACTAAGAGTGAAGATTGAGATCGAATTTGAGAGTTCATTACCGGAAGGTCGGTTTATGGCCGCCAGAGATCTTTCCTCGAATTCGCGCTCTGTCGTCCATGTCATGGCTTGAGCTCCAGAGGTGAGCATCACCGAGGACCAGCGCACCCGAAAATGTTCTTGCTCGGGCACGAGAAGCTACCTGTGGAGCTGTCCACGGGAGACCTTGCAGTTGGTTTCTCTCGGCCACCACTAGGTATCGGTTTTCTCGGCAGAGGGAGGGCTGAGCGCGCTCGGAGATGCGTCCATGAGATGGTAGACGATCACAGGGTGCCGTTTTTCTCTTCACTGGGCGCTGTTCGAGTGAGTGCAGCCACCTCCCGAGGAAAACCGAGATGGCGGCGCCGGAGGGGGCTCTGTTCTGTGTGAGAGGGAGAAGGCGTCGGTGTCCGGTTTGTGAGCAACGAGAGCCACGTCGGAAGCTGCTGATCACGTTGAGCAAGCCACGGAGAAGCTCCAGCTGCTGAAGAGGTGTCCCGATCACCCCTCGGTGTCGCCCGGAGCTCACTCGGCTCGGTTGCTTCGGGCAGTTTACGAGCGAGGGAACCAGCACCCGGTCGGATCGGCTGTGGTCGAGTGGATCGCACCGAGCGAGAGAGGAACATCAAAGCTGGTCACCAGCGCGAAGAAGAAACAGGGCGTGGCTTCGGGGCTGCATGCGGTGGCGCGCCAGAGAGGGGTCCCGGTTGATTTGTTTCTGAACCGAGGACCCGGTTGCTCAGTGTACACAGACAGAGGTGACTTAGGGTATAAGTTACACTTTTTGCCCAATGACATGTGGGCCCCACTGTCCCCCTTATCCCCCAATTTTTCTCAAAATTGGAAAATGACTCCCTTCAATAGTGGGGAAGTTTTAACCCGGTCTGAATTCGAAGGTTTGGACAAGTTTCATCCAATTTCACATTTGTATTTTAATTCCTATGCAATTTAAAGTCCATTTAACAAATGGGTAGCAGATCGTTTCAAGAATTCATGAAACTTTGTCTACCCACTTATTTAGACCTAAGGAATCCAATTATGAAATCTGCTTTTGGTTTTGGCTGCTGCAAATGAGGTTTTTGTGCACAAAAGTTTGCCTTCCTATTTGTTGCCCTCATTTGCAATTTGAATTGAATAATTTGAGTTCCCACTCTGAATTTCCTTCAACCTATATATGAGAGCTTACACATGAGTTTTACTTAACTTTGTCCCACAAACACCATCTTGATCATAACCTAGAGGGGTGGGACACTCATGTGTGTTATCACATGTGGAAAAAATTTAAACAAGTCCCAATTTTTACAAACTTGAACCAAAGGGTGTTCCCACTTCAGTTCCTTTGTATTTGAAATTTTTGGGACCTTTACATTCCTCCCCCCTTAAAAGAATCTAGTCCCAAGATTCCAGAAGAAGAACGAGACAGGAAAGGTGATGCCAAGTGGTATGATGATAAAAATTTTGGTTAGTTCATGCGGAGGTAATCTTTGCTCTCCACGTTGTGCCTTCCGTGGTAGGATTACTCCACAGCACTTGATACGATCTCAATATCTGATTCCAGGTGTTCCAGATTCTTTTCATAGATAGTCTGAACCGGTCGTTCGTGGGGCACGATCCGGCTCCAACTAGTCGTCTTCTTTAGTGTGGACAGCAACGAAAGACTTGAGGCATTTCCGCAGCCGTGACACCTGACTATGTCATGGACACCCGCAATACATGCCGGTAGTTCCAGCCTACGGGTCCGCACTCCTTTGTGGTAGCCAATGCATCTAAAGCTCGGGGAGCAAAACCTCCCCTTTACATCATACCGGTGAATTCCTTTCATCGGAGAAACATGACGGTAAAGGTGTTCTCCGACGTCGAAATGCCACGGTCGACGCCTTTGATCCTTGTAGCTTTTCTATCGGGATTATGTAGCCTTCACGTTCGCTTCCTATTGCTCGAACTCAGTCATCGGCTTTATTGACCAATCAACCCCGAACAGTACCCTTCCGCCGTACTCGCACCCCTTCAGCGGTGCGCGACATTTCCGGCCATAGAGCTTCATCTTACGAGGTACAACTATACGGTCTTTAACCCATAGAGTACCCTTATTGTCCTTCATAGTGATGGCATTGAGAGAACGAAGATCAACACTTAATCTCAGTGTCTCGTCGTTCTTCTTAACGAACAGCACAGAGCAACTCCAAGGTGATGAGCTAGGTCATATAAAACATTTGCTCATGAATCACTTAGTTGCTCCTTCTACTTCGCCCGTTCATCGGGTGCCATCTTATGCGGCTTCAGTGAAATTGAGGTTGTTTCCGGCACCAGTTCAAAGTTGAACTTGACGTCCTGTTTGGAAATCTGCCCGGAAACACATCGGCATTCACATACCACCGGAATATCCTCGGGTTTAGTCACTTCCGTGTGGTCGGCCTAACTAACCCTCTTTGCTGTGCAGAACAGACCTGTCTGTTCTAACCCAGATCTTGATCTGTTTAATCGCATTTTCATAACTCAAGTTGAATACCAAAATTAAAGTTGACTTCAGTATCTTTCCAACGAGTACCCCTATGCCTCAAGATCATTTCTGGATCGAAGGTTATGATTGCTCCAAGTTTGACAGAATTCCTGGATAAAATTTGCCAGCATCTCCTTTGTATGCGGCTATTTCTATCACAGTTGTATATGCAAATACAATAAAATCTGAACAAACTTTGAACTACAATAATATTGCAAATTCCATAACCTTCCCAACGGTGTATCATCTGACCCTTAGAGATTTTTCTACAGATGGTTATGTCTAATTTACATAAACATCTAGAGAGTGTTGCAGCTGTTCTGTTTCCTGAACAGTTTGCATTTACCTGGACATTCAACAAAGTTGGCGTGTGATTCTGCTCTGGAGTTCTAAAGAAAAGTTGTAGATCACTTAAAACCTTTCCAGAAATGTATCAAACACCTTCATTGAGTCCAGACACTCAGAGTTATGCCTTGTCAAGATCCAGCAAAATTTCTGCCAGAACCGGGCACTCTGTTTTTGAAATCAATGGAAACCTAGCAAGCCTCTTCTTTGAAACTTAGTCCAAACGAAGAGCTCAGTAACCAATATGTACTTCTAACCATCCATTTTTAGTTTAAAAGTTAATCATGAATGATTTCTTCATCGAAAAAAAACTATCCAATGTAGTACGGTGTCGATGCACCGTAAGACATATGACGGTACTACGTTGCCTCACCAATGAAAGACATAACCGGGTTACACCGGCATATGCGTATCCTTAGGTGGCACTAAAACAGTCACTCGAAAACGTGTTCTACCCGTACTAAGGTTTTCGTGGTTAGCACCTACATAAAACACACTCAATCATCAGGTTCGGCTGCACACCGAACCCGGTATCCATACAGTTGGTACACCCGTTCGTCATCACTCGCACAGGTGTTCTCAAGCCAAGCACGCCTTGAGCTACGTGTTCACGTTACTGACCATGTGACGGGGTCTCCCATACTTGCCCAAAGCACGCTAGGGAAATGCGTTGCTCGAATACCCCAAACGACATGAAGAGTCATAGAGAATACTAAAGCGGGTCGGGTTACCTGCCACCCGTGGGGCTCCACCCTTTAGCTTGTGCGCACTGGTGGACAGCGCATACGTGCACCCCCCAAGACATAGACGTCTCGAGATGCACGATTTTCCGACATAACAAATAGGTTAGCTTGCCACATTCATAATATGCTAATAGCAGTCCTTATGTGGGCTTAGTACCGTTACCTCACCGTATCCTAAATTTTTGTCGTAATATGATCCCTATTCTGTGCGCTATTACCAATGCGGCTCTGATACCACGCTGTGAGGACCCCCGCTGTCCTGATCACGCACGGGGATGGGGCACCTCGCCCGGGAATCGCATTGGGTGGTGCCATGCGATGCGGCACCCAACAGCACACACAATAAAACACCATATTATATAAACCAAGCAGAAGCTTACAAAGTGTAAGTTTTACAAATATTTCTCAAAATACTCTACAGTGGAAAACTAACACAACTCACGTCTCATATCTGTGCTAAGCAACAAAGAAGACATCCAGCCCGCGGACCCTTCTCACTAGCATCACGATGACAACAGCAGCGGCAAGGGTTTCCATGAGTTTACCACTCGGAGAGTTCCAAGTGTCATCGGACAACCGTACTCAGTAGCATAGTGTTATTACCTGCAAAACAACTTGTATAGTATCCGTGAGCATAACGCTCAGCAAGACTTAACCGTCGGCACTAAGCATGAAACTCTACATGATGGTAAAAACTTAACATAGGATAGCACATTGCATATGAACTCGCCTAAAATGGATCCTTACTTTCAAATGTTATTAGCAGCAAATTAAGCATAACCTTGGGCACCTCACATCGGTAGTCCACAAGCAAACAAGAAACGCTTTCTCCCGATGTAACTTGCTCATGGTGGAAATGAATTGAATTTGCACTAACCTATTCACAAATCATAACAGTACGTTATCAGTATTAACTTCCAAACAATGATGATTAATTCTTATCTCAGTGCAAGTTACCTCTACGTCACGATGCAGTGAACAAGCGGTACTCATAACGGTGAGGGACGGCGAATCAACTCGTTATACACCTGCAGGGATACCCGAATAGCACGTCACGTGCGCCCATACTCGGAGCCGCACACAGCATGCTCCCCTGATGTCGTACGGGACAACCTTTCACCAAACAGCCCAAACGTCGAACCGGTCGCACCGAAACGAGCAGGAGGTTCCCTACACGGAGCATCTCTCTATGCCCGTTAGCAGATTTCCACCTTGCTGCCCTCAGCCTACACCTATAAATCGGTGCGTTATGCCTCGACGCCCGGAGGTATAGGTTACATCGGTTTATCGGGTCCCATATATCCGATATGCCTTCGGTACGTTCAATACTTGTTCAGCAGGGCCGCATACGGATCGGTCCTCAACCGACACGGACAGGTCTAAGCACCGAGCCCCCATGTCCTGTTGCCCCTACACCCTGCCCGGTCTCATTTCAACTTACTAGCAACCTTTTGAACCAATCCCCTATGCTCCCAATTTCCAATACTCGCGAGTAGCGTCCAGCCACTCGACTTCTACCGAGTCCTACTTAAGCATGGCATATTCTACACGGTGGAAGGACACCTACCCAAATACTCCATAGGTTTTCTGGTCATGCAAGAGTAGTATCAAACATCTAGACCTAATGGACAATTCATCCTAACCGACGTATTGTATGCAAAGTAAAAACATAGTGGTAGTTAAATGCAAACTGGGGCTTGCCTGTTTTGTAGGGTCTAATAGTATATAATTCAGTTAGAATCTTGTCTCCCTTGAGGCTTGATCAACTGGTCCACTTCAATGGAATCGCTCCGTCGAACTTCTCCATTGGTTGCCTCCGTCGTAAGTCCTATTGATATGTATATGCATATGTTCTTATAATGCAATTTAAAGAGGTAAAGACTCAACTTGTTAATAACAGGGAACTGTGTGGGAGTACTAAGAATGAAGTTTTTGTCCCTGTGGTGCAGAGGAATTAGAGGAAGAACCACATGTCCATAAGAATTTCCATTAACATGTTTTCTAGTTCCTAATGGACATGTGACATGAGTTGAAATGGGTTGAAAGGAACTAAAGGTCCTGATCTCCAATGACTTCACAATTCTTATCTGAAGTCATACATTACACAGAGACTTAGCTTGCCAAATTGCAGCTAATGTGAGTGGAAATTGTGTCTTCCATAATTCCCACTATAATTCTCTATGTGTTGCTCATATACATAAGCATGGAGAACAATAACAGGTGAATCTAAAGTTCAATTTGAGCTGAAACTTTACAGGTGAGTTCCTGGTCACCTGAAAGTTTTCTGGACCAAAATTAAGGACTTTTCATTGTGTAGTTCCTCCAGAATAATTCTATAAGCAATTATGCTACAAGGATTTAATTCTGAAGTAAGGTGCATTTTCATGCCCAATAAGGTGAACTACAATTTCAAGTATGGCTCATAGAGCATGTCTGAATTTCCTATGATTTTTGTAACTAAAGATTTCCCAGAAGTAACTAAACAATTTTCTGGAAAAGTTTCTTGATAATTTTGAGTGCAGCAGATTGTACTCTGGAAATTCCTACACAAATCAACTTCAATTGATCTGAAACTTTTCTGAAAGTCCAATAATATTCTAAAGAATATTCTGGCAAACATTGAGGATTTTTGGATAAGCAAAACTCTCTCAATAATTCTTTTATAGAAAAACTTAAAAGAATTATCCAGAATTTAATATTTAATTTCATACAAATTGGGGTTCATATTTGGATATACCTTTGCAAAAGGAATCCAACCCAATTTGAGTCACCTAATTTGGAGTTTCCTACACAAAGTTATGAATTTTCAAAGTTGGAGCTGAAACTGGAATTGTTTTGCTATTGGAAAAGGACTCGGGCCCACGTTTTAAATTGAAGCCAGTGAAATTCCAGCCACACTGGGCCACACCATTTTGGCGCGCAGCCACACGGGATCACCGAGCCACAACTGATCAGTTTTTAAACTCTCGGTCGCTGACACGTGGGGCCCACCCGGATCATCTTCTTCCCCAGGACATTTCCCTCCCCCGCGCTATCCCGATGCCGGACCTTCGCCGGAGCTCACCGGATCAGTGTTTCTGGCCATCTCCCGGTCGGAGACTCGACGCCCGGGGGTTCTCAGGGTCGGGGAGCACGTTGGCAGGGTTGGCGTGGGTGCTAGATCACCGGAAATGTGCCAGCGACGTGCGGCCATCTCGGGAGAAGTCCGGCGCCGTCGACAGGTGATCCTAGCCCGCCAAACAAGCTAGGAACTGGCTTTACAGCATCCTTGGATGCTAGGGAAGCTCGTCGTAGCCTTGGAATTGCTTGGCAACAGCGGCAAATGGTTCTTCACCGTGCACCCGAGACACCTTCCACGTTTTGAGCTCGGAAAACTCGGAAATTGGACGGTCTACATGCGTTTCTAAGCTAGGGCTGTGAAGAACAATTGTTCGCCGACTAGTTTTGGCCCTTTGTGCAAGATCTGGGGAACTAAGAGTGAAGATTGAGATCGAATTTGAGAGTTCATTACCGGAAGGTCGGTTTATGGCCGCCGGAGATCTTTCCTCGAATTCGCACTCTGTCGTCCATGTCATGGCTTGAGCTCTGGAGGTGAGCATCACCGAGGACCAGCGCACCCGAAAATGTTCTTGCTCGGGCACGAGAAGCTCCCTGTGGAGCTGTCCACGGGAGACCTTGCCGTTGGTTTCTCTCGGCCACCCCTAGGTATCGGTTTTCTCGGCAGAGGGAGGGCTGAGCGCGCTCGGGGATGTGTCCATGAGGTGGTAGACGATCACAGGGTGCCGTTTTTCTCTTCACTGGGCGCTGTTCGAGTGAGTGCAGCCACCTCCCGAGGAAAACCGAGATGGCGACGCTGGAGGGGGCTCTGTTCTTTGTGAGAGGGAGAAGGCGTCGGTGTCCGGTTTGTGAGCAACGAGAGCCACGTCGGAAGCTGCTGATCACGTTGAGCAAGCCATGGAGAAGCTCCAGCTGCCGAAGAGGTGTCCCGATCACCCCTCGGTGTCGCCCGGAGCTCACTTGGCTCGGTTGCTTCGGGCGGTTTACGAGCGAGGGAACCAGCACCCGGTCGGCTCGGCTGTGGTCGAGTGGATCGCACCGAGCGAGAGAGGAACAGCAAAGCTGGTCGCCAGCGCGAAGAAGAAATGGGGTGTGGCTTCGGGGCTGCATGCGGTGGCGCGCCGGAGAGGGGTCCCGGTTGATTTGTTTCTGAACCGAGGACCCGGTTGCTCAGTGTACACAGACAGAGGTGACTTAGAGTGTAAGTTACACTTTTTGCCCAATGACATGTGGGCCCCACTGTCCCCCTTATCCCCCCAATTTTTCTCAAAATTGGAAAATGACTCCCTTCAATAGTGGGAAAGTTTGAACCCGGTCTGAATTCGAAGGTTTGGACAAGTTTCATCCAATTTCACATTTGTATTTGAATTTCTATGCAATTTAAAGTCCATTTAACAAATGGGTAGCAAATCGTTTCAAGAATTCATGAAACTTTGTCTACCCACTTATTTAGACCTAAGGAATCCAATTATGAAATCTGCTTTTGGTTTTGGCTGCTGCAAATGAGGTTTTTGTGCACAACAGTTTGCCTTCCTATTTGTTGCCCTCATTTGCAATTTGAATTAAATAATTTGAGTTCCCACTCTGCATTTCCTTCAACCTACATATGAGAGCTTACACATGAGTTTTACTTAACTTTGTCCCACAAACACCCTCTTGATCATAACCTAGAGGGGTGGGACACTCATGTGTGTCATCACATGTGGAAAAAATTTAAACAAGTTCCAATTTTTACAAACTTGAACCAAAGGGTGTTCCCACTTCAGTTCCTTTGTATTTGAAATTTTTGGGACTTTTACATATTTTAGATCAGAACCTATTCTGTTTAGATAATGTGTCTTACTATTTTCATAATAAAGTTCACATTTAGGTATAGAAAATAAATCTGAAAATATAGGAAAATAGGTATGCATAATTAGAAAATAATAAATGAAGTCTCCAAATCCAAGGATTTCAGTTTAGGATTTAGTAGGAGATCTGAAACCACATTTGGAGTAGGAAAATACCCTCCATGCATACTTGGTAGCTAAGATGTGTATCAATTGAATATAAGGAATTTGTTCAAATTGGAAATTACTATATAGTGTGCAAACATAAATCTGAATACAAAAGTTAGAAATCATATGCACATGTTTAAAAGTGCATGTAAGCCAAAAATCAACACACATAGAGTAACCACAACACTTAGAAATGTGAATGACTTTCATAGATGTGAATGTGTGGTTTGCATGAAGTGAAAGTGTGAACTATGTCTTATGGATTGTTGTTTTCTTTTGCTATGTGTGTTGGCATGAATAGAACCTGCCCCAGAGCAAGTTCTTCCCTTCCAAGACCAAGACTTTCCATTCCCAGAGAAGCAGGAAGAAGGCAAGTGTCCTTGACCACTTTGATCCTATGCTAGGATGTGTAGATAGAATTATTTGCATTGTCAATTGAAATATGAAACCCATGCTAGGATGTTTCCCTAGAATTGCATTATCTTGTTTCCTTGTAGCTTGGGTTGCGATTTATTTTATTATGTCATTCACTCATATTACTTGTGCTTAGCCATGCTTAGAATGGGATAATTGGGATATGAGATCATCAGTTTATTTACCATACTCTTGAATGAGATGTTATGAGTTATGTAGAGGTAGGGATCAAGGCAAGTTGGATGATTCGGTTGGTGCTGGGTGCACGAGACTCGGGTTTGTGTTTAGTACTTGCCTGGATCCTAAGGACCGGTTCATGGAGCATGTAACCTGGCTTTACCGTGCCAACCACATGCTGAGATGGGGCAGCTTGGCCAATTAATTAGGTGTATCCCCGGTGTAGTATGGGTGTGTTGGATGGTGCGGGGAGTAGGTTTCAGCTGGACTACCATATGAACCGCAAGGCTCAAGAGGGGGCCACTGCAGCGGGGTTGGAGCCTCTTGTATGCTGTTAGGGGTGAAACCTCAATGGGCCCACGCTCGTCGGGAATCCCTTTGTAAAGGCTTCGTAGTGATCTCCTGGCTACACACCTGGGAAGTGTGAATGTGGTTCGTAGCCACTGGCATAATGGAGGTTCTTTTAGTCCACCCGGCAACGGGGGATGAAATCACTACATGTGGGTACAGTGGTGCAAACTCTGCAGAGTCAAAAGTGTCATGACAGCCATGCTCACGGTAAAGAGCGGCTTGGACTTATTCATGATTAGAAGAGGATGACTTTGGAAGTTGTGGATGTTAGGCGGGAAGCTTAACATTGGAAATGATGTTATGGTTATTTGATTATGATGATGGGATGGGAGATTGGGACCATTTCACCTATGTAGAAATGTAGGTGCTTAATAAGCTAAGGTAATAGGTATTAATTGTGTAGTGCTTTAACCATGAGTCCAACCTCTCCTTGTTCTAGCCATGCATGACATAACTTTCCCACACTTGCTGAGTACCAATGGTACTCAAAATTGCATATTTGTTGGTTTATATTGCTGCTTAGGTCAAGAGAATGATGTGGTGTTCAATGACCAAGACTTCGGACCCAAAGAAGGATTCTAGGTTCATGGAGTCCCCTGGGCAACGCCTGTGACGGAGCCCACAAGAATAATATTCCGCTGCTATTCTATTTACATGTTATGAACTTATTATCGTCCATCGAGACGTATGCTTTGTAAGACATATTTATATTCGACACCTGGCTTGTAATAAATAATGCTTCACTATTTGTCATCCCATGTATGAGAAAATGATCCTGGCATACATGTGATATTCACTCGGTTGTTCTTCGGTGAAACCGGATGTGACAGCGCAGCCAGACACAACAAAACTGTTCGGTGTGTACTGCGATGCATCCGGCATCGGGCTCGGATGTGTGCTGATGCAAGACCGCAGAGTGGTCGCCTATGGGTCACGGCAGCTTAGAAACCATGAGCAGAATTATCCAACTCACGACTTGGAGCTCGCTGCCGTGGTACTCGCACTCAAAATGTGGAGGCACTACCTACTCGGTAACCTCGTACATTTATATACCGACCACAAGAGCCTCAAGTACATATTCACTCAGAAGGAGCTGAATATGAGGCAGCGAAGATGGTTAGAATTGATAAAGGATTACGAAATAGAGATCCATTATCATCCGGGCAAGGCAAACGTAGTGGCAGATGCACTGAGTCACAAGTCACACGTCAGCAATCTGACCATCACACCGTTGGAAGAGAGCGAACCACCACTACATGTGATTCCGCACGGAGCTCTCTACAACCTAGCTTTGATCCCCACCATCCGTGAAGAAATAGCGGCAGCTCAGAAACATGACAAGGGCATGTCGCATTTGCGGAGACGTGTAGACAGTGGGGAGCTGAAATGTTTCTGGAAGGACGGAAACGGCGTCCTATGGTTCAAGGACCTGATCGTCGTACCCTGTAACCCGGAGCTACGGAAGAAAATTTTTATGAGGCTCACTTATCAAAATTTTCTATTCACCCTGGCAGCAACAAAATGTATCAAGAACTTAGAAGCAAGTTTTGGTGGACACGGATGAAGCGGGAGATCGCGAAGTACGTGTCCGAGTGTGATACATGTCGAAGGGTGAAGGCAGATCATATGCGGAAACCGGAACTGCTACAACCACTGGGCGTTCCTGCCTGGAAGTGGGAAGATGTGAGCATGGACTTCATCGTCGGTTTGCCCACCACCTTTCAAAAACATGATTCTGTGTGGGTGATCATCGACCGGCTCACCAAAGTTGCCCATTTCATCCCGGTCAACACCAACTACAATGCCAAGAAGTACGCTGAACTGTACATCTCACGGATCCTATGCTTGTACGGCGTACCCCGTACCATCATATCGGATCAGGGAACTTTATTTGTGTCCCATTTTTGGGAGCAGCTACACGCTGCATTGGGGACGAAGCTGATCCGTAGTTCCGCCTACCACCCGCAGACGGACAGGCAAACCGAGCGGGTAAACCAGATCCTAGAAGACATGCTACGAGCTTGCGCTATCAACCACGGCAAGAATTGGGGTGATCACTTGCCGTTAGCCGAGTTCTCGTACAACAATGGGTAACAAGACAGCATCAAGATGACGCCCTACGAGAAGTTATACGGGAGAAAATGCCGCACACCATTGAATTGGTGTGAGTCTGGCGAAAGGGTTACCTTTGGGATTGACCTTGTCAACAACGCGGAAGAAAAGGTTCGACTGATTCAAGCGAACCTGAAAGCCGCCCAATCCCGTTGGAAACAGTATGCGGACCGGAGAAGACGCCCATTGCAGTTTGAAGTCGGGGATCACGTATACCTACGTGTGTTTCCAACGAAGGGTGTAAACAGATTCGGGGTGAGAGGAAAGTTGGCACCCCGATTCATCGGTCCATTTCAGATTACCGAAAGATGTGGATCGGTAGCATACCGGCTGAAATTACCAGAAGCACTTTCCGGTGTGCACGACGTCTTTCACATTTCCCAACTGAGGAAGTGTCTCAAGCTATCTACTACCGTTCAGCTGGAGGACATTGAAGAACTGCAACCGGATCTCACCTATCGGGAGGAACCGGTTCAGATTATTGATGAGAAGGCCTGAACCACACGCAACCGTACATTGTGGTTCTATAAGGTTCTATGGAGTAATCACTCTGTGGACGAAGAGACATGGGAGAGCGAAGGATTTCTTCGCGCTAACTACCCCGACTTTTTCACGTCGCATATCCGGTAATTTTCCACCGTCCTCTCTCTCGTTTTCACCTTACAATCTCGGGACGAGATTCTTTTAAGGGGGGAGGAATGTAAGGGCCTCAGTTTTTGGACACATATTTAAAGTGTTCATCACCACACACACACCTCATTTGATGAAAGTTGATGAACACATTTGAATAGAAAGTAACCACCATCAACATACTCATTAGAGAAACAAAGTCACATATTGCAAAAGTGGTATTTCCCACATGTAATATATATGGGCTGGGCATATGAAAAACTCCTACACATTGCTAGGAATGTCCATGACAAGTTTCACCCAAATTCAAAACCTTTTGAGGTCATTTTGGGTGTAGCTAGAAAGAGGGCAGTTTGGAACTACATTCAAATTCAAACTGTTTCTATCACATGTATTCAAAAGTGGGAGACATATTCTTACTCAGCACATTTTTGTGAGCTCACACACCAATTTTCACTCCATTTGGAGTTAATCTTGACATAAGCTAAGTGGGGCAAATTCAAACTTTATTTGAATTTCAAACTGAACATGTGCTGAAATTTATCCAAACCAAACCCAATTTGAATTCTAACTAATTCAAATGGCTCAAAGGTTGATAATTCAAATCACCAGGGGCTTTGTGGGGATTACTGTTCACAACAGTGATAAGGAGTTAATTTCAGAGGTTAAAATTGAGGGTGGGACCCACATGTCATAGAGATAACAGTGAAGACTTGCACACAAAGTCACAGCCTCGGTGGGAAATTCCACCGAGCAGCTGCCGGTTCAATGCCACCGAGAGCTGCCCGTGCGCCACCGAGGAGGAGCAGCGCCACCAGCTGCTTCCCGCTTCCACACGCGAGCCCAGGGTCGGTCCCGGGGTCCTCTTAAGGCGTTCCACTGAGGCGATCATCGCTCATTTCCTTCTCCTCAGTGCACACCGAGTTCCCCGGCTTCCGCCTCTCTGCTCGATCGGGAAACCACGAAAACATCGCGCCCCCTCCTTTCCCGAGCTGCTAGGCAGCACCCTGAGGTTGCACTCCACTTCCCCGACGCCAAAAAACCCCGAGCTCTGGCCTCCCTTGCCCGAGAACGATCGCCACAGCGGCGACCTAACCTCAGCCGAGGGTCAGGCGCTCGTTGACAGCGTTCCACAAGGGCTTTCACGGTCCAGCAAGAGCGGCAGCAGGAGCGCGCGACCACCGTGTTGCTCTCCTCCAAGTCTTGAAGCAAACCGTGAAGAATCCGCTACGAATTTCCAGATTTTGCTCTGGCGGTCTTAAACCGAGCTTCCGGTATGGATTCTTCGAATTCCCGCTCTATGATCCTTCTTAAGTTATCAAATCTTGCACATAGGCGCTGGACTAGCCGGCGATCAATTTCCTTTCTGCATCCGTGGTATGAAACCGACTAGGAGAGACGAATTTTGAGCTTGATCGGGGACGTTCATGGCGGGCACGATCGGTCACATGGTGCCGACCAACTTGCCGCCATCTTTGAACACCTTTGAAACCTTGTCGAGCTTCCTAGAGGTGTACTGATGCTGTAGAACCGATTGTTCGAGGTCTTGGCGGGTTAGAACCCACGGCCGATGGCGCCGAACCTCAACCGAGGCCGCTGCACGTCACCGGGCTATTTCCGGTCACCGCCAACTCGAACTGACACAACCGACGTGTTCCTTGACATTGATAACCCCCTGGCGGCATGTTTCAGACCGTGCGATGGCCGGCAGCGTCAATCCGGCGAGCTCCGGGTCTGCTCCGGCAAGGGGAGGCGGCGCGGGCGCGAGGGCGCGTCGGGAGGAAGAAGAACGCGGGGCCCGGTCGTCAGCGACTTAAAAATTTAAATTGGAATCGGGTGCGGCTGGGATCCGTTGTGCTGGCATGCAGGAACCCCGCGGACCACGGTTCGGCGACGCCTCAGCGCGCGACACGTGTCCCCGTGGCCCACCCGCAAGTTTAAACTTTTCCCCGATTTTCAGATTTCATTCAAACTTCAAATCCTCATAACTTGGGCTAGGAAACCCCAAATCGAGTGAACCAAATTTTGTTGGATTCAGCTCTCTGAGAACTTTTCAGAAAATCAAGTTTCACTTCATGAAAATCCTTATTTATCCAGAATTAATTCCTCAAAGTTTAAACTGTTGTGGAATTTTAACTGGAGAATCCCTTGGACGAAAATTCTGAACTTTTGCTGGGATGTTCAATAAAATATCCCTAAACTACAATAGAAAGTTCAGGTCCATTTGAGCTCATTTGATCCACCTAATGGTGTGATTAGTGAAACTGTTCCAGAGAAAATAGAAAACGTTCAGAAACATTTTCAGAATTTTCTCTGAAATTGTTTAGCTCATATCTTTAGCTAGAAACCTTCAAATTAAGTGAGACCAACTCCATTAGAACCCACTGAAAATATAGTTTTTAGAAAGTCATATATTGTTTCATGAAAATCCTTAGAACACCCTAAAAGCCTTCAATTAAGTTCAAGTACATAATTAATTGTGGAGGGCTCAAATGAGCTTTGCTGCACCTAAAACTTGACCAAGTTTCTGTTTAGGTTGTAACCAAGCGACAGTAAAAGTTTCACAGTCATTGGGTCTGTCTAGTAAGAGTTATAGACTTTATAAGTTTAAATTCAAGCAAATGCATTTAAATTAATACATATACTTGTATATCATGTAGTTGCTAAGGTCGAGGAGGAACCCGACGTCCTAGACTTTGTTACTCCAGAGGAGCAGCTAGCCTACGACCAAGGGCAGCAAGGCAATCTCCGGTTTGCATTAACCGTTTTACAAATTTTTATTGTTTTGAGCACTTACTTGAGTATTATGATTCCTTGCATTAGAGTCTTGTTTGGAAACCCAACTGCATAGCCAAGAAAACCATGGGTTGGGTTTAGGATTTGCAAACCCCGTTAGCTACTGCAATGCTAAGATAGTGTAGGATTCGGTACAAGTTGAGTAGTTGGAACTACTCGCGAGAATAGGCTAGAGGCACTCGACTCGGGTAGAGATAGCACATGATACACATGGCAAGAAGAATGAGACCGAGTGGAGAGTAAGGGCAGCAGGACTTTGGGGCCTGTGTGCTATAGCTCCGCTTATGTCGATTGAGGACCGAGCCGTGTGCGGGCCTGTTGAACAAGCTAGAAGAGTACCAAAGACCTAACGGCTATATGGGAACCGGGAAACCGATGTAACTCGGGTAGCTGGGTATCGAGGCATAGCTGGTCGTTGAGAGGGTAGGTTGAGAGCTCGAGGTGTAAATCGGCTGGCGGCACTGAGATGCGCGTGCAGAGACCTCTTGCTCGGGACGATTGGACCGGTTCAACATTTGGCTAACGGGTGAAAGGTAGTTGCGTACGGCGTCCGTGATGGTTCTTGTAGGCAACATCGAGTACGGGCGTACTAGACGGGTTGTTCGGTTAACCCTGCAGGTGTAAATCGATTATAATCGCCGTCCCTCACGGTCAGTGAGTACCACTTGTTCACTGTACCGTGACGTAGAAAGAACAGGCTAGTCACATGTTAAAATGTTGCTGATTGAATGATGGACATTGATTGTTAATGATATGCTGTAGTTTAGAGCTAATTAAAGTTCCTTTCAACTTTGGGCAATGTACATGAGAGAAATGTGTTTCTTGTTTGATTGCGGCTCTCTCGTGCCTTAGCGTAAGGTTCTCCACAACCTGCTGCTAAAACTTGAAAGTAAGGTTCCACTAATTAGGCGAGTCCTTTGCAACTTGTTTTTATCTCATGTACCCATCACCCCTCATGTAGAAGTTCCATGTTTAGGAGAGAGGGGTCAGTCTTGCTGAGCCTTCGTGCTCACTGCTTGTGTTTGAAGCTTTTGCAGGGTTCTATGAGGAAGGGACTCCCGAGGAAGAGACGGAACGCCAGGAGGGGAACCCCGTCGAGCGGGAGTCGTGCACGCCGCCGTGTTAGTGTGCGTGTGTGCTAGCAAGGACACATTCACGGGCTGAACGTGAACTTCATGCGTAGTCTACGCCCGTGAGTGTAGACTGGACATATTTTGCTGTAAAAATGTTCATAAACCAGTTTATGTAATAAAATGTTTGCTTCCGCTTTGTACCTTTGATGTGTGTTATCTGGTGCTGTGCAACACAGCACCCCTCAACGTGATCCTGGCTCGACAAGACCGTGGGGTCGTATCAATTATACTCCAGGGTTTTCTGGGTCATGCATTTGGAGTTTCATACCATCTAGACTTAATGCAATAAACAAAATGCTAGACAATATAAAGTGAATACAAATAAAAACTTGTAAGTTTTGAAGCAAACCAGGGCTTGCCTTTGTTTTGCAGGGGACTTATATATATGAGGTTCAGTTAGTGAAGACCACTTGGCTTGCTCAATTGCTTTCCTCCTTCCTTGATCTCCACTCCGATGACTTCAAATTCTTCACATAGATGCTACACGTAATGAATATGCATATGGATTTAATTGTAAAGATTTTGCTAACAAGTTCTAATAACAAGTTTAAAACCTGTAACTCTTTTTAAGAATTTAATATGACACTGGTGCTAAGGTTTGGGTTTGGGCTAATTAACATGATTAAGTGCTAAGTGTCTTCCCCATTCATATTTTAAGCACCTAAAGAGGTTAAACAGAACAGGGGTGATCCATAACTCCAATGGAGCTGAAAATTTTCATGTGGGTTCCTTGTCACAAGAAAATCATCTGGACCAAAAATTAGCACTTTTGATGGAGTGGTTTGTTCAGAACAATTCTCTAAGCAATTAAGCAAAAAGGAATTAATTCTGAAGTAACTCACATGCTCATGCAAAACTTAGTAAACTACAATTTCAATTATAGTTCCTAGAAGCTGCATGAAGTTTCCAAGGATTTTTGGAGCTAAGAGTTACCCAGATCTGAATTTCCATGTTTTGGAAATTTCTCTGAAATTGTTTCTGTATCCAATTGAACACAGCAACTTCAAATCTGAATTCGCCTAACAAATCAATTCCAAATGAGCTGATATTTTTACAGGAGTTCACTAACGTCCTAAAGAACATTGTGGCCATATTTGAGGATTTTAGGATCAACCAAACTCCCTCTAAAATTCTTTTTCTGAAAATTCTTAAAGACTTTTCCAGACTTAAATAATGAGTTTCATACAAATTGGGTTACTCATTTGGATAGAGCTTTTCAATATGAATCCAGCCCAATTTGAATCACAAAATTTGGATCTTCCTAGCAAAAGTTATGAGGTTCTAAAGTTTAGGGAAATTCTGGAATTCAATTTAATCGGGAAAAGTTGAAATCTCTGACAGCGGGTCCGGCTACCACGTGTCACCTCCTCGGTTTAACTACATGGGGCCACAGGGTCTCTCCCGTGCTGTCACAAACCGATCCCGTGCCACAGAAAATCCCACACTGGTTCACCGAGCGGCTGACATGTGGGCCCGACCCCATCGTCGTCTACCTCTCGCTACCGCGCCCGCGCGCCGCCGGGCTCACCGGTGAAGCACTGAACCTCGACGTCTGGCCAACTCCCGAGCTCTCCCTCGCCGTTAGGGCCTAAAATCATGCGCTGAACACGATGGAGGCACTTTCCCCGACCGGCGGTGGCTCTAACCTAGCCAACGACAGTGCGGCGGCTCGGTACACCATCGGCGACGTTGGCCGGCTAATCCAGCCCGCAAAAACTTTGGTGGAAGGACCCTACAGCATCAGTGGATGCTAGGGAAGATCGATCTGGTGGAGAAACAGCCCGGAGATGGCTCTTACCTAGCTTTCACCGTGAGCCCGATTCTCCCTGCCATAGCCGCCGTTGGAAAAGTGGAAATTACACCGTGCACAGTGGGTTTCATGCATCGGTTGCTAAAAGGCAAATGACCGCTGGCTAGTCCAGCTGGTGTGTGAAGGATTTGATAAGCTATGGATGATTAGAGAGTGAGAATTTTGGCGGCAAGTACCGGACGCTCAGTTTGAAGCCGCCGGGACAAAATCTCCAAATTAGCTGTCGATCCTTCACGGTTTGCTCCAAGATTTGGAGGAGAGCAGCACCACAGTAGCGCACTCCCGTGGCCATGCTTGCTCAGGCATGAAAACCTCTGTGGAGGGCTGTTGATGTGCGCCCGGTCGTCGGCTAGCTTTAGGTCGCCACGGAGGAAGAAGTTTATGGCTCGGAAAACACAAAGAGCTTGCTAGCTCTTGCGCTAAGGAGGTGAGGAACGATGGCGCAGCGTTGTTGTGCAGCTCGGAGATTGCTGTTGCACTATTTTAGTGGGTTCCTGATCGTTTTACGGAGGCGGCAGCGAACTCAGTTTTGTTTTGGCTCTTCTCGTGCGTGAGGAGGAAAGCAACGGCGGTTGCCTCGGCTGTGAGTAAAGGATCACGTCGAGAGAGCCAGCCGCACTCGTGTTTCCAGTAATCGGTGAGAGGAGCAGGAGGTGGCTTCCGGTGCCCCTCAGTGTCACACGGAAAGCCCTCTCGGTGGAGTGAAAAACAGAACACAAGACTTAGGGTGCAAGTCAAATTAGCCCTATGACATGTGGGCCCTACTGTCCCCCTTGTCCCCTCAAATTTTTCTCACAAATATCTCCTCAATTTGGCAAACAACTCCATTCAATCGTGGGAAAACTGAATCTGAATGGAATTTGAAGAATTGGACAAGTTTCATCCAAATCCACATTTGAATTTGAATTCCTATGCAATTTAAAGTCCATTTGAAAAATGGGTAGGAAACATTTCCAAAAAATCATGAAACTTTGCCTACCCCCTAATTTGGACCTAAGGAATCCAAGTATGCAATCTGATTCTTGTGTTAACTGCTGCAAACAAGAGTTTGAACACAACAGTTTAAATTAATATTGTGTTCTCCCTCATTTGAAATTTAAGTTGAACATTTAGTTCAAAAATCTGATTTTTAAACCCTTCCAATGCACCTGAGACTTCAAATCTGTGGGTTTAATCCACCTAGGGCCCAAACATGTGAGTAACCCTAAGTTTGTTTAGAAGAATCTCTCATGTGTTATCACATGTGTGAAAAGTTTCAACCAGTCCCCTTTTTCATACACATGACACCAACATTTGTGCAAACTCAAGTTTCTTTGTATTCATTTTTTTGGGACCTTTACATTCCTCCCTCCTTAAAAGGGAATCTCGTCCCGAGATTACAAAAGAAAAATGAGGCGGAACGTAATTACAAAGTTTATGATAAAAGTTCCGGATAGTTCTTGTGGATGTAATCTTCACTCTCCCAAGTCGCCTCTTCTGGTGTATGATTACTCCACAGGACTTTGTAAAATTTCAAAGTCCGATTTCGAGTGATCCGGATCTTCTCGTCGATAATCTGGATGGGCTGCTCGGCGTAGGTGAGATCCGGTTGTAATATCTCCATGTCTCCCAAGAGAACCTTTGTCGGCTTCTTCAAACACTTTCTCAATTGTGGGATATGGAAGATGTCGTGGATACCCGATAAAGATTGTGGCAGCTTTAGACGGTAGGCTACCGACCCACACCGTTCTGTAATAATGAACGGACCAACAAAGTGAGGAGCTAGCTTTCCCTTGACCCCGAATCAATGAATTCCCTTCATCGGGGATACTCGGAGATAGACGCGATCTCCGACTTCAAAATACAAGGGTCGGCGTCGTTGGTCCGCATAACTCTTCTGGCGAGATTGAGCAGCTTTGAGGTTTGCTTGAATAAGCTGGACCCGCTCTTCGGCATCTTTTACAAGATCAATGCCGAAAATCACCCTCTCGCCGGATTCACACCAATTGAGTGGCATGTGGCACTTCCTGCCATATAGTGCTTCGTATGGTGCCATTTTAATACTGGATTGGTAACCATTGTTGTATGAGAACTCCGCTAATGGCAAATGGTTATCCCAATTCTTTCCATGATCTATGGCACATGCTCTCAGCATATCTTCTAAAATTTGATTCACCCTCTCCGTTTGACTGTCAGTTTGAGGATGGTATGCTGAGCTTCTAATTAACTTTGTTCCCAGAGATTCAAGTAGTTGCTCCCAGAAATGAGCAACAAATATAGAACCTCGATCGGATATGATGGTTTTGGGGACTCCGTGTAAACACACAATTCTTGAGAGATACAACTCTGCATA
This sequence comes from Neostapfia colusana, assembly GCA_030760725.1. Lineage (NCBI taxonomy): Eukaryota > Viridiplantae > Streptophyta > Magnoliopsida > Poales > Poaceae > Neostapfia > Neostapfia colusana. The sequence continues at coordinate 103,914,153 of JASWHV010000003.1, forward strand.
TTGCTTAGTTGGAAATCTTGTATTCACTGGGATGGAGTGGGCTGATTTTGTTAACCGATCAACAACCACCCAAATGGAGTCATGCTTTTTGAATGTGAGAGGCAGTCCGCCAATAAAGTCCATGCTGATGTCCTCCCACTTCCATGCTCGAATACTTAATGGTTGAAGCATTCCTGCTTTCTTAATATGATCAGCTTTGACTCGCTGACATGTATCACACTCGGATACATACTTGGCAATTTCTCGCTTCATCCGAGTCCACCAAAATTTTGGTTTAAGGTCTTGATACATCTTATTGCTCCCTGGATGTATTGAGTACTTGGACATATGGCCTCCATCCAGGATTTTCTTCCTTATCTTCATGTTCCTGGGTACCACGATACGATTGTTAAACCATAACACACCTTGATCATCTTCCCGGAAATATTTCATTTTATCCTCTTTAATCCTTGTTCGGATATTCCACATTCCCTTATCTCTGTTTTGAACTCGTATAATCTCCTCTCTAATGGTAGGCACTAGAGCAAGATTATACAACACGCCATGCGGAATCACTCTTAAGCTTGGTTCTTCATCCTCATCCGGAACAACTGACAGGTTATTCACGTCGGATTTATGACTGAGTGCATCAGCCACCATGTTAGCTTTACCCGGATGGTAATGGATCTCGAGCTCATAATATTTGATTAATTCCAACCATCTCCGCTACCTCGTATTGATGTCCTTCTAAGTGAATACATATTTGAGGCTCTTATGGTCGGTGTTGAGGCACACTAAATTCCCGAGTAAGTAGTGCCTCCACATTTTCAACGCAAGCACCACTGCAGCGAGTTCTAGGTCATGAGTGGGGTAGTTCTGCTCGTGGTTGCGGAGTTGACGAGACCCATACGCGATCATGCGTCTATCTTGTATTAAGACGCAGCCAAGTCCAATGCCTGAGGCATCACAATAAACATCGAATGGCTTTGTTGTATCCGGTTGGGCTAGAACCGGTGCCGTTGTGAGATGTTTTTTCAATGTTTGAAATGCCTCTTCATAGGCCTCCGTCCATACATACTTGCTGCTCTTCTTCAATAATTCTGTCATTGGTTTAGCCACCTTCGAGAAGCTGGGAATAAATCTCCGATAGTAGCCTGCTAGTCCTAGAAAACTGCGGATTTGATGAACAGATGTCGTTGACTCCCACTTCAAAACTTGCTCAGTTTTGGTTGGATCTACGGCCACACCCTCCGCTGAAATAATGTGGCCTATGAATGGTACCTTACTGATCCATAATTCACACTTGCTGAATTTGGCATACAGCTTATGTTCTCGCAATCTTTGGAGCACGATATGGAGATGTTTGGTGTGCTCTTCCTCCGATTTGGAGTATATGAGAATGTCGTCTATGAAAACCACGACGAACTGATCCAACTCTCACATGAATACAGAATTCATGAGATACATGAAATGTGCGGGTGCATTTGTCAGCCCGAAAGACATGACTAGATACTCATAGAGCCCATATCTAGTCGAGAAAGCCATCTTCGGTATATCCTCCGCTCTGATTTTTATCTGATGATAACCGGACCTCAAGTCCATCTTGGAGAATACTTTGGCACCCACTAACTTATCAAATAATATATCGATCCGCGGCAGTGGATATTTATTTTTGAACATCACTGCATTCAGCGGTCGATAATCCACACATAACCGAAATGATTCATCCTTTTTCTTCACAAAGAGGGCTGAACAGCCCTATGGCGATGAGCTTGGCCGGATGAACCCTTTGTCCATTAAGTCCTTTAGCTGTTCTTTCAGTTCAGCTAATTCCTTCGGAGACATATTGTACGGCCTTCGAGATATCAGTGTGGTTCCCGGTGCTAACTCGATCTTGAATATCACGTCTCTTTCAGGCGGCATCCCTGGAAGATCGTCGAGAAACACATCTGGGTACTCACGGACCACTGGAATATCCTTCAGTTTCATGGTCACACTGTGGTACACCACTGGATTTTAAGAACCCACGTCTTCAAGTATGAGTGTTTGAAGGCCGTAGATCGGAGAGTCCAAGCTAACAATCCGTCGACCGATGTCAAGAACAGCTCCATGGTTATTCATCCACGCCATTTCTAAGATCACATCGATCTTCTGCCCCTCTAACACAATGAGAGTCGTGGGGTATAATTTTCCACCTAACCACAAGGGTGCTTTAATCACCACTTCGTTAGCAGCTATATTTCCACCGGCTGAGCGGATAAGATAGTGATCTTTTGGTGTAGAGGTGGAGAGCTCAGCTTTGCACACAAATAACCTGCTGATAAAATTGTGTGTGTCTCCAGAGTCAAATAAAATCAATACGGGGAGTTCATTGAGGGTGAACATTCCCGCTAGCACAGGTGCCCCGTCCGTCACATCCTCTAGAGCTGTATGATAAATGCACCCGGACTTTGGTGCTGTTCCTTGGAGCTGAGCACGGGGTTAATTTGTACCCTGCTCCAGTGTACTTCCTCTGTGACGTATCCTTACGGGACACTTCCTGCTGATGTGACCCAAATATCCGCACGTGAAGCACGGTTTCTCAGCCGGTTCCAGGTTTCTCTGAGTACGGACACTAGTTGTATTCTGCTGCGGCAGGAACGCTTGAGGAACAGAATAATGTTACTGCATATACCATTGTTGCAGCTGTCCGAATTCAGAGTTTTGAGATGAACAACCCGAATATTGCTGGAGTCGTCAAGCCGGCTGCATCAGCTGACAGTTCAAGGTACTGTCTACCACCCTGTATTTATGAGGAGCAATACTGCTACTCTCCGGTGGTATACGGTTCTTTCTTTTCTCAGCCTGAACTTCTCGCTGAGCATCTTCAACCATGATGGCAGCACTCATCAATTCGTTGAAGTTCTTTCGATCAGCTAAGACGATTCCTTCCTTTAACTTGGGATTGAGGCTGCGGAAGAACCATTCACACTTTTGTGCCTCGGTGTTCACATGCTCAGGCGCATACTGTGCCAGTTTGTTGAACACTCGCAAATGCTCGTATGCATCCCTCCCTCCTTGTTTTAAGACCAGAAACTCCTCGAGTTTCCACTGAATTATTTCGGAAGGGACATGATAAGCAAGAAATGCCTTCCGGAATTCCATCCATGTGAAATGGTGTCCAGCTGGTAAGGAGGCGAGTTGATTTGCCCACCATGCACTGGCGGACCCATGAAGTTGTTGCGCCGCGTATAAGACTTTCTGATGTTCGGTGCATTGGAGCAACCCGAATTTGGATTCAATGGTACGGATCCAGCTATCCGCCACCAGAGGATCCTCAGCTTCAATCAAAACTGGTGGTTGAGTCACCAAGAACTCAACATAGGAATCCATTTGAGGTTGGCACAAGTCTTCATCTTGACATCCCCCTTGACGGGATGTATTCATCACCAGGGTGCGGAGCAAGTCGGTTCGCTCATCACTTGCACCCATCATGGCAGACAGAATGTCCGCCATTGTGACTGTAGGTGAAAAGGTCCTGGTGGTGCCTGTGGTTGTGGAGCTCGCTGCTCCCGCTGTGGAGAGTTATCACCACCACTGGAACCACCCACCTCACCCATGGAACGAGTTCGCACCATTCTGCAATTGCAAGTTCATTATCAGCTCAACACTATTACTTGATTTATTCCATGAACAAAGTAGTGAAACACTGATAATTAAATCTTAACATGTAAGAAAAATGATTTAAGCGCAAACTGTTGTAACTAACAGCGAGGATTTAAAAGCAGATTGACCGGTCCTCAAACAAACCAGATTTCGATCTAGTTAAAAGCACTTTCATAACTCAAGTTTAATACCAAAGTTAAGGTTAACTTCAATATATTTCCAACGAGTATTCAAATGCCTCCATATCACTTCTGGATCAAAAGTTATGATTGCTCAAAGTTGACAGAATTTCTGGATAAAATTCGCCAGCATCTCCTTTGTATGTGGCAGACTTTATCACTGTTGTATACACAGATACAATATGAATCTGAACCAACTTTGAACTACAAAAATGTTGCATATCTCATAACCTTTCCAGGTGAATCACAGGCTCCTTAGGGATTTTTCTACAGTGAGTTATGGCTTAAAAACAGAAAGATCCAGAGAGGTTTTTCTGCTGTCCTGGTTCTTGACAGTTTGCCTTCAACTGGACTTTTCACCCACTTAACTTGTGATTTTGCTCTGGAGGTATACAAAGAAGTTGTAGAGCATTTTGAAATATTTCCAGGACTGTATCATACACCTTAATTGGTTAAAGCTACTCAGTGTTATGCTCTGTCAAAGTCCAGCAAGAATTCCTGCCAGAAACAGAGCACTCTGTTTTTGAAACCATTGAACCTAGACCTTCTCTCATTTGATTCTTAGCTCATAATAAGAGTTCAATAACTAATATTTGTTTCAAACTTCCATTTTTAGTTGAAATTTAGCTCATGAAACATTTCTTCATATGGAAGAGGTTATTAAGTGTAGTACGGTGTCGATGCACCGTAAGAACAATGTCGGTACTACGTTCCTCACAAAAAGGAAAATCCTAACCGGATTATAACGGTATATACGTCTCAATTGTGGCACTAAACGGTCACTCGCACACATGCACTACACGGTATACATACGTGGTTATTACCTGCAGAAGAACACTCAATGATGATGCACACATAGGTTTTTCTCATTTCAGGCAGTTCCATATCAATACTAAAAACATAAGCCCCGTATCATTTCCATACGGGCCGTCCTTGAGTCAATCCATGTCTCAAGGTACATGGTCGTGTTTTTACACTACACGACGGGGAACCCGACTAGAGCGTGAATGGGTCATCACGGTTGGGAATTTTATCACCCCAACAGATACCACCTACTGCCCTGCAGGGCATGCCGATGGCAAGCGCTGCGTATGTCCTCCTAGGTTATTTCCAGAAGAACACACTATCGTGTTACTGACCACACGATGGGGTCTCCACTTTCTTGCCTAATCCACGCTAGGGATCAGTGTTTCATATGAACTCAGGAACATGAAGGGTCCAAGAGTTTCATATTGATGTCTCACACAAAGCTGTGAGACCTATCCCTGAACCACTTTCCTCGTCAGGGGAGCTAACCGAAATTGAACCGCTTTCGGTGGCGTTCCTTACCATGTTTACCTTAGCGTAGGTGCGTCGCTACATAATCAAAATTCAGAATTATAACAAGTATGTTAGTCAAGCCACTTTAAGTAACTATACTACTATAGTCCTTATGTGGGCCTCATACCGTTTCCTCACCGTATCCTAAGTTTTTATCGTAATACGATCCTTATTCCATGCGCTAATACCAATGCGGCTCTGATACCACGCTGTGAGGGCCCGGACCTGATCACGGGGCCATGCCACTCGCCCAGGAATGGCATTGGGTGGTGCCGTGCGATGCGGCACCCAACAGCACACATAATAAAGCATCATATTACATAAATTAAGAGGAAGCTTACAAAGTGTGAATTTTACAAATACTTCTCAAAAATAACCTACAGCAGAAGACTGATACGACTCACGTCTCATATCTATGCTAAGCAACAGAGAAGATGTCCAGCCCGCGGACCCTTCTCACTAGCAACACGACCACAATAGCAGTGACCGGGGTTGTCATGAGTGCACCACTCGGAGAGTTCCGAGTCTCATCGGACAACCGTACATTTCAGCATAGGGTTATTACCTGAAAAACAACTCATGCAGTATCTGTAAGCACGAAGCTCAGCAAGACTTAACCGTCACCCTAGTCATGAAACTCTCAATGACCAAGCAATCATCATTTTATTCGATTCGGGTGCAACCCACAGTTTCATAAGTGCATCCTATGTGGCTAAGCATCAAATGCAAGTCTTCCCAACCGACTGCTCATATATGATCTGCTCACTGGGAGGGAAGATTTCAGCAAATATGATGATTCCAAAAGCACCTCTGTGCTTAGGTGGGAAGATATATCCCACCACCTTGATAATTCTTACGGGACAGAAGATTGATGCAATCTTAGGGATGTCATGGTTACGCTACCATGGCTCTGTCCTGGACACTCTGTCACGGACAGTTCATTTGAATTATCCATTCCACCGTCCGCATTCCATGGTGTTAGACAACCCTGTACTGGAAGTTTCAGCAACTTATAACACTGAAGCTCTCAAGTTAGAGGACATCACCGTAGTCCGGGAACACCCCGACGTGTTTCCGGATGATCTTCCGGCAAGCCACCTGAGCGGGATGTGGAGTTCAAGATAGAACTTGCACCCGGGACTACTCCCATATCACGGAGACCATACAAAATGGCTCCGAACGAGCTGGCTGAATTGAAAGAACAGCTCAATGGTTTGTTGAGCAAAGGTTTCATTAGGCCGAGTTCCTCGTTTTGGGGATGCTTGGCGCTGTTCGTAAAGAAGAAGGATGAAACCTTTAGGCTGTGTGTGGATTACCGGCCGCTCAACGCTGTCACCATCAAGAACAAATACCCACTGCCCCGTATTGACATTCTGTTTGATCAGCTTGTGGGTGCAAGTGTGTTCTCTAAGATGGACCTTCACTACGAGTATCATCAAATAAAAATCCGGGCGGAGGATATCCCGAAGACGGCCTTCTCGACGAGATATGGCTTATACGAATATCTCGTCATGTCTTTTGGTCTCACTAACTCCAGCACATTTCATGTACCTCATGAACTCGGTGTTCATGCCGGAGCTGGACATGTTTGTTGTGGTGTTTATTGATGATATCTTGGTTTACTCCAAGACAGAAGCAGAACACGCCGAACACTTGAGAATCGTTCTTCAACGATTGCGGGACCATAAGCTCTATGCCAAGTTCAGCAAATGTGAGTTTTGGATCAGCCAAGTGCCATTTTTGGGACATATCATCTCAGCGTAAGGCATTGCGGTTGACCCAGGAAAAATTGAACAAGTGCTGAAATGGAAAGCTGTGAGGGCCCGGACACGATCACGGGGCCGTGCCGCTCGCCCGGGAATCACATTGGGTGGTGCCGTGCGATGCGGTACCCAACAGCACACATAATAAAGCATCATATTACATAAATCAAGCGGAAGCTTACAAAGTGTGAATTTTACAAATACTTCTCAAAAATAAGCTACAGGAGAAGACTGATACAACTCACATCTCATATCTATGCTAAGCAACAGAGAAGATGTCCAGCCCGCGGACCCTTCTCACTAGCAACACGACCAAAATAGCAGCGGCAGGGGTTGTCATGAGTGCATCACTCGGAGAGTTCCGAGTCTCATCGGACAACCGTACATTTCAGCATAGGGTTGTTACCTGCAAAACAATTCATTCAGTATATGTGAGCACGAAGCTCAGCAAGACTTAACCGTCACCGTAGTCATGAAACTCTACATGCTGAAAATAGAGGGCTGAATTTAGAAGTTTGCAAAAAAGATGAACTTGAGCTGAAAGAGAGTCCTTACTTCATGTTTTAAGCAACTTTTATAGCCCTCGCACAATTTACATCGGGACTCCACAATCAAATAAGAAGCGCTTCATCTCGATGTTACTTTTCCGAGGTGAAAGTAACTTTAGTGAGCTACCCTAGACCCATACAGACCTTTTGCCATTAACGTCGAGACTCCACAATCAAACAAGAAACGTTTTGCCTCGACGCTACTAGCCCAAGGTGGAAAATAAATTTAGTGAAGGTGTTGATCATTTCCTCATCTCCATTATGAGGATTACTCACAAAGCATCTTAACTTTTTCCCAGTTTATTACTACGTCACGACGCAGAGAACAAGTATGCTCACTACCGCGAGCAACGGCGATTGCAATCAAAAACACCCGTCTGACACGACACGTACGCCCGTAACCGACGTCGTACATAGCAACCATCACTGACGTCGTATGTGGCAACCTTTCATACGACACCCAAATGTCGAACCAGTCCCACCGACTGGGATTAAGTCTCACTATGGCAAACCCTCGTAGAGCCGACTTCTCTATCCTTTCTGCATCTGCATCAGACGGTGAGGTATGCCTCGACACCCAGGTTAACATGTTACATCGGTTTCCTGGGTTCCATATTGCCAGTATACATCCGGTACACAACTTAAACTTGTCCCACAAGGCCGCACACGAGTGAATGTAGCCTAGAGGGGGTGAATAGGCTTTTCGATTCTTTGTTAATCCCTGAAACACTTAATAGATTTATCAAACACAGGGAAATTAGACTAGTCCAGTAGAGTGCGGACTAGTCCGTTTTCTAGTCAGAGACAAATCGGACTAGTCCGGTACTGTGCGGACTAGTATGGTATGCGTGGACTAGAAAGATCAAGGTTGATCAAAATTTTCACTTCTAGTATCCTATGCAGCGGAAATTAATTGGGAACTTAGATGTATTATAATAGTGAAACAATGAATGATGGAGATCAACTTTAGTTTCAATGTTTCAAAGTGAATTACACAAGATTAAGTAAACCCTAAAATATGATGAACAATAAATGAACAAGTGCAAGAGACAAGTTTTTATCCCGAGGTTCGATTCCACGAAGGATATCTATGTCCCCGTTGAGGAGTCCATAAAGGACCGGGTCTTCACCAACCCTACCCTCATCGAATCGCCATGGAGGCCGATTCTCTTCCACTAATCACAAAGGGCAAATAAATCGTTCAAGGGGCCTTCTCGCAAGTTGAGGGCTCCCGAAGAATTACAATGAATGACTACCACCAAACACACTCAAAAGATGAACAATAAATGAACAAGAGTGTGCGAGAGATCAAACCCAAGAGCTCAAGATGTGTAGAACAAGTCTCTACTTTGATCAATTGCTAATCCTCAAAGATTTGATCCTTTTTTTTTGGCTAGAGTGTGTGGAGAGATGTGAATTTTGGGCTCTTGGGAGGTGTGACGGCGCAGGGGGTCGAGTCTTAGGGTAGTATGGCTGTACACCTCTATTTATACAAGGGTTTCCAAAGGTTACCGTTAGGGTTTGCGATGTCCAGACTAGTCCATGGTGGACTACGGACTAGTTCGGTGTGCGGCGTGTGGAAAACCCTAAGTATTGTGAGATACCGGACTAGTCCATAAGAGTGCGGACTAGTCCGTTGTCTATCCAGAGACAAAATCGGACTAGTCCGGTCCATATCGGACTAGTCCATTTTCTAGTCAGAGAGAAATCGCACTAGTCTGGTTGATATCGGACAAGTCCGCACATGCTGATTTTTGTGCAGTTAGTGTGATTTCTTTCACTTGAGCTCTTGGGGTGTGTTTCTCCAACACACTCCATACTAAGTAATCTAATCTTTTCAACTCCCGAGCTCTTATCAATTTTGATCCTCATTCTCCTTTCTTCTTGCGCTTTCTTCCTAAATTCTTTAAGAACCTGCACTCATCTCAACAATTTTATTAGGGTCTCATTTGTTTGTCATAAATCAACCAAAACCCAAAAAGGATGCCTAGATGCACTTTCAATCTTCCCATTTTTGATGATTGATGACAACCAATTGAGATCACACAAATATGATATAAAATTCAGATTTTCTAAAAGTGTGCACATATGAGCTTTGAGCAAAATAGGCAATGTAGACATAAGACCTATGTGCACTCTTTATGGTGGGGTGCAAAACTATATGTGTGAGCAATAATTTTGATGTGAATATCATAATGAGCATAATCATAAAATCATCAAGAGTCTCAAGCCTACATAGCAGTTTTAAACATACACCATTAATCAAAAGCATAACATAGTCATCATTTCACAGCACATGTCCAAAAGCATAATGATAGCATGAGTCATACAAAAGCTCATTTCTTAAACTAGGACACAAAAGGAAGAACCTATGACCTAAGACTCCCCCTCAATCTCTCCCTCTTTGGCATCAAGGCACCAAAAAGAAGGAGAGGAGGGATCTACTTGTCATCGCCGGCTCACTCCTCGCTGTCGGTCCTTTCTTCGTCTTCATCATCTGGCTGAGGAGGAGGAGGAGGAGGAGGAGGAGGAGGAGGAGGAGGAGGAGGAGGAGGAGGAGGAGGAGGAGGAGGAGGAGGAGGAGGAGGAGGAGGAGGAGGAGGAGGAGGAGAACCACTCGTCGTGCCCCGAGGACCAAAGTAGGCACACTATGATGGAGAGAGAGGAGGAAGCTCTGTGAAGTCAGATGCAGAGTCCTCTAAGATGACTGGAGATCCAATGGGCTCAATCTCCAGTTTCTGGCATATTGCTTTGACATTGGCCTTCATGTATCTCATTTCTTCTTTTCTTGCCTTGTTCATCTTATGAAGCTTCACCTCAGTTTTGTGGCAAGAACCAAATATAGCAGCCAAATACTTCATAATCCAACTAGGGGACCCTTTGTGAGGAAGGGCCCTAGTCTTGGATGAAGGCCTTGCATCTTCTTGAGCTCTCTCTGGATGTTCTTCAGCTGAGCCAAGTGAGGGAGCAGCTGGGATAGAGGCTTGAGGAGGCTTCTGAGCCCTTAGAGCAGTGTGCTCCACATCCTTCACAAACTCAATTCCTGTGACTTTTTCAATCATAAACATCAAGTATGGTGCATAGCCACAGGAACAGTTTGGTGTGCAGGATATGTTCACCATGTCATTCCAAATGTAGTCAAAGATATCAAACTTTCTCCTCCTGCTGATTACTTTCATCAAGGTTCTCAAGTAACCCTGGACACTCCCAGCATCTCCATCCTTTGGAGCAATGGTCTTCCGGAGCACTCTGTTGAGAACAATGAAGAAGGGCTTCATGTTCTTGGTTGAGGGAGGATTGTATGGGAGTCGAGTATCATAGAGGAATTCCATCCTGTCTTTCTCCACAACACCAAGATTGTGAATCACAATCTCGTTAATGCCGGTTTCCTCAAGGTGCAGCTGTCTAGCAAACTCAACATAGGTGACTGTGTACTTGGATCCATGTGTCGTCCAAGTCACTTTGTCTTCTCCATCATGGGCAAAGTGGCATGTTGCATAGAACTGGGTGATGATCTCATCATTCCAGTTGTATCTGAATGAGAGCAAGTCCTTGAGTCTGTGTCTCTCTGCAGCCTCTACTACCTCCTCAAAGGCTTCACAACTCTTCACTGCGGACCACTGGAGTCTTCATTTGGAGGTACACCAAACTGTAGTAGTCCGAGTGAAAGTTGCTCCAAAATCTCTTGTCAGCTGCCTTTTTGCCAGTGCTATAGGCGTCAATCTTCCTCAGGTTCCATGCCACATCACTACCCTTGCCAATGAACTTATCCTCCGAGGGATCCTTATTACAATGTCTTGGAGCTGTCATTTTAAGAGGACCAATCGGGCCGGAAGCAAGTCCCTTTCCCTTGCCCTTGGTTTGGCATTGAGCCGTCGAGCTAGAACCAGCCAAATTTGCTTTTGAAGCTGGTCTCTTGATTGTAACCTTTCGATGCACCCTAGGTGGGGTGAGCGAAGGCTCGACATCTTGCTCTTATCTCTTGTTGGAGTGAGACTCCGGAATATGAGACATCACATCTTGATCCATCTCGGCTTCAAAGTCGGAGAGATTCTCATTCGATCTCGACATGATTTCTAACAAGGACGATATAAAGGATATGAATAATCAAGGATGACAAGGGATTACATTTAATTTATATAAACTAAGGTTTTGATCAAGGCATACCAGACTTGTCAGGTGTTTAGGGTCGAACTAGCTCGGAGTACCGGACTTGTCCGCCATAAGAACGTACTAGTCCGTTATGAGGCTGCTCAAACCCTAACTTGTCGAAATTGAGGTTATTCAATGCAAATATGATCTAGGGTAAATGGAATACATTAATAGAGCATGTATTGACTGGAGGAGCTAAGCTAATTGAGCAAAAACAAGGAAAATCGAAGATTCTAGGGTTTGGATAGAAGTTTACCAAATCCTTCGATTCGAGGCGTTGAAGGAGTTCTTGATGCGGACAAGTCCGGGGTCTTCAATCCCCTTGCAGTGGAGATCGATTCCCACGGAGATTTGGGTGGATTTGATGGAGAACTCGCAAATCCGCCTTGGGAGCACTTGAGTGAGGAGAGAGAACGTGGGAGGAGTTGTGAGGTTGAAGGAGATTAGGTCTGAGCCAGCCCTAGGGTTATGGAGTCGAAATATCGAACTAGTCTGTGGTCTAACCGGACTTGTCCGGACTAGCGAACCAAGTGCGGACTAGTCTGCAATGTGCGGACTAGTCCGGGGTGACCGTGGTCCCCTGTACAGAAAAGTACAAAACACTTATATATATGTATTCAATGGTTCCTAATAAGGAATAGGGGATAAAGACACACGGATATTCCCGATGAATATGATCAGTAAACATACAACAATCAAGCTATGACCATAATTCATCAAGATCAAGTAACTAACATAGCTTTTTAGGAGAAAAATAGAGAGAGATGATTTTTCAACACAACTAACATGATTTTTAGGATGACATACAGGTATGCAAATTTTCAAGCCACGTTCTGAGCATCAAGGATATTTAGTTCATTTCGGAGCTCACAAAAGTGTTTTTCATCAAGTGGCTTGGTAAAGATATCGGCTAGTTGTTTTTCAGTGTTGACATGGGAAATGGCTATGTCTCCTTTCATTGAGTGATCTCTCAAAAAAATGATGTCGGATATCTATGTGTTTGGTTCTAGAGTGCTCAACTGGGTTATGGGCAATTTTAATTGCACTCTCATTGTCACAAAGGAGTGGAATACGGCTCATATTGTAACCGTAATCTCTTAGAGTTTGTCGTATCCAAAGGAGTTGTGCACAACAACTCCCGGCTGCAGCATACTCCGCTTCGGCCGTGGATAAGGCAATTGAATTTTGTTTCATGGAGGACCAAGAAATTAAGGATCTAACTAGGAATTGGCAAGTACCAGAAGTACTTTTTCTATCTACCTTGCATCCAGCATAATCTGGACCGGAGTAACCAATGAGATTGAATTTTGAACCTTTGGGATACCAAAGTCCTAGGTTGGGTGTATGAACTAAATATATCAAGATCCTTTTAACGGCTGTCAAATGGCATTCCTTAGGATTGGCTTGAAACCTTGCACACAAACATACACTCAACATGATATCAGGCATAGATGCACATAAAAAAAGTAAGGAGTCAATCATGGAATGATATACCTTTTTATCCACATTTGCTCCGTCTTCATTGAGGTCCAAGTGTCCATTAGTCGCCATGGAAGTCTATGGGCTTTGCTTTGTCCATTCCAAACTTCTTGAGAATGTCTTGAGTGTACTTTGTTTGGCTTATGAACGTCCCATCCTTTTGTTGCTTCACTTGGAATCCCAAAAAGTACCTCAACTCTCCCATCATGGACATCTCGAATCTATCTGTCATAATCTTACTAAATTCTTGACAAAAGGATTTGTTAGTTGAACCAAATATAATATCGTCAACATAGATTTGGCAAATGAAGAGATCATCATCAAAGTATTTAGTAAACAAAGTGTAATCAGCTTTTCCAATCTTAAAGTCATTTTCAATCAAAAAATGTCTAAGGCACTCATACCAAGCTCTAGGAGCTTGTTCGAGGCCACTGAGAGCCTTACGCGGTTTGAACACATAGTCGGGGTACTCTTGATCTTCAAAACCGGGTGGTTGCTCCACGTACACCTCCTCCTTGATTGGTCCGTTGAGAAAGGCGCTTTTCATGTCCATTTGATAAAGCTTGAAATCATGGTGAGTAGCATATGAAAGTAATATACGAATCGACTGAAGCCTAGCTACGAGAGCAAAAGTCTCGTCGAAATCCAAACCTTCGACTTGTGAGTACCCTTTTGCCACAAGTCGTGCCTTGTTCCTTGTTACCACTCCATGTTTGTCTTGCTTGTTGCGGAAGACCCATTTAGTGCCGACGATGTTGGACTTGGGTCTTTCAACAAGCTCCCACACTTCGTTCCTCTTGAAGTTGTTCAATTCTTCTTGCATCACCATCACCCAATCCAGATCTTTTAATGCATCCTCAACCCTGTATGGTTCCAAAGGAGATACAAAAGAATAGTGTTCACAAAAATTAGCTATGCGAGATCGGGTTATTACTCCCTATCGGATGTCATCGATTATGTTATCGATGGAGTGATCTCTTTGGATGCTTTGGTGTACTCTTGGATGTGGCACTTGTGGTCTTGAATCTTCATTATCATCTTCTTCTCCCCCTGGATAGTTGCCCTCATTGATGTTTTGATCTTCTTGATTTTCTTGAGGTTGATCTTGTATGGAAGCTCCCCCTTGATCATTTTCCTCCACCTGTGGTTCATTTTCTTTGTTCTCATTTGAAGGTGGCACTTGTGGTCGAACATCGCCCAATGCCATTCTTCTCAATGCTTGACATGGAGCTTCTTCTCGATCTAGCACACATTGATCAACTTTCTCTTCTTGAGAGCCGTTAGTTTCATCGAACACTACGTCACGTGCTACTTCAACAAGTCCGGAGGTTTTGTTGAAGACACGATAAGCGTAGGAGTTCGAATCATAGCCAAGTAAGAAACCTTCATCGGACATTGAAGCAAACTTCAAAGCCCTTGGCTTCTTGTTTAAAATATAACATTTTGAACCAAAAACTTGAAAATATGAAATATTCGGCTTGTTACCCGTGAGTAGTTCATATGAAGTTTTCTTGAGTAACCGATGAAGATATAGTCGGTTTATGGCGTGACAAGCGGTGTTAACCGCTTCAGCCCAAAACATGTCCGAAGTCTTGTATTCATTGAGCATTGTCCTCATCATCTCAATGAGAGTTCTGTTTCTTCCTTTCAGCTACTCCGTTTTGTTGAGGAGTATATGGTGCTGAAAATTCGTGCTTTATCCCTTCTTCGTCTAGATACTCCTCAACTTGGGTGTTCTTGAATTCTGTCCCATTGTCACTTCGTATGTTCTTGATCTTCAATGAGAATTCATTTTGGGCATGCTTGATGAACTTCTTGAGGGTTCCTTGAGTTTCTGTCTTATCATGCAAAAAGAAAACCCACGTGAAGCATGAAAAATCATCAACAATGACTAGACCGTATTTATTACCGTCGATGCTTATGTAAGCAATTGGACCGAATAGGTCCATGTGGAGGAGCTCAAGCGGTCTTGTTGTAGTCATGACATTCTTCACGGGATGGGGTGCTCCTACTTGCTTCCCTGCTTGGCACGCTCTACAAGGCCTGTCTTTCTCAAAAACAACATCCTTTAAACCTCGGATGTGATCGCCTTTAACGAGTTTTTGAAGATTCCTCATACCAACATGTTCTAGCCGTCTATGCCACAGCCAACCCATGTTAGTCTTTGCAATCAAGCATGTGTCAAGTTTGGCTTTATCTTTGTTGAAGTCAACTAGATAAAGTTTTCCCTTTAACACAACCTTGAATGCAATTGAGTTATCACTCCTTCTAAAGACAGTCACACCCTCAATAGTGAATAAACAATTATAACCCTTGTCACATAATTGAGATATGGACAAAAGGTTATAATCCAAGGAGTCAACGTGTAAAACATGAGAGAGAGTATGTTGTGATGAAATTGCAATTTTACCGGTACCAAGCACTCTTCCTTGACTATTATCACCAAAGTAAATGCCTTCGCTTGGATCTTCATTTTCTTCATATTCCACGAACATTCTTCTTTCTCCGGTCATGTGATTGGTGCATCCACTATCTAGCACCCATTTTGCTCCACTGTATGAATAAGTATTTCTTTTACCTTCCTTTGCCATTAGACAAGTGTTGTCGGTGTCCTTCCATGCGCCCATGGTTGGGAAGAGAGTGGATTTCTTGGTAGTCTTCTTTATGGCTATGGTGGCCATATCCTCTTCTTCTTCATATGGGGATTCATCATTGGAGTCCCACTCCTTCCCTAGATGCGCTTGGCCATATTGCTTCTTCTTCTTGAACATTTTCTTTGGTTGAGACTTGTTGTCTTTAGTCTTCTTCTTATTTTCTTCATATGGACAACCTACTATGAAGTGATCATATTCTCTGCAGTTGTAGCACGCCCGTATCATCTTGGATCTTTGTTTGTCCCTTAGTCTTCGTTCGTTTGAGCTGCTACCCTTTCTTCTTCTCATCATTTTCTTGAACTTCTTCATTAACAAGATCATGTCTTCTTCGTTGATATCACTACTTTCATCATCATTGTCGTCTTCTTCATGATCTTCTCGAGCTTCTTTTGATACGGGTTTACAAGTTGACTTAAAAGCAACTCCTTTCTTCTTTGCCGAGGTGAGATCGGCAATTTCCTTGACATGCTTGGCTTGCTTCTCCATCATTTCAATGTTCATGATCTTGCCAAGAAGTTCGTCTGGGGTCACTTTTCGATATCCGGGGCTTTCTCTAATCATAGAGCAAAGAGTCACGTTGCGAGGCATGAATGCTCTGAGAATCAACTTCACGACCTCATGATCATTCCACTTTTTGCTGCCATAAGCTCGGACTTTGTTGATAAGATTCTTCATTCGATTGTACATATCTTGTGGTGATTCATCTTCTTCTATCGCGAATCTTCCCAATTCACCTTTAGTCATTTCTATCTTGGCTTCGCGTACATGACGGTCACCTTCATGTGCGGTTTGTAGTGTGTCCCATATGTTCTTGGCAATTTTGAGTCCATCCACCTTGATGAACTCGTCTCGGCTCAGTGATGACTTGATCATAGCTACAGCTTGAGCATTCCGATGAACGGCTTGTTCTTGGCTTGGAGTCAGCTCTTCATCATCATTCGGGATATCTATCCCTGTACACATTATATGCCACAAACTTGGGTTAAGAGATATAAGGTGCATTTTCATGTTTTGTCTCCACATTGAATAGCCATTGCCATCAAAGTAAGGTGCTTTCCCTAGAGGAATTGATAAGTAATGACTATTGTTAGAATTCAAACGTTCAGAGTCAAAAGGATATCGGGAGTAGTCTGTGTGACTACCCCCTTTCTTCTTCTTTTCATCATCGATCTTCTTCTTCCCTTTTGGGGAGAGTTCCTTCTTCCGTAGAAGAGACTTGAGTTGGAGCACCTCCACATCATCGTCCTCACTGTCTTGAATGGCGTCGAGTAGCTTCTTTCGCTTTTGAGTCCTTTCATCATCACCCTTTTCATCGTCGATCTTCTTGTGTACATCCTTGATGTCTGACATCATCTCTTCGAGCGGTGAGTCTCTTTTGAAGAGTTTGGCTCTGATACCAATTGAATGTAGCCTATAGGGGGTGAATAGGCTTTTCGATTCTTTGTTGATCCCCAAAACACTTAATAGATTTATCAAACACAGGGAAATCGGACTAGTCCGGTAGAGTGCGGACTAGTCCGTTTTCTAGTCAGAGACAAATCGGACTAGTCCGGTACTGTGCGGACTAGTCTGGTATGCGTGGTCTAGAAAGATCAAGGTTGATCAATATTTTCACTTCTAGTACCCTATGCAGCGGAATTTAATTGGGAACTTAGATGTATTATAACAGTGAAACAATGAATGACAGAGATCAACTTTAGTTTCAATGTTTCAACGTGAATTGCACAAGATTAAGTAAACCCTAAAATATGATGAACAATAAATGAACAAGAGCAAGAGACAATTTTTTATCCCGAGGTTTCATTCCACGAAGGATATCTATGTCCCCGTTGAGGAGTCCACGAAGGACTGGGTCTTCACCAACCCTACCCTCATCGAATCGCCACGGAGGCCGATTCTCTTCCACTAATCACAAAGGGCAAATAAATCATTCAAGGGGCCTTCTCACAAGTTGAGGACTCCCCAAGTATTACAATGAATGACTACCACCAAACACACTCAAAAGATGAACAATAAATGAACAAGAGTGTGCGAGAGATCAAACCCAAGAGCTCAAGATGTGTAGAACAAGTCTCTCCTGTGGTCAATTGCTAATACTCAAAAAGTTGATTTTTTTCTGTTAGAGTGTGTGGAGAGACGTAAATTTTGGGCTCTTGGGAGGTGTGATGGTGCAGGGGGTCGAGTCTTAGGGTAGTATGGCCGTACACCTCTATTTATACTAGGATTTCCAAAGGTTACCGTTAGGGTTTGCGATGTCCGGACTAGTCCGTGGTGGACTTTGGACTAGTCTGGTATGCGGCGTGTGGAAAACCCTAAGTATTGTGAGATACCGGACTAGTCCATAATAGTGCGGACTAGTCCGTTGTCTATCCAGAGAAAAAATTGGACTAGTCCGGTCCATATCGGACTAGTTCGTTTTCTAGTTAGAGAGAAATCGGAATAGTCCGGTTGATATCGGACTAGTCCGCACATGCTGATTTTTGTGCAGTTAGTGTGATTTCTTTCACTTGAGCTCTTGGGGTGTGTTTCTCCAACACACTCCATACTAAGTAATCTAATCTTTTCAACTCCTGAGCTCTTATCAATTTCGATCCTCATTTTCCTTTCTTTTTGCGCTTTCTTCCTAATTTCTTTAAGAACCTGCGCTCATCTCAACAATTTTGTTAGGGTCTCATTTGTTTGTCATAAATCAACCAAAACCCACAAGGGATGCCTAGATGCATTTTCAACGAGGACGGGCCTTAATCGACTCAGACTTAGACTAGGTTCACAGGACCATGTCCTTGAGCCTTCCATCCACTGCCCGGTCTCCATTCCCAACTATGAGGATCAATTCCCAACTCTTCCGATTGATCCCCCTTAAATCCCCGTTCACGAGTAGGAAACTGCCCACTCGAGTTTTGCTTCTTTTAATCCACTTTTGTTAACTTGAGATCAGCAGTTATAATCAATTGATAACCTATTCTACAATATACTCCAGGGTTTTCTAGGTCATGCATTTGGAGTTTCAAACCATCTAGACTTAATGCAATAAACAAAATACTAGACAATATAAAGTGAATACAAATAAAAACTTGTAAGTTTTGATGCAAACCGGGGCTTGCCTTTGTTTTGCAGGGGACTTATATCTATGAGGTTCAGTTAGTGAAGACCACTTGGCTTGCTCAATTGCTTTCCTCCTTCCTTGATCTCCACTCTGATGACTTCAAATTCTTCATGTAGATGCTACACGTAATGAATATGCATATGGATTTAATTGTAAAGATTTTGCTAACAAGTTCTAATGACAAGATTAAAACCTGGAATTCTGTTTAAGAAATTAAAATGAAACTGGTGCTAAGGTTTGGGTTTGGGCTAATTAACTTGATTAAGTGCTAAGTGTCTTCCCCATTCATATTTTAAGCACCTAAAGAGGTTAAACAGAACAGGGGTGATCCAGACCTCCAATGGAGCTGAAAATTTTCATGCGAGTTCCTTGTCACAACAAAATCATCTGGATCAGAAATTAGCACTTTTCATGGAGTTGTTTGTTCGGAACAATTCTCTAAGCAATTAAACAAAAAGGAATTAATTCTGAAGTAACTCACATGTTCATGCCAAACTTAGTGAACTACAATTTCAATTATAGTTCCTAGGACCTGCGTGAATTTTCCTAGAATTTTTGGAGCTAAGAGTTACCCAGATCTAAATTTCCAAGTTTTGGAAATTTCTCTGAAATTGTTTCTGTATCCAATTGAACACAGCAACTTCAAATCTGAATTACCCTAACCAAATCAACTCCAAATGAGCTGAAATAGTTACAGTTGTTCACTAACATCCGAAAGAATGTTCTGGCAAAATTTGAGAAATTTTGGATAAACCAAACTCCTCTAAAATTCTTTTGCTGAAAAACCTTAAAGAATTTTCCAGCATTAAATAATGAGTTTCATACAAATTGGGTTGCACATTTGGTTAGATCTATTCAATATGAATCCAGCCCAATTTGAATCACTAAATTTGGAGATTCCTAGCAAAAGTTATGAGGTTCTAAAGTTTGGAGAAATTCTGGAATTCAATTTAATCTGGAAAAGTTCAAATCTCTGACAGCGGGTCCGGCTACCACGTGTCACCTCATCGGTTTAACCACACTGGGCCACAGGATCTCTCCCGCGCTGTCACAAACCGATCCCGTGCCACAGAAAATCCACACCAGTTCACCGAGCGGCTGACATGCGGGCCCGACCCCATCGCCGTCTACCTCTCGCTCCCACGCCCGAGCGCCGCCGGGCTCGGCGGAGAAGCACTGAACCTCGACGTCCGGCCAGCTCCCGAGCTCTCCCTCACCGATAGGGCCTAAAATCATGCGCTGAACACGATGGAGGCACTTTCCCTGACCGGCGGTGGCTCTAACCTAGCCGGCGACGGTGCGGCAGCTCGGTACACCATCGGCGACGTCGGCCGGCTATCCTAGCCCACCAAAACTTTGGTGGAAGGACCCTACAGATCCGGTGGATGCTAGGGAAGATCGACCTGGTGGAGAAACAGCCCGGAGATGGCTCTAACCTAGCTTTCACCGTGAGCCCGATTCTCCCCGCCATAGCCGCCGTTGGAAAAGTGGAAAATACACCGTGCACAGTGGGTTTAATGCATCGGTTGCTAAAAGGCAAATGACCGCCGGCTAGTCCATCTGGTGTGTGCAAGATTTTATAAGCTATGGAGGATAAGAGAGTGAGAATTTTGGCGGCAAGTACCGGACGCTCAGTCTGAAGCCGCCGTGACAAAATCTCCAAATTAGCCGGTGATCCTTCATGGTTTGCTCCAAGATTTGGAGGAGCGAAGCACCACAGCAGCGTGCTCCCGCAGCCGTGCTTGCACGGGCGTGACAACCTCTGTGGAGGGCTGTCCACGTGTGCCTGGTCGTCGCCTAGCTTTAGGTCGCCACGGAGGAAGAAGTTTAGGGCTCGGAAAACGCCAGAGCTTGCTAGCTCTTGCGCTCAGGAGGTGAGGAACGATGGCGCAGCATTGTTGTGCAGCTCGGAGGGCGCTGTGGCACTAGTTTAGCGGGTTCCCGATCGTTTTACGGAGGCGGCAGCGAACTCGGTTTTGCTTCGGCTCTTCTCGTGCGTGAGGAGGAAAGCAATGGCAGTTGCCTTGGCTGTGAGTAAAGGATCACGTCGAGAGAGCCAGTCACACCCGTGTTGCCAGCGATCGGTGAGAGGAGCAGGAGGTGGCCTCCGGTGCCCCTCGGTGTCACACGGCAAGCCCTCTCGGTGGAGTGAAAAACAGAACACAAGACTTAGGGTGCAAGTCAAATTAGCCCTATGACATGTGGGCCCTACTATCCCCCTTACCCCCTCAAATTTTTCTCACAAATATCTCCTCAATTTGGCAAACAACTCCATTCAGTTATGGGAAATTTGAATCTGAAAGGAATTTGAAGAATTGGACAAGTTTCATCCAAATCCACAATTGAATTCCTATGCAATTTAAAGTCCATTTGAAAAATGGGTAGGAAACATTTCTGAAAATTCATGAAACTTTGCCTACCCCCTAATTTGGACCTAAGGAATCCAATTATGCAATCTGATTCTTGTGTTAACTGCTGCAAACAAGAGTTTGAACACAACAGCTTGAATTAATATTGTGTTCTCCCTCATTTGAAATTTAAGTTGAACATTTAGTTCAAAAATCTGATTTTTAAACCCTTCCAATGCACCCTTCCAAGTTTATCTGTACTCATATTTTTGGGACCTTTACAAAAGCTCCCACTTCTGTCCATGAAGTCAGAAGCTTCCTCGGTTTAGCAGGATATTACTGGAGATTCATTCCAAGCTTCTCCAAGCTTGCTAAGCCGATGACAGAACTATTGAAGAAGGGAACAAAATATGTTTGGAATGCGGCGTATGAAGGAGTGTTCCAAGCATTGGTGAAGCATCTCACAACAGCCCCGGTCTTAGCTCAACCGGATAAAACCAAGCCCTTCGACGTATATTGTGATGCGTCCGGCATCGGGCTTGGCTGCGTGTTGATGCAAGAAGGACGTGTGGTCGCGTATGGCTCACGCCAACTTCGAAACCATGAGCAGCACTATCCGACTCATGATATTGAGCTCGCTACTGTGGTTTTGGCGCTGAAGATGTGAAGGCACTATCTCCTGGGGAATTTGGTGCATCTCTACACCGACCACAAGAGCTTGAAGTATATCTTCACCCAGAAGGAGCTGAATATGAGGCAAAGGAGGTGGTTATAACTAATCAAAGATCACGAGATTGAGATTCATTACCACCCCGGCAAGGCAAATGTGGTTGCCGACGCACTGAGTCGGAAATCACATGTCCATAACCTCACCATGACACCGGTAGAAGAGGAAGAGCCGAGTTTATACTTGGTTCCATATGGATCACTCTACAACCTTGCCCTCATCCCTACGATTAGGGAAGATATCATTGCAGCTAAGAAAGTTGACAAGGGCATGGCACATCTCCGGGAATGGATAGACAGCGGGGATATCAAATGTTTCCAGAAGGATGATGAGGGACCGCTATGGTTCAATGACCGCATAGTCGTACCTCGGAACATGGCGCTGAAAAAAAAGATCCTTGATGAAGCCCACTTGTCTAAATTCTCCATTCATCCGGACAGCAAAGAAATGTACCAAGAATTGAAGAGTAAATTTTGGTGGACGCGGATGAAGGGGGACATTGCCAAATACGTATCTGAATGTGATACGTGTAGACGAGTGAAGGCAGGTCACTTGAGAAAAACAGGGCTGTTGCAACCCCTGGAAATTCCAGCATGGAAGTGGGAAGATGTGAGCATGGATTTCATTGTGGGATTTCCCATGACTTCTAACAAGCATGATTCCATTTGGGTAATCGTTGATCAGTTAACCAAGTCAGCTCACTTCATTCCGGTGCATACCAACTACCATGCTAGCAAGTATGCGGAGTTGTACATTGCAAGAATCTGGTGCTTGCATGGAGTACCCATAATCTCAGATTGAGGGGCACAATTTGTATCTCGTTTCTGGGAGCAGTTGCATGCTGCATTGGGTACTAAGCTGATTAGAAGCTCCGCCTATCACCCTCAGACAGATGGACAAACTGAGAGGGTGAACCAAGTATTAGAAGACATGTTGAGAGCGTGTGCCATCCACCACGGTAGAAACTGGGATGATCATCTACCGTTGGCAGAATTCTCGTACAACAACGGCTATCATGCGAGTATCAAGATGGCACCATATGAGGCTCTCTACGGTCGCAAATTCCGCACCCCATTGAACTGGTGCGAGTCCGGTGAAAGGGTCATGTTCGGGGTTGATGTGGTGAACGACGCCGAAGAGCGCGTTCGAGTTATTCAAGCCAACTTGAAGGCCGCTCAATCCCGGCAGAAAAGCTACGCTGATAAGAGGTGTAGGCCGCTACAATTCAATGTAAGGGAACACGTGTACCTCCGTGTATCTCCGATGAAGGGCGTACACTGATTCGCTGTGAAGGGGAAACTCGCTCCCCGATTTATTGGGCCCTATGCTATCACCGAGAAGTGTGGACCAGTGGCGTATAGACTGTTGCTACCAGCATCTCTCGCTGGTGTTCACGACGTTTTCCATGTTTCACAACTACGGAAATGTCTAAAGTATACGGCTGTTGTGCCCACCGAAGATATTGGCGAGCTGCAACCGGATTTGACGTATGATGAATATCCGGTGGCAATTATTGATGAGAAGGCTCAAACCACACGTAGTTGAACATTGTGGTTCTACAAGATACTGTGGAGCAACCACACCGCTGAACAAGCGACGTGGGAGAGCGAGGAATTCCTTCGCTCAAACTACCTGAATTTCATGGCGTCTCATCACGGGTGAGTTCCTATTACATTGCTGTCTCTTCATTTATAATCTCGGGACGAGATTCTTTTAACGGGAGAGGGATGTAAAAGCCCAAGAACGGACTTGCAAAAGTGTTCTTTTCATCACCTCACAACACCACAGCTCATTGGGTGGATAGCCCTTGAACACTTGTGAAGAGCAAGTAAACACCATCAAGAGGGTGACTAGAGGGGAAAGCCATAACTTCAAAAGTAGGTGTCATACACATAAACATGAAAGATTGAGCTCACCCATAGAAGTTAAATATTCTTAGGAAGGCTCAGGCCAAGTTTCATGCAAAACCAAGCCTTTTTGAGGCACCTTTGGAGACATTTGAAAAAGGGGTCAATCTGAATGCAAATTCAAATTGCAGCCATTTTCATCATTTGAATTCAAAAGTTGACTTCATATTCAAACTCAGCACATTTTTCTGAGTTAGTCCACCAATTTTCATTCCCATTGGAGTTCATCTTGTCTGCAGCTAAATTGGCATTAGTTCAAAACTGAATTTGAATTTCAAATTCCAATGCGAAGGGAATTTGGCCGAACCAGTTTCAAACTGATGAATTCAAATTCCTCCTCTGGATTGATTGCTAAGATTTCCATTCAAGTCTGAGTAGTTGAGATATTTGCACCAATAAAGGAGAGGATTAGGGGGGGGGGGCAAGGGCCCACCTGGCAGTCAAATGCCCTGATCAAACTTTTCCACGGGCTCTGTGCCACGGGACACAGCAGCGTGAGCCACCGAGCAGCTGCCGAACAGCCACTGCGACGAGCTGGTGTCGTGCTGGAGGCTAGCGCCGCGCCTTTGTCTGCCCACGAAGCCATCTCTCGCAGCTCACACGGAAACCCGTCCGGCTTTCACACGCGCTCCACCGAAAGCATCACAGTTTCGATCGCTCTCCTCGGGTCCTCGGTGCGCCGCCGATCTAAGCGTTCTCGTGACCAACGATCAACAGCAATTAGACGTGCCAGGGGCTGCTCGAACTCACGGTGAAAACCCCAACCCTTTTCATGCCCTGTCGGGAGAGAATTTCCGCGTTGAGTCCTCGGTGTTCAAAGAACCGAGCTAGCCAAGAATCCAAAATTCGTGGTGATCGGTCCACCACCGCGTAAACCAAGATAAACACATGTTCTACACGTCCCCACGGCCACCTAGGATCAAAGACCATAAAAAACCATCGAGTTTTGGCGCTGCTATTCGAGTTTTTCGAGTATCCGACGTTTTAGCCCTAGGTCGACGGTGAGGTCCTAGCTCCGTCCGTTTCCATGGCAAACCAAGTTCATTTTCGTGATCAGCATGCCACAGCGGAGCTGTAGGAGCAAACCGTTCCAAAAATAAGGGCCTGAGTAGCTCGGGCGACATCGCCGGAGTGGGGATCGCCGCTGTCACCGTCGCGAGCGTGATTCCGGCCATCGACAAGCTTCGGTGAGTGCACCAACGTGTTCCCCGAGAAAAGTTGGGCACAGGCGGCAAAATCCGTTGAAGGTCGTGCGGTAAAATGGCCGGCGGCGAGCTCTCCGGCGAAGCGCCGCCGCGGGTGTCGCGGGTTGTCGCGAGGTAGACGAAGGGGGGGGGGGGGGCGGGTCCACCAGTCAGTCCCTGTGTTTCCAGCGGGGATCTGCTTTGTGGCCGGGATCTGGTGCGGCAGCGCGGGTAAAACCCCGTGGGCTGCGGTGTGGCTGCGATCTCAGTGGGCCGGTTTAAAGAGTGGGCCCACAACCCGAGTTTATACATTTCTATGATTTTCAGATTTGGTTCAAACTTCAAATGCATATAACTTTTGGTAGGAAGCTCCAAATTCAGTGAACCAAATTTTGTTGGATTCATCTTTTCGAGTACTCACCAGTAAAACAAGTTTCAGCTTATGAAACTTATTCCTTTTCCAGAATTAATTCCCTAAAATTTAAACTGTTGTGAATTTTATCTGGAGAATTCTTTTATAGAAAATTCTGAAATCTGGCTAGGATGTTCAATTGAAAATCCTTGAGTCACAGTAAAAATTTCAGATCCATCCAAGTTCATTTATTCCCCCAAATGGTGTTATTAAATGAGCTGCCCTGAGAAAATTGAAAAAATATACAGAAACATTTTTCAGATTTTCTCAAATATTGTTTAGGGCATAACTTCCTCTAGGATTCTTCAAATGACATGAAACCAATTCCATTATAACCATTTCAACTTCTAGTTTCCAGAAAGTAATGGTTGGAGTCATGAAAATCCCTGGAAATCCTTGGAGGCTCTACTAATGACCAAATAGGCTTTTATTTGTACAGAGCTCAAATGAACTTTGTTTCAAATGAAACTTGGTCAAGACTCTGGTTACAACCCTACCAAGCCACCATACAAAATTTCAGAGCCAAATGGGAGGGCTAGCTAAAGTTATTGTATTTACATATTCAGTTTCAAACTTTGCATTTAAATTGACATATAGTATATCGCTTACGTGTAGTCGCTGAAGGCGAGGAAACTCCAGAAGTGCTGGACTTTCTTCTTCCGGACGAAGCCCTAACATCTGACCAGCAGCAACATGGCAAGCCCCGGTTTACATTAACCAATTTTACAAAGTTTTGCTTTATATATACTTAGTATGTGGTATGTATGTGCATTAGGTGTAGGATGGATGAAACCCTAATGCATAGCCAGATTATTTTTCCACAAGAGTGAGGGTAGCGTTTAAGTCCTCGAGTAGTATACGCTGTGCTTAATGTCCATTGATCTTCGGTACAAGTCGAGTAGTTGGAATCTACTAGCGAGTATAGGAGTCGGGACACACAGGATTGGTTCGAGTGATGTGAGATCACTTTAGTAAGAAAATGAGACTAGGCAGGGGCTAGGGCGCAGCAAGAGGAAGTCTTCTGGGCGCAGCCCTGCCCATGTCGATTGAGGACCGATCCGTATGCGGCCCTGCTGAGCAAGTTTGAATGTACCGAAGGCATATCGGATATATCGGGTCCGATAAACCGATGTAACCTAAACCTCCGGGCGTCGAGGCATAGCACACCGATTTATAGGTGTATGTTGAGGGCAGCTAGGTAGAAATCTGCTAACATGAATACAGAGATGCTCCGTGTAGGGAACCTCCTGTCCGTTTCGGTGCGACCGGTTCGACGTTTGGGCTGTTGGGTGAAAGGTTGTCCCGTACGACATCAGTGGAGCGTGCGGTGCAGCTCCGAGTGTCGGCGTACGTGACGTGCTATTAGGGTATCCCTGCAGGTGTACATCGAGTCGATTCGCCGTCCCTCGCGGTTATTGTGGGGAACCCCTTCCGGGATCCACACTCAAGGATACACATTGGGTGGTGCCGTGCGATGCGGCACCCAACAGCATACACGAAAAGAACCATAAAGTACAAAGTTTTTTATTTCTCAAGAAAGTGTCATTTACAAAATAATGTACCACGAGGGTACACGCAGCGGAATATATATATATACACTTACTCTTGGTCGTACATAAGCAAAAGAGAAGACGTCCAGCCCGCGGACGCTTCTTCCTAGCTTCCACAAAGATGTGTGCAGCGGCAGGGTTTCCGGTGAGTCACTGATGGCTCACCGAACAACCATATTCATAGCAAATTTTATAACCTCCAAAACACTAATAATGCAACCGTGAGAACGATGGCTCAGAAAGACTTAACTGACACTCCTAAACATGAAACTCTACATGCAGGGATTACTAACATAGGAAAAGTCTGATGCAATAACGACACGCCTAAATGTTAGTCCTTACTTTCAGTCTAATAGCAGCAGATTATTATACCTTAGGCAGCCCTCACAACGGAAGTCCATAATCAAACAAGAAACGCTTTCCTTCGATGTGGTGATGCCCAAAGAGGAAAATAAACTTAGTGAGCTCTACACTATAACATACATGGTTTGCAATACAAATACTTAATTACTTCACGACATCAATGATTCCTTTCACTTCATATGGAAATTGTTACTACGTCACAACGCAGTGAACAAGTGGTACTCATATAACCGCGAGGGACGGTGATTGCAATCAGGACACACCCGGAATACACGACACATACACCCGCCTTGAAAGACTCACGCGAGCTCTTTCTTACGTTGT
Source organism: Neostapfia colusana (assembly GCA_030760725.1). Classification (NCBI taxonomy): domain Eukaryota; kingdom Viridiplantae; phylum Streptophyta; class Magnoliopsida; order Poales; family Poaceae; genus Neostapfia; species Neostapfia colusana. Next base: position 103,941,793 of record JASWHV010000003.1, read on the forward strand.
ATGCAGCAACCTTTCACCCGTCACTCCAATGCCGAACCAGTTCCGCCGACCCATCAGAAGGGCCACTACACGGAACACGTCGAAGTTGCTCCGCTAGTGGGATTACACCTCTTACACCAACCCCCAAATGACGGCCGTATAAGTTTCGACACGAGAGTACCCGAGTTACATCAGTTTATCGGGTCCCATATATCCGATATGCATCCGGTACTGTTCAAACTTGCTCAGCAGGGCGGCATACGCATCGGTCCTTAACCGACACAAACAGAGCAACAGCCACACAGGCCCAACGTCCTGATGCTCCTACTCTCTGCTCGGTCTCATTTTCTTTTCCAGAACTTTCATTCTCTAGAATCAAATCCCGCTGAATCAACATCCTAAACTCGCGAGTAGCTTCCAACTACCCGACTTGTACCGGATCCTATACAAATTTAGCCTAGCAGAAACTACACGAAGGTAACCTATTCTACCCTGTACTCCAAGGGTTCATGGGCCATGCATTTGGAGTATCAATCACCTTGACCTAATGCACAATACATACTAGACCCATAAAAGTGATACAAAGTAAAATGTAACTAAAAGCTGTTAAATGCAAACCGGGGCTTACCTTATGTTGCTGCAGGTTTAGTTCTACTTTATAGTCAGTATCTTGGCGATGATTAAATCTTCAACTTGCTGATCCGAGTCTAGTTCCTTGTCGAACTCCTTCGTCATTTTTCCTACCGATATGAATATGCACAGTTTTTAATACACATATCTGAATTATAAAACAAATGTGTTTTAGGAATTAAGAATGGTTTAGACCATCTCTAAAGTGAGAGATGGGCTCTGTTATGGACAGAAACAGAGAAGAACTTTAGGTGGGCAGTGGATGTTTGTTGGAGTAAAATTCAAAGATCCATTTATAATGGACATAAGAAAGGTAGTGGAAAGAACCAGCAGAAAACTGGAGAAGATGATCTCAACTTGATATGAAATTTTTACAGTGGTCCTTAGATCATACAGAGGTATGGCTTGCAAAATTTCAGACATAGTTGATGGAATATGTGGCCTAGGGAATTTTCTTACTATTTGGCTTCTCTGAATTCCTATGACAATTATAGTGTCTTGGCATGCTCCACATGTGGCTTTTCAGAAACTTAATAGTCTCATGAGTCCATAGGACTTGGTTTCACCATTTTGGAGCTTCCTACACCGAGATATAACTTTTCCAAACTTGGTTAAAAGTCTGAAAATGTCTCTGTTCATTTTCCCATTTTTCAGAGACATAGAGGATTCAAAAACCATTTGGCCAAGGAAATGGAGTCCAATGCCTCTTAAAATTTTACTGGGGTTCAAGGATTATTGGAATAATGTCCTGCCCAAATTAGGGAATTTTCCAATTAACAGAACTCCTGTAAAAATTCATACAATATTTTCCTTAAATGCATTAATGAGCCAAATCCAGGGATTTTCATAAATATTGGGCTGCACCCCTGGATAGTACTCTTAGAGAGGAATCCAACAAAATTTGTTTCACAATTTTTGGACACTCCTACACAAAGTTATGGCTCTCCAAAGTTTGAACTGAAATAGGAAAATCTGGAAAATGTTTAAATGCTGACAGTGGGTCCCACTCGGCATCCCTAACCTCCAGCCACGCGCCAAACAGAGCAGGGGCGGCTCCCTCCGGCGAGGTCGCCGGAAATGACCTTCCCGGGCACCTCCAGACCCCCTGCTGGCCGCCCCCCCCCCCATTTCCCCCCACTCTGAACTCGTTGGTGAGGTCGTCGGCGGCTGAAACTCGCCGGAAAATGGTGCGCACCGGCAACAGCAAACCCTAGGGCTCTGGCGAGGTCGTGCACGGTGAATTCTCCACCAAATGGTCAGTTCTTGGGCTCTAAAGCACCAGGGAATCATGGAGAAGACCGACATGAGGTTTAAACAAGCCGGGAGAGCTCCAAACCTATCGGCACCGTGCACCCGACATGGTTCAGCGGTATACCCTTGAAAAGAACCCGGATTCCTCGCTCTACACTCAATTTCTTGGTCTAAGATCGATGGAGGAGGTGTGCTAGACAGTTAAGAACTTGTGTGCAGAGTTTGAAACACGACCAACACGAATTGAGGATGAATTTTACAATTCCTTACCTCAAGGTCAGTTTCGGCCGGCCAGGAGAAAAACATGAAATTCTCCCTCTGTGATCAATGGCTAGGGCTGAGCTTCGGAGGTGAGCAACTAGACTTTTAGGTGCACCGATTGGGTGGCTTGCTTGGGCGTGATCACCCCTGGTTTGGGCTGGCCACGACGACCAGTTCGGTTTTTCAGCTTTTACCCGAGAGCTGCAGAACTTTTGCTGTTTTCCGGTGCTAACCAGCTCGGGGCCGTGGGGGAAAGTTGCTGGCCGGCTAGAGCACCCTTGGGCGGAGCTTTTTGCTGTGTGGAGCTCAGGCAACCGAGCTGTGGTGGAAGGCCGGTGATCTGAAGAAGCAGAGGCGGCTGTGAGCTACTGTTTTCGGTTCTTGCTCGAGGAAACCACCGAGAGGCACGAGCTGGGAAGCAAAGTCATGTGTGGCTTCACCGTGGAGGATAAGAGCCGAGGAAACTGCGCAAGGGGGCAGGAGGTGGCTTCCACGGGGGCTTGCTGCAGCTCGGTGGCAGCTCTCTGTTGCACAGCAACTTCAACTGGGAACCTAGAGACAGAGAAGATTTCCTTCACTTGTAAGTCTTCCCCTCTCAATGACAGAAGGGTCCCACTGCTTTTCTCTCCCCCAAAATAGCTCCAATTTGCCACATTGCAAATTTCAGTTATGAAGGGCTGCAATTTGAAAGCCATTTTTGCATTTGACATGTTTTTCCTCAGTTTTAAATTTGAATTCAAATTTCAATGAAATTCACAAGTCCCTTTGATATACCTATCAAAGCACCTCCAAATTTGCTAAAAATTGGCATCCTCCCTAATTCACACCAGAAGAATTTGAATATGCCCTCTGATCTTTGAGTTGGCCATTGAAAACACAAATTTTTAAACAACAGTTTGAATTTCCTTTTTGGACATGGCCTCCTTTTCCTTAAAGTGAACCATTTAATTCAAACTGAATTTTTAAGTCCTCTTTGGTGATGACCCATTTGAATTTGGGCGAAAAACTTTGGTTTGCTCCTAGCCCATGCTTGATCAATCTTGGTCCCAAGTTGAACCTCACAAGTTCAGTTTGACTATGCCCCTCAAATTTGAATTCGAAGGTGATCTCAAACAGGGCTTTGAACAAATGGTATATGAGCTCAACATCTCTCCAATTTTTGGAACTTAAGCTCTTTAATACCTGAGGACTGCAATGGTCATCTCACATATATGCCTTTGGACAATCTGATCTTGAATTCTTTGCAAGGGTTCAAAAATGGTGTTTAAATTTCCCTCCCCTCTACTCCTAGAGAATGTGCATATAAGTTAGATTTTTGGGAGTGAAATTCTTCCCTAGGTTAACATGTGTTCAGTATGAGCTAAAGAACATTTTAGCTTTCCCCACATGTCCATGTTTGAGTTTATCATTTCATGTGACATAACTCAAGTCATTCCCTTGCCTTAACATGTTTTAATTCAGCATGAACTCAACATGATCATAATCCATTCCTTTTAAGCTCACCCTCAAATCAGAAAGTTGCCACCATAATCTCCTCAATTTCAAATGTATGAGGCTCCATGTGTATACAAAAGTTTGGCGGCAATTTGAGCTGAGCCTTTGAGTCTAAAGACCTTATTTTTGTTCTTTCTCATATACATGTATGATTACACATGAGTTTAACTCCACCTTGGTCCAAAACATTCGAAGGAATGCTCGAATCCGTGTTGTCAAACCTCACGTATACCATCCCATGTTAGAAAGTTTTTTGTAAGTCGCATTTTTCATGAAACAGAAACACAATGACGTTCAATCGCCCGTTTCATTGCATTCACGTTTTTGGGACTTCTACATTCCTCCCCCCTTAAAAAGAATCTCGTCCCGAGATTCCAATAGGAGAACGAGACGGGAGAGGTCATGCCAAGTGGTACGATGATAAAAATTCCGGATTGTTTCCGTGGAGGAAATCATTGCTTTCCACATAGTTCCTTGCGTGGTATGATTACTCCACAGCACCTTGTAAAATCTTAATATCCCATTCCGGTGTTCCGGATTCTTTTCATCGATAGTCCGAACCGGTCGCTCGGTGTAGGCACGATCCTGCTTCCACTAGTCGATTTCTTTTGTGCGGATAGCGATGGTAGCTTTAAGGCACTTCCGTAGCTGTGACACATAAAACGTGTCGTGAACACCAGCAAGATTTGCCGGTAGTTCCAGCCGGTAGGTTACGGGTCCACACTTCTCCGTGATGGAAAATGGATCTAAGGCTCGGGGACCAGTGAATTCCTATCATCGGAGTCACGCGACGATAAACGTGTTCTCCGCTGTCGAAATGCAACGGTCTACGCCTTTGATCATCGCAGCTTTTCTGTCAGGATTGTACAGCTTTCAAGTTCGCTTCTATTGTCCGCACTCGGTCATCAGCTTTGTTGACAAATCAACCCCAAACATTTCTCTTTGACCGTATTCACACCACTTCCGCGGTGTGCAACATTTCTGGCCATAGAGCTTCATCTTACGAGGTAACTATACGGTCTTTAAACCATAAAGTACCTTCATTGTCCTTTCTGAACCACCTCATCTCTCCATTGTCTATTCTCTTGCGTATGTGAGACATACCCTTGTCTCTCCTTTGAACCTCAGCAATCTCTCCTCAGATTGTTGGAATGTGAGTAATGTTATAGAGTGCTCCATACGGAATGACACAGAGACTTGGTTCCTCTTCTTCCAACTCAGCAACTGCCAAGTTGTGGATGTTGTTTCTTCTGACTAACACATCGGCAATCACTCTCACTTTTCCTGGATGGTAATGGATCTCGATGTTATGATCCTTGACGAGCTCCAACCATCTTCGAGAATACCGCTGCACTAACTAGTTGAGCGACTCAAAATATCGATGCGGAGCCTGGCACTCGTAGTTTATCGTGACAGCCTATAGCGAACGATAATCAACACTTAATCATAGTGTCTCATCGTTCTTCTTAACGAACCGAGCAGAGCATCCCCAAGGTGATGAGCTTGGTCGCATAAAACCTTTGCTCATAGGTTCACTTAGTTGCTCCTTCAACTCCGCTAGTTCATTGGGTGCCATTTTGTACGGCCTCCGTGAAATCGGTGTTGTTTCTGACGTCAGTTCAATCTTGAACTTGACGTCCCGTTAACCGGCATTGCCAGGTAACTCATCGGAAACACATTGCATATTCACGTCCCACCGGACTATCCTCGAGTTTAGTCAATTCCATGGGATAGGCTTAACCCGTCCTCTTTTCTGTACAGATCGGACTCTTCTGTCCTCACCCAGATTTTGATTATGAAAATGGCAGTTTCATGTCTCAAGTTGCATATCAAAGTTATAAATAACTTCAATATATTTCCAATGAGTATTTATTTGCCTTCATATCAATTCTGAATCAGGAATTATGATATTTCAAAGCTGACACAAATCTGGAACAATTTTGACAGCACCTCCTCTGAAAGTGTCTGTTTTGTCCGCATGATTTCATAAAATTCTACCCCAAATATGGAGAAATTTTGAACTACAAAGTTGCAGAAAATATCACAAACTTTCCAACGGTGTCTCACATGACCCCTAGATATTTTTCTACAAGAAGTTATGGTCGAAATACAGAAAATTCCAGAGAGTATTTTTGGTCTGCCCTGCTTTTGGACAGTTAACACTGATCTGAGATTCTCATCCATTTGAAGGGAGATTCTGTTCTGGAGTTCTACATAAAAGATGTAGAAGACTTCAAAACCTTTCCATAAATGTATCCTTCACCTCCATTGGTTCAACCAATTAAAAGTTATGCCCTGTTCAATTTCAGTAAAAATTCTGCTGAAAACAGAGGTGATGGTTTCTAAATATTTGAGATGGAAACTATACTCCCAATTGACTCTTAGTTCAATATAGGAGTTCATTAACCCCTAATGGAATCCTAGACTGCAAATATACTATTTTCTTTGAAAACTCTCTTTTTCATGCAGTTAAGAACATTTCGCGGTACTACGTTTCCTCACCAAATAAAAAAATCCTAACCGGTGTTAAACCGGCATATACGTCTCAAGGGTGGCACTAAAACGATCACTCACACACGTTTTCTAAACGAGATGTTCTACGCGTTGTTAAGTACCTGCATAAAAACAATCAATAATTGATGCACACAAAGGTTTTCCATTACAGGCAGGTCCATATCATAGTAAAAACATACGCCCCGTATCCTTTCCATACGGGTCGTCCTTGAGTCAAGTCACGTCTCAAGGTAAATGGTCGAGTTTTCACACCACACGACGGGGCACCGGAGTAGAGCGTGAATGGGTCGTCACAGTTGGGAATGTTATCAACCCAATGTATACCACCTACTGCCTCATGACCGTTGAGGCACGCCGATGGCGAGCGCTGCGTATGGCCCTTTGAACATTGAACGTTCAAGAATTGCATACTATCGTGTTGCTTCATGGAAATGGGAGGACGTGAGTATGGATTTCATCGTCGGATTACCACTCACATCCCGGAAGCATGACTTGATATGGGTGATTGTCGACCGGTTGACGAAATCAGCTCATTTCATACCGGTGAACACTCATTTTCGAGCCAAGCAATATGCGGAGTTATACATCTCAAGAATTATATGCTCACATGGTGTTCCAAAGACTATCATTTCAGATCGAGGTGCGCTGTTTGTTGCTCGGTTTTGGAAGCAGCTGCATGCCTCATTGGGCACCAAGCTGATTAGAAGCTCCGCATATCACCCTCAAACTAACGGACAGACTGAGAGGGTGAATCAAGTGCTGGAAGACATGTTGAGAGCGTGTGCCATCCACCACGGTAAGAATTGGGATGATCACTTACCGTTGGCGGAGTTTTCATACAACAACGGATATCAAGCAAGTATTAAAATGGCACCTTATGAAACTCTCTACGGCCGGAAGTGTCGCACACCGCTGAATTGGTGTGAGTCCGGCGAAAGAGTTCTGTTCGGGCTTGATCTTGTCAACGAAGCCGAAGACCGAGTTCGGTTGATACAAGAGAATTTGAAGGCTGCACAATCCCGACAGAAGAGCTACGCTGATCAAAGGCGTAGGCCATTGCATTTTGACGTCAGAAAGCACGTTTATCTTCTTGTGTGTCCAATGAGGGGAATTCACCGGTTTGGTGTAAAGGGAAAACTCGCTTTCCGCTTTATAGGTCTTTTTGCTATCACGGAGAAGTGCGGACCCGTAGCCTACCGGCTTGAACTATCGGCAAGTCTTGCGGGTGTGCATGATGTGTTTCATGTGTCACAGCTGCGGAAGTGTCTCAAATTTACCGCTGCTGTCCGCACCGAAGAAATCGACGAGTTGAAACCGGACCTTACCTACACCGCGCGACCGGTTCAGATTATGGATGAAAAGACCCAGGTAACCCGGAACCAGACGATAACATTTTTCAAGGTGCTGTGGAGTAATCATACCACGGAAGAGGCGACGTGGGAAAGTGAAGATTACCTACGCACCAACTATCCGGAACTTTTATCGTTGTACAGTTTGTAATTACCTCTCCTGTCTCGTTCTTCTTCTGTAATATCGGGATGAGATTCTCTTAAGGGGGAGGAATGTAAAAGTCCCAAAAATGTATATGAATAAACCAAGGTTTGAATTCATATATGTGACAAAGTCATAAAAAATGGGACTTGCTAAAACTTCTCTTCATGCAAAGTGCTACATGGATGATCATCTAAAATGAGGCTCACATTTTTATTTGAAGATGTTGAACCAATAAGGATTTAAATACCCCTTTGCATGAAGGATTAAAAATCAAATTTTAAATTCAAAGTTCACACAAATTGGTGGCCAAAACTTTGAATACTCATGCAGCCATATTGTTTGGAAATTGTGGAAAAAGTTGGATGACAAACTTGTCATTGAAGGGTGGGCTCAAAAGGAATTAAATGGAAGCATTTTCAAATTCCAAACAAATTCAAATTTGCTATGCAAATTCAAATTGAATTTGGAGAATTCAAATGCTAGCTGCGTTTAAACTTCAAAACTTTGGGCTTTGAGAGATTAAACTGAGGAGATCTTTTGGAGAGGAGGATAGTGGGGGACCCACATGTCATTGAGCTGAATAGGGAGACTTGCACACAAAGCAACCAACCGAGGTTCTCTGTTTTGAACTCAGCCGAGGAGCTTCTCCCCGTGCGCCACCGAGAGAGTGGCCGAGCCACCTCCTGCTCTCTCTCCCACGCGCTGGTGACCAGGGGGGCTGTTCCACTCATCCTTCGGCGTGATCCTCTCCCCTGACCGAAGCCAAACGTCTTTTGCCTCATCCTCCTCGCGAGAAGCACACAGAACAGAGAACTCACCGCCGCACTCTCGGGAGCAACCGGGAAACCGGGAACCACAAGCACAGTTCCCAGTTCGCCGACACACAAACCACCGAATTCCGGTGTTCCCGAGCCTTAAAACACCTCACCCGCGGCGACCTAAAGTGAACCGATGATCGGGCGCTCGTGGACAGCTCGCCACAGCGTGTTTCACGCCCGAGCAAGCACGGCTATGGGAGCGCACGGGCACCGCGCTGCTTTCACTCGAAGCTCAAGCAAATCCGTGTAGTTTCGCCGGTGAATTTGAAGTTTTTGCTCCGGCGTACACAACCCGAGCCTCCGCTACGGGTTCTTCAAATTCTCCCTCTCTAATTCTTCTTAGGTCGTCAAACTTTGCACATAGAAGCTGGACTAGCCGGCGATCAGTTTTCCTTTAGCAACCGTCGCATGAAACCACCTCAGGGCGGCGTATTCCGAGCTTTTCCGGGGGTGTTCATGGCGGACCCGATCAGTCGCACGATGACAACCTACTTGCGGCCGTTTCTAAGCTAGTTCGAGGTCATGCCTGTAACACCCTCAATTTCATATTCATGCATTGCATATAGAAAAACATTATAAAATAAATAGAAATGGGAAAGAATCATAAAATGGGAGAAAGATAGCTGAAAAGAGTCAATTCCAATTCGTCTAGGAGCGCTGTCGACACTTCCCGCGGCCCGCCGACACGTGTCGACTTCGGAACTCACCCCTGCGGAAGGGATGAGGTCCGGCCCGCTGGACACGTGTCACCCTCGGAGCTCACCTCCGAGAGGTCCGGACCTGCTGGACACATGTCACCCTCGGAGCTCACCTCCAAGGAGAAGGGAGGTCCGACACTGCTGGACACGTGTCGTCCTCAGAGCTCACCTCCGAGGAGAAAGGAGGTCCGGCGCTGCTGGACACGTGGCACTCTCGGAGTCCACCTTTGAAGAGAGGAGAGCTCCCGCCCACCAGACACGTGGCGCACGCAGAGCTCGCCTCTGAGGAAAAGGGAGGTCCCGCCTGCCAGACACGTGGTGCACGCGAAGCTCGCCTCTGAGGAAAAGGGAGGTGACGCCCGCTAGACACGTGTCGCACGCGGAGCTCGCCTTTGAGGAAAAGGGAGGCCCCGCCCCGCCAGACACGTAGCGCACGCGGAGCGTGCCTCTGAGGAAAAGGGAGGCCCCCGCTGGACACATGGCACCTCCGGAGCTTATCCGTGCTGAAGGACAAGATCCTTAAGCGGTTTTTCTCCTGTGCGCGAGTACTCGGTACTGAGGAAACCGACACGATCTCTTCCACGTTGACACCGCAGCTAAATCAATTGGAGATAAGTTGTTAAGATCCAAAACAAATTGAATATGACTCTTATTTGAATTCCAATCAGAGTAGGACTCTTCTTTATCCCTTTATAAATAGAACCTGAAAACCCCCTTGGCCGTAACACCTTTTCCCAAGTCGACAACTTAGAGTCCCTAGCCCCCAACTCGCCGAGTTAACCCCCTTCGCCAGAGTTCAGCCACCGATGAGACCACCGACGAGCCCCGTCACGATCGCCGTCGCCGGAAGAGAGCCGACGATCTATCCTGCTGTCATTGCCAGGAGGAAGGCCAAGGTAGGTCTTCGTTACCATTTTACGACATCATCGCGGTTTCTACACATCTGTTTTCTTCGAACAGAAGCTTTTTCGTTTGAACAGATCACATGTTGATCGGTTTTTTACGGTGGAATTGATCTAGATCTTGAGTCAAGATCATCACCACGTCCACACTTGATCCTTACACCCTTGTTCACCATAAAACCCCATGCAAGCCCAGTAAAACATGCAAGAACACGTACAAACTAAAACAGCATCATAGGACCATTGCATCTTGAGTAAAGTTTGTGCGTGATGTCTGATTGCTATAATTTTATATGTGCGTGGTCGTGAGTAGAAGGACAAGCTCAGGAAGCTATCTATGAAGGTCTACAGCACCAAGACTTCGAGACACGTGAGCAACAAATGCCACAGGAACAAGGCAAGTGCCCCTTGACCATATTGATCCTATGTTTTGAAATTGTTTTGTTTACGAAAACGTGTGTGCTTGAGTCAACTTGATGGGACATCCTTTTATAGGAGTTTACTAGTTTTGTTAACCATCCTTGTCACTGGGAAAGTTGATGAGTCAGGTATGGTCGATTTTGCTTTTTGCTTTGTTTAACTTACGTGTTACGGGAAGCCGAGATAGAACATGTCTAGCTACTGCACTCATATGAATAATGGTAATGAGAACTTAATGATGATAATGAGCATAGAATCGGGGGAGATATAGGCAAGCTTGGTTCGTGGATGTGGTAGAATGAGATGGTGGTTTACTTACCGTAGATCTAAGGACCGGTTCATGCCAGCACATGCTAGGAAAACAGTGCCACCACAAGGCCAAATATGGGTGTGGCTTAGCTGACTAATTAGGTAAGTTGCTAGATTGTTATGGACCATGGAACGCGCGGGGAATGGGAGTCGAGACAGGACTGCCCTGGGAACTGCATGGCACAAGAGGGGGCCCGTAGGTGGGAGAATGGTGATTCGAGCCTGCTGGTGAAACCTTAGTGAGTCCATACATCTAGTAGCCCCTTTGTAAAGGCTATTTTGTGATCTCTTGGCCATACACCGACGGTTGTGTACTGGTATAATGGAGGTTCTGCAGTCGCCGACGGGTGACGAAATCAAAAACTTGTGGGTAAACTGGTGCCACCTCTTAAGAGTGTAAAACTATCATGATAGCCGTGCTTACGGTCACAAGTGCCTGGCCAACTCACATGATTAGAGGGAAATTTGGGATGGTTATTTGGTTATGGTTATGGTATGGTTATTGGGATTGGTTTCGGGACTGATGAGTCATGACAATGAGTTTTGTTTTCGGTTATATGAATATGAGATGGATATGAACATGAGATGGCTATTATGAGCATGAGATAAAGTTGAGAAAGATTAATGGTTGGTTGAGACATGAGAAGTGGTGATTTATGAATGAGGTATGTTGCTGTTTTACTTAAATATATGTTGGGATTAAATTCAGTTAAAGATAGTTGTTGTTTTTATCATGTTTGTGAAATAAACTTTGCTTTCTGCAATGAGCCTTTTTATTCCTACCTTGTTGTAAGCTACATGTCATACTTTTCCCGCACTTGCTGAGTACGACATGTACTCACCCTCGCATTATCATACAAACATCAGCAACAGGAGAGGAGTACTTCGAAGATCACGTGGAGTACTAGGAGTGCGAACTACCGTCAACTTGCCTGTGGAGTTGAAGATGGAGCCTCTGCTGTTTAGTTTTGCTTCCGCTATCGTTTAGAGACTTCCGCTGCTAGAATAAGTTAGAGATTCATGAGTCATTGTAATAAAATACTTAAACCATATTTATTCGTGGTTGTATTCTGAATTCAGTTTATGGATTACATGTATATGTGTGATGAACATCCTGGGCACACATATGCATTAGCTTGGTTCCGTGTTTTACGGGACCGGGCGTCACAGATTGGTATCAGAGCCACGTTGACCGTAGGACGCAAGCCTAGGTAGAATGCACAAATTGGCATCATAGCCACATCAACCGTAGGATGCAAGCCTAGGTAGAATGGACACCCTAAAACACATAGGAACACCCTTCTAAACTGCTATTTTTGAAAATTGCTTGCTGCTGCACTTTTCTTGTCAATTCAGCCACCGCAAAGTGCTATTTTCAGCCCCTCTTTTCTCTTCTTTTGGACAGCCACACCTTTGCTTCCTTGCTCCATAACTTCTGAAGTTTTGGAGTTATTTCTTCCTTCTCTAAAGTTTCTCATGTCCTATTTTTGGATACCGGTGATCAGGAGCACGACACATATAAGCACTCGTTCATCACCACGTGGGGGCGCACTTAACCCATTGAGGTGTCCGATGGACCACCCCGGTCACACGGCGGGAACAGCACCAGTTCACATAATTAAGTTTAGGTTTTTCCCATTGAATAAAGCCGTAATAGGAACGTTTAAATCGTAGTAGCGTAAATAGGAGTGGTGTGTTGAACTTTTATGATGGTTGCTTGTGTTTGTGTGCTTAGTGTGAGTTGTGGGACACTTCTACGAATATCCACATCCACATATAGTAGAGAGATGTGAGATGTTTCGGCATGTGTTCACAACCTCGTATAGGCTGATATTAATAGAAGAAGATATTTAGTTCATATGCATTGATGCCTATAGCTGGGGTATCAACCTAAACTTCTCTTTTCTATTCTACTCAACTCTCTCTCACAGATGGTGAGGGAAAACGCCAGCCGTCAAAGGAGGAACGTTCGTGGCAACCATGAACCACAAGAGGATGGCCACAATGAAGTTCCTGAGAATGCTAACCCCGGGGCTGGTGCAAACAACCTTGAACGGTTGATGGCTATGCAGAACCAGGTCATGCAAACTATGATCCAAACTTTGGGTCAGCTGCAAGCCAACAACAAAAACAATCCTAACCCCGTTCCTGCACCACCACTGCCACCACCGCCGGCTCACAACAGATTGGGAGAGTTCATGAGGACTCGGCCGCCTACTTTTGCACAAGCTAATGATCCATGGAGGCCAATGATTGGTTGAAGTCCATGGAAAAGAAGGTTGCTATTGTTCAGTGCAATGATCGGGAGAAAGTTCTCTTTGCATCGCACCAACTTATGGGAGCAGCCGCTGACTGATGGGACGCTCTTTGCAATGCTCATGACAACCAGGAGACTATCACTTGGACTGAGTTCAAGGAGAGTTTCCACTCTCATTAAGTCCCTGCTGGAGTCATGATGCTCAAAAGGAAAGAGTTCGAAGGTCTCCGCCAAGGAAAGAAGAGTGTGAACGAGTACCTCAACAAGTTCACGCAGCATTCAAGGTATGCTCCAGAAGACGTCAACTCGGATCAAAGGAAGCAATACTTGTTCATGAGAGGATTGAACAATGAGATCCATGTTCAGCTGCTCAACAACAATTATGCCAACTTCCAGAAGCTTGTTTATAAAGCTATAGTTGTTGAGAGCAAGATCCGTGAGATCGAGCAAGAGGGCAAGAGGAAGATGCCATACCAGCCACAAGGGAGCAATGTACGTCCCCGTTTCATGCCCTCAGCTGCACCACAGTATGGCTCGTCCGCTTCTACTTTCCGCCCTGCAAACCCACCTCGCCCTAATCCACCACCGCAGCAACGTCCTGTCATGCAAGCACCTCGTGTGCCTTTGCCTTCTGTGCCCCGTCCCAACATGGGCACCTATGCTCAAAACCACCCTCACCCCAACGTTCCTGCTGTCTTGGGCAACAAGGCATGTTCTCATGCTGAGAGACGGGACACTTTGCAAGTCAGTGCCCGAGGAAAGGCCTTGGACAGCCAAGCACCGCGCCCAAGCAGAACCCATGGCCAAACAGAGGAGCTAATCAAGGCAACCGTGGGCAGCAGAACTTCGCTCGTGGCAACGTGAATCATGTCTCCGCTGAGGAAGCACAACAGGCTGAGGACGTTGTGATTGGTATGTTCTTTGCCAACTCCAACCCAGCCACTATTTTATTTGATTCTGGAGCATCGCATTCATTCATATCTTCCAAGTATGTTGCCAAGTATAACCTGCCCATATCACACATGAAATATACTATGTTGGTTAATTCTCCCGGTGGAGAGATGAGGACTAATATAGTATGTCCAAAAGTAAACCTTAAAATAAGGGGTAGACTTCCTTGTCAACCTTATTGTCTTGGATTCCTAAGGGTTTGATATAATAATTGGAATGGATTGGTTAAGCAAGCACAATGGAGTGATCCAATGTGCTGAGAGGAGCGTGCAGTTGACAAATGAGCACGGTAGTCGTATTGAGTTCGAGTCAGCTCAACTGGCACCCGTGAAGGCAACGTTGAACCACGCCAAAGAAGCAACATTGGAAAGCATTCCGGTGGTTCAAAAATATTCGGACGTGTTCCCGGAAGAACTTTCAGGTATGCCACCTGACCGGGACATTGAGTTTGCCATTGATTTAGTACCAGGAACTGCACCTATAGCGAAAATGCCATATAGGATGCCCGTTAATGAACTAGTGGAACTAAAGAAGCAAATTCAGGAGCAGCTAGAAAAGGGTTTTATACGCCCAAGCTCGTCACCATGGGGAGCCCCCGTGCTCTTCATAGACAAGAAGAATGGGACCCAAAGAATGTGTGTGGATTATAGGTCTCTCAATGAGGTGACGATCAAGAATAAATACCCGCTGCCCCGTATAGAAGACCTGTTTGACCAAATGAAAAGTGCCCGAGTTTTCTCCAAGATTGATCTTTGGTCGGGATACTTCCAGCTGAAGATTAAGCCCTCCGACATACCCAAGACTGCCTTTTGAACACGGTATGGTTCATATGAATATACCGTTATGTCTTTTGGGTTAACGAATGCACCCGCATATTTCATGTACCTCATGAATAAGGTCCTCACGGAGTACTTGGACAAATTCGTCGTGGTTTTCATCGACGATATCATAGTGTATTCGAAAAGTGAGGAAGAACATGTAGAACATTTGAGATTGACATTGCAGAAACTGCGAGAGCATCAATTGTATGCCAAGCTCAGCAAGTGTCAATTTTGGCTAAAGTAGATATCGTTCCTAGGCAACATCATCTCCGGGAGGGGAGTATCGGTTGATCCTGGAAAAGTGGGAGATGTTCTGAAGTGGAACCAACCGCAGAATGTGAGAGATATTTGGAGTTTCCTTGGGATGGCCGGATACTACCGACAGTTCATCAAGGATTTCTCCAAAATAGCGAAGCCTATGACTGAATTGCTAATGAAGGGAAAAGCATTTAAGTGGACACCCATGTGTCAAGAAAGCTTTGAGGAGCTCAAGAAAAGGCTAACCACATCGCCGGTTTTGGTATTGCCGGACGTGAGCAAGAGCTTCGACATATATTGTGACGCATCAAGACAAGGGCTTGGATGTGTGATCATGCAAGAAGGACAAGTGGTAGCCTATGCGTCGAGACAACTAAAGAAACACGAGCTGAATTACCCCACACATGATTTGGAACTCGCAGCCGTGGTACATGCCTTGAAGATTTGGAGACATTATATCCTTGGCCACCGATGTGAGATATATACGGATCACAAAAGCCTCAAGTACATATTCACCCAAAAGGATTTGAATTTGAGGCAACGTCGATGGTTGGAACTCACCAAGGGCCAATGTAGTAGCTGATGCATTGAGCCGAAAGGGAGCATGTCACCAACTCACGGTTCGGGAGCTACCGCCCGATCTGCGCAAAGAGTTCGAACGGTTACATCTCGGGTTCTTGAACGAGATGGAAGTGATAGAACTCAACTCCTCGCTGGAACAAGAGATACAAGATGGCCAAGCAACGGATGAGGAAATCAAGGAAATCAAGGAAAGAATCCGACAAGGCATAGAAAAGGATTTCAAGGAAGACAAGAAGGGTACGCTTTGGTTAGGGAAAAGGATTTCTGTGCCTAACGTGAAGCACATCCGCGACACAATATTAAAGGAGGCACATGAGTCACCTTCTTCCATACATCCCCGCAGTACAAAGATGTACAAGGACCTGAAAACTTGTTATTAGTGGGATGGTATGAAAAGGGACATAGCTGAGCATGTTGCCTTATGCGACACGTGCCAACGGGTGAAGGCCGAACATCAAAGACCCGCTGGACTGTTGCAACCATTGAAAGTACCCGAGTGGAAGTGGGAAGACATCTGCATGGATTTCATCATCGGATTACCACGTACTCGGTCAGGTTACGACTCCATCTGGGTTATTGTGGACCGATTGACGAAAACAGCCCATTTTCTTCCTGTTAGAACCACGTACCGCGTCGTAGAACTAGCCGAGCTGTACATGGAGCAAATCGTGTGTCGCCATGGTGTTCCGAAGAGGATAGTTTCAGATCAGGGTTATCAATTTACCTCTAGATTCTGGAAGAAGCTGCATGAAGCCATGGGTACACGGTTAAATTTTAGCTCCGCTTATCACCCGCAAACCGACGGGCAAACTGAGAGGACAAATCAAATCTTGGAAGACATGTTGAGAGCCTGCACCTTGAAACGTGGGCGTAGTTGGGATAGGAGCTTTCTGTATGCTGGGTTCTCATACAATAACAGCTATTAAGCCAGCTTGAAGATGTCATCTTTCGAAGCATTGTATGGTAGACGGTGTAGAACGCCGCTGTTCTGGACCAAGACTGGAGAGAACCAAGTGTTTGGACCCGAAGTGCTGCAAGACGCCGAGAAGCAAGTCCAAACAATACGGGAGAACTTGAAGGCTGCTCAGTCACGACAAAAAGGTTATACGGACAATAGGTGAAGAAAGTTGACCTTCGACGTAGGAGACTTCGTGTACCTTAAGGTATCGCCTATCCGTGGCCAACGACGTTTCAACGTCAAAGACAAGTTAGCACCTCGCTACATCGGGCCATTTAAGATTTTGGGCAAGCGAGGAGAGGTAGCTTATCAACTAGAGCTCCCAACGCACTTCTCAGACGTGCATGACGTGTTTCACGTATCCCAGCTCAAGAAGTGCTTGAGAGTACCAGAAGAACAAGTACTGATGGATGAGCTCGAGCTTCAAGAGGATCTGACCAACGTAGAGCACCCTGTCCAAATTTTCGACGTGAAGGAAAGGGCCACGAGGAACAAAGTGATCCGTTGGTGCAAGGTACAATGGAGCCATCTTACGGAAGCCGAAGCTACCTGGGAGCGTGAGGAAGACCTCAAGGCAGAATTCCCTCACCTATTCTCTACTCTATCGAATCTCGAGGGCAGATTTAGTTTAAGGGGGGTAGGTTTGTAACACCCTCAATTTCATATTCATGCATTGCATATATAAAAACATTATAAAAGAAATAGAAATGGGAAAGAATAATAAAAATGGGAGAAAGATAGCTGAAAAGAGCCAATTCCAATTCGCCGAGGAGCGCCGTCGACACTTCCTGCGGCCCGTCGACACGTGTCGACTTCGGAACTCACCCCTGTGAAAGGGATAAGGTCCGGCCCGCTGGACACGTCTCACCCTCGGAGCTTGCCTCCGAGAGGTCTGGCCCCACTGGACACGTGTCACCCTCGGAGCTAACCAACGAGGAGAAGGGAGGTCCGACACTGCTGGACACGTGTCATCCTTGGATCTCACCTCCGAGGAGAAAGGAGGTCTGACGCTGCTGGACTTGTGGCACTCTCAGAGCCCACCTCAGAAGAGAGGGGAGGTCCCGCCCGTCAGACACGTGGCGCACGCAGAGCTCGCCTCTGAGGAAAAGGGAGGTCCCGTCCGCTAGACACGTGGAGCACGTGGAGCTCGCCTTTGAGAAAAAGGGAGGTCCCACCCGCCATACACGTGTCGCACGCGGAGCTCGCCTCTGAGGAAAAGTGAGGCCCCGCCCCGCCAGGCACGTAGCGCACGGGGAGCTTGCCTCTAATGAAAAGGGAGGCCCCCACTGGACACGTGGCGCCTCCGGAGCTCATCCCTACGGAAGGACGAGATCCTTAAGCTGTTTTTCCCCTGTGCGCGAGTACTCGGTACTGAGGAAACCGACACGATCTCTTCCACGTTGACACCGCACCCAAATCAATTGGAGATAAGTTGTGAAGATCCAAAACAAATTGAATAGGACTCTTATTTGAATTCCAATCAGAGTAGGACTCTCCTTTATCCCTTTATAAATAGAACCCGAAAACACCCTCGGCCGTAACACCTTTTCCCAAGTCGACAACTTAAAGGCCCTAGCCCCCAACTCGCCGAGTTAACCCCCTTCGCCGGAGTTCAGCCACCGGTGAGACCGCCGACAAGCCCCATCACGCTCGCCGTCGCCGGAAGAGAGCCGACGATCTGTCCTGCTGCCATTGCTAGGAGGAAGGCCGAGGTAGGTCTTCGTTACCATTTTATGACATCATCGCGGTTTCTACACATCTGTTTTCTTTGAACAGAAGCTTTTTCGTGTGAACAGATCATGTGTTGATCGGTTTTTGACAGTGGAATTGATCTAGATCTTGAGTGAAGATCATCACCACGTCCACACTTGATCCTTACACCCTTGTTCACCATAAAACCCCATGCAAGCCCAGTAAAACATGCAAGAACACGTACAAACTAAAACAGCATCATATGATTTGCACCATTGCATCTTGAGTAAAGTTTGTGCATGATGTTTGATTGCTATAATTTTATATGTGTGTGGTCGTGAGTAGAAGGACAAGCTCAGGAAGCTATCTACGAAGGACTACAGCACCAAGACTTCGAGACACGTGAGCAACAAAAGCCACAGGAACAAGGCAAGTGCCCCATTACCATATTGATCCCATGTTTTGAAACTGTTTTGTTTGCGAAAATGTGTGTGCTTGAGTCAACTTGATGGGACATACTTTTATAGGAGTTTACTAGTTTTGTTAACCATCCTTGTCGCTGGGAAAGTTGATGAGTCGGGTATGGTCGTTTTTGCTTTTTGCTTCGTTTAGCTTACGTGTTACGGGAAGCCGAGATAGAACATCTCTAGCTACTGCACTGATATGAATAATGATAATGAGAACTTGATGATGATAATGAGCATAGAATCGGGGAAGATCTAGGCAAGCTTGGTTCGTGGATGTGGTAGAATGATATGGTAGTTTACTTGCCGTAGATCTAAGGACCGGTTCATGCCAGCACATGCCAGGAAAACAGTGCCACCACAAGGCCAAATATGGGTGCGGCTTAGCTGACTAATTAGGTAAGTTGCTAGATTGTTATGGACCGTGGAAGGCGCGGGGAATGGGAGTCGAGACAGGACTGCCCTGGGAACTGCATGGCACAAGAGGGGGCCCGTAGGTGGGAGAATGGTGATTCGATCCTGCTGGTGAAACCTTAGTGAGTCCATACATCTAGTAGCCCCTTTGTAAAGGCTATTTTGTGATCTCTTGGCCATACACTGACGGTTGTGTACTGGTATAATGGAGGTTCTGCAATCGCCGACGGGTGACGAAATCACAAACTTGTGGGTAAAGTGGTGCCACCTCTTAAGAGTGTAAAACTATCATGATACCCGTGCTTACGGTCACAAGCACCTGGCAACCTCACATGATTAGAGGGAAATTTGGGATGGAAACTTGGGATGGTTATTTGGTTATGGTTATGGTATGGTTATTGGGATTTGTTTCGGGACTGATGAGTCATGACAATGAGTTTTGTTTTCGGTTATATGATTATGAGATGGATATGAACATGAGATGGCTATTATGAGCATGAGATAAAGTTGAGAAAGATTAATGGTTGGTTGAGACATGAAAAGTGGTGAATTATGAAGGAGGTATGTTGCTGTTTTACTTAAACATATGTTGGGATTAAATTGACTTAAAGATAGTTGCTGTTTTTATCATGTTTGTGAAATAAACTTTGCTTTCTGCAATGAGCCTTTTTGTTCCTACCTTGTTGTAAGCTACATGTCATACTTTTACCGCACTTTCTGAGTACGACATGTACTCACCCTTGCATTATCATAGAAACATCAGCAACAGGAGAGGAGTACTTTGAAGATCATGTGGAGTACTAGGAGTGCGAACTACCGTCAACTTGCCTGTGGAGTTGAAGATGGAGCCGCTGCTGTTTAGTTTTGCTTCCGCTATCGTTTAGAGACTTCCGCTGCTAGAATAAGTTAGAGATTCATGAGTCATTGTAATAAAATACTTAAACCCTATTTATTCGTGGTTATATTCTGAAGTCAGTTTGTGGACTACATGTATATGTGTGATGAACATCCTGGGCACACGTATGCATTAGCTGGGTTCCGTGTTTTACGGGACCGGGCGTCACAATGCCGAGCTTTGCGATCACCCACTGGTCCTGTAGAGCGTTTTGGTCGCTTGTTTGGCGGGCTAGAACCCTCGGCCGACGGCGCCGAAGTCCATCCGTGGCCGACGCACGTCGCTGGGGTACTTCCGGCTACCGGCAGCCCTAGAACACCCCACCATCGTGTTCCTCGACGTCACAATCCTTCTGGCGGAAGCCTCAGCTCGGGCGGTGGCCGGCAACGCCGGTTCGGTGAGTTCCAGATTGCTCCGGCGAGGGGGAGGTGGCGCGCGCGTGAAGAGGCGGCGGGAGGAAGAAGAAGCCGGGTGGCCTACGCGTCAGCGACTCAGTTTTTAAATCGGTGATCAGCTGTGGCTCCGGGATCCTTTATGGCTGCACGCCAAAACGCTGTGAGCCGCTGTGGCTCAGTTCTGATTGGCTGGAGTTTAAACCCGTGGGCCCAACTGATTTCCCGTAGCAAAATAATTCCAGAGATTGTTCCAACTTTGGAAAATCATATCTTTGTGTAGAAACCTCCAATTTGAGTGATTCAAATTGGGTTGTATTCATTTTTCAAATATCTATCCAAATATGAACTCCAATTTTATTAAAGTCAATAGTAAATTCTGGAAATTTCTTTTCTGAAAAAGAATTATTGAGGGAGTTTGGTTCATCAAAAAATCCACAAATTTTTCCAGAATATTTTTTAGCATATTGTTGACCTTCTAGCAAAATTTAAGCTCATTCGAAGATGACTTGAGTAGGAATTTGCTAAATACAAACTGCTGTGTTCATAAGAGTCCAGAAACATTTTCAGAAAGTGTTGCCCACTTGTAAAATCTATTCTAGGAAAATAATAGCTCCAAAAATAATAGGAAAATTTAGGCAAGCTCTCTGAGACATACTTGAAATTGTAGTTCTCTTAATTTGGCATGAAAATGCACATTAATCCAGAATTAATTCTTTTGAGTAGAAATGCTTAAGGAATTGTTCTGGAGGAACTGCTCAAGTAAAAGGTCTAAATTTTGGACCAAAATACTTTCATGTGACCAGGAACTGACATGTAAATTATCAGCTCAAGTTGAGCTTTATAACTCCCTGTTATTGTTCTTCATACTTATGTATAGGGGAAAATACATAAGACATTGTAGGAATTATGGAGAACGTAATTTGATTCCACATTAGCTGCAATTCGGCAAGCTAAATCCCTGAGTAGTATAGAACATGCTGTAAAAGTTTTTTAGCCATCGGAGTTCTTGTTCTTCAGTTGCATTCAAATCTTTTCAGCTCATCTTTTATGGTCATTAGGAAAGTTAGATAGTGTTTAGCTAAAATACTAAGACCAATTTAGTTCTTTCATAGTTCGTTGCACAACAGGGGCAAACCAAGCCATTCTTGGCATTTCCACACAGCCTCTGTTCCTAAGAAATCCAATCTTTAATTCTTTCCATTGCATTCTATAAAAATTGTGCATATACATTTCATTAGGATTCACGACGAAGGGGATTCAAAGGAGCGATTCATTGAAGTGGATCATACTCCGGAGAACCAAGGGTTGATCATCAAGGATCACTAACTGATTATATACTACTACTCTGCAAAACAGGCAAGCTCCGGATTGCATTTAACAGCATTTAAGTTTTTATTTTTTATTCACTTTCGGTTAAGATATGAAATGTGCATTAGATCTAGTGCTTTGCTACTCCTCTTGCATAACCAAATGGACCCATGCAGTGTTGGGTATATGTCTTTCACCGTGTAGAACGGCCATGCTTAAGTAAGGTTCGGTAGAAGTTGAGTGGTCAGATACTACTCGCATGATCAGGACAACAGAGGCATACGGGATTGGTTCAGAAAATGTGTAGCAAGTTAAAGTTGAGACCGGAAGGTTGTAGGGGCAGCAGGACTTAGAGGCCTGGGTGCTATATACCTGTCAGTGTCGGTCAAGGACCGATCTGTATGCGGCCCTGTTGAACAAGTTTGAGTTGTGTACCGGACTCATGCCGGCTATATGGGACCCAGTAAACCAATGTACCTCGGGAAGCTTGCGTTGAGCCTTTTTGGGTCGCCTCAGGCGATACAGCCGGTGTGCAGTATGTGGGTAACATTCTCATGACATCTCATGTTTGTAGGTGCAAATGAGAGTGGCTACTGTACGGGGCGATTTGATCGATTCAACGGGGGTGAAACGGGGGAAAGGCTGCCACATACGACGTCAGTGATGGTTGATGTAGGCAACAGCGAGTACGGGTATACGTGTCGTGTAGTTTGGGTGTTATTGATTTGAATCACCGCCGCTTGTGGAAAAGGACCGAACATACTTGTTCTCACAGTCGTGACGTAGTAAGGACTTGCATGAGAAAGGAACTAATCATTATGATTTGAAGTTTTCATACTAGTTTTGTGATGAATCTTTTATGTATAGTTAGAGCAAACTCGATTCATTTCCACCGTGAGCAAATTACATTGGGGGAAAGCGTTTCTTGTTTGATTGTGGACTCCCGATTTGGTGTGCCCAAGGTTACTCTTAATTTGCTGCCAATAATACTTGAAAGTAAGGATTCATTTTTAGGCGAGTTATTATGCATTATGCCATCCTACTTTATGTTCATAACCTCATGTAGAGTCGCGTGCCTAGGGTGACGGTTAAGTCTTGCTGAGCGTTATGCTCACGGATGCTATCCGAGTTGTTTTGCAGGTAATTGACTTCATGCTTATGAGAAGGGATGCCGATGAGACTCAGAAACCTCCGAGTGGTTACTCAAGATCATCCTCGCCGCTGCGGTTTGTTATTTGTGTTGCTAGTAAGAAACGTGCGCGGGCTGGACTGTTTCTTTGATGCTAAGTAGAAATGAGTCGTGAGAGTTGTAGTCTTCCACTGTAGCTTATATTAAGATAAGTATTTGTAAAATACTCTTGTACGCTTCCGCAAACAGATTTATGTAATGTGATGTGTGTTCTCGACCCATGTGCTGTTGGGCGCCGCGTACCGCGGAACCACCCAACGAGGTCCTGGCGGGGCCGCTTGGCGGTTCCCCCACACCCGAGGCTGCCCCGAACGTGGTAACGCGATTAGCGCGTGAAGAGGGTGGCCGGAGTGACGGGAACACATTGCCGATGAGGCACAGTGGCATATCGCTCGTCGCCAGCAAGCTACGGCAGTTAGCCATTGGCAGCGAGGTGGCCATCGGGTTCAGCGTCCGAATTTAGGTGGGGACGGCGAGTTTCACCGTCGCTGGCGAGCTAGGTCGCCGGGAACGCTGACCTCGCCAGAGCTCCGGCGGCTCGTGGCGGCGGTGTCGCGAGGTTGAAGACAACCTGGGTCCCACATGTCAGCCTCTGGTCGGAGCTCACGCGTGGCCCGGTTTAGTTCAAATTAAACCGCAGGCCCGCTGTCAGCGGCTGATTAGGCGCGGGAAATATTTTTCATGGGAAAATAAATCTGAATTCAGCTCAAACTTTAAAAATCCATAAATTTGTGTAGAATTGTGAAAATTTAGTGAACCAATTTTTTTTGGATTCAGTTCTCCCAGTAATTTCCAGAAAAACAAGTTTCAGTCCATGAAACCCATTATTTTTCCAGAATTAATTCCCTAAAATTTAAACTGTTGGAGATTTTATCTGGAGATTTCCTTTATGTAAAATTCTGAAATTTGGCTAGGATGTTCACTTGAATATCCTTGAGTCACATGAAAAATTTCAGATCCATCCGGGTTCATTAAGTCCACCTAATGGTGTGATTAAGTGAACTGAACCAGAGAAAATGGAAAAATGTTCAGAAATATTTTCAGAAATTTCCTCAAACTTGATTAGGGCATAACTTTCTCTAGGATTATCTAAATTACATTAAACCAACTCCATTAGAACCATCTCAAACTCTAGTTTCCATAAAATAATGGTTTGATCCATGAAAATCACTGGAAATCCTTAGAAGCTCTAGTAAGGGTCATTTAGACATTTATTTTGGCAGGGCTCAAAATAGCTTTGGTTAAAATGGAAGTTGGCCAAGTCTCTGGTTAGGTTCTCACCAAGCCATACTAAAAATTTCAGAGTCAAAAGGGATGGTTAGATAGAGTTGTGGTCTTTATAATTGTCAATTCAATCCATTTGCATTAAGTTTGATACATGTCATTAATTTAATTACGTGTAGTCGTTAAGGGCGAGGAGACCCCGGATATCTTGGACTTCATAACTCTGGAGGAAAATCTAACCCCTGACCAGCAGCAACAAGGCAAGCCCCGGTTTGCATTTTACAAATTTTATCAAGTTTTTCCTTATATTCACTTAGCTTGAGGTATGTATGTGCATTAAGTTTAGGATGGATGAAACTCTAATTGCATAACCAGATTATCCTAAAGAGAGTGAGGGTAGTGGCTAAGTCCTCGAGTAGAACATGCTTTGCTTAATGTTTATAGACTTCGGTACAAGTCGAGTAGCAGGAATCTACTCGTGAGTATAGGATTCGCCACATACAGGATTGGATCGAGATGTGAGATAACTTTAGTAAGAAAAGTGAGACTAGGCAGGGGCGTAGGATGCAGCAAGAGGAAGTCTTGTGTGCGTATCCCTGCCCGTGTCGATTGAGGACTGATCCATGTGCGGCCCCGCTAAACAAGTTTGAATGTAGCGAAGGCATATCGGATATATGGGGTCCGATAAACTGATGTAACCTATACCTCCGGGCGTCGAGGCATAACGCACCGATTTATAGGTGTAGGTTGAGGGCAGCAAGGTGGAAATCCACTAGCATCCTGTGTGCAGCTTCGAGTATGGGCATACGTGGCGTGCTATTCGGGTATCCCTGCAGGTGTATAACGAGTCGATTCGCCGTCCCTCACGGTTATGAGTACGGCTTGTTCACTGTGTCGTGACGTAAAAAAATCTATGGAATGATTTTGATACATTACTGCTGTTATGAATAACATGTATTGCTACATGTGTGCCACCATGTATTTCTCACTAAATTTCAGATTTGTGAACCATTAACTTGTGGCTTAAAGATGAATTAAAGAGGAACTTGTAGGCGTGTCCTTTGCTGCAAACTGCCATCCTACTTTTGTTATGACTTGCATGTAGAGTTTCTTGTGTAGGAGAGTCGGTTAAGACTTACTGAGCCATCACGCTCACGGTTGCTGCTATGAGTGTTTGCAGGTGAGGAGTACCCCACGGACTCGAAGTACGGGTTCACTGGAGAGGGCTATCCTTCATCGGGGACTATGGCTGTGTGGGAGCCGTATATGCCGCAGTGAAGCTTGGTGTAGCTAGTGTGGGTTGTCCCTAGGGATGGACAACCTACTTTTGCTAGTTAGGAGTATGCGTGAGTTGTATGAATGGTTTCCGCTGCAGTAAACTCTGCAAAGTAGATGTAAACTTAAGGTTTGTACTACTTTTGTACAAATTCAGTAAGTTTGAATGTAATACTATGTTTCCTTATCGTGTGTGTTGTTGGTTGTCACATCATGCGGCATCACCCTCGGTGATCCTAGAGTGTACGGATTTCGGTCCGTCACAGCTCGGTTGCCTAAGAGATACACGCTGGTAGAAGGGGATCTCTACTGGCATCGCGCTAATGGCGTCCTATTGCGGTGCATTACCCGGGAGGAGGGCTGCGACCTGCTCGCAGAGATCCATGGAGGCGAGTATGGGAACCATGTACCTTCCCGCGCGCTGGTCGGTAAAGCCTTCCGGCATGGATCTTACTGGCCGACAGCTCCCCAGGATGCCGTCGACCTGATTAGGAGATGCAAGGCGTGCCAATTCCATGCTAAGCAGATCCACACACCGGCGCAGACGCTGCAGATGATCCCGCCCTCATGGCCCTTCGCTGTGTGGGGGCTGGACATCCTGGGATCATTCCTCAGATCCGTCGGAGGGTACCGGTACTTCTACGTCGCCATAGAAAAGTTCACCAAGTGGCCGGAAGCTTCCCCTGTAGTAACAATCAAAAACCAGTCAGCAGTCAAGTTCATCAAGCAGATCACCTGCCGGTTCGGGGTCCCCAACAGAATCATCACCGACAACGGGACCCAGTTCACCAGTGCAATATTCCAAGACTGCTGCGAAGACCTCGGCATCTAAGTTTTCTATGCTTCTGTTTCTCGCCCAGAGAGTAACGGTCAATCCGAAAGAGCAAACACCGAGATACTCGTGGGACTCAAGATGTGCACCTACAACAGCTTGAAGAAGCACGGTGGCAATTGGGTTGAAGAGCTTCCATGTGCACTGTGGGCTAGACTGACATCCCTCAATCGTTTGACAGGGGAAACAACCTTCTTCCTGGTGTATGGGGCTGAGGCCGTCCACCCCCCGGAAATCACCATGGGCTCATCCCGTGTCCGAGCGTACGACGAAGCCACGCAGGATCAGCTCCGACGTGAAGATATCGACCTTGTCGAAGAGTGAAGGTGTCAAGCAGCTGCTCGAAAAGCGCGATACCGTCAAGCACTCCGGCGTTATCAGCAGCGGTTTATGCCCTAGGCTACAGTCCGAGCCTCCCCGCTGAGGTGTGGTCTGGAGCTGCCACGTGTCTCCTGGCTCAGAGCCTCCTCCCTGCTGAGGAAAGCTCCAGAGCGCACACGTGCCCTGGGCTCCGGTCCAAGCTTCCCCGCTGAGGTGAGGTCCGGGGCTACCATGTGTCTCCTGGCTCAGAGCCTCCTCCCTTCTAAGGAAAGCTCTAGAGCACACACGTGCCCTGGGCTCCGGTCCAAGCTTCCCCGCTGAGGTGAGGTCCGGGGCTGCCACGTGTCTCCTGGCTCAGAGCCTCCTCCCTGCTGAGGAAAGCTCTAGAGCTCACACGTGCCCTGGGCTCCGGTCCAAGCCTCCATGCTGAGGTGAGGTATGGGGATGTCACGTGTCTTCTGGCTCAGAGCCTCTTCCCTGCTGAGGAAAGCTCTGGGGCTCACACGTGCCCTGGGCTCCGGTCCGAACCTCCCCGCTGAGGCGAGGTCCGGAGCTGTCACGTGTTTCTAGGCTTGCAGCCTCCTCCCTGCTGAGGAAAACTCCGGAGCTCACACGTGCCCTGGGCTCCGACCCGAGCGTCCCCGCTGAGGCGAACTCCATAGCTGACATGTGCCTGACTGTTGGTACCCTGCAGACGAAGCACCGGGTACAGCAAGTTGAAGACTCGGGCCAAACTTCCCTTGGGTCCTTGCGTCGCTAAGGACCCACCAAAAGAAGTGGTAGTCACACTATCGGAGCGCCATGGGTCTTTACGCTGCTAAGGACCCGAAGGAACAAGCACGGGACATTGGCAAAGAGCTACGTACTTTGCCCAAGTCATTTCGGACCTTTGCGCTACCAAGGGGCCGAAGTCTACATCAATAACTCAGCACACAAGACTTGAAACAAAGAGTCTTGATTAATCATAGAGTTCCGGCATGCAAAGGGGGATACAAGGCAACTGAGGAACCTAGCAGCTACAAGTCGAGCAATCTTCTGCTCCATGGCATACTTGGTTGTCCCCCAAGGAAACCTCTGCGCAGCGAGACGGTCACCTTCTATAAGCCCAAGGAACATCCAGCAAACATATCAGTCTGACACCTCAGTTCTCGTGAGGCATCACTGATCTGCTGCATAGTGACGCCGGGGACATCCAGTGTTGTGTGGGCCAGGCACTATCGATGGCAGGCTTTGTTGTCCACAACAGTGCCCAGTGCCGTGTGGGACATGTCCTCAAGGCACCTTGCCGGAGAAGGGCGATCTGTCGGCACCAGAAGAAGATGAAGCCCAGGGAGGTCAAGCCTTCCTCCGTCAAGGAGAAGGACGCCTCGGATTGCTGCACTGAAGGCTGCACAAACACGAACATCTCGCAAAAGTGGAAGAAGACTGCCACCGGTGTAAGGACATAAGGTGGACAAGAGTGCTGGGAAGCTGAGCCTTCCAGCGTGCAAGTGGAGGACAAAGGCTGGATGATGAAGGAGGGTACCACCCAACACAGAAGGCCTCCTTTTAAACACATCCGCAACCTCTGGAAGGGCAAAAAGTGTGACAATTGGGTTTCCACCGCTGCATGACGTAGGCTATTCGCCTCCCCCAACGATGAGTAGGACCCAGGTCCACCTGTCAGACAGTGGGGGCTAGGCGGGTAACTTCTTGGGAACGTCCGACGGTTCCTGAGGAGAGCGGCGCGGTGGAGCTGTAGCGACCAACCCATTGGTTGCCGCAGTATGTGCCTCGAGGCAACCCCTCGAGCACGTCGCCTCGGCACTCAGCTCCGCCAATGACGGGTAGGATCCAGTTCCACCGGTCAGACACTAGGGGCCAGGCAGGTAACTTCTCAGGGAAGTCCGGCGGTTCCTTTGGAGAGCAGCGCTGTGGACCTGCAGTGACCGACACATGGGCTGCCACAGTAATTACCCCGAGGCAACCCATCAAGTGCGTCGTCGTGACCCGTCAATCAAAAGTAGACACGACGACGCGCTGCCGATTTGACTGGTGAATACGCCCACTACGCCAAGGATGTGCAACCTTTTTCTTCTCCAAGGTACAACCACTGGTCCGCTACGCAAAAAATTCGCCACCACTTCAGTTTCCATAGTGCAGGTTCAAAACCTCCATGCAGGAGAGATGGAGGTCCCACCTGCGGGCTCATTGCCTCCCCCGAGATGGGCACGGGGGCCACTATCGGTACCATGCAGACCGGGTACTCCCACGTAGAGGGTAAAAGACAGCCTGGGCACCGCCTCCCAAATGAGGCGGGCCCTGTCATAGCCACGTGGCCTTGGCCCCGAGGTCAGCCCTGGGGCTGCCACATGCGCTTGAGTTACTGTCGGTACCCTGCAGACCGGGTACACCCGCGTAGAGGGTAAAAGACATCCTGAGCCCCGCCTCCTCGCTGAGGAAGGCCCCGATGTAGCTACATGCCCTTCGCCCTGAGGTCAGCCCTGGGGCTGCCACGTGCGCTTGAGTTTTATAGCTGACACGTGCCCTAGGCTCCGGTCCGAGCCTCCCCGCTGAGATGAGGTCTGGAGTTTCCACGTGTATCTAGGCTCAGAACCCCCTCCCTGCTAAGTAGGTTCTCCGGAGCTGACACGTGACCTGGGGTCCGGTCTGAGCCACCCTGCTGGGGTAAGGTCCAGAGCTGCCACGTGTCCCCTGCCTCAGAGCAACCTCCCTGCTAAGGACAGCTCCGGAGCTGACACGTGCCCTGGGCTCCGGTCCGAGCCTCCCCGCTGAAGTGTGGTCCGGAGCTGCCACGTGTCTCTTGGCTCAGAGCTACCTCCCTGCTAAGGACAGCTCCGGAGCTGACACGTGCCCTGGGCTCCGGTCCGAGCCTCCTCGCTTAGGTGAGGTCCGGGGCTGCCACGTGTATCTTTGCTCAGAGCCTCCTTCCTGCTGAGGAAAGCTCTGAAGATGACACATGCCCTGGGCTCCGGTCCGAGCTTCCCCGCTGAGGTGAGGTCCGGGGCAGCCACGTGTCTCTTGGCTCAGAGCCTCCTCCCAGCTTAGGAGAGCTTCGGAGCTGACACGTGCCCTGGGCTCCGGTCCGAGCCTCCCCGCTGAGGTAAGGTCCGGAGCTGCCACGTGTCCCCTGGCTCCAAACCCGTCGATAAGATCTCCGAAGCCACCGCGTGCCCCACGATCCGTCGTGGGCCATGGGTCGACAAAGTCAAGGAGGAAGTGCACTGTCAGGCCATGCATTCAAGGCTCTCGCCTTCCCCAAAAGCATGGTGCTCTACACACACCTCCTCCGTTCTCTGCCCGTTCGCCATTACGGTGACAAGACATGACGGCAAGGCGTGACGGCAGTACAGTGCTGCCCAACAGCACGAAGCCGCCCAAGCAGTGCGAGAAGATGCTGCGAAAAGACGGCGTCTTCATCATCACCTGACACACGGACAGGGGTGCTCAGCGCGCCAGGCGACGGGACTTAACTCCCCCACCGACTACTCTACTCATAGTACAAAGCCCTAGATCATGTATAGGGTTCCACAGCTTTGGGGCCACCTGTCGGGCCCCAAGCCGCATTGTAACCACCCTGGCCTTGGACTACAAAAGGACCGGGTGACCACCCGACAAAGTGTTCCCGGTTCTGCAAAGACAACCCAGCACTCTCTCACGCACATACAAGCAAACAATACAACAAGCACTCCCGTGGACATAGGGTATTACGCTTCGGCGGCCCAAACCACATAAATCTCGATGTTCATCCGCCCTCTCGAGCCCGGTCGCGCGGGGGCGCCAAGCCCTCTCCGATCTAAGAACCTCGCGGGCTGCTTCCGTAGCAGGCCGGGAGGACTGTCACAGCTCACACACTCTGACAATGCCATTTTTATACTCTCTTGATACTCATCGTTGTATGAAAACTCCGCAACCGGTAAGTGATCATCCCAATTCTTACCATGGTGGATGGCACATGCTCTCAACATATCTTCTAGCACTTGATTCACCCTCTCCATTTGGCCGTCAGTTTGAGGATGATATGCGGAGCTTCTAATCAGCTTAGTGCACAATGAGGCGTGTAGCTGCTCCCAAAAATGAGCAACGAACGGCGCGCCCCAGTCTGAAATAATGGTCTTTGGGACACCATGTAAGCTGATTTCGTCAACCGGTCGACGATCATCCATATCAAGTCATGCTTCCGGAATGTGAGCGATAATCTGACGATGAAGTCCATACTCACATCCTCCCATTTCCATGCCGGTATCTTCAGTGGTTGTAGCGGTTCATCTTTCCGCATATGATCAGCCTTGACCCATCTACACGTATCACACTTTGAAACATACTTGGCAATTTCCTGCTTCATCCACGTCCACCAAAATTTCTGTTTCAAATCTTGGTACATCTTGTTGCTGCCCGGATGAATGGAAAACTTTGACAGGTGGGCTTCATCCAAGATCTTCTTCCGGAGCTTCATATTACGTGGTACCACTATACGGTTGTTAAACCATAGAGTACCGTCATTATCCTTCCGGAAACACTTCATCTCTCCGTTTTCTATTCTTCTCCGTATGTGAGACATACCCTTGTCTCTCCTTTGAGCCTCAACAATCTCTTCTCATATTGTTGGAATAAGATCAGGATTATAAAGCGCTCCATACGGAATGACCCAGAGACTTGATTCTTCATTCGCCATTTCAGCACGTTCGCTTTTCCCGTATGATAGTAGATCTCTATTCAATAATCTTTTATGAGTTCCAACAATCTTCATTGTGTCATATTCAGCTCCTTCTGTGTGAAGATATACTTCAAGCTTTTGTGGTCGGTGTAGAGGTGGACAAGATTGCCAAGCAAATAATGCCTCCACATTTTTAATGCCAACACCACAGCAGCAAGCTCGAGATCTTGAGTTGGATAATGCTGCTCGTGGTTTCGCAGTTGACGAGACCCATATGCGACCACACGCCCGTCTTGCATAAGAACACAGCCAAGACCGATGCCGGATGCATCATAATATACATCAAATGGCTTCGTCGTGTCCGGCTGAGAGAGAACTGGGGCTGTTGTGAGATGTCTCACCAAAGTCTTGAATGCGCCTTCACATGCTGCATTCCACACATATTTAGTGCCCTTTTTCAGCAGCTCCGTCATTGGTTTAGCAATTTTTGTGAAGCTCGGGGTGAACCTCCGATAATACCCCGCTAAACCTAGGAAATTTCCGACCTCGTCGACTGATTTGGGAGATTCCCATTTCAGCACTTGTTCAATTTTGCTAGGGTCCACGACAATGCCCTCTGCTGAAATAATGTGGCCTAGAAAAGGCACTTTATCAATCCAAAATTCGCACTTGATGAATTTCGCATATAATTTATGCTCCCTCAACCGTTGTAGCACGATATGTAAATGTTCAGCGTTCTCTTCTTCTGACTTAGAGTAAACCAAGATATCGTCAATGAATACCACGACGAACTTGTCCAACTCCAGCATGAATACTGAATTCATCAAGTACGTGAAGTGTGCCGGAGCATTGGTTAACCCAAACGACATGACGAGGTACTCATAAAGTCCGTATCTCGTCGAGAAAGCTGTCTTCGGTATGTACTCCAGTCGGATCTTGATTTGATGATATCCCGACCGAAGATCCATCTTAGAGAATACCTTTGCACCCACTAGTTGATCGAATAAAATGTGGATGCGGGGCAAAGGGTACTTGTTCTTTATAGTTACCGCATTTAACGGATGATAGTCAACACATAGCCTCAGTGTTTCGTCCTTCTTCTTAACGAACAGCATAGAGCAAACGCAAGGTGATGAGCTTGGTCGTATGAAACCCTTGCTCATGAGTTCATTTAGCTGATCCTTCAACTCCGCTAGTTCGTTAGGTGCCATCTTGTATGGCCTTCGTGAAATAGGTGTTGTTCCCGGTGCCAGTTCAATCTTGAACTCAACGTCCCGTTCAGGCGGCATGCCTGGTAAATCATCGGGAAAAACATCGGGGTAATAATGTACCACCGGAATATCTTCAAGTTTAATAACTTCTGTGTGGTAGGCCTCTGCCATTTCTTGATCTTTGCTGTCTAAAAACAGTCTGTGCTGTCCGTGAATCGGCGAGTCAATATGAACAGTCCGGTTACCGATATTAAGAACGGCACCATGATGATTTAACCAAGACATCCCCAATATTGTGTATATCTTCTGCCTATCCAACATAATCAGCGATGTTAGGTATATTTTTCTCCCAAACATAAAGCTGCTCAGGACACAACCTGACTGGAAGAGATAATTCCTTCCGGTAAATGTATAAGATAGATAGTTGTGATAGTATTGGTGGATAGTTGATGCTAATCCACGCAAGATTTGCTGACGAAATTGTGGGTAGCACCAGAATCAAAATTATGAGCACGGGTACGTCTTTAATGTGATCATGCCCGCTAACACCGGTGCTCCCTACGGAACATCCTCAATAGCAAGATGTTGCACACTCCCGGATTGCAATGCTGTTATGTCTACTTGAGCACGTGGCAGCATACCACCTGATCATGATGGTTGTCCTCTGTTCAAAAACTCCTCCTGGCATTCTCAAGTGAAATGCCAAAATGGCAGCAATACGAACACGGATATTTCTTCGGTTCCTCGCTGACTTGCGGCTGAGAAGTTGATGTACTTGGCTGCAGCAATGAGGCACCAGAAATCATTCGTTGCTGCGGCTGGGATGGTGCTTGAAGACATGATTCTTGAACAGGAAATCTTTGATAAGTTGGTCTTTCTGGTGGTCGCCATATTTCACCGGATGGTGTGCGATACACCAAACGGTATTTATGAGGAACAATGGTTGTGTCTTCTTGCACATCACTCCGGTCCCTCTTCTCTGCTTGACACTCATGTGTCGCCTGTTCTTGCAGCATGGCAGCACTGACCAACTCGTTGTAATTACCTTGATTGAACAAAGCCTACTTATCCTTTAATATGGCACTCAGGCCATGGAAAAATTAATCAGACCTTGCAGCCTCGTTCGTCACATAGTCAGGAGCATATTGTGCCAAATGGTTGAACCGTTAGACATAATCGAGGACATTGATGTCCCCTTGCTTCAACTTCCTGAATTCCTCCTGCTTGTTCTTAATAAAACCCATAGGAATGTGACTAGCATCGAAAGCTTCACGAAATTCCATCCATTCCACTTGATGGCCTTCCCGGATAGTGGCGAGATATTTGAAGCACCAATTTCCGGTGGCTCCATGGAGTTGTTGAGCTGAAAATAATGTCTTCTGATATTCATCACACTCGAACACTCCAAATTTGGACTCCATAACCTGAAGCCACTGATCTGCTTCCACGGGTTCGGTAGCTTCCGTGAAAATTGGCGGTTGAGTCGCCAAGAAGTCCAAATAGGCGTTCCGAGGTGGAATGACCTGTTGTGTTTGTTGTAGTATGCCTTGCTGTACCAAGTCTTAGAGTAGTCTTGTGTTCTCTTGATTTGATTCAACCATTTGAGCTATGACAGCCACCCATACCATTGATGGCAGTGTCCGCGGTGGAGTCGAATCATTACCATCTCAGCGAGAACCTTCAGCCATAGTCAAAGAACGAGTATGCACCATACTGCAAAAGAATAATTTTAAGTGGAGTCAAAACTTGATATCAGCAGTATTTGAAAGTATGTAAAACATGAACATGCTAAAACTTTATGAATATAACAAAAATTCATGTTTACATATCTCCCTAAAGTAGGCATAATCAGTACTGTTTTCTGTACAGACCAGACCTTTCTGCACTAGATCCAGATTTTGATCCAGTTAACAGCATTTTTATAACTCATGTTGGATAGCAAAGTTAAAGTTAACTTCAGTATGTTTTCAACGAGTACTCATATGCCTCCAGTGATTTCTGGATCAATAACTATGGTTGCTAAAAGTTGACAGAATTTCCGGATAAAATTTTCCAGCATCTCCTCTGTATGTGGCTGTTTTTATCACAGTTGTACATCAAAATAGAAGACAGTTCTGAACAAACTCTGAACTACAAAATTGTTGCACACATGATAAACTTTCCAATGGTGTATCATATGACCCTTAGGGATTTTTCTACAGAGAGTTATGAGTGTTATACAGAAACATCCAGAGAGGTTTGCATCTATCCTGTTTTCTGAACAGTTTACATTCAACTGGATATTCAACCAGTTTGGAGTGTGCTTTTGCTCTGGAGGTATACAAAGAAGTTGTATAGAACTTACAAATATTTCTAGAATTGTATCATACACCTCCATTGGGTAAAGCTACTCAGAGTTATGTCAATGTCCAGTAAAAATTTCTGCCTTAACAGAGCACTCTGTTTTAGACTTTTGAAGCCTAGCGAACTCTCTCAATTGAAGCTTAGTTCAAATGAAGAGCTCAGTAACTAATATGTGTTTTCCAGCTTCCATTTTTAGTTGAAAGTTAGTTCATGAATCATTTCTCAGAGGAAAGAAAACTATCAAGTGTAGTACGGTGTCGATGCACCTTAAGAAACATGTCGGTACTATGTTGCCTCACAAAAGAAAAGCCTAACTGGATTACACCGGCATATACATATGCTTAGGTGGCACAAAGAACGGTCACTCGCACATGTGATCTACTCGTAATACGGTTTCGTGGTTAGTGTACCTGCATAAACCATGCAATCATCGGACTCAGTCGCACAACTGAATCCGGCTCCATAACAGTTTCATACACCCGTTCGTCATCAGTCGCACGGGTGTTCTCAAGCCAAACACGCCTTGAGCTACGTGTTCACATTAAAAACCACATGAAAGGGTCTCGACCTACTTGTCCGAAGCACGCCGGGGACTGGCAATGCTCAAATGCCCCAAACGACGTGAAGAGTCATAGAGGATACCTAAGCTGGTCGGGTTACCTGCCACCTGTGCAGCTCCACCCTTCAGCTTGTGCGCACTGGTGGACAGCGTATACATGCACCCCACAAGACATAGAAAGTCCCAAGATGCATGCTTTTCCGACATAAGCAAGTAAGTTAGATTGCCACCTTCATATTGTCCTTATGTGGGCCTAGTACCGTTTCCTCACTGTATCCTCAGTTTTTCTCGTAATATGATCATCAATCCATGCACCATTCCCAACGCGACTCTGATACCATGTTGTGAGGGCCCCACCCCGCTCTTAGGGTCGTGCCGCTCGCGCGGGAATCGCGTTGAGTGGTACCGTGCGATGCGGCACCCAACAGCACACGAGTAAAGGAAACCATATTACATAAATCATTAGCGGAAGCGTACAAAGAGTTAATATACAAATACTTATCCCAAAATAATCTACAGAGGAAGACTACAACTCTCCACAACTCATTTCTAGCTTAGCATCAAAGAAACAGTCCCGCCCGTGGACGTTTCTTACTAGCAACACGAATAACAAACAGCAGCGGCAAGGTTGCTCCTGAGTATCTACTCGGAGAGTTCCGAGTCTCATCGGACAACCATACTCATAGCATAGAGTCAATACCTGCAAAATAACTAGTATAGTATCCGTGAGCATAAAGCTCAACAAGACTTAACCATCAAATCTAGTCATTAAACTCTACATGAGGGTAAAGACATAAAGTAGGATAGCATTTTGCATAAAGAACTCGCCTAAAAATGGATCCTTATTCTCAGGTCTTATTAGCAGCAAATTAATAGGAACCTTGGGCACATCACATCGGGAGTCCACAATCAAACAAGAAACTCTTTCCCCCGATGTAAATTGCTCACGGTGGAAATGAATCGAATTTGCACTAGTCTATTCATACAAAGTAACATCACAATGTTAGTATCAACTTCAACCCATAATGATTAGTTCTTATCTCATGCAAGTTCTCACTACGTCACGACTGTGAGAACAAGTATGCTCACTATCGCGAGCGATGGTGATTTGAATAAAAAACACACGGACTACACGACACGTACACCTGTACTCGATGTTGCCTACAGCAACCATCCGTGATGTCGTATGTGGCAGCCTTTCTCAAGTTTCACCTACGTCAAATCGATCCGATCGTCCCATACAGTAGCCTCACCTCATGGTGCACCTACCGACATGAGATGTCATGAGAGAGTTACCCACATACTGCACACCAGCCGTCCGCCTGAGGCGACCGGAAAAGTATCAACGCAAGCTTCCCGAGGTACATCGGTTTACTGGTCCCATATAGTTAGCATGAGTCCGGTACACAACTCAAACTTGCTCAATAGGGCCGCACACGGATTGGTCCTTGACCGACACGGACAGGTCTAACTCACCCAGGCCCCTATGTCCTATTGCTCCTACAACCTGTCCGGTCTCAACTTCAACTTGCTAACCAATTTCTAAACCAATCCCGTATGCCCCTTTTTCTCCTATTCATGCGAGTAGCGTCCAACCACTCAACTTCTACCGAACCCTAATTAAGAATGGCATTCTACATGATGAAAGGACACCTACCCAATACTCCATAGGTTTCTCTGGTCATGCAAGAAGAGTATCAAAGCAACTAGACCTAATGCACATTTCATTTCCTAACCAACATAGTGAATACAAAGTAAAAACTGTAAAGCTGTTAAATGCAAACCGGAGCTTGCCTGTTCTGCAGGGAAGTAATATATATGAGAAGTTAGTGATCTTTGATCTCTTGATCCTCCTGAGATTCAGATCCACACTTCAAGGGATAACTCTGTCGAAGTCCTTCGTTGTGACACTATCGACATGTATATGCATAAGTTTTTATAATGCAATATAAAGAATTAAAGACTTGAACATGTTAATCACAGGGGACTGTGTGGGAGTTCTAAGAATGAATTCGTTGTCCCTGATGTGCAGAGAACTTAAACAAAGAACCACCTTGTCCATAAGAAGTTCCATTAACATGTTCTATGGTTCCTAATGGACATGTGAGATGAGCTGAAATGATTTGGAGAGAACTAAATATCCTGATCCTCAATGACTTCGAAATTTTTACAGGAAGTCATACACTACACAGGGACTTAGCTTGCCAAATTGCAGCTCAAGTGAATGGAAATTGTGTTTCCCATAATCCCCACAATACTCTCCATGTTTTTCTCACATACATAAGCATGGAGAACAAAGGCAGGAAGATCTAAGACTCAATTTGAGCTGAAACTTTGCATGTGAGTTCCTGGTCACAAGAAAGTATTTTGATACGAAATTCAGGACTTTTACTTGTGTAGTTCCTCCAGAATAATTCCTTAAGCAGTATGCTAAAAAGAATTAATTCTGAAGTAATGTGCATTTCATGCCCAATCAAGTGAAGTACAATTTCAAGTATAGCTCATAGGCATGCCTGAATTTCCCATGATTTTTGGTTCTATGAATTGCCCAGAACTGATTTTACAAAGTGAATACTTTTTTTCTGAAAAGGTTTCCGAACAATTTAGAGTACAGCAGATTGCACTCAGCAAATTCCTACTCAAATCAACTCCAAATGAGCTGAAACATTGCTAGGAGGTCAATAATATCCTAAAGAATATTCTGGTAAAATTTGAGGATTTTTGGATGACCCAAGTTCTCTCAATAAATCTTTTATAGAAGACATTAAAAGAATTATCCAGAATTTACTATTGATTTTCGTACAAATTGGGGTTCATATTTGGATATATCTTTGCAAACTGAATCTAACCCGATTTGGAGTTTCCAACACAAAGATAGGAATTTCCCAAGTTTACTTGCAATCTGTAATTGATTTCCCACAGAAAATCTAGACCCGCAGTTTAAATTGCAGCCAATGAGGTGAGCCGACACAAGGGCCACAGGGTTTTCCAGCACACAGTCACAACCGATCCTGAGCTACATAGGATCTGAGTTTTAAATTCCACTTACTGACCGCTGGGCCCGGCCGAACCATCTTCAACCTCTGGCTATGGGGTAGGGTTTCCGGGCGCCTCTCGGCTCGGTTCTCGCCGCCTGGGAGTTTTGTACTACGGGAAATCCATCTATGGGGTCCTCTCGAGATTCCCATGGCCGGAAACCTGCAGGTGACGTGTGGCGGACCCGGGACAACTTTGGCGCCGTCGGCCGACAGTTCTAGCCCGCCAAAACCTCGGCCAAAAGGCTCTACAGCACCAGTGGATGCTCGTGAAGCTCGGAACGTAAGAAAATACGCTTGGGAACGGCTCCAACTAGTTTGTCACCGTGCGCCACAACCGTGCCTCCATGGAAGTGCTCCGAAAACTCGGAAACTGGTCGGCATTTTTCAAAGTTCTGAAGTTTAAAAGTGAGCTAGCATTTGAATTCTCCGAATTCAGTTTGAATTTGCCATGCAAATTTGAATTCGGTTCCAATTTGGAAATGCTCCTATTTAATTCGTTTTCAGCCCACCCTAAAATTAGAAGGTTGCCATCCTAAATTTCCTCAAATTCAAAAGTATGAGGCCGCAAGTGTATTAAAAAATTTGGCAACAATTTGAGGTGAACTTTGAGTTTGAAAATCTGATTTTTAATCTTTCAAGCAAAGGAGTATTTCATCCATGGTGTTTAAGTCCATATTGGTTCAACACATTCAAATGCACATTTTTCCCTCTTTTGTTGAACACTCATGTACACCCTCTTCGTGTAGAAAAGTTTTTGTAAGTCTCATTTTCATGAATTTGAAACTCATAGCATTCAAGCTTAGGTTTATTTCATATACAATTTTGGGACTTTTACATCTTCATCTGTAGAAAAGTTTTTGTAAGTCTCATTTTCATGAATTTGAAACTCATAGCATTCAAGCTTAGGTTTATTTCATATACAATTTTGGGACTTTTACATCTTCATCAAACGATCGCCGACTAAAGCTAGGGTTGCAAAGAGCAAACGATAACCGGCTAGCCTAGCTCCAATGCACAGAGTTGGTGACCTAATAACAAGTAAAGAGGGAGAATTTGGAACTTCCGTACCGGTCGCTCCGTTTGTGACCGCAGGGGCAAAATTCTGAAATTAGAGTTGGATGGTTCACGGCTCAACTTGAGGATTGGGTGGAATCAGCATGGATGTCATGTGCCCCGGTAGCCGTCCTTTCTCGGGCGTTAAAGCTGCCGGGTTGGCCCTGTACACGTGTGCCCGATCGTCGGCTGCGTTCGGTCGCCGCGAAGAAGTTGTGCGCCCGAGCAGGAGAGGCCGAAACTCGTGCAGTTCTTGCACCGAGGACGTGGAGCAGCTCCCTCAGTGCCGTTTTCAGCTCGGAGGGATGGTGTGCACGGGGTTTGGTCAGTTTCCATCGATCGACCGAAGTGGCAGCACTCTGCTCTGTTCTTCTGCCGCGGGAGGAGGAAGCAAAGCCTCGGTTTTGCACTTTGTGAGCAAAACGGTCAAGCCGTGGACTGAGAATGACAACGAGCTGCTGGCCAGCGTGAGTGGATAAACGAGGACGTGACTCGGGATTGCACTTGGTCGCGTTCTGTGAGAGCTTGGTTGGTTCGAGTGGAACAGAGAACAGAGGACCAGATGACTTCAGTTGCAAGTCTACTTGTTTCCCTGCCAAGTGGGTCCAATTTGATTTTTTTTCTCCCCCCAAAAGATCTCTCATGTTAATCCCCTCACTTAAAAAGTTCTGAAGTTTAAAAGTGAGCTAGCATTTGAATTATCCGATTCAGTTTGAATTTGCCATGCAAATTTGAATTCGGTTCCAAATTGTAAATGCTCCTATTTAATTCCTTTTCAGCCCAACCTAAAATTAGAAGGTTGCCATCCTAAATTTCCTCAAATTCAAAATGAGGCCGCATGTGTATTCAAAAGTTTGGCAACAATTTGAGGTGAATCTTGAGTTTGAAAATCTGATTTTTTAATCTTTCATGCAAAGGGGTATTTCATCCATGGTGTTTAAGTCCACATTGGTTCAACACATCCAAATGAACATTTTTCCCTCTTTTGTTGAACACTCATGTACACCCTCTTCGTGTAGAAAAGTTTTTGTAAGACCCATTTTCATGAATTTGAAACACATAGCATTCAAGTTTAGGTTTATTTCATATACAATTTTTGGACTTTTACAACTTGATCGCTGTTCGGGCGATGTAGGATATGTCGTATACCATGAGCTCTAGTGCACACGTAGCGATCCTCCCGGACGATCCCCGATTGTTGATGATCACCCCGAGCCCGTGCGCAGTCACCACCCGCACCGGATGACTCTGAAAGTAGTGCAGGAGCTTCTTCTTTGTGATGAGTATGGCGTATAAGAACTTCTGCACATGCGGATAGCACATCTTGCAGGTGGACAGAGCCTTGCTCATGAAGTAGACTGGTCATTGTACCCGGCGATCATGTTCGGGCTCTTCCCGCTCTACGATGAGGGCAGTGCTGACTACTTGATTGGTGGATGCGATGTAGAGGAGGAGTGGCTCATTCGGCTCGGGCGAAGATTGTATCGGAGGTTTGGTGAGGGAGCTCTTCAAATCGTTGAGAGCCTTCTTAGCTTCCTCCGTCCATTTGAACAGCTGGGACTTCTTTATGAGCTTGTAGAGGGACAGCCCCCATTCTCCGAGCAGGGCGACAATACGGCTCAGGGCTGCGAGGCAGCCCATCAGCCATTGCATGCCTTTGACGTTGCCGATGAGACCCATGTTGGTGATTGCCATGATCTTCTCGGGGTTGGCCTCGATGCCGCGCTACGAGATGATGTAGCTGAGCAGCTTCCCTCGGGAGACACTAAACACGACTTTTTCTGGGTTGAGCTTGGTGTTGTTATAGCTGAGGTTGGTGAAGGTTTCCTCGATGTCAGAGATGAGGCTGGAAGCCTTTCTTGATTTTACGATGATGTTATCGACGTAGACCTGGATGTTTCATTCGATCTGCTTTTGGAAGCACATCTGCATGCATCGCTGGTATGTTGCTCCTGCATTTTTCAGCCCAAAGGGCATCCTCACATAACAATAGGAGCCGAACGGTGTGATCAACGCCGTTGCTCGCTGCTCTTCCTCGCGAAAGGTAATCTGGTGGTACCCCGAATAGGCATCAAGGAAACACATGGAATCAATCCCTACGGTGACTTAGATGACCAGATCGATGTGAGGCAGCGGGAAGGGGTCCTTTGGGCACGTCTTGTTCAAGCTCGTGTAGTAAACAAACATCCTCCACTGCCCGTTCTTCTTCTTGATGAGCACGGGGTTGGCCAGCCCCTCAAGGTGTTGTACTTCTTCGATCAAGCCGCCTAACAAAATTTTACCGATCTCCACCCCAATGGCCCATCGCTTCTGCTCGTCGAAGCGGCGCAACCTTTGCTAGCTTGGCTTGATGTTGAGGGTGTGCTCGGCAATCTCTCGGGGGATGCCTGGCATATCTGAAAGCTGCCAGGCGAAGACGTCCCAGATGGAGCGCAGGAGCTTGATGAGGATGGCTTCCCGCTCCCAGCCTAGGGCGGAGCCTATTCGGATCGTCTTTGATGGGTCCTCGGAGTCTATCCAGACCGCCGTCTTGTCTTCCATCGGTGGAAGGTTCCATACATGGGAGTGTGGTCGGGCGCTCCCCCCGTTGCGTGCTGCCGCAGCTCGTCGAGCTCCGCTGCTGCAACTGATGTCGATGCCAGCCCGCATGCACCTTGCTCACATAGGAGAGCTTGCCGCATGTCCTATTGTATGGTGATAACCCCTTCGGGGACGGGTATCTTTACTTTGAGGTAGGTGTAGCTCGGGATGGCCATGAACTTCGCATAGCACGACCGCCCTAATATGGCATGAAAGGCGCTGTCGCACTCAGGGACCTCGAGCATGAGGGTTTCTTTTCAGAAATTTGTTTCTTCCCCGATGGTGACGAGGAGGTTGACCCTTCCGAGCAGCATCATATTTCCGCCAGGAATGATACCGTAGAAGGGCGCTCGATCCGGCCAAAGGTGTGAGCATGGTATCCCCATGTCGTCGAGGGTCCCACTTGCTAAAATGCTCATCACATCACACACACTACATCTCATTTTGTGGAGATCTCATGAACACATGTGAAGAGCAAGTAACCACCTTCAATTGGTTGATTACAGAAAAACTCACAATCCCAAAAGTAGGATGTCTCACATGTAAACATGAAAGGCTGAGCTCACAATTAAGGCCCTAAACATTATTACGAATGCTCATGCCAAGTTTCATGCAAATCCAAACAATTTTGAGGCACTTTTGTATACAATTGTAAAAAAGGGTTAATTTGAATGCAAATTCAAATTTCAGCTACTTTCATCACTTGGATTCAAAAGATGACTTCACATTGAAACTCAGCACATTTTTCGAAGTTACTCCACCAACTTTTGTCCTCATTGGAGTTCATCTTGTTGGGAGCTATATTTGAATTAATTCAAAAATGAATTTGAAATTCAAATTTAAGTGTGAATCAAATTTAGCCAAACCAACTTCAATTTGAAGAATTCAAATTCATCTCATGGCTTTGTGTCTATGTCTACAATTTAATTGTGATTAGCTGAGATATTATCAGTGAAAACAAAAGGGAAGAATTAGAGGGGAAGGAGGGACCCACTATCAGTGACTTAAAACAGAGGGAACCGAATCAACCGAGCCGAAGTTCTCTCGGTGATTTCTGCTCGGCCACGTCTCGCCTGCGCTCGCCCCAACCCTCCACCTCACGGTAGTTTTCGGTGCTGTGAAGTCGAGCACGACGGCCAGCTGCATTTTTCTCCTCACCACTGAACCGAGCCGAGCACCACGAGCTCTGTTTTCTGTTTCCGCGTTTTTGCCACCTTCGGACACTCTCTGCTCCCCGGTGCCCCGCCGTTCTAAGCCGTATCGTGGGAAACAATCAACAGCAAAGATACGCACCCTAGGCTTATAAAACCTCCGGTGAAAACCTCCTCATTTCGTCCACTGTCGAGGGATAATTTCTCTTTTTACCGTGCGGGTATTTATAGAACCGAGTGCTCAAACTGCCAAAATTCTTGACGTTTAGTTAATCATAGCTCCTCTTTAGTGCACCACATGTTCTAGACATCCCTACGATCATCTACGATCAACAAGCACCAAAACACATCGAGTATAGGCTCTGTTCTTCGAGTTTTTCGAGCCGCTGCCGGAATTCGCCCTAGGTCGCCAGTGAGCTCATACTTGCCGGCTGTTTGTGGAGTTTTTGGGGTCATATCGTTGATCTACAGCATACACGGAGCTGTAGGGTCGAGGTTTGATCAGAACGAGCCTCTGTAGGAGCCAGGCAACTTCGCCGGAGCTTATCCGTAGCCGCTGCCCGTCGCGGTTAGGGTTCCGGCCACCGGTGGCCGTCACCGACCCCACAAACGGGTTGCTCGTGGTCAAAAACTCACTGGCGGCAAATCTTAGCCCCAGGGAAGGCCGGGAACCCCGATCCGGTGACTCTCACCGGAGAGCGCCGCCGCTCGGATGCGCGCCAGCCCAAGGTGGAAGAAGGTCGGGTGGGCCCCCCTGTCAGGGTTTAAACATTTCACAGATTTTTCTTTTCCAGAGTTTCCCCCAAACTTTGGAAGATCATAACTTTGTGTAGAAGTACCCAAATTTAGTGAACCAAATTTTGTTGGATTCAGCTCTCCAAGTAATTTCTAGTAAAACAAGTTTCAGTCCATGAAACTTATTCTTTTTTCCAGAATTAATTCCCCAAAATTTAAACTGTTAGGAATTTTATCTGGAGATTCCCTTTATGGAAAATTCCAAAATTGCAACAGGATGTTCATTTGAATATCCTAGAGTCACATGAAAAATTTCAGATCCATCCGGGACCATTAATTCCACCTAATGGTGTGATTAAGTGAACTGCCCTGTGAAAATAGAAAAATGTACAGAAAGATTTTTCAGAATTTTCTCAAATCTTGATTTGGGCATAACTTTCTCTAGGATTCTCCAAATTACATGAACCCAACTCCATTAAAACCATCTCAAACTCTAGTTTCCAGAAAGTAATGGCTTGCTCCATGAAAATCCCTGGAAATCCTTAGAAGCTCTAGTAATGGCCATTTAGACATTTATTTGTGCAGGGCTCAAATGAGCTTTATTTCAAATGAAATCAGGCCAAGTCTCTGGTTAGGTTCTCACAAAACCACACTAAAAATTTCAGAGCCTAAAGAGATGTCTAGCTAAAGCTAGAGTCTTTATAGTTGTCAATGCAACAGATTTGCATTAAATTGACACAAATCATTAATTTGATTACGTGTAGTCGCTGAATGCGAGGAAACCCCAGAGATCTTGGACTTCATACCTCTGGAGGAGACTTTAACTACTGATAAGCAGCAACAAGGCAAGCCTCGGTTTGCATTTAACAAATTTTATCAAGTTTTTTCTTTATA
This sequence comes from Neostapfia colusana, assembly GCA_030760725.1. NCBI lineage: Eukaryota > Viridiplantae > Streptophyta > Magnoliopsida > Poales > Poaceae > Neostapfia > Neostapfia colusana. Next base: position 103,986,620 of record JASWHV010000003.1, read on the forward strand.
TTCACTTAGCTTGAGGTATGTATGTGCATTAGGTGTAGGATGAATGAAACTCTAATTGCATAACCAGATATTCCAAAGAGAGTGAGGGTAGTGTCTAAGTCCTCGAGTAGATAATGCTTTGCTTAATGTTTATAGACTTCGGTACAAGTTGAGTAGTTGAAATCTACTCGCGGGTATAGGATTCACCACATACGCGACTGGTTCGAGATGTCAGACAACTTTAGTAAGAAAAATGAGACTAGGCAGGGGCTAGGACGAATCAAGAGAATGTCTTGTGTGCGTAACCCTGCCTGTGTTGATTGAGGATGTAAGGGCCCAGGTTTTGTATATACTAGAAGTGTTCATCACACCACACTCACCTAATTTGAGGAGATCTTATGAACACATTTGAAGAGCAAGTAAACACCATCAAGAAAGTCATTAGAAGATAAATTCACAAAATGCAAAAGTGGTATCCTCCACATGCATCATATAGGGGCTGAGCATATGAAAAACTCCTAAACCTTGCTAGGAATGCTCATGCCAAATTTCATCCAAATCCAAAACCTCTTGAGGTATTTTTGGATATAAGTAGCAAAAGGCTAGTTTGAATTCAATTCAAATTCAAACTCCCTTCATCACATGAATTGAAAAGTGGGATTCATATTCACACTCAGCATATTTTTTTGAGCTCACACACCGAATTTCACTCCATTTGGAGTTGATCTTGACATGAGCTATTTTGGCTAAATTCAAATCAAATTTGAAATTTAGTTAACATGTGCTACAAATTTTATCAAATCAAATCACACTTTGATTCATTCAAATTCAAATGGGCATTTGGATCTTTAATCAAACTACAAGGGGTATTAGGATCCCCAAAACGAAGAGCAGTAGAAATTGAAGTTATTAGGACAAAATGGGAGGAGTGGGGCCCTCCTGTCAGCCACACATTTGCTTTTAACCGACTTCACTCAGGTGCTCGGTTTCTCGTGCTGAAGCTTTGCGTGCCACCGAGCTAAGGACCCGGCGCCACCTCCTGCTCGACAATTCTTGCAACCGGGCAACGTCGCCAGCTTATTATCCTCACGCTCGACCGCTCTCCGGATCATTTCACCGCTCACAGCCCGGTTACTTCGTCCTCAAACGAAAGAACAGCGCCGCTCCACCGAAACCTTGCTCCACCGTCGACCGGCCGAAGCGACGGCTTGCACGCTGAGCTGAGGCTGCAACCAAGGTCGCCGACCCTTCCTTGACGTCCTCATACCGGTTCCAGCCCATGACAGATCTTCCTCGAGCCTCACCGCACCGTTTATTCCCCCTCGGTTCAACCCGAGCCGCCGCCATGAGAACACCTCATCCGGCCACCACAGCCCGTCTTTCCCCGAGTGGTGCACAGCAAAGAGGTTCGTCTAAGTCTTCTCTTCGAGCACCGCAAGCTCCAGCTGCATGCCATGGGCTGCCATCACCGGAATTTCACGTTTTTGCACTAGTGTACAAAAGAGACCGCCGGACAACTTCACAAAATTCGTGCTACACACCACAAAACTCATCACCGAACTTAGTAACCTACTTCTAGACGCCCGTGCGAGTCCATAGGATCAGAAACTTCGGAGAACCATCGAGTATGGCCACCTTTCTCTGAGTTTTGCTAGTTTCCCGATTTCGACCTAGGTCGCAAGGTGACATGCTAGTTGGAGCCATTACCGAGCTCATTTGAGTTCATGCTGACCTTCCCTAGGGTGAACTGATGCTGTACAACCTTTTGCTCTAGCATTTGGGGTGCTAGGGAGCCTGGCCGACACAGCCGAAGTGCTACCGAAGCCGCCGCTCGTCGCCAGCCATGTTCCGGTTGTTTTTATGTCGAGCTAAGGTCAGCACCGTGTTCCCCGTGCGGTATTAGGCAGAGGCGGCAAAAATCTCGAAGCTGGCGCATGGCAGAGCCCCTCCGGCGAGCACTCTGGCGAAGGGGGCGGCGGCCGAGTGCGGGAGAGCGAGGTTGAAGACAACCCATAGGCCCCGCATGTCAGCCTCGGTTAACCGGGCAGCGGATTCTCTGTGGCTCGGAATTGAGTGCGGCTACGCGCAATTAACTGTGTGACCCTGTGTGCCAACGCACCAGAGCGTGACACGTAGCCCCGGACCCACTGACAGAGATTTAGACGTTTCCCGATTTTCAGTTGTTCAAATTTCAAATCCACATAACTTTTGCTCGAAAGCTCCAAATCGAGTGAACCAAATTTTGTTGGATTCAGCTCTCTGAGTACTTTCCAACACATCCATTTTCACTTCATGAAAATACTTATTTCTCCAGAGTTAATTCTTCAAAATTTAAACTGTTTAGAATTTTAATTGGGGAACTCTTTAGTGGAAAACTCTGAAATTTGGCCAGGATTTTTCTTATAATATCCCTTAGCTACCATAATAATTTCAGATCCATTTGAGCTAATTTGATCCATCTAATGGTGTGATTAAGAAAACTGTTCCAGAGAAAATGAAAAATGTTCAGAAATTTTTTTCAGATTTTCTCTGAACTTGTTTAGCTCATATCTTTTGCTAGTAATCTTCAAATTAGATGAAATGAATTCCCTTAGAACCCTTTGAAAATCAAGTTTACAGAAAGTCATGGCTTGGTCCATGAAAATCTTTAGAACACCCTAAGAGTTCCAATTAAGGCCAAATACATATTTGTTTGTGCAGGGCTCAAATGAGCTTTGCTTCAGATGAAATTTGGCCAAGTCCATGTTTAGGTTGTATCCAGACCACAGTAAAGATTTCAGAGTCATTGGGCATGTCTAGCTGTACTTATAGTCTTAACAATATCAACTTCAAATTCAAATGCATTTAAATTGACATGCATGCATATTTATATTGTGTAGTCGCTAAGGTTGAAGAGGAACCAGAGGTGTTGGATTTCATCACCCTGGAAAAACAGCTAGCATACGACCAGCAGCAAGGCAAGCTTCAGTTTGCATTAACTGTTTTACAAACTTTATTGTTTTGAGAACTTACATTGAGTATCCACTTTAATGGTGCATTAGAGTCTTGTGTGAAAACCCAATTGCATAGCCAAGAGAACCAGGGTTTTGGTCTTAGGTTTTTAAACCTCGAGTAGCCACTGCAATGCTAAATTAGTGTAGGATTTGGTACAAGTCGAGTAGTTGGAACTGCTCGCGAGAATAGGCTAGAGGCACACCATTCGGTTAGAGATAGCAAATGGAATACATGGCAAGAAAAATGAGACCGAGCGGAGAGTATGGGCAGCAGGACTTTGGAGCCTGGGTGCCATAGCTCCGCTTGTGTCGATTGAGGACCGAGCCATGTGTGGGCCTGTTGAACAAGCTAGAACAGTACCGAAGACCTACCGGATATATGGGAACCGGGAAACCGATGTAATTCGGGTAGCGGTCTGTTGGGACATAGCTTGTCGTCCAGAGGGTAGGTTGAGAGCATGAGGTGTAAAACTGCTGGCGGCATTGCAGATGCGCACGCAGAGACCTCTTGCTCGGGACGATAGGACCGGTTCAATATTTGGCTGACGGATGAAAGGTGGTTGCGTACGACGTCCGTGGTGGTTGCTGTAGGCAACATCGAGTACGGGCGTACGTGACGGGTTATTTGGGTAACCCTGCAAGTGTAAAACAATTATAATCGCCGTCCCTCACAGTCAGTGAGTACCACTTGTTCACTGTACCGTGACGTAGAAAGAACAGGCTAGTGTCATGTTAAAAGGCTGCTTATTGAAAGATGTACTTTGATTGTTAATGACTTGTTGTAGTTTAGAGCTAATAAAAGTTCTTTTCAACCTTGGGCAAAGCGCATGAGAGAAATGTGTTTCTTGTTTGATTGCGGCTCTCTGATGTTCCTTAGGTGTGTCCTTTGCAACTTACATTCCATTATACACTGCAAACCCAGCATGTAGAGTTTATTGTGTAGGTAAGACGGGTCTGTCTTGCTGAGCCATCGTGCTCACTGCTTGTGTTTGAAGCGTTGCAGGGTGCTATGAGGAGGAGGCTCCCGAGGAGGAGACGGACCCCCAAGAGGGCAACCCCGTCGAGTGGGAGTCATGCACACCTCCGTGTTAGTGTGTGTGCATGCTAGAGGGAACATGTTCACGGGCTGAACGTGAACTCTTTTGCTTAGTCTACGCCCGTGAGTGTAGGCTCAACGTATTTTGTTGTAAACATGTTCAAAACAGTTTATTGTAATAAAACTTTTGCTTCCACTTTGTACCTTTCATGTGTGTTATCCGGTGCTGTGCAACGCAGCACCCCTCAGCGTGATCCGGGCTAGTCGAGACCGTCGGGTCCTCTAAGAGGACCGATCCGTGTGCGGACCTGCTGAACAAGTTTGAATGTACTGAAGGCATATCGGATATATGGGGTGTGATAAACTGATGTAACCTATACCTCCGGGTGTCGAGGCAAAGCACACCAATTTATAGGTGTAGGTTGAGGGCAGCAAGGTGGAAATCCACTAACGGGCATAGAGAGATGCTCCGTGTAGAGAACCTGTTGCTCGTTTCGGTGCGACCGGTTCGACGTTTGGGCTGTTGGGTGAAAGGTTGTCCCATACGACATCAGTCGAGTGTGCCTTTGCAGCTCTGAGAATGGGTGTATGTGACGTGATATTCGGGTATCCCTGCAGGTGTATAAGAGTCGATTCGTCGTCCCCCGCGGTTATGAGTACCGCTTGTTCACTGTGTCGTGACGTAGTAAATCTATGGAATGATTTTGATACATTACTGCTGTTATGAATAAACTTGTATTGCTACATGTGTGCCACCAAATATTGCTCACTAAATTTCAGACTTGTGGACCATTAACTTGTGGCTAAAGATGAATTATGGATGAATCTGTAGCCGTGTCCTTTGCTGCAAACTACCATCCTATTTTGGAGTATGACTTGTATGTAGAGTTTCATGTGTAGGAGGGTCGGTTAAGACTTGCTGAGTCATTGTGCTCACGGATGCTGCTATAAGTGTTTGCAGGTGAGGAGTACACCACGGACTCGGAGTATGGGTCCACCAGCGAGGGCTATCCTCCGTAGGGGACTATGGCTGTGTGGGAGCCGTATACGCCGCAGCGAAGCTTGGTGTAGCTAGTGTGGCTGTCCATAGGGATGGACAACCAACTTTTGCTAGTTAGGAGTAGGCGTAGGTTGTATAAATTATTTCTGCTGCAGTAAACTCTGTAAAGTAGTTGTAAACTAAAGGTTGTACTACTTTTGTACAAATTGAGCAAGTTTCAATGTAATTTTATGTTTTCCTTATTGTGTGTGTTGTCGGGTGTCGCATCATGCGGAACCACCCTCTGTGATCTTGGATTGTACGGATTTTGGTCCGTTGCATTGACGTTCAAGATGTTGAGGCCGCTTCTGCCGTCCATCATTACCCTGGTCAGGCGTATGGTGCTGACTATCGATCCACGATCTAGGGTAGGCACCCAACCTGCAGTAGATGGGCGGGGTGATCGGTCTGGTCAAATGTGATCCTCGTCCTTGACAATCGTAGGGGCGACACGGTGGTCGCTACGGCGAAGTCGACCTTTCGGGCGTTGCAAGGAGACGATAGGGGGCTTGGTCCTTCCCACGCGGGGAGGCGTGCGCTCACCGGCGACGTTTTTTCCGAGGTCCCAGGTGGGCTCGCCTTTTGGGGGCGGAGCGACCCGTCACCCGCTAGGGATCTGCGGGGTACTCGTGTCACGGGCAATTGGATCCTGGCTTTGGGGGCGAGTAGGCGCTTATTCTAGGAAACCACCGTTGCTGGTGATGAAGTTGAGTTCGTGGGAGGACATCTTCGTGCCGGACGCGAAGGTTGACCGGAGTGGAGCCATCGAGGTGATGAGGGAACGGAACGCACGGTAGTTTCCCTACCTGGCACGCCAACTGTCGGCGTTCGGATATCCGACCTGTAGTCAATTGTACCGCGCGTTCTACCTTGAGATGGCCTTGCTAAAAGCTCACGAAAAGTTTATCCTTGTTCAGGCAAAATGCCCTACGTCCAGCCAGGGTGTCTCGCTTGTTCTTACTCAAGAATGAGGATGGTAGTGCGAGAGCCTGCCCCCTTGGGTTGACAGGTCCTCTATTTATATTCTCTCTCTCGCTCTCTCTCTCTCTCTCTTTCTATCGTCCCCCTCCATTTTGCAGAGGGCAGATGAGTCGTGGGTACAGTGGTGGCTTGTCCTATCGTACGCCCAGCAGGGAACTTGATGGCTTCGCCGTATCCGTGGTCTGCAACTGCACCAGCTCCTGTCTTGTTGCTGGGTCAAGCCGTATTGGAGCACACGCTCGCTCTACGAGTTACTCTGCTTGGGTTCCATCAAAGGTGACTGGTATTTAATGCCATAGCCTGGGACGGCACTCGAGTGCCTTCCCACATGGCCTGGATGGCGCCAGCTCCTCATTGAAGGCCATCCGCCTTTTTCCCTCCTAAGGTCGGGCTCGGGTCTTCCCTTCAAGGCTTTTCCTTAAACAGCTCCCCAAGGGCTGGTATTGCATCCCGCCTAGTGGTCGGCCCCAGGCTCCTTGTCCCGCCTCCTCCCGAGCTCGGGCTCAGGCCTGCCTCGGGGCCGAATGAGTGGAGGCGGGAAGAAGGAGACCTGGGCTCTCTTTGCTACCAACTTGTCAGCGTTCAGTCGAGTCTCTCGGCGGAGTGCGATCGTCTGGACGCCGTGCTCGGCGAGTTGCGGGAGGTACCTCCGAGCACTCTGGTGAGCCTTTTTCTCCTCTCCTTCTTCTCATCGCATATTCTTGGACTTTGACGAAGAGTCTATCCCTTGTCGGCAGGAGCTGGTTTGCCGAGCTGCTGAAGACTCACGGCGTCTTCATGAGAGCGAGGATCGTCGTTGTCGCGCGGAGGCCGAGCTGGCTTAGGTGCGGGCGGAGCTCGAGAGGGCCTGGGCCATGGGGCGGCGTTGTCGTCCGCGTAGCTCGCCCGCCTTCGTGCAGTTGCCAAGACCGTGCAAGGGGGTGTGGCTCAGGCTGCAGAGGAGCTGGCGGCCCACAGCCAGGAAATGCAGGAAGCCCTGATCATTCTGGAGAGGACGGGGGACCAAATCACGGGTTGCTCCTTTCTTCTTTTTCCTCTTTTTGGCTTCATGCATCCATGCCGTTCTGACACCTTTGTAGTGTGTCTTGTGTAAAAATGCGAGTGCACATAACCGTCACTAGAGACGTGGCCGAGGCTCGGGGGTGATGTCAAAAATCGAGAATCTTCGTGCTAGTGTCTGTTGAGGAGCGATCACTAGAGAAGACTCAGCGCTTGGTGGCAGCGCCTTGAGACAGGATACTGGGTTGAAATCCCAAGATTTCAACACATGTAGTTAAGCTCTTGAACACTTAGAAACAGTTTTGAGGAATTAAATTTTTTTGCATACAATGATGTGAGATCAAAGGCAGGACTAAATACAGCAACATAGCACCTAAAAATATTCATATAATCTCACATTTCAAATTCTTAGGTTCAAACTAGGCAGGCTGCCAAATGTACCTAAATTTGGAGCTAAATGGTTGAGGTCATAATAATGTTTGGTTGAGTAGAATTCCTCACTAAACTTCTGAATTCTACACACAACATTGCAAAAAATGGAGACCTGATTTCACAATTTAGTTCTCCATAGTCGAAAATGTATCCCTGCCAAATTTCATTGAATTTGGACTAGGTTTACTATTTTTTTGGATGAGGTAAAGTGGGAATCCGAATTTAAACTCAAAACATCAGATTTCAAAATCAACTTCATCCAAATTCAAATTGAATTGCACCATTGGATTCCTCATATTCAGTTTAGCCGACATACAAATTTTTTACCATTATTGGAGTCCGTTTACTATTTTAAACTGAATTTACAAAGTGAATAAGAGGGAGGTGGGACCCACATGTTAGTGTGGGTATGCTGAGTTTTCTTCGCTCCTCACACGCGCGTGACACCACGGCTCGCCAGCGCTCTTACCCGAGCGGTGAAGCACACACTCAGGCACCTTGGTGGAAAAACGAGTTTAATGCGACCTCATCTCCATGGCTACACATACCATCCCTGTGGAACAGAGGGCCGAGTCATCAGCGATTTCCGCCGTGATGCAGGAGGTGGTGAGTAGCAGTTAACGCGGCGTGATCCACCCCACACCGCGCTATTTAACCCCCTCTCGAGCTGGTGAAAGACCCTTACACCTTCTGCTCTCCACGCCCGCCGCAACCGAGCTCTCACCACCGCCGCCTTGGACCTCCGACGCCCAACGGTCCAGCCACTCTCGTGCCTTGTTCCCAAAAGAGAAAAGCTGCGGTAGAGATCATTCATGCTCATTGTGAAAGTCGTTCTTCATTTCATACCTCGGATGCAAAGTAGTTTCCGTTTTTCCCTCGGTATGTTCATTTGAACCGAGTGGGTTCCTAGGTGAAATTCACCTCACACGATCCTTTAGCGATCGTGCACATCCAAGGACATGATCTAGACCTTCATACGAAGCTGTAGGAAGAAGTAGAGCAAGTTTTGCCCAAGAAACCGAGGAGTTTGCCGAGTTTTGCCTCTGGCGGCGAAAACCTTTTCGGTTCACCGTGAACTCTAGATCTGGCTGTTTTCATTGGCTTTTTGATTCATTTTTGTGTTCCACGTGATCCATTGATGCTGTAGGAGCAAAACTCGAATGAAAAGAGACCTTCCCGAGCTAGAACACCATCACCGATGAGCTTTGAGCCGCTGTCGCCTTGGTTAGCCATGTTCCGGCCACTAGCGGTGAGTTTGGGGTATCCGGATGGTTGGGAACGCCTCAGTGGCGAGCTCGCCGTTGTGCGCCAACATGGAGAGGTCGGGCGTTGGGAGGCATAAGACAACCCGGCTAGTCCCACGTGTCAGCGACTGTTCTGATCAGTTATGGCTGGGATCCGACGTGTCAGCTCCGGAGCTCTCCTTAGCGGGTAGGCAAGGTCCGGAGCTGGAGGACACGTGGCAGCACCAGACCTCTTCTTAGCGGGGAGGCAAGGTACGAAGCCGGAGGACACATGGCAGCACCGGAGCTCTCCTTAGTGGGGAGGCAGGTGCAATGCCGAAGGACACGTGGCGGTACCGGACCTCGCCTCAGCAGGGAAGCCGGGTCCGTAGCTCTCCTTAGCGGGGATGCAAGGTCTGGAGCCGGAGGACACGTGGCAGCTCCGGAGCTCTCCAGTTTGAGGGCAAACTTTGGAAATTCATATCTTTCGGTTGGATTGTCCAAAACTCCTGAACCAAATTTTGTTAGAATCCTTGTGACTAGTACTTTCTGGCAATACCATTTAATTGGTATGAAAGTCTCTGGATTTTGCTTACTAATTCCTTTAAGTTAAATCTTTAGGAATTAATTATAAAAGATCCCATATTAAGGAAAAATACCAAATTTGGCCGGAACCTCCTTGATAATATCTTTGATTGTCAGGACAAATTTCAGCTTCAGTGGACATTGCTAAGGCGGGTAACTAATAACATTCTGCTCTATGTCCCTGAAAATTCCCAAAAACAATTCCAGAAATTGTTAGCAATTTATAAAGCCATATCTTTCTGTAGATAGCTTAGAAAATTGTGAAACCAATTTTGTTAGACACCTCATGACTTGTACAGTCTGAATAATATACTTTGCTACATGTCAGAGCCTAAATTTTCTCTGAAAATTCAGAGAAGATAAAAGCTCTAAGGAATTATGATGAACACATACTTAAGAAATAAATCATGAAACTTGTCTAGAACATCAGTGATGATCTATGCTAGCTACCACAAAAATCTGGTATTGGAGTCATTTATCAATACATGTCATATCACATATGAATTTTATTCATATAAGTAATACAAATTATTGCATTTGTTCATATTATTTATTTTTCGAACTCGAGGAGACTCCGAAGCCACTCGCAAGTCTTCCTCCGAAGACTAACTGGGAACCCGAGCAGCAACAAGGCAAGCGCCGGTTTACATTTAACAAGATTTTGTAACATTTTCATTTAGAACATATGAGTAATAGTTATAGGATGTCCATTAAGTTAAGGTGATTGAAACTCCAATGACATGACCAACTAATCCTTTTCGTCAATGGTAGCTTAGTATCTGGTCGTGTAGACTTCTGCTAGGCTTAAAGTCATAGAAAGGATTCGGTAGAAATCGAGTAGTTGGAGTCTACTCAAGAGAGAAAGAACAGGACACACGGATGATCTCAGGACATGTCCCAGTCAATTGATAATGAGATGGGGCATAGATGTAGGGTGCAACAAGACGTGGAGATCTTGTGTGCGTAGCTCTTCTTATGTCGGTCAACGATCATCCGTGTGCAGCCATGCTGGGCAACTTTGAACTGTACCGGTAGCATACTGGATATATGGGCCCCAAGAAACCGATGTAACTTGGTTAACTTGGTCGTTGAGGCATTGCTCACCATCTTAAGGGTGTTGGTTGAGAGAAGCAAGGTGTAAATTCGCTAACAGGCTCTGTCTAGGACGCTTGCTCCATGTAGAAACCTTCTGCTCCGGATGGTAGGACCGGTTCAACAATTGAGTGTCCTCGTGAAAGGTGGCCGTGTATGGCAGAAATAGAGCGTGCCTCGGGCAACTTCTAGTATGGGAATACATGTCGTGTATTACCGGGTATCTTTTGATTGCAATCACAGTCCCTCCTGGTTATTTGAGTACTGCTTGTTCACTGCATTGTGAAGTAGTAAGAAAGAGTAGTTGGAGAAGGAACAACTTTGATAATATGAATTGATATTGTATTTCTACTTTGTGTGCAGTAAGATTTGTGCAAACTAAACTTAAATTCATTTCCCATAAGGTAAGAAGCATCGGGATGAAGCATTTCTTGTTTGATTGTGGATTCACGATCTTGTGTAGCACTAGGGGCCTAATCAGTGCTAAAAGTGAAGTTAAGAACCTATGGTTTAGGTGAGTCTTTTATGCAAACATTTCCTGCCTATGTTAGAAACCTTCACTCATGTAGAGTTTCCTGTTTAGAATGAGTCGGTTAAGACTCGCTGAACTTTCGTGCTCACGGATGCTATATAAGTTGTTGCTACAGGTGAGGGGCCATCTATGGCCTCGTCTAACGAATGGCTCGACTGGGAGGCCACACCCCCATCGGGGTATACGGCTGAATGGGAGCCCTGCACGCCGCCTTGAGGAGTTGCTGCTAGAGTGGACAGTCCGAGGGTTGGACTGTTCATTATTTTGTATAGTGTATATGTAGGTTGTGAGTAGAGACAAAACTTCTGCTGTAGACATGTTTAAATGTAATATATTTCTACTTGAACTTGTTGGTTCAAGCTTATGTGATGTAATATGAATGTCTTTTGAATTGTGTTGTTGGGTGTCGCGTCGCACGACACCACCCAATGCGATTCCTGAAATGTCGGGACCCCGATCCTCACATCGTGGTATCAGAGCTGCATTGAGAATAACGCACTTGAAAACTGTCATATTGCTAAAAATTTAGACTTACAATGAGGTAAAGGTAGTGAGCCCGTATAAGGAGTACTATTAGAATAGTTATTAAGGTGGCAAAACTAACTTAAGTGTTATAAATTCAGTAACGACGCACCTACGTGGAGGTAAGACTGGTAAAGAACGCCACCAAAAGCGGATCAATTTCGGTTAGCTCCCTCGTGCAAGGCAAGTAGTGTGAGATGTTCCGTTCAGCAATGAACGGAAAGTGAATATGTTTTCTAAGACTCTTCATGTCTTAGAGACATATAAATTGCACTAGCCTCTAGTGCGCAAACCCAGGGGCAAGAGGAGGAGACCCCATCATGTGTTTTGTAAGACGAAATATGTTCTCTAGAACTATTCATGTCCAATGAGGCATATGAAAACACTGGTCCACCGGTGTTCTTAATTGCAAAGGTGTGGAGCCCCCATTCGGGAGGTGATAACCCGATCATGTACCCCGAGACATGGCCTAACTCGAGGACGACCCGTATGGCAATGACACGGGGTGTATGTATTTACTTTCTATATGGACCTGCCTGAAATGACCAAACTTTGAGTGCATCATCATTTTGTGATCTTTTGCAGGTACTGACCGCGTTAGTGTATTGCGTTTAGAAACCGTTTGCGAGTGAAGATTTAGTGTCACCATATAATACGTATATGCCGGTGTAATCCGGTTAGGATTTTCTTTTTCGAGGAAACGTAGTACCAACATAATGACTTGTTGCATAAAACAAATGGATTAAGGATGGGTAGAAAAATGAATTCAAGGAGGGGAAACTTTAGTTATTTAGCTTCTTTCTTGAACTATGTATCAAAAACAAGCATAAGGACTTAAAGAAATTTCTAGGATCACCTCCCCTGTTCTGGCAGAAAAATTGCTGGATTTTAACAGGGTGTAACTTTTGATAGGATTCACCAATGGAGGTGTGTGATACATGTCTGGAAAGGTTTTGAAGTGTCCTACACCTTTCCAATAGAGCTCCAGAGCAGAATCACAACTAAGTCAGTGAAAAGTCTAGATGAGTGCAAACTATCCAGAAAAAGGGCAGAGCAAAAACCTCTCTAGAATTTTCTATTTTTCTATCATAACTCTTAGGATATAATTTTCTAAGGGTCATGCAATCTACCGTTAGAAATCTTATGAGATAGGTTACAACTTTGTAACTCAAAGTTTCTCCAAATTTGGAGCAGAAGAGTGTAGAAAATGGAGATCAAATTAGCCTCTTGAAAAAGAACTGCTGCTGAAATTTTTCCACATTTCTGTTAACTTTGAAATGCCATAACTTTTGATGCAGAATTGATCTTGACGCAAATAAATACTTATCGAAAATATATTGAAGTTAACTGTAACTTTGATGTTCAGCTTTAGTTATGAAAATGCATCAGGTTTCCTATGGTGTCTCATGTGGAAATTTTATTGTGGCTGCAGAATGACTCGCACACGTTCCACGCACGACATTGGTGGAACGATTCTGGGAGAGAGCTCCCAGCAGCATGAGCCGGAGACACCAAAGCAGAAGCAACCACCGCCTCTACATCTGATTACATTGGCGGATGTCCTCGCTGCTATGATTATCTCACGTGATGAGCAGACCGAGCTTCTGCTCACGCTCGTACAGAATACGTCCCGTCAAGGGGGACATCAAGATGGAGGTCATCGCCAGCCTCCAACTAGTTCGTACTCGAATTTCTTGGCGATACATCCACCGGTATTCACGGAGGCTGATGAACCCCTCGAAGTGGACAATTGGCTTTGCACCATCAAGGCGAAGTTCAGATTGCTTCAATGCTACGAACACCAGAAGGCGCTGTACGCAGCACAACAGCTTCAAGGATCTGCCGGCTCTTGGTGGGCGAACCACATCGCCTCACTACCGGTGGGTCATGCCCTAATGGGACGGAATTCCGAGAGACATTTCGCGCCTACCACATACCTCCCGGTATCATGAAGAGGAAGCTCCAGGAATTTATGGAGCTGAGACAAGGAGGGAGGAGTTCTCAGGAGTACTCCCAAGCTTTCAATAATCTGGTGCAGTATGCGTTGGATTATATTAACACGGAGGACAAGAAGCGTGGGATCTTCTACCGGGGTCTTAACCCCAAAATGAAGGAAAAACTTGCACAGTCCAACCACGGCACCTTCAACGATATGGTCAATGCCGCCATAGTGCAAGAGGACGTTGCCTGTGAATTGGCCACAGAGAAGCGTGAGAGGAGTGCTCCACAGGGCAGCGGCAGAGGTAATCCCCAAAAATACCATATGGTGTATCGCTCATTATACGGTCAGAGGTGGCAACCACCCGCGCGGCAGCCGATGTTCCGTGGTCGGCAATTCAAGGCGCCTAGCTTCCGACCGCCTCTGCCACAACAGCAACGGGGGTTTCCGTGTGCACTTCCACCTCCACAGCATGCACCCAGATTCCATCCCCAAAATCAGCAGGGGACCAACCAACTACACGTGCTTCACGTGTGGCCAGGCCGGTCATTTCTCAGGGGAGTGCCCAGAGAAGCAGCAGGGCAGCGGACAGGTAATGCACCAAGGTGCAAATCAGCCCCGGGGTCAACCCAAGAAACCAGCCCCAAAACCCAGCAACGTCCGCCATCTTTCTGTCGAGGATGTGCCGTAAGGCGAACCCGTACTCGCGGTACGTTCATTCTCCACAACCACCCCGCATTGATATTATTTTATTCTGGTGCTGCACATAATTTCATAAGCAAATCATATGTTAGCAAGTATCAAATTCCATTGATACCTACAAAAAGTTCATACTTGATTTGCTCACCAGGTGGGAACATAGCTTCTCATACTATGGCCCCAAACATACCAATTGACTTAGGTGGAAAGATATACCCCACATCTCTTATTACCCTAGAAGACCAAAAGATAGATATCATCTTAGGGATGTCATGGTTATATCGCCATGGTGCCATTCTCAACATTGGTCTTTGAACTATTCAGATCAACTCTTCCATTCAAAGCCCCCACCTATTGGTTCTTGAAACCAATGTTTTGGAAAATGCAACGGCATATCATCATGAAGCCACTAAGTTGAAAGAGATTCCGGTGCTTTCTGAATACCCGGATGTATTTCCCAATGATCTACCGGGCATGCCACGCAAATGGGATGTGGGATTCAAGATAGAACTTGCACTGGGTACAACACCGATATCTCGGAGACTGTATAAAATTGCTCCGAGTGAGCCTGCAGAATTGAAAGAGCAGCTGAATGACCTTACGAAGAAGGGATTCATTCGACTGAGTTCATCGCAATGGGGATGCTCAGCGCTGTTCGTAAAGAAGAAGGACAAAACGCTGAGGTTATGGTGTAGACTATCGTCCTCTCAATGCTGTTACTATCAAGATCATGTATCCATTACCTCGCATTGACATTTTATTTGATCAACTAGTGGGTGCTAAGATGTTCTCCAAGATGGACTTTCAGTCCGGATATAATCAGATTAAAATCTGGGCGGAAGATGTACCGAAGACGGCATTTTCGACGAGATACATCTTATATGAGTTTCTCGTCATGTCCTTTGGTCTCACTAATGCTCCATATCACTTCATGTATCTCATGAATTCGGTATTCATGCCAGAGTTGGACAAGATCGTTGTAGTCTTCATCAACGACATTTTGGTATACTCCAAGTCGGAGGAAGAACATGCCGAACATTTACATATTGTGCTTCAACGATTAAGAGACCATAAGATTTATTCCAAGTTCAGCAAATGCGTGTTTTGGATCAAGCAAGTATCATTTCTTGGGCACATTATCTAAGCAAAAGGAATTGTTGTTCATCCAAGCAAAATTGATCAAGTGCTGAAATGGAAGTCCCCCAAATCTGTCCATGAAGTCCGCGGCTTCTTGGGTTTAGCAGGATATTATCGGAGATTCATTCCGAGCTTTTTAAAAATAGCTAAACCAATGACGGAATTACTGAAGAAGGAGCTTAAATATGATTGGAATGCAGCATTTGAAGAAGCTTTCTAAACATTAGTGAATCATCTCACAACAGCCCCAGTTTTAGCTCAACCAGATACGACGAAGTCATTCGATGTATATTGTGATGCATCCGGTATTGGACATGGCTGCGTATTGAAGCAAGACAGTCGTGTGGTCGCATACGGATCACGACAACTCAAGAATCATAAGCAGCATTATCTCACTCATGATATTGAGCTCGCTGCGGTGGTCATTGCATTGAAGATGTGGAGACATTACATACTAGGGAACCTAGTACATCTCTACACCAACCACAAGAGTTTGAAGTACATATTCACTCAGAAAGAGTTGAATATGCGACAACGGAGATGGTTAGAACTCATCAAGGAATATGAGATTGAGATCTATTATCATGCAGACAAGGCAAATGTGGTTGCTGATGCATTGAGCCGGAAATCTCATGTTCATAACCTAACCATCATGCTGATAGAGGAGGAAGAACCAAGTCTTTACTTGGTTCCATATGGAGCTTTGTATAATATTGCTCTCATACCCACAATAAGAGAGAAGATTATGAAGGCTCAAGCTCAAGACAAAGGCATGTCCCATATTAAGAGGAGAATGGAGCACGGGGAAATGAAATGCTTCTGGAAGGATGATGAGGAAACCGTATGGTTCAAAGACCAAATAATTGTACCCCGTGATATGGGACTGCAGAAGAAGATTTTGGATGAGGCTCACTTATCCAAGTTTTCTATTCATCCGGGTAGTAATAAGATGCACCAAGAGTTGAAGACCAAATTTTGGTGGACTCGGAAGAAGCGTGAGATTGCAAAGTACATGTCTGAGTGTGACACATGTCAGCGAGTTAAAGCCAACCACATGAAGCAGGCAGGAACTTTGCAACCACTTAGTATTCCGGCATGGAAGCGGGAGGACATTAGTATGGATTCCCTTGTTTGGTTGCCTCTCACAGCCAACAAGCATGATTTGATTTGGGTGATCGTGGATCGGTTAACCAAGTTGGCACATTCATTCCAGTGAATACCAATTTCCATGCTAAGAAGTATGCAGAGCTATACATTGCAAGGATACTTGCGCGGAGTTCCCCATATGATCATTTCAGATCGAGGAGCATTATTTGTTGCTCGTTTCTGGGAGCAGCTCTATGCCTCATTGGGGACCAAATTGATTAGGAGCTCTGCATATCACCCTCAAACGGATGGTCAAATGGAGAGGGTGAATCAAGTTCTCGAAGACATGCTTTGAGCATATGCCATACACCACGGTAAAAGTTGGGATGATCATTTACTATTGGTGGAATTTGCTTATAACAATGCAAATCAAGTAATCATTAAAATGGCACTGTATAAAGCTCTCTACGGCCTGAAGTGTCGCATACCCTTGAATTGATGTGAATCCGGCGGGAATGTGATTTACGGGATTGATCTCGTAAATGGAGTCGGAGAACGGGTAAGGCTGATTCAAGCTAATCTCAAATCCACTCAATCTCAGCAAAAGAATTATGCGAAAAAAAGGCGTCGACCGTTGCAATTTGAAGTCAGAGATCAAGTGTATCTCCGCGTATCCTCCATGAAAGGCATTCATCACTTTGGAGTGAATGGAAGACTAGCTCCACGCTTCGTTGGTCCATTTATCATCATGGAGAGATGTGGACACATGGCTTATCGTTTCGAGATACCGACGTCACTAGGGGGAATCCTTGATATTTTCTATGTATCCCAACTAAGGAAATGTCTCAAGTTCACTACTGCTTTCTGGCCGGAAGATGTTGAAGGGTTGCAACCTAACCTCACGTACGAAGAATATTCGGTTCAAATCCTTGATGAAAATACTCGAACCACAAGGAATCGGACTTTGTGGTTCTACAAGGTTTTATGGAGCAACCATACCGCTAATGAAGCGACATGGGAAGACTTTCTCCGCCCCAACTATCCAGAACTATTATCTGATTTCATCCGGTAATCCCCCCTCCCCCACTTTGCCTTTTGTTTTGTAATCTCGGGATGATATTCTTTTAAGGCAGGAGGGATGTGAAATCCCAAGATTTCAACACATGTATTTAAGCTCTTGAACTTAGAAAATTTTGGAGGAATTAAATTTTTTTCCATACAATGATGTGAGATCAAAGGTGGGACTAAAAACAGCAACATCGGACCTAAAAATCTTCATATGATCTAACATTCCAAATTCTTAGGTTCAAACTAGGCAGGCTGCCAAATGTACCAAAATTTGGAGCTAAATGATTTAGTTCAAAATAATGTATGGTTGAGTAGAGTTCCTCACAAAACTTCTGAATTATACTCACAACATTGCCAAACATGGAGACCTGACTTCACAATTAGGTTCTCCATAGTCTAAGATGTATCCCTGCCAAATTTCATTGAGTTTGGACTAGGTTTATGATTTATTTAGATGAGGTAAAGAGGCAATCCAAATTTAAATTCAAAACATCAAATTTCAAATTCAAATTGCATTGCACCATTGGATTCCTCATATTCAATTTAGCCGACATGCAAATTTTTACCATTTTGGAGTCGGTTTACTATTTTAAACTGAATTTATAAAGTGGATAAGAGGAAGGTGGGACCCACATGTCAGTGTGGGTGTGCTGAGTTTTCTTCCCTCTTCCCATGCGAGCAACACCGCGGCTCGCCAGCCCTCTTACCTGAGCGGTGAAGCACACACTCAGGCACCTCGGTGAAAAACGAGATTAATGTGACCTCATCTCCAAGGCTACACATACTCTCCCCGTGGAACTGAGGGATGAGTCATCAGCAATTTCCACCGTGATGTAGGAGGTGGCTAGCAGCAGTAAACGCGGTGTGATCCACCACACACCATGCTATTTAACCCCCCTCGAGCTGGTGAAAGACTCTTTCGCTCTCTGCTCTACACGCCCGCCACAACCGAGCTCTCACCGCCGCCGCCTCGGACCTCTGACGCTCCGGCGATCCAGCCACTCTCGCGCCTCACTCCCAAAAGAGAAAAGGTATGCCAGAGATCACTCGTGCTCTCGGTGAAAGCTGTTCTTTGTTTCTTCGTTCTGATGCAAAGTAGTTTCCGTTTTTCCCTCGGTATGTTCATTTGAACTGAGTGGGTTTTGAGGTGAAATTCTCCTGTCATGATCCTTTAGAGATCGTGCATGTCTAAGAACATTATATAGACATCCGTACGGAGCTGTAGGAACAAGTAGAGCAAGTTTTGCCCAAGAAACCGAGGAGTTCACCGAATTTTTGCCTCCGGCGGCGAAAACCTTTCGGTTCACCAGTGAATTCTAGGTTCCAGCCATTTTCAACGGCTTCTTGGTTCATTTTTGTGTTTCACGTGATCCAGCGAAGGAGCTAAACCCGATCAAAAAGAGTCCTTTCAGAGCTAGAACACCATCACCGGTGAGCTTTGAGCCGCTGTCGCCATGATCAGCAATGTTCCTCCACCGCCGCCATGGGCTCAGGTCACCAGCGTGCTCAGCGTGCAAAGTTAGGCACTGGAAGCGAGTTTGGAGTATTTGGATGGTTGGGAACGCTTCATCGGCAAGATTACCGTCGTGTGCCGCTACGGAGAGGTCGGGCGTCGGGAGGTAGAAGACGACCCGGCAGGTCCCACGTGTCAGCGGCTGTTCTAATCAGTTGTGGCTGGGATCCGATGTGTCAGCTACGGAGCTCTCCTTAGCAAGGAGGCAAGGTCCGGAGCCGGAGGACACGTGGCAGCACCGGACCTCTTCTTAGCGGGGAGGCAAGGTCTGAAACCGGAGGACACGTGGATGCACCGGAGCTCTTCTTAGCGGGGAGGTACGTCTAAAGCCAAAGGACACGTGGCGGTAGCGGACCTCGCCTCAGCAGGGAAGCCGGGTCCGAAGCCGAAGGACACGTGGCGGTACCAGACCTTGCCTCAGCAGGGAGGCCAGGTCTGAATCCGGAGGACACATGGCAGCTCCGGGGCTCTCCTTAGCAGGGAGGCAAGGTCCGGAGCCGGAGGACCCGTGGCAGCTCCAGAGCTCTCCAGTTTGAGGGCAAACTTTAGAAATTCATATCCTCCGGTAGGACTGCCCAAAATTCCTCATCCAAATTTTGTTAGAATCCGTGCGACCAGTACTTTCTGGCAATACCATTTAATTGGTATAAAAGTCTCTGATTTTGCTTATTAATTCCTTTAAGTTAAATATTTAGGAATTAATTACAGAAGATCCCATATTAGGAACATTCCCAAATTTGGCCAGAACCTCCTTGATAAATATCTTTGATTATCAGGCAAAATTTCAGCTTCAGTGGACATTACTAATGAGGGTAAATAATAAAATTTTGCTCTATGTCCCTGAAAATTCACAAAAAAATTCTAGAAATAGTTAGCAACTTATAAAAGCCATATCTTTATATAAATAGCTTAGAAATTTGTGAAAACAAATTTGTTAGACTCCTAATTAATTGTATAGTATGAAAAACATACTGTCAAAGCCCCAATTTTTCTCTGAAAACTCAGAGAAAATTAGATCTCTAAGGAATTATGGTGAACACATACTTAAGAAATAAATCATGAAACTTGGCTAGCACATCAGTGATGATACATGTTAGATACCAAAAAATCTAAGGGGCATTGGAGTCATTTATCAATACATGTCATATCACATATAAATTTCATTCATATAAGTAATGCAAATTATTGCATTTGTTCATATCGTTTAGTTTCCAAACTTGAGGAGACTCCGGAGCCACTTGCATGTCTTCCTACGGAGACAAACTGGGAACCCGAGCAGCAACAAGACAAGACTCGATTTACATTTAACAAGCTTTTATAACATTTTCCTTTAGAACATATGAGTAATAGTTATAGGATGTGCATTAAGTTAAGGTGATTGAAACCCCAATGGCATGACCAAATAATCCTTTTTCATCAAGGGTAGCTTAGTATCTTCTCGTGTAGACTTTTTCTAGGCTTAAAGTCATAGAAAGGATTTGTTAGAATTCTAGTAGTTGGAATCTACTCTTGAGAGAAAGAACAGGGCACACAGAGGATCTCAGAACATGTCCCACTCAATTGATAATGAGACGGGGCATAGATGTAGGGTGCAATAAGACGTGGATGTCTTGTGTGTGTAGCGCTGCTTATGTCGATCAAGGACCGTTCGTTTGCAGTTCTGTTTGGCAAGTTTCAACTGTACTGGTAGCATACAGGATATATGGGCCCCAAAAAACCGATGTAACTTGGTTAACTTGGTCATTGAGGCATTGCTCGACGTCTTAAGGGTGTTGGTTGAGGGCAGCAAGGTGTAAATCCGCTAACGGGCTCCGTCTAGGACGCTTGCTCCGTGTAGGGACATCCTGCTCAGGATGGTAGGACCGGTTCAATGATTGAGTGTCCTCGTGAAAGGTGGTCGTGTATGGCAGAAAAAGAGCGTGTCTCGGGCAGCTTCTAGTATGGGTGTACATGTTGTATATTACCAGGTGTATTTTGATTGCAATCACCATCCCTCGCGGTTATTTGAGTATCGCTCCTTCATTGCGCTTTTACGTAGTAAGACAGAGTAGTTGGAGTGGGAATAACTTTTATAATATAAATTGATATTGTATTTCTACCTTGCGTGAAGTAAGATTAGTGCAAACTAAACTTAATTTCATTTCCCCTAAGGTAAGCAGCATCAGGATGAAGCGTTTCTTGTTTGATTGTGGATTCACGATGTTGTGTAGCACTAGGGGCCTAATCCGTGCTAAATGTGAAGTTAAGAACCTATTGTTTAGGCGAGTCTTTTATGCAAACGTTTCCTTCCTATGTTAGAAATCTTTACTCATGTAGAGTTTCCGTTTTAGGATGAGTTGGTTAAGACTTGCTGAGCCTTTGTGCTCAGGGTTGCTATATAAGTTGTTGCTGCAGGTGGGGAGACATCTATAGCCTCGTCTAACGAAGGGCTCGACTGGGAAGACACACCCCCGTCGGGGTATACAGCTCAATTGGAGCCCTGCACGCTGCCTTGAGGAGTTGCTCCTAGAGTGAACAGTGTGATGGACCCAAATCCGTACAATCCAGGATCACTGGGTGGTGTCGCGCGATGCGACACCCGACAGCACACACGATAAGGAAAACATACTTACTGAATTTATACAAAAGTAGTACAAACCTTCAGTTTACATCTAATTTACATAGTTTAACTGCAGCGGAAATTAACTATACAACTCACGCCTAACCCTGACTAGCAAAAGTCAGTTGTCTAGCCCTACGGACAACCCACACTAGCTACACTCTCTCGTCAGGGCGGCGTGCACGGCTCCCATTTGGCCATAGTTCCGGATGGAGGATAAACCTTGCTGGTGAACCCGTACTCCATCTTAGTGGGGTACTTCTCACCTGCAAACACTCATAGAAGCAACCGCGAGCATGATGGCTCAGCAAGGCTTATCCAACTCTCCTACACAAGAAACTCTACATGCATGTCATACCAAAAGTAGGATAGAAATTTGCAGCAATGGACACGCCCACAAGTTCATCCTTAGTTCATATTTTAGCCACAAATTAAAGGTTCACAAATCTGAAATTTAGTGAGCAATATTTGGTGGCACCCATGTTGCAATACAATTTATACATAACATCAATAATTCATCACATTCATCCCACCTCTTTACTACGTCACGAAATAGTGAACAAGAGGTACTCATGACCGTGAGGGATGACGAACCGACTCGATATACACCTGTGGGGATACCAGAATAGCACGTCATGTACGCCCATCCTCGGAGCTGCAATGGCATGCCCAACCGATGTCGTACGGGCAAGCTTTCACCAAACAGCCCAAACATCAAACCGGTTGGACCCAAACAAGCAGGAGGTTCCCTACACGGAGCATCTCTCTATGCCCGTTAGCGGATTTCCACCTTGCTGCCCTCAATACACCTATAAATCGGTGTGTTATGCCTCGACGCCTGGAGTTATAGGTTACATCAGTTTATCGGACCCCATATATCCGATATGCCTTCGGTACATTCAAACTTGCTCAGTGGGGCCGCGCACAGATCGATCCTCAATCGACATGGGCAGAGCTACGGCACACAAGACTTCCTCTTGCTGCGTCCTATGCCCCGGCCTAGTCTCACTTTCTTACTAGTTGTACCTCACATCTCGAACCAATCCCATTTGTGGCAAATCCTATATCGCGAGTAGATTCCAACTATTCGACTTGTACCGAAGCCTATAAGACAGTCAAGCACGGCATATTCTACTCTAGGACTTAGACACTACACTCAGTCTCTTTAGGATCATCTGATTATGCAACTAGGGTTTCAACCATCCTAAACCTAATGCAAATACATACATCAATCTATGTGGCAATAAAACAAAACTGATAAAAATTGTTAAATGCAAACCGGGGCTTGCCTTGTTGCTGCAGGTCAGTGGGGTCAGTATCCGAAGGAATGACTTCCAAGGCCTCCGGTGTCTCCTCGAGCTCGGCAACTAATCGACGTGTAAATAATGCAAGTGAAAGAATTAATAACAGAGTTTACGAATTAATAAGGTTCAACCTAATTAAGAATTCAGTGAGGTCTGCTGTGTACCAAAATAAAGGAGATGGATTTGAGCAGTGGAAGTTTCGGTGTAATTTCAAAGGAGCTATATAAAGAACATAAGAATGAAGCTGGAAAGACACAGCAGAAAACTGGAGAAGATAACTTCAAATTTCTCTGAAATTTTTACAGTACTCCATAGATCCTACAGAAGTATGGCTTGCAAAATTTCAGATAAAATTGATGGAGAATATGGTCTAAAAAATTCTTTTAGCTATTTGGCTTCCCTGAATTCCTAAGGGAATTCTAGGGTTTTGACATGCTACAAATTAGGCTTTTCAGAATCTTGGGAGTATTATGAGTCTACAGGTTTTGGTTTCACCATTTTTAGAGCTTCCTACAGAGCTATATCCAATTTACAAGTTTGGAAGAGATGCTGAAAATAGTTTCTGTTGTTTTTCCAACTTTTCAGGGATCTAGGAAATTGGAGCAACATTAGACCCCGTAAATCAAGTCCAATGATGCTGAAATTTTAACTGGATATCAAGAGATTTATGATTGACATTATAGACAAAGTTGAGAATTTTATGTTTAGCAGAACTCCTGGACTTAATTGTTTAAGATTTAATTTAAAGGAATTAATGAGACAAATGCATGGACTTTCATACCAATTATGATACCTCTGTGAATAGTGCTCATCAAGAGGATTCTAACGAAATTTATTTGAGGATTTTTGGACTTTCCTACAGAAAGTTATGAGGGTTGGAAGTTTGATGAAAATCTGGAAATAAAAGAAAAAGTTTAAACCCTGACGGCAGGCCCCACCCGACCTTCTTCAACCTCGGGCTGGCGTGCGTTCGAGCGGCGGCGCTCTCCGGTGAGGTTCGCCGGACCGGGGTTCCCATCCTTCCCTGGGGCTAAAACTCGCCGCTTGTGGATTTGGAACTACGGGAAACATGATGGGAGGGCCGGCTACGGCCACCGGTGACCGGAAACCCACCCGCGACGAGCGGCTGCGGCGGCACAACATCAGCGAGGTCAAACTCGCACGAAAATGGCTCAAACAACTTCTTTTTTCTTCCTACAGCTCTGTGGCAGAACGCTGATCACTGATATGAATCCAAATCGTGTACAAACGGGCTGCAAGTACGAGCTCACCAGCGATCTAGGGCAAATTCTGGAGGTGACCCAAAAAACTCGAAGAACAGAGCCTATACTCGATGGTTTTAGATGCTTGTTGATTCTAGATGCTCGTAGGGAAGTTTAGAACGTATGGTTCACTAGGCATGAGCTGTGATCGACTAAGCATCAAGAATTTTGGAAACACGATCAACTTGGTGCTATGAACACACTCACGGTAAAAAGAGAAATTCTTCCTCGGCAGTGAACGAAAAGAGGAGGGGTTTTCACTGGAGTGTTGAGCAGGTTATGGAGCCTCTCTTTGCTGTTTACCGTTTCCCACGACACAAATTTTTGAGTGGCGTGGCGCCGAGGAGCAGAGAGAGCAAAACAGCAGCGGCAAAACCTTGGGAGCTGAGTGAGGGGGTGTTGGGCGCGAGTGACAAGCTGGTCCATGTGTCAGGGGTTGCCGTGATCACTTCACTCGGCCTAAATGATCAACCGAGCAGGAGCTGCCGCGCTTGCTTCATCAGGGGGGGGACCAACCCGAGCTGTCGCGCGCTTGGTTCTCAGCCGAAGAAACAGAGTCAGTTGTGTTCTCTGTGGCTGACATATGGGGTCCACTTCTACCCTCTTCAATTTTTCAATTTCCAGTGATATTTTTCATCTACTCAAAGTCATGAGTTCAATTTAAATTCAAAAGAATTTAGTTTTGGATTATGAAATTTGAATTGCGTATGGCATTTGAATTTGGAATCCCTCCTCTTCCATTGATTCAAATTCATAGCAACCAAAGTCCAAATTGGATGAAATTTGGCCGGGTGCTAATTCAAATGTGCTGATCACGTTGGTGGAATCCACTATGCAAATTGACACACTTTGGGAAAATTTCAGTTTGAATTTGCACTAGTGACACTAGGGTATGGCAAGCTGCAAATGACTTTGAAAATTTGTATTTCCCCCAACTTTGTGTACTGAACCAAAGGTGTAACTGTGGGCTTTCACATCCCTGCCCCTTAAGAGAATCTCGTCCCGAGATTACAAAGAAGAGACAAAGATATGAGAGGAATTACCGGATATGAGAAGACAGGAAATCTGGATAATTTGAGCGAAGGAATTCTTTGCTCTCCCGCGTAGCTTCCTCAGCAGTGTGGTTGTTCCACACGACCTTGTAGAACCACAACGTTATATTACGCGTGGTCCTAGTCTTCTCATCAATAATTTCGACCAGATATTCAGCGTAAATTAAATTTAGTTGTAACTCGCCAATGTCTTCAATGTGGACCGCAGTTGTATACTTCAAACATTTTCGCAGTTGTGAAACATGGATAATGTCATGAACACCAGAAAGAGATGCTGGTAGTTCTAGTGAATACGCCACTGGTCCACATTTTTCGGTGACTGCATAGGGTCCACTAAATTGTTGAGCGGGTTTCCTCTTCACGTCGAATCGGTGCACACCTTTCATCGGAGACACACCGAGATAAACGTGTTCTCCAACGTCAAAATGCAGCGGCCTACGCCTCTTATCAGCGTAACATTTCTGTCAGGATTGGGCGGCTTTCAAATTCGCTTGAATTACCTGAACTCGCTCTTCAGCGACATTCACTAGATCAATCCCAAACATGACCCTTTCACCGGATTCTCCCGTGAGGTCCGGAGCTGCCACGTGTCTCCTGGCTTCGAGCCACCTCCCCGAAGAGGACAGCACCAGGGATGGCACGTGTACTGGGCTCCGTCCTAAGCCTCCCCGCTGAGGTGAGGTCTGGAGCTGCCATGTATCCCATGGCTCCGAGCCGCCTCCCCGCTGAGGAGAGCTCCGGTGCTGACACATGCCCCGGGCTCCAGGCCGAGCCTCCCTGCTGAGGTGAGGTCCGGAGCTGCCACGTGTCCCATGGCTCCGAGCCGCCTCCTTGCAAAGGACGGCTCCGGTGCAGACACGTGCCTAGGGCTCCGGCCTTAACCTCCCCAATGAGGTGGGGTCTGGAGCTGCCACGTGTCCCCAGGTACCAAGCCCGTCGACAAGAGCTCCAGAGCCGCCACGTGCCCCAAGACCAGTTGTGGGCTGGGGGTCAACGAAGTCAAGAAGGAAGTGCGCTGTCAGGCTTCGCATTCAAGACCCGCGCCTTCCCCAGAAGCATGGTGTGCTACACACGCCTCCGTCCTCTGCCCGTTCACCATTACGGTGACAGGACAGGGCAAAGGTGTGACAGAAGTACAGTGCCGCCCAACAGCACGAAGCCGCCCAAGCAGGACGAGAAAACACGGCGACAGGATGGCGTCTTCATCATCACCTGACACGCGGTCAGGGGCGCTCAGCATGCTGGACGGAGTGACTTAACTCTCCCGCCAGCCACTCTACTGAGAGGAGGAAGCCCTAGATCATGTATAGGATTCACATAGCTCTGGGGCCACCTGTCGGGCCCCAAGCCTCATTGTAACCACCCTGGCCATGAACTATAAAAGGATCAGGGTGACCACCCTGTAGAGGGTTCCGCTCTCTCGTTCTCCGGAGCCCACAACGCACACGCACTCACGCACAGGCAATAGAACAAGCACTGCCATGGACGTAGGGTGTTACGCTCCGGCAGCCCAAACCACGTAAATCTCGGTGTTCATCTGCTCTCTCGAGCCTAGGTCGCGTAGGGCGCCAAGCCCCCTCTGGAAAAAAAGAACCTCGCGGGCTGCTTCCGAGCAGGCCGAGAGGAGTGTCGCAGCTCACACTCTGACATTTGGAGTGCCAGGTAGGGGGGCTTTCTGCGCTCTCCACGCGATCATGGTGAACATAACTTCTCATGGTGAGCCTTCTTGCCCAGCTCGCCATCATCTCCAGGCAGGAGACGATGAGGCCACCACCTGCTCCAGAGCGGGCAGACCTGGCCAAATCGGCAGCCAAGCGTCCGGCGCAATCTGCGTGATGTACGGGGGTTCTTCTGACGTCTCATCTAGGTGAGCCATCAAGACCCTCCGTCGAGCAGTGGAAGCTGCCGCCCCAGTCCCGGGGCCGGTGCCACATCACAAATGGATGGAGACGTCGATCAGGTTTGACGCCTCTGACTGCCCCAAGAACATGGCAGACGCCGAGCAGCTGCCTCTCCTCATCGCCCTGACCATCTCCAACATGAAGCTCTACCACGTGTTCATCGATGGCGGGGCGGCCCTCAGCATTATCAGTCTTGCGGCTTTCAGGATGCTGCAGACCCCTATGACTGTAAAGGTCCCAAAAATGTGAATACAAAGAAACATGAGTTTGCACAAATGTTGGAGTCATGTGTATGAAAAAGGGGCTTAGTTGAAACTTTTTCCTCGTATGATAACATATGTGAGGTTCCTCTAAACAAACTTAGGGTTGCTGCATGGATGGACCTCATGTGTATTAAAAACCACAGAAATGAAGAACTCAGTGCAATGGGAGGATTTAAAAAAATAATAGTTTGAGCTAAAGGTTAAACTCAAACTTCAAATGAGGGAAGGACACAAGGGGGATTCAAATCTGTTGTGTTCAAAAACCTTGTTTACAGCAACTAACCCCAGAATCAAATTGCATATTTGTATTCCTTAGGTCCAAATTAGTGGGGAGGCAAAGTTTCATTAATTTTTGAAAAGGTTTGCTACCCATTTTTCCAAATGGAGTCAAATGTGCAAAAAATTCAAATAAACATTTGAATTTGCATGGAATTTGTCCAAACTATTCAAATGAGCTCAGTTTCCAATTTTCAAACAATTGGGTTGGATAATTGTCAAATTATGGAGATCTTTTTGCAGGGAAATTGAGTGGGGCCCACCTGTCATGGGGATGAATATACTTAACACTTAAGTTTTTCTCTCTGTTCCTCACTCCACCGAGGTGAAACCCCTGGGCGACACCGAGCGGCCGCCCCCTTCGCCCAAGGCTCCACCTCCTGCTCCCATTTCGCGCTGGCGACCTGTTCTTCCCTGCGCTTATCACCTCAGCTCGCACGTCACCTCAATCCCCATTCGCGCGCACAGCAGAGACCTGCCGGTGCCGCTCCCCGTTCGGCCGATTGCAAACCGGCGTTGTGCCTCCGCTGAGCGAGTGATCCACAACAAAAGTGAGCGCCAGTGCGTGCGCTAGCTGCCCATCTCGCTACTCCGTAGTGTTGCCGCGTCGTTTGATCACAATTTGACAAATTCCGCCGGGCACCGAGGCACACCATCGGGAAACCGAGGTGGTCTCACGTGGACAGCCCCACCGAAAGCTTCTCAGGCCCGAGCTAGAGCACCCTCGGATGCGCTAGGAGCCCGTGACGCTCGTCCCCGAAGCTCAAGCCTTGAGATGATCTACCGGGCCCGAATTTGAGAAAAGTTCACCGCCGGGCACCATCCGACCTTCTGATACGGTAATAACAAATTGGATCGTCCTTCTCGTTCTTAGGCTGTGAAACCTTGCACACAGGTCCACCACTAGCCGGCGATCAGTAGTCCTTCACAACCCTAGTTGGAAAGATGCACGTAGACCGCATGAATTCCAGAATTTCCGACCTCACACGGGGAGGAGGTTTCGGGTGCACGGTGAGACACAATTAGCCGCCGGTCCCGAGCAGTTTTGAGGCTAGGTCGAGCATCCCCATAGTCCACTGGTGCTGTAGCGTCGTTCCACCGAGGTCTGGGCAGGCTAGGATGACCGGGCGACGTTGCCGACGTCCTGAGCCGCCGCGCCGTGGCCAGCTAGGTTAGAGCCATCGCCGGCCGGGGAAGAGTGTTCCATCGTGTTCAGCACGTGAAATTAGGCCCTAGGGGTGAGGGAGGGCTCGGGGGATGGCCGGGAGGCCGGAATCCGTCAAACTCCGGCGAGCCCGGCGGCGCGCGGGCGCGGGTGGCCGGAGGTAGAAGACGACCCGGTGGGTCCCGCCTGTCAGCGACAGTGTTTCAAATCTCTGATCGAATGTGGCGTGGGGATCTGGTGTGGCGGCGCAGGAAATACCCAGTAGCCCCGTGTGGCTTGCTCCGACGAGTGACACCTGTCCCCTGGACCCACTGACAGCATTTGAACATTTTGGGGAATTTCAGTTTCCAGTTCAAAATTTGAATAGCTACAACTTTGGGTAGGAGAATCCAAAAATTGTGAAACAAAATTTTGTTGGATTCCTCTGATAGAGTACTATCCAAATGTAGAACCCAATTTGTATGAAACCTTTTATTTAATTCTGTAAAATTCTTTAAAGATTTTTAGCAAAAGAATTGTAGAGTGAGTTTGGTTAATCCAAAAATCCTCAAATTTTGTCAGAAAAGTTTTAGGGTATTAGTGAGTACCTGTAAAAGTTTCAGCTCAATTGGAGATGATTTGATCAGAGCAAATCAGCTTTGAAGATGCTGTGTTCAATTGAATGCAGAAACCTTTATCAGAGAATTTTCCAAGACTTGGAAAAATCAGTTCTAGGCAAATAGTAGCTCCAAAAATCCTAAGAAAATTCATGCAAGTCCTATAAACTATAATTGAAAATGTAGTTCACTAAGTTTGGCATGAACATGCAAGCTTATTCAGAATTAATTTCTTTTTGCCTAAAGGCTTAGGGAATTATTCTGAGTAATCCACTCATTAGATAATCCCAAGTATTGGGCCAGAGTGTTTTCTTGTGACAAGGAACTCACCTAAAAATTCTCAGCTCCATTGGAGCTCTGGATCACCCCAGTGCTGTTTAACCTCTTAAGGTGATTAATATAGGAGAGGGGGAAACCACCTAGCATTAATCATGTGTTTAGAACCAAACCTAAACCACTAGCACCTGTGTCATTTTAAATTCTTAAACAGAGTTCCAGTTTGTGTAAACTTTTCATTAGAACTTGTAGCAAAATCTTTACAAATAAATATATGTGCATATTCACTACGTGTAGCATCTACGTGAAGGACTTGAAGCCATTGGAGGAGAGATCAAAGAAAGGAGGCAAGAGACCAAGTCACGTGGTCTTCACTAACTGCATATATATATAAGTCACCTGCAAAACAAAGGCAAGCCCCGGTTTGCATCAAATTTACAAGTTTTTATTTGTATTCACTTCATACGTCTAGCATTATATTTATTGCATTACGTCTAGATGGTATGAAACTCCAAATGCATGACCCAGAAAACCCTGGAGTTTTAATGTAGGATATGTTATCAATTAATTATAACTGCTGATCTCAACAAAAGTGGATTAAAAGAAGCAAACCTCGAGTGGGCAGATTCCTACTCGTGAACAAGGATTTAGGGGGATCAATCTGAAGAGTTGGGAATTGATCCTCATAGTTGGGAATGGAGACCGGGCAGTGGATGGAAGGTCAAGGACGTGGTCCTGTGAGCCTAGTCTATGTCTGAGTGGATTAAGGCCCGTTCTCGTGTGCGGCCCGTTGGGCAAGTTTGAGTTGTGTACCGGATGCATACTGGCTATATGGGACCCAGGAAACCGATGTAACATGTTAACCTGGGTGTCGAGGCATACCTCACCGTCTGATGCCGATGCTGAAAGGATAGAGAAGTCTGCTCCACGAGGGTTTGCCGTAGAGAGACTTAATCCCAGTCGGTGGGACCGGTTCGACATTTGGGTGTCGTGTGAAAGGTTGCCACGTACGACGTCAGTGACGGTTGCTGTGTGCAACGTCGAGTACGGGCGTACGTGTCGTGTCAGCCGGATGTTTTTTATTTCAATCACCGTCGCTCGCGGTAGTGAGCATACTTGTTCTCTGCGTCGTGATGTAGTAATAAACTGGGAAAAGTTAATAATGCTTCGTGAGTAATCCTCATATTGGAGATGAGGAAATGATCAACACATCACTAAATTTATTTTCCACCTTGGGCTAGTAGCGTCGAGGCAAAGCGTTTCTTGTTTGATTGTGGAGTCTCGACGTTGATGGCGCAAGGTCAGTATGAGTTTAGGGTAGCTCATTAAAGTTACTTTCACCTCGGGCAAGTGACATCGAGATGAAGCGTTTCTTGTTTGATTGTGGAGTCTAGATGTAAGTTGCGCGAGGGCTATAAAAGTTGCCTAAAACTTGAAGTAAGGACTCTCCTTTAGCTCAAGTTCATCGTTTGTGCAAACTTCTATAATCAGCCCTCTATTTTCATCATGTAGAGTTTCATGACTAGGGTGACGGGTCAGTCTTGCTGAGCTTCGTGCTCACAGATACTGCATAAGTTGTTTTGCAGGTAATAACAGTACGCTGATATGTACGGGTGCCCGATGAGACTCGGAACTCCCCGAGTGGTGAACTCATGGCAACCCCTGCCGCTGCTATTATGACAGTGTTGCTAGCGAGAAGGGTCCGCGGGCTGTACACCTTCTCTGTTGCTTAGCATAGGTATGAGACGTGAGTTGTAATAGTCTTCCGCTGTAGTTTATTTTGAGAAGTATTTGTAAAATCAACACTTTTTAAGCTTCCGCTTGTTGTATGTAATATGATGCTTTATTATGTCTGCTGTTGGGTGCCGCATCGCACGGCACCACCCAATGCGATTCCCGGGTGAGGTGCCCCATCCCCGTGAGTAATCGAGACGGCGGGGTCCTCACAGAGTGGTATCAGAGCCGCATTGGTAATAGCGCACAGAATAAGGATCGTATTACGAAAAAAACTTAGGATACGGTGGGGAAACGATAGTAGGCCCACATAAGGACTATAGTAGTATAGTTACTGAAAGTGGCAGTACTAACATACTTGTTATAATTTCGAAATTTGTATTATGCAACGACGCACCTACGCTCAGGTAAGCATGGTAAGGAACGCCACCGAAAGCGGTTCAATTTCGGTTAGCTCCCCTGACGAGGAATGTGGTTCAGGGCTAGGTCTCACAGCTTGGTGTGAGACATTAATATGAAACTCTTGGACTCTTCATGTTCCTGAGTTCATATGAAACGCTGATCCCTAGCGTGCATTAGGCAAGTAAGTGGAGACCCCATCGCGTGGTCAGTAACGCGAGAGTGTGTTCGTCTGGAAGTAGCCTAGGAGGACATACGCAGCGCTTGCCATCGGCGAACCCTGCAGGGCAGTAGGTGGTATCCATTGGGTTGATAACATTCCCAACCGTGACGACCCGTTCATGATATACTCGGGTTCCCCGTCGTGTGGTGTTGAAACACGATCACGTACCTTGAGACGTGACTTAACTCAAGGACGGCCGTATGGCAATGATATGGGCGTTTGTATATACTTTCAATTATGGAACTGCCTGAAATGGAACAATCTTTGAGTGCACCACTATTGAGTGTCTTTCTGCAGGTACTAACCACGTGCGTATCCCGTGTAGTACACGTGTGCGAGAGACCGTCTTAGTGCCACTGATAATACGGATATGCCGGTATAATCCGGATTAGGATTTTTCTTTTGGTGAGGAACGTAGTACCGACATGCTTCTTACGGTGCATCAACACCGTACTACATTTAATAACTCTTCCCTATGAAGAAATGACTCATGAGCTAACTTTCAACTAAAAATGGAAGTTTGAAACAAATATTAGTTACTGAACTCTTATTTTGAACTAAGATTCAAATGAGAGAAGGTTTAGGTATCAAAGATTTCAAAAACAGAGTGCTCTGTTTCTAGCAGAAATTGTTTCTGGACTTTAACAGAGCATAATATTGAGTAGGTTTAACCAATTAAGGTGTTTGATACAGTTCTGGAAAGATTTTCAAGTGCTCTACAACTTTCTTGTAGACCTCCAGAGCAAAATCACATGTTAAGATGGTAAAAAGTCCAGTTGAAGGCAAACTGTCCGGAACCAGGACAGTTGCAAAACCTCTCTGAACCTTTCTGTTTTTAAGCCATAACTTCCTGTAGAAAAATCCCTAGGGGGCCTGTGATACACCGTTGGAAAGGTTATGAGGTATGCAACATTGTTGTAGTTCAAAGGTTGTTCAGATTCTTGTTGTATTTTCATATACAACAGTGATAAAGTCAGCCACATACAAAGGAGATGCCGGCAAATTTTATCCAGAAAGTCTGTCAATTCTGCGAACTCATAACTTTTGATCCAGAAGTGATATGGAGGCATTTGGATACTAGTTGAAAAGATGTTAAAGTTAACTTTAACTTTGATATTCAACTTGAGTTACGAAAGTGCTTTTAACTGGATCAGAATCTGATCTGTTTGAGGACCAATCAGTCGGCTTGTAAATCCTTGCCGTTAGATACATCAGTTTGCGCTTAAATCATTTTGCTTACATGTTGAGGTTTCATTATCAGTGTTGCACTACTTTGTTTATGGAATAAATCAAGTGATAGTGTTGAACTGATAATGAACTCTTGCAATTGCAGAATGGTGCGAACTCGTTCCATGAGTGAGGTGGGTGGTTCCAGTGGTGGTCGTGGTGATAACTCTCCACAGCGGGAGCAGCGAGCTCCGCAACAGCAGCCGCCACCAGGACCTTCACCCACGGTCACAATGGCGGACATTCTGGTTGCCATGACGGGTGCAAGCGATGAGTGAACCGACTTGCTTCGCACCCTGGTGATGAATACATCCCGTCAAGGGGGATGTCAAGACGAAGACTTGCGCCAATCTCAACTGAATTCCTATGTTGAGTTCTTGGCAACTCAACCACCGGTTTTCATTGAATCTGAGGATCCTCTGGTGGCGGATAGCTGGATCCATACCATTGAGTCTAAGTTCGGGTTGCTTCAATGCACCGAACATCAGAAGGTTTTATATGCGGCGCAACAACTTCACGGGTCCGCCAGTGCATGGTGGGCAAATCAACTCGCCTCCTTACCAGCTGGACATGACTGTACATGGGCAGAATTCCGGAAGGCATTTCTCGCGTATCATGTTCCGTCCGGAATAATTCAGCGGAAACTCGAGGAGTTTCTGGCCTTAAAACAAGGAGGGAGGGGTGCATACGAGCATTCACGAGTGTTCAACAAGCTGGCACAGTATGCGCCTCAACATGTGAATACCGAAGCACAAAAGTGTGAATGGTTCTTCCGCAGTCTCAATCCCAAGCTAAAGGAGAGACTCGTTTTAGCTGATCGAAAGAACTTCAACGAATTGATGAGTGCTGCCATCATGGTTGAAGATGCTTAGCGGGAAGTTCAGGCTGAGAAAAGAAAGAACCATATACCACCGGAGAGTAGCAGTAGTGCTTCGCAGAAATATAGGGTGGTAGACAGTACCTTGAACTGTCAGCTGATGCAGCCGGCTCGACGACTCCAGCAACATTCAGGTCGTTCAGCTCAATACTCTGAAGTCGGACAGCTGCAACAACGGTATATGCAGCCACGTTATTCTGTTCCTCAAGTGTTCTTGCCACAGCAGAATATAACTAGTGTCCGTACACAGAGCAACCAATAACCGGCTGAGAAACTGTGCTTCACGTGTGGGTACTTTGGTCACGTCAGCAGGAAGTGTCCGGAAAGGATACACCATAGAGGAACTACACCGGGGCGGGGTATAAATCAACCCCGTGTTCAGCTTCAAGGAACAGCACCAAAATCCGGGTGCATTTATCATACAGCTCTAGGGGATGTGCCAGATGGGGCACCTGCGCTAGCGGGAATGTTCACCCTCAATGGACTGCCCGTGTTAATATTATTTGACTCTGGGGCTACACACAATTTCATCAGCAGGTTGTTTGTGTGCAAAGCTGAGCTCTCCATCTCTACACCGAAGGATCACTACCTTATCTGCTCACCTGGTGGAAATATAGCTGCTAATGAAGTAGTGATCAAAGCACCCTTGTGCTTAGGTGGAAACTTATACCCCACAACCCTCATTGTGTTAGAGGGGCAGAAGATTGACGTGATTCTAAGGATGGCATGGATGAACTACCATGGTGCTGTTCTTGACATCGGTCCACGGATTGTTAGTTTGGACTCTCCAATCTACGGTCTCCAAACACTTATACTTGAAGCCGTGGATTCAAAAAATCCAGTGGTATATCACAGTGTGACCACGAAACTGGAGGATACTCCAGTGGTCCGTGAGTACCCAGATGTGTTTCCCGACGATCTTCCAGGGATGCCGCCTGAGAGGGATGTGGTATTCAAGATCGAGTTAGCACCGGGGACCACACCAATATCTCGGAGGCCGTACAAAATGTCTCCAAAGGAATTAGCTGAACTGAAAGAACAGCTAAAGGACTTAATGGACAAAGGGTTCATCCGACCAAGCTCATCGCCATGGGGCTGTTCAGCCCTCTTTGTGAAGAAAAAGGATGAGTCACTTCGATTATGTGTGGATTATCGGCCGCTGAATGCAGTGACGATCAAAAATAAATATCCGTTGCCGCGGATCGATATATTATTTGATCAGTTAGTGGGTGCCAAGGTATTCTCCAAGATGGACTTATGGTCTGGTTATCATCAGATAAAGATCAGAGCGGAGGATATACCGAAGACGGCTCTCGACTAGATACGGGCTCTACGAGTATCTAGTCATGTCTTTCGGCCTAACAAATGCACCCGCACACTTCATGTATCTCCTGAATTCTGTATTCATGCCTGAGTTGGATCAGTTCGTCGTGGTTTTTATCGACGACATTCTCGTATACTCCACATCGGAGGAGGAACACACCAAACATCTACATATTGTGCTCCAACGCCTACGAGAACATAAGCTGTATGCCAAATTCAGCAAGTGTGAATTTTGGATCAGCAAAGTACCATTTTTAGGCCACATTATTTCAGCGGAGGGTGTGGCCGTGGATCCAACAAAAATTGAGCAAGTCTTGAAGTGGGAGTCTCCAACATCAGTTCATCGAATCCGCAGTTTTCTAGGACTAGCGGGTTATTACCGGAGGTTTATTCCCAGCTTCTCGAAGGTGGCTAAACCAATGACAGAGTTATTGAAGAAGAGCAGCAAGTATGTGTGGACAGAGGCCTGCGAAGAGGCATTTCAAACTTTGAAGAAACATCTCACAACGGCACCGGTGTTAGCCCAACCGGATACAACAAAGCCATTTGATGTTTATTGTGATGCCTCAGGCATTGGACTTGCCTGCGTCTTAATGCAAGATAGGCGTGTGATCGCGTATGGGTCTCGACAACTCCTCAACCACGAGCAGCACTACCCCACTCATGACCTAGAGCTTGCTGCGGTGGTGCTTGCGTTGAAGATGTGGAGGCACTATCTACTTGGAAATTTAGTGCACCTCTACACCGACCACAAGAGCCTCAAATATATATATTCACTCATAAGGATATTAATATGAGGCAGCGGAGATGGCTGGAATTAATTAAAGACTATGAGCTCGAGATCCATTACCATCCGGGCAAAGCTAACGTGGTGGCTGATGCACTCAGTCGTAAGTCCCACGTTAATAATTTGGCAGTTGTTCCGGAGGAGGAGGAAGAACCAAGCTTGCGAGTGATTCCGTATGGGGCGTTGTATAATCTTGCTCTTGTGCCTACCATTAGAGAGGAGATTGTACAATCCCAGAAGAGAGATAGAGGGATGCGGAATATACGAGCAAGGATTAAAGAGGATAAGATGAAATGTTTCCGGGAAGATGATCAAGGTGTGTTATGGTTTAACGACCGCATCGTGGTACCCCGGAACCTTAATCTAAGAAAGAAGATCTTGGACGAAGCTCATATGTCCAAGTACTCGATACATCCAGGGAGCAATAAGATGTATCAAGATCTGAAAACAAAATTTTGGTGGACTCGGATGAAGTGAGAAATTGTCAAATATGTATCCGAGTGTGATACATGTCGGCGAGTCAAAGCTGATCACATCAAGAAAGCAGGAATGCTACAACCATTAAGTATTCCAGCATGGAAGTGGGAGGACATCAGCATGGATTTTATTGTTGGACTACCTCTCACATCCAGAAAGCATGACTCCATTTGGGTGATTGTTGATCGCTTAACAAAATCAGCCCACTTCATCCCAGTGAGTACAAGATTTTCAACTAAGCAATATGCAGAGTTGTATCTTTCAAGGATTGTGTGCTTACATGGAGTCCCCAAGACCATCATATCGGACCGAGGTTCAATATTTGTTGCCCGTTTCTGGGAGCAACTACATGAATCTCTGGGAACAAAATTAATCAGAAGCTCAGCATACAATCCTCAGACCGACGGTCAAACAGAGAGGGTGAATCAAATTTTAGAAGATATGCTGAAGGCATGTGCCATAGATCATGGAAAGAACTGGGATAACCATTTGCCATTAGCAGAGTTCTCTTACAACAATGGTTACCAATCCAGTATTAAAATGGCACCATACGAAGCACTTTATGGCAGGAAGTGCCGCACACCACTCAATTGGTGTGAATCTGGCGAGAGGGTGATTTTCAGCATTGATCTTGTAAAAGATGCCGAAGAGCGAATCCAACTGATTCAAGAAAACCTCCGGGCTGCTCATTCTCGCCAGAAGAGCTATGTGGACCAGCGACGCCGACCCTTGTGTTTTGAAGCCGGAGATCACGTCTATCTCCGAGTATCCCCGATGAAGGGAATTCATCGATTCGGGGTCAAGGGAAAGCTAGCTCCTCGCTTTGTGGGTCCGTTCCTTATTACAGAACAGTGTGGGCCGGTAGCCTACCGTCTGGAGCTGCCGCCATCCTTATCGGGCATCCACGACATCTTCCATGTCTCGCACTTGAGAAAGTGTTTGAAGAAGCCGACGGACATCTTTTCAGAAGACATGGAGATATTGCAACCGGATCTCACTTACGCCGAGAAGCCCATCAAGATTATCAACGAGAAGAGCCGGATCACTCGAAATCGGGTTTTGAAATTTTACAAATTCCTGTGGAGTAATCACACACTTGAAGAAGCGACTTGGGAGAGTGAAGATTACCTCCACAAGAACTATCCAGAACTTTTGTCGTAGCTGTTGTAATTACCTTCCGTCTCATCTTACTTTTGTAATCTCAGGACGAGATTCTTTTAAGGGGGGAGGATTGTAAAGGTCCCAAAAATGTGAATACAAAGAAACATGAGTTTGCACAAATGTTGGAGTCATGTGTATGAAAAAGGGGCTTAATTGAAACTTTTTCCTCATATGATAACATATGTGAGGTTCCTCTAAACAAACTTAGGGTTGCTGCATGGATGGACCTCATGTGTATTAAAAACCACAGAAATGAAGAACTCAGTGCAATGGGAGGATTTAAAAAAAATAAGAGTTTGAGCTAAAGGTTAAACTCAAACTTCAAATGAGGGAAGGACACAAGGGGGATTCAAATCTGTTGTGTTCAAAAACTTTGTTTACAGCAGCTAACCCCAGAATCAAATTGCATATTTGTATTCCTTAGGTCCAAATTAGTGGGGAGGCAAAGTTTCATTAATTTTTGAAAAGGTTTGCTACCCATTTTTTCCAAATGGAGTCAAATGTGCAAAGAATTCAAATAAACATTTGAATTTGCATGGAATTTGTCCAAACTATTCAAATGAGCTCAGTTTCCAATTTTCAAACAATTGGGTTGGATAATTGTCAAATTATGGAGATCTTTTTGCAGGGAAATTGAGTGGGGCCCACCTGTCATGGGGATGAATAGACTTAACACTTAAGTTTTTCTCTCTATTCCTCACTCCACCGAGGTGTAACCCCTGGGCGACACCGAGCGGCCGCCCCCTTTGCCCAAGGATCCACCTCCTGCTCCCATTTCGGGGTGGCGACCTGTTCTTCCCCGCGCTTATCACCTCAGCTCGCACGTCGCCTCAATCCCCATTAGCGCGCACAGCAGAGACCTGCCGGTGCCACTCCCCATTCGGCCGATTGCAAACCGGCGTTGTGCCTCCGCTGAGCGAGTGATCCACAGCAAAAGTGAGCGCCAGTGCATGCGCTAGCTGCCCATCTCGCTACTCCGTGGTGTTGCCGCGTCGTTTAATCACAATTTGACAAATTCCGCCAGGCACCGAGGCTCACCATCGGGAAACCGAGGTGGTCTCACGTGGACAGCCCCGCCGAAAGCTTCTCAGGCCCGAGCTAGAGCACCCTCGGATGCGCTAGGAGCCCCTGACGCTCGTCCCCGAAGCTCAAGCCTTGAGATGATCTACCGGGCCCGAATTTGAGAAAAGTTCGCCGCCGGGCACCATCCGACCTTCTGATACGGTAATAACAAATTCGATCATCCCTCTCATTCTTAGGCCGTGAAACCTTGCACACAGGTCCGCCACTAGCCGGCGATCAGTAGTCCTTCACAACCCTAGTTGGAAAGACGCACGTAAACCGCATGAATTCCGGAATTTCCGACCTCACACGCGGAGGAGGTTTCGGGTGCACGGTGAGACACCATTAGCCGCCGGTCCCGAGCAGTTTTGAGGCTAGGTCGAGCATCCCCATAGACCACTGGTGCTGTAGCGCCGTTCCACCGAGGTCTGGGCAGGCTAGGATGACCGGGCGACGTTGCCGAACTGGTCCAGAGCCGCCGCGCCGTGGCCAGCTAGGTTAGAGCCATCGCCGGCCGGGGAAGAGGGTTCCATCGTGTTCAGAACGTGAAATTAGGCCCTAGCGGCAAGGGAGGACTCGGGGGATGGCCGGGAGGCCAGAATCCGTCGAACTCCGGCGAGCCCGGCGGCGCGCGGGCGCGGGTGGCCAGAGGTAGAAGATGACCCGGTGGGTCCCGCCTGTCAGCGACGGTGTTTCAAATCTCTGATCGACTGTGGCGTGGGGATCTGGTGTGGCGGCGCGGGGAATACCCAGTAGCCCCGTGTGGCTTGCTCCGACGAGTGACACCTGTCCCCTGGACCCACTGACAGCATTTGAACATTTTGGGGAATTTCAGTTTCCAGTTCAAACTTTGAATAGCTACAACTTTGGGTAGGAGAATCCAAAAATTGTGAAACAAATTTTGTTGGATTCCTCTGATAGAGTACTATCCAAATGTAGAACCCAATTTGTATGAAACCTTTTATTTAATTCTGTAAAATTCTTTAAAGCTTTTTAGCAAAAGAATTTTAGAGGGAGTTTGGTTAATCCAAAAATCCTCAAATTTTGTCAGAAAAGTTTTAGGGTATTAGTGAGTACCTGTAAAAGTTTCAGCTCAATTGGAGATGATTTGATCAGAGGAAATCAGCTTTGAAGATGCTGTGTTCAATTGAATAGAGAAACCTTTTTCAGAGAATTTTCCAAGACTTGGAAAAATCAGTTCTGGGCAAATAGTAGCTCCAAAAATGCTAGGAAAATTCATGCAAGTCCTATAAACTATAATTAAAATTGTAGTTCACTAAGTTAGGCATGAACATGCAAGCTTATTCAGAATTAATTCCTTTTTGCCTAAAGGCTTAGGGAATTATTCTGAGTAATCCACTCATTAGATAATCCCATGTATTGGGCCAGAGTATTTTCTTGTGACAAGGA
Organism: Neostapfia colusana; assembly: GCA_030760725.1. Taxonomy (NCBI): domain Eukaryota; kingdom Viridiplantae; phylum Streptophyta; class Magnoliopsida; order Poales; family Poaceae; genus Neostapfia; species Neostapfia colusana. The sequence goes on from JASWHV010000003.1 coordinate 104,026,849, forward strand.
ACTCACCTGAAAATTCTAAGCTCCATTGGAGCTCTGGATCACCCCAGTGCTGTTTAACCTCTTAAGGTGATTAATATAGGAGAGGGGGAAACCACCTAGCATTAATCATGTGTTTAGAACCAAACCTAAACCACTAGCACCTGTGTCATTTTAAATTCTTAAACAGAGTTCCAGTTTTTGTAAACTTGTCATTAGAACTTGTAGCAAAATATTTACAAATAAATATATGTGCATATTCACTACGTGTAGCATCTACGTGAAGGACTTGAAGCCATTGGAGGAGAGATCAAAGGAAGGAGGCAAGAGACCAATTCACGTGGTCTTCACTAACTGCATATATATAAGTCACCTGCAAAACAAAGGCAAGCCCCGGTTTGCATCAAATTTACAAGTTTTTATTTGTATTCACTTCATACGTCTAGCATTATATTTATTGCATTACGTCTAGATGGTATGAAACTCCAAATGCATGACCCAGAAAACCCTGGAGTTTTAATGTAGGATATGTTATCAATTATCTATAACTGCTGATCTCAACAAAAGTGGATTAAAAGAAGCAAACCTCGACTGGGCAGATTCCTACTCGTGAACAGGGATTTAGGGGGGTCAATCGAAAGAGTTAGGAATTGATCCTCATAGTTGGGAATGGAGACCGGGCAGTGGATGGAAGGTCAAGGACGTGGTCCTGTGAGCCTAGTCTATGTCTGAGTCGATTAAGGTCCGTTCTCGTGTGCGGCCCGTTGGGCAAGTTTGAGTTGTGTACCGGATGCATACTGGCTATATGGGACCCAGGAAACCGATGTAACATGTTAACCTGGGTGTCGAGGCATACCTCACCGTCTGATGCTGATGCTGAAAGGATAGAGAAGTCTGCTCTACGAGGGTTTGCCGTAGAGAGACTTAATCCCAGTCGGTGGGACCGGTTCGACATTTGGGTGTCGTGTGAAAGGTTGCCACTACGATGTCAGTGACGGTTGCTGTGTGCAACGTCGAGTACGGGCGTACGTGTCAGCCGGGTGTTTTTGATTGCAATCACCGTCGCTCGCGGTAGTGAGCATACTTGTTCTCTGCGTCGTGACGTAGTAATAAACTGGGAAAAGTTAATAATGCTTCGTGAGTAATCCTCATATTGGAGATGAGGAAATGATCAACACATCACTAAATTTATTTTCCACCTTGGGCTAGTAGCGTCGAGGCAAAGCGTTTCTTGTTTGATTGTGGAGTCTCGACGTTGATGGCGCAAGGTCAGTATGAGTTTAGGGTAGCTCATTAAAGTTACTTTCACCTCGGGCAAGTGACATCGAGATGAAGCGTTTCTTGTTTGATTGTGGAGTCTCGATGTAAGTTGCGCGAGGGCTATAAAAGTTGCCTAAAACTTGAAGTAAGGACTCTCCTTTAGCTCAAGTTCATCGTTTGTGCAAACTTCTATAATCAGCCCTCTATTTTCATCCTGTAGAGTTTCATGACTAGGGTGACGGGTCAGTCTTGCTGAGCTTCGTGCTCACAGATACTGCATAAGTTGTTTTGCAGGTAATAACAGTACGCTGATATGTACGGGTGCCCGATGAGACTCGGAACTCCCCGAGTGGTGAACTCATGGCAACCCCTGCCGCTGCTATTATGACAGTGTTGCTAGCGAGAAGGATCCGCGGGCTGGACACCTTCTCTGTTGCTTAGCATAGGTATGAGACGTGAGTTGTAATAGTCTTCCGCTGTAGTTTATTTTGAGAAGTATTTGTAAAATCAACACTTTGTAAGCTTCCACTTGTTTTATGTAATATGATGCTTTATTATGTGTGCTGATGGGTGCCGCATCGCACGGCACCACCCAATGCGATTCCCAGGCGAGGTGCCCCGTCCCCGTGAGTAATCGGGACGGCGGGGTCCTCACAATGACCCAGCTTACCCCCTCGAGACCATTCTCGGGGGTAGGTCGGGACCGAATCTTCCCGTGCGGTAGTATCTACCTCCCGGTGACATTCGGGACGCCTGAGAACTACTGTACAGAGAGCGTCGTCTTTGACGTTGCGGAGGTCAGCAGCTCTGTACCGGTTCATGGCGGTAACCCACTACGGGTACTTGGTCTTGAAGATGCCAACACCGAGTGGCGTACTCAAGATTCGTGGTGACCGCACCGCGGCTGTCTCAGCGCTGGAAAAGCTTCAAGCGCTGGCAGCAGCACAGGAGGCCGCCTCCGGTCGTGCTGACGCTAGCCGGCTTCCTCCCAGCATGTGCCAGCGAGGGGTGACATCTGCACCCCGTGTGCAGCCCTCGGATGGTGAGGATGTACTGGTCAAGGTCGTTTAAGTTGGTCCTGACGTCGTCCAGACCATCCAAATCGCAAGGGGCCTGGGCGGCATATAAGAACACACACTCATCACCTTCCTCCGGGCCAATGTCGATGTGTTTGCCTGGCAACCGTCGGAAATGCCCGGGATCCCTAGGGAGGTGATTGAGCACCAACTGAAGATCCACCCCGACACCAGACCGGTCCAATAGAATCCTCGGAAGCAATCCATAGAGTGGCAAGGCTTTATCCATGAAGAAATCAAGAAGCTGCTCGATGCTGGCTTCAACCGAGAGGTCCACCATCCAAGATGGTTGGCCAACCCTGTTTTCGTCCCCAAGGCTGGCGGAAAGCTACGTATGTGCATCGACTACACCACCCTCAATAAGGCATGTCCAAAGGATCTATTCCCTCTCCCCTGTATAGACCAAATAGTCGGCTCTACGTCTGTCTGTGATCTACTGTGTTTCCTAGATGCATGTTCAAGTTTCCACCAGATACCTATGTCTACGGAAGATGAAGAGCATACTGCCTTCATCACAGTAGACGGTCTATACTGCTATGTGTCTATGCCTTATGGTCTTAAGAATGCACTTCCCACATTTGTGGGAGCAATGCACAAGATGTTCGGGAACCTCATTCGGGACCTGGTTGAGGTTTATGTCGATGAAATCGTAGTAAAGGTTAAGTCGCAAGCATCTTTGCTCGACAACCTAGCCCCTAGTCTTCGACAGATTGTGTTCCATATGCACGAAGTTGAACCCAGACAAATGTGTCTTCGGGGTCTCTGTCGGGAAGCTGCTCGATTTCTTGGTCTCACACTGAGGGATCGAAGCTAACCCAGAGAAGATTAAGGCAATAGAACTAATGCGGCCCCTTGCCCGCATCAAAGACGTGCAGAATCTTACCGGATGTCTGGCTGCACTCAGTCAGTTTATCTCTAGACTGGCCGAGTGGGCTCTTCCATTCTTCAAGCTTCTGCACAAAACTGGTTTGTTCGTATGGACCGAGGAGGTGGATGAAGCGTTCCAGGAGCCGGAGAAGTTCCTCACAACGCTGTCAATCATGGTGGCCCCTGAACAAGGCGAGCCACTACTCCTCTACATCGCTGCCACAACCGAGGTCGTGAGCATGGTTTTGGTTGCGGAGCTGCCAGAACTCTATCGACCTCAAGTCCCAGAAGAGGCTCCTGCTGCCGACAGTCTAAAGCCCCAGGGCTCAGTCCATGCGGGAAACACATGGGATGTGAATGAAATCAGGTCCCAAGCAGGCGGACCTGATGATCAATGCATATCCGGGTCCAAGCTCCCAGAATGTAGTCCAGGACCCGGGGGCCCCCGAGTCTCGGGCCTCCACAAGAAGACGCTTCGAACCCCTTCGAGAAGGTCCGAACCATCCAGCGCCCGGTCTACTTAATCAGCGAGGTCCTCCACTTTGCCAAAACAAGATATCTGGAGGTGCACAAACTGCTCTATGCAGTCCTCGTTGCATCAAGGAAGCTGCGCCATTACTTCCAAGATCACAAGATCTCGGTGGTTACTTCATACCCGCTGAGAACCGTCCTTCATAGTCCCAACACCACTAGAACCGTCGTTAAATGGGCTGCGGAATTGGTAGAGCTGGACTTCTTACCGCGCCATGCTGGTGAAAAGCCAGGCGTTAGCTGACCTTGTGGCAGAGCGGACTCCACCACCATGCCAGCCAGGGGGCCAGGACATCGGTGAACTAGAGCCCAGAGCTCCGGTCTTCACTAGGCCCTACCTGACTCTCTTCTTCGACGGCTCCTCGCGGAAGCAAGGTGCCGGAGTGGGGGTTCTGCTCATTACACCAACCGGAGATCAGTTCAAATACATGGTGCAACTTCACTTCAAGGTGACCAACAACATGGCGAAGTACGAGGCTCTGATCTTCGGGTTAAAAATTCCGCTATCGCTCGGCATCCAGCAGTTGTTGGTAAAGGGTGATTCTCAGTTGATCATCAAACAAGTCAAGGGAGAGTGTAGCTGCAACGACCAAAAGCTTGCAGCTTATCTCCTCCAAGTATGGAAGTTGGAGAAGGACTTCTTGTCCTTGGACTTGTTCCATGTTCCCCATGCCAATAACACAATAAATAATGACCTGTCAATGAAGGCTTCCACTTGGGCTCCCGTGCCTGAGGGGGTCTTTAAAAGGGAGTTGCTGCAACCTACCGTCTGGCCGGCTGAACTAGGCGAAGGGGGTGGGACCAGCACCTCGAAGCTGGCGGTCCCGGCGGCCATGTTATCATGTCGCCCGCCAAGGATCGTAAGCATCACCGGGGGCTCCATGCGACCTAGCGCTCACGATCCAAGTGCTCAAGTAGCTCCCGATGCATGGATCATGGAGATCCGGGACTACTTGAAAGACAATTTCCATCCCAATGAACGTGTATCCGCTAAATGGATCGCTCGGTTCACTAAGAGATACACGCTGGTAGAAGGGGATCTCTACTGGCGTGGTTCTCATGGCGTCCTATTGCGGTGCATAACCCAGGCGCAGGGCTGCGACCTGCTCGCAGAGATCCATGGAGGCGAGTGTGGGAACCATGCATGTTCCCGCATGCTGGTCGGTAAAGCCTTCCGGCATGGCTTTTACTAGCCGACAGCTCTCCTGGATGCCGTCGACCTGGTCAAGACATGCAAGGCGTACCAGTTCCACGCTAAGCAGATCCACACACCAGTGCAGACGCTGCAGATGATCCCGCCCTCATGGCCGTTTGCAGTGTGGGGGCTGGACATCCTGGGACCATTTCCTAGATCCGTAGGAGGATATTGGTACCTCTAAGTCGCCGTAGACAAGTTCACCAAGTGGCAGGAAGCTACCCCTGTAGTAACAATCAACAAGCAGCCCGCAGTCAAGTTCATCAAGTCAATCGTCTGCCGGTTCGGGGTCCCGAACAGAATCATCACCGACAACGAGACCCAGTTCACCAGTGCAGTAATCCAAGACTGCTGTGAAGACCTCGGCATCGTGTTTTCTATGGTTCCGTTGCTCACCCAGAGAGTAACGGTCAAGCCGAAAGAGCCAACGCCGAGATTCTCAGGGGACTCAAGACGCGCACCTACAGCAGCCTGAAGAAGCACGGTGCCAATTGGGTTTAAGAGCTTCCGTGTACACTGTGGGCTAGCCGGACATCCCTCAATCGCTCGACAGGGGAAACGCCCTTCTTCCTGGTGTATGGGGCTGAGGCCGTCCTCCCCCCCCCCCCCCCCCCCCCCCGGAAATCACCATGGGCTCATCCCGTGTTCAAGCGTACGACGAAGCCACAGAGGGCCAGCTCTAGCGTGAGGATATCGACCTTGTCGATGAGCGAATGTGGCAAGCAGCTGTCAGAAACGCTCGATACCATCAAGCGCTCTGGCGTTATAAGCAGCGGTTTGTGCGGAGTAGATTGCTTGAGGTAAACGACCTGGTGCTACGAATGATACTTTCTCGAGGAGGGAACAACCCCTCCCCCAGCTGGGAGGGACCCTTCCGAGTGACACAAGTATGCCGCCCGGGGTGCGTGCGTCTAGCCACAGAGGATGGGGTACCTCTACCCAATCCATAGAACATAGAATACCTCCGTAACTTCTATCCTTAGCACAGCGGTAGGGTTCTGTTTTCTCTAAAAGGGTGTCATAGCGTCCAGGAACAGCACTTAGAACAGCTATGCCCCGGAAAGGTCCTGCTACCCTTGTCATCTGGGGCGGGTCGCTGCCTTCTTGAAACGGCCTGATTCCTCCTATGAAGAAGAGCCTAAAGTGAGGAAATTTTGCCTTGTCCTGTGCATTCTCCCTTTACAGTTTGTGCTTCCTCAAGCATATCAACTCTAAATGGGCAAAGCCACGTGCCCTTGGCCCTAAGGTCAGCCCTGGGGCTGCCACGTGCGCTTGAGCTCCGGAGCCAACACGTTCCCTGGGCTCCGGTCCTAAGACTCACTTCTGAGTTGGATCCCAGAGCTTCTGTGTGTCACCCGGCTCTGAGCCACCTCCCCGATGAGGACAGCTCCGGTGCTGACACGTGCCCCGGGCTCCGGATAGAGTCTCCCCTCTGAGGAAAAATTTGGAGCTCCCATGTGTCTCCCTGGAAAGAGCTAAAGGCAATGGCCAAACTTCCTTCAAATCATTGCGCTACCGAGGAACTAGAAGGAGGTAGCCACACTGTCGGAGCGCCCTAGATCCTTACACCGCTAAGGACCCAGAGGAACAAGCTCGAGGCATCGATAAACAGCTACCCACATCGGCTAAGTCATCCCAGACCCTTGCACTGCTAAGGGTCCAAAGTCTACATCAACAACATAGGACAATGAAATACTTGAAACAAAGAAGCTTTCATTAATAACAGAGTTCTGGCATACAAAGGGGATACAAGACAACTAAGGAACTTTTCCTCAGCAGTTACAAGTCGGGCAATCTCCTGCTCCACGGCCTGCTTGGTTGTCCCCCGAGCCGAGCTCTGCGCAGTGAGACGGTCACCTGCTATAAGACCGAGGGCGGTAGCAACACATGCTGGACCGAGGCAACAGTAACATCCAGTGTCATGTGGGCCAAACGCCATCTATGACAGATTTTGTTGTCCTTAAAAGTACCAGAGGAAGGCTTGATCACTCTGGACTTAACCATCCTCCAGTACCGGCAGGTAGCCCTCCTTTGTCGAGGCGCCTAGAGGACATGCCCCAATCGACACTGGCTTAGGGTCTCACCTCGAGGCGAGGACCCTGTCCCTGACGGCTTCCCCTACCACTGGCACACCATGATGATGGCATGTGCTTCTATCCGAGGCCGTCAAGGAGAGGGATGCCCTAGAGAGACTCACCGAAGTCCGCACACACACGAATATCTCGCAAAAGTTGACGAATACGGATACCAGTGTGAAAGCATCTGGTGGGCGAGAATGCCGGGAAGCAGAGACTTCCAGCGCGCAAGAGGATAACAAAGGCATCATGGTGAGGGAGGGTGCCATCCAACATCGACAGGCCACCTTTTATACTCAACCACGACCTCTGGCAGGGCAACAGATGCGGTTATTGGGTTTCCACCTCTGCACGCCGAGGGTTATTCGCCTCCCCCAATGATGGGTAGGATCCAGGTCCACCCGTCAGACACTAGGGGCTAGGAGGATAACCTCTCGGGGATGTTTGGCGGTTCCCAAGAAGAGCAGTGCGACCAATTCATCGGTTGCCGCAGTAAATGACCCAAGGCAATCCCTTTGGTAGGACGCCTCGACACTCACCTCCTCCATTGATGGGTAGGACCCAGGTCCACCCGTCAGACACCGGGGGCAAGGTGAGTAGCATCTTGGGGACGTCTGGCGGTACCCGAGAAAAGAGGCGCGGTGGAGCTGCAGCAACAAACCAGTTGGTTGCCGCAGTAAGTACCCCGAGGCAACCCCTCGAGCATGTCGCCTTAGCACTCGCCCCCACCAATGACAGGTAGGACCTAGGTCCACCGGTCAGACACTAGCGGGACAGGCGAGTAAAAACTCAGGAACATCCGACGGTTCCCGAGGGAAGCAGCGCGATATTCCTATGGCCCATGGGCTGTCGTAGTAATTACCCCGAGGCAACCCCTCGAGTGCATCATCGTGAACCGTCAAATCAGGAGTAAACACGACGATGCGCTGCTGCTTTGACTGAATGCGCCCACTATGCCAAGGACAAGCAGCCTACTCATCTCCGAGGTACAACCACTTGCCCACTATGCGAAAATCTCGCCACCACTTTGGTTTCCAAAGCACAGATTCAAAACCACCATGCGAGAGAGATGGGGGACTCACCTGCGGGCTCGATACCTCCCCCCAGATGGGCTCGGGGGCCACTGTCGGTACCCTGCAGACCGGGTACCCCCACGTAGTAGGTAAAAGACAGCCTGGGCCCTGCCTCCCTGCTGAGGTGGGCCCCAGCGTAAGCCACGTGCCCTTGGCCCTATGATCAGTGCTGGGGCTACCACGTCCGTTGAGCTTCGGAGCTGACACGTTCCCTGGGCTCCGGTCCGATCCTCCCCACTGGGGTGAGGTCCGGAGCTGCCACGTGTCTCCTGGCTCTGAGCCACCTCCCCGAAGATGACAGCACCAGGGCTGGCACGTGTACAGGGCTCCGGCCTAAGCCTCCCCGAAGAGGTGAGGTCCGGAGCTGCCACGTGTCCCCAGGTACCAAGCCCGTCCACAAGAGCTCTAGAGCTGCCACGTGCCCCACGACCAGTCGTAGGCCAGGGGTCGACGAAGTCAAGAAGAAAGTGCGCTGTGAGGCTTCGCATTCAAGACTCGCGCCTTCCCCAGAAGCATGGTGTGCTTCATTCGCCTCTGTCCTCTTTCCGTTCGCCATTACGGTGACAGGACAGGGCAAAGGCGTGACAGCGGTACAGTGCTGCCCAGTGGAATGAAGCCACCCAAGAAGGGCGAGAAGGTGCGGCGACAATACGGCATCTTCATCATCACCTGACACGCGGTCAGGAGCACTCAGTGTGCCATACGGAGGGACTTACTCTCCCGCCGGCCACTCTACTAGATTGTGTATAGGATTCACATAGCTCTAGGGCCACCTGTCGGGCCCTAAGCCTCATTGTAACCACCTCGGCCTTGAACTATAAAAGGAACGGGGTAACCACCCTGTAGAGGGTTCCGCTCTCTCGTTGTCCAGATCCCACAACGCACACGCACTCACGCACAGGCAATAGAACAACCTTTCCCGTGGATGTAGGGTATTACGCTCCGGCAGCCCAAACCACGTAAATCTTGGTGTTCATCCGCTCTCCCGAGCCCAGGTATAAACTCGGTTCTTCCTCCTCTATCGGTGTAGTAGTAAGGTTATGGACATGTCATTTCCAACTCAGCGCATCGGCTACCACATTTGCCTTGCCGGGGTGGTAATAAATCTCAATCTCATAGTCTTTGATTGATTCTAACCACCACCTTTGCCTCATATTCAGGTCCTTCTGGGTGAAGATATACTTTAAGCCCTTGTGGTCATTGTAGAGATGCACCAAGTTTCCAAGAAGATAGTGTCTCCACATTTTCAGCGCCAATACCACAGCAGCAAGCTCAAGATCATGAGTCGGATAGTGCTGCTCATGGTTTCGAAGATAGCGTGAGCCATACGTGAGCACCCGTCCTTCTTGGTTCAACACACAGCCAAGCCCAATACCGGACGCATTACAATACACGTCAAAGGGCTTGGTCGTATCCAGTTGATCTACGACCGGGGCTGTTGTGAGATGCTTCACCAATGCATGGAACACTCCTTCACACGCTGAGCTCCAAACATATTTTGTCCCCTTCTTTAATAATTCCGTCATCGGTTTAGCAAGCTTGGAGAAGCTCGGGATGAACCTCCGGTAGTATCCCTCTAAACCGAGGAAGCTTCTGACTTCATGGACATAAGTGGGGGCTTTCCATTTCAGCACCTGCTCAATCTTGCTTGGATCAACCGCAATGCCTTCCGCTGCGATAATACGTCCTAAAATGGCAACTGGCTGATCCAAAACTTGCATTTGCTGAACTTGACATAGATCTTATGGCCTCACAATCGTTGAAGGACGATATGCAAGTGTTTGGCGTGTTCTTCCTTAGACTTGTAGTAAACAAGGATGTCATCTATGAACTCCACCACGAACTTGTCCAACTCCGGCATAAACACTGAGTTCATGAGGTACATGAAATGTGCCGGTGCGTTGGTGAGACCAAAAGACATGATGAGATATTCATATAGTTCATATCTCGTCGAGAATGCCGTCTTTGGAATATCCTCCGACTGGATTTTTATTTGATGATACTCGAAGCGAAGATCCATCTTTGAAACCACACTTGCACCCACAAGTTGATCGAACAGGCTATCAATGCGGGGCAGTGGATATTTGTTTTTGATGGTGACGGTGTTGAGCGGTCGGTAGTCAACACACAACCTCAAGGTTTCATCTTTCTTCTTCAGGAACAGAGCCAAGCATCCCCATGGCGAGGAACTCGGTCCAATGAAACCTTTACTCAACAAGTCATTGAGTTGTTCCTTCAATTCAGCCAGCTCATTCAGAGCCATATTATATGGTCTCCGCGATATTGGTGTTGTCCCGGGTGCAAGTTCAATCTTGAACTCCACATCCCGTTCAGGTGGCATGCCCAGTAGATCATCCGGGAACACATCGGGGTATTCTCGGACTACGGGGATATCGTACAACTTGGAAGTTTCAGTATGATAAGCTGCTGAAACTTCTGGGACAGGGCTGTCTAATGATTGAATACGGATGGTGGAGTGGAGAATGCATATGAACCATTCGTGATAGAGTTTCCAGGACAGCGCCATGGTAGCTTAGCCATGATATTTCTAAGATTGCATCAATCTTCTGTCCCTCCGGAATAATCATCGTAGTGGGATATATCTTCCCACCCAGCACAGTGGTGCTTTTAGAATCATCATATTTGCTGAATTCTTCCGTCCCAGTGAGCAAATCATATATGAGAAATTGGTCAGGAAGACATGCAGTTGATGCTTGACCACATGTGATGCACTTATGAAACTGTGGGTTGCACCAGAATCAAATAAAACAATGATTGCACGATCGTTGAGAGTGAACGTACCCGCCAGTACGGTATCTCCTTCTGGTACGTTCTCGTTGGGAGGAAATGAATGTTTCTGGGTTGCTGACCTCCCTTCTTGGCCAGTGGTCATTCCCGAGCACTGCCCTGATATTGGGCTTTCCTGCTGCCCTGCTGCCTCTGTGGGCAGTCCTTCAAAAAATGGCCGACTTGGCCACACATAAAGCATGTGCAGCTCGGCGGTCCTCCGCTGACTGGTGGATGGAATCCCGGTGCACTTGTTGCTGTGGAAATGCACGGGGTACCATCTGCTGCAGCTGTGGTCGCGGTGGTGGCATCGGCGGTCGGAATGGGGATGGTTGATATAAATGACCCCCAAACTATTGTGGCCGTGCCAGTGGATGCCACTGTTGGCCGGATGGTGTCCGATACACCATTCGGTACTTCTGGGGAGCTCCACTCTCACTGCTATGTGGAGCACTTCGTTTCCTCTGCTCAGAAACGAGCTCTCGCTGAGCATCTTCTTGGAGAATCGCGGCATTAACGAGGTCGTTGAAGGTGCCGCGATTGCACTGTGCAAGATGGGTCTCCATCTCGGGATTCAGACCCCGATAGAAGTGCTCGCGCTTCCTCTCCTCCGTGGAGACGTAGTCTGGCGCATATTGCGACAGACAGTTGAATGCATGGGAGTATTCGTGGGCACTCCTCTCGCCTTGTTTCAATTCCAAGAACTCTTGGAACTTCCTCTTCATCATACTGGGAGGTATGTCATAGGCGCAGAACGCCTCTCGGAAATCTTTCCACTCCACGGCGTGGCCAGCAGGTAGTGAGGCAAGATGACTTGCTCATCAAGCACTGGCGGCACCATGCAGTTGCTGCGCCGTGAAGAGAGTCTTTTGCTGCTCCGTGCATTGGAGCAGCCCAAATTTGGACTCTATAGTACGCAGCTAGTTTTTTGCCTCCAGAGGTTCCGCCGCTTCGGTGAACACTGGAGGATGCGTACTATTGAAATCCGAGTACACGCTGACGTGAGGCTGATGAGGCCCCATTTCTCGACGTGTCCCTGCCTGGGACGTATTCCGGACTATCGTGCGGAGCAGGTCGGTCTGATCCTCACGAAAGCCAACCAGCGCTGAGATCACATCCCCCAATGTAAGCGGAGGTGGTGGTGGTGGTTGCTGCTGCAGGGTGTTGTCATAGGCAGGTGGCTGGGAGTCATCACCTTCCTGTTGACTCGAACCTCCGACCTCGTGTGTGGCTCAGGTACGAACTATCCTGCAACCATGACGACAAGCAAATCAGCCACACAGCATAAACTCCATGCAGTCCACAGGCAGTAGTAAACCATAATGACGGTAAAAATGTGATACATCTCAGATATGGATAATGTAATAACTTTATGCAAGCTACACCATTGCCAGACCAAATACACAATAGTGAAATCCAAATTGATGGACTTCCTCTCTGGAAATTCATCTCAACTATATTTGGTCACTACAAGACGTTAATATCACTTTGTCATCACGTATACTACACTTTTATGTTCAATATGAGACAAACATGATCCCTAGTAAAAGAATTTGAGTATGTAAAATACTCAAATCTTTCACTACTCGAGGATAACAACTCATGAGTATGTCATACACCATTGGATGTAATAAAACCCCCCATAGGTACCACAATTTCTCAAATGAGTTCAACCACTCATTTCTCTGCCCAGAAATAACCAGTTTCTACTTATCCCAGATTTTGATCTAGTACTTGGCATTTTCAAAACTCAAGTTGAATACCAAAGTTGAAATAAACTTCAGTATATTTCCAACGAATATTTATTTGCCCCCAGATCAGCTCTGGATAAAAAGTTGTGATAATTCAAAGTAGACAGAATTCCTGGACGAATTTCAACAGCACCTCCTTTGGAAGTTGCTGTTTTCAACTCAAAATTCCACTGAATTCTGTACTGCTTCTGTAAGAACTTTGAATTACAAAGATGTAACACATATCATAACCTTTCCAAAAATGTATCCTATGACTATTTTATATTTTTCTACAAAAAGTTATGATTGAAAAACAAAACAGTTCAGAGAGATTTTTGAGTCTGTCCTGGTTCTGGACAGTTTGCACTCATCTGGAATTTCAACCACTTTGATATGTGATTCTTGAATGTAGCCTAGAGAAGGGGGTGAATAGTCTTTTCGATGCTTTATTAATCCATGAAACACATGGTAGGTTTATCAAATACAGGGAAATCGGACTAGTCTGGTAGAGTGCGGACTAGTCCGTTTTCTACACAGCGAAAAATCAGACTAGTCCGGTACTGTGCGAACTAGTCCGGTATGTGTGGACTAAAGATATCAAAATTGATCAATATTCTCACTTCTAGTACTTTATGCAACGGAAATTAATTTGATACTTAGATGTATTGCAAAGTGAAACAATGAATGACAGAGATCAACTTTTGTTTCAATGCTTCAATGTAAATTGCACAAGATTAATTAAACACTAGAATATGATGAACAATGAATGAACCAGAGTAGGAGACAAGTGTTTATCCATAGGTTCGATTCCACGAAGGAAATTTACGCACCCGTTGAGGAGTCCACTAAGGACCGGGTCTTCACCAACCCTACCCACGTCGAATCGCCACGAAGGCCGATTCTCTTCCACTAATCACAAAGGGCAAATAAATCGTTCAAGGGGCCTTCTCACAAGTTGAGGGCTCCCCAAGAGTTTCAATGAATGAACACAACCAAACACACTCAACAGATGAACAATTAACAGACAAAAGTGTGCGAGAGATCAAACCCAAGAGCTCAAGATGTGTAGAACAAGTCTCTCCCTTTGATCAATTGCTAATCCCCAAAGATTTGATCCTTTTTGGGTTAGAACGTGTGGAGAGATGTGAATTTTAGGCTCTTGGGAGGTGTGACGGCGCAGGAGGTCGAAGAGTTATGTTGGTATGGCCGTACACCTCTTTTTATAGTAGGGTTTCCAATGGTTACGTTAGGGTTTGCGATGTCCGAACTAGTCCGTGGTTGACTCCCGACTAGTCCGGTGTGCGGTGTGTAGAAAACCCTAAGTGTTGTGAGATACCGGACTAGTCCGTAGGAGTGCGGACTAGTCCGATGTCTACTCCGAGATATATCGGACTAGTCCGGTCCATATCGGACTAGTCCGTTTTGTGGTCAGAAAGAAAATCGGACTAGTCCGGTCGATATCGGACTAGTCCGCACATGCTGAATTTTTACAGTTAGTGTGATTTCTTCTACTTGAGCTCTTGGGGTGTGTTTCTCCAACACACTCTATACTAAGTGATCTAGTCTTTTCAGCTTTTGAGCTCTTATCAATTTGGATCCTCCTTCTCTTTTCTTTTTGCGCTTTCTTCCTAATTTCTTTGAGAACCTGCGTTCATCTCAACAATTTTGTTAGGGTCTCATTTGTTTGTCATAAATCAACCAAAACCCACAAGGGATGCCTAGATGCACTTTAAATCTCTCCCTTTTTGGTGATTGATGACAACCAATTGAGATCACACAAATATAATAAGAAAAGTTCAGATTTTCATAAAGTGTGCACATATGAGTTTTGAACAAAATAGGCAATGAAGACATAAGACATATGTGCACTCTTTATGGTGGGGTGCAAAACTACATGTGTGACCAATAATTTTGATATGAATATCATAATGAGCATAATCATAACAGTTTTAAACATACATCATTAATCATAAGCATAACATAGTCATCTCACAAAAAGCATAATGATAACATAAGTCTTACAAAAGCATAATGATAGCATAAGTGTTACAAAAGCATAATGATAGCATAGGTCCTACAAAAGCTCATTTCTTAAGCTAGGACAAGAAAGGGAAGACCTACGACCTAAGACTCCCCCTCAATCTCTCCCCCTTTGGCATCAAGGCACCAAAAAGAAGGAGGGGAGGGATCTACTTGTCGTCGCCAACTCACTCCTCGCTGTCGGTCCTCTCTTCGTCTTCATCATCAGGCTGAGGAGGAGGAGGAGAGGAACCACTCGTTGTGCCAAAGTAGGCACACTCTGATGGAGAGAGAGGAGAAAGCTCTGTAAAATCAGATGCAGAGTCCTCTGGGATGACCGGGGATCCTATGGGCTCAATCTCCAGTTTTTGGCATATTTCTTTGACATTGTCCTTCATGTATCTCATTTCTTCTTTTCTTGCCTTGTTCATCTTATGAAGCTTTATCTCAGTTTTGTGGCAAGAAATGAAAATAGCAGCCAAAAACTTCATAACTCCACTAGAGGAACCTTTGTGTTGGGAGGCCCTAGTCTTGGATGAAGGCCTTGCATCTTCTTGAGCTCTCTCTGGATGTTCTTCAGGTGATCTAGGTGAGGAGGCAGCTGGGAGGGAGGCGTGAGGAGGCTTCTGAGGCCTTAGAGCAGTGTGCTCTACATCCTTCACAAACTCAATTCCTGTGACTTTCTCAATCATGAACATCAAGTAAGGTGCATAGCCACAGGAACCATTTGGTGTGCAGGATATGTTTACCATGTCATTCCAGATGTAATCAAAGATATCAAATCTTCTCCTCCTGCTGATGAATTTCATCAAGGTTCTCAAGTAACCTTAAACACTCCCGGCATCTCCATCCTTTGGAGCAATGGTCTTCTAGAGCACTCTGTTAAGAACAATGAAGAAGGGCTTCATGTTCTTGGTTGAGGGAGGATTGTATGGTAGTCGAGTATCATAGAGAAACTCCATCTTGTCCTTCTCCATCACTCCCAGATTGTGAATCACAATCACATCACTGCGGGTGTCCTCAAGGTGCAGCAGTCTGGCAAACCCAGTGTAGGAAATTGTGTACTTAAATCCATGTGTCATCCAAGTCACTTTGTCTTCTCCATCATGGGCAAAGTGGCAAGTTGCATAGAACTGGGCAATGATCTCATCATTCCAGTTGTATCTGAAGGCGAGCAGATCCTTGAGTCCGTGTCTCTCTGCAGCCTCTATGACCGGCTCAAAGGCTTCACAGCTCTTCCTTTCAAAATATGTCCAGTCGATCCATTGGCTGCGGACCACTGGAGTCTTCATTTGGAGGTACACCGAACTGTAGTAGTCGGAGTGAAAGTTGCTCCAAAATTTCTTGTCAGCTGCCCTTTTGGCAGTGCTATAGGAATCAACCTTCCTCAGGTTCCATGCCACATCACTCCCCTTGCCATTGAACTTCTGCTCCGAGGGATCCCTATTTCCCTGCCTTGGAGCTGTCATCTTGACGGGACCAATTGGGCCGGAAGCAATCCCCTTACCCTTGCCCTTGGTTTGGCGTTGAGCCGCCGAGCTATAACCAGCCACATTTGCTTTTGAAGCTGGTCTCTTGATTGTAACCTTTCGACGCACCCTAGGTGGGGTGAGCGAAGGCTCGGCAGCACGCTCTTGTCGCTTGTTGGAGCGAGACTCCGGAGGATGAGACATCACATCTTGATCTTGATCCATCTCGACCTCAAAGTCGGAGAGACTCTCATTCGATCCCGACATTATTTCTGACAAGGAAGGTATAAAGGATATGAATAATCAAGGATGACAAGGGATTGCATTGAATTGACATAAGCTTGGATTCCCTGACAAAATCCCTGAATCAGGGTATACCAGACTAGTCCGGTGTTCAGGGTTGGATTAGTCCGGAGTACCGGACTTGTCCGCCCTAAGAACGGACTAGTCTGTTATGAGGCTGCTCAAGCCCTAATTTGTCGAAATTTGAGGTTCTTCAATGCAAATATGATCTAGGGTACATGGAATACATCAATAGAGCATATATTGACTAGAGGGGCTAAGCTAATTGAGCAAGAGCAAGGAAAATCAAAGGTTCTAGGGTTTGGAGAGTAGTTTACCAAATCCTTCGATTCGAGGCGTTGAAGGTGCTATTGATGCGTACTAGTCCGTGGTCTTTGATCCCTTTGCAATGGAGATCGATTCCCATGGAAATTTTGGTGGTTTCGAAGGAGAACATGCAAATCTGCCTTGGGAGCACTTGAGTGAGGAGAGAGAGAATGGGAAGGGTTGTGAGGGTGAAGAAGATTAGGTTTGAGCCGGCCTTAGGGTTATGGAGTCGAAATATCGGACTAGTCCGGACCATATCGGACTAGTCCGTTTTCTGGTCAGAGAGAAAATCGGACTAGTCGGTGGTTGTCCGGACTAGTCCGGACTAATGGACCTAGTGCGTACTAGTCTACAAGTGCGGACTAGTCCAGGGTCCGTGGTCCCTTGTACAGAAGTGTACAAAACATATATATGTATGTATTCAAATGTTCCTTTTAAGGGATAAGGGACAAATGCTCACAGATATTCTTGATGAATATGATCAGTAAACATACAACAATCAAGCTTTGACCATGATTCACCAAGATCCTAACATAGTTTTTAGGAGAAAAAATAGAGAGAGATGATTTTTCAACATAATTAGCATGATTTTGAGGATGGCATACAGGTATGCAAGTTTTCAAGCCACGTTTCGAGCATCAAGGATATTTAGTTCATTTTGGAGCTCACAAAAGCGTTTTTCATCAAGTGGCTTGGTAAACATATCTGCTAGTTGTTTTTCAGTGTTGACATGGGAAATGGCTATGTCTCCTTTCATTGAGTGATCTCTCAAAAAATGATGCCGAATATCTATGTGTTTGGTTCTAGAGTGCTCAATAGGGTTATGGGCAATTTTAATTGCACTCTCATTGTCACAAAGGAGTGGAATGCGACTCATATTGTAACGGTAATCCCTTAGAGTTTGTCGCATCCAAAGGATTTGTGCACAACAACTCCCGGCTACAACATACTCCGCTTCTGCTGTGGATACGGCAATTGAATTTTGTTTCCTGGAGGACCAAGAAACTAGGGATCTACCTAGGAATTGGCAAGTACCAGAAGTACTTTTTCTATCTACCTTGCATCCAGCATAATCTGCATCAGAGTATCCAATGAGATTGAATTTTGAACCTTTGGGATACCAAAGGCCTAGGTTGGGTGTATGAACTAAATATCTCAAGATCCTTTTAACGGCTGTCAAATGACATTCCTTAGGATTGGCTTGAAACCTTGCACACAAACATACACTCAACATGATATCAGGCCTCAATGCACATAAATAGAGTAAGGAGCCAATCATGGAATAATATACCTTTTGATCCACATTTGGTCCGTCTTCATTTAGATCCAAGTGTCCATTTGTTGCCATGGGAGTCTTTATGGGCTTTGCTTTGTCCATTCCAAACTTCTTGAGAATGTCTTGAGTGTACTTTGTTTGGCTTATGAACGTTCCATCCTTTTGTTGCTTCACTTGGAATCCCAAGAAGTATCTCAACTCTCCCATCATGGACATCTCAAATCTATCTGTCATAATCTTGCTAAATTCTTGACAAAAGGATGTGTTAGTTGAACCAAATATAATATCATCAACATAGATTTGGCAAATGAAGAGATCATCGTCAAAGTGTTTAGTGAACAAGGTGTAATCAGCTTTTCCAATTTTGAAGTCATTTTCAATCAAAAAATCTCTAAGGCACTCATACCAAGCTCTAGGAGTTTGTTAGAGGCCATAGAGAGCCATACGTAGTTTGAACACAAAGTCGGGGTGCTCTTGATCTTAAAAACCGGGTGGTTGCTTCACGTACACCTCCTCCTTGATCGGTCCATTGAGAAAGGCGATTTTCACGTC
This sequence comes from Neostapfia colusana, assembly GCA_030760725.1. Classification (NCBI taxonomy): domain Eukaryota; kingdom Viridiplantae; phylum Streptophyta; class Magnoliopsida; order Poales; family Poaceae; genus Neostapfia; species Neostapfia colusana. The sequence goes on from JASWHV010000003.1 coordinate 104,045,344, forward strand.
CATTTGATAAAGCATGAAATCATGGTGAGTAGCATATGCGAGTAGTATACGAATCGATTCAAGCCTAGCTACGGGAGCAAAAGTCTCGTCGAAATCCAAACCTTCGACTTGTGAGTACCCTTTTGCCACAAGTCGTGCCTTGTTCCTTGTCACCACTCCATGTTCATCTTGCTTGTTGCGGAAGACCCATTTAGTGCCGACGACGTTGGAATTGGGTCTTTCAACAAGCTCCCACACTTAGTTCCTTTTGAAGTTGTTCAATTCTTCTTGCATCGCCATCACCCAATCTGGATCCTTTAATGCATCTTCAACCCTGTATGGTTCCAAAGAAGATACAAAAGAATAGTGTTCAAAATAATTAGCTATATGATATCAAGTTATTACTCCCTTTTGGATGTCACCGATTATGTTGTCAACAAGGTGATCTCTTTGGATGCTTTGGTGTACTCTTGGATGTGGCACTTGTGGTCTTGAATCTTCATTATCATCTTCTTCTCCCCCTGGATAGTTGCCCTCATTGATGTTTTGGTCTTCTTGATATTCTTGAGGTTGATCTTGTATGGAAGCTTCCCCTTGATCATTTTCCTCCATCTGTGGTTCATTTTCTTCATTCGCATTTGAAGTTGGCACTTGTGGTCGAACATCTCCCATTGTCATTCTTCTCAATGCTTGACATGGAGCTTCTTCTTGATCTAACACACACTGATCAACTTGCTCTTCTTGAGAGCCGTTAGTTTCATCGAACACTACGTCACGTGCTCTTCAACAAGTCCGGGGGTTTTGTTGAAGACACAATAAGCATAGGAGTTCGAATCATAGCCAAGTAAGAAACCATCATTGGACTTTGAAGAAAACTTCGAAGCCCTTGGCTTCTTATTTAAAATGTAACATTTTGAACCAAAAACTCGAAAATATGAAATGTTCGGCTTGTTACCCGTGAGTAGTTCATATGAAGTTTTCTTGAGTAACCGATGAAGATATAGTCGGTTTATGGCGTGACAAGCGGTGTTAACCGCTTCAGCCCAAAACCTGTTCGAAGTCTTGTATTCATCGAGCATTGTCCTCGTCATCTCAGTGAGAGTTCTGTTCTTCCTTTTGTCTACTCCGTTTTGTTGAGGAGTATATGGTGCTGAAAATTCGTGCTTTATTCCTTCTTCATCTAGATACTCCTCAACTTGGGTGTTCCTGAATTCTGTCCCATTTTCACTCGTATGTTCTTGATCTTCAATGAGAATTCATTTTGGGCACGCTTGATGAACTTCTTGAGGGTTTCTTGAGTTTCTGTCTTATCATGCAAAAAGAAAACCCACGTGAAGCGTGAAAAATCATCAACAATGACTAGACCGTATTTGTTACCGCCGATGCTTATGTAAGCAATTGGACCAAATAGATCCATGTGGAGGAGCTGAAGCGGTCTTGATGTGGTCATGAAATTCTTCGCGGGATGGGGTGTTCCTACTTGCTTCCCTGCTTGGCACGCTCTACATGGCATGTCTTTCTCAAAAACAACATCCTTTAAACCTCGGATGTGATTGCCTTTGAGGAGTTTTTGAAGATTCCTCATACCAACATGTGCTAGCCGTCTATGCCACAGCCAACCCGTGTTGGTCTTTGCAATCAAGCATGTGTCAAGTTTGGATTTATCTTTGTTGAAGTCAACTAGATAAAGTTTTCCCTTCAACACACCCTTGAATGCAATTGAGTTATCACTCCTTCTAAAGACAGTCACACCCTCATTAGTGAATAAGCAATTATAACCCTTGTCACATAATTGAGATATGGACAAAAGGTTATAATCCAAGGAGTCAACGTGTAAAACATGAGAGGAAGTATGTTGTGATGAAATTGCAATTTTACCGGTACCAAGCACTCTTCCTTGACTATTATCACCAAAATAAATGCCTTCGCTTGGATCTTCATTTTCATCATATTCCACGAACATTCTTATTTCTCCCATCATGTGATTGGTGCATCCACTATCTAGCAGCAATTTTGCTCCACGGATGAATAAGTCTGCAAAAACAATTTATGCCTTGGTCTTAGGTACCCAAGCTTGCTTGGGTACTTTGAGATTAATCACAAGTGATTTGGGCACCCACACATGAGACTTGATGTTCCCATGGTGTGGCCCAACATATTTAGCATAAACTCTTCCAAGATTACTTTTCATAAGTACATATGAAGTATCAAAAGTTCTAAATAGAAGTTGTTGTTCATATGTGTTCACAGTGTTAGATTTATCAACATTATTAAGTTTTCCAACTTGAGAAGGGTTTCCCTTTACAAAGGAAATGCACCCCTTGTTATTCTTGTGGCTTCTAGCGTTTTTCTTTTCACAATTAGAATATCCAATGCCATATTTGACATTAGGAGGTCTTGTGACCGAGTATGCACTGCGTGCATACTTGATATTCTCCTTGTCAAATATGCCACTTTGAGAAGATTGCTTGTCCTTTGTCAAGTTTAGCTTTTTCTTCAAGTTAGTGTCACTTTTGGCACAAGCACAAGTAACACTAATTTCAGATTTTATATGTTGAGAAGGTGAGCTTGAAGTGGATGAAGAACTATTTTGCTTGAGTGACTCAACTTGTACCTCAAGGATCTCGTTAACTTTGGTTAAGTTAGCAAGTTCATCCTTGATGATGGTGTTTGAGTCTTTTAACTTCAAGCAAGCTTCCTTGCTTGAAGCTAACTCAAGCTCTAGTGATTTATTTTGTTCCTTTTCAAGTTCAAGAAGCTTTTCAATCTCAAGATATTCCTCCTTTTGAGAGATGATCATATCTTCCTGACGATTGACTAACTTATCCATATAAACAAGCTTATCAAGTAGAAATTTCATTTTAGCAACTGTCATTTTGTCTAAACCCCTAAGCATATATTCATCTTCATCACTACTATCATCCTAACTGGAATTATCACTGTCACTAGTAAAAGAATGCGAGAAGGAAGATTTAGTTGGTACCTTTCGTTTGCCTTCCTTTGCCATTAGACAAGTGTTGTCGGTGTCCTTCCATGCGCCCATGGTTGGGAAGAGAGTGGATTTCTTGGTAGTCTTCTTTATGGCTATGGTGGCCATCTCCTCTTCTTCTTCGGATGAGGATTCATCATTGGAGTCCCACTCCTTCCCTAGATGCGCTTGGTCATATTGCTTCTTCTTCTTGAACATTTTCTTTGGTTGAGGCTTGTTGTCTTTTGTCTTCTTCTTGTTTTCATCATATGGACAATCTACTATGAAGTGATCGTATTCTCCGCAGTTATAGCATGCCTGTCTCATCTTGGGTCTTTGTTTGTCCCTTTGTCTTCCTTCATTTGAGCTGCTACCCTTTCTTCTTCTCATCATTTTCTTGAACTTCTTCGTGGACAAGATCGTGTATTCTTCATCGATATCACTACTTTCATCATCGCATAAGCTTCTCGAGCTTCCTTTGATACGGGTTTACAAGTTGACTTCAAAGCAACTCCTTTCTTCTTTGCCGAGGTGAGATCAGCAATTTCCTTGACATGCTTGGCTTGCTTCTCCATCATTTCAAAGTTGATGATCTTGCCAAGAAGTTCGTCTGGGGTCAATTTCCTGTACCCATGGCTTTCTCTAATCATAGAGCAAAGAGTCACGTTGCGAGGCATGAATGCTCTGGGAATCAACTTCACGACCTCATGATCATTCTACTTCTTGCTGCCATAAGCTCAGACTTTGTAGATAAGATTCTTCAGTCGATTGTACATATCTTGTGGTGATTCATCTTCTTCTATCGCGAATCTTTCCAATTCACCTTCAATCATTTCTATCTTGGCTTCACGTACGTGACGGTCACCTTCATGTGCAGTTTGTAGTGTGTCCCATATCTCCTTGGCAATTTTGGGTCCATCCACCTTGGTAAACTCGTCTCAGCTTAGTGATGACGTGATCACAGCTGCAGCTTGAGCATTCCGATGAATGGCTTGTTCTTGGCTTGGGGTCAGCTCTTCATCATCATCCAGGATATCTATCCCTGTACACACTATGTGCCACAAACTTGGGTTAAGAGATATAAGGTGCATTTCCATGTTTTGTCTCCACATTGAATAATCATTGCCATAAAAGTAAGGTGCTTTCCTTAGAGGAATTGATAAGTAATGACTGTTGTTAGAATTCAAACGCTCATAATCAAAAGGATATCGAGAGTAGTCTGTGTGACTACCCCCTTTCTTTTTCTTTTCATCATCGGTGTTCTTCTTCCCTTTTGGGGAGATTGCCTTCTTCCATAGAAGAGCCTTGAGTTGGAGCACCTCCTCATCATCGTCCTCACTGTCTAAATGGCGTCGAGTAGCTTATTTAGCTTTTGAGTCCTTTCATCATCACCCTTTTGATCGTCTATCTTCTTGTGTACATCTTTGATGTCCGACATCGTCTCTTCGAGCGGTGAGTTTCTTTTGAAGAGTTTGGCTCTGATACCAATTGAATGTAGCCTAGAGGGGGGTGAATAGTCTTTTCGATGCTTTATTAGTCCCTGAAACACTTGGTAGGTTTATCAAATACAGGGAAATCATACTAGTCCGGTAGAGAGCGGACTAGTCCGTTTTCTACACAGAGAAAAATCGGACTAGTCCGGTACTGTGCGGACTAGTCCGGTACTGTGCGGACTAGTCCGGTATGCATGGACTAGAGATATCAAAATTGATCAATATTCTCACTTCTAGTACTTTGTGCAGCGGAAATTAATTTAATACTTAGATGTATTGCAAAGTGACACAATGAATGACAGAGATCAACTTTTGTTTCAATGCTTTAATGTAAATTGCACAAGATTAATTAAACACTAGAATATGATGAACAATGAATGAACATGAGTAGGAGACAAGTGTTTATCCCGAGCTTCGATTCCACGAAGGAATTCTACGTCCCCATTGAGGAGTCCACTAAGGACCGGGTCTTCACCAACCCTACCCTCGTCGAATCGCCACGAAGGCCGATTCTCCTCCACTAATCACAAAGGGCAAATAAATCATTCAAGGGGCCTTCTCACAAGTTGAGGGATCCCCAAGAGTTACAATGAATGAACACAACCAAACATACTCAACAGATGAACAATTAACGAACAAGAGTGTGCGAGAGATCAAACCCAAGAGCTCAAGATGTGTAGAACAAGTCTCTCCTTTGATCAATTGCTAATCCCCAAAGATTTGATCCTTTTTGGGTTAGAATGTGTGGAGAGATGTGAATTTTGGACTCTTGGGAGGTGTAACGGTGCAGGAGGTCGAAGAGTTATGTTGGTATGGTCGTACACCTCTTTTTATAGTAGGGTTTCCAATGGTTACGTTAGGGTTTGCGATGTCCGAACTAGTCCGTGGTTGACTCCAGACTAGTCCGGTGTGCGGTGTGTAGAAAACCCTAAGTGTTGTGAGATACCGGACTAGTCCGTAGGAGTGCGGACTAGTCCAATGTCTACTCAGAGATATATCAGACTAGTCCGGTCCATATCGGACTAGTCCATTTTGTGGTCAAAAAGAAAATCGGACTAGTCCGCACATGCTGAATTTTTGCAGTTAGTGTGATTTCTTCCACTTGAGCTCTTGAGGTGTGTTTCGCCAACACATTCTATACTAAGTGATCTAATCTTTTCAGCTTTTGAACTCTTATCAATTTGGATCCTCCTTCTCTTTTCTTTTTGCGCTTTCTTCCTAATTTATTGAGAACCTGCGCTCATCTCAACAATTTTGTTAGGGTCTCATTTGTTTGTCATAAATCAACCAAAACCCACAAGGGATGCCTAGATGCACTTTCAATTCTGTTCTGGAAGTCTACAGAAAAGTTGTAGAGCACTTAAACCCCTTTCCAGAACTATATCCGACACCTCCATTGGTTAAATAACTTGTGATTTATTCTCTGTCAAAGTCCAGCAATGTTTCTGCCAGAAACAGAGCACTCTGTTTTTCAAGTCCCTTGGGCTGAACTACTCAAATTTTGAATTTCTCTTCAGAACCAAAGTCCTAGGAACTAAAAATAGTTATATTAGTTACTTTTCAAAGTCGTTTTAATGCAATCATGATTCTTATATGTCTGTACTACGTTCCTCACAAAATGGAAATACTAACCGGATTATACCAGCATGTACGACTCCAACCGTGGCACTAAAGATGGTCTCTCACAAACGTGCACTACACGAAATACACAACGTGGTTAGCACCTGCAGAAGAACACTCAATAATGACTCACTCAAATGGTTTGTCATTTCAGGCAGGTCCATAGTTGAAATTAAATACACAGCCTGTATCATTGCCATACAGTCGTCCTTGAGTGAAGCCACGTCTCAAGGTACATGGCCGGGTTATTCACCACCCAACAGAGGGCTCCACGCTGTAACAGCCCTAATCTTTGTAAGTTACATTTCACTTTATGAAGCAAAGTTGAGGAGAAGGAAGAATATTTGTGTCACATAAAATGTTAAACACAATGGATATGTCAGGGAGTTAAAGTTTTTTATCTAACTCATGCTTAACCCTTGTTAACATGAGTAGTGAACTTCATTACATGATTTAAACTCATGTAAACATCGACTATGAAGAGAGTGGGGGAAACTTTAAACATAATTTGAGTTCTTTTAAAAGGATTCGTGTTCAGATTGCACAAATGCATACAAGTAATTCAACCACTGAATTTCACATGTATCAAAGAGCTCCTATGACAAAATTGGTAATTTTTGGAGCTCATATACTATTTATTCCAAGGAATAACTGAGTGGGTATTTAAATTCAAATTTGAATTTGAAATCTGAACCAAACAGGGTCAATTTCAAAATCTGATTTCATAATTGAGTTCCCATATTCTGTTTGTCCTACCCTCCAAATTTGGTAAATTTGGACAACAAATGGGTGGGAATCTCAAAGCACATAGGGGGCAAATTGTGGGGCTGTGGACCACATCTGTCAGCCGCACAACACACAGAATCGCCTCTGTTTTTCTCTTTTCGCTTGAGCGCGCGACAGCAGCCCGGCGCCAACCCCTTCCCGATGAATTCCAGTGCCAGCTCCTGCTTCCTCGATCGCCTGCTCGCCCTTATCATGCCACAGCAACGGAACCGAAGATTTCTTCCTCAGCTCGCTCTCGGATGCCTTCTCCCACGAAGAACAGTCCGCCACCGCACGCTCTCTGTTCTCACTCGCACCCATCTGCCCGGGCTACGGATGATCGAGCCCCAAGCACCGAAAACGAGCACAACAACGTATTCTAGCGTGCTACCACTTCAACTCCGAAGCTCTGAGCTTCTGTTGCTCGCAATTTGACGATTGCCGCCGAGGACCGAGGTGAAACCAGCGGACCTTGTTTCGGTTCACCGTGGACAGCACGCTGTGGCCGTTGTCGTCTCTACTTCGCTACATGAAAGAGGTGCGTTCGGATGCCTAGAATGTGTAGACGAAAGCCATTTAGCAAATGATCAATCATCTAGCTCTGATTTCCAGATTTCCCGAACCCTAGTTCATCCTCCTAAGGCTCGGTCTAACACCAAATTTGGTTTACATGAACAATCAACGAGCGAGCTAGCTTGCAAGTAGTTTGTTCACACCCTAGCGGCCATCCTCGAAGAAGAAGCAATGAAAACATTTGGAAGTCGGCCGAGTTATCACTGTAGAAGTCGAGTAGTTGGAAGCTACTCGCGAGAAACGTCGAGTAGTGAAGTCTACTCACGAGAAATTATTGATAAGAGCACCCACAAAGAAAGTGAGATGGGGACTGGGAGTTCCTGTAGGATGGAACACTCAAGGTTGTCTCGGCCCGATGGGTATGACAATGCTTATAACCACATTGGGCCCGGGCCGGTTATGGTAAGGCCAATGTGGAAGTTGGGTATTAGCCCTGTCCGTGTTAGTTAAGGACCGCGTCATATGCGGCCCTGCTGGAGAAGTTTGAGCTGTACCAGATGTATAGTGGGGTATGGGACCCATGAAACTGATGTAACTCGATGGACCATGGTGTAGAAACTCATCCTTCGTCTGGGAATGGCGTTGAGAAGGCGGGAGGTGTAAATCCTTTAGCGGGCAACTCCAACGTGTCCGCATAGAAGACCATCCTGCTCGGGACGAAGAGTTTTTCTATGTCGGGGTGTCGGGTGAAAGATTGTTGCATACAACATAAGAAAGACATCTAGAGTGAGTCTTTCGAGGCAGGTGTACGTGTCGTGTATTCCGGGTTGTCATTGATTCGAATCGCCGTCGCTCGAGGTTAAGGATTGAGCATACTTGCCCACTGTGCTATGACCTAGTAAGAATAGGAATTTAGTCTCTTAAGATGTTGTTCTTGGCTTAATAATTGTATTGAAACCTTGACTGAAGTAGAGGTAGTGCAAACTAAATTTCTATTCCACCTTAGGCTAGCAACATCGAAATAAGCATTTCTTGTTTGATTGTGGACTTCCGATGTTGTGATGCATGAGGACCATTAAAACTTGTTGCTACATTAATCTGAATATAAGGATCAACGATTAGCCAAACTTCATTTTGTAAATTCATATTCATATATTCTTACAACTCCTACACGTAGAGTTACATGTTTAGGGTTGTCGATTAAGATTTGTTGAGACTTAGTGCTCACGGTTACTTTCATAGTTGTTTTTGCATGTAGCATGATGCATGCTATGAAGACGGTTGTTCGGTGAGACATCGGACCTCATGGTTCGTATAACTCACAGGAAACCTAGCCGCTGCCTTACATTCTTGTGAACCTAGTAGGAAGCGTCCACGGGCTGGACAACTCCTCTTCAGCGTAGTTAGAGCCGAGAGTGGGTGCGTATCTAGTTTTATTTTCCCCAGTGTGTGTGTACATCTTTGGTATATTATATTGTAAAAGATCTTATATTGAGAAATAAAGCATTTCGAATGTTTATAGTCTTTTCGTGTATGCTGTTGGGTGCCACATCGCACGGCACCCCAATGTGACTCCTGGAGTGTGGACCCGTAGGGGATCCCCCCACACACCTTTGCAATTAAAGCACACTGGTGGACCAGCGTTTTCGTATGCCCCATAAGACATAAAAAGTCCTAGAGCACATACTTCGTGTTACAAACCACACGATGGGGTCTCCTCCTCTTGCCCCTGGGTTTGCGCACTAGAGGCTAGTGCCATTCATATGTCTCTAAGACATGAAGAGTCTTAGAAAACATATTCACTTTCCATTTGACACTGAACGGAACATCTCATGCTACGTTCCTCGCATGAGGGAGCTAACCAAAATTGACCGCTTTCGGTGGTATACCTTACCTCTTACCTGATCATAGGTGTGTTGTTACGTAATCCAAATACGGAATTATAACAAGTAAGTTAGTCATGCCACTTTAAATAACTATCCTAATATAGTCCTTATTTGGGAATACTATCGACTTCTCACCGTAATCCTAAGTTTTCCCGTAATACTGTCCTTATTTAGTGTGCTATCCCCTAAGCAGCTCTAATGCCAGCCTGTGACGAACCAAAATCCGTACAATCCAGGATCACAGATGGTGGTGCCGTGCGATGCGACACCCAACAGCACACATGATAAGGAAAACATAGTATTACATTCCAACTTACTGAATTTGTACAAAAGTAGTACAAACCTTCAGTTTACATCTAATTTACAGAGTTTAAACTGCAGCAGAAATTAACTATACAACTCACGCCTAACCCTAACTAGCAAAAGTCGGTTGTCCATCCCTACGGACAACCCACACTAGCTACACTGTCTATTCAGGGCAGCGTGCACGACTCCCATTCAGCCATAGTTCCCGACGGAGGATAAACCTTGCCGGTGAACCCGTACTCCATCTCAGTTGGGGAGCTCATTGCACTTCTTTGAGAAGCGCCGGATGTATTTCCGCAGGGTCTCATCTGGCCTCTACCGGCAACCCTTGAGGTCCCAGGAGTTGTCAGGACGCGCGTAGGTTCCTTGGAAGTTGCCTACGAATGTTTCCCTGAGCTTGGCCCAGTTTTGCATGTTGTCGGGTGGATGGTATTCGAGCCACACGCGTGCTGGCTCGGCCAGGTAGATGGGAAGATATTGGATGATGAAGTCATCATCCTCCGCTCCGCCGGCTCGGCATGCGAGGGGATAGTCCTCCAGCCACATGCCGAGGTTGGTCTCCCCATCGTACTTTCCGATGTTGGTCGGACTCTGGAACCTTTGCGGAAAGGGAGCGCTGAAATCCTCTTTCCGAAGGCTTTGGGGCTCGGGGGACCAGGGCTCAGGCTCCGTCCTCTTCCGTGGCCATGGTAACTGGCCTGGCGAGGCCGTTGGAGCTGAGAGTTGGAAGGTGAGCCTGAAGGGCCTTCCTGAGTTGGCCACCCGGCTTTGAGAGTTCGGCGGAGGTCGCAAGCCCCCACACGCTCGCGTAACGAGTTACATGAGGGGGTTAACGACCCGACCCTTTCGGTCAGGTCGCTTGGCTTGGCGTGTGGGTTCTGGTGCGGTTCGTTCCGCACGTGCCAAGCCTTCGGCTGTAGCTGGGGACTGACGAGCCTCGGGCTCGGGCGAGGGAACTTTCAGTCTGCTGGGCGGCGACCGCCATGTTCTAGCTGGCTCTTTGGAAGTGTGGGGCCTGGCTGTCGTTGACGATGTTGGCCTGGACCTGTCGGGCGGGGGGGGGGGGGGGGGGGGGGGCGCATCGCATTTGAACCTGAGCTGGGGATGGCTCGCGCCGCAAGCTGGTCAGCCAGCTTGCGGTGCCGTGCCTCTGACGGCTCGGGGTAATCCCATCTGTTTCAGCGATGTTGCACTCGGGAGAAGGGTGGTCGCTACCTTCGCTGTCGTTGTCCGAGCTGGGGTCGCACTCCAGGATGTGGTGAAGGGATGTCGGTGCGTGTTCGATCACCCCCGCGAAGACCGACGTCGGAGCATCATACATGGCACCCATGTCGGTGGAGATTCGGAGCGTGACGATGCTGCTGATGAAGAAGTCCATACTTCCGAATTGAAGGGTCTGGTGGGTGAGGGCGAAGAAGTAACCCTCCTTGTCGCCTGCGGTGTAACACCCCAAAATTTTGTTAAGACCCTAAAATCATGTTGAGGGGAATTTAAAAATTTTTGGACGTGTTGCATGTTTTGCAAAAATTCAAATTCAAACTGGAATTCAAATTAAACTCAAATCAGAAAAGAAATAGAAAAAGAAAAAGAGAAAACAGAAAAAAACCGGCCAGTGGGCCGCAACCCACCAGCCGGCCCACCCAGCGCCCGCGCCAGCCCGCAGCCGCGCGCGCCGCTTCCCCCCACTGACAGGCGGGGCCCGCCAGTTCATCGTCTACCTCGCGCCAGCGCCGGACTCTCTCACCCGAATCGAAACCAATCGGGAATTCTCGCGTATTCCAGCCGAATTCCGTTCGGGGGCGACGCGAACTCGATCTAAACCACCCCGCCGCCCTCCCCCGTCTATAAAAACCCCGGCCTCGTTCTGTTTTTCCCACGCGATCCGCCGATATTCCTCCGGTGAGAACCGAGACTTCTCCGGCGAATTCTGGCCAATCTAAGCTCGGAAATTTCGATCTAACTCGCTGGTCTTGATCCACCGCCTCCGGGGAACCTTGCAGGTGCAGAAAACTCGGTGACTTGCGGTGTAAACACAGCGCCGACGAGCCTCGCCGTGAATTTACCTCAGACCTCGTCGCCGATCACCTTCCAGGACCTCCGAGCTCAAGAAAACCCCCGAGGTGAGATCCCCGACCTCTCCTCCACCGATCTATGCCATAAAATCACAGTTCTAGGAAGAATTCTCAAAGATCCGAAAGTCTCCGGCGAGATCGCCGCTTCCCGCCGCCGTGCGCCGCCTGCAGCGCCGCCCGCGTTCGATCAGAGCGACGTGGCCGCTTGTGCACCATTTATTTTAAATCACACGGTAGGGTTTAAATCCCCGCGTACCGGTTCGACGTTATAATCTCAGCCATCGGTTTAAAATTGGATGGTCCATGTCAGCCCCGCGTTATAAAGACTAGAAATCTTACGTGCTACCCCCTGGGGTTCTCGGGAAATAAGAGCTAGCCCCGGAAACTTCTGATCTAGCCCCTGGAACTTCAGAAAATCATGTAAATTCATTTAAAAATCAGTTTTAGCCCCTGGACTTAATAAAAATTAAGAAAAACTCCTCTGATAAGTGTAGCTAGACCCCTGGAAATTCTGAAAATAATATTATAGACCCTGTAGTGGGGTGAGTTTACCTTTTTAGCCCTTTTTAATATTTAAATTGGGAAATTGAATATATGGCAAGTGTTTAAAACTTAAAAAGTGGGACAAACATATTGTCAAAATTAAATTAAAGACTTTCTCAGTATTTAGGAAACTTTGGAGTGAGATAAAAACATATTTTGGGCTGAATTGAATCTGTTTAATTTATTATTCACATTTAGGGACACATTTTTAAGTAAAGAATAGTTCTAGAAAATAGGGAAAATAATTGTGAAATAGTTTACATCAGAGGAAAAGGTCAAAAATATGTTAGCAAATATTTTAGATCAGAACCTATTCTGTTTAGATGATGTATCTTTTTATTTTTATAATAAAGTTCACACTTAGGCATAGGAAATAAATCTGAAAATATAGCAACTAGTAAATGATAAATGGAGTTTCTAAAATCCAAAGAATTCAGTTTAGGGTTGGTAGAAATTCTGAAGACACATATGGAGAAGAAAAATACCTTTCATGCACACTTGGTAGCTAAAAGGTGTATCAATTGAATATAAGGAATTTATTTAAATTGGAAACTCATATATTATATACAAACATAAAAATGAATACAAAAGTAGAAATCATATGCACATGTTTAAAAGTGCATGTAAGCCAAAATCAACACACATAGAGTAACCACAACACATAGAAATGAGAATGACTTTCATAAATATGAATGTGTGGTTTGTATGAAGTGGAAGTGTGAACCATGTCTTATGGATTGTTGTTTTTCTTTTGCTATGTGTGATGGTATGATGTAGAACCTGCTCAAGATCAAGTTATTCCTTTCCAAGACCAGGACTACCCATTTCAATAGCAGCAGGAAGGAGGCAAGTGTCCTTGACCACTTTGATCCTATGCTAGGATGTGTAGATAGAATTATTTGCATTGTCAAGTTAAATATGAAACCCATGCTAGAAAGTTTCCCTAGAATTGCATCACCTTGTTTCCTTGTAGCTTGGGTTGGGATTTATTTTATCATGTCATTTATTATTACGCATATGCTTAGCCATGCTTAGAATGGGATATTTGGGATATGAGATCATCAGTTTATTTTACTATACTCTTGAATGAGATATTGTGAGTTATGTAGAGGTACGGATCAAGGCAAGTTGGATGTTTTGGTTGGTGCTGGGTGCACGAGACTCGGTTTGTGTTTAGTACTTGCCTGGATCCTAAGGACCGGTTCATGGAGCATGTAACCTGGCTTTACAGTGCCAACCACATGCTGAGATGGGGCAGCTTGGCCAATTAATTAGGTGTATCCCCGGCATAGTATGGGTGTGTTGGATGGTGCGGGGAGTAGGTGTCAGCTGGACTACCATATGAACCGCAAGGCTCAAGAGGGGGCCACTGTAGCGGGGTTGGAGCCTCTTGTATGCTGTTAGGGGTGAAACCTCAGTGGGCCCACGCTCGTCGGGAATCCCTTTGTAAAGGCTTCGTAGTGATCTCCTGGCTATACACCTGGGAAGTGTGAATGTGGTTCGTAGCCACTGGCAAAATGGAGGTTCTTTTAGTCCACCCGGCAACAGGGGATGAAATCACTACATGTGGGTACAGTGGTACAAACTCTGCAGAGTCAAAACTGTCATGACAGCCGTGCTCACGGTCAAGAGCGGCTTGGACTTATTCATGATTAGAGGATTGATAATTTTGGAAGTTGTGGATGTTAAGTGGGGAGCTTAACATCGGAAATAATGTTATGGTTCTTGATTTTGATGATGGGTTGGGAGATTGGGACCATTTCACCTGTGTAGTAATGTAGGTGCTTAATAAGCTAAGGTGATAGGTGTTAATTGCGTAGTGCTTTAACTATGAGTTCAACCTCTCCTTGCTCTAGCCATGCATGATATAATTTTCCCACACTTGTTGAGTACCATTGGTACTCAACCTTGCATATTTGTTGGTTTATATTGCTGCTCAGGTCAAGATAATGAGGTGGTGTATAATGACCAAGACTTTGGACCCGAAGAAGGTTTCTAGGTTCATGGAGACCCCCGGGCAACGCCTGTGACGGAGCCCCCAAGAATAATATTCCGCTGCCAGTTTATTTACTTGTGATGAACTTTTTATTGTCCAACGAGACATTTGCTATGTAAGACTTATCTATATTCGACACCTGGCTTGTAATAAATGATGCTTCACTATTTGTTATCACATGTTGAGAAAATGATCCTGGCATACATGTGATATTCACTCGGTTGTTCTTCGGAAAAACCAGGTGTGACATGCGGTGGCGGTGAAATCAAAGTCGCCGATGGACATTTTTGCACCGAGTGCGAGAGTCGATCGTGGAAAAGCCATCGGGTGGTGAAAAAAAGACGGAAACGCGCGGCAGTGTGACGCCCCTGTTCTGAGAGGAAACCTCTTTGAACTGAGACTTATGCATATGTGTGCCCAGGATGTTCACCACACATACACATATACTTCACAAACTGAATTCGGAATATATATAACCACGAATAACAGGGTTTATTACAATGTCTCATGAGTCTTGGACTCATTCTAGCAGCGGAAGTCTATCTTAGCAGCGGTAGTCTAAATCTAGCAACGGAAGTCTTTATTCTAGCAGCGGAAGTCTTCTAACTAGTGCGGAAGCAATCTAAGCAGCAGAAGCGGCTCCATCTCTACTCCATCCCCACAGGCAAGGTTGAGGACAGATTACACGCCTAATGCTCCATGGGGTCTTCATAGTATTCCTCTCCTGTTGCTGATGATGTATGATAATGCAAGTTTGAGTACATGACGTACTCAGCAAGTGCGGGAAAATATGATATGTAGCTCACAATAAGGCAGGTATAAAAAGGCTCATTGCAGAAAGCAAAGTTTATTTCTCAAAACACGATAAAAACAGCAACTCAGCTTTAAGTGAATGTAATCCCAACATATATTTAAACATTAACATACCTCCATTATGATTCATCCCTTTTCATGTCTCAACCAGACATCAACTTTGCTCATGAATACCATCTCGTATTCACTACCATCTCATGAATACCATCTTGTATTCACTACCATTCATCTCATATTTAATTCTGTCTCATTCCGAGACCCCATCTCGTTGCCATGACTCAACAGTCATGCAACCAATCTCATTACCCGGACTCAACAGTCCCAAAAACCAAATCCAAAGACCAAACCATAACCAAACCAAAAACCATCCCATCTAATTATGGAAGTTGGCCAGGCGCTCGTGACAGTAAGCTCGGCTATCATGATAGTTTTAAGACTCTGCAGAGTTTGTACCACTTTACTGTGATGGCCCGGTGATCGCAGTGGGTGGTGCCGTGCGATGCGGCACCCAACAGCATGCACGAAAAGACGATAAGAACATAACGGAACCATTTTTGTTACTCAACATAAGATCTTTTACAACATAAGTACACACGCAGCGGAAATTAAAATTTGTTGGATAATCTACTCACTCTCGACCCTAACTACGCCGAAGAGAAGTCGTTCAGCCCGTGAACGCTTTCTACTAGCTTCACCAAAGAAAGGCAGCGGCTGGGTTTCCAATGAGTTGAACAAACCATGAGGTTCATCGTCTCACCGAACAACCCTCTTCATAGCAGGCATCCTGCTACCTGCAAAAACAACTCAGAAGCAACCGTGAGCACTAAGGCTCAGTAAGACTTAACCGTCACTCCTAAACATGTAACTCTAAATGCAGGGGTAGTAAAACAGTAGGAATAGGAATTTGCAAAATGCAGCTTGACTAAACTTGATCCTTATATTCAGATTCTTATAGCCTTCATTTTAGTGGTCCTCACGCCTCACAACATCGGAAGTCCACAATCAAACAAGAAACGCTTATCCCGATGTTGCTTGCCTAAGGTGGAAATGAAATTTAGTTGGCTCTATATCTACTTCAGTCAAGGTTCCAATACAGTGATTAATCCACAAACAACAAGTTAAGAGACTTAGTTCCTCTTCTTACTAAGTCATGGCGCAGTGGGCAAGTATGCTCAATCCTCTTCCGCGAGCGACGGTGATTCGAATCAATAACAACCCGGAATACATGACACATACACCCGCCTCGAAAGACTCTCTCAAGAGCTCTTTCTTACGTTGTATGCAGCAACCTTTCACACAACACCCCGACATACAAAAACGTTTTGCGCCGAGCAGGATGGTCCTCTACGCGGACACGTCGAAGTTGCCCGCTAAAACATTTACACCTCCCGCCTTCTCAACGCCATTCCTACGCGAAGGATGAGTTTCTATATCATGGTCCATCGAGTTACATCGGTTTCATGGGTCCCATACCCCACTATATATCCGGTACAGCTCAATCTTGTCCAGCAGGGCCTTAATCGACACGGACGGGGCTACAACCAACCTCCACATTTGCCTTACCATCCCGGTCCAGGCCAAATGTGGTCTCAAGCATTGTCACACCCATCACAGGTCGAGAGCAACCTTGAGCGCTCCATCCTACAGGAACATCCCCGTCCCCATCTCATTTTCATGAGGGTGCTCTTATCATCAACCTCTCGCGAGTAACTCCATTACTCGACCTTTCTCGCGAGTAGCTTTTTACTACTCGACTTCTACCGAGCTCGCTACAACATTAGCCTAGCTTCTACGACGGGGCAAAGCCTACACTAAACCTTCTAATCGGGGATGTAATAGCCATGCAAGTGGGTTTCAATCATCTAGACATAAGGCACAATATCAAGTCTAATAAACATGATGTGAAGTAAAGCAAAATTTAAAACAGTAACGATATGCAAACCAGGGCTTGCCTTGCTCAACGGTTTTGTTAGAAGCTAGGAGTTAGTCTTCCTCCGGAGAATCCGCCAAACTCGTCACGAGATGGAGATCCTCGCTGCAGAGTCGAGTCCTCGTCGAACGTCGACGTCACGTGCTATTAAGATGATTTATGCACATGTATGCAAAAGCAATTTAGAAAATGATTCAAAGCTGTTGTACAACTTAACTCACACATAAGAGAGATAAACAACAGCAAGGTTTCCGTTGTTGGATCTAAACCTTAGAGAAGATGAAAGCTAGGGTGAAAAGAGATACTAGTAATCACCATGTGATTAAGTCCATTATATGAACACTTAAACCTAAAAGAAGGTAGCTCAAGTTCCAGAGGTCCAATGAAGCTGATAATTTAACCACAGCTTCCATGGAAGCTATTAAGGCGGTGTGCAAAAATTGAGCTCAAGAAATAGCTTCATGTGAGCACAATAAATCCTTTTGTGGTTTTCACTAACCTGCCTTTATCCCCTAGATATTAAGATTTCCTATGCTACAAAGTAGAATTTTTGTGGAGTACAAAATGTCCTGAGTCCATAGGAATTGGTTTTACCATTTTTGGAGTTTCCTACATGGAGATATGGATTTTACAAGGATTGGGGAAAAGCTGAAAATGTCTCTGTTTATTTTCCCATTTTTCAGAGACGTAAGGAATGAATACATCATTTTACCAAGCAAATGAGGTCCAATGCCTCTGAAATGTTTACTGGAGTCCAAGGAATTTTGGAAGAATGTCCTGGCCAAATTTGGGAATTTTCCAATAAAAAAAAACTCCTGTAAAAATTCATACAATATTTTCTTTAAATGAATTAATGAGCCAAATCCAGGGATTTTCATAAACATTGGGCTGCTCCCCTGGATAGTACCCTTTAAAAGGAATCCAACAAAATTTATTTCACAATTTTTGGACACTCCTACACAAAGTTATGGCTCTCCAAAGTTTGAAGTAAAGTGGGAAAATCTGGAAAATGTTTAAATGCCGACAGTGGGTCCCACCTGTCATCCCTAACCTCCAGACTCGCGCCAAACAGGGCAGTGGCGGCCCACTCCGGCGAGGTCGCCGGAAAAGCACTTCCCAGCCACCTCCAGACCCCCTGCTGGCCGCCCCCCCCCCCATATTTCCCCACGCTGAACACATTGGTGAGGTCGCCGGCGGCTGAAACTCGCCGGAAAACAGGGCGCACCGGCCACAGCAAACCCTAGGGGTCCGGCGAGGTCTTGCACGGTGAATTCTCCACCAAATGGTCGGTTCTTGGACTCTACAGCATCATGGGATCATGTAGAAGACCGGCATGAGGTCTAAACAAGCTGGAGAGGGCTCTAAACCTATCGGCACCGTGCACCCGATAGGGTCCAGCGGCATACCCTCTAACAGAGCTCGGATTGCTCACTCTACACTCAATTTCTTGGTCTAAAATCGATGGAGGTGTGCTAGGCAGTAAACATCCTGTGTGTGAAGTTTGAAACCCAGCCAACACGATTTGAGGACGAATTTTACAATTTCTTACCTCAAGGTCCGTTTCTGCCGCCCGGGAGAAAAACTTGAAATTCTCCCTCTGTGATCAATGGCTAGGGCTGAGCTTTGGAGGTGAGCAACTAGACTTGTTGGTGCACAGATGGGGTGGCTTGCTTGGGCGTGATCCCTCCTGGTTTGGGCTGTCCACGGTGATCAGTTCTGGTTCCTTCAGTTTGAGCTCGGGAGAAGAGGAAACCTCGCTGTTTCTAGGCGCCAGCAAGCATGGAACAGCGGAGGAAGGGTGCTAGCCGGCCAGAGCACTCATGGGCGAAGGTCTTTGCTGTGGAGACCTCAAGCATCTGGTGCTAGGTGGCTGGGTAATCGGGAGAAGAAAAGGGGCGCTGGTTGTGTTCTGCTCGGGAGAGAAACCCATGGGAGCAGACTGAGCAGGGAAGAAAAGTTGAATTGGCTTCGTGCACTCTCTCGGTGTGAGGATCAGACTGAGCCCACGAGGGAAGAAGGAGCTGGCGCTGTGGTACGTCGGTTGACGCCGGTGAGCAGGAGGTGGCGTGCTCCCGTGGACAGAGTCGGTTCCGCGATTTGTGAGACTGACCGGTGGGGTCCACAGCCACAATTCTCCCGCTCATCCCCCATTTCGATTTAAAATAGCAAACGAGCTCCGAATTTGATCAAACTTGGAGGATAGTTCAAAAGAATTATGAGGAACTCAAATCTTAAATCAGATTATGAAATTGAGTTTGTTTGGTTCAAAATTCAAATTTAAGTTTGAATTTGAACGTGCCCTCATTTAATCCTCGGAATAAATAGTATATGAAACCTAAAATTCTCCAAATTTGAAACTTAGGCTCTTGAATACATGAGAAATGCATCTATGCTCTCACATATGGGCCTTTGTACAATCTGAATAGGAATCCTTTCAAAAGAATTCAAATTGCATTTAAATTTCCTTCACTCTACTCATAGAGAAGGTGCACATGAGTTAGAGTTTTTGTGATTCTAATTCCTTCCCCTCGGTTAACATGTGTTGAGCATGGGCTAGAGAAATTTTTTAACTCCCTCACATGTCCATATTTGTGTTCATCATTTCATGTGACACAACTATAGCCTTAAATTTGTTTGATAAGTTGAAATCAAACTTTACAAAAGTTAGGGCTGTTACATTCCTCCCCCTTAAAAGAATCTCGTCCCGAGATTACAAAAAGAATGAATAAGGGAGAATGACTACTGGACATATGGTACAAACAAGTCTGGAAAATTTAAACGGAGAAAATCCTCGCTTTCCCACGTGGCTTCATCAGCGGTGTGGTTGCTCCCCAAGACTTTGTGAAATCACAATGTCCGATTTCTTGTGGCGCGAGTCTTCTCGTCGATAATATGTATCGGATACTCATAATAAGTGAGATCCGATTGAAGATCCTCAATGTTCTCCATATGAACTGCGGTTGGGTACTTAAGACATTTCCGCAGCTGAGAGACGTGGAAAACATTGTGAATACCCGAAAGTGACATCGGTAACTCCAGACGATAGGCCACGGGTCCGCATATCTCAGTGACAGCAAACGGCCCGATGAATCGCGGAGCGAGCTTTCCCTTCACTCCGAACCGATGAACCCCTTTCATCGGAGAGACACGAAGATAAACGTGGTCCCCGATGTCGAAGTGAAGAGGTCGACGTCTTTTATCTGCATAGCTTTTCTGCCGAGATTGAGCAGCCTTTAAATTGGCCTGAATCAGTCGCACTCGTTCCTCGGCATCATTCACAAGATCAATCCCGTAGACCACTCTCTCGCCAGACTCACACCAATTCAGCGGTGTGCGGCACTTCCGGCCATAAAGAGCTTCATACGGGGCCATCTTGATGCTGGATTGATAACCGTTATTATATGAGAATTCTGCTAACGGTAGATGGTCATCCCAATTCTTCCCATGATTGATAACACATGCACGTAGCATATCCTCCTAAATCTGATTTATCCTCTCCGTTTGACCATCAGTTTGCGGATGATACGCTGAACTCCGAATTAACTTTGTTCCCAAGGAAGCATGCAGTTGCTCCCAAGATCTGGATATGAATAACGCACCTCGATCAGAAACGATGGTGCGGGGAACCCCGTGTAAACACACGATTCTCGAGATGAACAGCTCCGCATACTTCTTTGCCACATATTTAGTATGGACTGGAATAAAATGTGCTGTCTTGGTCAAATGATCGACGATTACCCAAATAGAATCATGCTTGTTGCTGGTCATGGGTAAACCGACGATGAGGTCCATACTTATGTCTTCCCACTTCCATGCTGGAACCTTCAGCGGTTGAAGTGGTCCGGCTTTCCTCATATGGTCGGCTTTAACCCGCCGACACGTATCACACTCGGATACGTACTTCGCAATCTCTCTTTTCATCCGTGTCCACTAGAACTTAGATTTCAAGTCCTGATACATCTTATTGCTTCCCGGATGAATGGAGTACTTGGATAGATGTGCTTCATCCAATATCTTCCTCCGCAATTTCATATTCCGGGGTACAACTATGCGGTTGTTAAACCATAGTGTACCCTTTTCATCCTTGTGGAACATCTTCAATTCACCACTGTCCACTCTTCTCCAGATGTGGGACATACCCTTGTCTCTCTTCTAAGCCTCTACAATCTCATCTCGGATTGTAGGAATAAGAGCAAGGTTGAACAGCGATCCATAGGGAACTAAGCGCAGGCTTGGTTCTCCTTCTTCATGTGCAGCCATGGCTAAATGGTGAACGTGGGCTTTTCCGACTAAGTGCGTCGGCAACCACATTCACTTTACCCGGGTGGTAATGAATTTCAAGCTCGTAATCCTTGATCAATTCGAACCATCTTCGCTGCCTCATATTCAGTTCCTTCTGTGTGAAGATGTACTTCAAGCTTTTGTGGTCAGTGTAGAGATGTACTAGATTGCCTAGTAGATAATGTCTCCACATTTTCAATGCTAAGACCACTGCAGCTAGTTCAAGGTCGTGCGTCGGGTAATTCTGCTCATGCCCCTGAGTTTTCGGGATCCATACGCGACCACGCGTCCTTCTTGCATCAACACACAACCCAAACCGATGCCGGATGCGTCACAATAAACATCAAACGGTTTCGTTGTGTCCGGCTGGGCCAAAACTGGAGCTGTAGTGAGATGCTTCACTAAAGTTTGAAAAGCTTGTTCGCATGAATTGCTCCAATCATACTTGGTGCTTTTCTTCAACAGCTCCGTCATAGGTTTAGCGACCTTGGAGAAGTTTGGAATGAATCTCTGGTAATAACCCGCTAAACCTAGGAAACTCCTCACTTCATGAACAGATGTTGGAGACTTCCAATTCAGCACTTGCTCAATTTTACTTGGGTCCACAGCGATGCCTTCCACTGAAATAATATGCCCAAGAAACGGCACTTTGCTGATCCAAAACTTACATTTACTGAACTCAAGCGTTGGAGTACAATACGCAAATGTTCAGCATGTTCTTCTTCGTACTTTGAATAGACCAAAATGTCGTCGATGAAAACCACGATGAACTTGTCTAACTCTGGCATGAACACCGAGTTCATGAGATACATAAAATGAGCCGGAGCATTGGTCAACCCAAAAGACATGACAAGATATTCATAAAGACCATATCTTGTTGAGAACATCGTCTTAGGTACATCTTCTGCCCGGATTTTTATCTGGTGATACCCAGATCGAAGATCCATCTTGGAAAATACCTTAGCACCCACTAGTTGATCAAATAAAATATTGATGCGAGGTAGTGGATACTTATTCTTGATAGTGACAGCATTCAGTGGACGATAATCTACACATAGTCTCAAAGTTTCGTCCTTCTTCTTCACGAAGAGTGCGGAACAGCCCCAAGGTGATGAACTTGGGCGTATAAAACCTTTGTCCATGAGGTCATTAAGCTGCTCCTTCAATTCTGCTAGCTCCTTTGGTGCCATTTTGTATGGTCACCGAGAAATAGGTGTTGCTCCCGGTGCTAGTTCAATCTTGAACTCTACATCACGTTCGGGCGGCATGCCCGGCAAGTCTTCGGGAAACACATCTGGATATTCAAATACCACTGGAATATCCTCAAGTTTAGGAGCTTCAATCTGATGCACTGCTGCAACTCGTTGTGATGGATCCACAAGATTCAATATGTTGCAACCGTGTATTGGGGAATTCAGTTGGACAATCCGAGAGCTGATGTCAAAGATAGCTCCATAATGTGTCAACCATGACATTCCCAGGATAATATCAATCCTTTGGCCTTTGAGTATGATAAGGCTCGCAGGATAGATGTTTCCACCCAAACATAAAGGTGCCCGAGAGACCATTTCATCTGTTGATATCTTGCCTCCGGGTGAGCTGATATGAAACGGATGCTTAACTGTGCTAAATGGAAGATTATTCTCCAGCACATAGTCTCTGCTAATAAAATTGTGGGTGGCTCCGGAATCAAACAACACGAAAGTGGGCTGTTTATGTAACGTGAACATACCCGCTAACACTGGTTCGCCTTTTGTAATGTCCTCAACAGCAGTATAATTAACCCTGCCAGATTTTGAAAAATTCTTCTTTGAAGGTTCATGGTTCTGATCTGAGCATTGACGAGACAACACATAAGTGTGGCTCTGCTCAGCTCCACGACGGTTTCGTGCTGCAGAAATCCTCAGCTCTCTACTAATACGAGGTGGAGATAAACGGTGCACAGCTGGTTGTGGTAGGGTTGCACAAACAACTTCTGATAGCTGCTGTTGAGGTGGAGGCTCATAATTGATCAACTCCAGCCGTGGTTGTGAGAGTTGCACCACAGGCTGAATTTGTTGCCTAACTGGCGAGTAATACCGCACTCGATAGTTCGGACGAATCTCGATATCACTGTCTAGCGGTATACTTCTTTTCAGCTACGCTTCACAACGAAGATGCATGTCTTCCTTAATGATAGCGGCATTTACCAACTCATTGTAAATACCGTTATTGAACAAGGTCACTTGTTCCTTAAGTTCGACATTCAAACCTTGGAAGAAATACTCGCACTTCAACGCTTCCGAGTCAACCATATGAATTGCGTATTGCATCAAGTCTTCAAACTCCTTGAAGTACTAGTACGCACTCCTTTCTCCTTGCTTTAATTCCAGAAAGTCTTGATACTTTGTTCGAAGAATTCCTGAACAAACGTGATGTGCCCGGAAAACATCCCGGAATTCATCCCACGTCACTCGGTGACCTTAAGGAATAGTAGTGATGTACTCCACCCACCAAGCTCCAGCGGCTCCGTGGAGTTGTTGAGCGGCAAATAGAGTCTTCTGATATTCATCGCACTCAAGCATATCGAATTTGGCTTCAATACATTGGAGCCAATGAGCCGACTCCAACGGTTCTTTCGCTTCTGAGAAAACCGGTGGTTGTCTTGCTAGAAAATCCAGATAAGTTCTTGGTGGGGGATTTTTCTGTAGTGTCTCCTGTCGTATGCTTTGTCGCACCAACAGATCCAAAGACTCAGCCATCTTTGCCAAGATTTCCGCCAATCCGGTTGATGATGTCGGCATTTCTTGTCGTGGCGAATTACTTTCGCCGTGACTCGACTCACCAACCTCACTCCTGGAATGAGCACGATCCATGCTGCAAGAGTGAGCAATCTACGGTTAAAATTCAAAGTTTAAACTCAACTTGAATTGAAAACATAACCGTAAAAACCTCACATCAATAATGCAGCACACATAATCTAACCAGGGTTTCGACAATTCTGAAATCTATCAAACGTGAGCAAGTTTGTCCAAACCCTTAATTCCAACAGTAGGACAAACTGAGAAATAACTCAAGAACATGTTATGGAGCTTAGAGAAGTCTGAAACATCCCCGTCCACAACAAGTCTTAAGTTACATAGGCAATAAGCACTACTCTGTTCAGAATGACAAATTGGTCTTAACCCCAGAATTTAAATATGAAAATGGCAATTTCATATCTCAAGTTGAATATAAAAGTTATAGTTAACTTCAATATCTTTCCAACGAGTATTCATTTGCCTTCATATATGTTCTGGATCAAAAATTGTGATATTTCAAAGTTAACAGAAATCTGGAACAATTTTGACAGCACCTCCTTTGAAAGTAGCTGTTTTGTCCGCAAGATTTCATCACTTTAAACTCCAAATCTGGAGAAACTTTGAACTACAAAGTCATAGCATATATCACAAGCTTTCCAACGGTGTATTACATGACCCTTAGAAATTTTTCTATAGAATGTTATGGTTGAAATACAGAAATTTCCAGAGAGCAATTTGTGCCCGCCCAGTTTTTGGACAGTTCACACTCCTCTGAGAATTTCATCCATTTGAAGGGTGATTATAATCTGGATTCTACTGAAGAGTTGTAGAAGACTTCAATAGCTTTCCAGAAATGTATCACTCACCTCCATTGGTTCAACCAAACAAAAGTTATGTCCTGTTCAACTTCAGCAAAATTCTGCCGAAAACAGGGGAGGTTTCTCCTAAGTCTTTGTAAATAAATCTATACTCCCAATTGACTCTTAGTACAATATAGGAGTTCATTAACCCTTAATGAAATCCTAGACTCGAAATTTCCTCTTTTTTTTCTCAAATCTTCATTTTCTTGCAGTTCAAAACACATCACGGTACTACGTTGCCTCACCAAATTAAAATCCTATCCGGCTTTATACCGGCTTATACGTCTCAAGTGGTGGCACTAAAACGATCACTCACTAACGTTTTCTACACGACATGTTCTAAAGTGGTTAAGGTACCTGCAGAAAATCACTCAATAATGATGCACACATTGGTTTATCATTTCAGGCAGGTTCATATCATAGTAAAAACATACGCCCCGTATCATTGCCATACGGGCCGTCCTTGAGTCAAGCCACGTCTCAAGGTAAATGATCGGGTTATTCACCACCCGACGGGGGCTCCACACCTTTGCAATAAAGCACACTGGTGGAACAGCGCTTTCGTATGCCTCATACGACATGAAGAGTCCTAAAGAACACACTTCGTGTTACAAACCACAGGATGGGGTCTCCTCCTCTTGCCCCTGGGTTTGTGCACTGGAGGCTAGTGCCATTCATATGTCTCTAAGACATGAAGAGTCTTAAAAAACATATTCACTTCCCGTCCATTGCTGAACGGAACATCCCACACTACTTTCCTCGTATGGGAGAGCTAACCGAAATTGATCTGCTTTCGGTGGCGTTCCTTACCATTCTTACCTCCACGTAGGTGCGTCGTTACTGAATTTAAATACTGAAGAGTAACACACTGTTAGCTTGCCACCTTAAGTAACTATGCTAATAATACTCCTTATGTGGGCATACTATACGTTCCTCACTCGTATACTCCTAAGTTTTCAAAAATATGCTCTTTTCCTGCATGCTATCCCCAATGTGGCTCTGATACCACGCTGTGATGGCCCGGTGATCGCAGTGGGTGGTGCCGTGTGATGCGGCACCCAACAGCATGCACGAAAAGACGATAAGAACATAACGGAACCATTTTTGTTACTTAACATAAGATCTTTTACAACATAAGTACACATGCAGCGGAAATTAAAATTTGCTGGACAATCTACTCACTCTCGACCCTAACTACGCCGAAGAGAAGTCATTCAGCCCGTGAAAGCTTCCTACTAGCTTCACCAAAGAAAGGCAGCGGCTGGGTTTCCGATGAGTTGAACAAACCGTGAGGTTCATCGTCTCACCGACCAACCCTCTTCATAGCAGGCATCCTGCTACCTGCAAAAACAACTCAGAAGCAACCGTGAGCACTAAGGCTCAGCAAGACTTAACCGTCACTCCTAAACATGTAACTCTAAATGCAGGGGTAGTAAAACAGTATCAATAGGAATTTGCAAAATGCAGCTTGACTAAACTTGATCCTTATATTCAGATTCTTATAGCCTTCATTTTAGTGGTCCTCACGCCTCACAACATCGGAAGTCCACAATCAAACAAGAAACGCTTATCCCGATGTTGCTAGCCTAAGGTGGAAATGAAATTTAGTTGGCTCTATATCTACTTCAGTCAAGGTTCCAATACAGTGATTAATCCACAAACAACAAGTTAAGAGACCTAGTTCCTCTTCTTACTAAGTCATGGCGCAGTGGGCAAGTATGCTCAATCCTCTTCCGCGAGCGACGGTGATTCGAATCAATAACAACCCGGAATACACGACACATACACCCGCCTGGAAAGACTCTCAAGAGCTCTTTCTTACGTTATATGCAGAAACCTTTCACACAACACCCCGACATAGAAAAACGTTTCGCGCCGAGCAGGATGGTCCTCTATGCGGACACGTCGAAGTTGCCTGCTAAAAGATTTACACCTCCCGCCTTCTCAACGCCATTCCCACGTGAAGGATGAGTTTCTATATCACGGTCCATCGAGTTACATCGGTTTCATGGGTCCCATACCCCACTATATATCTGGTACAGCTCAATCTTGTCCAGCAGGGCCGCATACATACGGTCCTTAATCGACACGGACGGGGCTACAACCAACCTCCACATTTGCCTTACCATCCCGGTCCAGGCCAAATGTGGTCTCAAGCATTGTCACACCCATCACAGGTCGAGAGCAACCTTGAGCGCTCCATCCTACAGGAACATCCCCGTCCCCATCTCATTTTCATGAGGGTGCTCTTATCATCAACCTCTCGCGAGTAACTCCATTACTCGACCTTTCTCGCGAGTAGCTTTTTACTACTCGACTTCTACCGAGCTAGCTACAGCATTAGCCTAGCTTCTACGACGGGGCAAAGCCTACACTAAACCTTCTACTCGGGGATGTAATAGCCATGCAAGTGGGTTTCAATCATCTACACATAATGCACAATATCAAGTCTAATAAACATGATGTGAAGTAAAGCAAAATTTAAAACAGTAACGATATGCAAACCAGGGCTTGCCTTGCTCAACGGTTTTGTTAGAAGCTAGGAGTTAGTCTTCCTCCAGAGAATCCGCCAAACTCGTCACGAGATGGAGATCCTCGCTGCAGATTCGAGTCCTCGTCGAACGTCGATGTCACGTGCTATTAAGATGATTTATGCACATGTATGCAAAAGCAATTTAGAAAATGATTCAAAGCTGTTGTACAAGTTAACTGCCACATAAGAGAGATAAACAACAGCAAGGCTTCTGTTGTTGGATCTAAACCTTAGAGAATATGGAAGCTAGGGTGAAAAGAGATACTAGTAATCACCATGTGATTAAGTCCATTATATGAACACTTAAACCTAAAAGAAGGTAGCTCAAGTTCCCGAGGTCCAATGAAGCTGATAATTTAACCACAGCTTCTATGGAAGCTATTTAGGCAGTTTGCAAAAATTGAGCTCAAGAAATAGCTTCATGTGAGCACAAGAAATCCTTATGTGGTTTTCACTAACCTGCCTTTATCCCCTAGATATTAAGATTTCCTATGCTGCAAAGTAGACTTTTTGTGGAGTACAAAATGTCCTGAGTCCATAGGAATTGGTGTTACCATTTTTGGAGTTTCCTACATGGAGATATGGATTTTACAAGGATTGGGGAAAAGCTGAAAATGTCTCTGTTTATTTTCCCATTTTTCAGAGACGTAAGGAATGAATACATCATTTTATCAAGAAAATGAGGTCCAATGCCTCTTAAATGTTTACTGGAGTCCCAGGAATTTTGGAAGAATGTCCTGGCCAAATTTGGGAATTTTCCAATAAACAGAACTCCTGTAAAAATTCATACAGGATTTTCCTTAAATGAATTAATGATCCAAATCTAGGGATTTTCATAAACATTGGACTGCATCCCTGGATAGTACTCTTTGAGAGGAATCCAACAAAATTTGTTTCACAATTTTTGGACACTCCTACACAAAGTTATGGCTCTCCAAAGTTTGAAGTAAAGTGGGAAAATCTGGAAAATGTTTAAATGCCGACAGTGGGTCCCACCTGTCATCCCTAACCTCCAGACTCGCGCCAAACAGGGCAGTGGCGGCCCACTCCGGCGAGGTCACCGGAAAAGCACTTCCCAGCAACCTCCAGACCCCCTGCTGGCCGCCCCCCAAATTTCCCCACGCTGAACACATTGGTGAGGTCGCCGGCGGCTGAAACTCGCCGGAAAACAGGGTGCACCGGACACAGCAAACTCTAGGGCTCTGGCGAGGTCTTCCACGGTGAATTCTCCACCAAATGGTCGGTTCTTGGGATCTACAGCATCATGGGATCATGTAGAAGACCGGCATGAGGTCTAAACAAGCTGGAGAGGGCTCTAAACCTATCGGCACCGTGCACCCGATAGGGTCCAGCGGCATACCCTCTAGCAGAGCTCGGATTGCTCACTCTACACTCAATTCCTTGGTCTAAAATCGATGGAGGAGGTGTGCTAGGCAGTTAACATCCTGTGTGTGAAGTTTGAAACCCAGCCAACACGATTTGAGGACGAATTTTACAATTTCTTACCTCAAGGTCCGTTTCTGCCGCCCGGGAGAAAAACTTGAAATTCTCCCTCGGTGATCAATGGCTAGGGCTGAGCTTTGGAGGTGAGCAACTAGACTTGTTGGTGCACAGATGGGGTGGCTTGCTTGGGCGTGATCCCTCCTGGTTTGGGCTGTCCACGGTGATCAGTTCCGGTTCCTTCAGTTTGAGCTCGGGAGCAGAGGAAACCTCGCTGTTTCTAGGCGCCAGCAAGCATGGAACAGCGGAGGAAGGGTGCTAGCCGGCCAGAGCACTCATGGGCGAAGGTCTTTGCTGTGGAGACCTCAAGCATCTGGTGCTAGGTGGCTGGGTAATCGGGAGAAGAAAAGGGGCGCTGGTTATGTTCTGCTCGGGAGAGAAACCCACGGGAGCAGACTGAGCAGGGAAGAAAAGTTGAATTGGCTTCGTGCACTCTCTTGGTGTGAGGATCAGACCGAGCCCACGAGGGAAGAAGGAGCTGGCGCTGTGGTACGTCGGTTGACGCCGGTGAGCAGGAGGTGGCGTGCTCCCGTGGACAGAGTCGGTTCTGTGATTTGTGAGACTGACCGGTGGGGTCCACAGCCACAATTCTCCCGCTCATCCCCCATATCGATTTAAAATAGCAAACGAGCTCCAAATTTGATCAAACTTGGAGGATAGTTCAAAAGAATTATGAGGAACTTAAATCTTAAATCAGATTTTGAAATTGAGTTTGTTTGGTTCAAAATTCAAATTTAAGTTTGAATTTGAACGTGCCCTCATTTAATCCTTGGAATAAATAGTATATGAAACCTAAAATTCTCCAAATTTGAAACTTAGGCTGTTGAATACATGAGAATTTCATCTATGCTCTCACATATGGGCCTTTGTACAATCTGAATAGGAATCCTTTCAAAAGAATTCAAATTGCATTTAAATTTCCTTCACTCTACTCATAGAGAAGGTGCACATGAGTTAGAGTTTTTGTGATTCTAATTCTTTCCCCTAGGTTAACATGTGTTGAGCATGGGCTAGAGAAATTTTTTAACTCCCTCACATGTCCATATTTGTGTTCATCATTTCATGTGACACAACTATAGCCTTTTATCGCCTTAACTTTGTTTCATAAGTTGAAATCAAGCTTTACAAAAGTTAGGGCTGTTACATTTACCCACAAGTTTGTGATTTCGTCACCCGTCGATGACTGCAGAACCTCAATTATACCAGTACACAACCATCGGTGTATGGCCAAGAGATTACAAAACAGCCTTTACAAAGGGGTTATTAGATGTATGGACTCACTAAGGTTTCCCCGGCAGGCTAGAATCTCCAATTCTCCGACCCACGGGCCCCCTCTTGTGCCATGCAGTTCCCAGGGCAGTCCTCACTTGACTCCCATTCCCCGCGCCTTCCACGGTCCGTAACAATCTAGCAACTTACCTAATTACTCAGCTAAGCCACACCCATACTTGGCCTTGTGGTGGCACTGTTATCCTGGCATGGCTCGCATGAACCGGTCCTTAGATCTACGGCAAGTAACCACCATCTCATTCTACCTCATTCACAAACCCAATCTTTCCTAGATCTCCCTCCGATTCATGTTCATTAACAATATCCGTTTCTCATTATTCATACGAGTGCAGTTAGCTAGACATATCTATCTCGCTTCCCGTATCCCATGGACTTAGCGAAGCATAAAAGCAAAAACCATACCCGACTCATAAACTTCCCTGGCGACAAGGGTGGTTTAACCAAAACTAGTAAACTCCTATGAAAGGGTTTCCCATCAATTTGACTCAGCACACATACCTTTTCGAAAACAAAACAGTTTTTCAAAATATGGGATCAATATGGTCAAGGAGCACTTGCCTTGTTCTTGCGGTTCCGGTTGCTCAAATTGTTGCTGTTGTAGTCCGTCGTAGGTAGCTCCCTGAGCTTGTCTTTCTATACGCGATCACGAACATACAAGATTCATAGCAATCAATCATCATGCACAAACTCTACCTTAAGATGCAATGATGCATATGCATGTTAATCCTATGATGCAGTTTAGTTTGTACGTGTTCTTGCATGGCTTGCATGGTTTTTATGATGAACAGAGATGTAAAGATCAATTGTGGACATGGCGATGATCTTGACTTAAGATCTGGATCAGACCGATCAACATGTGATCTGTCCACGAAAAAGCTTCTGTTCGAAAGGAATCGAAGAACAGATGCAAAGAAAACGTGATGATGTCATAAGGTGGTATTGGAGACCTACCTTACGTTCTTCTTGGTCTTTCCTTAGATCATCAGCTCTCCTCCGGCGGTGGCAATCATCTCTGGGCTCGTCGGTGATCTCTCTGGTGGTCAAACTCCGGCGAAGGGTTTTACTTGGCGAGCTGGGGCTATGGCTCTAAGTTGTCGGCTCAGGAGGTGGAAAAGAAGTTCGTGGTTGCGGCCAAAGGTTTTCGGTTCTATTTATAAGAGGAAACGAAGAGTCCTCCTCTGATCGGAATTTGAATAAGAGTCCTATTCAAATTGTTTTTGAATCTTACCAACTTATCTTCAATTTATTTGGTGCAGTAGCAACGTGGAATTCGTGTCAGTTTCTCCCGTACCGGTATTCCGGTGCGTACAGAAGAAGAACCGCTTCAAATCTCATCACCTCTGCGGTGATGAGCTCCGGAGGTTTCACGTGTCCTGCAAAGGACCTGGGCTCCCTTTTCTGCAGAGACAAGCTCCGGTTGTGCCGCGTGTCAGGCGGGCGAGACCACCCTCTTCCTCAGAGGTGAGCTCCGCGTACGCCATGTGTCCTGGCCAGCGGGACCTCCCTCTCTCCAGAGGCGAGCTCCGCGTGCGCCACGTGTCTGGTGGGTCGGGACCTCCCCTCTCAACAGAGGCGAGCTCCGTGAACGCCATGTGTCAGTTCCGGACCTCCCCTCTCTTCGGAGGTAGCTCCGAATGTGCCACGTGTCAGTGCCAGATCTCCCCTCTCTTCGGAGGTGGCTCCGAGAATGCCACGTGTCCAGTAGCGCCAGACTTCTTTTCTCCTCAGAGACGAGCTCCGAGGTTGACACGTGTCTGTCAGCGCCGGACCTCCCGGAGATGAGCTCCGGAGGTGACACGTGTTCGAAAGTGTCAGACCTCCCGGAGGCGAGCTTCGGAGGTGACAAGTGTCCGATAGTGTCGGACATCCCTGAGGCGAGCTCCAGAGGTGACACGTGTCCAGCAGGACCGGACCTCCCGGAGGTGTGCTCCGAGAGCGAAACGTGTCCCGCACGGCTGGTCCTCTCTTTTCTGCAGTGGCTAGCTCCGAAGGCGACATGTGTCCTGCGGGGCTGGCCTTGCTCCTCCGTAGAGGCTAGCTCCGGGGACAACACGTGTCCCACGGGGGTCGGACCTCTCCCCTTCGCAGGGATGAGCCCCGAGCCTGCCACGTAACCAGTTTAGCGGCGGACCTCTCCCCCTTTGTGGGAATGAGATCCGAACACGCCACATTGCCAGCGGCCGCGGGAAGTTGTCTTCGGTGCTCTCTGTGAACTGGATTTGGCTCCTTTTTGGCTATCTTTTTTATTCTTTCTTTGTTTCTACTTATTTTAAAATGCTTTCTCTATATAAAAATATGAATTCATGCAGAAATAAAAAATGAGGGTGTCACAAATCTACCCCCCTTAAATTGAATCTCGCCCTCGAGATTCGCTAGTGGAGAATAGATGAGGGAATTCTGCCTTCTCGGCTGTTGGTTGGGCTGACTCGAACTCGATATGAGTACCGTGCTTGTTTGTCAACTGCACGCTCCTTTCAGCACATTGGATTACTCCATTGTGCTTGCTTAACCAATCCATTCTGAGTATTATGTCAAGCCCTTGAGAATCCAAGACGATGAGGTCGCAAGGAAGTCTACCCCCTTATTTTAAGGTTTACTTTCGGACATACTATATTAGTCCTCATCTCTCCACCGGGAGAATTAACCAACATAGTATATTTCAAGTGTGATATGGGTAGATTATGCTTGGCAACATACTTGGATGATATGAAGGAATGTGATGCTCCAGAATCAAATAGAATGGTGGCTGGGTTAGAGTTGGCAAGGAACATACCAATCACGACGTACTCAGCCTGTTGCGCTTCCTTAGCAAAGACATGGTTCACGTTGCCGCGAGCATAGTTCTGCTGTCCACGGTTTCCTTGATTGGCTCCTCCGTTCGACCGTGGGTTCTGCTTGGGCGCGTTGCCTTGCTGTCCAGGACCTCTCCTTGGGCATTGGCTCGCAAAGTGTCTTGTTTCTCCGCATGCAAAGCATGCCTTGTTGCCCACGACAGCAGGTACGTTGGGGCGGGGGTTTTGAACAGGAGCGCTCATGTTTGGACGAGGCATAGGAGGCAAAGGCACACGAGGTGCTTGTCCAACAGGCTGTTGCTGTGGTGGCTGGTTAAGGCGAAACGATCCATACTGTGGTGCAGCTGGGGGCATGTACCGAGAGCGTACGTTGCTCCCTTGTGGCTGGTATGGCATCTGTAACACCCCAAAACCTGTAAAGAGGGGAATTTAAATATTTTTTGACGTATTGCATGTGGTGCAAAAATTTAAATTCAAACTGGAATTCAAATTCAAATCAAAACAGAAAAAGAAAAGGAAAAAGAAAAAAAAAAAAGAAAACCCGAACCGGCCAGTGGGCCGAAACCCGCCAGCCGGCCCAATACCCCGCGCCAACCCAAACCCGCGCCCCCCTCTCTCCCTCTCACTGACACACGGGGCCCGCGTGTCATCCCTCTCCTCCCGCGCGCCAACCCGACCCCGGACTTTTCTCTCGCGCCCGATCAAAACAAACCCCGGAACCCACGCTCCCAGCCCCGATTTTCGGTCCCGGACGCCCCCAACATGATCTCAACAGACCGCCGCCCTCCCTCACCATTTAAATGCCGACAATCGCCCTGTCCCCCCCCCCCGATCGGCCGTTTTTCTCTCCGGTGAGAACCGAAGTTTCTACAGCCAATTTCCGTCGATCCTTGCTCAAATTCCCTGATCTAACGTGCTGATCACGTCCCACCGCCGACGGGGAGCAACGGCAGGTGAAGGAAACGACGTTTCTTGTGCCCCAACTGCCACCCCGACGTGCACCGAAGACCCTCGCCGTTGAAGCTCGCCGCCGACCGACTTCCAGAGCCTCCGAGTGCAGGAAAACCCCTCGGTGAGCATCCCCTAACCCTCCGCAGCTGATCCGTGCATAAAGATGCGAGCTCTAGCATGTAGCGGCAAAAACCGAGGCTGCGCCGGTGAGATCGCCACCCCCGCCGCTGCGCACCGCCGCACGCGCGGGCTGGCTCCGGCCAGGGCGACGTGGCCCCTTGAGGGCCGTCTATTTTAAATCGCACGGTAGAAATAAAACCGAAGCGTACCGGTTCGGCGATCTAATCTGAGCCGTCTGTTTTAAATCGGACGGTCCATGTCGGCCCCGCATTATAAAGGCCGGGATTCTTACGCGCTACCCCCTAGGGATCTCGGAAAACATGAGTTAGCCCTGGAAACTTCTGATCTAGCCCCTGGACCTTCAGAAATTCATGTAAATTCATTTAAAAATCAGTTTTAGCCCCTGGACTAAATAAAAATTAGGAAACCCCCTCTGTTATGTGTAGTTAGACCCCTGGAAATTTAGGAAATAGTATATTAGACCCTGCAGTAGGGTGGATTTACATTTTTGACCCTATATGATATTAAATTCAAAATTTGAATACGAGACTAGGATTTAAATTTAAAAGGTAAGGCAAACACATGTGCAAATTCAAATTTAAACTCTCCTAGCACTTGGAAAACTTTAGAATGAGTTAAAAATGGATTTTAGGCTGAAATGAAATCTGCCTAAGTGTTGTTCATATTTATTAGTTCTAGAAACACATTTTTAGGCTAGGAAATAATTTTGAAAACTGATAAAATAAATTTACTTTGTTCGACATCAGAGAGGAAGTTCAAAAATATATTATTGAACATTTTAGATCAGAACCTATTCTGTTTAGATGATGTGTCTTACTATTTTCATAATAAAGTTCACTTTTAGGCATAGAAAATAAATCTGAAAATATAGGAAAATAAGTATGCATAGTTAGAAAAGGATAAATGAGTTCTCCAAATCCAAAAGCTTCAATTTAGGATTTTGTAGAAGATCTGAAAACCTATTTGGAGTAGGAAAATTACCTTTCATGCAAACTTGGTAGCTAAGAAGTGTACTAATTAAATACAAAGAATTTGTTCAAATTGGAAATTCATATATAGTGTGCAAACAGAAATCTGAATACAAAAGTTAGAAATCATATACATATGTTTAAAAGTGCATGTAGGCCGAAAATCAACACATGTGGAGTAACCACAACACTTAGAAATGTGAATGACTTTCATAGGTATGTATGTGTGATTTGCATGAGTGAAAGTGTGAACTATGGCTTATGGTTTGTTGTTTTCTTTTACTATGTGTATTGGCATGAGTAGAACCTGCCCCAGAGCAAGTTCTCCCCTTCCAAGACCAAGACTTTCCATTCCCAGAGCAGCAGGAAGAAGGCAAGTGTCCTTGACCACTTCGATCCTATACTAGGGTGTGTAGATAGAATTATTTGCATTGTCAATTGAAATATGAAACCCATGCTAGGAAGTTTCCCAAGAATTGCATTACCTTGTTTCCTTGTAGCTTGGGTTGGGATTTATTTTATTATATCATTTATTTATATGCTTATGCTTAGCCATGATTAGAATGGGATAATTGGGATATGAGATCATCAATTTATTTACCTTACTCTTGAATGAGATATTATGAGTTATGTAGAGGTAGGGATCCAGGCGAGTTGGATGACTTGGTTGGTGCTGGGTGCACGAGACTCGGGTTTGTGTTTAGTACTTGCCTGGATCCTAAGGACCGGTTCATGGAGCATGTAACCTAGCTTTACCGTGCCAACCACATGCTGAGATGGGGCAGCTTGGCCAATTAATTAGGTGTATCCCCGACGTAGTATGGGTGTGTTGGATGGTGCAGGGAATAGGTGTCAGCTGGACTACCATAGGAACCGCAAGGCTCAAGAGGGGGCCACTGCAGCGGGGTTGGAGCCTCTTGTATGCTGTTAGGGGTGCAACCTCAGCGGGCCCACGCTCGTCGGGAATCCCTTTGTAAAGGCTTCGTAGTGATCTCCTGGCTACACACCTGGGAAGTGTGAATGTGGTTCGCGGCCACTGGCATAATGGAGGTTCTTTTAGTCCACCCGGCAACGGGGGATGAAATCACTACATGTGGGTACAGTGGTGCAAACTCTGTAGAGTCAAAACTGTCATGACAGCCGTGCTCACGGTCAAGAGCGGCTTGGACTTATTCATGATTATAGGATGATGAGTTGGGAAGTTGTGGATGTTAAGCGGGAAGCTTAACATTGGAGATGAGACTATGTTTATTTGATAATGATGATGGGTTGAGTGATTGGGATCCATTTCACCTGTGTAGTAATGTAGGTGCTTAATAAGCTAAGGTGATAGGTATTAATTGCATAGTGCTTTAACCATGAGTTCAACCTCTCCTTGCTCTAGCCATGCATGACATAACTTTCCCACACTTGATTAGTACCCACGGTACTCAAACTTGCTTTTCTGTTGGTTTATATTGCTGCTCAGGTCAAGAGAATGATGTGGTGTTTAATGACCAAGACTTTGGTCCCGAGGAAGGATTCTAGGTTCACGGATTCGCCCGGACAACGCCTATGACGGAGCCCCAAAATTTATATTCCGCTGCTGTTTTATTTATATGTCATGAACTTATTATCGTCCATCGAGACGTATGCTATGTAAGACTTATTTATATTCAACACCTGGGTTGTAATAAATGATGCTTCATTATTTGTCATCACATGTATGAGAAAATGATCCTGGCATACATGTGATATTCACTCGGTTGTTCTTCGGAGAAACCGGGTGTGACAGAAGTGGTATCAGAGCCAAGGTTGCCCGTAGGAACGTGGACCTAGGTAGAAATGGATGTATTTAAGGACCCTATTTTCTTAAAAACTATTTTACAAAGGTGTGGGTTGAAGGTGTTATTTAATGGGGCCACTTTACTAATCTTACCCCAACTTTTATTCAAAATAAAATTTTTGTTTAACTCTTATCTAACTTAATTTTAAATGCTTTATGTTTTAGATGGTTCGCATGATCCGCACCGCCCACAAGTCCACCGGAGGGAGAGTTCCTGTAGTTGCCCTTGCCCTGAGAGAGGAGAACCGTCCGGTGACGTACCACTCCTACGGGTTGGCAGTAGGAGGCTTGTTGTGCCGTCTTCGGCGTATGCTCCACGCCGCCGGCAATACGGGCAAGCTAATCATACACTACAGCTCCACCCGGACCATCCGTGAGAAGCGGGAAGAATGGAGTTCAGAAATGAGGATTATCCATGAAAATCAGCTACTCAAGATCCACCGCTCTCCAGCTTGTCGGGCGACACGGGTCGATGCTGAGAAGGATGTCACCTGGGAGGCCATCACCTGCCAGAGTTACATCAACCGTCGCCACCTGGACAGGACTGAGTACATGTATGTGCTCCAACATGAGAGTGGCACAGCGGAGTACAAGTACCCGCCAGTGCAGCAGGGGACTTCCCATGAGCACATGGACCTGTGCTTGGAGGATGCTGCTATGCTCAGCACTCGACTACAGGAGTGCCAGCAGAAGCTTCAGGGTGTTCGTGACACCCTGAAGGAGACTGAAGCATTGCTTCGCGCCAGCCTGAGGGCGAGAGAAAGAGGAGATGGGAATGAACTGTGTGTCACCGTGAATGACACATGGACTCCTGACTCTCCAGACCGCCGGGCAAGCAGGCGTCGCCGCACTTCTCCACCAGCAGCTTCCCCACCCAAAGCGGAATCATAGGGCAGCCGCAATAATGAGGAAGACCCCGAAGAGCCAGCTCAGTGATACGAGTCGTTTAGAGTTCTTTCCCTTATTTCAGCAGGTTATCGAGTAGTCGAGTCAATACCTTAGTTATTTGTGTGTTAATGTTTGGTGTGGGACGTGAGTTGTGGAAGCCATGGGCATTTGTCCACAACCTAGTCTTTAGTTTGCTTTGCTTTGATGTGTGAACCCCTATGAATTAAGAGTGCACTTATTTTCGCGTGAGACGTGACTCCCAAAAATCTACGTGAAACCCTCAGAAAATGTTGAATATATTAAGGCCTCAAAAGTTCAAGTTTAAACAAGCAAATTGGGAAGTTAATACGTAATGCTTTAAGTTAACATTTGGTTGATCATGATAGATGGCTGGAAGAGGAAAGGGTCGTGGTGCCAACCCCACCAACAACAACGATGAGGCCGGCAACCCTCATCTTTCTGGAGGACAAGACAGGGGTGGTCGCCGTGAAGGAGCTGATCCTATCCACCAAATGCTTGAAAATCAGAATCAGCTCATCCAGAGCCTAACTCAAGTGGTGGTCAACTTGCACCAAGATCCACCCTCACAAGCTGCACCACGCCAACCATGGTTGAGTGAGTTTCTGGGGACCCAACCTCCAAAGTTTGCAAGTGCTGCTGAACCTCTTGAGGCAAATGACTGGCTAAAGACCATTGAGAGCAAGATGAGGATCATACAATGCCATGGGTATGAGAGGGTGCTGTTTGCCTCTCACCAATTGCATGGACCTGCTGCGGATTGGTGGACCGCTTACGTGGCAGCCCATCATGACCCCGAGAACATCACTTGGGAAGAGTTCAAGCGCAGTTTCCGCAACCACTACATACCAAAAAGGGGTGAACTCAAAAACAAGAGAAAGGAGTTCTTGGGACTGCAGCAAGGCAACATGACTGTGAGGGAGTACCTCACCAAGTTCACCCAACTATCCCGTTATGCACCACGGGACATCGAAACTGATGAGCAAAAACAGGACTGTTTTGTGGAAGGACTTACTATGGAAATGCAATGTGCAATGTCCTCCAACGAGTATGAAAGCTTCCAAAAGATGGTAGACAGAGCATTTGTCGTGGAGAGGAAGCTGAAGGCCTTGGAAAATGAAAACAAGAGGAAGGCGGGATGGTTACACCAAGCCTCAAGTAGCAACCCACGCCCACGTCTGATGCAGCAACCCGCAGGGCAGACGAGCCGTGCTGTGGTACCCTACTCAGCACCCAGAGGGTACAACCCGAATTTCAGGCCTCCGTCAGCACCAGCACAGCCGCAGCGTCAGTTTGTACAGCAGCCTCACCCCACATATCAACCTAGACCAGCAGTACAAGGACCACCGAACCAACCCCAAGACAACAAAGGCCAGGCACCTAAGGTTGGGGTGCAATGTTTCAACTGTGGTGAAGTGGGGCACTACGCCCATAAGTGCCCAAAGAAGAAGCCCATGCAGCCACAACAGCAGAATGTGACGCGAGGACGGGTGAACCACGTGACCATGGAGGAAGCGCAAGAGGCACCTGACGTGGTAATTGGTAAGTTTCCTTCCAACTTACACATTGCAACCCTGTTGTTCGATTCCGGTGCCACCCACTCGTTCATTGCTCAAGGGTTTGTTAAGAAGCATGATCTAGCAACAACACAAATGAACCATATGCTAGCAGTAAACTCTCCAGGAGGAGAAATAAGGACAAGACAAGTGTGCTCCAAGGTGAATCTAAACATTAATGGGGTAGTTGTCGGTACCTGAGATATGGGGTACCCTCGCGCACAGGGTAAAATGCCTAAGGAACTCGCCCTTCTCCGCAGGGAGAGCTCCAAAGGCGCCACGCGTCCGGCGGGGCCGGACCTCCCTCTCCTCAGAGGAGAGCTCCGGGCCCGCCACGTGGCATACAAAAGCCGGACCTCCCCCTCCGCGGGAGAGAGGTCCGAAGGCGCCGTGTGTCCAGCGGGGCCGGACCTCCCTCTCCTTAGAGGAAAGCTCCGGGCCCGCCATGTGGCCAGCAGAAGCCGAGCCTCTCCCTCCGCGGAGAGAGGTCCGGAGGCTCCACGTGCCCCGCGGGACTGACCCTCCTCTCCTCTGAGAAGGGCTCCGGGCCCGCCACGTGGCAGCAGAACGACGCTGCCTGCCCCGAGCGGTAGGCGGCGGGCGTAAATATGCCCCATACCTTGCCCGTACAGGGTATTCAAGGCCCGCGTCTTCCCAAGACGCGGAGACGCGGAGCACGCTTCTGTCAGGTGCCGTTGCGCCCAGTCGCATCACAGACTGGCGCACGGTGTCAGAACCTATCAGCCAATAAACACCGCGACAAGACATCCCATGCCGCCTGCACCGTCATCAACCACTACGACTAGCATGCGGCATGGGCAGGGCGGCAAGATGAAGACTCAGAAGCCTTCGGCCAGAGACAACTACCGGCATAACTGCAGATACGGTAGATAATAGACAATCTTCCCGGGACCACCTGTCGGGTCCCGGCTCCCCTTGTAAGCCACCCGAGTCTTGGACTATAAAAGGCTCGGGTAGGCGTCGATAGCAAGGGTTCGCATTTTGCAACTCATACGCTAGCCATACACTCTCAAGCTGTAACTCACCCACAAGCTCAGGCCTCCGGCCCTAGCAGCAAGCAATACAGCGAGCTCCATAGCTCGCCGTGGACGTAGGGTTTTACGCTCCGGCGGCCTGAACCACGTAAAACTCGCCGTGTCAAGCTCTTACTAACTCGTTCCATCTGCGCAAGCTCTCCGCTAGGGACTAGCCCCTCCGAAAAAAGAACCTCCGCGGGCTGCCCAGTGCAGGCCCGGGGGAAGTGTTGACCGCACACTTCGACATTTGGCGCGCCAGGAATGGGGCTTTTCTCCTAGCGCGACGAGTTTCCGCCAACGAAGATGACCAAGCTTCCTTCAGCGGCAAACTCTCCCCCCTCGCCTCTGCGGCAGACAGCGACCAGGGGGGACTACATGTCGACACACTCGGGACGGAGTGTGTCGGTACCAGCTGGGAGCCAGCAACCGGCTCTGGCAGCGCCGACCCCGGCAATGCAGGCTCCAACCAGCTTCAAGTCTCCAGTAGCGCTCGGCGTGCCCAGTGGGGGTGCGTTAGCTGCGGCGAGAGCGCTACTGTACAATCCGCCCCCTGGGGACGCGCCTCAGGCAGCGACCCGGCAGTGGATCCGAGAAGTAGACCGTCTCGTCGTCGCCGCCGCAAGCCCTCGACCTCGGCGGGGACGACGCTCTGCCCAATCGGTCGTGTCACTGATGCGCGCACCATTGGATGGCGAGCAGACGACAGACTCCAGCTCTACCAGCCCCCAGTCAACAGATCTGAGGACAGAGCTGGAACGGTGTCACCTGGGTCAAGATGCCCGGGTATACCTCGAGTGGCGCCGAGAAAGGCGTCGCCACCAAGAGGCTGACGACAGCATGACGTCGGCCTTGACCCAGCCTGAAGAGCAGACCGTCGCCACGCGATCTCTGCCCCAGGCCTGTGCCGTGCAGAATATGCCACAGCCGTATGTCCTGCATATGGCGCCCCCGGCCTATGGTGCAGCCTTGCCCATGCCGGGGCATGCGGTGCTCAGTGCGAACCAGCGTTCGCGGCATCAGAACCTGCGGCGACAGAAGCAGGGTGTGCGGCCCTCGCGCCCCACCTTCGCTTCGCGAAATGGCCGTGCAAGTTTCGGCCGCTCCTGCCCGAGAAGTACGACGGCAGTGTCAACCCAGTGGAATTCCTCCAGATCTATTCCACCGCCGTGCTTGCCACAGGAGGGAATGAAGCCGTCATGGCCAATTACTTCCCTGTCGCCTTGACTGGCCCAGCTCGGTCTTGGCTCATGAACCTCTCCCAGGGTTCCGTAACTTCCTGGGGAGAGCTTTGCCGACAGTTCATAGCCAACTTCGGCAGTTCCTACACCCGGCCTGGCACGGAGCTTGACCTCCACGCCATCCAACAACAACCTGGGGAGTC
This sequence comes from Neostapfia colusana, assembly GCA_030760725.1. NCBI lineage: Eukaryota > Viridiplantae > Streptophyta > Magnoliopsida > Poales > Poaceae > Neostapfia > Neostapfia colusana. Next base: position 104,087,029 of record JASWHV010000003.1, read on the forward strand.
GCTGCGCTCTTTCATCCAGCGGTTCTCCCAGGTGCGGAACACCATCCCACACATTCAAAATGCTTCTGTGGTGGTGGCGTTCCGACAAGGCGTCCGAGACAAGAAGATGCTTGAGAAACTCGCGACCAGGGAGGTCCGCGATGCCTCTGAGCTCTTCAGTCTGGCGGACAAGTGCGCCAGGGCAGCCGAGGGACGGAACTGGCACTCACAGCCATCCTCCGAGTCAGGAGGGCTGCCTGGGCCTGGTCCTACTCCCTATGGAGGCAGCAGGAAGACCAAGAGCCGGGGCAGAAGCAAGATAAGACCGCCGGCCGTGACCCAAATTGTCACTGCGGCGACGCTCAGTGGGGCTCGGGGGCCGCGCCCTGACAAGAGGCAGCGAAAGTCACCGACCCCGGAATATAGCCAGGACAACATGTGCCCCGTGCACGGCAGCTGTCGCCACACTACTGCCGAGTGCCGGGAGATCCGAAGGCTCGCAGAGCGCTTCCGCAAGGGGAAGCGGCAGCGGGCTGATGCCCTGCCCTTCTGTCCAAAGGAAGATGAGCAGGGGGTGGATGTTCCAGACAACATTGACCACCCAGAGGAGATCCAGGAGCCTCAGCGTGTCGTGAAGGCGGCATGCAATCGTGAGGACTCCGGCTCCAGCGATGACGAGCGTCGGAAGAAGCTCTACGTCTTATACGGCGGGTCCGCCGACCCCTCATCCCGAAGCGCAGTCAAGACTCTGCGCCGAGCGGTAGCGTCGGTGGCGCCACTCCCGAGTGCTGCACCGCACCTTAAGTGGATGGGGACCCCCATCAGCTTTGACGCCACCGACTGCCCCAGGAACATGGCTGGGGCCGGCCAACTACCGCTCCTGGTGGCCCCTACCATCGCCAACGTGAGAATGTACCACGTTTTGGTAGATGGAGGGGCTGGGCTGAACCTCATCAGCCGTGCAGCTTTCCAGAAGCTGCAGGTCCCGATGGCCAAGCTCACCCCGTCGAGCCCGTTCTCAGGGGTAGGGCCGGGACAGGTTATCCCCTACGGCAACATTAGTCTCCCGGTGACCTTCGGGGCTCCGGACAGCTATTGAACAGAGTACATTCTGTTCGACATAGCGGAGATAGACCTCCCCTTCAACGCCATAATCGGCAGGCCAGCCCTGTATCGGTTCATGGCTGTAGCCCACTACGGCTACCTCGTCCTGAAGATGCCACCTCCGACGGGCGTTCGCAGGATTCGTGGGGACCGCACTGCTGCAGTGTCGGCCCTGGAGAAGCTCCAAGCACTCACAACAGCTGGGGCATCAGCCCCCGGCAATACGGAGCCGGGCCAGCTCCGCCCGAGCGCACGCCACCGTGCTTCCACCACAGCACCCCGAGTGCAACCTCTCGACGAGGGCGGCGTCCCCTTAAAGGTCGTCCAAGTTGGCGCCGAAGCTACCCAGACCACCCGGGTAGCCGGGGGCCTGGATAGCAAATAGGAAGGCGCGCTCGTCACCTTCCTCCGGCACAACGTCGACGTGTTTGCATGGCAGCCGTCACAGATGCCAGGGATCCCCAGGGAGGTGATCGAGCACCACTTGAAAGTCTTCCCCGACGCCCGGCCGGTTCAATAGAAGCCCCGCAAGGTGTCCATCGAGCGGCAAAACTTCATCCGTGAAGAAGTCAAGAAGCTGCTGGACGCTGGCTTCATACGGGAGGTCCACCACCCTCGATGGTTGGCGAACCCCGTCGTTGTCCCGAAGGCCGGCGGGAAGCTCTGGATGTGCATCGACTACACCAGTCTCAATAAGGCATGTCCTAAAGATCCATTCCCTCTCCCCAGAATAGATCAAATAGTAGACTCAACGTCAGGCTGTGATATGCTGTGCTTCCTAGACGCCTACTCGGGTTTCCATCAGATCCCCATGTCTAGGGAGGACGAGGAGCACACCTCCTTCATCACAGTAGACGGCCTTTATTGCTATGTGTCTATGCCTTACGGCCTAAAGAATGCACTCCCCACCTTTGTGCGGGCAATGCACAAAACCTTTGGGGAGTTAATAAGAGACCTGGTTGAGGTGTATGTCGATGACATAGTTGTCAAGGTCAAGCAGGGTTCATCCCTACTAGATAACCTAGCTTTAGTCTTTGACAAGTTGCGCTCTACGCGCACCAAGATGAACCTAGATAAATGTGTGTTCGGCGTGTCCTCTGGGAAGCTCTTAGGGTTCCTGGTCTCGCACCGAGGGATTGAGGCCAACCCAGAGAAGATCAAGGCCATCGACTTGATGCGGCCCCCTGCCCGCGTCAAGGATGTCCAGAAACTCATGGGATGTTTAGCCGCGCTGAGTCGGTTTATACCGAGGCTAGCAGAGCGGGCACTCCCTTTCTTTAAGCTCCTGCGCAAGTCAGGCCCCTTTGCCTGGACTGACGAAGCAGAAGAGGCTTTCCAGGAGTTGAAGCGACTCCTGACAACCCTACCTATCATGGTAGCCCCTGAGCCCGGAAAGCACCTGCTGCTCTACATCGCGGCGACAACTGAAGTGGTGAGTATGGTCCTCGTCGCAGAGCGACCAGACCTCTCACCCGCGCAACCTGCTCCGGTAGCAGAAGACAGACACCAGGGGGGCCCACAGGGCCAAGACGGTCTCCCGGACCCCCTGAAGGTCCAAGACGACCTCCCGGAGGCCCAGGACGGCCTCCCGGACCCCCAAGATAAATCTCCAGGGTCCAATTGGGATCTCCCGGAGGTCCCTCGAGACCCCCCGGAGCTCCCGGATGATCAAGAAAGCTTGAGGGCCTCCGGGTCCCAGTTCCCGGAGGCCCCCGTGGGTCCACCCACCTCCAGCGGGCCGAGGCCAATGGATGAGGAGCTCCCAAGCCTAAGAGAGAGGGTCCGAACCATACAGAGGCCTGTCTATTACATCAGTGAAGTACTTCATGAGGCCAAGACAAGGTACCTAGAAGTCCACAAGATGTTGTATGCGGTGCTCGTGGCCTCCAGGAAGCTCCGCCACTACTTCCAGGCCCACCGGGTCTCGGTAGTCACCTCGTATCCGCTGAAGACAATTCTTCACAGCCCCCATGCGACTGGCAACGTAGCTAAATGGGCGGCGGAGCTGGCGGAGTTTGAGCTGGACTTCCTCCCACGTCATGCAGTTAAGAGCCAAGCACTGGCTGACTTTGTGGCGGAGTGGATACCAACGAAGACTGACCCAGGGGGCCATGAAGGCGGAGAGCCAGAGCCCAAAGCTCCGGTCTTCACCGAACCCCACTGGACACTCTTCTTCGACGGCTCCTCGCGAAAGCAGGGGGCCGGTGCCGGCGTACTGCTCCTCATGCCATCGGGGGAACAGTTTGGGTATATGGTGCGTCTCAATTCCAAGGCAACCAACAACATGGCGGAGTATGAGGCACTCATCTTTGGCCTGCAGACAGCCCTGTCTTTAGGCGCTCACCAGTTGTTGGCACAGGGCGACTCCCAGCTGGTCATCAAGCAAGTCAAGGGCGAATGCTCTTGCAATGACCCACAGCTAGCAGCGTATCTGCTTCACGTGCAGATGTTGGAGAAAGAATTCCTCGCCTTGGACCTGCACCACGTACCGCGCGCTGGTAACGCCGCAGCCGACAACCTTTCAACGAAAGCTTCCACCGGAGCCCCTACGCCTGAAGGAGTTTTCGAGAGGACGTTGCTGCGGCCCACAGCCCGGCCCGCCGAGCCGGGCGAAGGGGGCTTGACCAGCACCTCGAAGCTGGCGGTCCCGGCGGCCCTACAGCCATGGATGCCGCCAAGGATCGTAAGCGTCACTGGGGACTCCGTGCAACCCAGCGCTCAAGATCCAGAAGCTCAAGTCAGACCCGATGCATGGATCACGGAGATCCGGGACTACTTGAAGGACAATATCCTCCCTGATGAACATGCAACCGCTGAACGGATTGTGCGTATGGCTAAGAGGTACGCGCTGGTAGAGGTGGATCTCTACCGGCGTGGCGCCAACCACATCCTATTGCGGTGCATAACCCAGGGGGAAGGCTGCGACTTGCTCGCTGAGATCCATGGAGGCGAATGTGGAAGTCATTCTTCCTCACGCACGCTTGTCGGTAAAGCCTTCCGGCATGGCTTCTACTGGCCGACAGCACTCCAGGATGCCGTCAAGCTGGTCGAGAGCTGCAAGGCGTGCCAGTTCCACGCCAAGCAGATCCATACACCGGCTCAGGCGGTACAGATGATCCTGCCCTCGTGGCCGTTTGCCGTATGGGGGCTGGACATCCTGGGACCATTCCCCAGAACCGTCAGGGGATTCCGGTACCTCTATGTCACTATCGACAAGTTCACCAAGTGGCCGGAAGCTACACCAGTTGTCACCATCAACAAACAATCCGCAGTAAAATTCATCAAGTTCATTGTCTGCCGGTTCGAGGTCCCAAACAGGATCATCACCGACAACGGGACCCAGTTCACCAGCGCAGCATTCCAAGACTACTGCGAGGACCTCGGTATTCAGGTATGCTATGCCTCTGTCGCCCACCCGAGGAGCAATGGGCAAGTTGAGAGGGCCAACGCGGAGATTCTCCGGGGCCTTAAGACTCGCACCTTCGCCAACCTGAAGAAACATGGTGCCAATTGGGTAGATGAGCTTCCGAGTACACTATGGGCTAACCGGACATCCCAGAGCCGGGCCACCGGGGAGACACCCTTCTTCATGGTGTACGGGGCTGAAGCTGTACTTCCCCCAGAAATCACCATGAAGTCTCACCGTGTCCGGGCTTACGACGAAGCCACGCAGGACAACCTCCGGCGTGGAGAAATCGACCTCGTCGACGAGGTCTGATTACATGCGGCACTCCGTAATGCGCAGTACAGACAAGCGCTTCGGCGCTACCACCAAGAGTCTGTGCGTGCCCGGGAGCTGCAGGAAGGTGACCTGGTGTTGCGGCGCATACTTTCTCGCGAAGGAGCCCACAAACTCTCCCCTAGTTGGGAAGGCCCCTTCCGAGTAGCGAAAGTATGCCGCCCCGGGTGTGTGCGCCTTTCCACCGAGGATGGGGACCTGCTCCCGAACCCTTGGAACATAGAACACCTCCATAAGTTCTACCCCTAGAGCAGAAATAGGACAGTACTTTCTTTTCGTAATAAACTCCATAGTGTCCAGGAGCAGCGCTTGGAGCAGCTAAACCCCAGGGGACGGTCCAGGACTACGTTCAGCTTTGCCTGGTTCCGACTCCAAGCGCGTAGAGTCTTGCTTCCCCTCTTAATGGGGTGGGTCATGGCCTCCATGTTTAGCCTGCCTTCCTCCTATGGAAAGTTGTACGAAAAGAAATCTGCTCTACTTTGCTCTTTCCTTGTACTCATAATTGTGAATTGAGTTTTTTAATCACCCTTGCAGTGCATGGTTGCCATGTGCTCAGCTCCCCCTCTCTACAAGTCCCCAAGCACCAAACATATGGTTAGGGGCTGTAAGTTAAATAAGACTATGAGATACGGGAGGGGGAGCCCCCAAGGAGAATTACGTTTCCTCTACCTATGTGCAGGACCTCCAGGTTGCGGCAACAGGGACTGCATGAAGCAGGGAGAAAGGAGCTACCAACTACTCCGACCTAGGACTGGAAGGACCGGGACCTGCCCCTCCAGAAGGGGCGGGACCCGGGGGGGCCCACGTGTCCAGCAGGCCCGGAACTCTCTCCTCCCTTGAGGAGGGCCCCGGGCTCGCCACGTGGCGGGCGGAAACCGGACCTCCCCCCTCGGTAGGGGGGCTCTGAAAGCCCTACGTGTCCAACATGGCCGGAGCTCCCGCCTCTTAAGGAGGAGCTCTGGACCCGCAACGTGGTAGGCAGATTTAGAGCTCCCCATAGGGCGAGATCCAGAGACCTCCGGGAGCTCCTAACACGGTTAGGGCCCGGGGAGGGTGTCTGTGCAAAGCTCCGAGATTGGAGATGGCCTCTGAGTACCTTGCGGAGCTAAGGACTCGATCAGGCAAAGCCAAGAAGGAGAGGAAAAGCATCACAGACACAAATATCCAAAAGAGTCAAATTAAGCAAGGCTCCATGAGCTGAACTACAGACTCGATAAGAAGAAAGAAACAAGCCCCAAGGGTCTCCCGACACGACCAGAATCCAGAAGTTGCAATAGCGGCCGCGTCACCAGGCTTCAGCCCTGGCGGAACTCTCTCGCTCTATGACCAGAGCGCACGAATCGCCTCCCTCATCACCGGCGCAAAAACCAGTGACACCACGGGAGCTCCTGAGGCCCCCTCCGCAGTATTCAGCGGTCTTCTTGGAGACTCTACCGCCTGGGATTCTCCATGGTGCATCGGCGGTTTCCTTCTCCTGAAGTACCCTCATCACCTGCGCAAAAGCTGGTGTCGTCAAGGGTGCCCCTGGAGCCCCCAACCCTCATCACCAGCGCAAAAGCTGGAGTCGTCAAGGGTGCTCCTGAGGCCCTCTCCGCAGCATTCAGCGGTGTTCTTGGAGACCCTGCCGCCTGGGATTCTCTTCGATGCTTCAGCGGTTCCTTTGAAGACTCCACCACCCTCAGGGGCAGGGCAGGCAGGCTCCCTGAGTCCCAGGCTTGGTGCAGACGCAACCGCTAGAGGGAGCTGAGAGCAATTCTTCCCCCAATAAGGCGGGTTAAGAGCCATGGAAGAAGACAAGACTGCAGGACCTGAGGGAAGTGCAGGGGCAGGAAGCCTTATAAGAGGAATGTACCCACATGGAGGTTTCATTTAGCACCTTCCCGGGTGCAATCCCAAGCGATTCGGAACTCTTCGGATACCTCGCGTCGGCGACCGCTTCGGTTCCTAAACCGAGTGCCGATGAGAGGTGGGCCCAAGCCGCTTAACTAAAGCGGTGGGGTCAAGGAGTCAGTCTCCTGAGAAGATGAGCCGGCAAGGCACTTCGGCGGTTCCCGAAGAAAGCGCCGCAATGTGCAGAAGTGGCAGTCTTGGGAACCGCCGCAGTAAAAGCAACCATCAAGTGAGCGCGCGCTCCCACGATCCCAAGGCCATTCGTGCTCCGGCAGCGGTAATTCGGGACTTAGAGAAAGTGCGCGGATCGGAAGAGACGGAGGTCCCACCTCGGGCTCGCTATCTCCCCCGAGATGGGCCCGGGGCCACTGTCGGTACCTGAGATATGGGGTACCCCCGCGCACAGGGTAAAATGCCTAAGGAACTCGCCCTTCTCCGCAGGGAGAGCGCCAAAGGCGCCACGCGTCCGGCGGGGCCGGACCTCCCTCTCCTCAGAGGAGAGCTCCGGGCCCGCCACATGGCATACAGAAGCCGGACCTCCCCCTCCGCGGGAGAGAGGTCCGAAGGCGCCGCGTGTCCAGCGGGGCCGGACCTCCCTCTCCTTAGAGGAAAGCTCCGGGCCCGCCACGTGGCCAGCAGAAGCCGAGCCTCTCCCTCCGCGGAGAGAGGTCCGGAGGCTCCACGTGCCCCGCGGGACTGACCCTCCTCTCCTTTGAGAAGGGCTCCGGGCCCGCCACGTGGCAGCAGAACGACGCTGCCTGCCCCGAGCGGTAGACGGCGGGCGTAAATACGCCCCATACTTTACCCGTACAGGGTATTCAAGGCCCGCGTCTTCCCAAGATGCGGAGACGCGGAGCACGCTTCTGTCAGGTGCCGTTGCGCCCAGTCGCATCACAGACTGGCGCGCGGTGTCAGAACCTGTCAGCCAATAAACACCGCGACAAGACATCCCATGCCGCCTGCGCCGTCATCAACCACTACGACTAGCATGCGGCATGGGCAGGGCGGCAAGATGAAGACTCAGAAGCCTTCGGCCAGATACAACTACCGGCATAACTGCAGATACGGTAGATAATAGACAATCTTCCCGGGACCACCTGTCGGGTCCCGGCTCCCCTTGTAAGCCACCCGAGTCTTGGACTATAAAAGGCTCGGGTAGGCGTCGATAGCAAGGGTTCGCATTTTGCAACTCATACGCTAGCCATACACTCTCAAGCTGTAACTCACCCCCAAACTCAGGCCTCCGGCCCTGAGAAGCAAGCAATACAGCGAGCTCCATAGCTCGCCATGGACGTAGGGTTTTACGCTCCGGCGGCCTGAACCACATAAAACTCGCCGTGTCAAGCTCTTACTAACTCGTTCCATCTGCGCAAGCTCTCCGCTAGGGACTAGCCCCTCCGAAAAAAGAACCTCCGCGGGCTGCCCAGTGCAGGCCCGGGGGAAGTGTCGACCGCACACTTCGACAGTAGTATTTACTGCAAACCTCATAGAGATAGACTCAAAAGGAATAGATATTATTTTGGGTATGGATGGTTGACCAAACATAAGGGAATCATCCATTGTTCGACAACAACGGTGGAACTAACTCACCCTAGTGGCACAAGAGTGAAGTTCATAATTGTACAAGAACCTAGGAGGGACCTTAAACTCAATAACGTTGAGGTGGAAGTGGAGGAAATCAGGATCATCAGGGAATATCCAGACATTTTTCCGGAGGAGTTGCCAGGTATGCCTCCCGATCGTGAAGTGGAATTCGCGATTGAGCTAGTGCCTGGAACAGCTCCAATATACCAGAGGCCTTATCGGATGGACTCCAAACAGCTAGAAGAGCTCAAGGAGCATATAAGGGAATTGACGGAGAAGGGGTATATTCGTCCTAGTTCCTCACCATGGGGAGCTCCAGTGATATTTGTACCCAAGAAGGACGGAACCCAAAGGTTATGCGTAGACTACCGTGCGTTGAACGAAGTAACCATCAAGAACAAGTACCCATTACCCCGCATTGAAGACTTATTTGATCAGTTGAGAGGAGCTTGTGTATTCTCAAAAACTGATCTCAGGTCGGGATACCACCAACTTAAGATAAGACAAACCGATATTCCAAAGACAGCTTTCGTATCTCGGTACGGGCTGTATGAATACACCGTCATGCCGTTCGGGCTAACTAATGCCCCGGCATACTTCATGTATCTCATGAACAAGGTATTCATGGAATATCTGGACAAATTTGTGGTGGTTTTCATTGATGACATTCTTGTCTTCTCCAAAGATGAAGAACATGAGGGACATTTAAGGTTGGTGTTGCAAAAGCTGAGAGAACACCAACTATATGCCAAGTTGAGCAAGTGTGAGTTGTGGTTGAAGAGAGTTCCCTTCTTAAGACATATAATCTCCGAGGGAGGAATCTCCGTGGATCCCACCAAGATCGAGGATGTGCGGAAGTGGAAGACCCCCGAAAATGTCGGGGAAGTTTGAAGCTTCTTAGGATTGGCTAGATATTATCGACGGTTTATCGAGGGTTTCTCCAAGATTTCGAGACCCCTCACCAAATTGTTAGAGAAGGGAATCACATTCACATGGACACCGCAGTGCGAGACGAGTTTTCAAGAATTGAAGAAAAGATTGACAACAGCCCCAGTGCTAGTTATGCCGGATATGCAGAAGAATTTTTCGGTGTACTGCGATGCATCTGGACACGGGTTGGGATGTGTTCTCATGCAAGAGGGGCATATCGTGGCCTACGCGTCCCGGCAGCTCCGAAAACACGAGAAGAACTATCCTACACATGACCTAGAGCTAGCCGCAGTGGTACACGCATTGAAGATTTGGCTGCATTACTTGATGGGGGAAAGGACAGAGATATATACGGATCATAAGAGCTTAAAGTACATTTTCACACAGCCAGATATCAACCTCAGACAAAGGAGATGGTTAGAGATAATCAACGACTTTGATGTGGGCATCAACTATCATCCTGGGAAAGCGAACGTCGTGGCAGATGCTTTAAGCTGGAAGGTGCAGGTCAATAGGCTGAGCTTAAAGGACATGCCTACAGAATTGAAGGAAGAGGTTGTAAAACTCAATCTATGTTTGGTGAATAGTGGTGAGGCCATCGCCATGGAAGTGGACTCCACATTAGAGCAATACATACACAACGGTCAGAAGAATGACGAGAAGATACAAGAGATTAGAGAACTCATCAAAAAAAATAAAGCCCCTGGGTTCAGAGAGGATGAACAAGGTACGGTGTGGCATGGGAAAAGAATCTGTGTGCCTGAGGTAAAGGAGATCCGTGAATTGATTTTGAAGGAGGCTCATGATTCCGACTATTCCATTCATCCTGGAAGTATGAAGATGTATCATGACCTCAAGAGTAGATATTGGTGGTATGGCATGAAGCAAGATGTCGCGGAACATGTTGCCCTATGTGACACATGTCAGTTGGTGAAAGCAGAACATCAACGACCTGCGGGACTATTGCAACCACTCAAAGTGCCTGAATGGAAATGGGAAGAAATAGGTATGGACTTCATAGTGGGACTACCCAGGACCCAATCGGGATATGATTCGATATGGGTCATCATCGATAGGCTAACCAAGGTAGCTCATTTCATCCCCGTGAAAGAAAGCTACAGCGGATCCAAATTGGCGGAATTGTACATGTCAAGGATCGTGTGTTTCCATGGAGTGTCAAAGAAGATAGTGTCGGACCGAGGGACACAGTTCACCTCAAGGTTCTGGCAGAAGTTACATGAAACCATGGGAACTCATCTAAATTTTAGTTCTGCTATCACCTTCAAACTGACGGGTAGACCGAAAGAACCAATCAGATCCTTGAGGATATGCTGAGAGCGTGTGCGCTCAAGAACAATAGGAGTTGGGATAAGAACTTACCGTATGCGGAGTTCTCCTACAACAACAACTCTCAGGCTAGTATGAAGATGTCACCATTTGAGGCTTTGCATGGGAGGAAGTGCAGAACTCCACTATTTTGGAACCAAATAGGGGAAAGTAAAGTGTTTGGGCCCGAGGTACTACAAGAAGCCGAGGCGAAAGTGAGGGAAATTCGCAACAACTTGAGGATAGCACAGACCCGACAAAAGAGCTATGCTGATGTACGGAGAAGAGAGCTCGTTTTCAACGTGGGGGACTATGTCTATCTCAAGGTGTTTCCTATCCGAGGACTTCGTCAGTTCAAGGTGAAAGGAAAGTTATCACCTCGATACATCGGACCCTTTCAGATCCTGGAGAGGAAAGGCGAAGTGGCCTATCAACTAGAACTACCGGCTCACCTATCAGATGTGCACGATGTATTCCATGTGTCACAGCTCAAGAAATGTCTAAGGACGCCTGAAGAGATGTTACCCATGAATGAGGTTGACGTACGAGAGGATCTGTCTTATGCCGAGCAACCGGTCAAGATTTTGAAGACAATGGAACGCCTCACAAGAAATAAAAGAATCCGGATGTGCAAGGTGCAGTGGAAGCATCACTCGGAAGAGGAAGCCACATGGGAGCAAGAAGACGAGCTTAAGGCACAGTTTCCGGAATTGTTTTCCTAGAACCACCAATCTCGAGGACGAGATTTCTTTTAAGGGGGGTAGAGCTGTAACACCCCAAAACCTGTAAAGAGGGGAATTTAAAAATTTTTGGACGTATTGCATGTGGTGCAGAAATTTAAATTCAAACTGGAATTCAAATTCAAATCAAAACAGAAAAAGAAAAGGAAAAAGAAAAAGAAAAAGAAAACCCGGAAACCGGCCAGTGGGCCGAAACCCGCCAGCCAACCCAATACCCCGCGCCAACCCAAACCCACGCCCCCCCTCTCTCCCTCTCACTGACACATGGGGCCCACGTGTCATCCCTCTCCTCCCGCGCGCCGACCCGACCCCGGACTTTTCTCTCGCGCCCGATCAAAACAAACCCCGGAACCCACGCTCCCAGCCCTGATTTCCTGTCCCGGACGCCCCCAACATGATCTTAACAGACCACCGCCCTCCCTCGCCTATTTAAATGCCGACAAACGCCCTGTTTCCCCACCCCCCCCCCCCCCGATCGGCCGTTTTTCTGTCCGGTGAGAACCGAAGTTTCTACAGCCGATTTCCGTCGATCCTTGCTCAAATTCCCAGATCTAACGTGCTGATCACGTTCCACCGCCGCCGGAGAGCCCTGCAGGTGAAGGAAACGACGTTTCTTGTGCCCCAACTACCACCCCGACATGCACCGAAGACCCTCGCCGTTGAAGCTCGCCGCCGACCAACTTCCAGAGCCTCCGAGTGCAGGAAAACCCCTCGGTGAGCATCCCCTAACCCTCCGCAGCTGATCCGTGCAAAAAGATGCGAGCTCTATCGTGGAGCGGCAAAAACCGAGGCTGCGCCGGTGAGATCGCCACCCCCGCCGCCGCGCGCGCGGGCTGGCTCCGGCCAGGGCGACGTGGCCCCTTGAGGGCCATCTATTTTAAATCGCACGGTAGAAATAAAACCGACGCGTACCGGTTCGGCAATCTAATCTGAGCCGTCTGTTTTAAATCGGACGGTCCACGTCGGCCCCACATTATAAAGGTCAGGATTCTTACGCGCTACCCCCTGGGGATCTCGGAAAACACGAGCTAGCCCCGGAAACTTCTGATCTAGCCCCTGGACCTTCAGAAATTCATGTAAATTCATTTAAAAATCAATTTTAGCCCCTGGACTTAATAAAAATTAGGACACCCCCTCTGTTATGTGTAGTTAGACCCCTGGAAATTTAGGAAATAGTAAATCAGGCCCTGCAGTAGGGTGGATTTACCTTTTTGACCCTATATGATATTAAATTCAGAAATTTGAATATGAGACTAGGATTTAAATTTAAAAGGTAAGGCAAACACATGTGCAAATTCAAATTTAAACTCTCCTAGCACTTTGAAAACTTTAGAATGAGTTAAAAATGAATTTTAGGCTGAAATGAAATATGCCTAAGTGTTGTTCATATTTATTAGTTCTAGAAACACATTTTTAGGCTAGGAAATAATTTTGAAAACTGATAAAATAAATTTAATTTGTTCCACATCAGAGAGGAAGTTCAAAAATATATTATTGAACATTTTAGATCAGAACCTATTCTGTTTAGATGATGTGTCTTACTATTTTCATAATAAAGTTCACTTTTAGGCATAGAAAATAAATCTGAAAATATAGGAAAATAAGTATGCATAATTAGAAAAGGATAAACGAGTTCTCCAAATCCAAAAGCTTCAATTTAGGATTTTGTAGAAGATCTGAAAACCTATTTGGAGTAGGAAAATTACTTTTGAAGCAAACTTGGTAGCTAAGAAGTGTATAAATTAAATATAAAGAATTTGTTCAAATTGGAAATTCATATATAGTGTGCAAACAGAAATCTGAATACAAAAGTTAGAAATCATATACATATGTTTAAAAGTGCATGTAGGCCAAAAATCAACACATGTGGAGTAACCACAACACTTAGAAATGTGAATGACTTTCATAGGTATGTATGTGTGGTTTGCATGAGTGAAAGTGTGAACTATGGCTTATGGATTGTTGTTTTCTTTTACTATGTGTATTGGCATGAGTAGAACCTGCCCCAGAGCAAGTTCTCCCCTTCCAAGACCAAGACTTTCCATTCCCAGAGCAGCGGGAAGAAGGCAAGTGTCCTTGACCACTTTGATCCTATACTAGGGTGTGTAGATAGAATTATTTGCATTGTCAATTGAAATATGAAACCCATGCTAGAAAGTTTCCCTAGAATTGCATTACCTTGTTTCATTGTAGCTTGGGTTGAGATTTATTCTATTATGTCATTTATTTATATGCTTATGCTTAGCCATGATTAGAATGGGATAATTGGTATATGAGATCATCAATTTATTTACCTTACTCTTGAATGAGATATTATGAGTTATGTAGAGGTAGGGATCGAGGCAAGTTGGATGACTTGGTTGGTGTTGGGTGCACGAGACTCGGGTTTGTGTTTAGTACTTGCCTGGATCCTAAGGACCGGTTCATGATGCATGTAACCTGGCTTTACTGTGCCAACCACATGCTGAGATGGGGCAGCTTGGCCAATTAATTAGGTGTATCCCCAGCGTAGTATGGGTGTGTTGGATGGTGCGGGGAATAGGTGTCAGTTAGACTATCATAGGAACCGCAAGGCTCAAGAGGGGGCCACTGCAGCAGGGTTGGAGCCTCTTGTATGCTGTAAGGGGTGAAACCTCAGTGGGCCCATGCTCGTCGGGAATCCCTTTGTAAAGGCTTCGTAGTGATCTCCTGGCTACACACCTGGGAAGTGTGAATGTGGTTCGCGGCCACTGGCATAATGGAGGTTCTTTTAGTCCACCCGGCAACGGGGGATAAAATCACTACATGTGGGTACAGTGGTGCAAACTCTGTAGAGTCAAAACTGTCATGACAGCCGTGCTGACGGTCAAGAGCGGCTTGGACTTATTCATGATTAGAGGATGATGAATTGGGAAGTTGTGGATGTTAAGCGGGAAGCTTAACATTGGAGATGAGACTATGTTTATTTGATAATGATGATGGGTTGAGGGATTGGGATCCATTTCACCTGTGTAGTAATGTAGGTGCTTAATAAGCTAAGGTGATAGGTATTAATTGCGTAGTGCTTTAACCATGAGTTCAACCTCTCCTTGCTCTAGCCATGCATGACATAACTTTCCCACACTTGCTGAGTACCATCGGTACTCAAACTTGCTTTTCTGTTGGTTTAAATTGCTGCTCAGGTCAAGGGGATGATGTGGTGTTCAATAACCAAGACTTTGGTCCCGAAGAAGGATTCTAGGTTCACGGAGTCCTCCGGGCAACGCCTGTGACGGAGCCCTCAAGATTTATATTCCGCTGCTGTTTTATTTACATATTATGAACTTATTATCATCCATCGAGACGTATTCTATGTAAGACTTATTTATATTCGAACACCCGGCTTGTAATAAGATGATGCTTCACTATTTGTCATCACATGTATGAGAAAATGATCCTGGCATACATGTGATATTCGCTCGGTTGTTCTTCGGGGAAACCGGGTGTGACAGCATCTTTCTTTTGCCCTCTTGCTTGATCTCTCGGATCTTGCTCTCAACCACTATGGCTTTGTCAACTAACTTCTGTAAGTTAGCATAGTCATTGTTGAGGAGCTGAACCTGGATCTCATTGTTCAACCCTCTCATGAACAGGTACTGCTTCCTTTGGTCCGAGTTGACATCTTCAAGGGAATACCGTGACAGTTGCATGAACTTGTTGAGGTGAGGTACTCATTCACGCTCTTCTGTCCTTGGCAGAGACCTTCAAACTCTTGTCTTTTGAGCATCATTACACCAGCAGGGATGTAATGAGAGCGGAAACTCTCCTTGAACTCAATCCAAGTAATAGTCTCCGGGTCGACATGAGCATTGCAAAGGGCATCCCACCAGTCAGCGGCTGCTCCCATGAGTTGGTGCGACGCGAAGAGAACCTTCTCTCGGTCAACTAACTTCTAGAAGTTAGCATAGTCATTGTTGAGGAGCTGAACCTGGATCTCATTGTTCAACCCTCTCATGAACAGGTACTGCTTCCTTTGGTCCGAGTTGACATCTTCAAGGGAATACCGTGATAGTTGCATGAACTTGTTGAGGTGAGGTACTCATTCACGCTCTTCTGTCCTTGGCAGAGACCTTCAAACTCTTGTCTTTTGAGCATCATTACACCAGCAGGGATGTAATGAGAGCGGAAACTCTCCTTGAACTCAGTCCAAGTAATAGTCTCCGGGTCGACATGAGCATTGCAAAGGGCATCCCACCAGTCAGCAGCTGCTCCCATGAGTTGGTGCGACGCGAAGAGAACCTTCTCTCGGTCATTGCACTGAACTATGGCAAGCTTCTTCTCCATGGATTTCAACCAATCGTCGCCTCCATGGGATCATTAGCTTGAGCAAAAGTGGTTGGTCGAGTCCTCATGAACTCTCCCAGCCTGTTGTGAGCCGGTGGTGGTGGCGGTGGTGGCGGTGGTGCCGGAACGGGGTTGTTGTTGTTGGCCTGCAGCTGACCTAAAGTTTGGATCATGGTTTGCATAAGCTGATTTTGCATGGCCATCAATCGTTCCAAGTTGTTTGCACCAGCTACGGGGTTGTCATTCTCGGGAACTTCGACATGGTCCTCTTCTTGGTTGCCACGGACATTCCTCCCTTGACGGTCGGCGTTTCCTCTCACCATCTTTGAGTAGAATAGAGGTTAGAAGTTTAGAGTGATCCCTCCCAACTATATGCATCAAGGTGTTTGGCTATATATATTAGCCTTATATGAGGATGTGAACAAGTGCCGAAGCATCTCACATCTCTCTATTATGTGTGGATATGGACAACGCTGAAACATCCCACCACTCACATTAAGCACTCAAGCACAAACAATCATCACAAAGTTCAGCACACAACTCCTATTCAAGACTTATTCGTTGGGGGTCCTATAGGGTTTTTGGGGTGATACCAATCTGTGATTTCACCCTATGTCAAGGTGGTTTGGGATGATACCAATATGTGATCCAACTGTGGCTTCTTCTAGGCTTGCATCCTATGTCAAGGTGGTTCCAATGCCAATCTATGCATCCTAGGCTTGCATCCTATGGTCAGCGTGGCTTCTAATACCAATCTGTTACTAGGGGTGCGTCCTACAGTCAACGTGGCTCAGCTACCAATCTGTGATCAATCTAGGCTTGTGACCTACAGTCAACCGTGGTAGCTTGATACCAATCTGTGGATTGTACCAATCTGTGACTAGGCCTGGCAGCTCTAATATCAATCTGTGATTTCTATCTAGGCGATCAACCCGTGGCAGGTTGATACCAAACTGTGACCTATCTAGGTGTGTGATCTTCGATCAACCCGTTGCAGGTTGATACCAATTTGTGTTTTCTATCTAGGCGTGTAATATACCGTCAACCGTGGCTCTGATACCAACTTGTGATGCCCCTGTTCTGAGAGGAAACCTCTCTGAACTGAGACTGATGCATATGTGTGACCAGGATGTTCATCACACATACACATATACTTCACAAACTGAATTCAGAATATATATAACCATGAATAACAGGGTTTATTACAATGTCTCATGAGTCTTGGACTCATTCTATGTAAGGGCCTCAGTTTTTGACACTCATTTGCAGTGTTCATCACCACACCACACACCTCATTTGAGGAAAAATGATGAACACAAATAAAGAGCAAGTAACAATTATCAACATGCTCATTAGGGGACAAACTCACACATTGCAAAAGTGGTACTTCCCACATGTGATATAGATGGGCTGGACATATGAAAACTCCTACACTTTGCTAAGGATGTCCATGCCAAGTTTCACCCAAATTCAAAACATTTTTGAGGTCATCTTGGGTGTAGATAGGAAAGGGGCAGTTTGAAAACATATTCAAATTCAAACTGTTTTCACCCACTGAATTTAAAAGTGGAAGGCATATTCTTGCTCAGCACATTTTTGTGAGCTCACACACCAATTTTCACTCCATTTGGAGTTGATCTTGACATGAGCTAAGGGGGAGAAATTCAAACTTTATTTGAATTTCAAACTGCACTTGTGCTGAAATTCATTCAAACCAAACATCATTTGAACTTTGATCAATTCAAATGGCTCTTGGGTGAATAATTTGAGTTGCCAAGGGTAGAATAGGGTTCACTGTTTACCACAGCTGTTAGGAATAAATTTCAGAGGTTAAAAGAGGAGTGGGACCCACATGTCAGCCTCAGCCTCAAAGCAAACCGACTGAAACACAGTTCAGTCGGTTCCCGGCAGCTGTGCGCGCGCGCCACCGAAGGGGGCAGCCGGCGCCAGCTCCTGCTGCGTGCCCCAAGCCGGAGACCAGCCGGCCGGGCTATTTATTCCCTCCCCGGCGTGCTTCAGTCACCATTTCCTCGAGCTGCCGACGCACACGACTTGTTTTTCCACTGCCATCGCCGCCGCTCGAGTTCCTGCTTGATCAAGCCGATCGCAGCTCCCTCTTTCCATTCCAAGGTCCCAGCAAGGTACTAGCAACCATCCTCCATCCTTCCCATTGATAGAAATCGATTGAAACCGAGTGATATCGGCTGTGCCGAAAGATCAAACTCGGAACTGGAAACCGCCGCACCTCGGGCTCTCGTGGACAGCCCAACCTGGGCGTTGTCACGCCCGAGCCAAGGCACCCTTGGACGCGCAAGTGATCGGTGCTGCTCATCCCCGAGCCACAGCTCGAGTGTTTGCTCACCGGCGGCGAATTTCCATTTTTCCCCTTTCTGTGTGCAGAACGACCCTCGGGTACGATTCTGTTCAATTCGTGCTCTAGAAAGGATTAGAGGGCCTCAGGCCACTCCCACACGAACTAGACACGGTGACGCACAAGTTGCCTTCACAACTTTGGGCCGGAGAACTTCTGTGCCCGGCGTAATTCAAGTTCTACTAATGGCGGAACGCACGGGGGGTATCGGGCGCACGGTGAGGACCTATTTCGGGCCTTCCCCGAGCTGCCCCGAGTTCATGTCGACCTTCTCTGAGGTCCACTGATGCTCCCCGACCGATTTCCCAAGTAGCTGAGGCACTAGGAGCGTCAGCCGACATGGCCGAAGTCGTTCCGATATGGCGGCTCGTCGCCGACCATGCTCCGGCCGTTGTCATGAGCAGCTGACCCTCGGATCATGTTCCCCAAGTAAAAGTAGGCAGGGGCGGCCAGAATCAAGAAGTTTGAAGCTGTACAGCAGCCGGCGGCGAGCTCTCCGGCGAGGTCCCTCGGCGGCGGAGCGCGGGTGTCGCGAGGTTGAAGAAGGGGGTGGACCCCAGCTGTCAGCGGCCGATATTTTGAATCGGGATCCGGCTGCGGCCGGGATCGGGTGTGCTGGCGCGCAAAAGCCTTGTGGGCCGCGGTGTGTTGTCGCTTCGGCGTGCGACGCGTGTCCCCTGGGCCCACGCGCGAGTTTAAACTTTTCCCCGATTTTCAGATTTCCTTCAAACTTCAAATCCTTATAACTTTGGCTAGAAAGCTCCAAATTGAGTGAACCAAATTTTGCTGGATTCAGCTCTTTGAGTACTTTCCAGAAAATCAAGTGTCACTTCATGAGATTCCTTAATTCTCCAGAATTAATTCCTTAAAGTTTAAACTGTTAGGAATTTTAACTGGAGAATCATTTGGAGGAAAATCCTGAAATTTTGCTGAGATGTTCACCAAAATATCCTTGAACTACCATAAAAATTTCAGATCCATTTGAGCTCATTTAGTCCACCTAATGGTGTGATTAGTAAAACTGTTCCAGAGAAAATAGAAAATGTTCAGAAACATTTTCAGAATTTTCTCTGAAATTGTTTAGCTCATATCTTTAGTTAGAGACTTCCAAATTAAGTGAGACCAATTCCATTAGAACCCTCTGAAAATCTAGTTTTCAGAAAGTCATAGTTTGTTTCATGAAAATACCTAGAACACCCTAAAAGCCTTTAATTAAGGTCAAGGACATAATTATTTGTGGAGGGCTCAAATGAGCTTTGCTGCAGCTAAAACTTGACCAAGTCTCTGTTTAGGTTGTAACCAAGCCACAGTAAAAGTTTCACAGTCATTAGGTCTATCTAGTAAAGGTTATAGACGTCACAACTTCAAAGTTAATACAAAAGCATTTAATTAATACATACATTGTTCTTATCATGTAGTCGCTAAGGTCGAGGAGGAACCCGAAGTCCTAGACTTCGTTACTCCGGAGGAACAGCTAGCCTACGACCAAGAGCAGCAAGGCAAGCCCCGGTTTGCATTAACCTTTTTACAAATTTTTATTGTTTTGAGCACATACTTGTTTCCTTTGTTCTGTGCATTAGAGTCTTGTTTGGAAACCCCACTGCATAGCCAAGAAAACCATGGGTTGGGGTTTAGGATTGCAAACCCCGTTAGCCACTGCATTGCTAGGATAGAGTAGGATTCGGTACAAGTCGAGTAGTTGGAACTACTCGCGAGAATAGGCTAGAGGCACATTGCTCGGGTAGAGATAGCACATGATACACATGGCAAGAAAATGAGACCGAGCGGAGAGTAAGGGCAGCAGGACTTTGGGGCCTGTGTGCTGTAGCTCCGCTTGTGTCGATTGAGGACCGAGCCGTGTGCGGGCCTGTTGAACAAGCTAGAACAGTACCGAAGACCTACCGGCTATATGGGAACCGGGAAACTGATGTAACTCGGGTAGCTGGGTATTGAGGCATTGCCCGTCGTTCAGAGGGTAGGTTGAGAGCTCGAGGTGTAAATCAGCTGGCGGCACAGAGATGCGCGTGCAGGGACCTCTTGCTCGGGACGATGGGACCGGTTCAATATTTGGCTAACGGGTGAAAGGTAGTCGCGTACGGCGTCCGTGATGGTTGTTGTAGGCAACATCGAGTACGGGCGTACGTGACGGGTTGTTCGGGTAACCCTGCAGGTGTAAATCGATTATAATCGCCGTCCCTCGCGGTCAGTGAGTACCACTTGTTCACTGTACCGTAACGTAGAAAGAACAGGCTAGTTACATGTTAAAATGTTGCTGATTGAAAGCTGGACATTGATTGTTAATGATATGCTGTAGCTTAGTGCTAACTAAAGTTCTTTTCAACTTTGGGCAAAGTACATGAGAGAAATGCGTTTCTTGTTTGATTGCGGCTCTCTCATGTGCCTTAGCGTAAAGTTCTCCACAACCTGCTGCTAAAACTTGAAAGTAAGGTTCTACTAATTAGGCGAGTCCTTGCAACTGATTTTTACCTCATGCAACCCATTACCCTCATGTAGAAGTTCCATGTTTAGGTGAGACGGGTCAGACTTGCTGAGCCTTCGTGCTCACTGCTTGTGTTTGAAGCTTTTGCAGGGTTCTATGAGGAAGGGACTCCCGAAGAGGAGACGGAACCCCAGGAGGGGAACCCCGTCGAGTGGGAGTCGTGCACGCCGCAGAGTTAGTGTGCGTGTGTGCTAGCAAGGACACGTTCAAGGGCTGAACGTGTACTTGATGCTTAGTCTACGCCCGCGAGTGTGGACTAAACTTATTTTGATGTAAACACGTTGATAAACTTGTTTATGTAATAAAGCTTCCGCTTCCGCTTTGTACCTTTGACGTGTGTTATACGGTGCTGTGCAACGCAGCACCCCTCAGCGTGATCCTGGCTCGACAGGACCAGTGGGGTCGTGTCAGCGTGGTATCAGAGCTCGCTTGAGGTTTAACACAGTACAAAGGTCTTCTTTTTCAAAAATCCAGTGAGGAACGAGTTAGTAGCCCGTATAAGGATGTTATTAGTATATAGAAAGTGGCTTAGTAACCTATTTGTTATGTCGGAAAATCGTGCATCTCGGGACGTTCATGTCTTGGGGGGTGCACGTAAGCGCTGTCCACCAGTGCGCACAAGCTGAAGGGTGGAGCCCCACGGGTGGCAGGTAACCCGATCCGCTTTGATATCCTCTACGACTCTTCATGTCGTTTGGGGTATTCGAGCAACGTCTGTCCCTGGCGTGCGTGGTGCAACATGGGAGACCCTGTCACGTGGTCTGAAACGTGAACACGTAACTCAAGGCGTGTTTGGCTTGAGAACATCCGGGCGAGTGATGACGGCCGGGTGTACAAACTGTATGGATTCCGGGCTCGGTGTGCAGCCGAGTCTGATGATTGTTTGAATTTCTGCAGGTAGCCTTACCACGAAACGGTAGACGTGTAGCATCCGTGTGCGAGTGACGAGTAGTGCCACTGAACTAACGAAGCCGGCTAAGTCCGGTATAGGTTTTTCCTTTGTGAGGACGTAGTACCGACATAATCTGGTGACGCATCGACGTCACACCCAACTAAATGAACAACTTCATTTAAAAATTTGAAGGTTTTGATCCAAAGTAGTAAAACTTGATGTAACTCCTTCCCTTGAGCAGGATATTCAAAGTTAATAAGTTTTCAACTTATAGGATGTTAAGGACAGAGCACTCTGTTTTCAGCTAAATCAAGACTGAAGTTAATCAGAGGTTAGAGGTTGAGTTCTTTCGAGGTTGGGGTCGTATGATACTTTCTGGAAAGCTTTGGAGGAGCTTTACAACTTTTCTGTTGAGTTCCAGAGGTGTTTCATCCCTTAACCACTCGAAAAATGCAGTAGAGTTGAAACTGTCCAGAAAACAGGACGGAGCAAAGACTCTCTGTAAACTCTCTGTAAATTAAGCATAACTTCCTGCTTAAAAATCCAAAAATAGAAAATGAGGTAGTTCTGGAAAGATTATGAGATGGGTTACAACTTTGTAACAAAAAGTTTTGTCAGATTAGGAACAGAATTAACTGGAATTCTTGGATCAAATCAGTACCTAAGGCAGGGAGGTGCTGTCCAATTGTTTCCAGAAATTCTGTTAACTTTGACATCTCATAACTTTTGAACCAGGACAGATCTTAGGCCAACCAAATACTTTCTGGAAAGCTATTGAAGTTAACTTTAACTTTGATGTTGAGCTCCAGGACTGGTTTTGCTTTTAACCTGGCCTAAATCAGATTGTTATGGAAACTGGTCAGGGCTGTCATGGGAACAGCAGATCAGCAGTCAAATTTGTTTAAAAATTTGAACTATGTTTCCAAGTGTTAAGGGTTCAATGACATATCTTATGTTATAACTCAATGGTTTACTGTTTAAAATAAATATTTGACATTTCTCAAATATATTTTTACAGATGGCAGCAGATAAACGGTTGGAGAACGGGTGGGTAGTTTCCCACTGCTCTGACCGTAGCGGCTACCCGGGAGCATTGTGGCTAATGCTCCAATATTTCGGGTACAACCAGATGCCGCAATACTTCGCCAAGGAAGAAGGCGAAGAGGGGAACAAGACGTGGACGATCCATGTCGAGGTTCCTGCAGGGCCTACGCCACCCGGTTGGGTGCCATTCACCGTCACGGTGAGAGGAAGACAACCGGAAGGGATGTGGCAAGTGGCAGCCCGTGACACTATGTCACGTTTCTGCCAACTACACGTACAGGCTATGGAGGGAACTCCATACGCACTCGTTCCGGTGGAGGGACGAGCTCAGCATGTGTGGGAAGAGAGGTACCTAGAGGCAACAAACCCGAGTTGCCCAAGGTACAACCCCGCGGAGGCAAATCTCAGCCTCCAAATGAGGGCGGGAAACGCTGTGATGGACAGCCAAGCTGTTCATACGGAGCATCTCGCCACCAAGCTCAAGGAGAGCACAAGCCGTGGAGATCATTTTGAGAGTGCTCACAGTGCACTCCGCAATGTGCTCCTTCCGACGATCAAGCGACTGAATGAACAACACAATCAGTTGCGTCGTCTGAAGAAGGCAAAGAAGAAGAGCCGTGTTGACATTGCGGCGTTACAAGAGCTGGTGCAGACCCTAACCCAGCAGAATGAGGACCTTGCTCAAGAGCGGGACGACGCTATTGAGGAAGGACAAGGCTGGGAAGAGGACTACAACCAGGCTATGGACGAGGTGCATGCATTGCAGGACCTCGTGCCCCCGGTATTGGGCGTACCGGTAGTCTTGGGTCTTCCAGCCATGGGAGAACCTGGAATGGGAGAAGAGGTGGTAGACCCCGAGCCACCAGCAGAGGTACCGGAGGAGGACGACCCACAGGAGGTCGAGTTCTACTCCGAGTAGGGGGTTACGGTTGCCAAGTAGGGCAGCTAGGGTAGCGTAACCCAACTTTTGTAATCGGTGACATGTCGTGTAGACAGTAGCGTATGTATAGGTAGTGACGACATGAGCACGACTTCTCGGAGATCCGAGAATAATGTATCTTGTATAAAGTTTATGCTTTATCAATATATGTGAATGTTGTGCAAGTTAATCATGCGTCGCTTCAATACTTACTCCTGTTTATGGAATTTTGAGTAAGACATGTGCTAATTGCTGCTGTGTTGAATTTCAGAATGACGCGTACTCGTGCCAACCCCGATGTTGGAGGTACTAGCCAAGGGGGAGAGACCTCCCAACCACCTCCCGAGGACTCCTCGGGACAGCAGCAGCAACAGCAACAGCAAACACCGCCACCGCCACTGCCAACGGTTACATTGGCCGACATTGTCGCGGCAATGGCGGGTTCACATCAGCAGCATACAGAGCTGCTGCAAACGTTAATTGCGAATACGTCTCGCCCGGAGAGACGTCAAGATCGCGAGGAGCGCCAACAGAGCTCCTACTCCGACTTCCTGGCGACTCATCCCCCTGTATTCTCAAGGGCGGATGAACCACTTGACGCGGACAACTGGCTCCGCGCCATAGAGATGAAGTTCGGGCTGCTCCAAATCAGCGAGCAGCGCAAGACTCAGTTCGCGGTCCAGCAGCTCCAAGGATCCGCGAGCGCGTGGTGGGCCAACTTGTGTGCTTCACAACCCACCGACCGAGTGATGACCTGGGCGGAGTTTCGGACGGCCTTCCGGGCCTATCATATACCGCCCGGTTTGATGAAGAGGAAGACGCAGGAATTCCTACACCTGCAACAAGGGAGCCGGAACGCGCTGGAGTACTCCAGAGCGTTCAACGATCTCGCACTCTACGCGTCGTATCACGCAGATACGGACGAGAAGCGGCGGGACCACTTTTACCAGGGGCTTAACCCGCTCCTGAAGGACAAGCTGGCGATGTTCAATCGCGGCAGCCTCAACGACATAATTGATGCTGCGATTGTTCAGGAAGACTCCGGCAAGGAGTTGGCGGCGGCAGAGCGAAAGCGAAGCGCGCCACAGAGCAGCGGAGAAGGAGGCGGTCCTTCTCAGAAGTTTCGGATGGTGAATCGCCCACCATCAGGTCCGCGCTGGCAGCCACCACAGCGGTCGATGCCGTTCCGCGGTCGGCCGTATTCTTCACCGGCATTCCGGCCGGCACTGCCAGCACCACCGCAACAACAACAGCAGCAGCGGGCGATGCCGCGTGCGTTTGCACCTCCGCAACGCATGCCGGGCTTTCGTCCTCCGAGTACTCCACCAGCAGCGGCCACATGTTACAAGTGTGGTCGTCCAGGACACTTCGCGAGCAGTTGCCCGGAGAGGCAAGGCGGCGGAGTGGCACCACAGTTTCCGGGGAGGAATCAACCCCGGAACCCTACTAATGCGCGGCGGGCAAACCCTAGGCCCGGTACTGTCCACCAGCTTGCCATTGAGGACGTGCCGGAGGGCGAGCCAATCCTTGCGGGTATGTTCCAACTCCACCAGCATCCCGCTATAGTACTATTTGATTCAGGCGCCACGCATAATTTTATTAGCCAAGCTTTCATTGCTAAACACAGCTTGCCAATACTACCCACCGATAGTCCATATTTAATTTGTTCACCGGGTGGGAAGATTTCAGCAAGCGTAATGGTCTCCAAAGCACCATTATGCTTAGCGGGTAGAGTGTACCCCACGTCTCTCATTATCTTAGAGGGACAGAAGGTCGATGTCATCCTAGGGATGTCGTGGTTAACCCGCCACGGCGCTGTTTTAGACACCGTCCTCCGAGTCGTGCACTTAAACTCAGAAGTGCACGGTTCTCACTCATTATTTCTGGACAGTCCAGAAATAAAACTTCCAAGTGTCTATCAAGCCACAACCATCAGATTGGAAGACATTCCAGTGGTCCGAGAATTCCCTGATGTATTCCCGGATGATTTGCCGGGGATGCCACCCGATAGGGAGGTGGAGTTCAAGATTGAACTTGCACCGGGAACCATGCCAATATCCCGAAGGCCGTACAAGATGGCGCCCAAGGAGTTGGCTGAACTGAAGACTCAGCTCACGGACCTTCTGGAGAAGGGTTTTATTAGGCCGAGCTCCTCGCCATGGGGCTGTTCGGCATTATTTGTCAAAAAGAAGGATGAAACGTTGCGGCTTTGCGTGGACTACCGTCCATTAAATGCCGTAACCATCAAGAACAAGTACCCGTTGCCACGGATCGACATGTTGTTTGATCAGTTGGTCGAAGCAAAGGTCTTTTCCAAGATGGATTTAAGATCCGGGTACCATCAGATTAAGATCAGGGCTGAGGACATTCCAAAGACAGCTTTTTCGACAAGGTACGGACTTTATGAGTACCTGGTCATGTCCTTTGGCCTCACCAATGCTCCAGCTCACTTCATGTATTTAATGAACTCGGTGTTCATGCCGGAGCTGGACAAGTTTGTCGTGGTCTTCATCGACGACATCCTGGTATATTCCAAGTCGGAAGCAGATCACAAGAAACATTTGCGTATAGTCTTGCAACGGCTGCGGGATCACAAGTTATACGCAAAGTTCAGCAAATGCGAGTTTTGGATATCGCAAGTGCCTTTCCTCGGGCATATCATCTCAGCGGAGGGTATCGCTGTGGACCCGAGCAAAATCACGCAAGTGCTGAATTGGAAATCCCCGAGAACTGTTCATGAGGTACGGAGTTTCCTCGGACTCGCGGGATATTATCGGAGGTTCATTCCGAACTTCTCGAAGATTGCCAAGCCAATGACAGAGCTGCTGAAGAAGGCTACCAAATATGTTTGGAGTCCAGCATGTGAAGCAGCATTCAAGGCTTTAGTCAAGCACCTGACATCAGCACCGGTTTTGGCGCAGCCAGACACAACAAAACCGTTCGATGTGTACTGCGATGCATCCGGCATTGGGCTCGGATGTGTGTTGATGCAAGACCGAAGGGTGGTCGCGTATGGGTCACGGCAGCTCAGGAATCATGAGCAAAATTATCCAACTCACGACTTGGAGCTCGCTGCCGTGGTACTTGCACTGAAAATGTGGAGGCACTACCTACTCGGTAACCTCGTACATTTATATACCGACCACAAAAGCCTCAAGTACATATTCACTCAGAAGGAGCTGAACATGAGGCAACGAAGATGGTTAGAACTGATAAAGGATTACGAGATAGAGATCCATTATCATCCGGGCAAGGCAAACGTTGTGGCAGACGCGCTAAGCCGCAAGTCACACGTCAATAATCTGACCATCACACCGTTGGAAGAGAGCGAACCACCACTACATGTGATTCCACACGGAGCTCTCTACAACTTAGCTTTGATCCCCACCATCCGTGAAGAGATAGCGGCAGCCCAGA
Organism: Neostapfia colusana; assembly: GCA_030760725.1. Taxonomy (NCBI): domain Eukaryota; kingdom Viridiplantae; phylum Streptophyta; class Magnoliopsida; order Poales; family Poaceae; genus Neostapfia; species Neostapfia colusana. The sequence goes on from JASWHV010000003.1 coordinate 104,113,766, forward strand.
AGAATGACAAGGGCATGTCACATTTGCGGAGACGTGTAGACAGTGGGGAGTTGAAATGTTTCCGGAAGGACGGAGACGGCGTCTTATGGTTCAAGGACCGGATCGTCGTACCCCGAAACCCGGAGTTAAGGAAGAGAATCTTTGATGAGGCTCACTTATCAAAGTTTTCTATTCACCCCGGCAGCAACAAGATGTATCAAGAACTCAGAAGCAAGTTTTGGTGGACACGGATGAAGCGAGAGACTGCAAAATACGTGTCCGAGTGTGATACATGTCGACGGGTGAAGGCAGACCACATGCGGAAACCGGGACTGCTGCAACCACTGGGCATTCCTGCCTGGAAGTGGGAGGACGTGAGCATGGATTTCGTCGTCGGTTTACCCACCACCTTACAGAAACATGATTCTGTGAGGGTGATCGTCGATCGGCTCACCAAAGTTGCCCATTTCATCCCGGTCAACACCAACTACAACGCCAAGAAGTACGCTGAACTGTACATCTCACGGATCCTATGCTTATACGGCGTACCCCGTACTATCGTATCGGACCGGGGCACTTTATTTGTGTCCCGTTTTTGGGAGCAGCTCCACGCTGCCTTGGGGACGAAGCTGATCCGTAGTTCAGCCTACCACCCGCAGACGGATGGACAAACCGAGCGGGTAAATCAAATCCTAGAGGATATGCTACGAGCTTGCGCTATCAACCACGGCAAGAATTGGGATGATCACTTGCCGTTGGCCGAGTTCTCGTACAACAATGGGTACCAAGCCAGCATCAAGATGGCGCCCTACGAGGCGCTATACGGCAGGAAATGCCGCACACCACTGAACTGGTGTGAGTCTGGCGAGAGGGTTACCTTCGGGATTGACCTTGTCAACAACGCGGAAGAAAAGGTTCGACTGATTCAAGCGAACCTAAAAGCCGCTCAATCCCGACAGAAACAGTATGCGGACCGAAGAAGGCGCCCGTTACAATTCGAAGCTGGAGACCACGTATATCTACGAGTGTCTCCAATGAAGGGCGTAAACAGATTTGGGGTGAGAGGAAAGTTAGCACCCCGCTTCATCGGTCCATTCCAGATTACCGAAAGATGTGGATTGGTGGCATACCGGCTGAAATTACCAGAAGCACTTTCCGGTGTGCACGACGTCTTTCACATTTCCCAGCTGAGGAAGTGTCTCAAGCTATCAACTACCGTTCAGCTGGAAGACATTGAAGAACTGCAACCGGATCTCACCTATCGGGAGGAACCGGTGCAGATTATTGATGAAAAGGCCCGAACCACACGCAACCGTACGTTGTGGTTCTACAAGGTTCTGTGGAGTAATCACTCCATGGATGAAGCGACATGGGAGAGCGAAGAATTCCTTCGCACTAACTACCCCGACTTTTTCACGTCGCATATCCGGTAATTTTCCACCGTCCTCTCTCTCATTTTCACCTTATAATCTCGGGATGAGATTCTTTTAAGGGGGGAGGAATGTAAGGGCCTCAGTTTTTGACACTCATTTGCAGTGTTCATCACCACACCACACACCTCATTTGAGGAAAAATGATGAACACAAATAAAGAGCAAGTAACAATTATCAACATGCTCATTAGGGGACAAACTCACACATTGCAAAAGTGGTACTTCCCACATGTGATATAGATGGGCTGGACATATGAAAACTCCTACACTTTGCTAAGGATGTCCATGCCAAGTTTCACCCAAATTCAAAACATTTTTGAGGTCATCTTGGGTGTAGATAGGAAAGGGGCAGTTTGAAAACATATTCAAATTCAAACTGTTTTCACCCACTGAATTTAAAAGTGGAAGGCATATTCTTGCTCAGCACATTTTTGTGAGCTCACACACCAATTTTCACTCCATTTGGAGTTGATCTTGACATGAGCTAAGGGGGAGAAATTCAAACTTTATTTGAATTTCAAACTGCACTTGTGCTGAAATTCATTCAAACCAAACATCATTTGAACTTTGATCAATTCAAATGGCTCTTGGGTGAATAATTTGAGTTGCCAAGGGTAGAATAGGGTTCACTGTTTACCACAGCTGTTAGGAATAAATTTCAGAGGTTAAAAGAGGAGTGGGACCCACATGTCAGCCTCAGCCTCAAAGCAAACCGACTGAAACACAGTTCAGTCGGTTCCCGGCAGCTGTGCGCGCGCGCCACCGAAGGGGGCAGCCGGCGCCAGCTCCTGCTGCGTGCCCCAAGCCGGAGACCAGCCGGCCGGGCTATTTATTCCCTCCCCGGCGTGCTTCAGTCACCATTTCCTCGAGCTGCCGACGCACACGACTTGTTTTTCCACTGCCATCGCCGCCGCTCGAGTTCCTGCTTGATCAAGCCGATCGCAGCTCCCTCTTTCCATTCCAAGGTCCCAGCAAGGTACTAGCAACCATCCTCCATCCTTCCCATTGATAGAAATCGATTGAAACCGAGTGATATCGGCTGTGCCGAAAGATCAAACTCGGAACTGGAAACCGCCGCACCTCGGGCTCTCGTGGACAGCCCAACCTGGGCGTTGTCACGCCCGAGCCAAGGCACCCTTGGACGCGCAAGTGATCGGTGCTGCTCATCCCCGAGCCACAGCTCGAGTGTTTGCTCACCGGCGGCGAATTTCCATTTTTCCCCTTTCTGTGTGCAGAACGACCCTCGGGTACGATTCTGTTCAATTCGTGCTCTAGAAAGGATTAGAGGGCCTCAGGCCACTCCCACACGAACTAGACACGGTGACGCACAAGTTGCCTTCACAACTTTGGGCCGGAGAACTTCTGTGCCCGGCGTAATTCAAGTTCTACTAATGGCGGAACGCACGGGGGGTATCGGGCGCACGGTGAGGACCTATTTCGGGCCTTCCCCGAGCTGCCCCGAGTTCATGTCGACCTTCTCTGAGGTCCACTGATGCTCCCCGACCGATTTCCCAAGTAGCTGAGGCACTAGGAGCGTCAGCCGACATGGCCGAAGTCGTTCCGATATGGCGGCTCGTCGCCGACCATGCTCCGGCCGTTGTCATGAGCAGCTGACCCTCGGATCATGTTCCCCAAGTAAAAGTAGGCAGGGGCGGCCAGAATCAAGAAGTTTGAAGCTGTACAGCAGCCGGCGGCGAGCTCTCCGGCGAGGTCCCTCGGCGGCGGAGCGCGGGTGTCGCGAGGTTGAAGAAGGGGGTGGACCCCAGCTGTCAGCGGCCGATATTTTGAATCGGGATCCGGCTGCGGCCGGGATCGGGTGTGCTGGCGCGCAAAAGCCTTGTGGGCCGCGGTGTGTTGTCGCTTCGGCGTGCGACGCGTGTCCCCTGGGCCCACGCGCGAGTTTAAACTTTTCCCCGATTTTCAGATTTCCTTCAAACTTCAAATCCTTATAACTTTGGCTAGAAAGCTCCAAATTGAGTGAACCAAATTTTGCTGGATTCAGCTCTTTGAGTACTTTCCAGAAAATCAAGTGTCACTTCATGAGATTCCTTAATTCTCCAGAATTAATTCCTTAAAGTTTAAACTGTTAGGAATTTTAACTGGAGAATCATTTGGAGGAAAATCCTGAAATTTTGCTGAGATGTTCACCAAAATATCCTTGAACTACCATAAAAATTTCAGATCCATTTGAGCTCATTTAGTCCACCTAATGGTGTGATTAGTAAAACTGTTCCAGAGAAAATAGAAAATGTTCAGAAACATTTTCAGAATTTTCTCTGAAATTGTTTAGCTCATATCTTTAGTTAGAGACTTCCAAATTAAGTGAGACCAATTCCATTAGAACCCTCTGAAAATCTAGTTTTCAGAAAGTCATAGTTTGTTTCATGAAAATACCTAGAACACCCTAAAAGCCTTTAATTAAGGTCAAGGACATAATTATTTGTGGAGGGCTCAAATGAGCTTTGCTGCAGCTAAAACTTGACCAAGTCTCTGTTTAGGTTGTAACCAAGCCACAGTAAAAGTTTCACAGTCATTAGGTCTATCTAGTAAAGGTTATAGACTTCACAACTTCAAAGTTAATACAAAAGCATTTAATTAATACATACATTGTTCTTATCATGTAGTCGCTAAGGTCGAGGAGGAACCCGAAGTCCTAGACTTCGTTACTCCGGAGGAACAGCTAGCCTACGACCAAGAGCAGCAAGGCAAGCCCCGGTTTGCATTAACCTTTTTACAAATTTTTATTGTTTTGAGCACATACTTGTTTCCTTTGTTCTGTGCATTAGAGTCTTGTTTGGAAACCCCACTGCATAGCCAAGAAAACCATGGGTTGGGGTTTAGGATTGCAAACCCCGTTAGCCACTGCATTGCTAGGATAGAGTAGGATTCGGTACAAGTCGAGTAGTTGGAACTACTCGCGAGAATAGGCTAGAGGCACATTGCTCGGGTAGAGATAGCACATGATACACATGGCAAGAAAATGAGACCGAGCGGAGAGTAAGGGCAGCAGGACTTTGGGGCCTGTGTGCTGTAGCTCCGCTTGTGTCGATTGAGGACCGAGCCGTGTGCGGGCCTGTTGAACAAGCTAGAACAGTACCGAAGACCTACCGGCTATATGGGAACCGGGAAACTGATGTAACTCGGGTAGCTGGGTATTGAGGCATTGCCCGTCGTTCAGAGGGTAGGTTGAGAGCTCGAGGTGTAAATCAGCTGGCGGCACAGAGATGCGCGTGCAGGGACCTCTTGCTCGGGACGATGGGACCGGTTCAATATTTGGCTAACGGGTGAAAGGTAGTCGCGTACGGCGTCCGTGATGGTTGTTGTAGGCAACATCGAGTACGGGCGTACGTGACGGGTTGTTCGGGTAACCCTGCAGGTGTAAATCGATTATAATCGCCGTCCCTCGCGGTCAGTGAGTACCACTTGTTCACTGTACCGTAACGTAGAAAGAACAGGCTAGTTACATGTTAAAATGTTGCTGATTGAAAGCTGGACATTGATTGTTAATGATATGCTGTAGCTTAGTGCTAACTAAAGTTCTTTTCAACTTTGGGCAAAGTACATGAGAGAAATGCGTTTCTTGTTTGATTGCGGCTCTCTCATGTGCCTTAGCGTAAAGTTCTCCACAACCTGCTGCTAAAACTTGAAAGTAAGGTTCTACTAATTAGGCGAGTCCTTGCAACTGATTTTTACCTCATGCAACCCATTACCCTCATGTAGAAGTTCCATGTTTAGGTGAGACGGGTCAGACTTGCTGAGCCTTCGTGCTCACTGCTTGTGTTTGAAGCTTTTGCAGGGTTCTATGAGGAAGGGACTCCCGAAGAGGAGACGGAACCCCAGGAGGGGAACCCCGTCGAGTGGGAGTCGTGCACGCCGCAGAGTTAGTGTGCGTGTGTGCTAGCAAGGACACGTTCAAGGGCTGAACGTGTACTTGATGCTTAGTCTACGCCCGCGAGTGTGGACTAAACTTATTTTGATGTAAACACGTTGATAAACTTGTTTATGTAATAAAGCTTCCGCTTCCGCTTTGTACCTTTGACGTGTGTTATACGGTGCTGTGCAACGCAGCACCCCTCAGCGTGATCCTGGCTCGACAGGACCAGTGGGGTCGTGTCAGCGTGGTATCAGAGCTCGCTTGAGGTTTAACACAGTACAAAGGTCTTCTTTTTCAAAAATCCAGTGAGGAACGAGTTAGTAGCCCGTATAAGGATGTTATTAGTATATAGAAAGTGGCTTAGTAACCTATTTGTTATGTCGGAAAATCGTGCATCTCGGGACGTTCATGTCTTGGGGGGTGCACGTAAGCGCTGTCCACCAGTGCGCACAAGCTGAAGGGTGGAGCCCCACGGGTGGCAGGTAACCCGATCCGCTTTGATATCCTCTACGACTCTTCATGTCGTTTGGGGTATTCGAGCAACGTCTGTCCCTGGCGTGCGTGGTGCAACATGGGAGACCCTGTCACGTGGTCTGAAACGTGAACACGTAACTCAAGGCGTGTTTGGCTTGAGAACATCCGGGCGAGTGATGACGGCCGGGTGTACAAACTGTATGGATTCCGGGCTCGGTGTGCAGCCGAGTCTGATGATTGTTTGAATTTCTGCAGGTAGCCTTACCACGAAACGGTAGACGTGTAGCATCCGTGTGCGAGTGACGAGTAGTGCCACTGAACTAACGAAGCCGGCTAAGTCCGGTATAGGTTTTTCCTTTGTGAGGACGTAGTACCGACATAATCTGGTGACGCATCGACGTCACACCCAACTAAATGAACAACTTCATTTAAAAATTTGAAGGTTTTGATCCAAAGTAGTAAAACTTGATGTAACTCCTTCCCTTGAGCAGGATATTCAAAGTTAATAAGTTTTCAACTTATAGGATGTTAAGGACAGAGCACTCTGTTTTCAGCTAAATCAAGACTGAAGTTAATCAGAGGTTAGAGGTTGAGTTCTTTCGAGGTTGGGGTCGTATGATACTTTCTGGAAAGCTTTGGAGGAGCTTTACAACTTTTCTGTTGAGTTCCAGAGGTGTTTCATCCCTTAACCACTCGAAAAATGCAGTAGAGTTGAAACTGTCCAGAAAACAGGACGGAGCAAAGTCTATCTTAGCAGCGGAAGTCTAAATCTAGCAGCAGAAGTCTTTATTCTAGCAGCAGAAGTCTTCTAACTAGTGCGGAAGCAATCGAAGCAGCAGCAGCGGCTCCATCTCTACTCCATCCCCACAGGCAAGGTTGAGGACAGATTACACGCCTAATGCTCCACGGGGTCTTCATAGTATTCCTCTCCTATTGCTGATGATGTATGATAATGCAAGTTTGAGTACATGATGTACTCAGCAAGTGCGGTAAAATATGATATGTAGCTCACAACAAGGCAGGTATAAAAAGGCTCATTGCAGAAAGCAAAGTTTATTTCTCAAAACACGATAAAAACAGAAACTAAGCTTTAAGTGAATGTAATCCCAACATGTATTACATTAACATACCTCCATTATGATTCATCCCTTTTCATGTCTCAACCAGACATCAACTTTGCTCATGAATACCATCTCGTACTCACTACCATCTCATGAATATCATCTCGTATACACTACCATTCATCTCATATTTAATTTTATCTCATTTCGAGACCCCATCTCGTTGCCATGACTCAACAGTCATGCAACCAATCTCATTACCCGGACTCAACAGTCCCGAAAACCAAATCCAAAGACCAAACCATAACCAAACCAAAAACCATCCCATCTAATTATGGAAGTTGGCCAGGCGCTCGTGACCGTAAGCTCGGCTATCATGATAGTTTTAAGACTCTGTAGAGTTTGTACCATTTTACCCACAAGTTTGTGATTCGTCACTCGTCGGCGACTGCAGAACCTCCATTATACCAGTACACAACAGTTGGTGTATGGCCAAGAGCTCACAAAATAGCCTTTACAAAGGGGTTACTAGATGTATGGACTCACTAAGGTTTCATCGGCCGGCTAGAATCTCCAATTCTGCCACCCACGGGCCCCCTCTTGTGCCATGCAGTTCCCAGGGCAGTCCTCACTCGACTCCCATTACCCACGCCTTCCACGGTCCATAACAATCTAGAAACTTACCTAATTACTCAGCTAAGCCACACCCATACTTGGCCTTGTGGTGGCACTGTTATCCTGGCATGGCTCGCATGAACCGGTCCTTAGATCTACGGCAAGTAACCACCATCTCATTCTACCTCATTCACAATCCCAATCTTACCTAGATCTTGTAAGGGCCTCATTTTTTGACACATATTTGAGGTGTTCATCACCATACACACACACCTCATTTGAGGAAAGTTGATGAACACAAATGAAGAGCAAGTAACCACCATCAACATGCTCATTAGAAAACAAACTCACATATTGCAAAAGTGGTATTTCCCCACATGTGATATAGAGGGGCTGGGCATGTGAAAACTCCTACACATTGCTAAGGATGTCCATGCCAAGTTTCACCCAAATTCAAAACCTTTTTGAGGTCATTTTGGGTATAGCTAGAAAGAGGGCAGTTTGAAACCATATTCAAATTCAAACTGTTTTTATCCCATGAATTCAAAAGTGGGAGGCATAATCTTATTCAGCACAATTTTGTGAGCTCACACTCCAATTTTCACTCCATTTGGAGTTGATCTTGACATGAGCTAAGTGGGAGAAATTCAAACTTTATTTGAATTCCAAACTGAACTTGTGCTAAAATTCATTCAAACCAAACCCAATTCGAATTCTAATCAATTCAAATGGTTCATGGGTGAATAATTTGAATCACCAGGGGTATTTTGGGGCTCACTGTTTACAACAGTGATTAGGAGTAAATTTCAGAGGTTAAAACCGGGTGGGACCCACATGTCATAGAGAGAAGGAGGGAAGTCTTGCACACAAAGTCACAGCCTCGGTGGGAAATTCCACCGAGCAGCTGTCGGCTGTGCCACCGAGAAGCCACCGGCGCCACCAGCTGCTTCCTTCCCCGCGCGCTGGCGCCCAGGGCGGCTTGCTCGCGCCTCCACGTGACCGGCACCGCCTCAGCACGAGCAGGGATCGGCTGGCTTTATCTCCTCGCGTGCAACCCCGAGCAGCGGCAGATTTTCTCCCCGAAGCTCTCTGCTCGATCGGGAAAACCGGCAAACGATCTCCTCCTTCGTTCCTGAGCTGCTAGACAGCAACCTGAGATCGCACTCCACCTCCCCGACGCCAAAAACCCCGAGCTCCGACCTCCCTTGCCCGAGAACGATCGCCACAGCGGCGACCTAAACTCAGCCGAAGGTCAGGTGCTCATGGACAACGTTCCACGGGAGCTTTCACGGTCCAGCAAGGGCAGCAGCAGGAGCGCGCAACAGCCATGCTCTCTCCTCCAAGTTTGGAAGCAAACCGTGAAGAGTCCACGGCGAATTTCCAGTTTTTGCTCCGGCGACCTTAAACTGAGCTTCCGGTATGGATCCTTCAAATTCTCGCTCTAAGATCCTTCTCTAGCTATCAAATCTTGCACATAGATGCTGGAATAGCTTGCGATCAAGTTCCTTTCTGCATCCGTGGTATGAAACCGACTAGGAGTGACGAATTTCGAGCTCGATCAAGCGTGCTCATGGCGGGCACGCTCGGTCACACGGTGCCGACCAACTTGCCGCCATCTTTGAACCCTTTTGACACCTTGTCGAGCTTCCTAGAGGTATACTGATGCTGTACAACCGATTGTTCGAGGTGTTGGCGGGTTGGAACCCACGGCCGACGGCGCCGAACCTCAACCGAGGCTGCCGCACGTCGCCGGGCTATTTCCGGTCACCGCCAGCTCGGACCCAACAGACGTGCTCCTCGATGTCGACAACCCCCTTGTGGCGAGTTTCAGACCATGGGATGGCCAGCAGCGGCGAGCCGGCGAGCTCCGGGTCTGCTCCGGCGAGGGGAGGCGGCGCGAGCGCGAGGGCGCGTCGGGAGGAAGACGAAGCCGGCTGGCCCACGCGTCAGCGGCTCAAAATTTTAAATCAGGATCGGGTGTGGCCAGGATCGGGTGTGCTGGCGCGCAAAGACCCTGTGGGCTGCAGTGTGCGGTCGCCTCCGCGCTTAACACGTGTCCCCACGGGCCCCGGCAAGTTTAAACTTTTCCCCCGATTTTCAGATCTCCTTCAAACTTCAAATCCTCATAACTTTGGCTAGAAAGCTCCAAATCGAGTGAACCAAATTTTGTTGGATTCAGCTCTCTGAGTAAATTCCAGCAAATCAAGTTTCACTTCATGAAAATCCTTATTTCTCCAGAATTAATTCCTCAAAGTTTAAACTGTTTGGAATTTTAACTGGAGAATCCTTTGGAGGAAAATCCTGAAATTTTGCTGGGATGTTCAACAAAATATCCCTGAACTACCATAGAAATTTCAGATCCATTTGAACTCATTTGATCCACCTAATGGTGTGATTAGTGAAACTGTTCCAGAGAAAATAGAAAATGTTCAGAAACATTTTCAGAATTTTCTCTGAAATTGTTTAGCTCATATCTTTAGCTAGGAACCTTCAAATTAAGTGAGACCAACTCCATTAGAACCCTCTGAAAATCTAGTTTTCAGAAAGTCATAGTTTGTTTTATGAAAATCCTTAGAACACCCTAATAGCCTTCAATTAAGGTCAAGTACATAATTAATTGTGGAGGGCTCAGATGAGCTTTGCTGCAACTAAAACTTGACCAAGTCCGTGTTTAGGTTGTAACCAAGCCACAGTAAAAGTTTCAGAGTCTTTGGGTCTGTCTAGTGAAACTAGAAGGTTCACAAGTTTAAAGCTCAATTTAAATGCATTAAATTAATACATGTACCTCTTATATCATGTAGTCGCTAAGGTCAAGGAGGAACCCGAAATCCTAGACTTCGTTACTCCGGAGGAGCAGCTAGCCTACGACCAAGAGCAGCAAGGCAAGCTCCGGTTTGCATTAACCTTTTACAAATTTTTATTGTTTTGAGCACATACTTGAATACTATTATTCCTTGCATTAGAGTCTTGTTTGGAAATCCAACTGCATAGCCAAGAAAACCATGGGTTGGGATTAGGATTGAAAACCCCGTTAGCTACTGCAATGCTAAGATAGTGTAGGATTCGTACAAGTCGAGTAGTTGGAACCACTCGCGAGCATAGGCTAGAGGCACTCGACTCGGGTAGAGATAGCACATGATACACATGGCAAGAAAGATCAGACCAAGCGGGGGGTAAGGGCAGCAGGACTTTGGTGTCCTGTGTGCTGTAGCTCCACTTGTGTCGATTGAGGACCGAGCCGTGTGCGGGCCTGTTGAACAAGCTAGAACAGTACCGAAGACCTACCGGCTATATGGGAACCGGGAAACCGATGTAACTCGGGTAGCTGGGTATTGAGGCATTGCCCGTCGTTCAGAGGGTAGGTTGAGAGCTCGAGGTGTAAATCGGCTGGCGGCACTGAGATGCGCGTGCAGAGACCTCTTGCTCGGGACGATGGGACCGGTTCAATATTTGATTGACGGGTGAAAGGTAGTTGCGTACGGCGTCCGTGATGGTTGTTGTAGGCAACATCGAGTACGGGCGTACGTGACGGGTTCTTCGGGTAACCCTGCAGGTGTAAATCGATTATAATCGCCGTCCCTCGCGGTCAGTGAGTACCACTTGTTCACTGTACCGTGACGTAGAAAGAACAGGCTAGTTACATGTTAAAATGTTGCTGATTGAAAGATGGACTTGATTGTTAATGATTTGATGTAGTTTAGAGCTAATTAAAGTTCCTTTCAACTTTGGGCAAAGTACATGAGAGAAATGCGTTTCTTGTTTGATTGCGGCTCTCTCATGTGCCTTAGCGTAAGGTTCTCCACAACCCGCTACTAAAACTTGAAAGTAAGGTTTTACTAATTAGCCGAGTCCGTGCAAATGATTTTTCCCCATGTAACCTATCAATCCCTCATGTAGAAGTTCCATGTTTAGGAGAGACGGGTCAGTCTTGCTGAGCCTTCGTGCTCACTGCTTGTGTTTGAAGCTTTTGCAGGGTTCTATGAGGAAGGGACTCCCGAGGAAGAGACGGAACCCCAGGAGGGGAACCCCGTCGAGTGGGAGTCGTGCACGCCGCAGAGTTAGTGTGCGTGTGTGCTAGCAAGGACACGTTCAAGGGCTGGACGTGGACTTGATGCGTAGTCTACGCCCGTGAGTGTAGACTGGACTTATTTTGATGTACAAATGTTCATAAACCACTTTATGTAATAAAAGTTTTGCTTCCGCTTTGTACCTTTGATGTGTGTTATTCGGTGCTGTGCAACGCAGTACCCCTCAGTGTGATCCTGGCTCGACAAGACCGTGGGGTCGTGTCAGCGCTGGTATCAGAGCTCGCTTGAGGTTTAACGCCCTAAAAAGGTCATCTTTTTCAAAAATCCAGTGAGGAATGAGTTAGTAGCCCGTATAAGAATGTTATTAGTGTATAGAAGGTGGCATACCAACCTATTTGTCTATGTTGGAAAAATTGTGCATCTCGGGACGTTTATGTCTTGGGGGTGCACGTAAGCGCTGTCCACCAGTGCGCACAAGCTGAAGGGTGGAGCCCCACGGGTGGCAGGTAACCCGAGCCGCTTTAATTTCCTCTACGACTCTTCATGTCATTTGGGGTATTCGAGCAACGTCTGTCCCTGGCGTGCATGGTGCAATTTGGGAGACCCCGTCACGTGGTCTGAAATGTGAACACGTAACTCAAGGCGTGTTTGGCTTGAGAACATCCGGGCGAGTGATGACGGCCGGGTGTACGAACTGTATGGATACCGGGCTCGGTGTGCAGCCGAGTCTGACGATTGTTTGAGTTTCTGCAGGTAGTCTAAACCACGAAACGGTAGACGTGTAGCATCCGTGTGCGAGTGACGTTTAGTGCCACTGAATTAACGAAGCCGGCTAAGTCTGGCATAGGTTTTTCTTTGTGAGGACGAAGTACCAACATGATCTGGTGACGCATCGACGTCACACCCCACTAAATGAACAACTTCATGCAAAACTTGAAGGTTTTGATCCAGAATAGTAAAACTTGATGTAACTCCTTCCCTTAATCAGGATATTCAAAGTTAACAAGTTTTCAACTTCTAGGTTGTTAAGGACAGAGCACTCTGTTTTCAGCTGAATCAAGGCTGAAGTTAATCAGAGGTTAGAGGTTGAGTTCTTTCGAGGTTGGGGTCATATGATACATTTCTGGAAAGCTATGGAAGAGATTTACAACTTTTCTGTTTAGGTCCAAAGGTGTTTCATCCCTTAACCAATCGAAAAATGCAGTAGAGTTGAAACTTTCCAGAAAACAGGACAGAGTAAAGACTCTCTGAAAACTCTCTGTAAATTGAGTATAATTTCCTGTATAAAAATCCAAAAATAGAAAATGAGGTAGTTCCGGAAAGCTTATGAGATGGGTTACAACTTTGTAACAGAAAGTTTTGTCAGATTAGGAGCAGAATTAACTGGAATTCTTGGATCAAATCAGTACCTAAAGCAGGGAGGTGCTGTCCAATTTTCTCCAGAAATTCTGTTAACTTTGACATCTCATAACTTTTGAACCAGGACAGATCTTAGGCAAAGAAAATACTTTCTGGAAAGCTATTGAAGTTAACTTTGACTTTGATGGTGAGCTCCAGGATTGGTTCTGCTTTTAACATGGCCTAAATCAGGTTGAGATGGAAACTGATCAGGGCTGTCATGAGAACAGCAGATTAGCAGTCAAATTTGTTTAAAATTTGAACTATGTTTCTAAGTTTTATGAGTTCAATGACATGTCTTGTGTTATAACTAAATGGTTTACTGTTCAAATAAATATTTGACATTTATCAAATATATTTTTCCAGATGACAGCAGATAAGCAGTTGGAGAACGGGTGGGTGGTGTCCCACTGTTCTCACCACAGCGGCTATCCGGAGGCATTGAGGCAGATGCTTCAATATTTCGGATACAACCAGATGCCGCAGTACTTCGCCAAGGAAGAGGGCGAAGAGGGGAACAAGACGTGGACAATCCATGTCGAAGTCCCTGCAGGACCTACGCCACCCGGTTGGGTGCCGTTCACCGTCACGGTGAGAGGAAGACAACCGGAAGGGATGTGGCAAGTGGCAGCCCGTGACACTATGTCACGTTTCTGCCAACTACACGTGCAGGCTATGGAGGGCACTCCATACGCGCTCGTTCTGGTGGAGGGACGGGCTCAGCATGTGTGGGAAGAGAGGTACCGGGAGGCAACAGATCCGAGATGCCCAAGGTACAACCCCGCGGAGGCAAACCTTAGCCTCTAGATGAGGGCGGGAAACGCCGTGATGGACAGTCAAGCTGTTCATACGGAGCATCTCGCCACGAAGCTCAAGGAGAGCATGAGCCGTGGAGACCATTTCGAGAGTGCTCACAGCGCACTCCGTAATGTGCTCCTTCTGACGATCAAGCGACTGAATGAACAACATAATCAGTTGCATCGTCTGAAGAAGGCGAAGAAGAAAAGCCTTGTCGACATCGCGGCGTTGCAAGAACTGGTACAGAATCTGACCCAGCAAAACGAGGACCTTACTCAAGAGCGGGACGACGCTATTGAGGAAGGGCAAGTCTGGGAAGAGGACTACAACCAGGCCATGGACGAGGTGCATGCTTTGCAGGACCTCGTACCTCTGGTATTGGGCATACCGGTAGTCTTGGGCCTTCCAGCAATGGGAGAACCCGAGATGGGAGAAGAGGTGGTAGATCCAGAGCCACCAGCAGAGGTACCGGAGGAGGACGACCCGCACGAGGTCGAGTTCTACTCCGAGTAGGGGATTACAGTTGCCAAGTAGGGCAGCTAGGGTAGTGTAACCCAAATTTTGTAATCGGTGACATGTCGTGTAGACAGTAGCGTATGTATAAGTAGTGACGACATGAGCACGACTTCTCGGAGACCCAAGAAAAATGTATCTTATATAAAGTTTATGCTTTATCAATATATGTGGATGTTGTGCAAATTATTCATGTGTCACTTCAATACCTACTGTTGCATATGGAATTTTAAGTAAGACATGTGCTAATCGCTGCTGTTTTGAATTTCAGAATGACGCGTACTCGTGCCAACCCGGACGTTGGGGGTACTAGCCAAGGGGGAGAGACCTCCCAACAGCCTCCCGAGGACTCCTCGGGACAGCAGCAGCAACAGCAATAGCAAACACCGCCACCGCCACTGCCAACGGTTACATTGGCCGACATCGTCGCGGCAATGGCGGGTTCACATCAGCAGCACACGGAGTTGCTGCAAACTCTTATTGCCAATACGTCTCGCCCAGAGAGACGTCAAGATCGTGAGGAGCGTCAACAGAGCTCCTACTCTGACTTCCTGGCAACTCATCCCCCAGTATTCTCAAGGGCGGATGAACCTCTTGACGCGGACAACTGGCTCCGCACAATAGAGATGAAGTTCGGGCTGCTCCAGATAAGCGAGCAGCGCAAGACTCAGTTCGCGGTCCAGCAGCTCCAAGGATCCGCGAGCGCGTGGTGGGCAAACTTTTGTGCTTCACAGCCCACCGACCGAGTTATGACCTGGACGGAGTTCCGGACGGCCTTCAGGGCCTATCACATACCGCCAGGTTTGATGAAGAGGAAGACGCAGGAGTTTCTACACCTGCAGTAAGGGAGCCGAAACGCGCTGGAATACTCCAGGGCGTTCAACGATCTCGCGCTATACGCGTCGTATCACGTAGATACCGACGAGAAGCGGTGGGACCACTTTTACCAGGGGCTTAACCCGCTCCTGAAGGACAAATTGGCGATGTTCAATCACGGCAGCCTCATCGACATTATTGATGCTGCGATTGTTCAAGAGGACTCCGGCAAGGAGTTGGCGGCGGCAGAGCAAAAGCGAAGCACGCCGCAAAGCAGTGGAGAAGGAGGTGGTCCTTCTCAGAAGTTTCGGATGTTGAATCGCCCACCATCAGGTTCACGCTGGCAGTCACCCCAGAGGTCGATGTCGTTCCGCAGTCGACCGTACTCTTCATCGGCGTTCAGGCCGGCACTGCCAGTACCACCTCCGCAACAACAGCAGCAGCGGACGATGCCGCATGCGTATGCACCTCAGCAGCGCATGCCGGGCTTTCGTCCCCCGAGCACGACATCAGCAGCGGCCACATGTTACAAGTGTGGTCGTCCAGGACACTTCGCCAGCAGTTGCCCGAAGAGGCAAGGCGGCGGAGTTACACCATAGTTCCTGGGGAGGAGTCAACCCCAGAGCCCTACTAATGCTCGGCGGGCAAACCTTAGGCCTGGCACCGTCCACCAGCTTGCCATAGAGGACGTGCCGGAGGGCGAGCCAATCCTTGCGGGTATGTTCCAACTCCACCAGCATCCCGCTATAGTATTATTTGATTCAGGCGCCACGCATAATTTTATTAGCCAAGCTTCCATTGCTAAACACAGCTTGCAAATACTACCCACCGATAGTCCATATTTAATTTGTTCACCGGGTGGGAAGATTTCAGCAAGCGTAATGGTTTCCAAAGCACCATTATGCTTAGCGGGTAGAGTGTACCCCACGTCTCTCATCATTTTAGAGGGACAAAAGGTCGATGTCATCCTAGGGATGTCGTGGTTAACCCGCCACGGCGCTGTTTTAGACACCGTCCTTCGAGTCGTGCACTTAGACTCAGAAGTGCACGGGTCTCACTCCTTATTTCTGGACAGTCCAGAAATAAAACTTCCAAGTGTCTATCAAGCCACAACCATCAGATTGGAAGATATTCCAGTGGTCCGAGAGTTCCCTGACGTATTCCCGGATGATTTGCCGGGATGCCACCCGATAGAGAGGTGGAGTTCAAGATTGAACTTGCACCGGGAACCATGCCAATATCCTGAAGGCTGTACGAGATGGCGCCCAAGGAATTGGCGGAATTGAAGACCCAGCTAACGGACCTCCTGGAGAAGGGTTTTATTAGGCCGAGCTCCTCGCCATGGGGCTGTTCGGCATTATTTGTGAAGAAGAAGGATGAGACATTGCGGCTTTGCGTGGACTATCGTCCATTAAATGCCGTAACCATCAAGAATAAGTACCCGTTGCCACGGATCGACATGTTGTTTGATCAGTTGGTCGAAGCAAAGATCTTTTCCAAGATGGACTTAAGATCCGGGTACCATCAGATTAAGATAAGGGCGGAGGACATTCCAAAGACAGCTTTCTCGACGATGTACGGACTTTATGAGTACCTGGTCATGTCCTTCGGCCTCACCAATGCTCCAGCTCACTTCTTGTATTTGATGAACTCGGTATTCATGCCGGAGCTGGACAAGTTTGTCGTGGTCTTCATCGACGACATACTGGTATATTCCAAGTCGGAGGAAGATTACAAGAAACATCTGCGTATAGTCTTGCAACGGCTGCGGGATCACAAGCTATACGCAAAATTCAGCAAATGCGAGTTCTGGATATCGCAAGTGCATTTCCTCGGGCATATCATCTCAGCGGAGGGTATCGCTGTAGACCCGAGCAAGATCACTCAAGTGCTGAATTGGAAATCCCCGAGGACTGTTCACGAGGTACGGAGTTTCCTCGGACTCGCGGGATATTATCGGAGGTTCATTCCGAACTTCTCGAAGATTGCCAAGCCTATGACGGAGCTGCTGAAGAAGGCTACCCAATATGTTTGGAGTCCAGCGTGTGAAGCAGCATTCAAGGCTTTAGTCAAACACCTAACATCAGCACCGGTTTTGGCGCAGCCAGACACAACAAAACCGTTTGATGTGTACTGCGATGCATCCGGCATTGGGCTCGGATGTGTGCTGATGCAAGACCGAAGAGTGGTCGTGTATGGATCACGGCAGCTTATGAACCATGAGCAAAATTATCCAACTCACGACTTGGAGCTTGCTGCCGTGGTACTCGCACTGAAAATGTGGAGGCACTACCTACTCGGTAACCTCGTACATTTATATACCGACCACAAAAGCCTCAAGTACATATTCACTCAGAAGGAGCTGAACATGAGGCAGCGAAGATGGTTAGAACTGATAAAGGATTACGAAATAGAGATCCATTATCACCCCGGCAAAGCAAACGTAGTGGCGGATGCGCTAAGTCGCAAGTCACACGTCAACAATCTGACCATCACACCGTTGGAAGAGAGCGAACCACCACTACATGTGATTCCACATGGAGCTCTCTACAACTTAGCTTTGATCCCCACAATCCGTGAAGAGATAGCGGCAGCTCAGAAACATGACAAGGGCATGTCGCATTTGCGGAGACGTGTAGACAGTGGGGAGTTGAAATGTTTCCGGAAGGACAGAGACGGCGTCCTATGGTTCAAGGACCGGATCGTCGTACCCCGTAACCCGGAGTTACGGAAGAAAATTTTTGATGAGGCTCGCTTATCAAAATTTTCTATTCACCCCGGCAGCAATAAAATGTATCAAGAACTCAGGAGCAAATTTTGGTGGACACGGATGAAGCGGGAGATCGCGAAGTACGTGTCCGAGTGTGATACATGTCGAAGGGTGAAGGCAGACCATATGCGGAAACTGGGACTGCTACAACCACTGGGCGTTCCTGCCTGGAAGTGGGAGGATGTGAGCATGGACTTCATCGTCGGTTTACCCACCACCTTTCAGAAACATGATTCTGTGTGGGTGATCGTCGACCTGATCACCAAAGTTGCCCATTTTATCCCGGTCAACACCAACTACAACGCCAAGAAGTACGCTGAATTGTACATCTCACGGATCTTATGCTTGTACGGCGTACCCCGTACCATCATATCAGATCGGGGCACTTTATTTGTGTCCCGTTTTTGGGAGCAGCTACACGCTGCCTTGGGGGCGAAGCTGATCCGTAGTTCAGCATACCACCCGCAGACGGATGGGCAAACCGAGCGGGTAAATCAAATCCTAGAAGACATGCTACGAGCTTGCGCTATCAACCATGGCAAGAATTGGGATGATCACTTGCCGTTAGCCGAGTTCTCGTACAACAATGGGTACCAAGCCAGCATAAAGATGGCGCCCTACGAGGCGCTATACGGAAGAAAATGCCGCACACCATTGAACTGGTGTGAGTCTGGCGAAAGGGTTACCTTCGGGATTGACCTTGTCAACAACGCGGAAGAGAAGGTTCGACTGATTCAAGCGAACCTAAAAGCCACCCAATCCCGTCAGAAACAGTATGCGGACCGGAGAAGACGCCCATTACAATTTGAAGTCGGGGATCACGTATATCTACGTGTGTCTCCAATGAAGGGCGTAAACAGATTCGGGGTGAGAGGAAAGTTGGTAGCCCGATTCATCGGTCCATTTCAGATTACCGAAAGATGTGGATCAGTAGCATATCGGCTGAGATTACCAGAAGCACCTTCGGTGTGCACGACGTCTTTCACATTTCCCAGCTGAGGAAGTGTCTCAAGCTATCAACTACCGTTCAGCGGGAAGACATTGAAGAACTGCAACCGGACCTCACCTATCGGGAGGAACCGGTTCAGATTATTGACGAAAAGGCCCGAACCACACGCAACTGTACATTGTGGTTCTACAAGGTTCTATGGAGTAATCACTCCATGGACGAAGCGACATGGGAGAGCGAAGGATTTCTTCGCGCTAACTACCCCGACTTTTTCACGTCGCATATCCGGTAATTTCCACCATCCTCTCTCTCATTTTCACCTTATAATCTCGGGACGAGATTCTTTTAAGGGGGGGGAATGTAAGGGCCTCAGTTTTTGACACATATTTGAGGTGTCCATCACCATACACACACACCTCATTTGAGGAAAGTTGATGAACACAAATGAAGAGCAGGCAACCACCATCAACATGCTCATTAGAGAACAAACTCAAATATTGCAAAAGTGGTATTTCCCCACATGTGATATAGAGGGGCTGGGCATGCGAAAACTCCTACACATTGCTAAGGATGTCCATGCCAAGTTTCACCCAAATTCAAAACCTTTTTGAGGTCATTTTGGGTATAGCTAGATAGAGGGCAGTTTGAAACCATATTCAAATTCAAACTGTTTTTATCCCATGAATTCAAAAGTGGGAGGCATAATCTTATTCAGCACAATTTTGTGAGCTCACACTCCAATTTTCACTCCATTTGGAGTTGATCTTGACATGAGTTAAGTGGGACAAATTCAAACTTTATTTGAATTCCAAACTGAACTTGTGCTGAAATTCATTCAAACCAAACCTAATTTGAATTCTAATCAATTCAAATGGCTCGTGGGTGAATAATTTGAATCACCAGGGGTATTTTGGGGCTCACTGTTTACAACAGTGATTAGGAGTAAATTTCAGAGGTTAAAACCCCGGGTGGGACCCACATGTCATAGAGAGAAGGAGGGAAGTCTTGCACACAAAGTCACAGCCTCGGTGGGAAATTCCACCGAGCAGCTGTCGGCTGTGCCACCGAGAAGCCACCGGCGCCACCAGCTGCTTCCTTCCCCACGCGCTGGCGCCCAGGGCGGCTTGCTCGTGCCTCCATGTGACCGGCACCGCCTCAGCCCTAGCAGGGATCGGCTGGCTTTATCCCCTCGCGTGCAACCCCGAGCAGCGGCAGATTTTCTCCCCGAGGCTCTCTGCTCGATCGGGAAAACCGGCAAACGATCTCCTCCTTCGTTCCTGAGCTGCTAGACAGCAACCTGAGATCGCACTCCACCTCCCCGACGCCAAAAACCCCGAGCTCCGACCTCCCTTGCCCGAGAACGATCACCACAGCGGCGACCTAAACTCAGCCGAAGGTCAGGCGCTTGTGGACAGCGTTCCACGGGAGCTTGCACGGTCCAGCAAGGGCAGCAGCAGGAGCGCGCAACAGCCGTGCTGCTCTCCTCCAAGTTTGGAAGCAAACCGTGAAGAGTCCACGGCGAATTTCCAGTTTTTTCTCCGGCGACCTTAAACTGAGCTTCCGGTAGAGATCCTTCAAATTCTCGCTCTAAGATCCTTCTCTAGCTATCAAATCTTGCACATAGACGCTGGACTAGCCGGCGATCAAGTTCCTTTCTGCATCCGTGGTATGAAACCGACTAGGAGTGACGAATTTCGAGCTCGATCAAGGGCGCTCATGGCGGGCACGCTTGGTCACACGGTGCCGACCGACTTGCCGCCATCTTTGAACCCTTTTGACACCTTGTCGAGCTTCCTAGAGGTATACTGATGCTTTAGAACCGATTGTTCGAGGTGTTGGCGGGTTAGAACCCACGGCCGGTGGCGCCGAACCTCAACCGAGGCCGCCGCACGTCGCCGGGCTATTTCCGGTCACCGCCAGCTCGAACTGACCCCACAGACGTGCTCCTCGACGTTGACAACCCCCTGGCGGCGAGTTTCAGACCATGGGATGGCCGGCAGCGGCGAGCCGGCGAGCTCCGGGTCTGCTCCGGCAAGGGGAGGCGGCGCGAGCGCGAGGGCGCGTCGGGAGGAAGACGAAGCCGGCTGGCCCACGCGTCAGCAGCTCAAAATTTTAAATCGGGATCGGGTGTGGCCGGGATTGGGTGTGCTGGCGCGCAAAGACCCTGTGGGCCGCAGTGTGCGGTCGCCTCCGCGCTTAACACGTGTCCCCGCGGGCCCCGGCAAGTTTAAACTTTTCCCCCGATTTTCAGATTTCCTTCAAACTTCAAATCCTCATAACTTTGGCTAAAAAGCTCCAAATCGAGTGAACCAAATTTTGTTGGATTCAGCTCTCTGAGTAATTTCCAGCAAATTAAGTTTCACTTCATGAAAATCCTTATTTCTCCAGAATTAATTCCTCAAAGTTTAAACTGTTTGGAATTTTAACTGGAGAATCCTTTGGAGGAAAATCCTGAAATTTTGCTGGGATGTTCACCTAAATATCCTGGACTACCATAAAAATTTCAGATTCATTTGAACTAATTTGATCCACCTAATGGTGTGATTAGTGAAACTGTTCCAGAGAAAATAGAAAATGTTCAGAAACATTTTCAGAATTTTCTCTGAAATTGTTTAGCTCATATCTTTAGCTAGGAACCTTCAACTTAAGTGAGACCAACTCCACTAGAACCCTCTGAAAATCTAGTTTTCAGAAAGTCATAGTTTGTTTTATGAAAATCCTTAGAACACCCTAAGAGCCTTCAATTAAGGTCAAGTACATAATTAATTGTGGAGGGCTCAAATGAGCTTTGCTGCAACTAAAAATTGACCAAGTCTGTGTTTAGGTTGTAACCAAGCTACAGTAAAAGTTTCAGAGTCTTTGGGTCTGTCTAGTGAGACTTAGAAGGTTCACAAGTTTAAAGCTCAATTTAAATGCATTAAATTAATACATGTACCTCTTATATCATGTAGTCGCTAAGGTCGAGGAGGAACCCGAAGTCCTAGACTTCGTTACTCTGGAGGAGCAGCTAGCCTACGACCAAGAGCAGCAAGGCAAGCTCCAGTTTTCATTAACCTTTTACAAATTTTTATTGTTTTGAGCACATACTTGAATACTATTATTCCTTGCATTAGAGTCTTGTTTGGAAATCTAACTGCATAGCCAAGAAAACCATGGGTTGGGATTAGGATTGAAAACCCCGTTAGCTACTGCAATGCTAAGATAGTGTTGGATTCGGTACAAGTCGAGTAGTTGGAACCACTCGCGAGCATAGGCTAGAGGCACTCGACTCGGGTAGAGATAGAACATGATACACATGGCAAGAAAGATGAGATCAAGCGGAGGGTAAGGGCAGCAGGACTTTGGGGGCCTGTGTGCTGTAGCTCCGCTTGTGTCGATTGAGGACCGAGCCATGTGCGGGCCTGTTGAACAAGCTAGAACAGTACTGAAGACCTACCGGCTATATGGGAACCGGGAAACCAATGTAACTCGGGTAGCTGGGTATTGAGGCATTGCCCGTCGTTCAGAGGCTAGGTTGAGAGCTCGAGGTGTAAATCGGCTGACGGCACTGAGATGCGCATGCAGAGACCTCTTGCTCGGGACGATGGGACCGGTTCAATATTTGGTTGACGGGTGAAAGGTAGTTGCGTACGGCGTCCGTGATGGTTGTTGTAGGCAACATCGAGTACGGGCGTATGTGACGGGTTGTTCGGGTAACCCTGCATGTGTAAATCGATTATAATCACCGTCCCTCGTAGTCAGTGAGTACAACTTGTTCACTGTACCGTGATGTAGAAAGAACAGGCTAGTTACATGTTAAAATGTTGCTGATTGAAAGATGGACTTGATTGTTAATGATTTGATGTAGTTTAGAGCTAATTAAAGTTCCTTTCAACTTTGGGCAAAGTACATGAGAGAAATGTGTTTCTTGTTTGATTGCGGCTCTCTCATGTGCCTTAGCGTAAGGTTCTCCACAACCCGCTGCTAAAACTTGAAAGTAAGGTTTTACTAATTAGGCGAGTCCTTGCAAATGATTTTTCCCCATGTAACCTATCAATCCCTCATGTAGAAGTTCCATGTTTAGGAGAGATGGGTCAGTCTTGCTGAGCCTTCGTGCTCACTGCTTGTGTTTGAAGCTTTTGCAGGGTTCTATGAGGAAGGGACTCCCGAGGAAGAGACGGAACCCCAGGAGGGGATCCCCGTCGAGTGGGAGTCGTGCACGCCGCAGAGTTAGTGTGCGTGTGTGCTAGCAAGGACACGTTCAAGGGCTGGACGTGGACTTGATGCGTAGTCTACGCCCGTGATTGTAGACTGGACTTATTTTGATGTACAAATGTTCATAAACCACTTTATGTAATAAAATTTTTGCTTCCGCTTTGTACCTTTGATGTGTATTATTCGATGCTGTGCAACGCAGTACCCCTCAGTGTGATCCTGGCTTGACAAGACCGTGGGGTCATGTCAGATCTCCCTCTGATTCATGTTCATTAACAATATCAGTTTCTCATTATTCATACGAGTGCGGTTAGCTAGACACATCTATCTCGCTTCCTGTATCACATGGACTCAGCGAAGCATAAAAGCAAAAACCATACCCGACTCATAAACTTCCCTGGCGACAAGAGTGGTTTAACCAAAACTAGTAAACTCCTACGAAAGGGTTTCCCATCAATTTGACTCAGAACACACACCTTTTCGCAAACAAAACAGTTTTCCAAAATATGGGATCAATATGGTCAAGGAGCACTTGACTTGTTCTTGTGATTCCGGTTGCTCAAATTCTTGCTGTTGTAGTCCGTCGTAGGTAGCTCCCTGAGCTTGTCCTTCTATACGCGATCACGCACATACAAGATTCATAGCAATCAATCATCATGCACAAACTCTACCTTAAGATGCAATGATGCATATGCATGTTTATCCTATGATGCATTTTAGTTTGTACGTGTTCTTGCATGGCTTGCATGATTTTTATGATGAACAGAGGTGTAAGGATCAATTGTGGACATGGCGATGATCTTGACTTAAGATCTAGATCAGACCGATCAAGACGTGATCTGTCCACGAAAAAGCTTCTGTTCGAAAGGAATCGAAGAACATATGCAAAGAAAACGCGATGATGTCATAAGGTGGTATTGGAGACCTACCTTACGTTCTTCTTGGTCTTTCCTCAGATCGTCGGCTCTCCTCCGGCAATGGCAATCGTCTCTGGGCTCGTCGGTGATCTCTCTAGTGGTCAAACTCTGGCAAAGGGTTTTACTCGGCGAGTTGGGGCTATGGCTCTAAGTTGTCGGCTCAGGAGGTGGAAAAGAAGTTCGTGGTTGCGGCCATTTATAAGAGGAAACGAAGAGTCCTCCTCTGATCTGGATTCGAATAAGAGTCCTATTCAAATTGTTTTTGAATCTTAACAACTTATCTTCAATTGATTTGGTGCGGTAGCAACGTGGAATTCGTGTCGGTTTCCTCCCGTACCGGTATTCTCGTGCGTACAGAAGAAGAATCGCTTCAAATCTTGTCACCTCCGCAGTGATGAGCTCCGGAGGCTCCACATGTCCTGCGGGACCTGGGCTCCCTTTTCCGCAGAGACAAGCTTCAGTTGTGCCACGTGTCAGGCGCACGAGACCTCCCTCTTCCTCAAAGGTGAGCTTCGCGTACGCCACGCGTCCTGGCGGGCAGGACCTCCCTCTCTCCAGAGGCGAGCTCCGTGTGCGTGTGACGTCCTCGTTTCTGTGGAAAACCACGGAACCGAGAACTGATGTGTATATGTGCCCAGGATGTTCATCACACATACACATATATCCACAAACTGAATTCAGAATATATATAACCACGAATAGCAGGGTTTATTACAATGTCTCATGAGTCTTGGACTCATGCTAGCAGCGGAAGTCTTAATCTAGCAGCGGAAGTCTAAGTCTAGCAGCGGAAGTCTTGTTTCTAGTGCGGAAGCAATCTAAGCAGCAGCAGCGGCTCCATCTTTACTCCATCCCCACAGGCAAGGTTGAGGACAGATTACACGCCTAATGTCCACTTGGTCTTCATAGTATTCTTCTCCTGTTGTTGATGATGAAGTAATAATGCAAGTTTGAGTACAATGATGTACTCAGCAAGTACGGGAAAATATGATATGTAGCTCTCAGCAAGGAAGGTATAAAAACGCTCATTGCAGAAAGCAAAGTTTATTTATCAAAACACGATAAAAACAGCAACTTAGCTTTAAGTGAGTGTAATCCCAACATGTATTTAAACATTTACATACCTCCATTATGATTCATCCGTTTCCATGTCTCAACCAGACATTAATCAACTTTGCTCATGAATACCATCTCGTATTCACTACCATCTCACGAATACCATCTCGTATTCGCTGCCATCTCAAGAATACCATCTTGTATTCGCTACCATTCAATTCTGTCTCATTCCAAGACCAAATCTCGTTGCCATGACTCAACAGTCATGCAACCAATCTCATTACCCGGACTCAACAGTCGCAAAAACCAAACCATAACCAAAACCATCCCAACTAATCATGGAATTTGGCCAGGCGCTCGTGACCATAAGCTCGGCTATCATGATAGTTTTAGACTCTGCAGAGTTCGCACCTCTTTACCCACAAGTTTGTGATTTCATCACCCGTCGGCGACTGCAGAACCTCCATTATACCAGTACACAACCGTCGGTGTATGGTCAAGAGATCACAAAATAGCCTTTACAAAGGGGCTTCTATATGTATGGACTCAATAAGGTTTCACCGGCAGGCTAGAATCTCCAATTCTCCCACCCACGGGCCCCCTCTTGTGTCATGCAGTTCCCAGGGAGTCCTGACTCGACTCCCATTCCCCGCGCCTTCCACGGTCCATAACAATCTAGTAACTTACCTAATTACTCAGCTAAGCCGCACCCATACTTGGCCTTGTGGTGGCACTGTTATCCTGGCATGTGCTCACATGAACCGGTCCTTAGATCTACGGCAAGTAAACCACCATCTCATTCTACCTCATTCACAAACCCAGGCTTGCCTAGATCTCCCTCCGATCCATGTTCATTAACAACATCAGTTTCTCATCATTCTTATGAGTGCAGTTAGCTAGACACATCTATCTCGCTTCCCATAATCCCATGGACTCAGCAAAGCATAAAAGTAAAACCATACCCGACTCATAAACTTCCCTGGTGACAAGGGTGGTTTAATCAAAACTAGTAAACTCTTATAAAAGGGTTTCCCATCAATTTGACTTAGCACACACACCTTTTCACAAACAAAACAGTTTTCCAAAATATGGGATCAATATGGTCAAGGGGCGCTTGCCTTGTTCTTGCGGTTCCTGTTGCTCAAATTCTTGCTGTTGTAGTCCGTCATAGGTAGCTCCCTGATCTTTACGCGATCACGCACATACAAGATTCATAGCAATCAGTCATCATGCACAAACTCTACCTTAAGATGCAATGATGCATATGCATGTTAATCCTGTGATGCAGTTTAGTTTGTACGTGTTCTTGCATGGCTTGCATGATTTTTACGATGAACAGAGGTGTAAAGATCAATTGTGGACATGGCGATGATCTTGACTTAAGATCTGGATCAGACCGATCAACAAGTGATCTGTCCACAAAAAAAGCTTCTGTTCAAAAGGATCGAGAGAACAGATGCAAAGAAAAACACGATGATGTCGTAAGGTGGTATTGCAAACCTACCTTACTTCCTTCGGGTCCTTCCTCCTAGCAAGAATAGATCGTTGGCTCTCCTCCGGCGATGGCAATCATCTCTGGCTCGTCGGCGATCTCTCTGCTGGTCAATCTCCGGCGAAGGGGTTTACTCGGCGAGCTGGGGGCTAGGGGTCTAAGTTGTCGGCTCAGGAGGTGGAAAAGAAGTATGTGGTTGCAGCCAAAGGTTTTCGGTTCTATTTATAATCGGGAAGAGAAGAGTCCTAATCTGATCAGAATTTGAATAAGAGTCCTATTCAAATCATTTTAAAATCTTAACAACTTATCTTTAGTTGATTTGGTGCGGTAGCAACGTGGAATTCGTGTCGGTTTCCTCCCGTACCAGTATTCCCGTGCATACAGAAGAAAAACCGATTCAAATCTCGTTACCTTCGCGGCGGTGAGCTCCGGAAGCTCCACGTGTCCTGCGGGAACCTGGGCTCCCTTTTCCGCAGAGACCAGCTCTGGTTGTGCCGCGTGTCAGGCGGGCGAGACCTCCCTCTACCTCAGAGGCGAGCTCCGCGTGCGCCACGCGTCCTGGCGGGCGGGACCTCCCCTCTCTCCAGAGGCGAGCTCCGCGTGCGCCACGTGTCTGGTGGGTCGGGACCTCCCCTCTCAACAGAGGCGATGTCCGCGAATGCCACGTGTCAGTGTCGGACCTCCCCTCTCTTCGGAGGTAGCTCTGGATGTGCTACGTGTCCTAACAGCGCCAGACTTCATTTCTTCTCAGAGACGAGCTCCAAGGTTGACACGTGTCCAACAGCGACGGACATCTCAGAGATGAGCTCCGGAAGTGACACGTGTCCGGTAGTGTCGGACCTCCCGGAGGTGACAAGTGTCCAATAGGACCGGACCTCCCAGAGGTTTGCTCCGAGAGCGACACGTGTCCCGCGCGTCTGGTCCTCTCTTTTTCACAGTGGCTAGCTCCGCAACCGACATGTGTCCTACGGGACTGGCCTCGCTCCTCTGTAGAGGCTAGCTCCAGGGGTAACACGTGTCCCACGGGGTCGGACCTCTCCCCCTTTGCGGAGATGAGCTCCGAATGCGCCACATGGCCAGCGGGCCGCGTGTATTGTCTTCGGCACTCTCGGTGAACTGGAATTTGGCTCTTTTTGGCTATCTTTTTTATTTCTTTTCTGTTTCTATTTATTTTAAAAATGTTTTTCTACATGAAACATGAATACATGCAGAACCTAAAAATGAGGGTGTCACAAATCTACCCCCCTTAAATTGAATCTCGCCCCCTGACACGACCCCATCGGCCTTGTCGAGCCAGGATCACGCTGAGGGGTGCTGCGTTGCACAGCACCGGGTAACGCACGTCAAAGATACAAAGCGGAAGCAAAGTTTTATTACATAAACCAGTGTATGAGCATTTTTACAACAAAATATGTCCATTCTACACTCACGGGCATAGACTACGCATCGAGTTCACGTTCAGCCCGTGAACGTGTCCCCGCTAGCACGCACACACACTAACACGGCGGCGTGCACGACTCCACTCGATGGGGTTCCCCTCCTGGGGTTCCGTCTCCTCCTCGGAAGTCCCTTCCTCATAGAACCCTGCAAAAGCTTCAAACACAAGCAGTGAGCACGAAGGCTCATCAAGACTGACCCGGCTCTCCTATACATGGAACTTCTACATGATGGTTGATAGGTTACATGAGGTAAAATAAGTAGCAAAGGACTCACCTAACTAGTGGAATCTTACTTTCAAGTTTTAGCAGCAGGTTGTGGAGAACCTTACGCTAAGGCACATGAATCGGAAAGTGCTTTTGGTAATTTCAGCCGGTATGCTACTGATCCACATCTTTCAGTAATCTGAAATGGACCGATGAATCGGGGTGCCAACTTTCCTCTCACCCCGAATCTGTTTACCCCCTTCATTGGAGACACACGTAGATATACGTGATCCCCGACTTCAAATTGTAGTGGGCGCCTTCTCCGGTCCGCATATTGTTTATGTCGGGATTGGGCGGCTTTTAGGTTCGCTTGAATCAGCCGAACCTTTTCTTCCGCGTTATTGACAAGATCAATCCCGAAGGTAACCCTTTCGCCAGACTCACACCAATTCAGTGGTGTGCGGCATTTTCTCCCGTATAGCACCTCGTAAGGCGCCATCTTGGTGCTGGCATGGTACCCATTGTTATACGAGAACTCGACCAACGGCAAGTGATCATCTCAATTCTTGCCGTGGTTGATAGCGCAAGCTCGTAGCATATTTTCTAGAATTTGGTTTACCCGCTCAGTTTTTCCATCCGTTTGCGGGTGGTATGTTGAACTACGGATCAGCTTCATCCCCAATGCAGCGTGTAGCTGCTCCAAAAAACGGGACACAAATAAAGTGCCCCGATCCGATATGATGGTATGGGGTACGCCGTATAAGCATAGGATCCGTGAGATGTACAGTTCAGCATACTTCTTGGCGTTGTAGTTGGTGTTGACCGGGATGAAATGAGCAACTTTGGTGAGCCGGTCGACGATCACCCACACAGAATCATGTTTCTGAAAGGTGGTGGGTAAACCGACGATGAAGTCCATGCTCACATCTTCCCACTTCCAGGCAGGAACGCCAGTGGTTGCAGCAGTCCCGGTTTCCGCATATGATCTGCCTTCACCCTTTGACATGTATCACACTCGGACACGTACTTTGCGGTCTCCCGCTTCATCCGTGTCCACCAAAACTTGCTTCTGAGTTCTCGATACATTTTGTTGCTGCCGGGATGAATAGAAAACTTTGACAAGTGAGCCTCATCAAAGATTTTCTTCCGTAAATCCGGGTTACGGGGTACGACGATCCGGTCCTTGAACCATAGGACGCCGCCTCCGTCTTTGCGGAAACATTTCAGCTCCCCACTGTCTATACATCTCCGCAAATGTGACATGCCCTTGTCATTTTTATGGGCTGCCGCTATCTCTTCACGGATGGTGGGGATCAAAGCTAAGTTGTAGAGAGGTCCATGTGGAGTCACATGCAGTGGTGGTTCTCTCTCTTCCAACGGTGTGATGGTCAGGTTGTTGACGTGTGACTTGCGGTTCAGCGCATCCGCCACTATGTTTGCCTTTCCAGGGTGATAATGGATCTCTATTTCGTAATCCTTTATCAACTCTAACCATCTTCGCTGCCTCATGTTCAGCTCCTTCTGAGTGAATATGTACTTGAGGCTTTTGTGGTCAGTATATAAATGTATGAGGTTACCGAGTAGGTAGTGCCTCCACATTTTAAGTGCAAGTACCACGGCAGCGAGCTCCAAGTCGTGAGTTGGATAATTCTGCTCATGGTTTCTGAGTTGCTATGATCCATACGTGACCACCCTTCGGTCTTGCATCAGCACACATCCGAGCCCAATGCCAGATGCATCGCAGTACACATCGAACGGTTTTGTTGTGTCTGGCTGCGCCAAAACCAGTGCTGATGTTAAGTGTTTCACTATGCCTGGAATGCTGCTTCACATGCTGGACTCCAAACATATTTGGTAGCCTTCTTCAGCAGCACGGTCATAGGTTTGGCAATCTTCGAGAAGTTTGGAATGAACCTCCGATAATATCCCGTGAGTCCGAGGAAACTCCGTACCTCGTGAACAGTTCTCGGGGACTTCCAAGTCAGCACTTGTGTGATCTTACTCGGGTCTACAGCGATGCCCTCCGCTGAGATGATATGCCCGAGAAAAGGCACTTGCGATATCCAGAATTCGCACTTGCTGAATTTCGCGTATAACTTGTGATCCCGCAGCCGTTGCAAGACTATACGCAGATGCTTCTTGTGTTCTTCCTCCAACTTGGAATATACCAATATATCATCGATGAAGACCACGACAAACTTGTCCAGCTCCGGCATGAATACCGAGTTCATCAAATACATGAAATGAGCTGGCGCATTGGTGAGGCCGAAGGACATGACCAGGTACTCATAAAGTCCGTACCTCATCGAGAAAGCCTTCTTCGGAATATCCTCAGCCCGTATCTTAATCTGATGGTACCCGGATCTTAAGTCCATCTTGGAGAAGATCTTTGCTTCGACCAACTGATCAAACAACATGTCGATCCGTGGCAACGGGTACTTGTTCTTGATGGTTACAGCGTTTAGTGGACGATGGTCCACACAAAGCCACAACGTCTCGTCTTTCTTCTTCACAAACAATGCCGAACAGCCCCGTGGCGAGGAGCTCGGCCTAATAAAACCCTTCTCCAGCAGGTCTGTTAGCTGAGTCTTCAGTTCACCCAATTCCTTGGGTGCCATCTTGTACGGCCTTCGGGATATTGGCCTGGTTCCCGGTGCAAGTTCAATCTTGAACTCCACCTCCCTGTCGGGTGGCATCCCCGGTAAATCATCCGGGAACACGTCAGGGAACTCCCGGACCACTGGAATGTCTTCCAATCTGATGGTTGTGGATTGATATACACTTGGAAGTTTTATTTCTGGACTGTCCAGAAATAAGGAGTGTGACTCGTGCATTTCTGAGTGTAGATGCACGACTCGGAGGACGGTGTCTAAAACAGCACCGTGGCTGGTTAACCACGACATCCCTAGGATGACATCGACCTTCTATCCCTCTTGAACTATGAGAGACGTAGGGTACACTCTACCCGCTAAGCATAATGGTACTTTAGAAACCATCATGCTTGCTGAATTTTCCACCCGGTGAACAAATCAAATATGGGCTATCGGTGGGTAGTATTTGCAAGCTGTATTTAGCAATGAAAGCTTGGCTAATAAAATTATGCGTGGCACCTGAATCAAACAATATTATGGCGGGATGCTGGTGGAGTTGGAACATACCCGCAAGGATCGGCTCTCCCTCCGGCACGTCCTCTATGGCAAGTTGGTGGACGGTGCCGGGCCTAGGGTTTGCCCGCCGCACATTAGTGGGGTTCCGGGGCTGTTTCCTCCCCGGAAGTTGCGGTGCAACTCCGCCGCCTTGCCTCTCCGGACAACGGCTGGCGAAGTGTCCGGGACGACCACATTTGTAGCATGTGGCTGCTGCTTGGCCGGTGCTCAGGGGATGACCGGCATGCGCTGCTGAGGTGCATACGCACGCGGCATCGCCCGCTGCTGCTGTTGTTGTTGCAGAGGTGGTGCTGGCAGTGCCGGCCGGAATGCCGGTGGAGAATATGGCCGATTGCGGAATGGCATCGACCTCTGTGATGGCTGCCAGCATGGACCCGATGGTGGGTGATTCACCATCCGGTATTTTTGAGAAGGACCACCTCCTTCTCCGCTGCTTTGCGGCAGTCTTCGCTTCCTTTCCGCCACCGCTAACTCCTTGCCAGAGTCTTCCTGAACAATCGCAGCATCAATTTTGTCATTGAGGCTGCCGCGATTGAACATCGCCAACTTGTCTTTCAGGAGCAGGTTAAGCCCCTGGTAGAAGTGATCCCGCCGCTTCTCGTCGGTATCGGCGTGATACGACGCGTAGAGCACAAGATCATTGAACGCCCTGGAATATTCCAGCGTGTTTCGGCTCCCTTGCTGCAGGCGTAGGAACTCCTGCGTCTTCCTGTTCATGATACCCGCGGTATGTGATAGGCCCTGAAGGCCGTCCTAAATTCCGTCCAGGTCATAACTCGCTCGGTGGGCTGCGAAGCACAGTAGTTCGCCCACCACGTGCTCGCGGATCCCTGGAGCTGTTGGACTGTGAACTGAGTCTTGCGCTGCTCACTCACTTGGAGCAGCCCAAACTTCATCTCCATCGTGTGGAGCCAATTGTCTGCATCGATGGGTTCATCCGCCCTTGAGAATACCGGGGGATGAGTCGCAAGAAAATCGGAGTAGGAGCTCTGTTGACGCTCCTCACGATCTTGACGCCTCTCTGGTCGAGACGTAATTGCAATGTGAGTTTGCAGCAACTCCGTGTGCTGCTGATGAGAACCCGCCATTGCTGCCACAATATCCACCAAAGTAACCGTTGGCAGTTGTGGTGGTGGTTGTTGCTGCTGTTGCTGTCCCGAGGAATCGTCGGGAGGCTGTTGGGAGGTCTCTCCCCCCTGACTGGAACCCCCAACGTCCGGGTTGGCACGAGTACGAGTCATTCTGAAATTCAAAACAGCAGCGATCAGTACATGTCATACTTAAAATTCCATATGAAACAGTAGGTATTGAAGTGACGCATGAATAACTTGCGCAACATTCACATATATTTATAAAGCATAAACTTTATACAAGATACATTATTCTTGGTCTCCGAGAAGTCGTGCTCATGTCGTCACTATCTATACATATGCTACTGTTTACACGACATGTCACCGGTTACAAGATTTTTGGTTACATGACCTTAGCTGCCCTATTTGGCAACGGTAACCTCCTACTCGGAGTAGAATTCGACCTCCTGTGGGTCTTCCTCCTCCGGTAACTCTGCTGGTGGCTCTACAACCTCCTCTTCCGGCTTGGGTTCTCCCATTGCCAGAAGACCCAAGACCACGGGTATGGAACCTACCACCGGTATGCCCATTACCGGAGGTACGAGGTCCTGCAACGCGTGTACCTCGTCCATAGACTGGTTGTAGTCCTCTTCCCAGCCTTGCCCCTCCTCAATAGCATCGTTCCGCTCTTGAGTAAGGTCCTCATTCTGCTGGGTCAGAGCCTGCACCTGTTGTTGCAAAGCCGCGATGTCGACACGGCTTTTCTTCTTCACCTTCTTCAGACGATGCAACTGATTATGCTGTTCGTTCAGTCGCTTAATCGTCGGAAGGAGAACATTGCGGAGTGCGCTGTGAGCACTCTCGAAATGATCTCCATGGCTGTTGCTCTCCTCGAGCTGCACGGCGAGACACTCCGTATG
Organism: Neostapfia colusana; assembly: GCA_030760725.1. Taxonomy (NCBI): domain Eukaryota; kingdom Viridiplantae; phylum Streptophyta; class Magnoliopsida; order Poales; family Poaceae; genus Neostapfia; species Neostapfia colusana. The sequence continues at coordinate 104,146,932 of JASWHV010000003.1, forward strand.
AACAGCTTGGCTATCCATCACGGCCTTTCCCGCCCTTATCTGGAGACTGAGGTTCGCCTCCGCGAGGTTGTACCTTGGGCAACCCGGATCTGTTGCCTCCATGTACCTCCCTTCCCACACGTGACTAGCCCGTCCCTCCACCGGAACGAGCATTTATGGAGTGCCCTCCATAGCTCTCACGTGTAACTGGCAGAAACGCGACATGGTGTCGCGGGCTGCCACTTGCCACATTCCCTCTGGTTGCCTTCCCCTCACCGTAACGGTGAACGGCGCCCAACCGGGTGACGTAGGCCCTGCAGGAACTTCGACATGGATCGTCCACGCCTTGTTCCCCTCCTCGCCTTCTTCTTTGGCGAAGTACTGCAGCATCTTTCTGTACCCGAAATATTGAAGCATTTGCCTCAATGCTTCCGGATAGCCGCTGCGGTGAGAACAGTGGGACACCACCCACCCGTTCTCCAACTGTTTATCCGCTGTCATCTGTAAAAACATATTTGAGAAATGTCAAATATTTATTTGAACAGTAAACCATTGAGTTATAACATAAAACATGTCATTGAACTCATAAGACTTGGAAATATAGTTCAAACTTAAACAAATTTGACTGCTGATCTGCTGTCCAACATGACAGCCCTGACCAGTTTCCATTTCAACTTGATTTAGACCATGCTAAAGGCAAACCCAATTCAGGAGCTCAACATCAAAGTTAAAGCTAACTTCAATAGCTTTCCAGAAAGTATTTGCTTGGCCTAAGATATGTCCTGGTTCAAAAGTTATGAGATGTCAAAGTTGATAGAATTTCTGGAGAAAATTGGACAGCACCTCCCTGCTTTAGGTACTGATTTGATCCAAGAATTCCAGTTAATTCTGCTCCCAATCTGACAAAACTTGCTGTTACAAAATTGTAACCCATCTCATAAACTTTTCAGAACTATCTCATTTTCTATTTTTGGATTTTCATGCAGGAATTTATGCTCAATTTACAGAGAGTGTTTGCTCTGCCCTATTTTCTGGACAGTTTCAACTCTACTGCATTTTTCGGTTGGTTAAGGGATGAAACACCTCTGGACTTTTACAGAAAAGTTGTAAAGCTCTTCCAAAACTTTCCAGAAATGTATCATATGACCCCAACCTCGAAATAACTCAACCTCTAACCTCTGATTAACTTCAGCCTTATTTCAGCTGAAAACAGGGGACTCTGTCCTCAGTATCCTATAAGTTGAAAACCTGTTAACTTTGAATATCCTGATTAAGGGAAGGAGTTACATCAAGTTTTAGTACTATGGATTAAAACTTTCAAGTTTTACAATGAAGTTGTTCATTTAGTGGGGTGTGACGTCGATGCGTCACCAGTTCATGTCGGTACTACGTCCTCACAAAGAAAAACCTATACCGGACTTAGCCGGCTTCGTTAGTTCAGTGGCACTAAGCGTCACTTGCACACGGATGCTACACGTCTACCGTTTCATGGTTAGACTACCTGCAGATAACTCAAACAATCGTCATTCTCGGCTGCACACCGAGCCCGGTATCCATACAGTTCATACACCCGGCCGTCATCACTTGCCCGGGTGTTCTCAAGCCAAACACGCCTTGAGCTACGTGTTCACGTTACTGACAACGTGAAGGGGTCTCCCAAATTTCCCAAAGCATGCCAGGGACAGACGTTGCTCGAATACCCCAAACGACATGAAGAGTCGTAGAGGATAATAAAGCAGATCGGGTTACCTTCCACCCGTGGGGCTCCACCCTTCAGCTTGTGCGCACTGGTGGACAGCGCTTACGTGCACCCCCCAAGACATAAAGCGTCCCGAGATGCACGATTTTCCGACATAAGCAAATAGGTTAGTATGCCACTTTCTATACACTAATAACATCCTTATATGGGCTACTAACTCGTTCCTCACTGGATTTTTGAAAAAGATGACCTTTGTAGTGTGTTAAACCTCAAGCAAGCTCTGATACATGCTGACACGACCCCATCGGCCTTGTCGAGCCAGGATCACACTGAGGGGTGCTGCGTTGCACAGCACCGGATAACACACATCAAAGATACAAAGCGGAAGCAAAGTTTTATTACATAAACCAGTGTATGAGCATTTTTACAACAAAATATGTCCAATCTACACTCACGGGCGTAGACTACGCATCGAGTTCACGTTCAGCCCGTGAACGTGTCCCCGCTAGCATGCACACACACTAACATGGCGGCGTGCACGACTCCCACTCGACGGGGTTCCCCTCCTGGGGTTCCGTCTCCTCCTCGGGAGTCCCTTCCTCATAGAACCCTGCAAAAGCTTCAAACACAAGCAGTGAGCACGAAGGCTCATCAAGACTGACCCGGCTCTCCTATACATGGAACTTCTACATGATGGTTGATAGGTTACATGAGGTAAAATAAGTAGCAAAGGACTCACCTAACTAGTGGAATCTTACTTTCAAGTTTTAGCAGCAGGTTGTGGAGAACCTTACGCTAAGGCACATGAGAGAGCCGCTATCAAACAAGAAACAAATTTCTCTCATGTAGTTTGCCCAAACTTGAAAAGAACTTTAATTAGCTCTAAAACTACAACAATACATTAACAAGCAAAGTAGGTCTTTCAAATCAGCAAACTTTTATCAGGTATCTAGCCTGTTCTTTCTATGTCACGGTACAGTGAACAAGTGGTACTCACTGCCCGCGAGTGACGGCGATTATAATCAATTTACACCTGCAGGGTTACCCGAATAACCCATCACGTACGCCCGTACTCGATGGTTCCTACAGCAACCATCACGGACGCCGTACACAACCACCTTTCACCCTTCAGACAACTATTGAACCGGTCCTATCATCCCGAGCAAGATGTCTCTGCACGCGCATCTCAGTGCCGCCAGCCGATTTACATCTCGAGCTCTCAACCTACCCTCTGAACGACAGGCAATGCCTCAATACCCAGCTACCCGAGTTACATCGGTTTCCCGGTTCCCATATAGCCGGTAGGTCTTCGGTACTGTTCTAGCTTGTTCAACAGGCCCGCACACGGCTCAGTCCTCAATCGACACAAGCGGAGCTATAGCACCCAGGCCCCAAAGTCCTGCTGCCCTTACTCTCCGCTCGGTCTCATTTTTCTTGCCATGTGTTTCATTTGCTATCTTTTACCCGAGCGATGTGCCTCTAGCCTATTCTCGCGAGTAGTTCCAACTACTCGACTTGTTCCGAATCCTACTCTATCTTAGCATTGCAGTGGCTAACGAGGTTTTCCATCTTAATCCCCACCAATGGTTTTCTTGGCTATGCATTTGGGTTTCAAACAAGACTCTAATGCAAGAAACAAGTGGTACTCAAAGGAAGTTCTCAAAACAATAAAAATTTGTAAAGAGGTTAATGCAAACCGGAGCTTGCCTTGCTGCTCTTGGTCGTAGGCTAGCTGCTCTTCCCGAGTGACGAAGTCTAAGACTTCAGGTTCCTCCTTGACCTTAGCGACTACATGAAATAACATGTATATGTATTAATTTACATGCATTTGAACTGAATTTAAATTTATGAAGATTATAAGTCTCACTAGACAGACCCAATGACTCTGAAATCTTTACTGTGGTTTGGTTACAACCTAAACAGAGACTTGGCCAAGTTTTATTTGCAGTGAAGTTCATTTGAGCTCTCCACAAATAATTATGTACTTGACCTTAATTGGAGCTCTTAGGGTTTTGTAGGAATTTTCATGGAGCAAGCCATGACTTTCTGTAAACTAGATTTTCAGAGGGTTCTAATGGAGTTGGTCTCACTTAATTTGAAGGTTCCTAGCTAAACATATGAGCTAAACAATTTCAGAGAAATTCTGGAAATATTTCTGGAAATTTTCTATTTTCTGTGGAACAGTTTTATTAATCACACCATTAGGTGGATCAAATGAGCTCAAATGGATCTGAAATTTTTATGGTAGCTCAGGGATATTTTGTTGAACATCCCAGCAAAATTTTAGAATTTTCCTCCAAAGGGTTCTCCAGTTAAAATGCTAACCACTTTGAACTTAGAAGAATTAATTATGGGGAATAGGGATTTTCATGAAGTGAAACTTGATTTGCTGGAAAGTACTCAGAGAGCTGAATCCAGCAAAATTTGGTTCACTCGTTTTGGAGTTTTCTAGCCAAAGTTATGTGGGTTTGAAGTTTGAACTAAATCTGAAAATCGAGAAAAAGTTTAAACCGCTGCGCGTGGGACCGGGGCTACGTGTCAACTCTTCATCGGTCGACACACGGGGCTACGGATTTCTTCGCATGCAGCCGCACCCTATCCGTGCCACAGTGAATCCCGGGGTTTAAAATATCGGCCGCTGACGCATGGGACCGGGGGCTTCGTCTACCTCCCGCCTCCCGCGCCCGGCCGCCGCGACACCTCGCCGGAGAGCTCGCCGGTGGCCTCTGTGGTGCGCCAAACTCCATGATCCTGGCCGCCTCTGCCTAAATCCACCCGGGGAACATGATGCTGGGCTCAGCTCGTCATGAGAATCACCGCCACATAGTCGGCGACGAGCGGTGGCTTCGGAAGAACTTTGGTCGTGTCGGCCGGCCTTCCTAGCACCCCAATCGACCGAGCAAAAGGCCGGAAAGCAACAGTGATCCCTAAGGAAGCTCGGCATGGGCTCGAAGCAGCTCGGGAGAGGTCCGAAGTAGGCTCTCACCGTGCGCCCGATGCTCCCTGCATGATCCGCCGTCGGCAAGCTTTGAAATGCGCCGTGTACAGGGGTCCTCATGCTAGAGGTTGTGAAAGTAATTTGTGCGCCACTAAGTCTAGTTGGTGTAGGAACGGACTGAGACTCTCTAAACCTTTCTGAAGTGTTATTTCGGCGGAGCCACACCCAAAGGTCAGTCTGCACCGAGTGAAAGGGAAAACTGAAATTCGTCGCTGGCGATCAAGCACTTGGGCTGTGGCTCGTGGGTGAGCAGCACTGGTCCCTAACGCGTCCGGAGACGCCTTAGCTTGGGTGTAACACCCTCCCGTTTGGGCAGTCCATGGGAGCCCGAAGTGCGGCGGACTTAGGTCACCGAAAAGAACACCCTCCCGTTTGGGCTGTCCAGCAACGGGGAAGGAGAAGGAGAGTTCTTAGTACCATTTTGCAGCTTGGAGGGAGTGGAGAGGCTGCGATCTCGGTTCTCGATCAGTTCCGAGTGATCGGCAGCGAGGGCGGCGTTTCTTGTGCGAGGGAGCAGAGAAGCGAGCGGTTCTGCCTCCGATCAGGTCGGCTGCGGAGATATGAAGGCCGCGAGGCGGTTCAGCGGGTCGGGACGGAAAGCAGCTGCTGTCCCGATCGATCTCTCACCGTGGCGGCTGCTGGCTTGCGCGCGAGTAACCGAGCTCGGTGACTTCAGTCGGTTGAATTGCTATAGAGGCTGACATGTGGATCCCACCCAGGGTTTAACCTCTGAAATTAAATTTTCCCCACTGCTCTAAACATTAGAGACCCAATTAACCCTGGTAATTTGAATTATCTACCCCTGGGCCATTTGAATTGGATAGAATTCAAATTGGTTTTTGTTTGACTAAATTTCAGCACATATGCAGTTTGAAATTCAAATAAAGTTTGAATTTGCTAAACTTAGCTCATGTCAAGATCAACTCCAAATGGAGTGAAAATTGGTGTGTGAGCTCACAAAAATGTGCTGAGCAAGAATATGCATCCCACTTTTCAATTCATGGGATGGAAACAGTTTGAATTTGAATTTGAGTTCAAACCACCCTCTTTTTAGTTGTACCCAAAAGACCTCAAAAAGGTTTTGGATTTGGGTGAAATTTGGCATGGACATTCCTTGCAAGGTGTAGGACTTTTTCATATGCCCAGCCCCTATATGATGCATGTGGGAAATACCACTTTTGCATTTTGTGAGTTTGTTCTCTAATGAGCATGTTGATGGTGATTACTTGCTCTTCAAATGTGTTCATCCAGTTTCTTCAAATGAAGTGTGGGGGTGGTAATGAACACTTTCAATATGTGCCAAAAACTTAGGCCCTTACACCCTCGAGATTCGTTAGTAGATAATAGATGAGGAAACTCTGTCTTCTCGGCTGTTGGTTGGGCTGACTCAAACTCGATATGAGTATTGTGCTCGTTTGTCAACTGCGCGCTTCTCTCAGCACATTGGATTACTCCGTTGTGCTTACTTAACCAATCCATTCCGAGTATTATGTCAAGCCCTTGAGAATCCAAGAACATGAGGTTGGCAAGGAAGTATACCCCCTTAAATTAAGGTTTACTTTCGGACATAATATATTAGTCTTCATCTCTCCACCGGGAGAATTAACCAACATAGTATATTTCAAGTGTGATATGGGTAGATTATACTTGGCAACATACTTGGATGATATGAAGGAATGTGATGCGCCAGAATCAAATAGAATGGTGGCTGGGTTGGAGTTGGCAAGGAACATACCAATTGCGGCGTCCTCAGCCTGTTGCGCTTCCTCAGCAGAAACATGGTTCACGTTGCCGCGAGCGTAGTTCTGCTGTCCACGGTTTCCTTGCTGTCCAGGACCTCTCCTCGGGCACTGGCTCACAAAGTGTCCCGTCTCCCCGCATGCAAAGCACGCCATGTTGCCCATGGCAGCAGGTACGTTGGGACGGGGGTTTTGAACAGGAGCGCCCATGTTTGCACGAGGTGCAGGAGGCAAAGGCACACGAGGTGCTTGTGCAATGGGTTGTTGCTGTGGTGGCTGATTAGGGCGGTATGCAGGAGCGGTCGATCCATACTGTGGTGCAGCTGGGGGCATGTACCGAGGTTGTACGTTGCTCTCTTGTGGCTGGTATGGCATCTTCCTCTTGCCCTCTCGCTCGATCTCTCGGATCTTGCTTTCAACCACTATAGCCTTGCCAACCAGCTTTTGGAAGCTCGCGTAGTCATTGTTGAGGAGCAGAACCTGGATCTCATTGTTCAACCCTCTCATGAACAGGTACTGCTTCCTTTGGTTTGAATTGACATCTTCGGGGGCATACCGGGACAGTTGTGTGAACTTGTTGAGGTACTAATTCACACTTTTCTGTCCTTGGCGGAGACCCTCAAACTCTTGCCTCTTAAGCATCATTACACCAGCAGGGATGTAATGAGATCGGAAACTCTCCTTGAACTCAGTCCAAGTGATCATCTCCGGGTCGACATGAGCGTTGCACAGGGCATCCCACCAGTCAGCGGCTGCTCCCATGAGTTGGTGCGACGCGAAGAGAACTTTCTCTCAGTCATTGCACTGAACTATGGCAAGATTCTTCTCCATGGATTTCAACCAATCGTCAGCCTCCATGGGGTCGTTAGCTTGAGCAAAAGTGGGTGGTCGAGTCCTCATGAACTCTCCCAGGCGGTTGTGAGCCGGTGGTGGTGGTGGTGGTGGCGGTGGTGCCGGAAAGGGGTTGTTGTTGGCCTGCAGCTGACCCAAAGTTTGGATCATGGTTTGCATAAGCTGATTCTGCATGGCCATCAACCGTTCCAGGTTGTTTTCACCAGCTCCGGGGTTAACAGGAACATCATGGTCCTCTTCTTGGTTGCCACGGACGTTCCTCCCTTGTCGGCCGGCGCTTCCTCTCACCATCTTGAGTGGAATTGGATAGAATAGAGATTTAGAAGTTTAGATGGATCCCCCTAACTATATGCATCAAGGTGGATGGACTATATATATCAGCCCATATGAGGATGTGAATCAAGTGCCGAGGCATCTCACACCTCTTTCTACTTATGTGTGGATATGGACAACGCTTGATACGTCCACAACTCACACTAAGCACACAAACACAAACAATCATCACAAAGGCTCACACAACTCCTATTCAAGGCTTTTTCAATGGGGGTCCTATGTGGTTTAGGGTGATACCAATCTGTGACTTCACCCCATGTCAAGGTGGTTTGGGGTGATACCAATCTGTGATCCAACTATAGCTTCTCCTAGGCTTGCATCCTATGTCAAGGTGGTTTCAATGCCAATCTATGCATCCTAGGCTTGCATCCTATGGCCAGTGTGGCTTCTAATACCAATCTGTTACTGGGGGTGCGTCCTACAGTCAACGTGGTTCAGCTACCAATATGTGATCATTCTAGACTTGTGAACTACAATCAACCATGGTGGCTTGGTACCAATCTGTGGATTGTACCAATCTGTGACTAGGCATGGCAGCTCTAATTTCAATCTATGACCTATCTAGGTGTGTGATCTACGATCAACACGTGGCAGGTTGATACCAATTTGTGTTTTCTATCTAGGCGTGTAACCTACCGTCAACCCGTGGCTCTGTGTCACACCCGGTTTTTCTGAAGAACAACCAAGTGAATATCACATGTATGCCAGGATCATTTTCTCATACATGTGATGACAAATAGTGAAGCATCATTTATTACAAGCCAGGTGTCGAATATAAGTAAGTCTTACATAGTAAATGTCTCGATGGACAATAATAAGTTCATCACAAGTAAATAAACTAGCAGCGGAATATTATTCTTGAGGGCTCCATCACAGGCGTTTCCCGAGGGTCTCCATGAATCTAGAAACCTTCTTTGGGTCCAATGTCTCGATCATTATACACCACCTCATTATCTTAACCTGAGCAGCAATATAAACCAACAAATATGCAAGGTTGAGTACCGGTGGTACTCAGCAAGTGTGGGAAAGTTATGTCATGCATGGCTAGAAAACAAGGGGAGGTTGAACTCATGGTTAAAGCACTACGCAATCAATACCTATCACCTTAGCTTATTAAGCACCTATATTACTACACAGGTGAAATGGTCCCAATCTCCCATCCCATCATCATAATCAAATAACCATAACATCATTTCCAATGTTAAGCTCCCCGCTTAACACTCACACCCTCCAAGGCCATCATACTCTAATCATGAATAAGTCCAAGCCGCTCTTGACCGTGAGCATGGCTGTCATGACAGTTTTGACTCTGCAGAGTTTGCACCACTGTACCCACATGTAGTGATTTCATCCCCCGTTGCCGGGTGGACTAAAAGAACCTCCATTATGCCAGTGGCTACGAACCACATTCACACTTCCCAGGTGTGTAGCCAGGAGATCACTACGAAGCCTTTACAAAGGGATTCTCGACGAGCGTGGGCCCACTGAGGTTTCACCCCTAACAGCATACAAGAGGCTCCAACCCCGCTGCAGTGGCCCCCTCTTGAGCCTTGCGGTTCATATGGTAGTCCAGCTGACACCTACTCCCCGCACCATCTAACACACCCATACTACGCCTGGGATACACCTAATTAATTGGCCAAGCTGCCCCATCTCAGCATGTGGTTGGCACGGTAAAGCCGGGTTACATGCTCCATGAACCGGTCCTTAGGATCCAGGCAAGTACTAAACACAAACCCGAGTCTCGTGCACCCAGCACCAACCAAATCATCCAACTTGCCTTGATCCCTACCTCTACATAACTCCCAATATCTCATTCAAGAGTATGGTAAAATAAACTGATGATCTCATATCCCAAATATCCCATTCTAAGCATGGCTAAGCATATGCATAATAATAAATGACATGATAAAATGAATCCCAACCCAAGCTACAAGGAAACAAGGTAATGCAATTCTAGGGAAACATCCTAGCATGGGTTTCATATTTTCAATTGACAATGCTAATATTTCTATCTACACATCCTAGTATAGGATCAAAGTGGTCAAGGACACTTGCCTCCTTCCTGCTGCTCTTGAAATGGGTAGTCCTGATCTTGGAAAGGAATAACTTGCTCTTGAGCAGGTTCTACATCATACCATCACACATAGCAAAAGAAAAATAACAATCCATAAGACATAGTTCACACTTCCACTTCATACAAACCACACATTCATATTTATGAAAATCATTCACCATTATATGTGTTGTGGTTACTCTATGTGTGTTGATTTGTGGCTTGCATGCACTTTTAATCATATGTATATGATTCCTACTTTTGTGTTCACATTTATACTTACATACTATATATATGAGTTTCCAATTTAAATAAATTCCTTATATTAAATTACTACACCTTTTAGCTACCAAGTATGCATGAAAGGTATTTTCCTTCTCCATATGTGTCTTCATAATTTCTACCAACCCTAAACTGAATTCTTTGGATTTTAGAACTCCATTTATCATTTACTATTTGCTATATTTTCAGATTTATTTCCTATGCCTAAATGTGAACTTTATTATAAAAATAACAAGACACATCATCTAAACAGAATAGGTTCTGATCTAAAATATTTGCTAATATATTTTTGACCTTTTCCTCTGATGTAAACTATTTTACAATTATTTTCCCTATTTTCCAGAACTATTCTTTACTTAAAAATGTGTCCCTAAATGTGAATAATAAATTAAACAGATTCACTTCAGCCCAAAATATGTTTTTATCTCACTCCAAAGTTTTCTAAATACTGAGAAAGTTTTTAATTTAATTTTGACAATATGTTTGTCCCACTTTTTAAATTTTAAACACTAGCCACATATTCAATTTCCTAAATTAAATATTAAACAGGGCTAAAAAGGTAAACTCACCCCACTACAGGGTCTATAATATTATTTTAACAATTTTCAGGGGTCTAGCTATACATAACAGGGGAGTTTTTCCTAATTTTTATTAAGTCCAGGGGCTAAAACTGATTTTTAAATGAATTTACATGATTTTCTGAAGTTCTAGGGGCTAGATCAGAAGTTTCCGGGGCTAGCTCTTATTTCCCGAGAACCCCAGGGGGTAGCACGTAAGATTTCCAGTCTTTATAACGCGGGGCTGATGTGGACCGTCCGATTTAAAACAGACGGCTGAGATTATAACGTCGAACCGGTACGCGGGGATTTAAAGTCTACCGTGCGATTTAAAATAGACGGCGCACAAGCGGCCACGTCGCTCTAACCGAGCGCGGGCGGCGCACGGCGGCGGGAAGCGGCGGTCTCGCCGGAGAGTTTCGGATCTTCGGGAATTCTTCCTAGAACATTGATTTTATGGCATAGATCGGTAGAGGACAGGTCGGGGATCTCACCTCGGGGGTTTTCTTGAGCTCGGAGGTCCTGGAAGGCGGTCGGCGACGAGGTCTGAATTGAAACCACGGCGAGGCTCGTCGGCGCTGTGTTTGAACCGCAGGTCACCGAGTTTTCTGCACCTGCAGGGTTCCCCGGAGGCGGTGGATCAAGACCAGCGAGTTAGATCGGAATTTCCGAGCTTAGATCGGCCAGAATTCGCCGGAGAAGGCTCGGTTTCTCACCGGAGTAGAATCGGCAGATCGCGTGGGAAAAACAGAACGAGGTCGGGGTTTTTATAGACGGGGAAGGGCGGCGGGGTGATTTAGATCGAGTTTGCGTCACCCCCGATCGAAATTCGGCTGGGATTCGCAGAAATCCGGGTCGGTTTGGATTCGGGGTGAGAGAGTCCCGGCGCGGGCGCGAGGTAGAAGAAGGGCTGGCGGGCCCCGCCTGTCAGTGGGAGGAAGAGGCACGCGTGGCTGCGGGCTGGCGCGGGTGCTGGTTGGGCCGGCTGGTGGGTTTCGGCCCACTGGCCGGTTTTTTTCTGTTTTCTTTTTTTTCTTTTTCTATTTCTTTTCTGTTTTGAATTTAAATTGAATTCCAGTTTGAATTTAAATTGTTGCAAAACATGCAACACGTCCAAAAAATTTTAAATTCCCCTCTTAACATGATTTAGGGTCTTAACAAGATTTTTGGGGTGTTACACTCTGATACCAATCTGTGATGCCCTCGTTTCTGTGGAAAACCACGGCACTAAGAACTGATGCGTATGTGTGCCCAGTATGTTCATCACACATACACATATATCCACAAACTGAATTCAGAATATATATATAACCACGAATAACAGGGTTTATTACAATGTCTCATGAGTCTTGGACTCATGCTAGGAGCGGAAGTCTTAATCTAGCAGCGGAAGTCTAACTCTAGCAGCGGAAGTCTTTATTCTAGTGCTGCAGAAGCAATCTAAGAAGCAGCAGCAGCTCCATCTCTACTCCATCCCCACAGGCAAGGTTGAGGACAGATTACACGCCTAATGCTCCACTTGGTCTTCATAGTATTCTTCTTCTGTTGCTGATGATGAAGTAATAATGCAAGTTTGAGTACAATGATGTACTCAGCAAGTGCGGGAAAATATGATATGTAGCTCTCAGCAAGGAAGGTATAAAAAGGCTCATTGCAGAAAGCAAAGTTTATTTCTCAAAACACGATAAAAACAACAACTTAGCTTTAAGTGAGTGTAATCCCAACATGTATTTAAACATTTACATACCTCCATTATGATTCATCCGTTTCCATTTCTCAACCAGGCATTAATCAACTTTGCTCATGAATACCATCTCGTATTCACTACCATCTCATGAATACCATCTCGTATTCGCTACCATCTCACGAATACCATCTCGTATTCGCTACCATTCAATTCTGTCTCATTCCGAGACCAAATCTCGTTGCCATGACTCAACAGTCATGCAACCAATCTCATTACCCGGACTCATCAGTCCCAAAAACCAAACCAAAACCAAACCATAACCAAAACCATCCCCAAAACCATCCCAACTAATCATGGAAGTTACCCAGGCGCTCGTGACCATAAGCTCGGCTATCATGATAGTTTTAGACTCTGCAGAGTTCGCACCTCTTTACCCACAAGTTTGTGATTTTGTCACCCATCGGCGACTGCAGAACCTCCATTATACCAGTACACAACCGTCAGTGTATGGTCAAGAGATCATAAAATAGCCTTTACAAAGGGGCTACTAGATGTATGGACTCACTAAGGTTTCACCGGCAGGCTAGAATCTCAAATTCTCCCAACCACGGGCCCCCTCTTGTGCCATGCAGTTCCCAGGGCAGTTCTCACTCGACTCCCATTCCCCGCGCCTTCCACGGTCCATAACAATCAAGTAACTTACCTAATTACTCAGCTAAGCCGCACCCATACTTGGCCTTGTGGTGGCACTGTTATCCTGGCATGTGCTCGCATGAACCGGCCCTTAGATCTACGGCAAGTAAACCACCATCTCATTCTACCTCATTCACAAACCCAGACTTGCCTAGATCTCCCTCCGATCCATGTTCATTAACAACATCAGTTTCTCATCATTCTTACGAGTGCAGTTAGCTAGACACATCTATCTCGCTTCCCATAATCCCATGGACTCAGCAAAGCATAAAAGTAAAACCATACCCGACTCATAAACTTCCTTGGTGACAAGGGTGGTTTAACCAAAACTAGTAAACTCCTATAAAAGGGTTTCCCAACAATTTGACTCAGCACACACACCTTTTCACAAACAAAACAGTTTTCCAAAATATGGGATCAATATGGTCAAGGGGCACTTGCCTTGTTCTTGCGGTTCCTGTTGCTCAAACTCTTGCTGCTGTAGTCCGTCGTAGGTAGCTCCCTGAGCTTGTCCTTCTATACGCGATCATGCATATACAAGATCCACAGCAATCAATATCATGCACAAACTCTACTTTTAGATGCAATTATGCATATGCATGTTAATCCTATGATGCAGTTTTATTTAGATCGGTTTGTACGTGTTCTTGCATGTTTGCATGGCTTTTACGATGAACAGGGGTGTAAAGATCAATGTCGACGTGGCGATGATCTCGACTCAAGATCTAGATCAGACCGATCAACACGTGATTTGTCCACGAAAAAGCTTCTGTTCGAAAGGATCGAGAGAACAGATACAAAGAAAAACGTGATGATGTCGTAAGGTGGTATTGGAAACCTACCTTACTTCCTTCGGGTCCTTCCTCCTAGCAAGAATAGATCGTCGGCTCTCCTCCGGCAATGGCAATCGTCTCTGGCTCGTCAGCGATCTCTCTGGTAGTCAATCTACGGCGAAGGGGTTTACTCGGCGAGCTGGGGGCTAGGGCTCTAAGTTGTCGGCTCAGGAGGTGGAAAAGAGATACATGGTTGCGGCCAAAGGTTTTCGGTTCTATTTATAATCGGGAAGAGAAGAGTCCTAATCTGATCGGAATTTGAATAAGAGTCCTATTCAAATCATTTTTAAATCTTAACAACTTATCTTTAGTTGATTTGGTGCGGTAGCAACGTGGAATTTGTGTCGGTTTCCTCCCGTACCGGTATTCCCGTGCGTACATAAGAAAAACCGATTCAAATCTCGTTACCTTCACGGCAGTGAGCTCCGAAAGCTCCACGTGTCCTGCGGGAACTTGGGCTCCCTTTTCCACAGAGACCAGCTCCGGTTGTGCCACGTGTCAGGCAGGTGAGACCTCCCTCTACCTCAGAGGCGAGCTCCGTGTGCGCCTATGTCCTGGCGGGCGGGACCTCCCCTCTCTCCAGAGGCGAGCTCCGCGTGCACCACGTGTCTGGTGGGTCGGGACCTCCCCTCTCAACAGAGGTGAGCTCCGTGAACGCCACGTGTCAGTGTCGGACCTCCCCTTTCTTCGGAGGTAGCTCCAGATATGCCACGTGTCCTAACAGCGCCAGAATTCCTTTCTTCTCAGAGACGAGCTCCGAGGTTGACACGTGTCCAACAGTGACGGACCTCCCAGAGATGAGCTCTGGAGGTGACACGTGTCCGGTAGTGTCGGACCTCCCGGAGGTGAGCTCCGGAGGTGACACGTGTCCAATAGGACCGGACCTCCCGGAAGTGTGCTCCGAGAGCGACACGTGTCCAATAGGACTGGACCTCCCTGAGGTGTGCTCCGAGAGCGACACGTGTCCAGCGCGGCTGGTCCTCTCTTTTCCACAGTGGCTAGCTCCGCAGCCGACACGTGTCCTACGGGACTGGCCTCACTCCTCTGCAGAGGCTAGCTCCGGGGGCAACACGTGTCCCACGGGGTCGGACCTCTCCCCCTTTGCGGAGATGAGCTACGAACGCGCCACGTGGCCAGCGGGCCACGGGTATTGTCTTCGGCACTCTCGGTGAACTGGAATTTGACTTTCTAGCTATCTTTTTTATTTCTTTTCTGTTTCTATTTATTTTAAAAATGTTTTTCTACATGAAACATGAATACATGCAGAACCCAAAAATGATGGTGTCACAGTGCGCCACGTGTCTGGTGGGTCGGGACCTCCCCTCTCAACAGAGGCGAGCTCCGCGAACGCCACGTGTCAGTTCCGTACCTCCCCTCTCTTCGGCGGTAGCTCCGAATGTGCCACATGTCAGTGCCGGACCTCCCCTCTCTTTGGACGTGGCTCCGAGAATGCCACGTGTCCAGTAGCGCCAGACTTCCTTTCTCCTCAGAGACGAGCTCCGAGGTCGACACATGTCTGTCAGCGTCGGACCTCCCGGAGATGAGCTCCGGAGGTGACACATGTCCGATAGTGTCGGACATCCCGGAGGCGAGCTCCGGAGGTGACACGTGTCCGATAGTGTCGGACCTCCCGGAGGCGAGCTCCGAAGGTGACATGTGTCCAGCAGGACCGGACCTCCCGCAGGTGTGCTCCGAGAGCGACACGTGTCCCGCGCGGCTGGTCCTCTCTTTTCCGCAGTGGCTAGCTCCGAAGGTGACACGTGTCCTGCGGGGCTGGCCTTGCTCCTCCGCAGAGGCTAGCTCCGGGGACAACACGTCTCCCACGGGGGTCGGACCTCTCCCCCTTCGCAGGGATGAGCCCCGAGCCTGCCACGTAGCCAGTTTAGCGGCGTACCTCTCCCCCTTTGCGGGAATGAGCTCCGAACACGCCACGTGGCCAGCGGCCGCGGGAAGTTGTCTTCGGTGCTCTCTGTGAACTGGATTTGGCTCCTTTTTGGCTATCTTTTTTATTCGTTCTTTGTTTCTACTTATTTTAAAATGCTTTCTCTATATAAAATATGAATTCATGCAGAAATCGAAAATGAGGGTGTCACGGGCCGTCCCCCTTCCTGGCACGCCAACTGTCGGCGTTTAGATTTTTGACTAGTAACTAATGTACTGCGCGTTCTACCTCGAGGTGGCCTAGCTAAGAACACAAAGGGATTATCCTGGTTCGAGCAAGGTGCCCTACGTCCAGCCTAGGGTGTCTCGCTATTCTTTCTCAAGAATGGGGTGGTTCTTACAAGTGCGAGAGCATGTCCTCCTTGTGTCGACATGCCCCTCTACTTATATTCTCTCTTTCTCCCTCCGTATTACGAAGGAGAAGCAAGTCGTGGGAACAGGGACGACTTGTCCTATCGCACGCTCGACAGGGCACTTGATGGAGCCTATTCATATCCTACCGCTACGCTTGCTCCTGTCCCGTCATCGGGGTAGACCATACCAAGGCGCACGCGCGCTCCACATTCCACTCCTCTTTGGTTCTATCGGAGGCGACGGGCATTCAATGTCGAGGCCAGGGATGGCACTCGAGTGCCCTCCCACTTGGACGGGTTGGCGCCTGCTCTGCACTGAAGGCCACCTATTTTTCTCCTACCTGAGGTCAGGCTCGGGCCTTCCCTTCGAGGTATTTTCTTCATCTGCACCCTAAGGGAAATTTTCACGGCTCGCCAATGAGTCGGTCCCGACCTCCCTGTCCTATTCGCTTCACCTTCTCACGAGCTTAGGCTCAGATCTACTCCTTCGTCGTCCTTCGCGAGGTGTCTTCCCGCTTCTTCCCAGGGTGCCGGAGTCAAGAACCCATCACAGCCCATTCCAACTGCTCTTCAATATCCAACTCCACCCCGTTGCCACCCGCCTCCCTACCATCCCGCGCTTCCCTCCTTCTTGACGCCTTGCACACCCTTCTCCTCTACATCCATGTCGTGACCCACCTCTCTACCGTCGTCCTCCTCCCCACCCCCTCCTCCCAGTCGCCTAGCGCACATCCCTCCATCTGACGCCCGGCGCACCACCCTCCTTCCGACGCCCAGCGCCCAGCGGCCCTCCTCCTCCTCTCTGCTCCGCGTCGCGGCCTCCTCGACAGTGTCTCGCGCCGCATGGACTCACCCTTTGTAACACCCTCAATTTCATATTCATGCATTGCATATAGAAAAACATTATAAAAGAGATAGAAATGGAAAGAATCATAAAAATGGGAGAAAGGTAGCTGAAAAGAGCCAATTTCAATTCGCCGAGGAGCGCTGCCAACACTTCCCGTGGCCTGCTGTCCACGTGGCGCCTTCGGAGCTCATCCCTGCGGAGGGGGTGAGGTCCGGCACTGCTGTCCACGTGGCAGGCTTGGAGCTCGCCTCAGGAGAAGGGGTGAGGTCCGACCCCGCTGGACACGTGTTGCCTTCGGAGCTAGTCTCTGTGGAAGAAGTGAGGCTCAGCCCCACGGGACACGTGTTAACTACGGAGCTAGTCCCTGCGGAAGAAGCGAGGTTCAACCCGCGGGACACGTGTCGACTTCAGAACTCACCCCTGTGAAAGGGATGAGGTCCGCCCCACGGGACACATGGCAGGCTCAGAGCTCGCCTCCGAGAGGTCCGATCCCGCGGGACACGTGTCACCCTCGGAGCTCGCCTCCGGGAGTACCGACACTGCTGGACATGTGTCACCCTCGGACCTTGCCTCCGGGAGGTTCAACACTGCTGGACACATGTCACCCTCGGAGCTCGTCTCTGAGGAGGAAGGAGGTCCGACACAGACACGTGGCGCACGCAGAGTTCACCTCCGAGGAGAGGGGAGGTCCTGTCCGCCAGACACGTGGCGCACGCGGAGCTTGCCTCTGAGAGAGAGGGAGGTCCCGCCCGCCAGACACGCGGCGCACCCGGAGCTCACCCCTGAGGAAAGGGAGGTCTTCACTGGACATGTGGCGCCTCCGGAGCTCGCCACTGCAGAAGGACGAGATCCTTAAGTGGTTTTTCTCCTATGCGCGTGGGAATACCCGTTACTAAGGAAACCGACACGATTTCCATGTTGCAACCGCACCAAATCAATTGGAGATAAGTTGTTAAGATCCAAAACAAATTGAATAGGACTCTTATTTGAAATCCAATCGGAGTAGGACTCTTCTTTCACCCCTTATAAATAGAACCCGGAACCCCCTGGCAGCAACCACGTACCTATTTTTCACCTCTTGAGTCGACAACTTAGAGGCCCTAGCCCCCAACTCACTGATTTAACCCCCTTCGTCAGAGTTCAGCCAATGGTGAGACCGCCGACGAGCCCCATCACGCTCGCCGTGGCCGGAAGAGAGCCGACGATCTGACCTGCTGTCATTGCTAGGAGGAAGGCCGAGGTAGGTCTTCGTTACCATCTTACGACATCATCGCGGTTTCTACACATCTGTTTTTTCTTCGAACAGAAGCCTTTTTCGTGTGGAGAGATCACGTGTTGATCGGTTTTTGACGGTGGTATGGATATAGATCTTGAGTCAAGATCATAACCACATCCACGCTTGATCCTTACATCCTTGTTCACCATAAACCCCATGCAAGCCATTAAAACATGCAAGAACACGTACAAACTGATCTAAATAAGACAGCATCATAGGATTTGCACCATTGCATCTTGAGTAGAGTTTGTGCATGATGTTTCATTGCTATAATTTTGTATGTGTGTGGTCGTGAGTAGAAGCACAAGCTCAGGAAGCTATCTACGAAGGACTACAGCATCAAGACTTCGAGACGCCTGAGCAACAAAAGCCACAGGAACAAGGCAAGTGCCCCTTGACCATATTGATCCCATGTTTTGGAGACTGTTTTGTTTGCGAAAATGTGTTTGCTTGAGTCAACTTGATGGGAAACCCTTTTATAGGAGTTTACTAGTTTGTTAACCATCCTTGTCACCGGGAAAGTTGATGAGTCGGATATGGTCGTTTTTGCTTTTTTCTTCGCTTAGCTTACGAGTTACGGGAAGCCGAGATAGAACATGTCTAGCTACTGCACTCATATGAATAATGTTAATGAGAACTTGATGATGATAACGAACATGGATCGGGGAAGATCTAGGCAAGCTTGGTTCGTGGATGTGGTAGAATGAGATGGTGGTTTACTTGCCGTAGATCTAAGGACCGGTTCATGCCAGCACATGCCAGGAAAACAGTGCCACCACAAGGCCAAATATGGGTGCGGATTAGCTGACTAATTAGGTAAATTGCTAGATTGTTATGGACCGTGGAAGGCGCGGGGAATGGGAGTCGAGAGAGGACTGACCTGGGAACTGCATGGCACAAGAGGGGGCCCGTAGGTGGGAGAATAGTGATTCGAGCCTGCTGGTGAAACCTTAGTGAGTCCATACATCTAGTAGCCCCTTTGTAAAGGCTATTTTGTGATATCTTGGCCATACACCGACGGTTGTGTACTGGTATAATGGAGGTTCTGCAGTCACCGACAGGTGATGAAATCACAAACCTGTGGGTGAAGTGGTGCTACCTCTTAAGAGTGTAAAACTATCATGATAGCCGTGCTTACGGTCACAAGCGCCAGGCCAACTCACATGATTAGATGGGATGGTTATTGGGATGATTATTGGGATGGTTATTGGTTTGGTTATGGTATGGTCATTGGAAATTGGTTTTGGGATTGTTAAGTCTTGGTAATGAGATTGGTTTCGGGACTGTTAAGTCTTGGTAATGAGATTAGTTTCGGTACTGTTGAGTCATGACAGTGAGTTGGTTTTCAGATATATGATTATGAGATGGATATGAACATGATATGGTTATTATGAGCATGAGATAAAGTTGAGGAAGATTAATGGTTTGTTAAGACATGAAAAGTGGTGAATTATGAAGGAGCAACAGGAGAGGAGTACTTCGAAGATCACGTGGAGTACTAGGCGTGCAAACTACCGTCAACTTGCCTGTGGAGTTGGAGATGGGGCCGCTGCTGTTTAGTTGCTTCCATTATCGTTTAGAGACTTCCACTGCTAGAATAAATTAGAGACTTCCGCTGCAAGAATGAGTTAGAGATTGATGTAATAAAGTACTTAAACCTATTATTCATGGTTGTATTCTGAATTCAGTTTGTGGATTACATGTGTATGTGTCATGAACATCCTGGGCACACATATGCATTAGCTGGGTTCCGTGTTTTACGGGACCGGGCATCACAGATTGGTATCAGAGCCACATTCACCGTAGGACGCAAGCCTAGGTAGAATGCACAGATTGGCATTAGAGCCATGTTGACCGTAGGACGCAAGCCTAGGTAGAATGCACAGATTGGCATCAGAACCACATTAACCAAAGGATGTAAGCCCAGGTAGAATGGACACCCTAAAACACATAGGAACACCCCTCAAAACTGCTATTTTCGAAAATTGCTTGCTGCTTCACTTTCCTTGTCAATACAGCCACCGCAAGGTGCTATTTTCAAACCCCTCCTTGACTCTTCTTTTGGACAGCAACACCTTTGCTTCTTGCTCCATAACTTCTGAAGTTTTGGAGTTATTTCTTCCTTCTCAAAGTTTTCTCATGTCCCATTTATAAATGGCGCTGGTGTTCCCGATCAACGCCATCTAACCATACATGGACTGCCAACTCACCGTGGCATGCGCCCATGCATGGACCACCCCCGTCACACGGCGGGAACAGCACTAGTTCACATGATTAAGTTTAGGACTCCCATTGAATAAGATTGAATAGGAGTGGTGTGAACTTTTGTGATGATTGCTTGTGTTTGAGTGCTTAGTGTGAGTTGTGGGACGCTTCAGCGTTGTCCATATCCACACAAAGTAGAGAGATGTGAGATGCTTCGACATGTGTTCACATCCTCATATAAAAGTAAATATATTTAGTTCATACACCTTGATGCATATATCTGGGGTATCAACCTAAACTTCTCTTTTCTAATTCTATCCAACTCTCTCTCACAGATGGTGAGAGAAAAAGCTAGCCGACAAAGGAGGAACGTTCGTGGCAACAAGGAACCACAAGAGGATGGCCACATTGAAGTTCCTGAGAATGTTAACCCCGGGGCTGGTGAAAACAACCTTGAACGGTTGATAGCTATGCACAACCAGCTCATGCAAACTATGATCCAAACTTTGGGTCAAATGCAAGCCAACAACAACAACAACCCCGTTCCTGCACCACCACCACCCCCACCACCACCGTCGCCGGCTCACAACCGACTGGAAGAGTTCATGAGGACTCGACCGCCTACTTTTGCACAATCTAATGATCCCATGGAGGCCGACGATTGGTTGAAGTCCATGGAGAAGAAGCTTGCTATTGTTCAGTGCAATGATCGGGAGAAAGTTCTCTTTGCATCGCACCAACTTATGGGAGTAGCCGCTGACTGGTGGGACGCTCTTTGCAATGCTCATGTCGACTAGGAGACTATCACTTTGCTGAGTTCAAGGAGAGTTTCCGCTCTCATTACGTCCCTGTTGGAGTCATGATGCTAAAAAGGCAAGAGTTCGAAGGTCTCCGCCAAGGCAGGAAGAGCGTGAATGAGTACCTCAACAAGTTCACGCAGCTGTCAAGGTATGCCCCCGAGGATGTCAACTCGGATCAAAGGAAGCAATACTTGTTCATGAGAGGGTTGAACAATGAGATCCAAGTTCAACTGCTCAATAATGACTATGCAAACTTCCAGAAACTTGTTGACAAAGCTATAGTGGTTGAGAGCAGGATCCGTGAGATCGAGCAAGAGGGCAAGAGAAAGATGCCATACCAGCCGCAAGGGAGCAATGTACGTCGCCGTCACATGCACCCAGCTGCACCGCAGTATGGCTCGTCCGCTTCTACTTTTCGTCCTAATCCACCACCACAGCAACGTCCTGTCATGCAAGCACCTCGTGTGCCCTTGCCTTCTGCACCTTGTCCCAACATATGGGTGCTTATGCTCAAAACCACCCCCGCCCTAACGTTCCTGCTGTCTTGGGCTACAAGGCATTCTTTGCATGCGGAGAGGCGGGACACTTTGCAAGTCAGTGTCCGAGGAAAGGCCCTGGACAGCCGACCAACGCGCCCAAGTAGAACCCACGGCCGAACGGAGGAGCTAATCAAGGTAACCGTGGACAGCAGAACTACGCTCGTGGCAACGTGAATCATGTCTCCGCTGAGGAGGCGTAACAGGCTGAGGACGTCGTGATTGGTATGTTCGTTGCCAACTCCAGCCAGCTATTGTTTTATTTGACTCCGGAGCATCGCATTTATTCATATCATCCAAGTATGTTGCCAAGTATAATTTGCCCATATCACACATGAAATATACTATGTTAGTTAATTCTCCCGGTGGAGAGATGAGGACTAATATATTATATCCAAAAGTGAACCTTAAAATAAGGGGGGTAGACTTCCTTGTCAACCTTATTGTCTTGGATTCTCAAGGGCTTGATATAATACTTGGAATGGATTGGTTAAGCAAGCACAACGGAGTGATCCAATGTGCTGAGAGGAGCGTGCAGTTGACATGAGCACGGTACTCGTATTGAGTTCGAGTCAGCCCAACCGGCAACCGAGAAGGCAACGTTGAACCACGTCGAAGAAGCAACATTGGAAAGTATTCCGGTGGTTCAAGAATTTTCGGACGTGTTCCCGGAAGAACTTCCAGGTATGCCACCTGACCGGGACATTGAGTTTGCCATTGATTTAGTACCTGGAACTGCACCCATAGCAAAGAGGCCATATAGGATGCCCGTTAATGAACTAGTGGAACTTAAGAAGCAAATTCAGGAGCAGCTAGAAAAGGGTTTTATACGCCCGAGCTCGTCACCATGGGGAGCCCCCGTGCTCTTCGTAGACAAGAAGAATGGGACCCAAAGGATGTGTGTGGATAATAGGTCTCTCAATGAGGTGACGATCAAGAATAAATACCCACTGCCCTGTATAGAGGACCTATTTGACCAAATGAAAGGTGCCCGAGTTTTCTCCAAGATTGATCTTCGGTCGGGATACATCCAGCTGAAGATTAAGCCCTCCGACATACCCAAGACTGCCTTTCAAACACGATATGGTTCGTATGAATATACCGTTATGTCTTTTGGGTTAACGAATGCACCCGCATATTTCATGTACCTCATGAATAAGGTCTTCATGGAGTACTTGGACAAGTTCATCGTGGTTTTCATCGACGATATCATGGTGTATTCGAAAAGTGAGAAAGAACATGAAGAACATTTTAGATTGACATTGCAAAAACTGTGAGAGCATCAATTGTATGCCAAGTTCAGCAAGTGTCAATTTTGGCTAAAGGAGATATCGTTCCTAGGCCACATCATCTCCAAGGAAGGAGTACCGGTTGATCCCGGAAAAGTGGGAGATGTTATGAAGTGGAACCAACCGTAGAATGTGAGGGATATTCAGAGTTTCCTTGGGATGGCTGGATACTACCGCCGGTTCATCAAGGATTTCTCTAAAATAGCAAACCCTATGACTGAATTTCTAATGAAGGGAAAAGTATTTCAGTGGACACCCATGTGTCAAAAAAGCTTTGAGGAGCTCAAGAAAAGGCTAACCACAGCGCCGGTTTTGGTATTGTCGGACGTGAGCAAGAGTTTCGACATATATTGTGACGCATTAAGACAAGGGCTTGGATGTGTGCTCATGCAAGAAGGACAAGTGGTAGCCTATGCGTCAAGACAACTAAAGAAACACGAGCTGAATTACCCCACACATGACTTGGAACTCGCAGCCGTGGTGCATGCATTGAAGATTTGGAGACATTATATCCTTGGCCACCGATGTGACATCTATGCGGATCACAAAAGCCTCAAGTACATATTCGCCCAAACAGATTTGAATTTGAGGCAACGTCGATGGTTGGAACTCATCAAGGATTATGATGTTGGAATCAACTATCACCTCGGAAAGGCCAATGTAGTAGCTGATGCATTGAGCCGAAAGGGAACATGTCACCAACTCACGGTTCGGGAGCTACCGCCCGAGTTGCGCAAGGAGTTCGAACGGTTACATCTCGGGTTCTTGAACGAGATGGAAGTAATAGAACTCAACTCTCGCTGGAACAACAGATAAGAGATGGCCAAGAAACAGACGAGGAAATCAAGGAGATCAAGGAAAGAATCTGACAAGGCATGGAAAAGGACTTCAAGGAAGACGAGAAGGGTACGCTTTGGTTAGGGAAAAGGATTTGTGTGCCTAACATGAAGCACATCCACGACACAATATTAAAGGAGGCACATGACTCCCCTTATTCCATACATCCCGGCAGTACAAAGATGTACAAGGACCTGAAAACTTGTTATTGGTGGGATGGTATGAAAAGGGACATAGCTGAGTATGTTGCCTTATGCGATACATGCCAACGGGTTAAGGCCGAACATCAAAGACCCGCTGGACTGTTGCAACCATTGAAAGTACCCGAGTGGAAGTGGGAAGACATCAGCATGGATTTCATCATCGGATTACCACGTACTCGGTCGGGTTACGACTCCATCTGGGTTATTGTGGACCGATTGACGAAAACAGCCCATTTTCTTCCTGTTAGAACCACGTACCGCGTCATAGAACTAGCCGAGCTGTACATGGAGCAAATCGTGTGCCGTCATGGAGTTCCGAAGAGGATAGTTTCAGATCGGGGGACCCAATTTACCTCTAGGTTCTGGAAAAAACTACATGAAGCTATGGGTACACAGTTAGATTTCAGCTCCGCTTATCACCCGCAAACCGACGGGCAAACTGAGAGGACAAATCAAAATTTAGAAGACATGTTGAGATCCTGCGCCTTGAAACATGGGCGTAGTTGGGATAGGAGCTTGCCGTATGCTGAGTTCTCATACAATAACAGCTATAAAGCCTGCTTGAAGATGTCACCTTTCAAAGCATTGTATGGTAGACGGTGTAGAACACCGCTGTTCCGGAATGAGACCGGAGAGAACCAAGTGTTTGGACCCGAAGTACCGCAAGACGCCGAGAAGCAAGTCCAAACAATACGGGAGAACTTGAAGGCTGCTCAGTCACGATAAAAAGGTTATGCAGACAATAGACGAAGGAAGTTGACCTTCGAAGCAGGAGACTTCGTGTACATTAAAGTATCGCCTATCCGTGGCCAACGACGTTTCAACGTCAAAGGTAAGTTAGCACCTCACTACATTGGGCCATTAAGATTTTGGGCAAGCGAGGAGAGGTAGCTTATCAACTAGAGCTTCCAATGCACCTCTCAAACATGCATGACGTGTTTCACGTATCCCAACTCAAGAAGTGCTTGAGAGTACCAGAAGAACAAGTACCGATGGATGAGCTCGAACTTCAAGAGGATCAGACTTATGTAGAGCACCCTATCCGAATTTTGGACGTAAAGGAAAGGGTCACGAGGAACAAAGTGATCCGATGGTGCAAGGTACAGTGGATCCATCACACGGAAGCTGAAGCTACATGGGAACGTGAGGAAGACCTCAAGGCAGAATTCCCTCATCTATTCTCTACTCTGACGAATCTCGAGGGCGAGATTCAGTTTAAGGGGGGTAGGTTTGTAATACCCTCAATTTCATATTCATGCATTGCATATAGAAAAACATTATAAAAGAAACAGAAATGAGAAGAATCATAAAAATTGGAGAAAGATAGCTGAAAAGAGTCAATTTCAATTCGCCGAGGAGCGCTGCCGACACTTCCCGCAGCCTGCTGGCCACGTGGCGCCTTCGGAGCTCATCCCTGCGGAGGGGGTGAGGTCCAGCACTGCTGGCCACGTGGCAGGCTCGGAGCTCGCCTCAAGAGAAGGGGCGAGGTCCGACCCCGCTGGACACGTGTTGCCTTTGGAGCTAGTCTCTGCGGAAGAAGCGAGGCTTAGCCCCGCGGGACACGTGTTGACTACGGAGCTAGTCTCTGCGGAAGAAGCGAGGCTCAACCCACGGGACACGTGTCGACTTTGGAACTCACCCCTGCGGAAGGGATGAGGTCTGCCCCACGGGACACATGGCAGGCTCGGAGCTCGCCTCCGAGATGTCCGATCCCGCGGGACACGTGTCACCCCTCGGAGCTCGCCTCCGGAGGACCGACACTGCTGGACACATGTCACCCTCGGAGCTTGCCTCCGGGAGGTCCGACACTGCTAGACACGTGTCACCCTCGGAGCTCGCCTCCGGGAGGTCCGACGCTGTTGGACACGTGTCGCTCTCGGAGCTCGCCTCCGAGACGTCCGCCCCGCTGGACACGTGTCGACCACGGAGCTCGTCTTTGAAGAGAAAGGAGGTCCGGCACTGACACGTGGCGCACGCGGAGCTCACCTCCGAGGAGAGGGGAGGTCCCGCCCGCCAGTGTAACACCCCAAAACCTGTTAAGAGGAGAATTTAAAAAAATTTGGACGTATTGCATGTGGTGCAGAAATTCAAATTCAAATTGGAATTCAAATTAAACTCAAAACAGAAAAGAAAAAGAGAAAAACAAACCTCCCCGGCCAGTGGGCCGAAACCCAACAGCCGGCCCACCCACCCCCGCGCCAGCCCGCAGCCGCGCGCCCGCTTCTCTCTCACTGACATGCGGGGCCCGCCTGTCATCCCCGACCTCCCGCTCGCGCCGACCCCGGACTCTTCCGCACGCGCGCGCGATTGTAACCAACCCGGATTTCCGCGTCCCTCAGCCCGACTCTCGGTCCCAGAAGACTCAAAATTGATCTAAACAAACCCGTCGCCCTCCCCCGGCTATATAAACACCGACATCTTCCCGATTTTCACCCACGATCAGCCGTTTTTCCTTCCGTTGAGAACCCGAGTTTCTCCGGGCAATTTCGCTCGATCTTCGCTCGGGATTTCTGATCTAACGCACTGATCTTGATCCACCGCCTCCGGGGAATCACGCAGGTGCAAAAAACTCGGTGGTTTGCGCTTCAAACACAGCGCCGACGAGCATCGCCGTGAATTCACCTCGGACCTCGTCGCCGACCGCCTTCCAGGACCTCCGAGCTCAAGAAAACCCCCGAGGTGAGATCCCCGACCTCCCCTCTACCGATCTATGCCATGAAATCCCAGTTTTAGGAAGAATTGACGAAGATCCGAAGATTTCCGGCGAGATCGCCGCCTCCTGCCGCCGCGCGCCGCCGGGCAGCGCCGCCCGCGCTCGATCAGAGCGACGTGGCCGCTTGTGCGCCGTCTATTTTAAATCGCACGGTAGAATTTAAATCCCCGCGTACTGGTTCGACATTATAATCTCAGCCGTCTATTTTAAATCGGACGGTCCACGTCAGCCCCGCGTTATAAAGGCCGGGATTCTTACGCGCTACCCCCTGGGGTTCTCGGAAAATACGAGCTAGCCCCGGAAACTTCTGATCTAGCCCCTAGAACTTCAGAAATTCATGTAAATTCAATTAAAAATCAGTTTTAGCCCCTGGACTTAATAAAAATTAGCAAAATCCCTCTGTTATGCATAGTTAGGCCCCTGGAAATTCTTAAAATAATATAAAAGACCCTGTAGTGGGGTGAGTTTACCTTTTTAATCCTATGTGATATTAAATTTAGGAATTTGAATATGTAATTAAGATTTAAATTTAAAAGGGTGAGGCACACACATTGTAAATTCAAGTTTAAACTCTACTAACAATTGGAAAGCTTTAGAATGAGCTAAAAATAAATTTTAGGCTGAAATGAAATCTGTTTGGGTGTATTCATGTTTATTAGATCTAGAAATACATTTTTAGGTTAGAGAATAATTCTGAAAATTAATAAAATAAATTTAAATTAGATCACATCAGAGGAGAAGTTCAAAAATATATTATTTACTATTTTAGATCAGAACCTATTCTGTTTAGATGATGTGTCTTACTATTTTCATAATAAAGTTCACATTTAGGCATAGGAAATAAATATGAAAATATAGCAACTAGGTATGCATAACTAGAAAATGAAAGATGAAGTTTCCAAATCCAAAGATTTCAGTTTAGGATTTGATAGAGGATCTAAAAACCCATTTGAAGTAGGAAAATACCTTTCATGCATAATGGGTAGCTAAGATGTGTATCAATTGAATATAAGGAATTTATTTAAATTTGAAATTCATATATAGTATGCAAACCTAAATCTGAATACAGAAGTTAGAAATCATATGCACATGTTTAAAAGTGCATGTAAGCCTAAAATCAACACACATAGAGTAACCACAACCCTTAGAAGTGTGAATGACTTTCATAGGTGTGAATGTTTGGTTTGTATGAAGTGAAAGTGTGAACTATGTCTTATGGATTGTTGTTTTCTTTTGCTATGTGTGATGGTATAAGTAGAACCTGCTCCAGAGCAAGTTTTTCCTTTCCAAGATCAGGACTATCCATTCCCAGAGCAGCAGGAAGAAGGCAAGTGTCCTTGACCACTTTGATCCTATGCTAGGATATCTAGATAGAATTATTTGCATTGTCAATTGAAATATGAAACCCATGCTAGGAAGTTTCCCTAGAATTGCATTATCTTGTTTCCTTGTAGCTTGGGATCATGATTTATTTTATCATATCATTTATTGACATGCTTAGCCATGCTTAGAATGGGATAATTGGGATATGAGATCATCAGTTTATTTACCATACTTTTGAATGAGATATTCTGAGTTATGTAGAGGTAGGGATCAAGGCAAGTTGGATGATTTGGTTGGTGCTGGGTGCACGAGACTCGGGTTTGTGTTAGTACTTGCCTGGATCCTAAGGACCGGTTCATGGAGCATGTAACTTGGCTTTACCGTGCCAACCACATGCTGAGATGGGGCAGCTTGGCCAATTAATTAGGTGTATCCCCGACGTAGTATGGGTGTGTTGGATGGTGCGGGGAATAGGTGTCAGCTGGACTACCATATGAACCACAAGGCTCAAGAGGGGGCCACTGCAGCGGGGTTGGAGCCTCTTGTATGCTGTTAGGGGTGAAACCTCAGTGGGCCCATGCTCGTCGGGAATCCCTTTGTAAAGGCTTCATAGTGATCTCCAGGCTACACACCTGGGAAGTGTGAATGTGGTTCGTAGCCACTGGCGTAATGGAGGTTCTTTTAGTCCACCCGGCAAAAGGGGATGAAATCACTACATGTGGGTACAGTGGTGCAAACTCTGCAGAGTCAAAAACTGTCATGACAGCCGTGCTCACGGTCAAGAGCGGCTTGGACTTATTCATGATTAGAGGATGATGACTTTGGAAGTTATGGATGTTAAGCGGGGAGCTTAACATTGGAAATGATGTTATGGTTATTTGATTATGATGATGGGATGGGAGATTGGGACCCTTTCACCTATATAGTAATGTAGGTGCTTAATAAGCTAAGGTGGTAGGCAATAATTGCGTAGTGCTTCAACCATGAGTTCAACCTCTCCTTGTTCTAGCCATGCATGACATAACTTTCCCACACTTGCTAAGTACCATCGGTACTCAACCTTGCATATTTGTTGGTTTATATTGCTGCTCACGTCAAGAGAATGATGTGGTGTTCAATGACCAAGACTTCGGACCCGAAGAAGGATTCTAGGTTCATGGAGTCCCCCGGGCAACGCCTGTGACGGAGCCCACAAGAATAATATTCCGCTGCTATTTTATTTATATGTTATGAACTTATTATCGTCCATCGAGATGTATGCTATGTAAGACTTATTTATATTCGACACTTGGCTTGTAATAAATGATGCTTCACTATTTGTCATCACATGTATGAGAAAATGATCC
This sequence comes from Neostapfia colusana, assembly GCA_030760725.1. Classification (NCBI taxonomy): domain Eukaryota; kingdom Viridiplantae; phylum Streptophyta; class Magnoliopsida; order Poales; family Poaceae; genus Neostapfia; species Neostapfia colusana. The sequence goes on from JASWHV010000003.1 coordinate 104,176,309, forward strand.
TGGCATACATGTGATATTCACTTGGTTGTTCTTCGGAGAATCCGGGTGTGACAGAAGTGGTATCAGAGCCAAGGTTGCCCGTAGGAACGTGGACCTAGGTAGAAATGGACGTATTTAAGGACTCTATTTTCTTAAAAAAAAACTATTTTACAAGGTGTGGGTTGAAAAGTGTTATTTAATGGGGTCACTTTCTTCATCTTATCCCAACTTTTATTCAAAATTAGGATTTTTGTTTAAAATTCTATCTAACTTAAGTTTAAATGCTTTATGTTTTAGATGGTTCGCATGATTCGCACAGCTCGCAAGTCCACCGGAGGAAGAGTTCCGGTAGTTGCCCTTGCCTTGAGAGAGGAGAATCGTTCGGTGACGTACCTCTCTTACGGATTGGCTGTAGGAGGCTTGTTGTGCCGTCTTCGACCCATGCTCCAAGCCGCTGGCAATACGGGCAAGCTAATCATACACTATAGCTCCACCCGGACCATCCGTGAGAAACGGGAAGAATGGAGTTCAGAAATGAGGATTATCCACGAAAATCAGCTGCTTAAGATCCACCGCTCTCCCACTTGTCGAGCGACACAGGTCAATGCGGAGAAGGATGTCACCTGGGAGGCAATCACCTGTCAGAGTCACATCTATCGTCATCACCTAGACAGGACTGAGTACATGTATGTCCTCTAGCGTGAGAGTGGTACAACGGAGTACAAGTACCCGCCAGTGCAGCAGGGGACTTCCCATGAGCATATGGACTTGTGCTTGGAGGATGCTGCTATGCTCAGCACTCGACTGCAGGAGTGTCAACAGGAGCTTCAGGATGTACGTGACACCCTGAAGGTGACTGAGGCGTTGCTTCGAGCCACCTTGAGGGCGAGAGAAAGAGGAGATGGGAATGAACTGTGTGTCACCGTGAATGACACATGGACCCCTGACTCCCCAGATAGCCGGGCGATAAGGCATCGTCGCACTTCTCCACCAGCAGCCTCCCCACCCAAAGTGGAGTCAGAAGGCAGCCGCAATAATGAGGAAGATCCCGAGGAGCCAGCTCAGTGATACGAGTAGTGTAGAGTCCTTCCCTTAGTTTAGCAGGATGTCGAGTAGTCGAGTCGTTACCTTAGTTAATGGTGTGTTAATGCTTGGTGTGTGACGTGAGTTGTGGAAGCCATGGGCGTTTGTCCACAACCTCGTCTTCAGGTTGTTTTGCTTTGAAGTGTGAACCCTTATGAATTAAGAGTGCATTTATGTTCACGCAAGACATGAAATCCTCAGAAAATATAAATGAAATAAGTTCTCAAAATCTTAAAGTAAGTTAATACATAATGCTTTAAATTGACATTTGGGTGATTGTGATAGATGGCTGGAAGAGGAAAGGGTCGTGCTGCCAACCCTGCCAACAACAACGATGAGGCAGGCAACCCTCATCTTTCTGGAAGCCAAGACAGGGGTGGACGCCGTGAAGGAGTTGATCCCATCCATCAAATGCTTGAGAATCAAAATCAGCTCATCTAGAACCTGACTCAAGTGGTGGCCAACTTGCACCACGCCAACCAAGGTTGAGTGAGTTTCTAGGAACTCAACCTCCAAAGTTTGCAAGTGCTGCTGAACCCCTGGAGGCAGATGATTGGCTAAAGACCATTGAGAGCAAGATGAGGATTATACAATGCCAAGGGTATGAGAGGGTGCTGTTTGCCTCTCACCAATTGCATGGACCTGCTGCTGATTGGTAGACCGCTTACGTGGCCGCCCATCATGACCCCGAGAACATCACTTGGGAAGAGTTCAAGCGTAGCTTCCGCAACCATTACATACCAAGGGGTGAACTCAAAAACAAGAGGAAGGAGTTCTTGGGATTGCAGCAAGGAAACATGACTGTGAGAGAATACCTCACTAAATTCACTCAACTATCCCGTTATGCCCCACGGGACATAGAGACTGATGAGCAGAAACATGATTGCTTCGTGGAAGGACTTACAGCAGAAATGCAGTGTGCAATGTCCTCCAACGAGTATGAAAGTTTCCAAAAGATGGTGGACAGAGCATTTGTTGTGGAAAAGAAGCTGAAGGTCTTGGAAAATGAAAACAAGAGGAAGGCCGGATGGTCACACCAAGCCTCGGGTAGCAACACCTGCCCACGTCTGATGCAGCAACCCGCAGGGCAGACGAGCCGTGCTGCGGTACCCTACTCAGCACCGAGAGGGTACAACCCGAACTTCAAGCCTCCGGCAGCACCAGCACCACCACAGCGTCAGTTTGGACAGCAGCCTCGCGCTACATATCAACCTCGACCAGCAGTACAAGGACCCCCAAACCAACCCCAAGACAACAAAGGCCAGCCACCTAAGGTTGGGGTACAATGCTTTAACTGTGGTGAAGTGGGGCACTACGCCCATAAGTGCCCAAAGAAGAAGCCCGTGCAGCCGCAACAGCAGAATGTAATGCGAGGACGGGTGAACCACGTCACCATGGAGGAGGCGCAAGAGGCACCCGACGTGGTAGTTGGTAAGTTTCCTACCAATTTACACATTGCAACCCTGTTGTTCGACTCTGGTGCTACCCATTCGTTCATTGCTCAAGGGTTTATTAAGAAGCATGATCTAGCAACAACACAAATGAACCATATGCTAGCAGTAAACTCTCCAAGTGGAGAAATAAGGACAAGACAAGTGTGTCCCAAGGTGAATCTAGACATTAATGGGGTGGTATTTACTGCCAACCTCATAGTGATAGATTCACAAGGGATATATATTATTTTGGGCATGGATTGGTTGACCAAACATAAGGGAATCATCCATTGTTCGACCAGAACGGTGGAACTAACTCACCCTAGTGGCACAAGAGTAAAGTTCATAACAATACAAGAGCCTAGGAGGGACATTAAATTAAATCAAGTTGAGGTGAAAGTGGAGGAGATCAGGATTATCAGGGAATACCCAGACGTTTTTTTGGAAGAGTTGTCAGGTATGCCTCCCGATCGTGAAGTGGAATTCGCGATTGAGCTAGTGCCTGGAACAGCTCCGATATACAAGAGACCTTATCGGATGGACTCCAAGCAGCTGGGAGAACTCAAGGATCATTTAAGAGAATTGACGGAGAAGGGGTATATTCGTCCTAGTTCCTCACCATGGGGAGCTCCAGTGATATTTGTGCCCAAGAAGGACGGAACCCAAAGGTCATGCGTAGACTACCGTTCCTTGAATGAAGTAGCCATCAAGAACAAGTAGCCATTACCCCGCATTGAAGACTTGTTTGATCAGTTGAGGGGAGCTTGTGTGTTCTCGAAAATTGATCTCAGGTTGGGATACCACCAACTTAAGATAAGGCAAACTGATATTCCAAAGACAGCTTTCGTATCTCGGTACGGACTGTATGAATACACCGTCATGCCTTTCGGGCTAACCAATGCCCCGGCATACTTCATGTATCTTATGAACAAGGTATTCATGGAATATCTGGACAAATTTGTGGTGGTTTTCATAGATGACATTCTCGTCTTCTCCAAAGATGAAGAGGAACATGAGAAACATCTAAGGTTGGTGTTGCAGAAGCTGAGAGAACACCAACTATATGCCAAGTTGAGCAAGTGTGAGTTTTGGCTGAAGAGAGTTCCCTTCTTAGGACATATAATCTCGGAGGGTGGAATCTCCGTAGATCCCGCCAAGATCGAGGGTGTACAGAAGTGGAAGACCCCTGAGAATGTCGGGGAAGTTCGAAGCTTCTTAGGATTGGCTGGGTATTATAGACGGTTTATTGAGGGTTTCTCCAAGATCTCGAGACCCCTCACCAAACTGTTGGAGAAGGGAATCCCATTCACATAGACACCACAGTGCGAGACAAGTTTTCAGGAGCTAAAGAAAAGATTGACAACCGCCCCAGTGCTAGTTATGCCAGATATGCAGAAGAACTTCTCGGTGTACTGTGATGCCTCTGGAAACGGGTTGGGATGTGTTCTCATGCAAGAAGGGCATGTCGTGGCTTATGCATCCCGGCAGCTCCGGAAACACGAGAAGAACTATCCTACACATGACCTAGAACTAGCTGCAGTGGTACATGCGTTGAAAATTTGGCGGCATTACTTGATGGGGAAGAGGACAGAGATATATACGGATCATAAGAGTTTAAAGTACATTTTCACACAGCCAGATCTCAACCTCAGACAAAGGAGATGGTTAGAGCTAATCAATGACTTTGATGTGGGCATCAACTATCATCCTTGGAAAGCAAACATCGTGGCAGATGCTTTAAGCCGGAAAGTGCAGGTCAATAGGTTGAGCTTGAAGGACATGCCTGCAGAATTGAAGAACGATGTTATAAGACTCAATCTATGTCTGGTGAATAGTGGTGAAGCCATCGCCATGGAAGTGGACTCCACACTAGAGCAAGACATACGCGATGGTCAAAAGAATGACGAGAAGATACAAGAAATCAGACAACTCATCAAGGAAAATAAAGCCTCTGGTTTCAGAGAGGATGAACAAGGTACGGTGTGGCACGGGAAAAGAATCTGTGTGCCTGAAGTAAAGGAGATCCATGAATTGATTTTGAAGGAGGCTCATGATTCAGACTATTCCATTCATCCTGGGAGTACGAAGATGTCACCATTTGAGGCTTTGTATGGGAGGAAGTGCAGAACTCCCCTATTTTGGAACCAAACGGGAGAAAGTAAAGTGTTTGGACCCGAAGTACTACAAGAAGACGAGGCGAAAGTGAGGAAATTCGCAACAACTTGAGGATAGCACAGACACAACAAAAGAGCTATGCCGATGTTCGGAGAAGAGAGCTCGTTTTCAACGTGGGGGACTATGTCTACCTCAAGGTGTCCCCTATCCGAGGACTTCGTCGGTTCAAGGTGAAAGGGAAGTTATCACCTCGATACATTGGACCCTTTCAAGTTCTAGAGAGAAAAGGCGAAGTGGCGTATCAACTAGAATTACCGGCTCGCCTATCGGATGTGCATGACGTATTCCATGTGTCACAGCTCAAGAAATGTCTGAGAACACCTGAAGAGATGTTACCCATGAATGAGGTTGACGTAGCTGAGGATCTGTCTTATGCCGAGCAACCATCCAAGATTTTGGAGACAATGGAACGCCTCACAAGAAATAAAAGAATCCGGATGTGCAAGGTGTAGTGGAAGCATCACTCAGAAGAGGAAGCCACATGGGAGCGAGAAGAGGAGCTTAAGGCACAGTTTTCAGAATTGTTTTCTTAGAACCACCAATCTCGAGGACGAGATTTCTTTTAAGGGGGTAGAGCTGTAACACCCCAAAACCTGTTAAGAGGAGAATTTATAAATTTTTGGACGTATTGCATGTGGTGCATAAATTCAAATTCAAATTGGAATTCAAATTAAACTCAAAACAGAAAAGAAAAAGAAAAAGAAAAAGAAAAAAACAAACCTCCCCGGTTAGTGGGCCGAAACCCACCAGCCGACCCACCCACCCCCGCGCCAGCCCGCAGCCGCGCACCCGCTTCTCTCTCACTGACATGCGGGGCCCGCCTGTCATCCCCGACCTCCCGCTCGCGCCGACCCCGGACTCTTCCGCACGCGCGCGCGATCGTAACCAACCCGAATTTCCGCGTCCCTCAGCCCGACTCTCGGTCCTAGAAGACACAAATTCGATCTAAACAAACCCGCCGCCCTCCCCCGGCTCTATAAACACCGGCATCTTCCCGATTTTCACCCACGATCAGCCGTTTTTCCTTCCGGTGAGAACCCGAGTTTCTCCGAGCAATTTCGCTCGATCTTTGCTCGGTATTTCTGATCTAACGCACTGATCTTGATCCACCGCCTCCGGGGAATCACGCAGGTGCAGAAAACTCGGTGGTTTGCGCTTCAAACACAGCGCCAATGAGTATCGCCATGAATTCACCTCGGACCTCGTCGCCGACCGCCTTCCAGGACCTCCGAGCTCAAGAAAACCCCCGAGGTGAGATCCCCGACCTCCCCTCTACCGATCTATGCCATGAAATCCCAGTTTTAGGAAGAATTGACGAAGATCCGAAGATTTCCGGCGAGATCGTCGCCTCCCGCCGCCGCGCGCCACCGGGCAGCGCCGCCCGCGCTCGATCAGAGCGATGTGGCCGCTTATGCGCCGTCTATTTTAAATCGCACGGTAGAATTTAAATCCCCGCGTACTGGTTCGACGTTATAATCTCAGCCGTCTATTTTAAATCGGACGGTCCACGTCAGCCCCGCGTTATAAAGGCCGGGATTCTTACGCGCTACCCCCTGGGGTTCTCGGAAAATACGAGCTAGCCCCGGGAACTTCTGATCTAGCCCCTGGAACTTCAGAAATTCATGTAAATTCAATTAAAAATCAGTTTTAGCCCCTGGACTTAATAAAAATTAGCAAAATCCCTCTGTTATGCATAGTTAGGCCCCTGGAAATTCTTAAAATAATATAATAGACCCTGTCGTGGGGTGAGTTTACCTTTTTAATCCTATGTGATATTAAATTTAGGAATTTGAATATGTAATTAAGATTTAAATTTAAAAGGGTGAGGCACACACATTGTAAATTCAAGTTTAAACTCTACTAACAATTGGAAAGCTTTAGAATGAGCTAAAAATAAATTTTAGGCTGAAATGAAATCTGTTTGGGTGTATTCATGTTTATTAGATCTAGAAATACATTTTTAGGTTAGAGAATAATTCTGAAAATTAATAAAATAAATTTAAATTAGATCACATCAGAGGAGAAGTTCAAAAATATATTATTTACTATTTTAGATCAGAACCTATTCTGTTTAGATGATGTGTCTTACTATTTTCATAATAAAGTTCACATTTAGGCATAGGAAATAAATATGAAAATATAGCAACTAGGTATGCATAACTAGAAAATGAAAGATGAGGTTTCCAAATCCAAAGATTTCAGTTTAGGATTTGATAGAGGATCTAAAAACCCATTTGAAGTAGGAAAATACCTTTCATGCATAATGGGTAGCTAAGATGTGTATCAATTGAATATAAGGAATTTATTTAAATTGGAAATTCATATATAGTATGCAAACCTAAATCTGAATACAGAAGTTAGAAATCATATGCACATGTTGAAAAGTGCATGTAAGCCTAAAATCAACACACATAGAGTAACCACAACCCTTAGAAGTGTGAATGACTTTCATAGGTGTGAATGTTTGGTTTGTATTAAGTGAAAGTGTGAACTATGTCTTATGGATTGTTGTTTTCTTTTGCTATGTTGATGGTATAAGTAGAACCTGCTCTAGAGCAAGTTTTTCCTTTCCAAGATCAGGACTATCCATTCCCAGAGCAGCAGGAAGAAGGCAAGTGTCCTTGACCACTTTGATCCTATGCTAGGATATGTAGATAGAATTATTTGCATTGTCAATTGAAATATGAAACCCATGCTAGGAAGTTTCCCTACAATTGCATTATCTTATTTCCTTGTAGCTTGGGATAGGGATTTATTTTATCATATCATTTATTGACATGCTTAGCCATGCTTAGAATGGGATAATTGGGATATGAGATCATCAGTTTATTTACCATACTTTTGAATGAGATATTCTGAGTTATGTAGAGGTAGGGATCAAGGCAAGTTGGATGATTTGGTTGGTGCTGGGTGCACGAGACTCGGATTTGTGTTAGTACTTGCCTGGATCCTAAGGATCGATTCATGGAGCATGTAACCTGGCTTTACCGTGCCAACCACATGCTGAGATGGGGCAGCTTGGCCAATTAATTAGGTGTATCCCCGACGTAGTATGGGAGTGTTGGATGGTGCGGGGAATAGGTGTCAGCTGGACTACCATATGAACCGCAAGGCTCAAGAGGGGGCCACTGCAGCGGGGTTGGAGCCTCTTGTATGCTGTTAGGGGTGAAACCTCAGTGGGCCCACGCTCGTCGGGAATCCCTTTGTAAAGGCTTCGTAGTGATCTCCTGGCTACACACCTGGGAAGTGTGAATGTGGTTCGTAGCTACTGGCATAATGGAGGTTCTTTTAGTCCACCCGGCAACGGGGGATGAAATCACTACATGTGGGTACAGTGGTGCAAACTCTGCAGAGTCAAACACTGTCATGACAGCCGTGCTCACGGTCAAGAGCGACTTGGACTTATTCATGATTAGAGGATGATGACTTTGGAAGTTATGGATGTTAAGCGGGGAGCTTAACATTGGAAATGATGTTATGGTTATTTGATTATGATGATGGGATGGGAGATTGGGACCCTTTCACCTATGTAGTAATGTAGGTGCTTAATAAGCTAAGGTGGTAGGCAATAATTGCGTAGTGCTTCAACCATGAGTTCAACCTCTCCTTGTTCTAGCCATGCATGACATAACTTTCCCACACTTGCTGAGTACCATCGGTACTCAACCTTGCATATTTGTTGGTTTATATTGCTGCTCAGGTCAAGAGAATGATGTGGTGTTCAATGACCAAGACTTCGGACCCGAAGAAGGATTCTAGGTTCATGGAGTCCCCCGGGCAACGCCTGTGACGGAGCCCACAAGAATAATATTCCGCTGCTATTTTATTTAAATGTTATGAACTTATTATGGTCCATCGAGACGTATGCTATGTAAGACTTATTTATATTCGACACCTGTCTTATAATAAATGATGGTTCACTATTTGTCATCACATGTATGAGAAAATGATCCTGGCATACATGTGATATTCACTTAGTTGTTCTTCGGATAAACCGGGTGTGACAGCCAAACACGTGGCGCACGCGGAGCTTGCCTCTGAGGGAGAGGGAGGTCCCGCCCGCCAGACACGCGGCGCACCCGGAGCTCGCCCCTGAGGAAAAGGGAGGCCCCCGCTGGACACGTGGTGCCTCCGGAGCTCACCATTGCGGAAGGACGAGATCCTTAAGCGGTTTTTCTCCTGTGCTCGCGGGAATACCCGGTACAGAGGAAACCGACATGATTTCCATGTTGCTACCGCACCAAATCAATTGGAGATAAGTTGTTAAGATCCAAAACAAATTGAATAGGACTCTTATTTGAAATCTAATCGGAGTAGGATTCTTCTTTCACCCCTTATAAATAGAACCCAAAACCCCCTGGCCGCAACCACGTACCTATTTTCCACCTCTCGAGTCGACAACTTAGAGATCCTGGACCCCAACTCGTCGAGTTAACCCCCTTCATCGGAGTTCATCCACCGGTGAGACCGCCGACGAGCCCCGTCACGCTCGCCGTCGCCGGAAGAGAGCCGACGATCTGACCTGCTGCCATTGCTAGGAGGAAGGCCGAGGTAGTTCTTCGTTACCATCTTACGACATCATCGCGGTTTCTACACATCTATTTTTCTTCGAACAAAAGCCTTTTTCGTGTGGACAGATCACGTGTTGATCGGTTTTTGACGGTGGTATTGCTCTAGATCTTGAGTCAAGATCATCACCACGTCCACACTTGATCCTTACATCCTTGTTCACCATAAAAACCCATGCAAGCCATTAAAACATGCAAGAACACGTACAAACTGATCTAAATAAGACAACATCATAGGATTTGCACCATTTCATCTTAAGTAGAGTTTGTGTATGATGTTTGATTGCTATAATTTTGTATGTGCGTGGTCGTGAGTAGAAGGACAAGCTCAGGAAGCTAACTACGAAGGACTACAGCACCAAGACTTTGAGACGCCTGAGCAACAAAAGCTACAGGAACAAGGCAAGTGCCCCTTGATCATATTGATCAAATGTTTTAGAAACTGTTTTGTTTACAAAAACGTCTTTGCTTGAGTAAAATTGATGGGAAACCCTTTTATAGGAGTTTACTAGTTTGTTAACCATCCTTGTCGCCGGGAAAGTTGATGAGTCGGGTATGGTCGTTTTTGCTTTTCGCTTCGCTTAGCATACGGGTTACGGAAAGCCGAGATAGAACAGATCTAGCTACTGCACTCATATGAATAATGTTAATGGAACTTGATGATGATAATGAACATGAATCGGGGGAGATCTAGGCAAGCTTGGTTCGTGGATGTGGTAGAATGAGATGGTGATTTACTTGCCGTAGATCTAAGGACCGGTTCATGCCAGCACATGCCAGGAAAACAGTGCCACCACAAGGCCAAATATGGGTGCGACTTAGCTGAATAATTAGGTAAGTTGCTAGATTGTTATGGACCGTGGAAGGTGCGGGGAATGGGAGTCGAGAGAGCACTTCCGTGGGAACTGCATGGCACAAGAGGGGGCCCGTAGGTGGGAGAATGGTGATTCGAGCCTGCTGGTGAAACCTTAGTGAGTCCATACATCTAGTAGCCCCTTTGTAAAGGCTATTTTGTGATCTCTTGGTCATACACCTACGGTTGTGTACTAGTATAATGGAGGTTCTGTAGTCGCCGACGGGTGACAAAATCACAAATTTATGGGTAAAGTGGTGCCACCTCTTAAGAGTGTAAAACTATCATGATAGTCGTGCTTACGGTCACAAGCACCTGGCCAACTCACATGATTAGATGGGATGGTTATTGGTTTGGTTATGGTATGGTCATTGGAAATTGGTTTCGGGACAATTGAGTCTTGGTAATGAGATGTGTTTCGGGACTGTTGAGTCTAGGTAATGAGATTGGTTTCGGGACTGTTGACTCATGACAATGAGTTGGTTTTCGGATATATGATTATGAGATGTATATGAACATGAGATGGTTATTATGAGCATGAGATAAAGTTGAGGAAGATTAATGGTTTGTTAAGACATGAAAAGTGGTGAATTATGAAGGAGCAACAGGAGAGGAGTACTTCGAAGATCACGTGGAATACTAGGCGTGCAAACTACCGTCAACTTGCATGTGGAGTTGGAGATGGACCCGCTGCTCTTTAGTTGCTTTCGCTATCGTTTAGAGACTTCCACTGCTAGAATAAATTAGAGACTTCCGCTGCAAGAATGAGTTAGAGATTGATGTAATAAAGTACTTAAACCCTATTATTCGTGGTTGTATTCTGAAGTCAGTTTGTGGATTACATATGCATGTGTGATGAACATCCTAGGCACACATATGCATTAGCTGGGTTCCGTGTTTTACGGGACCGGGCGTCACACCCTTGCCCTTGGCGCTGGTGGCAGCCGCAAGAACCCTTACAACATTGACGCTTGCGCTCCCTCCTCCCCACGCCGCCTTCCTTGCCCCATGCTTTGTTGCACCCTCGCTCCGCGTCGCCATTCTCACCTCCTCATGTCACGCCGTGCACTGCAGCCTCTTTTCACCTATTTGCGGGAAGAAACGGCTGGAGAGCCAAAAGGTTAACTGTTGAAGATATCCAAAAATAGGTTATCTTGTAGAGAGTTTAAGGAAACTCAAATAACTAAATAGGACTCCATTTTTGCCTCTCCTTGTTAGAGATAGCCCGAGGGGCGTCTTGGGCCTTGGTACGACAATTGAATCATGCGTTTGTATGTGCCGATCAGATTTGAGTGGCATGCGTTCGCATAGCGCGCTCGCCGCTGCAGCCGGCTTCATGGTACAACGCATGCCGCTTCAGTTGGTCTTAGGCTATTCGCACTCGTCGAGCTCTATATCGGACCTCTAAAAGAATATTCTTAACCTTTTACACTTAACTCTAAGAGATTACTAACTTTACAGTTCATTTCTCTGCACTCGGTCAACTCTAAATCAGACCTCTATATGAACTATCAACTTTTTTATATTACATAACACAACCAACTCATATTTTATATTATTTCATATAACTAAATTTATATTAATAATATTATATCTACAACTTATAAAAAAGTCACCAACTTTTTTCGTTTCATTCTCTTTTCTTCTTATTTTTCTCTTTTTCACATTTCCCTCCCTTCTTCTTGTTTTTTCCTTTTTCTCTTTTCTTTTCCCTTTTCCTCCCCTTTCTTTTTCTTTTTTTTTTCTTTCCATTTTTCCTTTTCTCCTTCTCTCTTTTCTTTTTTTCTTTCTTCTCTTACCGGCGCAACAATGCAAAAGTGCAATACAGGAAATCTGTAGCCACGGGTAATTCCCAGTCTCGCCGCTATGGCTTCCGCTGCAGAGGACCGGTAACGCCTGCGCCTAGGAATTACCCGTCCCGGCCGCTTTACGGTTGCCACTGCGACCGGTCTTAAAATGGAAACTTGATGTGTCAATCGATACTGACTAATGATGAGTCACATGAGACGAGCAAATTCCTCATTTGCAGCAGCAGCAGCCTGCCACAAGAGCCCAACCCCCTTGGCTTGACCTCCAAAGTCGGGCTCAAATCCTGTGCAGTACTGTAACAGTCACTGACATGTGGACCCGCGCGGCCCACGAGTCTACATATTAGCGACTGCTACTACATGTCTAATAATGCAGCTCCAAAGTCAACCTGGTCTCCTCCCTCCCCTCCCCAGCTGGGATTGTTTGGTTGAGTTCACACACTGCTCTCTTGCCACTTGCGCCTCCCCCTTCCGTGTCCGCCCCGTCCTCTTCTCCTCCGCTTACGCCACGCCCAGTTACACCTCCGCTCACGCCCTCCTGCCTGCGCCAGCGCCCATGCCCTCCTCCTCCCGGAATTGACCACCCCCAACCTCCTCCTGACCCGATCCGGCTTGCCATGGATCGCACCACAAGCAGCAGCAGCTCCTCCGCCGCCGCCAGCCAGAACCCGTACCTCGGGGTCAACAAGCTCGGCCGCTCCATCCGCAAGGCCACGCCCCCGCCTCCGCAGCAGCAGCAGACCCAGCCCGCCTCAGCCGCCCGCCCGCCGCAGCCTCAGCCGCAGATCTACAACATCAACAAGAACCAGTTCCGCGACATGGTGCAGCAGCTCACCGCCGGAACACCATCCCCGTCCCCTCCTCCCCCGCAGTACCACCACCAGCAGCCCCACCGCTCGCACCCGCCGCCGCCGCAACCCAAGCCGGCCTCCATGCGCCTGCAGAGGATCCGCCCGCCCCCCATCGCTACCCCCGTCGCGCGGCCCCCGCCGGTCTACCCGCACCAGCACCCCGCCGTCCCCAACCCTAGCAACGCCAACCCCGCCTTCCACCGCCCGCCGCACCCGCAGCAGCACGGGCCCACGGCGCCCGGCCCCTCCTGGGCCGACTCCCCGGTCTCAGCCTACATGCGCATCCTCGAGAACTCCCTCTTCAGCGCCACTCCGCCGGGCGCCGCGGCTGCAGTACAGGTGCCTCAACCGCAACATCCTCATACGCCGCCGGTGCCATCTCCGGGAATACTCCCTTCGCCGAGCGGCTTCCTCAACCTGCTCTCACCGACGCCCAGGTCGCCTTACCCGCTACTCTCGCCAGGGTTTCAGCACCCGCCGCCACTCACGCCCAACTTCCCTGCGCTCTCGTCGCTGCCAGGGACAGGCATCCTCGGGCCAGGCTCCATGCCGCCGCCGTCACCGGGGCTCTGGTTCCCGCAGTCCCCGTCAGGACTTCTTTCTCCATCCGGATTCTTGCCGATCCTCAGCCCAAGGTGGAGAGATATGTAGCGATGATGGCTCTCTGCAACAGCCGCCAGCGTAAGGTGGCCATGTAGCATGTGACGGTAGGGATGTAGCCATGATGAGTCGTCAGCCGGAGTTATCTGGAGGACAATACAGGTGGGTACAACTTTGGACACAGATACTTGTTACTGTTACTTATCGCTTGTGTAATTGATTAGTCAGATTGTCTGTAAGGTGTTGGTAAAGGAAATTGCTCATTTTTTGTAATTCTATAACTGGGGAAAATTTCGATTTCATTCATCTTTAGTAGCTGCAACAGTAGGGCAGGTTCATCTGGCCTTATTGTAGTTTAGATTCTTGGGTGGCTAGGCTTGAAAATCAGTAATTGTGGGCCTTTAATTCAAGATCGCCTCTTTCTGACAAACCCCCGCTGGTTGCTGTAATTGTAAACCTTTAGTTAAAGGAGTAGCATGGGAATGAGGTCCCCTTCCATTTCTGTTCTATTGATGAGATAAACTTCCTGGACATCAGCTGGCTGGAGAATCACGATTATTTTTTTTGTTAATGCCACGAAGACACCGACTCGGAACAATCAACAATTGTTTGTTCATGCCATGAACCTGGAAATCTTATGCTTTATATCCTCACACCATTATCATGAGTTACTCTCAACGTTATGCTACGTTGTGCCGATTATGTTCATATGCAAGATAACAGTTGCTTTTTGGCTCACTTTGGCAGTGTGGCATAACCATTTTCTGATCTCCAAATGAGTCATGTGCAGTCCCACATTGCAATTTGCATAGAAGTAATACTGGTTTGGGTTCCAGTGCAAATATCACTGTGTATACCTTTAGTCTTTGAACCAAACGGAAAGGTCACAAGTTTACTGGTGTAAATTACATTGAAAATACTGGTTCGCATCTAAAAAGAAAAGATTATTCCTGGTTTCTGACTCGGTGAACACAGTTTCACTCTAATACTTTTTCAGGACGTCCCTAGTGCCGAAGGCTACCACATATTGTGACATTGTGGGTCTGGAGAAGGGTTATTTCTACACATCCTTACCCCTATTTTTGCAGAGAGGTTGGTTCGAACCAAAAGTTACTCCCTAAAACTATTTTTCTATGTTCTAGTACTTTTATTTCTCTTGCATACAATGGTGGTTGGACCCATAATATTATGCAACATCATAATTAGAGACACTACTTGTATAGCTTGCAACTTGAAGTTTTAGATGCTAAGACGTTATCTGTGTTGATTGATTTTTCTCACTGGTGTCCTTTGACGCTCACTGTGCTGGAAGTCTCCGAAGTGCAAATTGTTCTCTTACTTTTAAAGTAAGGAATACATAAAGGGTGGCCTGTATTGTTCCTGTCTAAGCAACTACTATCATTTGTGCACCACACCTTCTATGGTTGTCTTTTATAAATGTTCTATTGCTATTCTAGGAATTGGTTTTGTATTCTTTACTGTACTGTTTATTTTGTAATTCATCCTTGTTAAAAAATATGAAATTTTGAACTCTCAATCTGCTAAGTTAAACCAAATGACACTGGCTGAAATGGTTGAGATCGTGCACCTATGGAGGTCAAACTAGAGTGGATTTTATATTAGGTTTGCTCATTACTGAATGAAGAGCATTATTCAAGGAAAACTTTGCACAATTGTGAATCTTAAGCAGTTCATGTAATCTGGTGTGGACGTTTTAAATGTTCATATAAATTTTTATGGTTTCTGTATGAGTAGTTTTAGTCTCACGATCAAGGTACTTTTCTGTGTCTTCTTGCAATAGGCTTTTTCATATTTGTATTATTGGCATGCACCAAAAAAACATGTTATATGAACAAACATTTTTCATAGTTCAGTGTTTGTAGTTCTTATGTTTGAATGACTCTGCTGATGGCTACATACATTGTGATATGATTGTGGATGCCAGTCCTAAGTTGTTAACGGACACAAAGTTATCGCTTGTCGAAGTTAAACGTGGTTGTGTGTACTCTAGAGAACCAATGGCAGAGCTGGTTGATTTTCAGGCGTGAGCTATCCGGCCTCAAGACCGGACTTCCTTTTATAAAGCAACTGAACAATGCAACAAATTTAGACCCAGACCTCCTACACCTATGACACGATCATAAGATCCGCCAGACTCGCTCGCACCGAGTCTCCTACGTGCAAAAGTCCCATGCAAAGTTCTATGTGACTTCCTACATGCACTCCCTACATGCATACATGCAAAGACCTGATCACTCCTGATCACAATCACATGTGAACAACTAACACAAGACTTATACAACAAGTCTACCCCTAAGCCTTGTCCACTACTTTGATATTATGAACATCAATCATCGTTCTCATCTCAATGAAGCGGTCACGTCCGAGAGGCTTGGTCAGTACATCGGCCAGCTGCTCATTTGTGCCAACTGCTTCCAACTTCACTCTTCCTTTCTCAACACACTGCCTAATGAAATGATACCTGGTGTTTATGTGTTTGCTCCTCTAGTGAAGGACAGGATTCTTGATCAGTTGTATTGCGAATGAGTTATCAATCTTCAAGGTGACAACATCAACGGCTCCCCCTTTGATCTCACCCAGAAGACGTGCCAACCAAATTCTTTGACACGGTGCTGTTGCAACTGCTATATACTCCGCTTCACAACTTGACAATGTGACTACTCGTTGCTTCTGTGACTTCCAGGTGATGATATTCCCCCCGAGGAAATATAGAATGCAAGTGGTACTCCGGCGTTATCAACATCCCTAGCTAAGTCAATGTCGCTATAACCGACTAGCTCGAGCTCACATTGCCTTCTCCTGTAAAACAGCCGTGATGAAGAGTTCCAGCAACATACCTCAATATTTTCTTCACTGCAAGAAGATGTTCAACTGTTGGTTTCTCCATAAAGCGGCTAACATATCCTACCGAATATGCCAAGTCAGGTCTTGTATTCACTAGATACCGAAGTGCCGCCACAAGTTTCCTGTACTCGGTTGGATCAACTGCAGGTGAGTCACAACTCTTGCTCAACTTCAACCGGGGCTCCATAGGGGTATGGCATGGATTGCACTTGCTCAAGTTTACTGTCTTTAGTATCTTCATGGCATAAGCTCCCTGACTTACTCCAATCCCTAGGCTGGTTTGTTTTACCTCCATGCCAAGGTAATAACTCAGCTGTCCCAGATCAGCCATCTTAAACTCTCCCTCCATTACCCTTTTGAACTTCTTGATCTCAAATTTGTTCCCTTCGGTGATAATGACATCATCTACATAAACACCCAGGATTAACTGTTCATCACCACACCCTCGAGTATAAACGGTGTGTTCAGCTTCACCACGATGAAACCCAAGCTGATTTAGTGATGCATCCAACTTGACATACCAAGCACGAGGGGCCTGACTCAACCCATAGAGTGCCTTCTTAAGCTTCAGTGCCTTATGTTCCTCCCCTTCAACAATGAATCCGGGTGGCTGAGATACAAATACCTCCTCCTGCAAGTCCCCATTGAGAAAGGCGGACTTGACGTCCATGTGATGAACTACCCAACCTTGATGTGCCGCATATGCTAACAACAAACGTATTGTTTCCATACGTGTTACAGGAGCATAAACTTCCTCAAAATCAACTCCTTCTTGTTGCACGTATCCCTTTGCCACCAAGCGATCTTTGTGTTTGATGATGAGACCATCTGCATCTCTCTTAGTCTTGAACACCCATTTAAGACCAATAGGGCGTTGATCCTTCGGAGCAGTGACCAACTCTCATGTACCATTTGCTTCAATCACAGTCATCTCATCAAGCATCGCTTGACGCCAACAGTCAAGCACTTGAGCTTCAAGAAACGAATTGGGTTCATCAGTGTTAATCATCAATAAATCCTCACCTAGTTCTTGCTCATCCTGATGTTGTGGCTTCGTTGCCTCCATGATGTCCTGGATGGACCGGTACCGAACCGGGGCATCATCATGATTAGCATCATGCTCGCTCGATGAAGTAGAAACTGGACTTGGAACAAGTGCTGGGAGTTCAATTACTTGTGAACTTCGAGAGGAAGACGCTGGGGGCAATGCTGGTGATGTTCCACTCGTAACTGGACTCATGTTCATCGGATCATCATGTGACACTCACATAATCAATGGTAAAGTCATTGTCAGTTTCTTCACCCTCCCACTTCCAAGCTGCTTCTTCATCGAACACGTCATCTCTTGTGACTCTTACTCGTTTGGTGTTGGGATCATATGTTCGGTAAGCCTTCGACCCCTGCTCATACCCAATAAAGATCATTGGCTTGCTTCTGTCATCGAGCTTCTTCAGCTGTCTGGTAGTCTTCGTATGAGCAACACACCTGAACGTGCGTAGATGATACAACGCCGGTGGTGTTTCTGCCCATAATTCATAAGGAGTCTTCCCACCATTTCCTTTGGTTATGGTACGGTTCAAGACATAAACTGTTGTCACAACTGCTTCTCCCCAGAACACCCCCGGGAGATGTTTTGCCTTCAACATGCTGCGTGCAGTACCCACTATCGTCTGATTTTGCCTTTCCACGACGCCATTTTGTTGAGAAGTATATGGCGCCGTCAACTCTCGGTAGACACCAAGTTCTGTGAAGTATTGGTTCAGTTGTCTAGAGGTGAACTCTTCCCCCCTGTCGGTATGTAATGCACCAAGCATCCTTCCACTATTACGTTCCGCCGCCACCTGGAACTTCCTGATCGCCTCTGGCGCCTCATCTTTTGTGGATAGAAGATACACCCACATATAACGACTATAATCATCAACGAGTAGAAGAAAGCAGCTTTTACCACTTGGCGTTGTTGGCGTGATGGGGCCACATATATCTCCGTGCACCTTGGCGCGGGAACGGAGCCCTTTTGTGTTTTCCAGCCAAACATGCTTCACAAACTTTGTTCACCTACGTGAGAAGTGGTAATCCCCGAACCAAACCTTCTCGAGCCATACGCTGATGGGCTCCAAAGTTGACGTGTCCAAACCGAGCATGCTAGCGCCAAGCATCCTCACCAACTACAACACTCAGACATACGGGTCGAGCTAACTCAACGTCGAGAACATACAACCTTCTCGGTGTACGTTGAATCTTTGCAATCATCCGCAGGTTTTCATCTCAAACCCGCATCACACCACCTTGCACATATATCTGATAGCCAGCTTCATCAAGTTGCCCATAGCTGACTATATTTGCAGTAAGTTGAGGGATGTAATACACGTTACCGAGCTTGTGGTGTTCTCCATTCTTGAAGCTGAACAAGACAGTTCCACATCCCTCAATCCGGACGATGGATCCATCACCGGACTTCACAGTTCCAGTTACTAGAGTATCCAGATCACTGAACGCCTCACAAACCTCAGTCATGTGGTTAGACGCTCCAGTGTCAAAAATCCATCGTCGTGCACTCCGATCTTCCGTGCCATGGTTGATTGTCTAAGCCTTCTCACACAGTGATTCACCAATCCTGTTGTGAACATTCACGGTGGAAACGTGAGACATAGTGTCACATAACAGAGATTCCACATTTGCCATCTTCCTTTCTGTTCTCTGTCTTGATACCCCATCCTCTATCAGCAACAGACTTGACTCATCATCTTGCACCAGATGTGCTTGATCCTTCTTGGACTTGTTACAACAATCACGCGCCCAATGGCCGATCTTACCACAGTTGTGGCACTTATCCTTGCCACGATCAGATTTGGAACCGGGTTCATTCCGGCCAGGTGAGGCCTGTTTCTTGTTGAAACCTCCACCCTTTCCATTGCGCCAGTTCTTTCCACGGTTCCCCGAACCGCCGGAATGCTTTGAACCGACACACTCCTTCTGCTTGTACTTCTCAAGCCATTGATCCTCAGTGAGGTGCGATTTTCCATCTTCACGCACTTTGCCAATATCTCCATCTTCTTCGGCCACCCTAAGCTGCCCTGTGATCTCGTCCATAGAAAGACTTGCCGAGTCCAACAAAGTTTCAATAGAGATCACTAACTGCTTGTATCTTGAACTTGCAATACGAAGATACTTATCGACAATCTTGTCCTCTGGCTCAGGATCACCGAGTGTTGCCAGTTGGTTTGTGAGGTTATTGAGTCGCATTGCAAAATCTTCAATGGACTCTCTCTCACGAGTGAAAGCAGCTCGTACTCACGGTGTACCTTTTGCAGTGTAGATTTCCTCACACGATCATCTCCAATCCTCATCACTTTGATGCAGTCCCATGCCTCCTTTGCAGTTGGCTTGACAACAAGTGTGGCCGTCATATCTGCAGGAACAACACTGCAAATGGCGTCCAACGCCATCCGATCCGCCTGAAAGTCGGCTCCTTCCTTGCTCACCGCCTTCCACAGCGACCTGGCCTCCAGCTTGATCTTACATCAGCAGCGACCACTTCATCTTCGTCAAATTGGGTAGTTCGTCGGCCCCACCGGCGTCACCTTCTCGATGACCCTTTTGACGATGCGCTTGCCGCCGACGTGAGAACCTCTCGGTTTACGTGAGAGCGTCCCCGACACCCATCAGCCGGTGGCGATCATGGTCCAACCCCAGCCATCTCGATCGCCGGCTCTGATGCCAATTGACGGACACAAAGTTATTGCTCGCCGAAGTTAAACGTATTTGTGTGTACTCTCGAGAACGAATGGCAGAGTTGGTTGTTTTTCAGGCGCAAGCGTCCGTCCTCAACACCGGACTTCCTTTTATAAAGCAACTGAACAATGCAACAAACTTAGACCTAGACCTCCTACACCTATGGCACGATCATAAGATCTGCCGGACTCGCTCACACCGAGTCTCCTACGTGCAAAAGTCCCATGCAAAGTTCCATACAACTTCCTACATGCACTTCATGCAAACATGCAAATATGCAAAGACCCGATCACTCCTGATCACGATCACACGTGAACAACTAACACAAGGCTTATACAACAACAGTTGTAATGTTTGGTGTTACACCACTTCACCATCTAATCCAATGGAATGGGAAAGATATGTTGTTTCCTTAGTTTTGCTAGGTCCGAAAAGTACTGTAAATTCTTAACTACTCCGCACTTTCTACATGCTATTGCTGTTGGTGCTCACTTTCTTGACGTGTCTGATTTCTGTTGAGGCCTATCGATTCTAGACAATTTTCTGTAATGACTTTTCATTTAACTGCTGTTTTTGCTCCTCCAGTTGGCTGGAATAGATAAGAATAACATCATGTGCCTTTGTTATGTGGATATTTATACACTTTTATATGTATGAAGTTTGAGCTTTGAAAGGATTTGCTATTCAGCAAGCAGGTGTTGCATATCTGTCGAAGCGTCTGCGGTCGACACTTCCCCCGGGCCTGCTCTGGGCAGCCTGCGGAGGTTCTTTTTTAGGCGGGGTTAGACCTCTTGCGTGGGTCTCGCCGGAATGGATGACGGAAGGAAATGAAAGTTGTTTGACACGGGGATTTACGTGGTTCGGGCCGCCGGAGCATAGAACCCTACGTCCACGGGAGTGCTCGGAGCACTGGTTTCCTTGAGTATGTGGATGCCCTAGAGGGAGCCGAACTCAGCAGAGTCCGAACTGTCCCTTGGAGTTCGAAGCCTAAAAATGCTCGAACCCTTTGTAACTTTGCCTACCCTAGCCTTTTATAGTCCAAGGCTTGGGTGGCTTACAAGGTGGCCCCGGGGTGATTTCCTACTAGCTACGCAGTCTTGGCACTGGCTTCGAGGTCCTCGCCCTGCCACCCTGCCCATACTGCAGGCTAGGTGTAGCGTGTAGCCGTTGGTGATGGAAGGGGCGGCAGGGCACGTCCTGTCCATGTCTTGTCGCTGTCTTCAATGGTCCACAACTTCACACACTGTATGCCTGTCTTGACTGTGACTGGTCACAACGCCTCTTTACAGGCGTGCGCCACGCCTCTTCATCTTGGAAAGGCACGGGTCTTGAATGCTTTGTACGGTAAGGGCATGACGCGCCTTTACTCCCGCTGCCTTTTGCGTCGGGCGGGCAGCGTTGCTCTACTGGCCACGTGTCGGGCCCGGAGCTCTCCTCTAGGATAGGGGGAGCTCCGGCCCCTTTGGACACGTGGAGCCTTCGGAGCTCACCCATGCGGGGGGGGGGGTCCGGCTCTGCTCGCCACGTGGCGGGCCCAGAGCTATCCTCCGAGGGGAGGGGAGCTCCGGCCCTGCTGGACACGTGGCTCCTCCGGAACTCGCCCGTGTGGGGGAGGCGAGGTCCGGCCTCCTGGCCCACGTGGCAGGCCTGGAGCTATCCTCCGAGGGGAGGGGAGCTCCGGCCCTGCTGGACACTTGGCTCCTTTGGAGCTCGCCCCTGCGGAGGGGGCGAGGTCCGGCCTCTTGGGCCACGTAGCAGGCCCGGAGCTATCCTCTGAGGAGAGGGGAGCTCTGGCCCTACTGGACACGTGGCGCCTTTGGAGCTCGCCCCTGCGGAGGGGGCGTGGTCCTTAAGCGGTTTCACCCTGTGCGCGGGGGTACCCGGTATTGAGGGTACCGACAGTGGCCCCTGGGCCCACCTCGGGGGAGGTAACGAGCCCAAGGTGGGGTCTTCTTCTTCCCGCGCACCTTCTTGTCTTGAGTACTCCCTGTGCTGCCAGGGTCTCGACGGCTTCGGAGCTCAGCCTCTGAGGAGAGGGTGAGGCCTGGCATCGGAGCTCAGCGCTGTTAAAGGGGGAGGTCCGGCTTCAGAGCTTGCCTCTGAGGAGAGGTAGAGGTCCGGCTTCGGTGTTCACCCCTGTGGAGGGGGTGAAGACCGGCATCAGAGGTCACCCCTGCTGAGGGGGTGAGGTCTGGCATTGGAGCTCAGCCCTGTGGAAGGGGGAGGTCCGGCTTCAGAGCTCGCCTCTGAGGAGAGGTAGAGGTCCGGCTTCGGTGTTCACCTCTGTGGAGGGGGTGAAGACCGGCATCAGAGGTCACCCCTGCTGAGGGGGTGAGGTCTGGCATCGGAGCTCAGCCCTGTAGAAGGGGGAGGTCCGGCTTCGGAGCTCGCCTCTGAGGAGAGGTAGAGGTCCGACTTCGGTGTTCACCCCTGTGGAGGTGGTGAAGACCAGCATCAGAGGTCACCTCTGCTGAGGGGTGAGGTCTGGCATCGGAGCTCAGCCCTGTGGAAGGGGGAGGTCTGGCTTCGGAGCTCGCCTCTGAGAAGAGGTAGAGGTCCGACTTCGGTGTTCACCCCTATGGAGGGGTGAAGACCGGCATCAGAGGTCACCCCTGCTGAGGGGGTGAGGTCTAGCATAGGAGCTCAACCCTGTGGAAGGGGGAGGTCCGGCTTCGGAGCTCGCCTCTGAGGAGAGGTAGAGGTTTGGCTTCGGTGTTCACCCCTGTGGAGGTGGTGAAGACCGGCATCAGAGGTCACCTCTGCTGAGGGGGTGAGGTCTGGCATCGGAGCTCAGCCCTGTGAAAGGGGGAGGTCCGGCTTCAGAGCTCGCCTCTGGGAAGAGGTAGAGGTCCGGCATCGGGGCTCGCCTCTGAGGAGAGGGCGAGGGCCGGCATTGGAGCTTAGGCCAACGGAGGGCGTGAGGTCCGGAGATCATAGGAACTCAGCCTCTGTGGAGAGGGTGAGGTCCGGCATCGGGGCTTGTCTCTGAGGAGAGGTCGAGGGCCGGCATCGGAGCTCAGGCCAACGGAGGGCGTGAGGTCCAGAGGTCATCGGAGCTCAACCTCTGAGGAGAGGGTGAGGTCCGGCTTCGGAGCTCGCCTCTGAGGGCGAGGACCGGCATCGGAGCTCAGGCCAGCGGAGGGCGTGAGGTCCGGAGGTCATCGGAGCTCAGCCTCTTAGGAGAGGGTGAGGTTCGGCATCGGGACTCGCCTCCGTGGAGAGGGCGAGGGCCGGCATCGGAGCTCAGGTTAGCGGAGGGCGTGAGGTCCGGAGGTCATCGGAGCTCAGCCTATGAGGAGAGGGTGAGGTCCGGCATCGGGGCTCGCCTCTAAGGAGAGGGCGAGGGCCGGCATCGGAGCTCAGGCCAGCGGAGGATGTGAGATCCGGAGGTCATCGGAGCTCGCCTCTGAGAAGAGGGAGACGAGGTTCGGCTTTAGAGCTCACCCCCGCTGAGGGGGCGAGGTCCGGTACTGCTCAGAGGTCCTCCTTTCCCTGCCTCTTAGTCTTATTTGGCTTACAGTCCCGGGCCAGTGTACGGGGCCTAGGGCAATCCGGTGCCTTTGGTCCCGGAGGTCTGGCTCCCGCCGTAGTTAGGGTGTAACCGTCCAGCCCCTAGTACTCAGACCGTAGCGCTGGGGAGGCAGAGTGCGCATGCTTTGGGTGCAGGACCGGGCAAAGTAAGGCTTCTGGACCTCCCGCTCTGGCGTAGGTCTTTTCCTCGAGGAGACCAACTGGCGTCACAGTGCCCTAACTGGGGGAGGTTCGAGAGGCCCCCGGGCCATCGGCAGGTACCCTAAGCGCGACCACACTCGGTAGGATAGCAAATTTTGACTAGGCATGCGCAGGGAAGGAGAGCCGAGTGTACGGAGGGCGTACACTATCTAGAGCTTAGGGAGGTGATCATATAAATTAATGCGTAATTTAAATGAACACCTGAGTAAGTGTGGTAGTACTTACAGAGGTAGGGCCGGAGCGCTTGCCTCGAGCTCCCATGCATGGACCGGCGGTGGTAGCGCTAGAGCTCACGCCGGGGTCGTGCGATCTGGAGCGTTGTTTGCCATCTTGCCTCGTCGGCGAGGTAGATGTCCTCACGCAGAGCGGGTCATGCGTGGCTTCGTCGTACGCTTGGGCACGGGGGGACCCTCATGGCGATTTCAGGGGGAAGCATGGCTTCGGCCCCGCATACCATGTAGAAGGGTAATTCCCGTGACCCGGCCTTGGGATGTCCGATTGGCCCCCGACGTAGAGGAGTCGGTATCCCCTGACGGCTCTAGGTGCAGCGTCTGCACCGGTTGTGTGGGTCTGCTCGGCGTGGACCTGGCACGCCTCGCATCCCCTAACCGGCTTGACGGCGTCCAGGAGGCTCTCGATCAGTAGGAGCCATGCCGGATGGCTTAACCGACCAGCGTGCGGGATGTTGCGCGTTCCTAATACTCGCCTCCGTGGATTACTGCGAGTTGGTCGCAGCCTTCCTCCTGGGTTATGCATCGCAATAGGATGCCGTGGCGCCACGCCAGTAAAGATACCAGCACGTAGCACTTAGCCATCCGCACAATCCGTTCAGCGTATGCACGTTCATCAGAAAGGATGTCTTTCAAGGAGTCCCGGACCTCCGTGGTCCATGCATCGGGACTACTTGAGCTTGTGGATCTTGGGCGCTGGGTAGCACGGAGTCCCCATGGCGCATACGATCCTTTGGCTGGCACCATGGCTGCATGGCCGCCGGGACCGCCAGCTTCGAGGTGCTGGTCTCGCCCCCTTCGCCCGGTTGGCACTCCGGGCTGTGAGTCGCGACAACGTCCCTTCGAAGGCTCCTTGGGGCTTCGGGGCTCCAATGGAGACCTTCGTTGACAGGTTGTTGGCGACGGTGTCGTTGGCGTGCGGTACATGGCACAGGTCCAAAGTACCCAAACCGCTCCCCCGTTGGCATGAGGAGCAGCACGCCGTCGAGGTAGAACGTCCAGTGAGGCTCAGTGAAGGCCGGTGCTCGGAGCACCAGTTCTACACCTTCGGCTCCCCCTGGGATGGTTGGTGGTGGCGTCCACCTGACCATGGAGTCGGTCGGTGCTTGGCTCTTGACCGTCTGACGTGGTCAGGAGTACAGCTTGAACTCTGCCATCTTCGGGCTGTCTTCCGGCTTTGGAGGCTAGCTGTGAATGCCAGCGACGCCCTTCTTCTGCTCTGGCGCACTTGTCCGCCATGCTGAAGAGCTCTGAGATGTCTTGCACCTCCCTGGTGGCCAACTTCTCGAGCATCTTCTTGTCCCTCACACCCTGTCGAAATGCGACCACCACTGATGCATCCGGGATGTGGGAGGGATGGTGTTGCGTACTTGGGAGAACCGCGGGATGAAGGAACGCAGAGATTGTCCCGGTTGTTGTTGCACGGCGTGGAGGCCTAGCTCCGTGCCGAGGCGCGTGTAGGAGCAGCTGAAGTTCGCCGTGAACTGTCTGCATAGCTTCGCCCAGGAGGTTATGGAACCCTGGAGCAGGTTCATGAACCATGACCTCGCCGGGCCGGTCAAGGCGACGGGGAAGTAGTTGGCCATGACCGCTTCATCCCCTCCTGTCGCTAGGATGGCAGTGGAGTAGACCTGCAGGAACTCTGCCGGGTTGACGCTTCTGTCGTACTTCTCCGGCAGGCGTGGCCGAAACTTGCGTGGCCACCTTGCGAAGCGAAGGTGTGGCGCCAAGGTCGCACACCCGGTCACTGCTATTGCAGGTCTTGGTGCCGCGAACCCTTGGACGGCTGCTGCCATAGTGTACCCCGGTATGGGCGAAGGTGCGCCATGCACCTGCAGCGCTGTCTGCAAGGCATATGGTTGCTGCATATGCTGCATGGCGTATGTCTGGGGCAGAGGTTGCGTGGGGAACATCTGCGACCCAGGTTGAGTCGAGGCGGTCGACATGCTGTAGTTGGCCTCTTGCATGCGACGCCTTTGCCGCTGTCACTCGATGGTGACGCGAGCGTCTTCTCCCGAGCGGCGTCGCTCCAACTCTATCCTCAGGTCCGCCGTTGGGAGCCTGGTAGAGCAGGAGTCTGCGTCCGCCCGTCAACCGTTGGTGTGTGCGACAGCGACACAGCTGGTTGACCTAGGCGTCGTCCCCGCCGCAACGGAGGGTTGACAACAGTAGCGACGAGGTAGTTGATGTCGCGGATCCACTGCTGGGTGGCCCCCTGGGGAGCGTCTTCAGCAGGTGGACTGTCCAGGAGCGCTTCTGCGACGGCTAGCACACTTGCTTGAGTGGCGCTCTGCGCCGCGACAAATCTTGAGATTGATGGAGTTCGCCGGGAACGTCGGCGCGAAGAGCTTGCCGCTGACGGAGGCTTGGTCATCTTCGTCGGCGTAGACTCGTCGGAGAGCGAAAAGCCCCCTACCTGGCGCGCCAAATGTCGAAGCGTCTGCGGTCGACACTTCCCCCGGGCCTGCTCTGGGCAGC
The DNA here is from genome assembly GCA_030760725.1 of Neostapfia colusana. Lineage (NCBI taxonomy): Eukaryota > Viridiplantae > Streptophyta > Magnoliopsida > Poales > Poaceae > Neostapfia > Neostapfia colusana. The sequence goes on from JASWHV010000003.1 coordinate 104,202,696, forward strand.
CTGCGGAGGTTCTTTTTTAGGCGGGGCTAGACCTCTGGCATGGGTCTCGGCGGAATGGATGACGGAAGGAGATGAAAGTGGTTTGACACGGGGATTTATGTGGTTCGGGCCGCTGGAGCGTAAAACCCTACGTCCACGGGAGTGCTCGGAGCACTGGTTTCCTTGAGTATGTGGATGCCCTAGAGGGAGCCGAACTCAGCAGAGTCTGAACCGTCCCTTGGAGTCGGAAGCCTAAAAATGCTCGAACCCTTTGTAACGTTGCCTACCCGAGCCTTTTATAGTCCAAGGCTTCAACGGCTTACAAGGTAGGCCTCGGGGACCCGACAGGTGGCCCCGGGGTGATTTCCTACCAGCTACGCAGTGTTGGCGCTGACTTCGAGGTCCTCGCCCTGCCACCCTGCCCATACCACAGGCTAGGTGTAGCGTGTAGCCGTTGGTGATGGCAGGGGCGGCAGGGCACGTCCTGTCCATGTCTTGTCGCTGCCTTCAATGGTCCCCAGCTTCAGACACTGTACGCCTGTCTTGACTGTGACTGGTCACAGCGCCTCCTGACAGGCGTGCGCCGCGCCTCTTCGTTTTGGGAAGGCGCGGGTCATGAATGCTTTTTACGGTAAAGGCATGGCGCGCCTTTACTCTCGCTGCCTACCGCGACGGGCGGGCAACACTGCTCTGCTGGCCACGTGTCGGGCCCCGAGCTCTCCTCTGAGGAGAGGGGGAGCTCCGGCCCTGCTGGACACGTGGAGCCTTTGGAGCTCACCCCTACGGAGGGGAGGGAGGTCCGGCTCTGCTCGCCACGTGGCGGGCCCGGAGCTATCCTCCGAGGGAAGGGGAGCTCCGGCCCCGCTGGACACGTGGCTCCTTCGGAGCTCGCCCCTATGGGGGAGCCGAGGTCCGGCCTCCTGAGCCACGTGGCAGGCCCGGAGCTATCCTCCGAGGGGAGGGGAGCTCCGGCCCCACTGGACATGTGGCTCCTTCGGAGCTTGCCCCTGCGGAGGGGGCGAGGTCCGGCCTCCTGGGCCACGTGGCAAGCCCGGAGCTATCCTCTGAGGAGAGGGGAGTTCCGGCCCTACTGGACACGTGGCGCCTTTGGAGCTCGCCCCTGTCGAGGGGGCGAGGTCCTTAAGCGGTTTCACCCTGTTGAGGGTACCGACAATATCTGTCATCTTGGTTGACTTGCAAGCATTAGTAATGTTATGAATCATGATTAAAGCCTTCTCCAGACAATTATCGATTGATTGGTAAGCATGTGCTGCATCATGTCCTTGTCTTATTAGGCCTAGAAGTTCTATCCTCCGGGAGAAAACAAAGAATAATCGTATCCAGCTTTTGTAGATTATATAGAAGAAAATTCAGTGGAGGCACGCGGGTGAAAAGTTCGGCACTTACGTACACTTGTGTAATCAAGCAAGAAATGAAAACGCATATTCGTGTTAAATTCAGTGAGATCGCCTCTTCGTTATTTGGCCCAACCCATGGGGCGTTGACCTGGAGAAGAGCAATCTGGATCTGGCTCCTAGTGCGATGAGTTGGCTTCTCGGTCTAGTCAATAAAATCTGAAATAATCTGTGTGGGTAAGGGTATCTTTGATTGAGCTTTATGTAAATTGTTAAGAATTTGAAATCCCAATTAAAGTGGTTTCTCTATGAAGTAGATTTTTTAAAAGCTGTAGATTCTTCCAGTATAAATTAGAATATGTTCACACCTTAGGTTTCCTAGATTTTCATCCAACTACTAGAAAAATTTCTCACTTGTCACTGATTACGCTTAAGTCTCTCAAACTAGATGAAGAAGCAAATCTGTAGATCACTAGCAATCTCAGTAAAGTAGCTCAAAGTGGCTGTCGTAGTCTCATACTCTCATCATTATCATCCTACTTTTCGTCTCTCGTATTCTTGTGGAGAAATCAAATCAGAGCACTTCCAAAAGAGGACGAAGAATATGGAGCAAAAGCGTGGAACTCGAATGATGGCGATGAGAGCTGCTGCTGGTCCACACCCTAATGTATCTTGTCTGCGTGCTTGCTTGCCTATTGTTTAGCTCACACTCGCGAACCACAAAAAAATTAATGGTTGGTACATACCGAGCTTTCTTTTCTTTTAACAAGAAAGAGGCAGGGGCTCTGCCATTTCATTAAAGAGGAAGAGAAGTGGAACACAATTTGCATATGTACAACGCTAAAGCCAGCAGCCTAGGCTGCTTGCTCCCTAGAACACGATGAAAGAGAGAAAGAAAGATCACAATGTTGTGGGCAAGGTCCCAAACAGGAAAACATCGAGATTCATGGCCCGATCATCCAAGATCTGCTCAACTATTAGCTTTGCTTAACTTACGTGTGGCTGTCAGTGGTGCTTTATAGTTTAAAGTTCTACCATCATCGGCCGTGCTTGTGATGTCATATTGTAGTAGTCTATTTTCTCATTGGCACTTACAATTTGTTTCTTTCTTCCCCTTGGAATGTCCTCATATTTCTCTCCTTCTAATACTCCACCATTCGTAAGATATTGTCCCACCATTTATCTCTGCAATGCTTTTCAGTTTCTTGCATTGCTAGTTGTAGCCAGTTTTATACCATACCCTCAGTTAACGCACCTCAGTATTTTAGTGTTGTTGTATCCATCTCATGACTTTTATCATAACATTTTCTGTAAATGGGCACTCGATCAATAGTTAGAGTGTGGTCTCGGCCTCATCAAAGCATAGTGGGCATATAACATTGTTTTCCCATCTTTTTTTAAGATATCTGCAGTTTGTAGCTTCTCATGTAAAGTTAGCCAAGTAAACCAACAGACCTAGGTTCAACTTTAGCTTTCCATAGCGTTGGATCAAGAAATTAACTCTTCATACCTTGGAATTGCTATTTCTACGCTGGTTTGGCCGTATATTCTCCTGCTGTATTTAGCCTCCATGTTACTTTATCCCTACATTGTTGCTGAAGTTAAATTAGAGATAGAATCCTCCAAAGCTTTATGTATTCTATTATGTGTGATGTTATATTACTCAATAATTTAATCAAACTTTTATTTTGTATCTCTTTTACTATCGTCCTATTTTTATACTACTACTACAAAAACCATTATCACAGGGCCTCGTTTTTCAGACCCAGGCGGTCCGTAAAAAAATGCGTCTGTGATGTCGAATGAATTAATAGTCGCCTGTGATTAATGAACATCATAGACGGCTCGCAAAGGCAAACCGTCTATGTAAACATATCAATTTTCACAGGCGGACCGTGGAGTAGGAGTCTCCTGCAATATTGGCCATTAATACAGGCGACTGGAGCGACGGGCGTGCGCAACCTTTGCGGTTACTGAGGGGAACACGCCTTTGAATTCAATTCAAAGCCACCAAACGTCGCGGCCTAGTATACATCAACCACATTTACCATCAAACAATAAGACAACAAACAATTCGATATCCAATATCAAACATTCATTATCAAACAAACATCCATTAAAAATTAAATTTTTACAAACAAAAAAATAAAACAACAGACGGTTGTCTAGTCCTCTGACGGCGGAAGAACCCCACACTTATTGGCGATCGCCTCCACCAACTTCCTGCTGCCTTCCACCCCAAGAGGTAGTGGCATATGGTGTCCGTTCTAGTACATTATGGAAGGCGACCAAGACCCAGAAGCTCCATGGCATCAGATGTACTCGTAAATACATCCTTCGCTATCTACCAGCGCAACGGTGATATGTCGTCCGCCTCTGCACTGAGGGAAACTAAACTCTGCTTTAGGATAGTGACTTTCCTAAGCAGGTGCACTCTATCTTCCGCCAAGGAAGGCGGCGGAGGTGTGGTTGGAGCCAGGGACGGAGGCGCGGTTGGAGCTGGGACGGAGGTGCGGTTGGAGCCGAGGACGGAGGCGCGGTGAGTGGAGTGCATGGTCGGAAGCGCTTCGTCGGTGATGCCATCGAGACTAGGGCTACGGTGCGGCGAGGAAGACAAAGACTAGATGGAAGAGGAAGACTGTGATGATGGTGCAAAGAAGGGGGAAGGTGCAAGTTATAATGGTGCGGAGAAGGAGAGGTCGGATCGCTTCAAATTATGCGCGCGAATGTCAACGACCGCACGATACAGGCGGACCGTGGAGTAGACGCCACCTGCAATATTGGCCATGAATACAGGCGGTTGAAGCGACCGGACGCGCACGCCTTTTCGGTTACCGAGGGGAACGCACAGTACATGCGTCCTTAGAGTTGCACAGGTGGATAATCTTACGTTATAACCCGCTTGTGATAAATATTCTTCACAGACGGACAGTCGTAGGTAAAGAACCGCATGCGATAATTGAGTTATCACAGGCGGATACTCTTTACTTTACAAACTGTCTGTGATAAAGCGGCTAGTCATAGGTACAGAACCGTCTTCAAAAAATTGTATTTACCAATTATTCAAAATGTTTTCACAGGCGGTCTTTACTTGAAGAAAAAACAGAGGAATATACACAAAAGAACAAAGGAAAAACAGAGCTCACATGTACACATAGAGATGAAGCAGCACTCAGCCTGCCATGGCTTCAAGCACAGTGTATTTCACCGTTGAAGTCTATGGCCGACTCAAAGCCAATATTTCACTGTATGAATTTTGTTAATTTTTCTAAAGCATTCCAACATGTCAAAATTCAAATATTAAAAGAGAAAAAATTGTCAAATTAAAATATTAGAGCTTTATTACCATATTACAAATATATAAATATATGTCATATATTTTTTCCAGCATTAACATCTTCTCGCATATAGGGTTTCAAGTCCTTTTCAATGCTTCTTTCTACGCGCGTGATGTTGTCTGGATCGGTAAAAAGGTACATATCTTCATATTGATTATATTCCTCTTCATTATCTCCCCCATTCTCAACCCCAACAATATTTTGCTTTCCAGAAACGACTACATGTATCTTCTCAGTTCCTGGATCCTGTACATAAAAAACTTGTGCAACAAGATCAGCGAGAACCCACAGCTTATCTTTATAACCCACTTTTTCAAGTCTTCCAATGTCAACCCGTAGTTGTCCACTTTCATACCATCAGGATGTTTGACCCATTGGCACTTAAACACGGGCATTTGCATTCTTTTGCCATAATCGAGTTCCCATATTTCCTCTATGAACCTAAAGTATGTGGTCTTCTACCCTTGTGGATCGTAAGCCTCTATACGAACGCCACTATTTTGTGCAACACTCTTACCGTCTTTTTTCTCAGTGTAAAATGTGTAACCGTTGATGTCATATGCTTGTCATGATGTCACCAAAGCAGATGGGCCAAATCTAACTTCTTCATTGTTGCCTCTTCTATAGAGTCTTCGTATGGTATATTTTTGTCCATTAACCATTCAGTGAAACATCTTCCGTGCTCTTTCATGATTCAGTCCTCTGTGTGGCCTTGGTTATTTATGCGAAGCTCAATTTCGTGTTCCTCGATGTACGACTCAGCTATTGTGAGCTGTTGTAGTACACCAAAATATGCACAATGTACTAATTTGTAATCCTGAACGGTAAAAATTTTCTTACCCACTTTGCCTCTCCCACATAGTCTACCCTCATGTACTGGTATAGACACACCTATCGGCTTTCCATCTTTATGTAATCAACGCAACACTCAATCACTTCTTCATTAGTGTATCCTTCCATAATCGAACTCTCTGGGTTAGCACGGTTCCACACATAACCCTTTAATACTCCTAAGTATCTCTCCAACGGAAACATATGATGTAAATAAAGTGGCCCCAATGCTTTTATCTTATCAAAAAGATGTATGATTAGGTGTACTTGCATATCAAAAAAGGATGGTGGAAAACACATCTCAAGCTTGCACATAGTCTCGACGATCTATATTTTCAAATAGTCTAAGTCTTCCCAGGCTATCACCTTTTGCAATACTGCAATGAAAAAGTAACACAAAATGTGATGACAATTTTTACATGCTTAGGTTTGATGACTCTTATTGCAATGACAAGGAACACTGTCATCATCATGTGACAGTCGTGAGAATTATAGCCGAACAAAGACAAGTCTTTCATCGAGACTAGTTTACAGATATTGGATGAGAAACTCGTAGGCACTCTGATCCCAAGCAAGCATTCACAAATTGCCTTTTTCTCCTGTAGTGTCAAGTTGTAGCTGGTTGGGGGAAGATAATGCTTCCCGTTGGCCTTTTCTACCGGGTGAAGCTCTGGTCTCATATCAAGATTTACTAGGTCCATATGTCATTTTAATCCGTCATTTGTTTTCCTCGGCATGTCCAACAAGGTTCTAATGATACTGTCAATACATTCTTTGTAACGTGCATCAAATCAATACTATGGCAAATTTCCAGGTTTTTCCAGTACGGAAGATACTTGAAAAAATCGATTGTTTCTTAAAAGTCATGTTAGTTGTATAACTTAAAGATGTAGTTTTATTTCTCTTTGTTCCTTTACATTTTTTCCCTTACCGAAAGCAACCTGAATGTTCTTGACCATTTCGAACACAAGTCTTCCACTATAAGATTTTGGTGTAGTATCTTTTTTGATTCTGTTATCAATTTGTTCTTTCATCTTCCTGTACTTGTGTGTATTTTTCAAGAACCGCTAGTGTCTCATGTACACCGTCTTTCTGGATATAGTGAGGTACAAAAATCCAGTTTCCTTCACGCACCATACACAACCTTTCTTCCTTTTCATTTGTCCCGATAATGTAAACAGTTCAGGATAATCATGCATGGTAACGAATATCATTGCTCTTAGCGTGAAATACTCCCACTTATACTCATCCCATGTATGTACCCCTTCATTCCACAGTTTCGTCATATCTTCTATTAGAGGTTTCAAGAACACATAAATTTTGATGCCAGGTTGTTTCGGACCTTGTATAAGAATAGATAACAAAATATATTTCCTTTTTGTGACACAAAATATATTTTGATGTGCTCTGTATGCTCCTTTTTCACCAAACGGATTCATTCCATCTGTACCCAAGGCAAACCTTGCATTTCTGATTTTCATTGCAAACTCTAGATACTGAATATCAAAATTTTTCCATTGGGTTGCATCACCAGGGTGTCGAATATGTTTTTCATTCTTCCTGCCCTGCTCGGCATGCCAACACATAAGTTCAGCCTCCCTAGGGTTTGAGAAGAAACGCTTCAAGCGATCAATTACTGGAAGGTACCAGATCACCAAGGCAGAAATTTTTCTCTTGTTCTTTCCGTCTGCATCGTCAAAAGTATCGTCATCGTAACCTTCAGGGCCAATAATATCCTTCTTATTCTTCTGGGTCTTATTCATGTCGGTAACATACTGGTGATTGTAGTCCTTCTTGTATCTACTGACACCGCAGATGGGACATCTATTTGCGAGCTCATGCTCATTGCGATAAAGGATACATTGGTTCATACAAGCGTGTATTTTTGTCACACCTAGTGACATCGAGAAAAGAAGATTCTTCGCTTTATAAGTGCTTCCGGGCAGTTTATTGGGACATGTAAGAATTTCTGCCAAAAGATTCAAAAGATCACAAAAACTACAACCGGACCATCCGTGTGTGGCTTTCAACTTTAGTAGTTCTAGGACTAAACACAGTGTAGTAAACCCTTTATCATAACCCTTTGATTTATCATATAAGAGCTCCGTTGCCGCATTCTGCAATGTCTCCATTTTACTTAAACCTTGACTTGCTCCCATAGAAATCAATAGATGTGGTTCGATGTGACACAATATCTCCTCACAATCAAACTCATCATCACCGTCATTATCCTGATTGTCACTACCATAATCGATATGAGCATTATCGTCATCAGAACCTTCCTCATCATCTTTATCCACCTCATGTGTATCTAACTCACCATACTCTGTCCATATTATGTATTATTTTCTAAAACCTCTTTAAACCAAATGAGATTGGATTACTATAGTATTTATCCAAGCAATCTTATCTTCACAGTCGATACATGAACATAATATGTCATCTATCTTTTGCATCTTTGCATGTCTCATGGATGCTTCAATCAAGTTTACAATATTTATGTACATAGGATCAAATCTTGACATGTTGGACATCCACGCTCGGCGGTCCATCTTCTATGTCAAACTGTAAAAATAAAAATATCATAGTAACCATTTCTTGAATGCAAGTGAAGGCTGAAAGTTGAACACAAGGTTCATAAAGCTAGCGTACAGTGATGGCACTTGGAGGCGAGGACGATGACGTACGCGCTTGGAGGCGAGGGCGAGGATGGTGACGTGGGCTCGGCAGCGAGAGAGGACGACGGCGGCAGCGACGACCAGGATGGCGGCGGCGGCGAGGGGCAAATGTATTTTTTGGCAGCCTGGCGGCAACGATGTGAAATCTCCCGACTTAAATTTTTGCGGTGCCCGAGCGGTGCTTTACATAGTTGCCATTATCACAGACGGGTTTTAAGGTGGTCTATATTAAAAAAAGTGTGTGATAATTGCCTCTTCATAGGTCTGCTCTTCAGTTCCTTATTTCTTTACTTCATTTTTTTATTTGGATTCCACTGCAAATACTCAAACATGTATGAATTCTGCAAATTAAGTCCAAACTCGATGATCTTTTTTCTATATTCTTCAAAAATTAATGTATACCAGATAGAACAAAAAGTTTAAAACTTATATAGGTAATATTGTTATGTTTTGGTAAATATAGAATTAATTTATATGCACATATTATTCAGATTTTCATATCTTCTAAAAATGGATCTTCCACTGAAAGTTGGTTTGTATGAACATATTATCTTATTTATACATGTATGAATTTTGTTAATTTTTTTAAAGCAATCCAACATGTCAAAATTCAAATTATCCATCATTCTAATGAAACGCTCTTATACATATGAGGCATTCTACCAATTTTGAACACACAATGATTCAAACAATTTTGTAAAAATCTGGAAAAATCATAGAGGTTGGTATGATGACTAAAAAGTCCCATAGAAAAATTCACTCACAAAAATCATTGTATTATGTAAGATACAAAAATGACAAATAAACTATTTATTTGTTTTTTTATGTTCTGACCAATTTCAATGTTTTTTCCAAGTGAAATTTAATGGGCACTTGTAATACTAAATCATATTACAAGAACTTGGAATTTGGGTTTTTTACAAGCCCCTTCATTTTGACCAAGAATATTAATTAATTCTAAACTTAGTAAATTTTTTTCACAGACGGTCCTATATTAAAAATCTGTTTGTGATAATTGCCTCTTCATAGGTCTGCTCTTCAGTTTCTTCTTCCTTTACTTCAATTTTATTTAGATTCCAATGTAAATACTCAAACAATTTTGTAAAAATATGAAAAAATCATAGAGGTTGGTATAATGACTAAAAGTCCCATAGAAAAATTCACTCACAAAATCATTGTATTATGCAAGATAAAAAATGACAAATAACCTATTTATTTGCTTTTTCTGTTCTGACCAATTTCAAAGGTTTTTCCAAGTGAATATTAATGGGCACTTGTAATACTAAATCATATTACAAGAACATGGAATTTGGGCTCTTACAAGCTACCTTATTTTGATTAAGAATATTAATTAATCCTAAACTTAGTAAATTTTTTCACAGACGATTCTATATTACAAAACACCTGCGATAATACATCTTCGCAGGCCGTGTTTAATTCATCTTCGAGGAGGAGGGTCGCACGCCGGTCACACTTCTCTGCACCACCGACCGCAATAAAGTTCTCCACGGCTCTTCCTCCTCGGGCCGCTCGTCTCCCTTTGTGAACAATGGAAGACATGTGTTTATCTCGCCCGTCTCTGCACCACCGGCCGCAATTATGTTCTCCGTCCCTCCTCCTCGTGCCGCGTGTTTCCCATCCATCCAACTCCAGCCGCTCTCTCTTCAAACCCTTAGCGATCGACCAACTCCAGTGCGAGCGCCGTCTGCCGTCCACTTTTTGCCATTGCTGCCGTCGTCATCGCCGTCACTACTCCCTCCTATTCTATATCATCGTCGTGTTCATGGCTAGGAACTTTGTTATCGACTTGGCGCGTGGCCGACTCAAGGAGGAGCGCTTGGCGTGGCGCAAGCACCACCCCCATGTATGTACATATGGCACACTGGTCGCTCTGTATTTTTGCTTTTCCATCTTGTAGTTTTTTGGTAATTTTAATTTTGTGGCTCGCCATTTGCGTCACTTGTTGTCCAATTTCTCTGCATAGGGTTTCTCTACGAAGCCTGAGTTGGGATACTTAATGAAGTGGCAGTGCATCGTTTCCGGTAAAGAAGGGATAAGTCATGAAGAATAAGCACAATCCAATATAACCATCGTCCGCTTATTAATGAATTTTCTTTGTAGACTGACTAGGAAGGTGGTTACTACCCACTGACAATCTCCTTCTTGGAGGACTATCCCTTGGTACCTCAAAGATGCGCCTTTTCACCTGGTTCCTTCCACCCGAATGTCCATGGCGCAGAAGCACTCTGACTTGGGGTTATTGATCAAGAGATTGTAAGATAGACTTATTTTATTCAAGTAATTAGTAATTGTTGCCGAACTTTTTTGAAGTGGTTTCTTATGTTGCTTAAATTGATATTTAGCAAAGGTGGTGTCCTAGTATTAATGTCAAAATTTTACCACTTGAAGTTCAGTGTGTACTTCACCAGCCAAATGTAAAAGCCCAAAAAAAGGTACTTGTAAAAATTTGTTCATCACCTCACAACACCACAGCTCATTTTATGGATATCTTGTGAACACTTGTGAAGAGCAAGTAACCATCATCAAAAGGGTGATTAGAGGGGAAAGCCCTAACTTCCAAAAAGTAGGATTTGTACACATGAACATGCAAGGTTGAGCTCACCCCTAGACCTTAAATAGTCTTGGGAAGGCTCAGGCCAAATTTCATGCAAATCCAATACTTTTTGAGACACTTTTGGAGATAATTCAAAAAGGGGCCAATTTGAATGCAAATTCAAATTTCAGCAACTTTCATCACTTGAATTCAAAAGTTGGCTTCGTATTAAAACTCAGCACATTTTTCTTAGTTAGTCCACCAATTTTTGGACTTCATCTTATCGGGAGGTAAATTTGCATTTATTCAAAAACTGAATTTCAATTTCAGTTCAAATGTGAAGCAAATTTAGCCAAACCAATTTCAAACTTAGGAAACCAAACTCAAACTGTGACTTGGTGCTTAAGCCACTCATTCAATGGAGAGTAGCTGGGATATTTACAGAAGAATTTGGAAAAAGATTAGAGGGGAGGAGGACCCACTGGTCAGTGAGCCACAAAATTTTGCAACCACGGTCACCGGGGCTCTTCTCTCGGGTCTGACTCGAAGAAGCCGACTCACCTCTGGGCGCCACCGCGTGAGCCACAGAGCACACCTCCTGCTTCCTCCCTCGAGCTGGCCAGCTGCTCCCGACTTGATCACCGCACGAAGCGGTCGGACGCTCACAGTACCGCCAAACCGAGACGCTGTTCCTACCCGCACGAGAAAAGAATCGATTTATAGGTGTAGGTTGAGGGCAGCAAGGTGGAAATCTTCTAATGGGCATCGAGAGATGCTCCGTGTAGGGAACCTCCTGTCCGTTTCGGTGCGACCGGTTCGACGTTTGGGCTGTTGGGTGAAAGGTTGTCTCGTTCGACATCGAGTGAGCATGCTGTGCAGCTCCACGGGTGGGCGTACGTGACGTGCTCTTCGGGTATCCCTGCAGGTGTATATCGAGTCGATTCGCCGTCCCTCATGGTGACGAGTACCGCTTGTTCACTGTGTCGTAACGTAGATAAATTATGGAATGTGATGATGCAATGCTGCTGATATGTATAATTGTATTGCTACATGTGTGCCACCAAATATTGCTTACTAAATTTCAGATTTATGAACTGTTAACTTGTGACTAAAAGATGAACTAAGGATGAACTTTTAGGCGTGTCCGTTTGCTGCAATTCTACCATCCCATGTTTGTTGTACACTACATGTTGAGTTTCATGCCTAGGTGAGTCGGTTAAGTCTTGTTGAGCCATCGTGCTCATGGTTGCTTCTTAAGTGTTTTTCAGGTGAGGAGCATCCCACGGACTTGGGTTACGAGTCCACCGGCGAGGGTTACCCTCCGTCGGGGATCACGGCTGAGTGGGAGCCGTACACGCCGCGCTGAGCTAGAGAGGTGCAGCTAGTGTGGGTTGCCCTAGGGCTGGGCAACCGACTTTTGCTAGGTAGACGGGCGTGAGTTGTACAAATTTAGTTTCCGCTGTGTAATACGAACACGAGTTTGTAACTGAGTATTGTACTACTTGGTACATTTCAGTTGCCTTTTATGTAATACACTGTTTCCTTATGATGTGTGCTGTCGGGTGTCGCATCGTACGGCACCACCCTCTGTGATCCTGAATGAGCGGATTCCGGTCCGCCACAGGCTGGTATCAGAGCCGCATTGGGGATAGCACATTAATTAAGGATTGTATTACGGGAAAACTTAGGTTTACGGTGAGGATTCGGTAGTTTGCCCAAGTAAGGACTATACTAGCATAGTTACTTAATGTGGCAAGACCAACATATGTGTTATAATTCTGAATTTTAATTATGCAATGACGCACCTACGCTCTGGTAAGAATGGTAAGGAACGCCACTGAAAGCTGTTCAATTTCGGTTAGCTCCCCTGACGAGGAATGTGATTCAGGGATAGGTCTCACAGATTGGTGTGAGACGTCAATATGAAACTCTTGGACTCTTCATGTTCCTGAATTCATATGAAACGCTGATCCCTAGCGTGCATTAGGCAAGTAAGTGGAGACCCCATCGCGTGGTCAGTAACGCGATAGTGTGTTCGTCTGGAAAGAGCCCAGGAGGACATACGCAGCGCTTGCCATTGGCATGCCCTGCAGGGCATTAGGTGGTATCTGTTGGGGGGATAAAATTCTCAACCGTGATGACCCGTTCGCGCTCTACTCGGGTTCCCCGACGTGTGGTGTTAAAACACGATCACGTACCTTGAGACGTGGCTTAACTCAAGGACGGCCGTATGGCAATGATACGGGCGTTTGTATTTACTTTCAAATATGGTCCTGCTTGAAATGAAAATAACCTTTGAGTACATCATTATTGTGTGGTCTTCTACAGGTACTAACCACGTATGTATCCCATGTAGTACCGGTGTGTGAGAGACCGTTTAGTGCCACAATTGAGACGTATATGCCGGTATAATCCGGTTAGGATTTTCTTTTTGTGAGGAACGTAGTACCGACATATCATAGGCATGTGCATGAAAAATAATGATAACAAGGAATTAAAATCACTAAGTTTCAACATTTAGGACCCTGGTTGGGTATAAAAATTCAATAGTGGATCAGTGTAGCTCCAAGGGATGGAAAAACAGAGTGCTCTGTTTTGAGCAGCAAGTTTGCTGATCTTTGACAGAGCATAACTCCCAGGTCATTTAGCCAATGGAGGTGTGAGATATAGTTCTGGAAAGGTGTTTAAGTTCCCTACAACATTGTTGTAGACTTCCAGAGCGGGATTACACCTTAAGATGGCTTAAATCCCATAGTAATGTAAACTTTCCAGGACCAGGACAGATTTAAACTACTCTCTGGACTGTTCTGTTTTTCAAGCATAATTTCCTGTAGAAAAATATAAAATTTTCATGTGATACATCTTTGGAAAGGTTAGGAGATGTGTTACATTTTTGTAACTCGATGTTTCTGCAATTGCAGCACGGAATTGAGCTAAATTTTGAAGTGAAAACAGCAACTTCCAAAGGAGGTGCTGTTGAAATTCTTCCAGAAATTCTGTTGACTTTGAATTACCATAACTTTTTAACCAGAGCTGATCTAAGGGCAAATAAATACTCGTTGGAAATATACTGAAGTTAAATTTAACTTTGGTATTCAGATTGAGTCATGAGAATGCCCAGAAACAGATCAAAATCTGGGATATGTAGAAACTGGTCATTCTGACAGAAATGACAGTTGAACTCATTTGAGAAATTGTTGTACCCTAAGGGGTTTAAGTACTTCCAATGGGGTAGAACATACTCATGAGTGGTTATCTTCAACTACTGAAAGATTTGAGTATATGTCTTACTCAAGTTTCTTTTGCTAGAGACCATGTTTGTGTCGTAGTGAAGATAAAAGGGTAGTATACGTGATGACAAAGCGATTTCAACGTCTCGTAGTGACCAAACCTAGTTGAGAGGAACTTCCAAAGAGGGAGTCCATCAAGTTGGAGTTAACTAGCTTGTATTTGGTCTGGTAATGGTGTAGCTTGTGCAAAGTTATTACATTATCCGTATACGAGATGTATCGCATGTTTTCCTGTCATTATATTTTATGCCTATTGGACTGCATGAAGTATGTTGTGGGACTTATGTTTATTGTCGTATGGTTGCAGATGGTTCGCACTCGGACCACGCATGAGATTGGTGGCTCTAGCCAGCAGGTGGGTGATGACTCCCAGCCACTGCCTACGACAGCACCCCGCAGCAACAATCACTACCGCCGCCTCCGCTTACGCTAGCGGATGTGATTGCGGCCCTGGTGGGTGGTCGTGAGGAGCAGACCGACCTGCTCCGCATGATCGTGTAGAATACGCCCCAGGCGGGGGGAGCGTCAAGAGAGGGGGCCTCGTGAGCCCCATGCTGTGACGTACTCGGATTTCGTGAGTACGCACCCTCTGGTGTTAACAGAAGCAGTAGAACCCCTGGAGGCCGACAACTGGCTGCGGACAATTGAGTCCAAGTCCAGGCTTCTCCAATGTATGGAGTGGCAAAAGACTCTGTTCGCGGCGCAGCAACTTCACGGTGCCGCTGGTGCGTGGTGGGCGGATTATGTCGCCTCACGTCCGGCTGGCCATGCCGTGGAGTGGGAAGAATTCCGGGAGGCGTTCCGCGCCTACCATATCCCTCCCGGGATAATGAAGCGGAAGTTCCAAGAGTTTTTGGAGCTGAAGCAGGGCAGGAGGAGTGCCCATGACTACTCCCGTGCCTTCAACCATCTGGCGCAATATGTGTTGGACTACGTCTCCACCGAGGAGAAGAAGCGGGAGCACTTCTATCGGGGGTTACACCCCGAGATGAAGACGCATCTCGTCCAATGGAATCGTGGCACCTTCAACGACCTCGTTAATGCCGCGATCATGCAACAAGACACTCAGCGAGAATTGGCGGCTGAGCAGCGGAAGCGCAACACTCCACCCAGCAGTGGGGGTGGCGCTCCCCAGAAGTACCGCATGGTGTATCGGACACCATCCAGACAGTAGTGGCATCCACCGGCACGACCTCAGCGGTTTGGGGGTTGTTCTTTTCAGCCATCCCCGTTCCGACCGCCGATGCCACCACCGTGACCGCAACAACAGCAGCAGCAGATGGTACCCCGGGCGTTCCCACCACCACAACGCGCCCCGGGTTTCGTCCGCCGATCAGCGGAAGACCGCCTCGCTACACTTGTTTTACGTGTGGCCAGGCGGGCCATTTCTCAAATGACTGTCCCTAGGGGCAGCAGAGCAGCGGGCAAGCCCAGTTCCAGGGCGGTGCTCGAGGCCAACCTCCGGTCAAGAAGGTTGGTCAGCGGACTGGGGGCATTCGCAACCTCGACAACGAGGACGCCCCAGAGGGAGACAACGTGCTGGCGGGTACGTTCACTCTCAACGACCAAGAAATCAGCATTTTATTCGATTCTGGTGCAACCCACAGTTTCATAAGTGCATCCTATGTGGCTAAGCATCAAATGCAAGTCTTTCCATCCGACTGCTCCTATATGATCTGCTCACCGGGAGGGAAGATTTCAGCAAATATGATGATTCCAAAAGCACCTCTGTGCTTAGGTGGGAAGATATATCCCACCACTTTGATAATCCTTACGGGACCAAAGATTGATGCAATCTTAGGAATGTCATGGTTACGCTACCATGGCGCTGTCCTAGACACTCGGACACGGATGGTTCATTTGAATTCTTCATTCCACCATCTGCATTCCATGGTGTTAGACAATCCAGTGCGGGAAGTTTCAGCAATTAATAATGTTGAAGCTTTCAAGTTAGAGAACATACCCGTAGTCCGGGAATACCCCGACGTGTTTCCGGATGATCTTCTGGGAATGCCACCTGAGCAGGATGTCGAGTTCAAGATTGAGCTTGCACCCGAGACTACGCCCATATCACGGAGACCATACAAAATGGCTTCAAACGAGCTGGCTGAACTAAAAGAACAGCTCAATGATCTGTTGAGCAAAGGTTTCATTAGGCCGAGTTCCTCGCCTTGGGGATGCTCGGCGCTGTTCGTAAAGAAGAAGGATGAAACCCTGAGGCTGTGTGTGGACTACCGGCCACTCAACACCGTCACCATCAAGAACAAATACCCACTGCCTCGTATTGACATCTTGTTTGATCATCTTGTGGGTGCAAGTGTGTTCTCCAAGATGGACCTTCGCTCTAGATATCATCAAATAAAATCTGGGCGGAGGATATCCCAAAGATGGCCTTCTCGACGAGATATGGCTTATATGAAGATCTCGTCATGTCTTTTGGTCTCACTAATGCTCCAGCACATTTCATGTATCTCATGAACTCGGTGTTCATGCCTGAGCTGGACAAGTTCGTGGTGGTGTTCATTGATGATATCTTGGTTTACTCCAAGACAGAAGCAGAATACGCCGAACATTTGAGGATCGTTCTTCAACGACTACGAGACCACAAGCTCTACGCCAAGATCAGCAAATGTGAATTTTGGATCAGCCAAGTGCCATTTCTGGGACATATCATCTCAGCGGAAGGCATTGCAGTTGACCCAAGCAAAATCGAGCAAGTGCTGAAAAGGAAAGTTCCCACTTCAGTCCATGAAGTCAGAAGCTTCCTCGGTTTAGCGGGATACTATCGGAGATTCATTCCAAGCTTCTCCAAGCTTGCTAAACCGATGACAGAATTGCTAAAGAAGGGAACAAAATATGTTTGGAACACGGCGTGTGAAGGAGCGTTCCAAGCATTAGTGAAGCATCTCACAACATCCCCGGTCTTAGCTCAACTGGATACAACCAAGCCCTTCGACGTGTATTGTGATGCGTCTGGTATTGGGCTCGGCTGCGTGTTGATGCAGGAAGGACGTGTGGTCGCATATGGCTCACGCCAACTTCGGAACCATGAGCAGCAGTATCCGACTCATGATCTTGAACTTGCTGCTGTGGTGTTGGCGCTGAAAATGTGAAGGCACTATTTCCTGGGGAATTTGGTGCATCTCTACACCGACCACAAGAGCTTGATGTACATTTTCACCCAGAAGGAGCTGAATATGAGGCAAAGGAGGTGGTTAGAACTAATCAAAGACTATGAGATTGAGATTCATTACCACCCCGGCAAGGCGAATGTGGTTGCCGACGCGCTGAGTCGGAAATCACATGTCCATAACCTCACCATTACACCGGTGAAGGGGGAAAAGCCGAGTTTATACTTGGTTCCTTATGGATCGCTCTACAACCTTGCCCTCATCCCTACCATTAGGGAGGACATCATTGCAGCTCAGAAGGTTGATAAGGGTATGGCACATCTCCGGAGACGGATAGACAACGGGGAAATCAAATGTTTCTAGAAAGATGATGAGGGGACGCTATGGTTCAATGACCGTATAGTCGTACCCCGGGACATGGCGCTGAGGAAAAAGATTCTTGATGAAGCTCACTTGTCTTAATAGTCCATTCATCCGGGCAGTAACAAAATGTACCAAGATTTGAAAAAGAAATTTTGGTGGACACGGATGAAGCGGGAAGTGGCTAAGTATGTATCCGAGTGTGATACGCGTAGACGAGTGAAAGCTGATCATATGAGGAAATCAGGGCTGCTGCAACCCCTGAAGATCCGGCATGGAAATGGGAAGATGTGAGCATGGATTTCATTGTGGGATTACCCCTGACTTCCAACAAGCATGATTCCATTTGGGTAATCGTTGACCGATTAACCAAGTCGGCTCATTTCATTTCTGTGCATACACGTTACAATGCCGGCAAGTATGCGGAGATGTACATAGGGAGAATTCTATGCTTAATACGGGGTACCCAAGACCATAGTCTTAGATTGAGGTGCGTTATTCGTGTCTCATTTTTGGGAGCAGTTGCACGCTGCATTGGGTACTAAGCTGATTAGGAACTCCGCCTATCACCCTCAGACAGATGGGCAAACAGAGAGGGTGAAGCAAGTACCAGAGGACATGTTGAGGGCGTGTGCCATCCACCACGGTAGGAACTGGGATGATCACCTACCGTTGGTGGAATTCTCGTACAATAACAGCTATCAGGCGAGTATCAAGATGGCACCATATGAAGCTCTCTACGGTCGTAAATGCCGCACCCCATTGAACTGGTGCGAGTCCGGTGAAAGGGTCACATTCTAGATTGATGTGGTGAACGATGCCGAAGAGCGCGTTTGGATGATTCAAGCCAACTTGAAGGCCACTCAATCCCGACAGAAAAGCTACGCTGCTAAGAGGCGTAGGCCATTGCACTTTGACGTCGGGGAACACATGTATCTCCGATGAAAGGCGTGCACCGGTTCGGCGTGAAGGGGAAATTCGCTCCCCGATTCATTGGACCCTATGCTATCACCGAGAAGTGTGGACCAGCGGCGTATAGACTGGAGCTACCGGCATCTCTTGCTGGTGTTCACGACGTTTTCCATGTTTCACAACTGCGAAAATGTCTGAAGCATACGGCTGCTGTTCCCACTGAAGATATCGGCGAGCTGCAACCGGATTTGACGTATGATGAATATACGGTGGCCATTATTGATGAGAAGGCTCGGACCACACGTAGCCGAACGTTGTGGTTCTACAAGATACTCTGGAGCAACCACACCGCCGAAGAAGCGACGTGGGAGAGCGAGGAATTCCTTCGCTCAAACGTCCCGAAGTTCATGACGTCCCAGCACGGGTGAGTTTTTAGTACATCGCTGTCTCTTCTTTTATAATCTCGGGACGAGATTCTTTTAAGGGGGGAGGGATGTAAAAGCCCAAAAAAAAGGGACTTCCAAAAATTTGTTCATCACCTCACGACACCACAGCTCATTTTGTGGATATCTTGTGAACACTTGTGAAGAGCAAGTAAATACCATCAAAAGGGTGATTAGAGGGGAAAGCCCTAACTTCCAAAAAGTAGGATTTATACACATGAACATGCAAGGTTGAGCTCACCCCTAGACCTTAAATAGTCTTTGGAAGGCTCAGGCCAAATTTCATGCAAATCCAATACTTTTTGAGGCACTTTTGGAGACAATTCAAAAAGGGGCCAATTTGAATGCAAATTGCAGCAACTTTCATCACTTGAATTCAAAAGTTGGCTTCGTATTCAAACTCAGCACATTTTTCTGAGTTAGTCCACCAATTTTCATCCCCATTGGACTTCATCTTATCGGGAGCTAAATTTGCATTTATTCACAAACTGAATTTGAATTTCAGTTCAAATGTGAAGGAAATTTAGCCAAACCAATTTCAAACATAGGAAACCAAATTCAAACTGTGACTTGGTGCTTAAGCCTCTCATTCAATGGAGAGTAGCTGGGATATTTACAGAAGAATTTGGAAAAAGATTAGAGGGGAGGGGGACCACTAGTCAGTGAGCCACTCAATTTTGCAACCACAGTCACCGGGGCTCTTCTCTCGGGTCTGACTCGAAGCAGCCGACTCACCTCCGGGCGCCACCGCGTGAGCCACAGAGCACACCTCCTGCTTCCTCCCTCGAGCTGGCCAGCTGCTCCCGACTTGATCACCGCAGGAAGCGGTCGGACGCTCACAGTACCGCCAAACCAAGACGCTGTTCCTACCCGCACAAGAAAAGAACCGAGCTCACGCCGCCGCTTGAACTCGATCGGGAACTCGGCGAAAACCACCGCGCACAGCGCCTTCCGAGCGGAAAAACCACACCGGTTGCTCGTTCTCTATCTCCTCGGCGCAAAAACATTCGAGTTTCAGCCCTCCTAACCCTTGCTCGGCGGTTCTTGGCGACGACCGAGAAAACTGCCGTAGCTCGGCTCACGGTGACAGCCCAACCGAGGGGTTTTCACGCCCGAGCTAGGACACCCATAGGAGCATCGGAGCCCCCTGCTACTCCTCGCCGAACCTCAACTCAAGCCGTGATCGTCCGAGCAAGAATTTGGCGATTTACTCTCGGCACGTGTAAAGTGACCCCGGGTGAGAAATCCTCAAAATTCGATCGAAATTCTTGTTTGTAGGCCACCAAACCGTGCACACGTGAACTAGACTGGCTAGCGGTCGATTTCCCTTCACAACCCTAGCTAGAAAACTGACGGGTGCGAGGTATTTCATGTCTTCCCGAGCTCAACCATGGTGGCATGGATCGGGCACACGGTGAGAACCCATTTGTAGGTGTTTTCATGCGCCGGTCCTTACTTGTCGTGCCTCCCTAGGATCAACTGGTGCTTTAGAGCGGATTGTCTGAGTTGTTGGCGGGCTAGGACCGCCGGGCGACGGTGCCGAACATCTCCCGAGACCGCCGCACGTCGCCGGCACAGTTCCGGTCCCCTAGCGCAGAGCCCGAGCCCGCAACCGAGTTCCCCAACCCCGAAAACCCCCGGGCGGGTATCGGCCGGGAATGCTCAGTCGGCGAGGCGCCGCCTCGGTCCGGAGAGGTGAGCGCGCGCGCGGGAAGAAGAGGTCGGAGGAAGAAGAAGGGTGGGGCTGGCCCACCGGTCAGTGAGTGAATTTTAAACCCGGATCGGATGTGGCTTGGGATCATGTGTGGCTGCGTGCAGGGTAACCCTGTAGCCCGTGTGTTCTCGGATTTCACTGGCTGAGGTTTAAAACGTGGGCCCAAGTCCTTTTCCAATAGCAAAACAATTCCAGTTTCAGCTCAAACTTTAGAAATTCATAACTTTGTGTAGGAAGCTCCAAATTTAGTGAACCAAAATTTTCCGAGCTTAGATTTTTTAGTACTTTCCAGCAACACAAATTTAAGCTCATGAAACTTAATAGTTTTCCAGAATTAAGTCCCTAAAGTTTATACTGTTAGGAATTTTATCTGGTGAATTACTTTATGAAAAAATCTGAAATTTGGCTGGGAGGTTCATTGGAAAATCCTTGAGCCACAGTAAAATTTTCAGGCCCATCCAAGTTCATTTAGTCCCCCTAATAGGGTGATTAGGTAAACTGCCCTCAGAAAATAGAAAAATGTACAGAAACATTTTTCAGATTTTCTCAAATATTGTTTAGGGCATAACTTCCTCTAGAATTCTTCAAATGACATGAAACCAATTCCATTAGAACCATCTCAAATTCTAGTTTCCCGAAAGTAATGGTTGGAGCCGTGAAAACCCCTGGAATTCCTTAGAAGCTCTAATATTGACCAAATAGGCTTTTTAATTGTACAAAGCTCAAATGAACTTTGTTGCAAATGAAACTTGGTCAAGACTCTGGTTAGGACTCTACCAAGCCATCATAAAAATTTCTGACCCAAAGGGGAGGGCTAGCTAGCATTATGGTCTTTACATATTCAAGTTCAAACATTGCATTTAAATTGACATATAGTATATCGTTTACGTGTAGTCGTTGAAGGCGAGGAAACTCCGGAAGTGCTCGAATTCCTTCTTCCGGACGAAGCCCTAACCCCTGACCAGCAGCAACAAGGCAAGCCCCGGTTTGCATTAACCAAATTTATGAAGTTTTGATTTGTTTACATACTTAGTGTGAGGTATACATATGTGCATTAGGTGTTAGGATGGATGGAACACCAAATGCATGACCAGATGTTCCCTTAAGAGTGAGGGTAGTGTCTAAGTCCATGAGTAGACAGGCCATGCTTAATGATTCATAGAACTTCGGTACAAGTCGAGTAGTTGGAATCTACTCGCGAGTTAGGCTTGGGACACCCGGGATTGGTTCAAGTGATGTGAGATCACTTTAGAAATGAAAATGAGACTAGGCAGGGGCTAGGGCGCAGCAAGAGGAAGTCTTGTGTGCGCAGCCCTGTCCGTGTTGATTGAGGACCGATCCGTGTGCGGCCCTGCTGAACAAGTAATGAACATACCGAAGGCATATCGGATATATGGGCCCCGATAAACCGATGTAACCTAAACCTCCGGGCGTCGAGGAATAGCACACCGATTTATAGGTGTAGGTTGAGGGCAGCAAGGTGGAAATCTGCTAACGGGCATAGAGAGATGCTCCGTGTAGGAAACCTCCTGTCCGTTTCGGTGCGACCGGTTCGACATTTGGGCTGTTGGCTGAAAGGTTGTCTCGTACGACATCGAGTGAGCGTGCTGTGCAGCTCCATGGGTGAGCGTACGTGACGTGCTCTTCGGGTATCCCTGCAGGTGTATATCGAGTCGATTCGCCGTCCCTCACGGTGACGAGTACCACTTGTTCACTGCGTCGTAACGTAGATAAATTATGTAATGTGATTATGCAATGCTGCTGATATGTATAATTGTATTGCTACATGTGTGCCACCAAATATTGCTTACTAAATTTCAGATTTATGAACTGTTAACTTGTGGCTAAAAGATGAACTAAGGATGAACTTGTAGGCGTGTCCGTTTGCTGCAATTCTACCATCCCATGTTCGTTGTACGCTACATGTAGAGTTTCATACCTAGGCGAGTCGGTTAAGTCTTGTTGAGCCATCGTGCTCATGGTTGCTGCTTAAGTGTTTTTCAGGTGAGGAGCATCCCACGGACTCGGGTTACGAGTCCATCGGCGAGGGTTACCCTCCATCGGGGACCACGGCTGAGTGGGAGACGTACACGCCGCGCTGAGCTGGAGAGGTGCAGCTAGTGTGGGTTGCCCTAGGGCTGGGCAACCGACTTTTGCTAGGTAGACGGGCGTGAGTTGTACAAATTTAGTTTCCGCTGTGTAATATGAACACTAGTTTGTAACTGAGTATTGTACTACTTGGTACATTTCAGTTGACTTTCTATGTAATACACTGTTTCCTTATGTTGTGTGCTGTCGGGTGTCGCATCGTGTGGCACCACTCTCTGTGATCCTGGATGAGCGGATTCCGGTCCGCCACACCAAATGCTCCCGATGTTGAAAATGATTGATATAATCTACTTATCAAGGTTACTAACTTTGTGTTAGTGAGCAACCTAGGTTATATATCATTACTCATTCGACATTTGTCAATTTAAAGAATGTCAATGTTATTTTCAGGAACCAGAGGAATATAAGAGATGTGTTTGGGAGAAAGCTCGACAGTAAAATTAAGATCGATCGATGGGAGATTCATAGGAATATAAGTCTGAAATGTATAGTTTAGAGGGCATGTAATGTGTATAAACTATGAAATGTTCATTGAGTTGCAAATGTTTATCTCTAAATTACAATGTGATTACGGTTCTATATGTTCATTGTGTCAATGATGCACGTCTATTATTGCTGCACGCGAAGTGGCAACAGACAAATATACTAGAAAGAACATAATTTAAACATTTTTCACAGGCAGTGTTTAACTAAGAGCCGTTTGTGAAATCTGCGCCTATATAAGGCCGCTCAGACGGTTCTAAATTACAATTTACAAACCGCATGCACTAATACATCTTCACAGGCGGTGTTTAACTAAGAGCCGCCTGTGAAAATCTGCGTCTATATAAGGCCGCTCGGTCTCCTCGAAAAATCCCAACCTTGGAGATTTCACTTAGACACTGTCAGGCTACCAAAATTTTCTTTGCCACCAAAACCATCACCGCCAAGCTACGTCCTCGCCGCCGAGCTTCATCCCCGCTTTCCTCACCGTCGCCGTCACCATCTATGTACATCCGCCTCTTACCTCCCTTCTCTTCCTCCTCCCTTCTCTGTCCCCCGCGCCGCCTCCTTCCCTCCCCCTCCCCGTGCCGCCTCCCTCCTCGCCCTCACTGTCGGTCGAGTGTCGTCCTATCCCTCGCAGCTGCCTCCCTCCTCCCTTTTCTGTCCCCCTCCAAAACCATCGCCGCCGCACCCCCGCGCCTTAATCCTCCCCGCGTCGCCTCCTCCTTCCTGGCATCTACCCCCACCGTGAGCTGCCCCCTCCCCACCGTCCCCCACCGCGGCGTTCTCCCACTGTGCCGAGCCCCCCCTTTTAGATTGTTTAAATTGTTTAGAGACCTTGACAATTGCTTAGTTTAATTGTTTAGATTTTGTTTGAAGTTGGACCAGAGAGCAAATTGTTTAGATAGCAAATTAATTGTTTACATCAGAAAGCAAAGCAAATTTAGCTCAATTGTTTCTTCTACATTTTCTGCATGTGTTCATACCGACACCAATTAGTTGTTTAGAATAGTTGTTGTCTTAAAGGAGATAGTCTTATTGTGCTAACAGGTAGTCCATGTTGTCTTTGTAATCATCGAGTACTATAATAGGGATACATGTTGTCTTTGTAAATCCAACATGTTCACTCTATTTTATATATTAGGATGTGATTTTACATATTAGGATGTCTTTGTAATCACTGAGTACTATCACAAGAAACCCCTTCTGTTGCTTTTCAAGTTCTAACATGGAAAGCCCTAAGAAGACTAGTGCTGGTAGTAACAATGAAGCAGTAGATGTTGAGTTTAGTGACTCCAGTAGTTCAGACTCGTATCATAGTCCATTGGATCCTTTTTCAAATATAAAAATTAAAAAGACTTCAGAGGATCTCGACCCGGAATATGATCATGCCGGCAAGGTATGGATCACGAATCTTAACTCTAGCAGTTTAAGTTAATGTTGGTGTGACACTCGGTTCCGAAAATAGAACCAAGTGAATGCATATGTGTGCCCAGGATGTTCATCACACATACACATGTAATCCACAAACTGAATTCAGAATATAACCACAAATAAATAGTGTTTAAGTACTTTATTACAATGACTTAATGTCTCACTCATGAATGTCTATCTTATTCTTGCAGCGGAAGACTCTAAATGACAGCGGAAAGTGACTAAGACAGCAAGCTCTATCTTCAACTCCATAGGCATGTTGACGGTAGTTCGCACGCCTAGTACTCCAGATGGTCCTCGAAGTACTCATCTCCTGTAGCTGATGTTTATGTGGTAATGCAAGGGTGAGTACATGTCATACTCAGCAAGTGCGGGAAAAGTATGACATGTAGCTTACAACAAGGTATAGAATAAAAAGGCTCATTGCAGCAAGCAAATTTTATTTCACAAAATATGGTAAAAACAATAACTATCTCTAGATGAATTTAATACCAATATAACCAAGTAAAACAGCAACATTCTTTCATCATAATTCACCATTTATCAAGTCTCATCCAGCCATTAATCTTTCTCAAGTTCATCTCATGCTCATAAATACTCATAACCATCTCATATTCATACAGCCAAAGCCAAACTCATTTGTCATGACTCAAAACTGTCCCAAAACCAATCTCAA
Organism: Neostapfia colusana; assembly: GCA_030760725.1. Taxonomy (NCBI): domain Eukaryota; kingdom Viridiplantae; phylum Streptophyta; class Magnoliopsida; order Poales; family Poaceae; genus Neostapfia; species Neostapfia colusana. The sequence goes on from JASWHV010000003.1 coordinate 104,227,983, forward strand.
TGACCATACCATAACCATACCGAATAACCATCCCAAGTTTTCCCTCTAATCATGGAATTGGCCAGGTGCTTGTGACCGGAAGCACGGCTATCATGATAGTTTTACACTCTGCAGACGTGGCACCACTTTACCCACAAATTCGTGATTTTATCACCCGTCGGCGACTGCAGAACCTCCATTATACCAGTACACAACTGTCGGTGTATGGCCAAGAGATCACAAAATAGCCTTTACAAAGGGGCTACTAGATGTATGGACTCACTGAGGTTTCACCGGCAGGCTCGAATCACCATTCTCCCACCCACAGGCCCCCTCTTGTGCCATGCAGTTCCCAGAGCAGTCCTCCTCGACTCCCATTCCCTGCGCCATCCACGGTCCATAACAAGCTAGCAACACACCTAATTAATCAGCTAAGTCGCACCCATACTTGGCCTTGTGGTGGCACTGTTTTCCTGACATATTCTTGCATGAGCCGGTCCTTAGATCTACGGCAAGTACCACCATCTCATCCAGCAACATCCACGAACCAAGCTTGCCTAGATCTCCCCGATTCCATGCCCATTAACATCATCAAGATCTCATCATCATTATTCATATGAGTGCAGTAGCTAGACATGTTTTATTTCAGCTTCTCGTATCCCGTGAATTAAGCAAAGCAAAAAGGAAAAATGACCATACCCCACTCATCAACTTTCCCGGTGACACGGATGGTTAACAAAACTAGTAAACTCCTATAAAAGGGTGTCCCATTAAGTTGACTCAAACATACGAGTTTTTGCAAACAAAACAGTTTCAAAACATGGGATCAATATAGTCAAGGGGCACTTGCCTTGCTCCCGTGGTCCTTGTGGTTCAAGCGTCTCGAAGTCTTGTTGCTGTAGTTCCTCGTAGATGGCCTCTTGAGCTTGTTCTTCTACTCACAATCACGCACATGCAAAATTTACAGCAATCAATCATCATGCACAAACTACTCAAGATGCAATGGGGTGGATGAATGCAAATCCTATGGTGCTGTTTTTTTAAACCAGTTTGTACGTGTTCTTGCATGTTTTAATGGGATTTCATGGGGTTTTATGATGAACAAGGGTGTAGGAATCAAGTGTGGACGTGGTGATGATCTTGATCAAGATCTCGATCAATTCCCCTGTCAAAAATCGATCAAAACACGATCTGTCCACACGAAAAAGTTTCTGTTGGAAAGGGGGCAAAGAAAACAAATGCGTTGAAACAGCGGCGACGTCATAAGATGGGTAACAAAGACCTACCTCACTTCCTTTTGGTGGCAGGGCCTTCCTCCTAGCAATGGCAGCAGTGGGGAATTTTTCTATGGAAAATTTTGGTAGGACAGATCGTCGGGCTTCTTCTCCGGCAACGGTGGGGCTCAACGGCGGGGCTCGCCAGCGACCAAACTCCGGCAAGGGGGAGGGGTGGCCAACTCGGCGAGTTGGGGGGGGCAGGGGCTCCAAGTCACTGACTTTAAGGGGGGGGAGGGGAGGGGGAGGCTGCGGCCAAAAGGGGGGGGGGGTTGGGTTGTATTTATAAGGGGGGGAGGGAAGGGAGGAGTCCTACTCCAATTGGAGCTCAAATAAGAGTCCTACTCAATTTTGGATCTCAACAAACTTATCTTTTCAGTTAGGTGCGGCAGCCTTGGGGATTTTATCCCCCAAATGTGGGAAAAATTCCCCTTTTTGGAATTGGGGAATTTGGAAATTTCGGGGGAAATTTGGGGAATTTGGGAATGGCTCATTTCAGCTATCTTTTTCCCATTCCTCACCATTTCCATGTCACTTGTTCCATTTCTACATTACCCTCTCCATTTCTATGTCCCATTCTCCATTTCTACATTCCCCTCTCCATTTCTGTGTCCCATTTTCCATTTCTACATTCCCCTCTCCATTTCTATGTCCCATTCTCTATTTCTATGCAACATTCTCCATTTCTATATTCACTTCTCTATTTCTGTGGTTTTTCCTCCATTTCTATGGTTCCTTTCTCCATTTCTATAGTCCTTTCTGCATTTCTAAGGTTCTTTCTCCATTTCTAGTTCTTTTACAATGCTTGTCTACATGAAAAGTGTATGCAATGCATGGAAATGAATTTGAGGGTGTTATAGTTGGTTGTCAAGTATATGAATCCTTATAATTCTTTTCTACCTAGCTTAATTGCCAAGACAACGAGTTGACTTCGGGTCCTAAAACCACAGAAGGTTCTCCAATGGCTGAATCCTCAAATTCAGTCAAGCGAAAACGAGGGCAACAAGGTCCCAATAAAGGTGCATTGAACCGCATCATATACATAACAAGTGTCAGTCCAGGTGGGCTTCCCCAAGAACCACTAGATTCCGTTACAAAGTACCGAAATGCATGCGGTTGTCTTGTTAGAGAGCTTGTGCCGATTACAACTGAATTGGAGAAAATTCCCTGAGGCGGACAAGAATGAGTTGTGGGAGAAGTTAAAGAAACAATTCAAGTTTCCATAAGGCACAGAAGAAGCTGTAAAGAAAGCAACATTGTGGTCTCTTGCGGCAAGAAGCTTCGTGGCTGGAAGAGTGAAATGAATGATTATGTTAAGGACAATAAGGTCCCTAGCCCGAAGAAGATGGGAAAATCACATAAGCTCAGTGGCAAGAATTTGTTCGTCAAAAGACCACACCTAAGGCTAAAGCCCTAAGTGAATCTAGGTCAGAGCTTGCCAAAAAGAATAAATACCATCATCGCTTGGGGTCTACCGGATATGCCCCCAAAGTTATGAAATGGAATAAAAATTAGGGGAAACTGTCAGTAAGGGCAATTGTGACCCGCTACAAGGCTGCAATGAGAGAACTAAGCGGTGGGTCTTAGCTCGGTCAGGTTTGACCAACGAGGGCAAACTTGAAAAGCCCGACTCTGTGACCCAAGTAGAGCAAAAAATGAAAGAAGTAATTGAAAAACAACAGAAGGGTCTCTTCAAGCCGAAGAGGGAGAATGACCAACTTACCGCTATCCTAGGCAACCTTGAACACGGTGAACGGGTTCGAGCAATCTCTTCTCAGATGTTCTGGAGAGATGGTTTCCCGAACGATAAAGAGTTATATAGAAGACGTGACAAGTTCAAGAAGACAATTGAAGATACGATTGATCAAAAGGTCAAGCCATCCGTGAAAGAAAGAATAGATGATCTTATAAAATCGGGACAATTAACGCCACAGAATTGAGCGATGGTTCCCGTGGCAATGGAGCATTTGATATCTCCAACTTCCTACCCTAGCAGCGTAGGTTCTGTGCCAGGCTCAGGGTCAAGCCATAAGTTCCCTGTCGATGATATTGTTAAGGAAACATCTTGTCGTCTTCTTGTACCGATCGACAGAGCAGGGAACAAAACAAAACAGGTTTCCACTGCTATGGCAAAGCCGAATCTTGTCTTCAACGACAATTTAGTTTCATTGTATTATGCCGTGGTGCAAGTTCTTCATATCACTGATAATGATTATTAAGATTATGAAATAGACCATAACACACCTGGGGGGATCACAACTCTGAGGGTCAACCAATTAATCCTTTGGCACCGACGCGATATCAAGTTGGAAGATGAGCCGAGGTCTAGCCCCGTCACATCTCGAAAGACTGCAGCCCCATCTTCTTCACCAAAAGTCTAGGAAGACTCACTTCCGCTATGTCCTAGCAAGGATGATAGTAATCTTGCTAGTAAAGATAACCAAGAGCAACCAGTTCAACAACAGCTTGAAGCAGTACAAGAGCAAACTGCTGGTAGTAAAGAGCAATCAGTTGAACAAAAGGTTCAACAACAAGCCAGTGTCCAACTTCCGATGACTATTCCTCAGTCAGTGTGACGCCCGGATTCCGTAGAACACCACGGAACCCTAGCTGATGCATATGTGTGCCCAGGATGTTCATCACACATACGCATGTATTCCACAAACTGAATTTCAGAATATATATAACCACGAATGAATAGGGTTTTATTACATTGCCTCATGAATTTCTAACTCATTCTAACAGCGGAAGTCTTTAATCTAGCAGCGGAAGTCTTCTCACTATTATGGAAGCAACTAAGCAGCAGCAGCGGCTCCATCTCCTACTCCACAGGCAAGTTGATGGTGGATCACATGCCTAGTACTCCACATGGTCCTCGAAGTACTCTTCTCCTGTTGCTGATGATGAAGTAATAATGCAAGTTTGAGTACATGACGTACTCAGCAAGTGCAGGAAAATATGATATGTAGCTTCCAACAAGATAGGTATAAAAAGGCTCATTGCAGAAAGCAAGGTTTATTTCATAAAACATGATAAAAACAACAACTAGCTTTAAGTGAATGTAATCCCAACATTTATCCAATTAAAACATCAACATACCTCCATCATATTCCACAACCTTTCATGTCTCATTCAACCATTTATCTTTCTCAGCTTTTTCACATGCTCACGAATACCATCTTGTATTCATTACCATCTCAACTCATATTCAATTCCATCTCATAACCGAGACCAAAGCTCATTATCACAACTCAACAGTCCAATTCTCATTACCAAGACTCAACAGTCCCGAAACCAAAACCAAGGACCATCCATGACCAAACCAAATATCCATCCCAAAAACCATCCCATCTAATCATGGAAGTTGGCCAGGCACTTGTGACCGGAAGCTCGGCTATCATGATAGTTTTATACTCTGCAGAGTTTGGACCACTTTACCCACAAGTTTGTGATTTCAGCACCCGTCGGTGACTGCAGAACCTCCATTATACCAGTACACAACCATCGGTGTATGGACAAGAGATCAAAAAATAGCCTTTACAAAGGTGCTACTAGATTTATGGACTCACTAAGGTTTCAACAGCAGGCTCAAATCACCATTCTCCCACCTACGGGCCCCCTCTTGTGCCATGCAGTTCCCAGGGCAGTCCTCTCTCGATTCCCATTCCCCGTGCCTTCCACGGTCCATAACAATCTAGTAACTTACCTAATTAGTCAGCTAAGCTACACCCATACTTGGCCTTGTGGTGGCACTGTATTCCTATCATGTGCTCGCATGAACTGGTCCTTAGATCTATGGCAAGTAAACCACCATCTCATTCTACCACTTCCACAAAACCAAGCTTGCCTAGATCTCCCTCCGATTCATATTCATTAACATCAAGTTCTCATTATCATTACTCATACGAGTGCAGTTAGCTAGACACATTCGATCGCTTACCATATCCCGTAGATTAGCGAAGCAAAAAGCAAAAACCGACCATACCCGACTCATAAACTTCTCTGGCGTCAAGGGTGGTTAACAAAACTAGTAAACTCCTATAAAAAGGTTTCCCATCAAGTTGACTCAAGCATTCACAGTTTTTGCAAACAAAACAACTTTCAAAACATGGGGTCAATATGGTCAAGGGGCACTTGCCTTGTTCCTGTGGCTTCTGTTGCTCACGGATCTCGAAGTCTTGTTGTTGTAGCTCGGCGTAGATAGATCCCTAAGCTTGTCCTTCTACTCAGGATCATGCATATATAAGATTTACAGAGATCAATAATCATGCACAAACTTTACTCAAGATGCAATGGTGCATATGCATGCTAATCTTATGGTGTTGTTTTATTAGATCGGTTTGTACGTGTTCTTGCAAGGCTTGCATGGGTTTGCATGGGTTTTTACAATGCACAAAGCTTCTGTTCGAAGGGATCGAAGAAACAGATGCGAAGAAAACCGCGATGATGTCGTAAGGTGGTAACAGAGACCTACCTCGGCTTTCCTCTTAGCAAGACAGATCATCGGGGCTCTCTTCCGGCGACGGCGAGCTCGTCGGCAGTCTCTGGTGACTGAACTCCAGCGAAGGGAATTAACTCGACGAGTTGGGGCTAGGGCCTCTAAGTCGTCGACTTGGGAATAGATGATACAACCAAGGGGTGTTTCGGGTTCTATTTATAACTGGAAAAGAAGAGTCCTAATCTGATTGGATTTCAAATAAGAGCCCTATTCAAATCGTTTTTGAATCTTAACAACTTACCTGCAATCGATTTGGTGCGGTAGCAACATGGAATTCATGTTGGTTTCCTCAGTACCGGGTATTCCCGCACGTACAGGAGAAAAACCGCTTAAGATCTCGTCACCTCCGCGGTGATGAGCTCCGGAGGCTCCACATGTACAGCAGGGGCCGAGCGTCCCTTTTTCGCAGAGGCGGGCTCCTGTTATGTCGCGTGTCAGGCGAGCGAGACCTCCCTCTTCCTTAGAGGCGAGCTCCGCGTGCGCCACGTGTCAGTGCCGGACCTCCCCTCTCTTCGGAGGTGAGCTCCGAGAGTGCCACGTGTTAGAGCCGGACCTCCCCTCTCTTCGGAGGTGAGCTCCGAGAGTGCCATGTGTCAAGCAGCGCCGAATCTTCCTTTCTCCTCAGTGATGAGCTCCGAGCTTGACACGTGTCCATCAGTGTCGGACCTCCCAGAGGTGAGCTCCGGAGGTGACACGTGTCCGGTAGTGTCGGACCTCCTAGAGACGAGCTCCGAAGGTGACACGTGTCCAGTAGGACTGGACCTCTCGGAGACGAGCTCCGAAGTTGACACATGTCCAGTAGGACCGGACCTCTCGGAGGTTAGCTCCGAGCGCGACACGTGTCCCACGGTGTCGGACCTCTCGGAAGTGAGTTCCGAGAGCGACACGTGTTCAGCGGGTTGTTCCTTACTTCCCCGCAGCGACTAGCTCCGGTGGCGACACGTGTCCTACGGGGCTGGACTTCGCTTCTCCGCAGAGACAAGCCCCAAAGGCGACACGCGTCCAGTGGGTCGGACCTTGCCCCTTCAACAGAGGCTAGCTCCGAGCCTGCCATGTGTCTGGCGGTGCCGGACCTCTCCCCACTACGCAGGGATGAGCTCCAAACACGCCACGTGGCCAGTAGGCCGCGGGAAGTGTCTACAACGCTCCTCGGCGAACTGGAACTGGCTCTTTTTAGCTATCTTTTTTATTCCTTCTCTGTTTCTACTTATTTTAAAATGTTTCTCTATATGAAATATGAATGCATGCATGATTTATGAAATTGAGGGTGTTACAAACCTACCCCCGTTAAATTGAATCTCGCCCTCGAGATTCGATAGAGTGGAGAATAGATGAGGTAACTCTGCCTTGAGGTCTTCTTCACGTTCCCATGTAGCTTCGGCTTCCGTGTGATGGCTCCATTGTACCTTGCACCAACGGATCACTTTGTTCCTCATGACCCTTTCCTTTACGTCCAAAATTTTGACAGTGTGCTCTATATAGGTCAGATCCTCTTGAAGTTCTAGCTCACCCATCGGTACTTGTTCTTCTGGAACTCTCAAGCACTTCTTGAGCTGGGATACGTGAAACACGTCATGCACGTCGGAGAGGTGCATCGGGAGCTCTAGTTGATAGGCTACCTCTCCTCGCTTGCTCAAAATCTTAAATGGCCCGATGTAGCGAGGTGCTAGCTTGCCTTTGACGTTGAAACGTCGTTGGCCTCGGATAGGCGATACCTTAAGGTATACGAAGTCTCCTACTTCAAAAGTCAACTTCCTTCGCCTATTATCCGCATAGCCTTTCTGACGTGACTGAGTGGCATTCAAGTTCTCCCGTATCATTTGGACTTGCTTCTCAGCCTCTTGTAGCACTTCGGGTCCAAATACTTGGTTCTCTCCGGTCTCGTTTCAAAACAGCGGCGTTCTACACCGTCTACCATACAATGCTTCGAAAGGTGACATCTTCAAGCTAGCTTGATAGCTATTGTTATAGGAGAATTCGACATACGGCAAGCTCCTGTCCCAACTACGCCCATGTTTCAAGGTGCAAGCTCTCAACATGTCTTCCAAAATTTGGTTTCTTCTCTCGGTTTGCCCATCGGTCTGCGGGTGATAAGCGGAGCTAAAATCCAGTCGTGTACCCATAGCCTCATGCAGTATCCTCCAGAACCTAGAGGTAAACTGAGAACCCTAATCTGAGACTATCCTCTTCGGGACTCCATGGCGGCACACGATTTGCTCCATGTACAACTCGGCTAGTTGTGCAACGTTGTACTTGGTCTTAACAGGAAGGAAATGGGCGGTTTTCATCAATCGGTCCACAATAACCCAGATGGAGTCGAAACCCGACCGAGTACGTGGCAATCCGACGATGAAATCCATACTGATGTCTTCCCACTTCCACTTGGGTACTTTCAATGGTTGCAACAGTCCAGCGGGTCTTTGATGTTCGACCTTAACCCGTTGGCACATGTCGCATAGGGCAACATACTCAGCTATGTCCCTTTTCATACCATCCCACCAATAACAAGTCTTCAAGTCCTTGTACATCTTTGTACTGCCGGGACGTATGGAATAAGGTGAGTCATGTGCCTCGTTCAATATCGTGTCGCGGATGTGCTTCACGTTAGACACACAAATCCTTTTCCCTAACCAAAGTGTACCCTTCTCTTCTTCCTTGAAGTCCTTTTCTATGCCTTGTCGGATTCTTTCTTTGATCTCCTTGACTTCTTCATCCGTTGCTTGGCCATCCCGTATCTCTTGTTCCAACGAAGAGTGGAGTTCCATCACTTCCATCTTGTTCAAGAACCCGAGATGTAACCGTTCGAACTTCTTGCGTAGCTCGGGTGGTAGCTCCAGAACCGTGAGTTGGTGACATGGTCCCTTTCAGCTCAATGCATCAGCTACTACATTGGCCTTTCTAGGGTGATAGTTGATTCCAACATCATAATCCTTGATGAGTTCCAACCATCGACGTTGCCTCAAATTCAAATCCGTTTGGGTGAATATGTACTTGAGACTTTTGTGATCCGTATAGATCTCACATTGATGACCAAGGATATAATGTCTCCAAATCTTTAATGCATGCACCACGGCTGCTAGCTCCAATTCATGTGTGGGGTAATTCAGCTCGTGTTTCTTCAGTTGTCTTGACGCATAGGCTACCACTTGTCCTTCTTGCATGATCACACATCCAAGCCCTTGTCTTGATGCGTCACAATATATGTCAAAGCTCTTGCTCACATCCGGCAATACCAAAACCGGCACTGTGGTTAGCCTTTTCTTGAGATCCTCAAAGCTTTCTTGACACGCTTGTGTCCACTGAAATGCTTTTCCCTTCGTTAGCAATTCAGTCATAGGTTTCGCTATTCTAGAGAAATCCTTGATGAACCGGCGGTAGTATCCAGCCATCCCAAGGAAACTCCGAATATCCCTCACGTTTTGCGGTTGGGTCCACTTCAGAACATCCCCCACTTTTCTGGGATCAACCGATACTCCTTCCTAGGAGATGATGTGGCCTAGGAACAATATCTCTTTTAGCCAAAATTGACATTTGCTGAGCTTGGCATACAATTGATGCTCCCGCAGCTTCTGCAACGTTAATCTTAAATGTTCTTCATGTTCTTCCTCACTTTTCGAATACACCATGATATCGTCGATGAAAACCACGACGAACTTGTCCAAGTACTCCATGAAGACATTAATCATGAGGTACATGAAATATGCGAGTGCATTCGTTAACCCAAAAGACATAACAGTATATTCGTACGAACCATACCATGTTCGAAAGTCAGTCTTGGGTATGTCGGAGGGTTTTATCTTCAGCTGGAAGTATCCCGACCGAAGATCAATCTTGGAGAAAACTCGGGCTCCCTTCATTTGGTCGAATAGGTCCTCTATACGGGGCAGAGGGTACTTGTTCTTGATCGTCACCTCATTGAGAGACCTATAGTCCACACACATCCTTTGGGTTCCATCCTTCTTATCTACAAAGAGCATGGGGGCTCCCCATGGTGACGAGCTTGGGCGTATAAAACCCTTCTCTAGGTGCTCCTGAATTTGCTTCTTGAGCTCCACTAGTTCATTAACAGGCATCCTATACGGTCTCTTTGCTATAGGTGCAGTTCTGGGTACCAAGTCAATGGAAAACTCAATGTCCCGGTCAGGTGGCATACCTGGAAGTTCTTCCGGGAACACGTCCGAAAATTCTTGAACCACCGGAATGCTATCCGAGGTTGCTTCTTCGACGTGGTTCAACGTTGCCTTCTCGGTTGCCGGTTGGCCTAACTCGAACTCAATGCGAGTACCGTGCTCGTTTGTCAACTGCACGCTCCTCTCAGCACATTGGATTACTCCATTGTGCTTGCTTAACCAATCCATTCCGAGTATTATGTTAAGCCCTTGAGAATCCAAGACAATGAGGTTGGTAAGGAAGTCTACCCCCCTTATTTTAAGGTTTACTTTTGGACATACTATATTAGTCCTCATCTCTCCACCGGGAGAATTAACCAACATAGTATATTTCAAGTGTGATATGGGTAGATTATACTTGGCAACATACTTGGATGATATGAATGAATGTGGTGCTCCAGAATCAAATAAAATGGTGGCTAGGTTGGAGTTGGCAAGGAACATACCAATCACGACGTCCTCAGCCTGTTGCGCTTCCTCAGCAGATACATGGTTCACGTTGCCACGAGCATAGCTCTGCTGTCCATGGTTGCCTTGCATAGCTCCTACGTTCGGCCGTGGGTTTTGCTTGGGCGCGTTGCTCGGCTGTCCAGGACCTTTCCTCGGGCACTGACTCGCAAAGTGTCCTATTTCTCGGCATGCAAAGCATGCCTTGTTGCCCAAGACAGCGGGGATGTTGGGATGGGGGTTTTGAGCATTGGTGCCCATGTTAGGACGGGGCACAGAAGGCAAAGGAACACAAGGTGCTTGCATGACAGGATGTTGCTGCGGTGGCTGATTAGGGCGAAAAGTAGATGTAGACGAGCCATATTGTGGTCCAGCTGGGGGCATGAAACGGGGACGTACATTGCTCCCTTGTGGCTCGTATGTCATCTTTCTTTTGCCCTCTTGCTCGATCTCTCGGATCTTGCTCTCAACCACTATGGCTTTGTCAACTAGCTTCTGGAAGTTTGCATAGTCATTGTTGAGGAGATGAACCTGGATCTCATTGTTCAACCCTCTCATGAACAAGTATTGCTTCCTCTGGTCCGAGTTGACATCTTCGGGGGCATACCTTGAAAGCTGCGTGAACTTGTTGAGGTATTCATTCACGCTCTTCTTTCCTTGGCGGAGACCCTCAAACTCTTGCCTTTTGAGCATCATGACACCAGCAGGGACGTAATGAGAGCGGAAACTCTCCTTGAACTCAGTCCATGTGATAGCTCCTGGTTGACATGAGCGTTGCATAGAGCGTCCCACCAGTCAGCGGCTGCTCCCATAAGTTGGTGCGATGCGAAGAGAACTTTCTCTCGGTCATTGCAATGAACTATGGCAAGCTTCTTCTCCATGGACTTCAACCAATCATCGGCCTCCATGGGATCATTAGCTTGTGCAAAAGTGGTTGGTCGAGTCCTCATGAACTCTCCCAGTCGGTTGTGAGTCGGCGGTGGTGGTGGTGGTGGTGGGGGTGCAGGAACGGGGTTATTGTTGTTGTTGGCCTGCAGCTGACCCAAAGTTTGGATCATGGTTTGCATGAGCTAATTCTGCATAGCCATCAACCTTGTTCGAGGTTGTTTCCACCAGCCTCTGGGTTGAAATTCTCAGGAACTTCGACGTGGTCATCCTCTTGGTTGCCATAGACGTTCGTCCTTTGTCGGCCAGCATTTTCTCTCACCATCTGTGAGAGAGAGTTGGATAGAATAGAGGTTAGAAGTTTAGATGGATCCCCCCCAACTATATGCATCAAGGGTGTATGGACTATATATCATACTATGCGAGGATGTGAACACATGCCAAAGCATCTCACATCTCTCTACTATGTGTGGGTATGGATAACGCTGAAACGTCTCACAACTCACACTAAGCACACAATCACAAGCAATCATCACAAAAGTTTCACACAACTCCTATTCAAGCTTATTTAGTGGAGTCCTATGTGTTTTTAGGGTGATACCAATCTGTGACTTCGTCCTATAGTCAATGTGGTTTGGGGTGATACCTAGGATACCAATCTATGATCAATCTGTGACTTCCTAGGCTTGCATCCTACGGTCAAGGTGGTTCTGATGCCAATCTATGCATTCTAGGTTTGCATCCTATGGTCAAGGTGGTTCTGTTGCCAATCTGCGACTAGGCCTAGGCTTGCGTCCTATGTCAGCGTGGCTTCTAATACAAATCTGTGATTTCTACCTAGGATTGTGACCTATAGTCAACCGTAATAGCTTTGGTACCAATCTGTGACCTTATCTAGGCTTGTGACCTACAGTCAACCATGGCTCTGATACCAATTTGTGACGCCCGGATTCCGTAGAACACCACGGAACCCTAGCTGATGTGTTTGTGTGCCCAGGATGTTCATCACACATACACATGTATTCCACAAACTGAATTCTGAATATATATAACCACGAATGAATAGAGTTTTATTACATTGCCTCATGAATTTCTAACTCATTCTAACAACGGAAGTCTTTAATCTAGCAGCGGAAGTCTTATTCTAGCAGCGGAAGTCTTCTCACTATTGTGGAAGCAACTAAGCAGCAGCAGCAACTCCATCTCCTACTCCCCAGGCAAGTTGACGGTGGATCACACGCCTAGTACTCCACATGGTCTTCGAAGTATTCTTCTCCTGTTGCTGATAATGATGTAATAATGCAAGTTTGAGTACATGACGTACTCAGCAAGTGAGAGAAAATATGATATGTAGCTTCCAACAAGGTAGGTATAAAAAGGCTCACTGCAGAAAGAAAGGTTTATTTCACAAAACATGATAAAAACAGCAACTAGTTTTAAGTGAATGTAATCCCAACATTTATCCAATTAAAACATCAACATAACTCCATCATATTCCACAACCTTTCATGTCTCATTCAACCATTTATCTTTCTCAGCTTTTTCTCATGCTCATGAATACCATCTCGTATTCATTACCATCTCAACTCATATTCAATTCCACCTCATAACCGAGACCAAAGCTCAATATCACGACTCAACAATCCAATTCTCATTACCAAGACTCAACAGTCCCGAAACCAAAACCAAGGACCATCCATGACCAAACCAAATATCCATCTCAAAAACCATCCCATCTAATCATGGAAGTTGGCCAGGCGCTTGTGACCGGAAGCTCGGCTATCATGATAGTTTTGTACTCTGCAAAGTTTGCACCACTTTACCCACAAGTTTGTGATTTCGTCACCCGTCGATGACTAAAGAACCTCCATTATACCAGTACACAACCGTCGGTGTATGGCCAAGAGATCACAAAATAGCATTTACAAAGAGGCTACTAGATGTATGGACTCACTAAGGTTTCACCAGCAGGCTCGAATCACCATTCTCCCACCTGCGGGCCCCCTCTTGTGCCATGCAGTTCCCAGGGCAGTCCTCTCTCGACTCCCATTCGCCGCATCTTCCACGGTTCATAACAATCTAGTAACTTATCTAATTAGTCAGCTAAGCCGCACCCATACTTGGCTTTGTGGTGGCACTGTATTCCTGACATGTGCTCGCATGAACCGGTCCTTAGATCTACGGCAAGTAAACCACCATCTCATTCTACCACTTCCACAAAACCAAGCTTGCCTAGATCTTCCTCTGATTCATGTTCATTAACGTCAAGTTCTCATTATAATTACTAATACGAGTGCAGTTAGCTAGACACATTCTATCGCTTCCCATATCCCTTAGATTAGTGAAGCAAAAAAGCAAAAACCGACCATACCCGACTCATAAACTTTCCTGGCGTCAAGGGTGGTTAACAAAACTAGTGAACTCCTATAAAAGGGTTTCCCATCAAGTTGACTCAAGCATTCATAGTTTCTTCACACAAAACAGCTTTCAAAACATGGGGTCAATATGGTCAAGGGGCACTTGCCTTATTCCTGTGGCTTCTGTTACTCACGGATCTCGAAGTCTTGTCGTTATAGCTCGGCGTAGATAGATCCCTGAGCTTGTCCTTCTACTCACAATCATGCATATACAAGATTTACAGAGATCAATCATCATGCACAAACTTTACTCAAGATGCAATGTTGTATATGCAAGCTAATCTTATGGTGTTGTTTTATTAGATCAGTTTGTGCGTGTTCTTGCATGGCTTGCATGGGTTTTTACGATGAACAGAGGTGTAAAGATCGGACGTGGTGATGATCTGGACTCAAGATCTAGATCAAACCGATCAACACGTGATCTGTCCATGAAAAAGCTTCTGTTCAAAGGGATCAAAGAAACAGATGCGAAGAAAACCACGATGATGTCGTAAGGTGGTAACAGAGACCTACCTCGGCTTTCCTCTTAGCAAGACACATCGTTGGGGCTCTCTTTCAGCGACGGCGAGCTCGTCGGCGATCTCCGGCGACCGAACTCCGGCGAAGGGAATTAACTTGACGAGTTGGGGCTAGGGCCTCTAAGTCATCGACTTGGGAATAGATGGTACGACCAAGGGGTGTTTCGGGTTCTATTTATAACCGGAAAAGAAGAGTCCTAATCTGATTGGATTTCAAATAAGAGTCCTATTCAAATCGTTTTTGAATCTTAACAACTTATCTCCAATCGATTTGGTGCGGTAGCAACGTGGAATTCGTGTCGGTTTCCTCAGTACCGGGTATTCCCGCACGTACAGGAGAAAAACCGCCTAAGATCTCGTCACCTCCGTGGTGATGAGCTCCGGAGGCTCCACATGTCCAGCAGGGGCCGAGCCTCCCTTTTCCACAGAGGCGGGATCCTGTTGTGCCACGTGTCAGGCGGGCGAGACCTCCCTCTTCCTTAGAGACGAGCTCCACGTGCGCCACGCATCTGGAGGGCGGGACCTCCCTCTATCCAGAGGCGAGCTCCGCACATGCCACATGTCAGTGTCGGACCTCCCTTCTCTTTGGAGGTGAGCTCTGAGAGTGCCACATGTCAGAGCTGGACCTCCCCTCTCTTCGGAGGTGAGCTCCGAGAGTGCCACGTGTCAAGCAGCACCAAATCTTCCTTTCTCCTCAGAGATGAGCTCCAAGGTCGACACGTGTCCATCAGCGTCGGACCTCCCGGAGGTGAGCTCCGGAGGTGACACGTGTCCGGTAGTGTCGGACCTCCCGGAGACGAGCTCCGAAGGTGACACGTGTCCAGTAGGACCGGACCTCCCGGAGACGAGCTCCGAAGGTGACATGTGTCCAGTAGGACTGGACCTCTCGGAGGTTAGCTCCGAGAGCGACACGTGTCCCACGATGTCGGACCTCTCGGAAGTGAGTTCGAGAGCGACACATGTTCAGCGTGTTGGGCCTTACTTCCCCACAGCGACTAGCTCCGGTGGCGACACGTGTCCTGCGGGGCTGGACTTCGCTTCTCCACAGAGGCAAGCCGTGGAGGCGACACGCGTCTAGCGGGTCAGACCTTGCCCCTTCCACAGA